>OY979708.1:43633693-44981193 GCA_963855925.1 Inga laurina
AAGACGGATGAAGGTTACATTTATTGAAGTGGCTTTAGATTTTGAAGGGAAGTGTAGTTACGAATTTTACCTTGGAAGTTGAAGAAACTCTAAAACATTTAAGACTAGTGATAAAGAAATGACAAGATCTAAAAGGATATTTAAATTGGATGTATAAGCGTCTAGTCTAGAAAGAATCTAAATTTTTAAAATTTCATAATACTTAATACTTATCAAGACTGTATTACAATTACAATTGGCCTTAAAAATATTATTTAGACTGCACGGAAGCATGACCGATCTTAAGTTGTATCAATATTTACAAAAATGTCATCGGTCATAGTTTTTAAATTGTCTTACACCTATAGAGGTCTAGATATGGCAGTCTTATAGGAATTTTTTCTAATAGTGATCCTTCTAATATAATGGGAAATCCACTATAATGAATACCATAATTCATGGCACCTCTCAGGTATCTTAATACCCTTACCAATGCCTCCAATTGTTCATTGGTTAGGCAACAAGTATATTTGCTCAATCTACACATAACACCTACTATGTTTGGCCCAGTATAGTTCATTAAATTCAACAAATTCCTAATAATTTGTGTGTATTTAGATTGAATAATTTGGATCTCCTATGTTTTTCTTTAAATGCACTTTAGGATCATAAGGAGTTCTCAAAGGAAACTCATTAAATTGTTCAAACTTTCTCAGATTCTCAACATAATGTTCTTGAGAAAGTATGATACCCAAAATCACTTTTGCTTCACCTAAATCTTTCTCTGATTCACATTAGGATCATAAGGTGTACCCAAAATCACTTTTGCTTCACCCAAATCTTTCATATACAAATTAGAAGAAATAGAACATTTTATCTTACGCACAATACTCATGCTAGTACCAAAGATAAGCATGCCATCCATATATAGACAAATAATTATATAATCACCATCTACAAGTTTTGCATAAACACATCTTTCTACTTTAATAGTAGAGAAACCACCACTTAACAAAACTTGATCTAGATGTTCATGCCATTGTTTAGGTGCTTGTTTCAAACCATACAAAGATTTAACAAGTATACAAACTTTGTTTTCTTGCCCAGGAACAATATAACCTTCAAGTTGCACAATTTAAATCTCCTCTTCTAAATCACCATTTAAAAAGGTTGTTTTTACATCCATTCGATGAATAAAAAGTTTAAGAATAGAATTTAATGCAATTAGTATTCTAATACAAGATGTCCTAGTCATAGGAGAGAATGCATCAAAATACTTAACATTTTCTTTTTGAGTATATCCTTGAGCTACCAACCTAGCCTTGTATTTATCAATAGTCTTATTGGGAAAATAATTTGTTTTACTAAAAACCCATTTGTAACCAATAGGCTTCACTCCTGGAGGCAAGTCTACTAAAACCCATGTTTTATTTTGATTCAAGGAATCAATTTCAACTTTTATTACTTCTTTCTAAAAAGATTCATCTAGAGAAGAAATAACCTCATGAAAGCTTTTGAGTTACTTGTACAAAATAAGTGTAAATATCATCTCCAGAACATGTTTATTTTCTTTGTTTTTTGCTTCTTTTTAAATTTTCAACCAAAACTACTTCTGAATTTTGTTTAAACGATAAAGGATTTCCAACTCTTTCAATAATATGCTCATTTTTCATAGGAAATATATGTTTAAAAAACTCTTCATCTTTTGTTTCTACATTAGTGTTATGATCCAAAACATCATTTTTCAAAACTAGAAAATTATAACCAACACTTTGTTCAGCATATCCAATAAACATAAAATCATAAGTTTTAGAACCAATTTCCTCTTTTTAGAATTAGGTAATAAAATTTTAGCAAGGCACCCCCAAACTTTCAAGTATTGAAGGTTTGATGCAAAAACTTTCCATAACTCATCAGGTGTCATTTAAGTTTCCTTATGATGTATTTTGTTTTGTAGAAAACAAGCCAACAACAAAGCTTTAACCCACAAGTTATTTGGTGCTATAGAACTCATAAGCAAGGCATTCATCATTTCATTTAAAGTTCTATTTTTCCTTTCAACAACACCATTAGACTCAGGTGAACAAGGAGGAGTTATTTCGTGTATTATACCTTCTTTTGCACAAAAGTCATTTAATAATAAATATTCCTCTCCTCAATTTGACCTAACTCATTTAATTCTTTTATTCAATTGTTTTTCAACTTCCGCCTTGTATAAAAGAAATTTTTTAAAGCTTCATCTTTATTTCTCAATAAATATACTTTATTATATTTTGAAAATCATCAAGATAGGAAATATAATATCCTTTACCTCCTCTAGTCTTAGTTTATTTCAAATTAACTAAATTGGTATGAATTAAGGATAACAATTTAGTCTCTCTTTGCATAGAAAAATGCATTCTTTGGTTAATTTAGTTTTTGCACAAACTTCACATTTTTTTTTGAAAATCACTTTTAGTTTCAGAAATTAGCGCAAGATTTTGTAGCCTTTTAATATATGATTTATGAACATGTCCTAATCTAGTATGCCACTAATCAAAAGAATCAACCAAGTAAGAAGAAGAATATGGATTTTCATTCATTTCAGCAATACCCAGAACAAACAAGCCCATATTACAATAGCTCTTCCCAATGAGAATATTATTCTTGGTAATGACAATCTTATCACAGTCAAAACACACCATAACCCTAGCTTCCTAAGTAATGCCACAAAGACTAAGCTAGCTCTGACTTCAGGTACATATAACATGTTTAATGCAGAGGTCTTTCCAGATGAGAGCTTCAATACTACTTTCCCTTTTCCTTGAACCCTAGAAGTTTGGAAGTCAGCTAGATAAACATGGTCTTCCTCTTCCTCAAAGGATGTAGACATCTCTTTATTTGCATAGACGTGCCTAGTAGCTTTAAGTCTACCACCCATTTCTTCATACCAGAGACAAGAAGAGCTCGTGACATCACAACTGCAGTGAGTTCTTCATTACTTCTATCATCTTCTTCAACCTTATTCATATTTGGCTGAAAAAGGAATTTCACCTATTTGTGAGTTATCTCCATTAGCTCTTCTCCCCACTGCTCTACATAATGGCCTAGTTTTCCTCAAATAAAATAACTACCCATCTTCTTATTGGGGTTAACGTCATTGGGCTTGTAGTAACATTCATTACTTTTATTCTTTTTGATTTCAGGGTTATACCTCCTGTTGCGTAACTTTGCCTTAACTAGGTTTTCTTTAGTAGTGCTTTATTTGCCCTTTGAAGCTTATATGACCTTTTAATTGGTATCTTGAGTAATGATATGAGTGATTAGGTCAGTCAAAGAAAACTGCCTTTGTTTATGTTTTACTATTACTTGTAGGCATTCCATAATTATGGATGCTTTTAGATTAGTACACTAGCTACAACTCTTCTACCAGGTTAATCTTCTTAGCCTGAAGCTCCTCAAGTAGCTTGAGGTACTTGTTGATCTACAGCTTTCTATCTTTGTCATTTGTCATTTCCTACTTATAGAAGTTTCCTGGATGAATTTCTACTTCCTAGCATCCTTAGTAGTGTACTTGAGGACAAGTGATCCTCATATCTCGCCTACCTTTTTGTAGACATAGTAAATATTAAATAGATGAAAGAGGCAAGCTTCACCTAAGAGGGGGTGAATTCGGTGATGTGATAAATTTTTCGCTTGATGTGGTGATATGAAAATAATAGTAGACAGAGTAGAGTTGAGAAGATTGGAACACAGAGAGTTATACTGGTTCGGCCTAAAAACCAGGCCTACGTCCAGTCCTCAGAGATCAAGACCTACTGAGATTTTCACTAATCTTCCAAGATTCAATGGGCTCTCAGAATGCCACGAAACAACAATTGTCCTCGGACGGACTACGAGCAGAAATATTCTCACACTAAGAAATTTCTCTCCCCCTTACGACAAGTCTTACGTGCAGATAAACAACCTATGATCTTTCCTACTTGCTTACGTATACAAGTCTTACGAGCAGTAACGTTCTCTACTGCTTGTATCTTATAAGTTTTATGAGTAGAAGATTTAACTAGGAATTTTCTCAACAGGTTCTCTCGTAAGGATATCTACCCTCTCAAGGTCCCAATACCTTGAGATCAAATGAAAATATAATTTGAAATGTATATAGACTCTCTTACAGAGCAAGTATGATAAACACTGAAGATCAATATGAATACAGAGAAAATATGAATTACAGAGACTCATGAACTTGATTCTGAATTCTTGTGATTCGTTGTTGTTAACGATCTCTGGAACTCTGTATTTATAGTTGTTTAGTTTTTCCCATTTGAATAATGATTATTGAGGAGTGGGGCTTGTTACTGTGGAATGACATGCGCACGTTTGAAAACTTTGAATGCGGTAGGTACGTGCTTGTAATGATGTTGTCTGCCGTTGTTTGACTTCCTTCGCATCTGTTTATTTCAAACGTTCATCCTCCTGTATCACACTTATAATACATTCAAAATGATGTTAAATAATAATAATAAGTAATGATAAGATAAATAGATAACATTAAACCATATTCGGATTGAACGCTGTAAGAGTTGGTGCATTTAGTCTTCTGGCAGAGTATCACTCGAGCATGGATGGGCTCACTCGAGTGATCTCACTCTTTTTCTCCTTGTTCTTCAGTTTTGTGCTTGCACTCACATAGGATTTCAGAGAGATAATTTTCTCACTCGCAAGTGATGTGGGGTCTCACTCGAGCACAACTCCTTCTGCTCGAGTGGCCTTGCATTTTACACTTGGAGACTTGTCTCTAGACAGCACCTGCATACCATTTTATCAAGAGTGAGATTTTTCACTCGCAGGTGATGTGGGCCCTCATTCGAGCACACATACTCCTACTCGAGTGAGAAGGATATTCTCATGTAATATACTCCTGTGATCAGCACTTGCATCAGAATTTGAGAGAGTTAAATTTCTCACTCGTGAGTACTGATGTGTCACTCGGGCATATGAAGCCTCACTCGGGCATACTTGTACTTCTCTGACCTTTATGACTCTCGGCAAAGCACTTGCACTCCTTCACTCACTAGTACTCAAGTACAAACCAGCTTCATGCTTGAGTGTTGATTACATTGCTTGAGTACATAAGAAAGAATGAAAGGAATTGCTCTCAGTTAAGCACTCGCTAGTGCTCGAGTGAGAAAGAGTCTTCTGCTCGAGTGCTATATCTAGTGCTTGAGTGAATCAGTAAAAATGACAGTAGTATGCTCTCGGGCAAGCACTTTCAGGCTATCACTCGCATCTGCTCGAGCATAAAAGAGCTCTATGCTCGAGTGCTAGTTCTTGTGCTCGAGTATATCGGTTAAATTTGACAGCAGACAACACAGAACTTTGCCATATGCATTTGGTAACTTTGTAATCATTCCTTAAACTTATAAAACTTTGATTTGCACACAATTGTCTTTTGTTATCATCAAAACTTGGGATCTAACATTCTCCCCCTTTTTGATGATGACAAAACCTTTGTAATGGGTTTTAAGAACAAGATTGATTTGAGTAAAAACAATTTTTTTTAAAAAAAATACAACATCAATGTTTCCAAATGCATATTTTCTCCAAAGTTTAGATTCAAGATCAGATTTTTGCACTCATCTACATATGTTCCCTGCAACACTTCCTCTGGATACTTAACAACCAAGATAAAGCATAGTGTCACAGAAACAATTAAACTGAATAGAAAAGCTTGATAACATAAAAAATAACCATTAATGATAAACTAAGAAACATACAATAGTTAGCATAAATCATTAACTACATTAACTACCCATAAACCCTGTATACAACCATAATATCATCATAAACCTATCCCATTACACAAAAACTACCCAAATACCTAATACATCCCATGATAGCTCCGAAAACCATCACACATCCTTCTCCCCCATTTTGTCAACATCAGAAGGGGGTGAGGAAAAGTGATATCAGCTGATGGGATAAAGGGACCATGGCAGTGGAAGGGTCAACTAGCACTGGCACAAAGGATGGAGATGATGGCTGTGGAACAGAGGCTGAGGGTGGTGGTGAAGGCGACCGATCAAAGGTGATATCAACATTAGAGTCTGGATCGGTGAAGAGAACATGTGTCTGTGGATGAGGAGGTGAGATTAAGGCAGGAGTGGTCTCAGGTGGCACTTCTGAAGATGCATTCGGAAAGTGAGAACATAAGAAGATCTCCATATCAGTTATCTTCGTGACATGTCATCCTGAGTTTTGAACATCAAGTCAAAGTTGGAATTAGCCTTGTCTACCAACTTTAAGACTTGTAACTCCATTTTGTCTACCAACTTCTCATACTCAGTCACTAATTCCTTTTTCAAGCCAGACACAGCTTGATGGATCACTTCAGTCAAATGATTGGAGAATGATGCATTCAGGAAGGATGGAGGAGGAACTTGACCTTGAGCAAATGGCTGAGCCTCATTACCTCTAGATGGAGTGGCTTCCCTCTGAGATATAGCCTTAGTTTGACTCACTGGAAGATTGATACTCATATGAGTCAGCTGAGTCTTGCCAAATCTTGGAATGAGCACCCTCTCAGTTCCTTCCAAGTACTATATCTTATTTTTCATAAGGATGAGAGATACAATCTGAGGATATGGTATAGTCATGGATTTTGATGAAGAAAATCGAAATCATCTCATCTCACTGAGAATGATCTCCCCCACATTTCTTTGTTGCTCGGCTAGGAAGGAGGCCAACAAGTAATAATCCTTTTGAGCAAAATGGGTAAAATATTTGGACTTGTTAACCATGCTCCGAGAATATATATAGTGTAAGGCTCTGTGAGAATCAGGCAAGTCAATAGGCTTAAAATTAAGGGGGCCTATTGGATCTTTTGGTCTCAAAAGCAGGAAGGCTTCATTAGCTGAGAAAGTGGGTGGATCTAGAGGTGGTGCAACATACCCAAGTAAGTCATTAATAATCTTAGCAGATATCATAATGAATTGACCTCTAACAGTAGTGAATACTGCTTCCTCAATCAATTCACCAGCCCTAGACTTAATGTTATGGGTTTTCATGTTGCAGTAAAAGGTTTTCACAACAGAGGGTGAATATGGAATATGAATGTTTAGCCAGGGAGCATAGAATCCAAGATAAGGAGATAAATCCAAATTACAATTCCTTTTCAAGTATTCTAAGTCCACATAAACTACAAGACAAAAATGCCTATGTGCAAACTCAGTATCAAATACCTTATGTGGTAGTGCCTTTAATTCCTCAACATTGAAACCTTCAGGAGGACTTATAATGTGATCATCCTCTGGAGCTTGTGAGGTAGAAGGTACCCCTAAAGTAGCTACACCGGATTGCCCACCATAGTGTGAACTTGAGACACCGGCTTAAGAAGCGATTTTCCCAACCAACTTTTCAAGTTTTGACCTCTCTATTGCTTCCCGGAGTTGCATATTGAATGTGTCATCGGAGGAAGAAGATGATTGTTGTGGTTGCTCAGTTTCCTTTTTCTTTCCTCTTCTTTGGACCTCTTCAGATTGAGACCGGGTAATCACTGGTTCTTTGAACACCACACCCTTTGGTTTCTTTTGTGGAGGTTGATCCTTCTTGGCTATTTGAGGCTTAGGATGAGGTTTCTTGGCCAGAGTTCTCTTCTTTGTTTTGGGTTTAGGAGGAGGTGTAGATGAAGAAGACATTTTAGGAGATGAAGGTGTTGGTATCGGAGTTGCAGAAGCACTAGCAGCAGAATGAGTGGGAGAGGGTGAGTGAGATCTTTGGGCAATAGTAGGAATCTTAGTTCTAGCCATAAAGAAACAAAAAAGAAGAAACAAGAATCACAAATTTTTCTGAGGGTTGAGAAGAGAAATTCAGAGATTTAGGGCACGGAATGAGAGAAACATAAGATAAATCTCACCTTTTAAAGAAGGTTGAAGAGTTGTAATGGTGATTTGAAGCAAATGGATACATTTGATTGATGAGAAACGGTTGGAGATGAAGAGGTGTGACCTTCGAGTGATGAGACACCTCGACTAAGAGCAGGAAGTGCGACGGTCTGAGCTATCGCGTAACTGATATAAGTGACAGTGCTCGAGCAGTAATCCTAGTGCTCGAGTGATGTTCATACTGTGCTCGAGTGTGCTCATGCTGTACTCGAGTGATATACAAACAATTTTGATAAAACATATAAAAGCATACTTGGTTTATGATTTCTTTCTATATTTTTCATCTTTGTACTCAAATCCTTCAAAATCATTTGAGTAGCCATGCATTGGATAGGCTCTTGAAAGAAATTCTTCCTTTCTACTCGAGTACACATTCTTCACTTCAAGCATGTTCATATTATGCTCGAGTGAGGGTCCTTCTTACCTAAGTGAGCTCAATTTTCACTGTTGCATTTTAGATAGTCTCTTGGTATTTTTATCTCCTCTGTTAACCCCTGTTTTACATGCTAAGAAATAGAGTATTTTCAATGGTGCTGTGCTCGAACAGAGTTAACTTGCTCGAGTGAGCATAGCTTGTCACTCGAGTGACACTTTATGTGCTCGAGTGACAAACCTGCAAAGCAAATTTTTAATGCTCCGATACCAAAGTCAGTATGGTTATCATAAAAAATACATTTAATTAAGATAATTAACAAGAAAACTTACAATTCATTGGGATTAACCATTCCCAATTCTCTTCGAATATATAGGAATTGATCTTTAGCTATTGGCTTTGTGAAAATGTCAGCAAGTTGAAGATGGGTTGGTATGAATTCTACTTTGACATCCTTCTTTTCAACGTGATCTCGAATGAAGTGATATCGGATGCCTATGTGTTTGGTCCTTCAATGTTGTACATGATTTTTGGCTAAGCTTATGGTGCTAGTGTTGTCGTAATAAATTGGAATCTCATTTAAGTATATCCCCAAATCTTGAAGTTGTTGTTTTAACCATAATACTTGACAACAGCAACTTGCTACAGCTATATATTCAGCTTCAGTCGAGGATAATGAAACTGTGTTATGCTTTTTGCTGAACTATGATACCAGAGAGCCTCCAAGAAATTGACATTAACTACTAGTACTCTTTCTGTCAGTTTTATATCCTCCATGATCTGAATCTGAATATGCCATCAAATACTCATTTCCTTTTTTTGGATACCATAAGCCAAGTTATGAAGTGTCTCCTAGATATTTGAAGATTCTTTTCACTGTCTTTGCATGTGATTCCTTAGGAGCGGATTGATACCTTGCACACATTCCAACGCTAAATTGAATATCTGGCCTACTTGCTGTAAGATAGAGTAATGAATCGATCATTCCTTTATACTTAGTAATGTTGAAGCTAGGACCTTTTACATCAGCATCCAACAGAGTTGTAGAACTCATTGGAGTATCAGCTCCATTAGCATTATCTAATCCATACTTCTTCAACAACTCTTTCAAATACTTTGTTTGAGACACAAATATACCATTCTTCTTTTGCTTGTTTTGAAGTCCAAGAAAGAAGTTCAATTCTCCTATCATGGACATTTCAAACTCTCCCTGCATAATCTTAGAAAATTCTTGACATATAGATTCGTTAGTAGCACCGAAAATAATATCATCAACATAAATTTGAACAATTAGAATATTATCTTTGTTATGTTTGATGAAAAGAGTTGTATCTAATTTTCCTCTGACAAAATTTTGATCAAGAAGAAACTTGCTTAGTCTTTCATACCAAGCTCTAAGTGCTTGTTTCAAACCATATAAAGCTTTCTTAAGTTTGAAAACATGATCAGGCTTTGTTTCATCTTCAAAACCAGGAGGTTGTTCTACATATACTTCCTCCATAATATAACCATTTAGAAAAGCACTTTTCACATCCATTTGATAAAGTTTAAAGCCTTTAATTCAAGCAAATGCTAAGAGTACTCGTATTGCTTCCAATCTTGCCACTAGAGCATATGTTTCCTCATAATCAATACCTTCTTCTTGATTATAGCCTTTACCCACCAATATTTCTTTGTTTCTCACAATGATTGCTGATTCATCAAGTTTGTTTTTGAAAACCCATTTGGTCCCTATAACCGTATGATCTTTAGGTCAAGGAACCAAATCCCAAACTTGATTTCTTTGAAATTGATTTAATTCTTCTTGTATAGCAATCACCCAATCATTGTCAGATAAGGCTTCTTCCATATTAGAATGTTCAATTTCAGAAATAAAAGTAGAGAAGGTTACCTCATTGAGGATTCTATTTCTGGTTTTGACACCTTCGTGAATATCTCCAATTACTTGATCAATTGGATGATCTTTAATATGTCTCCATGCTTTTTGTTGAGCATGATTATCGACATCTTCTATATTTTGAAAATCATTTATTTCAAAATCATTTTGTTTTGAAATAGTTTTATTTTTCTTTATCAAATCCATTTCTTCTTTATCAATATGTTTTGTCTGAGAATCAAGTTCATCAAACACAACATGAATAGATTCTTCAACTGTACATGTTCTTTTATTGAAAACTCTATAAGCTTTAGTTCTAGTAGAATATCCTAGAAATAAACCTTCATCAGAATTTGAATCAAATTTACCTAAGTTCTCTTTACCATTGTTGTGAATGAAGCACTTACATCTAAAGATGTGTAGATGAGCAAGATTTGGCTTTCTTCCCTTGTAGAGTTCATATGGCGTCTTTCCAAGTGACTTGCGAATATATGCTGGATTTGAAATGTAGCATGCAGTACTCATTGCATTTGCCCATAACACTTGTGACATTTCTTTTTCATTAAGTATTGCTCTCGCCATTTTTCTAAGGACTCTATCCTTTCTTTCTACTACTCCATTTTGTTGGGGGTGTTCTAGGTGTGGAGAAGTCATGATCTATTTCTTCGTTGTTGCAGTAGTCTTCAAATAGTTGATTATCAAATTCTCCTCCATGGTCTGTCCTAATAGAAACAATAGAAATACCTTTCTTATTTTGGACCTTTTTAGCAAACGTAATAAATTCAACAAATGTTTCATCTTTTGAAGCAATAAATATGGTCCATGTAAATCTTGTAAAATCATCAAAAATTACTAAAGTATATAGATTTCCTCCAAAACTTTTTACTCTTGCCGGTCTTACCAAATCCATATGAAGTAATTGTAAAGGTTTGGAAGTAGAAATTTCATACTTTGTTTTGAATGAAGATTTAGTTTGTTTGCCTTTTTGACATGCTTCACAAATCATATTATCTTTAAATTTAAGTTTGGGAAGACCAACAACTAAATATTTTCTAATCAGTTTGTCAAGTTGATTCATATTGACATGAGCTAGATGCTTATGCCATAACCAACTTTCCTCTAATCGACTAAGAAAACAATTTTCAGAAGAATTTGAATTTAAATCAATAGTATAACAGTTACCGTCCTTTTGAGCTCGGATCTTTGCCTTGATAGATTCTTTGTTTAGTGGCAGATCTTTCTTGTTTACTATCAAGCATTCTTTTGAGTCAAAGATCATCCAATTATCTTTGTCAGTACTTTGAATTACACTCAAGAGGTTGTGACATAATCCTTCTACATAGTATACTTCGTTGATTTGAACACCATCGGAGTTTCCCACTTCACCAATTCCAGCAATACGTCCATATTGATTACCTCCAAATGTTACCTTTCCTCCTTCTCTGGTTTCCAGCATGGTGAACTTATTTTTGTCACCAGTCATATGTCTCAAACATCCACTATCAATATACCATTTGTTTGCTCGTGATGCTTTAAGACATACCTAGAGTAAGGTGATCAAGTTTTAGGTACCCACACTTTCTTGGGTCCTTTGTGGTTAGTATGTGATGCATGTGTTCCTTTCGGAACCCATTTATATGTTCCAATAACTTGTCCTCTTTTAAAATAACATGATGAAGTATAATTTCCTTTCCTATTACAATAGCTACATGATGCGAAGGGATTTGATGTATGCACAGAATTCTTGAAATATTTAAGATACGTTCTACTGCTATTCTTCTTATTTCCTCTTTTCTTATCATGATCAAACTTATATCCAATTCTAGATTTATCAAATGAAACTTTCTGAGAATTTAGAATAACTTTAAGAGTTTCACTTCCCTTAGTAAATTTTTCAACAATTTTTGTTAAGTCTCTTATTTTCTTATCTTTCTCCTCACATACTTCACACGATGATATGACAGTATTTTCTAATTCTTTTACTTTCTTCTTATAACTAACCATTTATTTAGTTACCTTGATGAATTATGTATGCAATGCATTATATTAGATAACAATTCATCATAAGTAGGTTCAGAATCACTTACCTCAGAATCTGATTCTTCTTCTTTGGCGACCAAGCATAGATTTGCTACTTCGTCATTGTCGCTTTCTTCATCTGACGAACTATCACCCCAGATGGATGATATATATGCTTTCTTTTTCTGCTTCTTTTTTTCTTTATTTCTGAAGCATTCGGATTTGATGTGTCCAGGTTTCCCACATTCATAGCATACTATCTGTTGCTCTTTGTTTTCTTTCTTGCTTGGTCCACCTTGATAATTTTTATAGTTCTTTTGACCTCTTCTATAGAATCTCTTGAATTTTCTCACGATCATTCCCATGTCATCATCATTAGGGACATCTTCATTTTCGGAAGACTCTTCTTCTTCCTTGATAGCCTTAAGTACAACTCCCTTTTTCTTTTAATCATCGAACTCTTCCAGTTCCTTTTTGAATTTCAACTTCCCTTCATACTCGGAAAGACTACCAAAGAGAGCAGCTACGGATCTCATAGATTCTCCTTTAGCTTCTTCGATAGCTGTTACTTTCGCTTCCCATTCTTTCGTAAGAATATTAAGAATCTTTCTTACCTGGGAATTTTGGTCAAAAGATTTTCCAAGTGTAGATAATTGATTAACAAGATGAGTATACTTGAGTTCGAATTCTGATATTCCTTCTCCAGGTTTCATACGCAATAAATCATACTCTGTAATTAGAGTATTGACTCTATTTTCTTTGATTCCGGATATACCTTCGTGAGCAATTTTAAGAGCATCCCACATATCTTTGGCAGTTGGTAAAGTACATATTCGAAAATATTCCTTTTGACTAAGAGCACTCTGTATCATTAAAATAGCTTTACTATTTAACGTTACTAACCTTTTATCATCCTCATCAAACTCCTCTAGGCTCTTCATAACGAGTCTATCTTCTATTTTCTTCATTGGAACATAATCACCATCTTGTATTACATTCCATAAGCCGTACTCGTTAGCCATCACGAATACTCTAAACTTAGCTTTCCAGAATGAAAAATGTTCTCCAGCAAAAGAAGGAGGTCTAGTGATTGAAGCTCTGTCTGGAAGAATGTTTTCACCTATTGTTGCCATTTATCGGATCCTTCTCAAGCTGTTAGGCTTTTCGGAGAAGACCTTGCTCTGATACCAAATGAAAGAGACAAGCTTCACCCAGGAGGGGGTGCATTGGGTGATGTGATAAATTTTTCGCTTGATGTGGTGATATGAAAATAATAGTAGACAGAGTAGAGTTGAGAAGATTGGAACACAGAGAGTTATACTGGTTCGGCCTAAAAACCAGGCCTACGTCCAGTCCTAAGAGATCAAGACCTATTGAGATTTTCACTAATCTTCCAAGATTCAATGGGCTCTCAGAATGCCACAAAACAACAATTGTCCTCGAACGGACTACGAGCAGAAATATTCTCACACTAAGAAATTTCTTTCCCCCTTACGACAAGTCTTACGTGCAGAAAAATAACCTATGATCTTTCCCACTTGCTTACGTATACAAGTCTTATAAGCAGCAACGTTCTCTCCCGCTTACACCACTGTAAGTCTTACGAGCAGCAACGTTCTCTACTACTTGTTTCTTATAAGTCTTAAGAATGGAAGATTTAACTAGGAATTTTCTCAACAACTTCTCTCATAAGGATAACTACCCTCTCAAGGTCCCAATACGTTGAGATCAAATGAAAATATAATTTGAAATGTATATAGACTCTCTTACAGAGCAAGTATGATAAACACTGAAGATTAATATGAATATAGAGAAAATATGAATAACAGAGACTCGTGAATTTGATTGTCAATTCTTGTGCTTCGTTGTTGTTAACGATCTCTGGAACTCTGTATTTATAGATGTTCAGTTTTTCCCGTTTGAATAACGATCATTGAGGAGCGGGGCTTGTTACTGTGGAATGACATGTGCACGTTTGAAAACTTTGAATGCGGTAGGTACGTGCTTGTAATGATGTTGTCTACCGTTGTTTGACTTCCTTCGTGTTTGTTTATTTCAAACGTTCATCCTCCTGTATCACACTTATAATACATTCAAAATGATGTTAAATAATAATAATAAGTGATGAGAAGATAAATAGATAACATTAAACCATATTCGGATTGAACACTGTAAGACTTGGTGCATTTAGTCTTCTGGCAGAGTATCACTCGAGCATGGATGGGCTCACTCGAGTGATCTCACTTTTGTTCTCCTTGTTCTTTAGTTTTATACTTGTACTTGCATAAAATTTCAGAGAGATAATTTTCTCACTCGCAGGTGATGTGGGGTCTCACTCGAGCACAACTCCTTCTGCTCGAGTGGCCTTGCATTTTACACTAGGAGACTTGTCTCTGGACAGCACTCGCATACCATTTTATCAAGAGTGAGATTTTGCACTTGTAGGTATGTGGGCCCTCACTCGAGCACACATACTCCTGCTCGAGTGAGAAGGATATTCTCATGTAATATACTCCTGTGATCAGCACTTGCATCAGAATTTGAGAGAGTTAGATTTCTCACTCGCTAGTGCTGATATGTCACTCGGGCATATGAAGCCTCACTCAGGCATACTTGTACTTCTCTGACCTTTATGACTCTCGGCCAAGCACTTGCACTCCTTCACTCGCTAGTGCTCGAGTACAAACCAGCTTCATGCTCGAGTATTGATTACAATACTCCAGTACATCAGAAAGAATGAAAGGAATTGCTCTCGGCCAAGCACTTGTAGTCCCCCACTCGCTAGAACTCGAGTGAGAAAGAGTCTTCTGCTCGAGTGCTATATCTAGTGCTCGGGTGAATCAGTAAAAATGACAGTAGTATGCTCTTGGGCAAGCACTTTCAGGCTATCACTCGCATATGCTCGAGCATAAAAGAGCTCCATGCTCGAGTGCTAGTTCTTGTGCTCCAGTACATCAGTTAAATTGGACAGCAGACAACACAGAACTTTGCCATATGCATTTGGTAGCTTTGTAATCATTCCTTAGACTTATAAAACTATGATTTGCACACAATTATCTTTTGTTATGATCAAAACTTGGGATCTAACAATAGATTGTTAGATAAAGTAGAAATAAGAGTCTGTTTGTAAACCTTATTAGCATAGGTCAAGCATTCTTTTGGGCTTGTTTAGCATATGAAGGAGGTACATACTGAGTAAGTGTATTAACCACTCTATACATGTTGAGAATAGTATAGACATGTTCCTGCTAATTTATAAACTTCTTCCCTTCAACTGCTCTATCTTGGAAACATAAGGAAACTGTCTTGGTATAGGCACTATTGTCGGGAAGGCATTAGCACTAGTATTGGTAGCTCTAGAATCAACAGAAGGAATGTAAGCCATATTAGGTCATAAGATTATATGCGTATCGCCTACAAATAAAGTGAGTAATTTGAGTCACGTCCAAGGACACTATCTCTAAGAGCTAGTCTGCTACCACCAGCTGATAAGAAGTAGCACTCCTTAAGATAAAACAGATTCTTCTTGTAAGAATGGGGTGAGCAGAATAGAAAAATATATTAGCAACCAGTAGGTAGAGAGAATATGAGACAAAGAGAAAGTTTAAAAGCTTAGAGGAAGGAGAGAGTGCTTGATAATTCCAGAGTGGGTTGCTTGAACCTCTTGTAGGCAATGCCTTTTACAGTCCACTTGTGCACTCGAACATTGGCAATGAACCAATGGTAATAAACATGATTAAAAACTATTGAATCAGCAGTTTCATAAAGTTGAAGGCCATATATATATTTGATTGATCAATTTCAAAAATATGAAGATAATGGCATACAGTTTAAACGTTAATGTAAACGTTGGTAATGATGGCAGGTTAAAATAAAATAAAATCTAGTTTATGATCCTTGTAACAAAAACATTAAGGTCTAAAATTTAAATGCTTTAAAAGTGGGTTTTTTTGTTAAGCCATTTCCGTAAAATAAATTTTAGATTTTTTCAAAAAAACACTTAATGAAAAGTGCCCAGTCATATCTAACTCATGAGCAGGGGCATTTAGCTCCTGGTGGCCCATTGCTATGTGTGTGAGCCTACTCTATTAGATATGATTAGTTTTGATGATGTCAAATATAGATACCAAATATTAAGAGCAAAACGTTTGCATTATATACTTATCTCCTACATTAATTAACTACTATATTTAATGTCAAATATCTTGTAGATTAGTCAAGCAAAGAAAGAGGAAGATTGAAGAAAGAAGAACTTGCAAGTCCTAAAGGAAATATTAAGATTCAAGCTCTTAGATGTCATATTGGTGGCTTCCATGATCAAATGGAGGTTGGAATAGGTCAATTCATAGCTAAGATAACTTATATGGAAGTTATAAAGCTTCCAAAAGGTGATTGTTTGAGTAATAGCTTTATGCCATATTTTGAAAGGCATCAGTCAAGTGATCACTCAAGTAATGGCCCTGGTTACTCAAGTGACCACTCGAGTGATGGGCACTCTGTTGTGCTCTGTTTTTGTTTAGCATGATAGAGGTCCGGTATTTTGGATATATCTCTCAAACCCCACATCCGATTGAACTAAAGCTTATTTCATATGAAACTAAACTTCCAATAAGTCACATAAACACTAAGATCAATCTCAAAGGAGTTAATATGAAAGAGATATGGGTTTTAGAAAGGACACATAAATCATGGCTATATTCCAAAATAGGTTTGGTATTTTGAACATAACTCTCAAACTACATGTCTGATTGAGTTGAAACCTATGGCACATGAAACTAGACTTAAATATCTTTTTATAGATAGGTCATGTATCATATTTGGGGTTATATTCGAAGCGGTATGCCTTCTGAAAGTTGACGCTCATGAATTTAGATACTATTTAGTGGAGTAGTCACTATTTAGATAATAACTTTCAGAATACAACAAGTTTGAAGCTGATTCTTTTTGTATTGGAATGTAGATTGTGAGATCTTTCTTATGATATGTCATTTGCCATATTTGGACTTAGAATGAACAGATCACTCGAGTGATGTGTCAGACAACATTTTGTAACTTCAAAAAATCAATGGAATAATTGTGTAACTCATTCCTCTTGTTTTAAATCACTCTAACACTTTATTGTATTAGTATTTAAAGTATTTCTCCAAGTGAACAATGAGAAGATCATGCAAAGAGAAGAAAAGCTACTTTACATGTGCGGATTGTCCATCGAACATAATGGCTAGTTTTTCAAATATGAAGAGTGGTCAAAAGAAGCAACGAGACTCTAACGGATGAATGATTACAATGGTTATCGATCTTTATCAACTATAAACAGAAGAGCATTTAGAGTCGATGAGTAAGAGAGCAATATCACTAAAATGCTAAGATCATGAATCATCTACTCCAACCTGAATACTCTTTGTTTATCTAGCTTTGATATCATTTACCTCAGAGAGAGAGAGAGAGATTATTTGTATTGTACTTTAGTGTTCATCTTTTTCACTTTTAAGAAGGAAGATTGATTGCAATCCTTCATTATCAAGGTTGTATCCTTACAGTGTGTAAGGGGGAGTAACTCGATTGTATCCTTACAATATGTAAAGGGGTGTAACCCGATGAGAGATTTGTAAAAGGCTTCGCAAGTGTCAACTAAACTTGTGGGATTGTAGAGGTTTCTCTTGTGCTTGGATTAAACAAGAAGATAGTGGATTGAAAATCTTAACAGGAGCCTGGGGACTGCGCATATGTCATCATGGATTAAACCGAACCAGGGTAAATCATAGTTTGCATATTCTATTTCCTAGGCTTTTATATTTCCAGTATATCTTATTTAAATATCTAATTGTTGATTTATGATTAATTACTTTTATACTTATTGCTTTCACTAAGATGCGAAAAGATTTTCAAAGTTCTTAAGTTTTATCTTACACCAAATTTACTCCCTCTTGGGTGTTAGCCGGTTTTAACATTTGGTATTAGAGCTAGGTTCTTGTTTAAAGAACTTAACTTCTCAAGAATTATCAATGGCTGATTTTGGGTGATATTCACTTTCAGAAGGTTTTGACCATACAATTCCACCTATTTTAAAAGATATTGGTTTTTGGTTTTGGAAAGCTAGAATAACTAGTTTTATTAAAGCATCTGATTTTGATATGTGGGACTTTTTTACAAATGCCTTTGATTTGAAACCGAGAAAGGGTGGACAGAAAAAGAAAAGAAAATGTTTTTTGAACATTATAGCAACAAAAATTCTGTATAATGCTTGAACAAAAATCGATTTTGAGAAAATTAGATTTTGCTCTATTGCTAGAGATATTTGGGATAGTCTTGATTCTATTTATACTTCTAACAATTGTGTTGAAGTTGAAAGCATTGATAGTTCATTCGAAACTATAAGCTGCTTATCTACTTTTGATTAACAATTAGAAGTTGAGAATGAAGAAGGAGAAATTATAAAACACTTCCATGATCTAGTTAACATAGAAGCACAAAAGGAAGATGATTTCCAAGAAGAGCTCATTACAGATGAATTTGATGGATCATCCTCTAGAGCTCAAGATGCACATATGGTAAACAATTCAAATTCTTCTGGAGTTATTTTGAAAATTGATTTTCAAAGTTTACATAAAATATTTTTTCAACTAATTATTGATTCGATTTAAAAACACAAAAATGTTTTTGATCATGTTGGAGAATATATGGGGAAGAAAGTATGTTCAAATGAAAACTACTTGACTTTTCATTCACATGACCGACACAATACGGGCATAAAATCTCATAATACATATTATTATATAGTTTGCAATTGTTGTTGTAAATCGGGTCACATTTCTCACACATGTTATATTAGAAGAAATTCTAATATGAGAAATAAATTTGTTTAGGTTCCTAAAAGGGAAATGGATTCAAATGCTAATGTTCAAGGACCTAAAGCAAAGTGGGTACTAAAATGTCCATCTAGTATTTCATGTGTGCAGATTGATTCTAGAAAGAATGGATATAAGGGTAAAGAGAAAATGAAGAAGATTCTAATAGTTCCTAATGCACCTAAAAGGAGATTCACAACAATTAGGAGAACTCTTGGATCACCCATTGCTGGAACTGCAAAGTCTAATCATAAAAAAGGTAATGGAGAAAAGGAGTATGTTCTACCTCAAGAATGGACTACCATAGAGTATTGTTCAACTATCTTGAGGAGAACAAGAAAAAGAGGATCTCTCAAGCATCAAGTAAGACTCCTGGAGTCTATATATTTTGAGAGACGGTTGCCAGCACATAAAGCAAGGTATTTAAAGTATCAACATCACAGAAAGATATAGTGGGTAACAAAAAACAATCCTCCAAGTACCTAAGGTGAAGGTATAGAATGGTAAAACCTCTAACATTACTTTTTTTAATATTCAATGAGGTTTATATCTTGTGACTTGAGGATTGAACATTGTATATTGTTTTAGAAGTCTATTTCAAAAGAATTACAATGTTAAATAGTTGAGTTCTTTATGCATACATGATGGTTTGAAAAGAGAGTATTTCTTTTATGCATAAAGTCATGACTAATTCATTATGCTCAATTGTTCTGAATTGATTATATTCTTAAGATCATGTGATTTTTTGTTCCTATAACTAACAATGATTGGATCCAAGCAAGATTGGATACCAAAGGAAGAAAGAGATCTATATAGTTTTGTAGGATGAGAAACATCTTCTCAAGAGTGTGACTACTTAGATAAATAAATCTTTTCTTGAGGAGGCTAAACAAGTAATGCTTGACTTTGATGTTGAGCATGCAAAAGAGGCAGCACCAGAGACATCACAGGAGTACCTACAAGTGATGAAGGAAGAAAAGATGCACAATAAAGCATCACTCGAGTGACCATTCTAGTGATCATCATCATTGAATGAAACTAGGAGTGATTGTCTAAGTGATCAGACCAACCTAAAGATTAGGAGCCAAAGTCAAGGAATTATGCTTAACTGAACTTTAAAGGATAATTTCTCAAGTAATTACAAGATTGCTCAAGTAAGGTATTATTTTCTCACTCCATGAAAATGTTCAGGGTCGTATCACTCGAGTGACACTCGAGTGATGGTCAGACATGATCACTCGAGTGCCCACTCGAGTGATGTTGGATTCCTGAAGTTAAAACCCCTATTGTAGCATTACTTCTCACTATGTATTTAATATCTTGTGCTCATATGAGCTAATTTGGGTAATGAATACTTGCTCTTTATTACCTACCATATGCAATCAATCACTTATAGTTTTTCAAAATACTTTTAGATTGCTAAATAAACCACAAGTGGAATTGTGTATAATCTTTCTATGTAATTGAGTTTTGAATAACACGTTTCAAGAATTTGCTTGCGCTTCGATCCATCCTGTTTACAAAAAGTGCATACATATTATTTGAAAATTAGTCATGTCTTGCTTGTATTCAAATCGGTTTCAAACTTGTAAGTTAGTATTTTTATACTAAACGTAAGAAATGCTTCAAATTCATCTACAATGTTTTTTCCATCATTGACATCTTGATTATTGGTCTTAAATGTGCTATCTTATACTTGAACTACTTAGAATGAATTAGACCTCATGTCTAACAAGTTGATCATCTATGGGTCTCAATCTATCTCCTAGAAAAGAATTCAATTCATGAAAAATCAATGTTCCTAATACATAAATCTTTATTGGTAGAGTTATTCCAAGCATTATAAATGTTCATTAATGCATTAACCATTATTGTGGAATAACTTACCAGGGTAATATTCTAGAACTCTAGTTATTTGGACTAATGAGTATGTGCTTCATTATTCATAAAATCTTGTACTCATTTTGTTGCTTAGACACATTAATCTTTGATATGATCTATCATTGAATAACCAGTGTCATGTATTTGAATCCTTGAGTTGAATATTCATATATTTCAAGACACAACTCTAAGTGTTAAGATAATCTATGGATCAATAGCAAAGTCATTATGCTCATATATGTCCATCAAGCTAATCCCGTTGGTTATCCATATGACTCTTGATCTTTGGAAAATTCTCCAACATGTTAACTCTACTGATTAGCATGTTATCTTTGTTGAACTTCAAAGTGAAGCTTTCTGATATATATATTTTATAACTATTGACCTCTACCATTTTTAACATGAGTATCGATTGTAAACATTTTTCAAAGATGAGTTTTGCATATATTCAAAATCTCAATTTTACAATGCATTGTCATGATCTGAAATAACATTTGAGATTTAAATTTGCATATTTCATTCTTGAAAAACTTGGTTTCATTCATGATTTATCCTTTCATAAACATTGGTCATTATGAATAGATTATCTATTCTCTTTTATCCAACTTACATGGATTGCATGAAAATATTTTTAGTGACATATTTGCTATATAAGGTTTATTTACAAATTGTCATTAATTATTGGGAAACATCATTTTTGATATCATTTGTTTGTTACCCTTTATGATTCAATGGCTTGAATTAATTTCATTGGGGGTAAAATTATACTTTAGTCACTATTGGTTATTATACTCTTTGCTCAAATATCATATAATTCAATTGTATAAGAGCAAAAGAGTTATAATATATAGACCTAAGAGAAATTAAGTACCAAAGAGTATGTATTTATACTTTTATAGGAGTTAACCAAGATGCTCTGCTTTCAAGTTACACCCTATCACTAGGAAGTAACTAGCTAGTGATGTAATTAGAGAAAGAGAAAGAGGAGGAAGACTTTTTAGTAGCCTCAGCTAGGTTCAATTCAGGGAAAAGAAATAGTCTTGCAATTATAAGCCTTGGCTATCCATCCATCTTCCCTTTTGCTCAAGGAAAGTCAAATGATTCTATTGTGATATGGATCAAGGAGCCCCCTATAAGATCTTTCAAGGAGTACACTAAGCTAGAGATGTATCAAAATATCAAGCTAAAAGAGCTACATGGGATTCCTAACTCCAATCCTAGCTTTATTTGTGATCTTTACAAGATTATCTAATATACCTACACTAGAGCTTTGGTGAACAAGGCCAACAATTTCACTTACTTCATCAGGAAGGATGATCACATGTTGGCCTCTATCATCAACAAGGAGAAGAGGAACATTAGAGAAACCATTTGTTAGCATCGGCAGGCATAGCAGAAGAATTATAAAAATTTTCACCGATCCTAATCCCTATCTATCAACGGCGTTTAAATCGAGTTAGAAAGAAGTCATACCTTTTCAACTTAGGGTTTTCATGATTTCTAGGAGCCAACACCTCAGGTTCGCTCCCTCTACTGGTATCCACACAAATGTTTTCCAACAGAGACTGCGTGCTAGCGCCTCCAAATGTCTCCTAGGGTTTCCCTTACAGCTCAGAATTCTCATGCGTGTATGAGTATATCTGCTCTATCAAGTTTATAACCTAGGAGGGCTATATTTGAATTTCAAAATTAATCTTTATTAATTTCAAAATTAATTAACAATTAATTATCTTGATGAGCTAATTAAATAAATTCAGTTTAAATTAAATCTGTCTAACAGTTTTAATTTAACCAATTTATTCAATCAAATATAGAGCCATTAGATTTAATTTATCTTAATAAATTAAATCTGAGATACTATATCTCTATCATGTTAGTTATTAAATTTAATATATCTTAATAAATTAAATTTAAAACTAACACCATATAATAATATCATATAATATATATACATATATATATAATATGTATTTTGAAAATACATATCTATATATAATATTATTAACGAATTTTTATATTACATATATATAACTATAAAATTCATCCACCCTAAATTAAACACTATCTCATGTTAGGCCATTCTTGTGTGCGACCCTGGAGGCCTATATGAAGTTGGCAGTGGGCCAATAACTGTACTAACCCACAAGTCGTAAGTGGCATCTAGCAAGACATTACGACTACCCAATTCATATGAGGATCGTTAACAGGATGCAACCTATCATACAACCATGTCACGTCCCTTTTGTCACACGATATATCAGTCAAGGATGAGGCATGGATAATGTTATCCTCTTGTCCTGACCATTACTTTCTCGATTCCTGAGTAGTATAACAATAGAAATGGAAACTCCTTTCCATTGTAGTATGGCCATATATTTCTCAGACTCACTCATCGAGGGGCCGAGTAATATCTCTTTACTAATGTGAGGGACAAATTCCATCTTGATCATTCATATTCCTCTGCATGAAAAACCACCAAGCCCGATCGTAGCCTTTAACATCACCCAGTCAAAAGTGACTTTTGACTAGTTCAAAGCTTAGCAACTCTCATGTAGGAATCCATGATGACTTTAGGTCTAAGGGCATTGTGACGTGGTTACACGTGAGAAAAGCTTATGACTTGATCCATGTAGCTTTCTCATAGTGGGTCGGTCCAGCACCTTATACTCTTACAAATGCCTAAGACTTTGATTTGCATCTCCATATCTTATGAAAGTCATACTGGTTTTGTTTCATCTCTACTCCCACATAAATGACCAACCAGGGACATTTTAGGACAATCTTTATGAATTATCCAAGGATACAATTATCACAGTTAACATGCAAATAGTATGATAACAAAATGGAGAAATTTCACTAAATTAATAATGTTCAAAGTATAATGATTGGCTCCAACACCATCTTTTCTTAGATCAACATATATAGATACATAAGTCTGTTCATATTCTTTTTCCTCAGTTGGGTGCACTATTTCTACAGATTTAATACTTGCAACCAAATAAGCCATTAATTAAGATTCCAAAATTTGAAGGGCAGCACATTCAGAGAATGAAGATTCAGTTGCCTCTTCTTATTTCATAAGAACTATATGAGAAAAAGGTAGAGGGTAGAAGCTGAGACTTCAAGGATAGATGAGATAATATTCTACTAGAACTGGTCCTCCTGGTAGGATTATCTGAGAGAGGAACTTCAGCAATTGATATAGAGCTTGCTACAAACAATGTTGGGATCATCACTTCTGTGACTGATAAGATGAGGTATGTAACCCCCTCACCGTAATTACATTTAGATTATAAAATTTAAGTGTAATTGAGACCAATAAGACAAAGTGATAAATTACAATCCCTCATCTAAGAGATGGGGTTTCCTGAAAAACAGTTCAAAATCATAATTCATCCTGGTCTCATATTCACATTCGAATATAATTACTTGAGAAACCAAATCACATTAATAACAGCAAAGTGCGTAACTAAAATCCCAGCAAACCCCGAGTTACTTACATATATACAACATGGGTTTTAAGGTTCCCAAAATGGGAATTTCATATCCAAATTTAACATTTACATCTTATGTACAAATGGTAACCCCAAACCAAAATAGATAACCAACAACCATTAAAGTCTTAGAGTAATCCTAACTACTCCTGGTTGTCCGCTTCCCTTTCGAGCCACTCGCCCTATCTGAAAAGGTTAGTCATTTGGAAAGAGTGAGATTCTAAAGAATGCCAGTAGTAACAAATTGTTCATACCACACATAATCACATAGCATGTAAACCAATCATCACATATCAGCAACACTCAAATCACACTCTATCCTCATCCCCTTTTATCGCCGGGAAGGCACACTATCCTAACCCTAACCGTTGTTAGCGACTCAGGGATTGTTGGTATGGCAGTGCATACGAAAAGCCTCATAGCTCATATAGCCATCCGACTTTCACAAATGGCCCGTCGGCCTTCACATATAGCCTTTTGGCCCACAATTAGCCTTTTAGCCTACATAATCACATATATCACACCCTAACCTCATCCCCTTTTACAGCCGGGAAGGCACACAGCCCTTACCCGAACCGTTGTTAGCGACTCAGGGACTATTCGTATAGCGGCGCTTTCAAAATTTCACAATCTTTGCAGCATACGAAATCCATCACGAACCAATGATATAATACACATACAATGTATCACATAAGGTATAAAGAAAGAGTCACTACCTATATATTTCCTGACTGGCTCCGATACCATGGCCTCACGAGGGCGACAGATATCAAATCCTATACCAAATTAGGGACAACCGGTCAATCTCTTTTTCTAAGTTCTTAATTTCATAATACTCTAAGTTGGTTATCATTTAGGAATCTTTAGGTGACTATTAAAGGCCTAAACATATGCCAAAAGGGTTGGAAGAAGCTACCCTGAAGACCCTTTTTTTTGAAGACAAAACAGTGATTTTAGACTGGATCACTCGAGTAATGAGACACTCGTGCCTGAGTGAGAATGGCTCTCACTTGTGAGTGTTTGACAGTAAGCAACCATCATGGCCAGAAAGTGCTCACCACACTCGAGCACATAGCTTTGCACTCGGGTGATGACTCCAAATATGCTTGAGTCCCCAAAAGTACAACACAACGAGTGACAACCTGAGAGCACATGCTACCTTAGAGGGACAAGCTCACTTGAGCATACCCTCTAGTGCTTGGGTGAGACGGCCATGCTTACGAGTGTCAAAGCACACTCTTGAATAATGGCTAGTGAGTGACAACCCGAGAGTAACCCTAACTCTAGACTCACACCATCACTCAAGCTGACCCTTGCTCGCTCGAGTAATCACCAACATTACTCGTGGATACAGAAGTGCACTCAAGCTCCCTCAAGAGAAACTCAAGCAAAACATAAAGCAGAAAAAGGAAAATACACACAACACTCGAGCATGATCTTCCCTCACTCGAGTGTTGTGTATCAAATACCAAAAACGCAGCAAATGGCGGAAATTTCCCAGATGGTCAAAATCATACCCAATGGTTCTCAAACTTCTCACAAAGCCTATTTCCACTTAAAATGACCTAAGGAACACATTGGCAACTTCCAAAACACTCCAAAAAGCCTTTCTACAACAATCAAGCACTTAGGTCTCTATGACATACCCAATATCCAAATTTCATTCAACTAAATTCAAACTTCCAAACTATATCCAATACTCAAATGACTTCACAATAGACCATTTCCAACATCAATCACAATGAAATTCATACATTCCAAAATAACCATAAATTAGGGCAAATTTCCAGAATTTCACAAACTTATCCAAAAATCACAAACAATGTATCAAAATGCACTAAAGGCTTACCTCTTTACTTTGCCAAATCTAGAATCTTGATTCTCAAACTTTCAATTTCAAATCAACTCACAAACCACCACCTTTCAAGATTCTGAAATCACTAAGTTGAAGCTCTCAATGAGATGTACAACATTATAGAAGACGATTTGAGCATAAGAGGATCAATACTCACCAAGGATTCAAGCTTTCTCTTTCTCTTTCTTGCCTCAAAGTCGCCAGAAATAATGGAGAGAAGAGAGAGATGAGGAGATGAAAATGATGATGATGCTTCTCTTCCCTTATGCCCATGCTCCACCGAAAAGAAAGAGAAGGGAGAGATAAAAGTGGACTTTTATCCTTTAGCATGATCCCATGGTCCACTTTAAGCCATATGTCACCATCCTATACACTCTTCTATGAGCTCACACAATCGTAAAGCATAGGATTCTGAACCATAAACAATGAATCTCAACCCTTGATCTTAAATACCACACACATTTATACCAAATCCACATCACATTGATCCCAAAAGTGCTTAATTACACACTTACAATTAATCTCAAAGTCATTAGCCCTTAATCCCGAATTGGGATATTACAAGGTACTATGAACCAAAACTTAAAAGTTCTATTTGAGCAGCAAGAGATAGATTAGAGGTTAAGACATCAGAGATGATGAATCGTAATCCTTAGCAAGAGCTAGATCACCTAGACTCTCATTTATTGGATCTACCATTCAGATAGAGTGAGCTTTAAGAGCTTTGACTTGAGATTAACAATAACAATAAGAAGCTCATTAAAGTAGTGGATAATAGAGCAATAAAGTTATATGCTATGATAAATCAAAATTTTCAGATAGTGTTTGCTAAACAAGAGACACATACTAAGAGGATGGATTATTATGAAGCCTTATTCTGAGCACATTTTAGTATCCTTAAGTTCTCACAGAGATTACACTTAGAATCCCTCAGTATTGATTACATCACCAGATAATGAGTAGCCAATGATGTATCAATGAACTTTAGAGGACTATAACTTGAGTAATTACAACATTATTTGAGTGAGATATTGCATTCTTGCTTAATTAAAAATCTCTGAGTTGCATCACTTGAGTGAGTACTTGAGTGATGGTTGAGTAGATCACTCAAGTGACCACTCATGTTATATAGGGTTATAGCCTTAAAATCTTCAATAGCGTCATTATTTTCAAAACTTGATATCTCTCCAAATCTTCATATTTTCATACTCATTTTCTCTATAAAATTTCCAATGATTTTACAAATCTAGGAGATTTATTAACTGTATTGCTCATAACGATTTTCTTTTAAGCCATGCATTCTGTAATGCCATTACCTTTATGATCATCTGATAAGTGTTATGCAGTGCATTCAAACTACTCATCGCTCTTTATTTATAAAAAATATTTCAATTCCCATTTAACACCCCAAATTTTATTCACTAAGATGTATTGTAATATTTGAAATATTCAATAAAATGGTGAATTTTGGAGAATGTAATTGTGTTGCTAGTGAAGATTTCCTGTGAGGTAGTAAGTTTGTCAAGTGGTTTTGGATAACCAAATGAAGATAAAAAATTATGAAATTTTACAAGATGAAAGTTAACTTCCTTAGCTTTAATTTGATAAGTAATGGGTACTTTTTGGAGCTATATGCAAAGAGTTATGAATTTTTGAAGTTAGCCCAGGAAAACTATTTATTTTCTGATACAACGTCCAAAGAATTTAATTATGGGAATTGTAAGCTTTCAATTGGCTAAATGTTATATTTTTCCTTAAAACTAAACTTAATAACGGCCGCATAGCCATTGGAATTACTCCAATAGAGGTTCTATAAATAAAGTTATGATTTTTCAAAGTTTGGCCATAAAATCTGTTAGAATTGCCAATCAATCCAAATATGGAAAAAATGTTATGGCAAATGTTGTAATTATGAGATAAATAGACAAAAGCCAATTGGGCTTATTCAAGGACACTCCTAGGCATGGATATGGGATGATTAAGGGGAGGAGAATTAGTTCTATTCCAATTGGACTTTATGACATAATTACATATATATAAGCTCAATTACTTTTATGACACAAAAGTCAAAATTTTGAAATTTTGTAATTAAGTTAATTAGAGTAAAAATGGGATATTTTAGAAACACACTTATAGAATAAAGAGTGAGAGAGTGAGCTTGAAGGTTAGAGAGAAGCAGAGAAAAATTCAAGGTAGTTATTGATTTCATTTGAGATTTGGCCTCTAGTCTGTGTAATTCCTTTTCTAAGCTACTCTTCTCCATGAATTCATGTGTTTAGCAAGAAAATATCAAGGTTTGAAGAAGAGGAGGGTTTCGGCTAGAGACAGAAAGAAGGAGAAAGCCAAAGGTAACCTCAAAACCCTTAAATCTTTATTGTTATGGTTGTTGTTGTTGAAGTTATTGGTGGATTGAGGTTGGTTTGCTTTGATTTGCATGTTTGGGAAGTGATAACCCTAAGGGGTTTTGCTTCCCAAATTTCTTCAAATCTTGTGTATTAAGTGTTTAAATGGTTAATCAAGTGATTGGAGTAAAAAAGGAGAAAGCTTTCGGGTTTAGAATTCAAAAACCCAATTTTCTCTTTTAGTTCTCTAAGTTTTGGCCAAGACAAGAACATGGGGTAGGAGTTGGATTTTCATAAATCTAATGATTCCATTGTGTTCAGGAAGTAAAATTAGGTGGGGTTGATGTTGAACACTTTTTTAGGAAAAGCCTTAAAAAGTGAAATGACCAAAGCGCCTTATAAACCTTAATTCGAGGCTGTTAAAGGCAAAACTGTCATTTAGCAGTGATTTTGGCAAAAAATGAGGTAAAAAATAGATTATACACACAAAAATGTATAGGAATAGCCTAGATCAAAATTTCTAAAAAAGTAAAACGGGATTGGGTACAAAGGGGCCTAAACTGCGTTCTCGGGGGCATTTTGGTAATTTTTCCGTTTAGACTAATATAACCAACAAAAACACTTTCGAAATGTCTAAAATAGTACATGAATGGGTTCTTACCTAATTGTTATACATTTAGAATTTTAGGAAAGGATTGATAGCCCGAGCCATTGACACGAAAGTCAAGGAACAATTTTCAAACAAAAGGGGTTTAAGGTAGTAAATTTATCCTTTATACATTATGCTAATGTTTATGTTTGCATATGCCATCTTCTGTAATTTAATTAATCAACATGGTTATTTCAAGAAAGGGTAGTCAGTCGAGAAGGGGCAGTTAGTGTGAGAATGGCACTTTTACCTGGTTAATGAGTACTAATCTAACCGAGGTGTCTAGAAAGTTAGGGGATTGAGCCCCTAATGCTTGTATACATGTCATGATATTGTTAATTAATTTGTGCATAACATGGAGTATGACATATTTACTTTTTGCATTTAACATGAACAATTGTATGTTACTACTAAGATTCTTTTAAATTTCACCCATTTTCAAATAAATAAATATTACAACAGAAGCTAGTGGCTCTAAGGGAAAAGCAGTAAATACAGGCAATAGAAGGGTACAGATCTCAAGTTCGGAGCTATTTGGTTATATGTAGTCTATTTTTGAATATCTTGGATAATCTGGGATATTTTGTATATATATTATCAAACCTTGTAGGGAAAACCAGTAATGTAATTAGTACATTGCATCAATATATCAGTATATTTATGCTATTCCTATGTTGCTCAGCAAACTGCATGCAAGAACTCTGAAAATGTGAAAATAAGATAACGGTCTAACATTTTTGTTCATAGCCTAAAGTGGTTTTGGCAAAGTAGTAGTTCTTGCAACAGGATAGTACTGATATGGTTTTGATTATATAGTGGTAGAATATATGTATAAAAGGAGTGAATCCTCTTAGTCTATAAATCAGCCCCCAAAAGATTTGGGAACACTTGAGGGCAGCACGTAGTACAATACTGGGGGAAGATTGATATTGTCAAGAGATGTCCAACTGAATGCTTTTGGGACTTCATGGAGCACATTATTGATCTGAGAATGTAGTATATGTATAGAGAGTGAGTTAGGGCCCAATCATTATATTTTTGGTGACCGGAGGTAGCCGTCACATCTTTTGAGGTGAGAGTAGTCTCAGGGTACCGGTGGTTAGGAGTAGATAGAGCCAGTATCTGTGTTTTGGCTCAGGTGCATGAAAGTTAAGCATGCTCAACTCAGGTAAATCTTAGGATGGCTGACCCCCTGGGAAGTTAAGTTGGTAAGGTCATGGAGAATTGAGGAATAGTTATTATCTTAAGGTTTCTCCATGACTAATTATCATTTTAGTCAGATGATTTAAATGATGTTTAGCAATATAGAGATGTTAACGATGTACATATTAATTTTAATTCAAACCATTTCTGTTGCAGTAATTACTGCTCAGAAAAGTTTACTTGATGAGGTTATGGAAACTCGAGGTATAGTAATTGTTTTGAGGTATCTCCATACTAAGTGATGATATTAGTTAGTTATGACATACAATACTATATGATGATTTTTAGTATGTATGTTAAGTATGATTGAGGTAGGACGATCTTTGACTCAATTGATTTTGGGGTTATAGATCAAAATGAAATTAAAGGATGGATTGTAAATCAAGAATCCATGTTGAGCCTTAGGTTTAAAGAACGTTGAAATGGCTCAGAGTTGTTTGAGGCATAGAATATAGCTAAGAATGATATGTTATGATATCTGAGCAATGATTAGCAATGATTGTGCCGTATATTGATCCTGAAGGATTCAATCTAATGATATTGAAGCTTAAGAATAGGCTTGAATTTGATCTAAGCTGAAATAATGCTTAGGTTGAAATGTGAATTTGTTGCACTATGTTTTTCTTTGAGATAAAAGTTTTAACCTTGTGAATAGTATTGAACCTTCAATAATGTTTCGAGGATATTACCCAAATACCGTCAAGGTTAGATTAGGTGCTATTATCTTGATTCTTATCAAGGATGTTGGGTATACTTGAGGAAAATGATTTCCATTTTAGGTGATGTTTATGTTCTAGATTTCATGATGAACCTAAAGGTTGGGTTAAAGACCCTACGCTGTAAAATCCTACATGCCAGATATATTATAGTAGATTTGTGTGTCTAAAGGCTTTAAGACCTAATGGACCAGTGTGTCTTTAGGCTGGCAAATGTATTCAGAAATTTGTTAGGTTAGTGATGATCTATGGAATTAAGGAACAAGATTCTTATGAATATGAATCCTTGCAAAAAGGGATTTTGAAAAATTGCTACCTGTTAAGCCAAGCATAGGGAAGACTATGATCATAAAATATTCCTTAAAGGATTGATTGAGGTGATAGCTCTTTGATGAGATGAGAAAAAGAAATTGATCTACCTACAATTCCATTAACTTGAGGCTTTAATAAGAGTTGATTGGTGGATGGCAGATAGGGTGACGAAAGATATGAACAAGAGAGGAACATAAGAGACACCTAAGAGTGGTACCAAGACATTATATGACATTATGTTAGGAATTGTCACATATTGGGATATATCAATCCTAATTAAGTGAAAACATTATTGAGTTGAAACAGGCCGGCAACTGGCAAAGAGGAACACAAATTGTAGGTGCAGTCAGATATTATAGGTGGTTCATGTGGGAATCCTATTAAATCATCTTGACATTATTAACGCTCATATGATGAGATGGACCACTAAATGGGCAGTGGAAGCATAGTAAATGCATGTGTAATCTTTGGGCACTAATGATTGACTCTAAGTAGTTAGACTTGATATGTATTCATCAAAGGTGATGAACTGTATGTGCTTAAGCCATAAGACCAAATGGATTAATATGTCCTTGGGTTGGCAGCATATTATGTACTTGGAAATTATGACTAGCAGAGACTCGGGGCGGTAAGACCCGATGTGCAAATTTGCATAGGGCAGTGTCCCTGGGCTATAAGACTTATGTGCTTAGCGCTGTGGTTAATGACAGCGCGATGACATTAGACCAGTGTGTCTAAGGAGTGTCTTGAGTCTAACAGAACATTCAAACTGTACCAAGTAGTAACTGAGGCAGTAAGTCTCGAATGCCAGTGGCTTGAGTGTGAAAAGACCTCATCGAGGTCTAATAAGACCAATGAAACCAAGTGCTTTAGTATTGCCTCGACGAGCGAGGTCTAATACTTGTTATGATTGTTATCTAATAAATCCACAAGCACCTATGTGGCAGAGGCCTTTGGTGTGGAAAAGATGAAAGTTCCTGCCTTGTTAAGGCCTATCGAGTGGAATGCTCTATTGGTTATCGCAGTGAGGCCCTTTGACCGTTACATAAAAAGGTGATTGTGTGATCCGGGCAGAGTCTCGAAGAGGCTATAAGGACTAAGGAACCAAGCGCTGTGGGAATAGATCAGTGGATCTTCTGTTTGATTACACGTTGCTTACTATATACAAAATGAATGATGAATGATAAATATTATCTAAGATCCGTAATGAGAATATGGTGATTGTGTTGCATGATCAATAAGCTTATAGATGAAATAAATAGATTGGGCCTACATCCATGGGTGTCAGGGTTGTCACAATTGAGGTATGTATAAGTGGAATAGTGAATGCCAAGAGATATGAATCACAATAGACTTGATTATCTACCATTGTATAGCTGTATGGCTTAGTAGTTATCCTCTAAATTGGTTGGTTAATGACATAGTGGTGAACTCAAGGAGTAAAATGAAACATGAGCAACATTTACAAACAGTATTGAACATGGTGAGAGAAAAACAATTCTATACCAAGTTGAGTAAATGCGTATTTTGGCTTTCAGAGGTAATATTTCTGCGTGATATAGTCTTATAGAAGGGATCTTGATACACCCTAGTAAGGTGGAAGCAGTACTGAACTGGGAAGGCTAGAAACTGTAGTTGTAATACCTAGTGTTCTAAGTCTTGTTAATCATTATTAGGGGTCTATATCGAATTTCCCCAGAAAACCCAACATTATACATCGAATGATGATTGTGAGAGGAGCTTCAGAGAATTGAGATAAAAATTTATTAGATTACCAATACTAAGAATCCCATATGCGAGTAGGCATGAATTAGGATGTGATTTAATGTGAGCCGAGTAGGGCATATATATCTTGTCAGCTGAAGCTTCATAAATTGAACTATCACACCTATGATCTTAAGTTGGGGTAATGTTATTTGTATTGAATCTGGAAACATTATTTCTATGGTGTGACTGTAGAGTTGTATTGCAACCACAAACACTTGAAATATTTGCACGATCAGAAAGAGCGGAATTTGAGGCAATGTAAGTGGATAGAGTTGTTGAAAGACTTTAACTTGGAAAGGAAATATCATGTAGGATATGCCAATGTAGCGGCAGATGCATTTACCCATAAAATAAGGTAAGTTGCGGCCCTAGGGATCATAAGTACAAATCAAGTAAGTAGAGACAATTAGCTGCTCAAAGTAGATAAAAGAGTTACATTGATAAGAGGCTGAAACCTCTAAAGAATAAGGTCGGTGACCAGGTGTGTGGGCGCCTGTGTAAAGCGCCAGTCCTTGGTCAAAAGGTGGGGTGTTGAACTAGTTACTAAGGTACCTTATGTTGCCACGACATATGGGCACTACAAAGATATTTTGGTATCAGACATTATAGATGGCCACCGAAAAGGGGTACCTATAACCCCCCACCTTAATAGTTGTAATTATATTTTGAAAATGCATAATTAGGATAAATTAGAGACTAATGGATGTTAAAAGCTCCAACTTCAAGACAAGGACCCACCCAGTATAAAGTGGGTTTTCAAAGAAAATTCTTTCAAAACTTGTGAAACCTAGTCTCATATTCACATTTTGAATATAGTTGGCCTACGCAGTTCGGTTTCATTCATACATATCAAAGTATAAACAAAATTCCTGGCCACACCCAAGTTCCATTTATTAATTAAAGGGTTTACGGGCATTTTCGCCCCTATCAATTTTCCATTCAGGGGATTACAAAACACTATCCAAAATTTGAATTTACAAAATGTACGGTAATTCCAACCAAAATATGAAAGCCAAATACTAAAATTACATCCCTAGAAGAGTACTAGCTGCCCCTGGTTGCTTGTTGCTCCTTCGAACAGCTTGCCCTTGTTATAGGTTAGTCAATGGAAAGAATGAAATTCAAGAGAATCCCAGTGTAACAAATCACCCATACAATATATAATCACAAAACATGCAATCAAATCACCAAGCAACAACAACAACAACGATCACAGTGATACATGACTTTCGTCACAATCCACAGTACTCATGGTTGTATAAACATGTTTGTGGCCAGTGTTACAATTGACAACACTTATGGCTATATACGTATAGCCTTCACGACATACACATAGCCTTCACAGCATACACACATCCTTCACGGTTTATACATAGCTTCCATAACATACACATAGCTTCCACAATCCAATGATAAGACATACATACAATGCATCACACATAGTATAAGGAAAAGTGTCACTACCTTATTCTTTCTGGGTGTGCTCTGGAACCGGTTGATCATATACAAGGAAAATACCAAATTCTAAAACTATAAGTAAGGACGATGTTTCAATCTCAATTTCAAGTTCTTGATTCCAAAACACTTAAATTTGGTTATCATTTAAGACCTTTATGTGGCTACTAGAAGCCTAAACATATGCCTAATGGGTTAGAAAAAACTTGCCGAAAGACTACCTTTCAAAAGTTTAAAATGTTATTTTTGACCACATGTTCTATTTTGACCACATCATTACACACAAAACTACAACTTCACCAAACTTCACATTCAATGTTCCAAACCAATTCTATGTCCAAAGGACACAATAACACACCATTTCCACAACAACATACCATACGATTCACACAAACCATTATCACCTAAAAATTAGGGCAAAATCCTAAAAATTCAGTACTCAACCAATAGTCACAACTTATATATCAAAAGATAGCTATCACTCACCTTATTCACTTTCCCAAACTTGTTTCTTGATTCACCAACTTCCAATTTTTCTCAAGCACTCAAACACCTCCTTTTAAAAATCTAAAACCATAGGATGAAATCTCTTATCAACATGAACAAAATTATATGAGAGAGTTTAAGCATTCAAGGTCAAGATCTCACCTTAATCTTGATCTTTTCCTTCCTCTTTCCTCCTCAATAATGGCAAAATTGGAGCTTGGAGAGAGAGAAAATGTGAGATGATGATGAAGAATATGAGAATAGATTTTGCCTCCTTACATACTCAGAGCTGACCAAGAGACAGATGAGGGGAAGAGAAAAGTTTAAAAAATGTTTATGTTGAGTTTTCTCACTAACTCATCTCTATGGTTCCATTAACAGTAATTCTCCCCTTAACTACTCTAACTAAATCCATTAGCTAGTAATTAAGTTTTTTTTTTCAGTTGTTGACTAACTGACCGATAAATTTTCCATTCTTCCAACTTTTCCCCTGACTGTGACAATACCTATGAAATCACCACTTAACACATTTTATACCTCCATTCCACCATACCATGCCCCCTCTCCTTAATTTAATTCAATTTAGGTGTTAACCCATAATAGAGCTTCAATATAAGGTTTGGGCATTGATTGCTGCACATTTAGATCACAATCCATATTGTATTCTCTAAAAGTATTTATTTATCATTAATTACATTCACTTTTGAAGTCATTAGCCCTTAATCATATTTCAAGGCATTATAGTACCAGGTGGGTGTTTGTGTGTGGAGCCACCATTTGATATTTCTGATTCAAAGTATATTGTTGTGTATTTATAGAAAATTTTAGGGACAAAATTTATTTATGTGGGGGAGAACTATAACACCCCAAATTTTATTCATTAATATATGTAGATTCCAAGTTTTGATGATAACAAAAGATCATTGTGTGTTGTGGTAAGAAATTCATACTTTACAATGGTTAAAAAGATTACCAAATGTATTTCACAAAGTTTATAAGTGTTTGCTGTCAGTTTTATTGATGCACTCGAGCAATAGAGTTAACACTCGAGCATCAAGCTCTTTTGCACTCGAGCACATGCAAGTGTTGGAAAGAAATTGTTTTACAGAGAGTAATTGCTGTCAGTTTTACTGATACACTCGAGCATCAAGCTGGTTTGCACTCGAGCACATGAAATAGTTGGACAAAAAGTGTTTGACAGAGAGCAAAGTCAGAAACAAGATATCAATACTTCACTCGAGCATAGTCTCTGTACTCGAGAGATGGCCTTAGGTGTACCTGAGTCCTAGCGAGTAAGGGACTGTGAGTGTTTGCATGAGAGTTATGCAGAGCAGAGAAGCATAAGCATGCCTGAGTGAGAGTACATGCACCCGAGTGATACCTTAGCACCCGCGAGTGAGAAACCTAACTCTCTCCATTCTGATGCAAGTGCTGAACATAAAGAGTATATTATAGAAGAATATTCTGCTCACTCGAGTAAGGGTAAGTATGCTTGAGTGAGGGACGACATCACCTGCAAGTGTAGAATCACACTCTTGATAAATTGGGATATGAGTATTGTCCAGAAATGTGGCTCATAGTGTAAAATGAAGAAACACTCGAGTGAGGAGACCTATGCTCAAGTGGGGTCCCACATCACTTGCAAGTGTGAAAATACACTCTCTCAAAATCACGTGGAAGTGTAAGTGTAAAACTGAAGCAAAAGGAGAAAATATAGTATTGCACTCGAGTGAGACATCACAGCACTCAAGTGCTACTCTACCAAAAGCAAAAAATGAACCAATCTTACAGCGTTCAATCCAAATATGCTTTAATGTTATTTATTCATTCCATTTCTACTTATTATTATTATATAACAACATTTAACATATATTACGAGTATGATATAGGAGTTTGAACGTTTGAATTAGAAAAGCACAGAGGAAGTCAAACAATGGCAGACAACATCATTACGACCATCCAAGAACATACCTATCGCGTTCAAAGATTTCAAACGTACGCATGTTGTTCCACAGTAAAATGCTCCGCTCCATAATGATTATTATTCAAATGGGCAAAAAACAACTATCTATAAATATAGAGCTCCAGAGACAAAAAAAAAAACAACGGAGTGCAAAAATTCACACAAGCAAATTCACGAGTCTCTGTTATTTATATTTTCTCTGTATTCATATCGTTCTTCAGTGATTATCATATTTGCTCTATAAGAGAGTTTGTATACACTTCAAATTCTATTTTCTTTTGATCTCAAGGTACTGGGAACTTGAGAAGGGAAATTTCCTTACAAGAGAAGCAGTGAGAGAATTCCTAGTAGGACTTCTGCTCATAAGACTTACAAGATACAAGCATTAGAGAATGTTGCTGCTCGTAAGACTTACAATGGTGTAATTTCTTCTCTAAGCTACTTTTCTCCATGGATTCAAGTGTTTAGCAAGCAAATAATAAGGTTTAAGGAGGAGGAGGGTTTCAGCTAGAGAGAGAAAGAAGGAGAAAGCCAAAGGTAACATCAAAACCCTCAAATCTTTGTTGTTGTGGTTGTTGTTGGTGGATTATGGTTGGTTTGTTGTGATTTTCTTGTTTGAGAAGTGATAACCCTAAGGGGTTATACTTCCCAAATTTCTTCAAATCTTGTGTATTAAGTGTTTAAATGGTTAATCAAGTGATTAGGAGTGAAAAGGAGCAAGCTTTCGGTGTTAAAATTCAAAAACCCAATTTTCCCTTTTATTTCTCTAAGTTTTGGCTAGACAGGAATAGGGGGTAGGAATTGGATTTTCATAAATCTAATGATTCCATTGTGTACAGGAGGGAAAAATTAGGTGGGGTTGATGTTGAATACTTTTTCAAAAAAAAATTAAAAATTGAATTGACCTTAACGCACCCGAAACCCTAATTTGGGGTTGTCTAGGGTAAAATTATGATTTGACAGTGATTTTTTGAAAATTAAGGTAAAAAATGGATTCTACACGCAAAACGATATAGGAAACCCCAAGTTAAAATTTCTGAAAAAGTACAGTCAGACAGGTAAAAAGGGCCTAAACGAGGTTCAAGGGGCATTTTGGTAATTTTGCTATTCAAAAAAGTAAAAAATAGTACATGAATGAGTTTTAACCTAATTCTTGTACATTTGGAATTTTAAAAGCAGATTGATAGCCCGAGCTGTTGACTTGAAATTGAAGCAATATTTTTTGGACAAAAGTGGTTTAAGGTAGTAAATCTATCCTTCATACATTATGCCAATATTTATATGTTCATGTATGCCATCTTCTGTAATTTAATTATTCAACATGATTGTTCGAGAAGGGGCAATTTGTGCGAGAAGGGCACTTTTACCTGGTTGTTGGGTCCTAATCCAACCTAGGTGTACGGAAAGTGTGGGGATTGAGCCCCTAACACTTGTATACATGTCGTGATCTTGTTAATTAATTTGTGTATAACATGCAACATGATATATTTACTTTTCACATTTTATATGAACGATTGTAAGTTACTAATGAGATTCTTTTGAATCTCACCCATTTTCAAATAAATAAATATTCCAGTAGAAGCTAGTGGCTCTATGGGCAAAGTAGTAAATACGGGCAATTGAAGGGTGCAGTCCTGAGTTCGGAGCTGTTTGGTCAAATGTACTCTATTTTTGAATATTATGGATAATCTATGGTAATTTGTATATATATATTATCAAACCCTGTGGGGAAACCCGGTAATGTAATCAAGTACATTGTATGAATATATAAGTATATTTATGTTATTCCTGTGTTGCTCACCAAACTGCACGCAAGCCCTCTGAAAAATGTGAAAATAAATAAGGTTCTGACATCCCACCCTTAAGACAGGACTCGAACCGTTAGTTGAGTAGGTTGTTTAGAATAGTTTTCAAAATCTTGTGGAAGCGTCATTCAGTAGTTTGTAACTTCAGTACTACTCATCAATTCTTATCTTTATTTAATTCAATCAAAGTGATTCACTAATTATTTATCTAGCCATATTATTCCTTTGCTCATTCTTAGTATATTCATTTATATATTTATACAAACAATGTAGCCACACAAGGCTACCAGAGTGTCTAATATAATACACAACATATCAATCTTCACTTCTCTGCTATAGTTACCTCTTGTGCAACTCCTTGCAGTACTCTTCTATACTTCATCACACCTGTATGGTTGGTTAGGGGGAGTGAGACTTGAGAGAATCTCAGTAGGAAATGGTTACCATAATACATGCATGATAGATGCTATATGCATGACATGTTAGCTTTATCTAGATGCATGCCCTATAATGACATTTCTGCATGCTCAATGTTTCATGTAACAAAACTATGTCCACAGTGTAAATAGAAACAGAGCTTCATTATTCAAATATACACTATTACAATCAAGTAAAGCAATCACATACTTCACTACACAAATAGAATTATCAACTACATGCAAATAAGGTAAGTTCCCTACTTCTTGTCTTGAGTCCTCCTTTTGTACCTCCACTCTAACCATTGAAGATGCTCATTTCTTGTCACTTTATGACCCTAGATATCCAATCATATCATTAGAGACATGATAGAGAGTCATTAGAAGTGTATATCAGTGTCTAAGATTTTAGGGAGGCTAAACACATCATGTTGGTTATCTTTTGAGTCGGTTCAGTAGCCTTTATAAGTCCGAACAAGTAGTTAAAGGGTTAGGAAAGCTAAACCAATCAAAAATGTGAAATACTAAAATAAGTGTCTTAGCTGTGGCCAAGAGAGATAAAAAAACTTTTAGGTAGATTTTTGTTTAATGCAATTTTACTTATGCTTGTTTCTCTTTACTTAGCCATAATTAATTGTCCTTCTTGAATTAAATATGGACCAAGCAAACTCCTCTTCTCTTGCTTCCTTTACTCCTTTCATCCAACTCTCCCGCTCTCTTAATTAACTTGACCGAAAATTGCTTCTTGAAAAGGGATAAGAATCATTTAAAATATATATATATATATATATATATATCTCCCCCTCTAAAATATTGGGTTTTATTGTACTTATCACATGGCAATTTCTTGCCATCATCTTTTCTCTTTAGCCAATTGGAAGCTCATAATTATTAGAATTTCCATTTTTGAATGTTGTCATAACAGCTAGCCAGTTTCACTGGGCTAACTTCAAAAATTCATAACTCTTTGTCTACAACTCCAAATGACCTATATGAACTATCAAATTAAAACTTGATAAGTCCACTTTCATATTGGAAAATATTATAGCAATTGTCATAAAACTTTATTGCCATGCAGAAAAAAGGGCAAAGGTACAAAAACCCATCTACATATCTTGCATGTGCGTCTGGCACCATATACAATCCTTGAATGCAAAAATACCTATGATCTTTACAAAAAGAAGCAAAAATACCAGCTCCATCAATTAAGGCAAATGATCATTAAGTTTTTTTTTGTGGGCCCCACTTTAATATTTTTTAAATAATTATTTTAAGGGCTATGGTGCAAAATTACCTATCTATATATCCTTCAGGTGCAAAAATACCTATGATCATTAAAAATGTGGACAAAAGTGCCAGCTTCGTTAATAAAGGCAAACACCAGTTAATTTCTAATTTTGTGAGCCCCACTTTAATCACTTTTAAATAATTATTTAAAAACTCTCACCCTCTCTCTCTTCTTGCACCCCTTTCCCTCTTACTCTCCCCTTCCAAACTAGAACCCCACCTTCACACTAGCAATAACACTTTTCGGGCACCCATATGGTTATTGCCTTTATACTACCCGCTTCCACCAAATGCCCTTCCATAGTTCATTATCAAAACTTTTCCCCTCATTAAAGAAGCCAGGAATTAATGAATGTTTGCTTTCATTAATGGAGCTAGAATTTCCCCCCCCCCTTTTTTTAATGATTATAGGTAATAATTAAAAGCTTAATGTAGAGAGGTATTTTAAGCTTTTAATTAATATCTATGATCATTAAAAAGGGGACAAATGCTGCTTTTAGTTAATACCTATTATCATTTTATCCGCTTTTTTAATGATCATAGCTTTTAATTAATACCTATAATCATTAAAAAAACAGACAAAATGCCATCTCCATTATTGAAGACAAATGTTTGTTAATTTTTGGATCTGTTAATAAAGGAAAAATTTTTGATGATGAACTACGGAAGGGCATTTGAAGGGAGTGGGTAGTATAAAGGTGGTGACCATATGAGTGGCCAAATAGAGTTATTGCCGGTGTGAAGGTAGGGCTCTAGTTTGGAGGGGGAGAGAAAGAAGCGTGAGAGGGAAAGGGGTGCGGGAGGAGAGAGAGGGTGATAGTTTTTTCAATAATTATTTAAAAATGATTAAAGTGGGCACACAAAACTAGAAATGAATGGACACTTGTCTTCATTAATTAAGCTGGCATTTTTGTCCACTTTTTAATTATCATAGGTATTTTTGCACCCAAAGGATATATAGATATGTAATTTTGCACCTTAGGCCTTAAAATAATTATTTGAAAAATTTTAAAGTGGGGCTCACAAAAAAGACTTAACGGTCGTTTGCTTTAATTGGAGTTGGTATTTTTGTCCCTTTTTGTAAAGATCATGGGTATTTTTGCACCCAAGGATTGTATATGGTGCCAGACGCACATGCGGGATATGTAGATGGGTATTTTTGCACCTTCACCCTAGGAAAAATGCACTAGCAGCAAATCCTCATTCTTAGGACATTGCTATACTGGGGCTTAGCAGTCCACTTGATTCAAGCTTTTTCTTGAGCCTTTAGTCTTAAAATTCGGGATATTACAATTCTCCTCCCGTTCAATAAATTTCGTCCTCAAAATTTGGACATCGTATAGAATCATCTACACCTTAGGGAAACACTTTTATTACTCAATCTATCTCTTTCATGTGTAGGGTCCTAAACCATGCAACACAACCATAATTATATTCTTAACACAAATCTCATATAGTATTCAACATTCATATTCATCATAATACATTCAACAATCAGTGTGTAACATAAGAACTAGCATATAACATCGTACAGCTGAGGGCCTCTACCCCTATTCCTTGGATCACTACCCGACACAATTCTTAATACATTTGCTAGCCTAAGGATATACTAGTCCACTATGTCTCAAAGCCTCTGGACACACAGGTCCATTACAATATAACGGGCATATAAGATCTTACAGCCTAGGGACTCTACCCCGTGCAATCTTGTATACTGGGTCATACTTCCCAGGGAATCCCTCTATGCTTACAAGAACTTTAGGACTTACTGCCTCAAGCCTTCCCTTATTGCCATCCTTAAATAAATAACATTCTGCAGGCCCAAGGACATACACGTCCCTCATGTCTATTGGCCTCAAAACATTCAGTTTATCATCTTTGTTGAATACATATCCAGACTAATGACCTCAGGGCGCACAGCCTAAAAGGTATTTTGAATTAATTCCAGGCTCTGATCTTACTACTCAAACCCTTCATATACTTATGTAATGTTCATGAAGCATGTTAAATAAACCATCACATAACAAGTATTCAGACATCATAGGACACACTGTCCTGTACAACATAACTTAACAATTCAAATGCATCTACCAGCCTAAGGACATACTACCCACTAGGTCTTAGGACATTTCATAACATAGCAATTCGATTGTATCTGCCAGCCTGAGGGCATACTACCCACTAGGTCTTAGGGCATTACATAACACAACAATTCGATTGCATCTGCTAGCCTAAGGACATACTGCCCACTAGGTCTTAGGGCATTGAATAACATAACAATTATTAGTACAACAATTTTGTTTATTCATAAAACAAATACAAGTGATGGTAAATACATATAGGAATAACCATTACAAAAGATATGAGAGCAAGAGTTGCTTTCTTTTATACCGTTGAGCCTATTTTTTCTTAATTCCCTTATTTTATCTTTCCTTCAACACATAGTGCTAGAGCAACCCATAGTGATACACTGGGTCAAATAAACCCTTATACTAAAAATCCCATCCGATGTGGGACTCATTACAATGCACCACCTTTGAGAGTCAACATCCTAGCAACCCAACTTTACAATTCGATGTCACGACGACTCTACTCTAGATACTTTACTTGGTACATTACTTAGTCCACTCTGACCGGTCAGCCCCTCTATTCTTAATCCTCCATAGGTAGCCCTTTCTGGTTAGGTGTCTCTAAATAGAAGTACTATTGTAACGGGAAACCCAGATCTTATAAGGTCCTTCTTTTCCAGCAATTCTATACTCGATTTTCCTTAATTTTGCCATCTCATCTGAGGTCATTCTTCATAGACTTTCAATATCAGTCTGGCTCCAGGAAAAATTCCACTTCCCTTATTGGAGTAATCTTCCCACATTATGCAGGGAATTCATAAGTCACTAGCATAACTTCTATTATCTGCCTCAGCCATGAGACTATAACTCGAGACTTTGCTCAATCTTTCTATTACTTTGTTCTATTAGGGAACAAACTCTTAATCATTCTTCTATGGGAAGATTCTATAATCAAGATCTTTCCTTATGCTAGATTAGCAACTAGCAACCTTAATTAAACCTCATACACATTTTTCCCAGATTCTAGTACCTCAAAACACCGAGGTAAATTCAAATGCCTAAAGAATCAATTCAACTATTGTTTGATTCTTAGTTTATAATTCATTAGGTAATAACTCTCTAAATATTCACCTAATCTTCTAAATTCATAACTGAATCTTAAACTACAACATACACATATCAGAAATCACTGTCCTAAATTATACCCATTAGGCATGCTAAGATCAAGATCAACAGGGCCTAGTCTAACCTTCATGGTATTTGGGTAATATCTTCAAAACATTATTGAAGGTTCAAAATTATCCACAAGGTCACAAGGTTCAAATTTTATGATGAAATATAAACATAGTGCAACCTGACTCATATTTCGACCTAAGCACTATTTTGGCTTAGATCTGATTCAAAACTATCCTTAACCTTCAGTATCATAAGATCGGATCCTCTAGGATCGATATATGGTAAAATCATTACTCATTATGCATCATTGTATATTATACCTTCATACCTTTAATACCACAGTATTACTAAGGGTCATTACCTAGCAAGGAGAAACCTAAAAACAATGACTATGCCTCGAGTTTCCATATCCTCATCAAATGAACTTTTTAGGGCAATACTCACTGCAACATAAATGGTTCAGATTAAAGATCAATACTTACCTCATCATTTCCATGCCTCTAATCATTCTTTTAGGATTTGAAGAACTTCTAATTAGAACTTCATACTTTTAATCAAAAGGCTTCAAATTCCCAAGGTACTTCCCAAGGGTTACCCATCCTGGGATTTTTCTCGCCTAAGCACGCTTAATCACAGAGTTCTAGTGGTATCCAAGGCATTAGCGCTTGTACCGGCTCATATATCTATGGGCATCGGTATCCCATATATACCTCGATCCCAATATACCATGTTATGCTACCCAAAAATGCTAGATATTGTCCCCTCAGGGAAATATAAATAGTACTAGCTTCTTGATATAGACCCTGTAAGTGTTCTCATAACATAAGGAAAGAAATGGGTCATACTTTAACTTAATATCAGGAGTCCTAGAATTAGCAACATAATTTGAATCCTGCTCTTCTGCTTCTATCCTTAAGGTCTCATTGTCATTATCTCTAGTAGAGGAATCCTCATTGGGACTGGGCACCACTAACATCCCTGTCAAGTGAAGCCACTTTTTCTATATAGACCATTACCTCGCCTTTCAAAAAATTGATTAATAAATAGGGGTGGTCTAATTCCTTAGGTTCCCTAGCTATATAAAACTCCCAGTTACAGTAGCACTAATAGGGAATCACTATACTATTCACATGAGCAGAGAATACAACATATAGTCATAACCCTTTGCTCTGAATAGACCTGTATCTCTGAGCAGACAATTCTATTTCCAAAATCAAAGTTCTCAAGTTTTATTTTACACAAAATTCACCCCCTTCTTAGGTGTTAGCCGGTTCTAACACACTTTTCCTCTTGGCCCATTTACCATCCCAATATCACGAGTTGTAATATATACACGTGTATTCTCTCTTGCCCGAGAAATATGGGACTTTGTTCTAACATACCTACTTTTAAATTATGACTTCAACATCAACATCATCAAATGATAGAACTACCAATATTATGAGAGAGAGAGAGAGAGGGGGCAACAATAGAAGGTGTTAGTGAAAACACCTACCCCAATGAGCACACCTCTTTACACAGAGATTGCTAATGAATTAGTAGTAGAATTGTCTTCCCAAGACCTAAAGGACCAGAAATTACACCTTCTCAATGTTGAAGCGTATAGATGAGTTTAAATAGGTAATTTCTTCAAACCAAAGACCAGAAATTATTGGTAAATAGTTGGGATCCTGACTTCAATACAGGCTTTGAATATGTACATGAGTGGGTTTTCAAAAACTTTGTAAAATATTTTCAATATGGTCTTATAATGGTTTGTACTTTCATTGCAACCTATCCGTTTTCTATTCCATTTGTTAATATCAGAGTGTTTACCAAAGAGTTCTTTGCTAAAATCCACATTGCATTTGTTAACTAATGGGCTCTAAGCATACTATTACTTGATTCTAGTTCGATTATCACATTACAGTACCAATGTTCTAGGCTACGGCTATCGCATCTATGACTACTGCTAGTACTACTCTTACTATATATTTATTATATCATATACAATTCAAAAATTAGACAACCAATGGAATGTAAATCTCTGAGCTTTGTTATCTACTCGTATGTGATTATCTTCTTTCCTTTAGAGCTACTTGCCCGTGTTGTAAATTGGTATTTAGAAGGGGGTGATATTCAAAAGAATCTCAATAGTAATATAGATCACACACACAAAAATGCATACATAAAACATGCTACTACCTCCAGTCCTAATTATAAGACAAAGTTGACTTTTTTTGGAGAAATTAAGGAAGCTAATAAAGTTACTTAATCATATGATATGTTGTGTATCCTTCAATTATATATTAATTTATTAGTCAAACTAATTAGTTTGAAGAAAAAAAATAAAATTATAAATACTCTAAAGTAATTTAATTAGCTTCCTTAATTTCTCCAAAAAAAGTCAACTTTGCCTTATAAATAGGACCGGAGGGAGTAGATAAACTATCATATCATAATGTAGTACACATTCAACATTGAGAGATATTCACATTATACAACATAGTTCACATTCTAGGGACACACTTGCCTCTTTCCACAGCGCTGGATATTCTACTGGGCCTTTGCCTTTCTCAATCTGAATGCTTAATAGGCTTTACTGCCTATTTCCTGTCCATAATACACGGATTCACAATGGTAAACATACATATAAAAGAATACATAATATGTGGGGGAAAAGTTACTATTTAGTAGCCTTTCTAAGTCTTGTTCTTGTTCTCAATCACTTGGGCATCTTAGGCAGGTATCAAATCCTATGAGTTAGAATTCATGAATGGACGCATTATTACTTATCCAAGTTCTTTGATAACTCAAGATACTTGAGTTGGTTATCTTTAAGATCAATGCTTTATACCCATTGTGAAGTTAATCTGCCTACACTAGCCCCCAAGTGCTAAATTTTACCCTTGGAGTTCAACTTTATTACAATTTACCCCAACTACATTCTATCTTTGGATATCCATCTTATTACAATTCACCCAAGTACTAGTACATATCTCTACCCTTGGATTTCAAGCTTATTACAATCCATTCTAAGTACTAGCATTTATTTCTACACTTGGATTTCAAGCTTATTACAATTCATTCCTACATTCTCATTTTTGTATGTCAACCCTATGCTGTTAGAACTTTCACCTAATTTTGAAAAATCATAACTTAATATACACATCTCCAATTAAGGTTTTTCAAAGTCTTGTGTGACCCTCTTTAAGTTTATTTTAAGGGAAAATTTTATTTTACTACCAATTACATGCACACTATTCCAGAAACCCCAATCAATCTTCATTGCCATAAATATCACTCTAGATTTAATAATGTCTATCTTCAATAGGTCATATCATCCAATATACTAATCCAAATGCCACATATTATTATTAAATTAATGCTTATCATGTATACTTTATTCTGGAAAGTTTTATGACCATTGGCTAACATTTGTCAATTAAAAACAAGCCACAAACATCCTGCCCTGAATCTGGCAATATTAAACCTAAGCAATATCAAATTCAAAATGTGAAATTTCCTATCCGATTCATCCAAAAGCATAACCCTAGGCTAACTCCAGTCAATTTTTCATGTAGAACCCATTGGTGACATAAATTTTATCAAAATCACATTCCCTCTTTATGCCATGTTCTAGCTGAAACTTACATCCAAGAGAACAATCAACAAGTTTGCAAATTTCACCACTAAACTAGTCTAGTAACCTCTTTAAACTTGTTAAATCATCATGATCATACTTAAGACAATGCCAAACCCTAATCGTACACTTTGACCAAAACTAAGGAGCACTAAGGAATTCATAAAACTCAACCAAACAACACAATATATAGTTCAAATTAAAGCCTGAGCTCACCTCTTTCACTTTCTAGGGCTTGTTCTTGTTTCTCCAACTTTGGTACTTCTTTGGCCGCTCAAAACACCTCCTATTGAGAAACAAAATCCATAGAATTGTAGCTCTTAGCAAGGAGAACAATGTTTATGAAGACCTCAGGGCTAGAAATGTGATTTAGCAAGTGAAAATTGAGCAAGATTACTAACCTTGCTTCTTGTTCTTCATTGTCTCTTTTCTCTTTCCTTTTTCATTTTCTCTTCTTTTTCTTTCTTTTTGACCATCGCTTTTAGAATGTGAGGATGAGGAAATGTTTAATTGAATATTTATTCTCCCTCTTAATGCTCTTGGCTGAATTTTAAAGAGAATTAGGAGAGCTAAGTGATGTGTCAAATTTGTGTGTGTGCTCCAATTTGACCAAAATCTTCTTGCAAAAGGGTTGACACTTTGACCAACTCCTCTTTTCTTCCTCTTTTACCCCTTTTGTTGACCTTAACTATGTGAGAGTAGGTAGGTGATTTGTTTTTTAACCTTCATGATTACTCTGTTTTTTCAGGAGCAAATCCTTGCCCTTCATTTTGTTTTCCAATTTTAACCTCAAGATTAAATGTCAATTATCTCTTTTTCCCTTAATCATGGCAATATTAATTGAACTATAGTTCTTTTACTTCTCTTTAGTCTCTCTTGCAAGATGCCATTTCCTCTTGTTTTTAAGTCTAAGTTAAGTCTATATCATTTCTAGCTTTGGTAAAGGAATTATGTACTTTCCTTCAGTCATTTGGAACTAAGTTCCTTGTAAAATTCCCAAAGTAGTTTCTAACATTATTTACACTTTCTATTTGGTACATTGAGCCCTTGAATACATTTTGGGATATTACAATTATCCCCCCGTAAAATTAATTTGTCTCCAAAATTTGCTGCATGTCTTGGGGCATAAAATCCAGGTAATATCTCTTTATGTCTTCTTTAGCTTCCTAGGTTGCTTCCCTTAGAGACAGTCCCTTCTAGACTGACCACCTTCACAAATGGTATACTTCAGTGTATGAGTTGTTTTTACCACCAATCATTGATTCATTTTGGCTTAACCTTATATATGAAGTTATCCTGCACGTCGATTTCTTCATACTCGATAACATGCTTAGGGTTTGGTTGGTACTTCTTCAAAGTGAGACATGAAAAATGTCATGGAGTCTACTCAAGTTTGGGCTTAAGGCTATTTGGTACGCTACTGGCCTAATCATTGTTAGTGTCTCAATCCATAGCCTTAGGCTCCATCCTTCTTCTTAACAAATAATATTAGAGCTCCCCACGGTGAGACGCTGGGCCATATGAATCCTTTCTCAAGTATTTCTTTTATATGCTTCTCCAATTATGCTATTTTATTTGGAGCCATTCTGTAAGGGGCTTTGGATATAGATCCAGCTCTAGGCATAATCTCGATAGCAAACTCCACTTCCCTTTTTGGGGGTTAATCCCCTATTATCTTCTGGAAACATTTTAGGGAATTCATTCACTACAGGTGTATTCTTAAGTGTTGTTTCTACTTTTCCTAAAAAGAGAAAAATATAAGATATCTCTGGCATCCCATTTGCAAACATTTCCCAGCTTCAGCGACTGAGAGAAAACATAAACTAGCATAATCAATAATAATTTCCAGTGGATTATAGTACACAATCTTCTTATTTCCTCAGTCTAGCAGTACATGGTTTACCACTAGCCAGTTTAAGCCTAATATGAGTTCAAGCTTATGGAGTGGTAAACAAACTAAATCTATGGCAAACTTATGCCCCTCAATATTTATCACACAATTCAAACAAACATCCATGGTAATAGTCTTGACACCCATTGGCGTCGACATGACCAAATCATACGGCAATTTAAGGGCACTCAGTCCTAGGTGTCTAGCGTAGTCATATGCAATGAAAGAATGACTGGCACTTGAATTAAACAATGCTTGTAGCATATTACCATGGACGAGGATAGTACCTTGAATAATTTTTGGGGATTTTTGTGGCTCCTCATGGACCATGGCGAAGACTCTGATTTAACTTTAGGGTTTGGGCTCGACTGCTTATTGCAGGCAATCCTTGATAAAATGGCTCAACCTCTAGCAGGGATGACAAATCAGTTGCCTCTTGCAAGATCAACCAGGATGTGATCTACCGCATCGAGGACATAGTCGAGGTGTTGAAGCTCCTTGGTAGCCACGATTCTCAGGATGAGATGACTTTTTATTGTTTTCTTTAAGTGAGAATCCTTGGCTTTTCTATTTAGTAGCATTCACTGTAGCTAGTAGCATTCTTACCTGAATTCAAATTTAGTAGATTGGTTTCTATGATTTGGCACCCTTCCACAGCTTTATTGAACTCATTGAACTACTTGGAGACTAATTTTTATCTTATTTCTAATTTTAGTCCCCTACAAGCATATTTGAGCTCCTCTATTTGTCATCCCTATACCACAGATAAAAGGAATAGCATGAAAGGCGGATGAAATGAGCCAGATACTTGTTAATGATTTCCTAGCTAATATTCTATAGTGCCAAGAACTCTGCCTTATTTTCAATTCTAACGAACCTTGGGAAATATTTCTCATTGAACTTCTCTTGAAACAATTCCTAAGTCATAGGAATGTTTTGGGCTTGCAGAATCATTACTGTATTAATTCCTCTATCATTTATATGTCTCCTTCTAACTTGTATATTGCCAACTATAGTTTAACCTCAAGAGGACAATCTAATACTTCAAAGATCTTTGTCAGTCTATCCAACAGTCCTCAATTACTTAGGGGGTCAAATCGTCCTCTGAATACCAGGGGCTGGTATCTACAAAACCTTAAAACCCAGTACTGTAAGTTTCCTCCTTCATGGATTGGTCTACCATGAGACCCCTAATTTAGTTCTATTTGGTGGCTCGATCCCTTGGGCTGAGTTTGCCCTTTCTCTTAGTCCTCTTCATCATTTACTAGATACTCCCTATCCTCATTTTGTTTTTTCTTTTACTTCCCTAAGTTCCTCTTTGAGTTCATGAATCATGGCCTATTGCTCGTTAGCATGCTAAGTATCTACTGTATGGGATCAGGTGGGTTTTGGTTTCTTTCTTCATCAACCTCCGACTTTAGTTGTCTATTTCTTAGTCAAACTATTGTTTCTTTTCACTAGTGAAGAAAAGATTTGCACTATCAATATCATATTTAATGTATACATATATTCCTTATGCTTAAACATTATCACATAATATGAATATACATATATTATGCCAACAGTCAAAGTTACATCAAAAGCGGCTTTATATTTACATCAAAAGCAACCTTTACTACAATATTATTACAAGCTAGGTTCATATTAGTACGATATTACTCATATATAGTCTAATACATATTCATACATTTGCTTAACAAAATGAAGAAACCCTAAAAGGACTACACTCTATGATCTCATTCTTCTTGCATGTTTAGAAAGTTGTATTAGAAAAGTAGGCTAGTGTAGTCTTAAACCATATCTTGTTGCTCATCCATAGATCATACATATCCTGCTTCCCATATATCTTTTCTACCTTGTCTAGGAATGCTGAGTACTGTGATGTTAAGGAATCATAGTCATTATATGCTTTCATGTATAACTCCTTCATATACTCCCATGATTTGTGGTTAAAATATGGATAATTTGCCAACTCAATAATTGAAGCCCTGGAGTTAGCATCAAAGTCTAGGTACTATCCTACTTCTTCCACTTCTAATTTATCATTGTCACCAGTGGAAGAGTCACTACTAAGGGTGGTTCCTAAATCACCCTCACCGGGGCCTGGATACTCTTCCTAGTGTTAGTATATCCTTGATCTACTTGTCGTCGTATTACCATTACGTACTTACTGTTACACCTTAATTTATGTCCCCTTGTTACACATTTGGAAGCACTATCATTATTGTTATAACTTAGGTGAAACAATAATTGGTGTCAAAATCATGTATTGGGAGTCTAGTTTCATATGCCATTGGTTTCACCTCATTCTGAACCTCACTTTTGAGTACCACGCCAAGTGTAATGGGATTTTACTAGAAGTGATTTGTCAACTTCCTGCAACACTCGAGTAGGTTGATAATTCACTAGAAGTGATTGTCAATTTTGATAATCAGTTTAAGTGATTTTGATATACACTGAAAGTGATATGCTGTTTTGGAAATTACTTTAAGTGATTCTGTATTCACTCGTGTGCAATTTGTATTCACTGGATGTGATTTGACATTTTTGGAATCTAGTTCAAGTGATTATGATATTCACTGGAGTACAATGTGTATTTATTGGAAGTGATCTAACATTTTTCGATATCACTTCAAGTGATTCTGGTGTTCACTCGAGTGTACTGATAGTTTACTTCAAGTGATTCTGGTATTCACTCAAGTGCACTGAGAATTCACTTCAAGTGCAGCGGGACTTCACTGGAAATGAACTGATAATTTTAATATTCACTCCAAGTGATTCTAAGGATCACTCCAAGTGATTCGTAATCATTCCAAGTAATTTGTAAGTGAACTTAGAAAAGCTTCCAGATTGGGTATTTTAACTTCGAATTGAATCATCCCAACTTCAATTTTATCATGGAGACTTCCAATATTAAATCTAAGAGCTTGAATCTTGATATTCCCATTAGATCTTGCAAGTTCTCCTTTCTTCAATCTTTTACTTCTTAATTTTCCTCTTGATGATCATTCTCATAACCTAATTAGATATCTTCTTCCTTTTCTTGACTTTCTGATTCACTTTCTTTCTTCTTCCTCCTCTTAATCGTTCTCATCAAATTAACTTGATATATTCTTCCATTAGCTAATGTGCAATATATTTCACATTAAACATTGTAGTTAGCAAAATTATAAAATAAATACATTATGTAAACTTTTGCCTCTTAATATTTAGCATCTATATTTGACATTATAAAAAATAATCATATCTAACATTCTCCCCCTTTTTGATGATGACAAATCCTTGGGAAATATGTGTGACTATGACAACAAATTGAATGCAACATATTTTTCTTGCAATTCTCTCCCCTTATTTGACATCAGCAAAAAGTTTGAATTATAAAGAATAAAATGTTCAAATGTTATTCTTTTCAATATACTTGGGTCCTTGATTGTTAGCAATAAACTTTACTTGTCTTTTTGGAACCCAAACATATTTATTTCTCTCATTAAAATTTCTTCTAATAGCATGCGTGAGAAATATGACCAGATTTACTACAATAATTGCAACTTGTATGAAGATATACATAATGGGATATCATGCAAGTATTATGTCGGTCATGAGAGTAGAAACTTATATGGATTTTATTTCAACATTCTTTCTTCCCATCAAATTTTCCAGCATATTTGAAAACATTTTTGCTTTTCTCAATAGAATCAACAGTTGGTTGAAAAACAATCTTATGTAGACTCTGAAAATCAGTTTTACAAAAATCACGAGGAGAATTGGAACTTTTTACCTTAAGTTCATCTTGAGCTCTAGAGAGAGATTTTTCATATCTGTTTATAATGAGCTCTTTCAGAAATCCTCTTCTTCTTGTCTATCCATGTTGACTGTATGAAAGTGTTATATGATTTCTCCTTCTTCATCGTCAACTTCTAATTGTTCATGCATCAAAGTTTCACATGAACTATCAACACTTTCAACTTCAACACACTTGTTAGAAGTATACATAGAATCAAGAGTATTCCAAATATCTCTAGCAGTAGAGCAAAATTTAATTTTCTCAAAATCATTTTTGGTTAAAGCACTATACATAATTTTCATTGCTCTATTGTTCAATGAAAACATTTTCTTTTATTTTTTTTGTCCAATCCTTTCTTGGTTTCAAATCAAAGGCATTTATAAAAACATTCCACATATCAAAATCAGATGCTTTTATAAAACTAGTCATTCTAGCTTTCCAAAACCAAAAATCAATATCTTTTAAATGAGGTAGAATTGTACAGTCAAAACCTTCTAAAAGTGAATAACACCCATAATCAGTCATTGATAATTCTTGAGATGATTAAGTCCTTTTAACAAGAGCCTGGCTTTGATACCAAATGTTAGAATCGGCTGACATCCAAGATGTGGGTTAATTGGGTGTAATTTAAAAACTTACGAAATTTGAAAATCTTTTCACATCTTAGTAAAAGTAATAACTATGAAAGTAATGACTCATAAATCAACAGTAAGATATTTAAATAATATATGCTAAAAATATAAAAGCTTAGGGAAGAGAATATACAAACTTTGATTTATCTTGGTTTGGTCCAATCCACGATAACCTACATCCAGTCCCCAGGCTCCTCCTGAGATTTTCAATTCACTATCCTCTTATTTAATTTGGGCACAAGAGAAGCCTCTACAATCCCACAAGTTTAGCCAGCACCTATAAATCCTTTTACAAATCTCTCACAGAGTTACTCTTGCTTACACACCATAAGGATACAACCTTGATAATGAAGGATTACAATCAATCTTCTCTCTCAGAAGTGAATAAGATAAACACTCAAGTACAATATAAATGATTACACTTTCAAATACACATGATATAAAAAATAGATAAGAATAAAGAGTGGTTAGGTCAGAGTGGATGACTCATGATATAAGCATGTTTGCATTGTTGTTGTGTATGTGTGTCTTCTTTTGAATGCTTCCATATTTATAGTTAAATTGTAGTAGATGACCATTTTAAGCATTCAATCGTTAGAGTCATATTGCTTCATTTGACCGCTCTTTGTATTTGAAAAACTAGTCGTTAAGTTCGAAGGACTTTTCGTTCCCGTAAGGTAGCTTTTCCTCTCTTTGTATGATCTCTCATTGTTTTCATAGATAAATACTATAAACACAAATACAATAAAGTGTTAGAGTGATTAGAAATAAGAAGAATGAATTATACAATTATTCTAATGAGTTTTAGAAGTTACAATGTATGCTCTGTTTCTAGAATTACACATCACTCAAGTAGTTTAGCCTTTCACTCCAGCAACCTGGCTTTTATTGTGTATCACTCAAGCGAATTTTATTTGATTACTAGAGTGATCTACTTCTATTCATATATCACTTAAGTGAATTTTTGAATCACTCGAGTGATCTATCAGATCTCAATTTCATGGTCAATCCCGTTGAGCAAACCTTCTAAAACTTCTGCATAGAGGTCCAATTCTAATGCTCATAACTCTTTGAATATAACACTAAATTTGATCCATGACCTGGCAAACAAAATTTATTTTAGTTTAGTTTCATATGCCACTAGTTTCACCTCATTTCGAGTTATGGTTTGGGAGATATGATCAAATTATTGAACCTCACTCATGTTGAATGAAAATGGTGTGTTGTCACTTTTGAGATCACTCCAAATGCAATGAGATTTCACTAGAAGTGATCTGTCAACTTCCTGCATCACTCGAGTACATTGAGAATTCACTGGAAGTAATCTGTCAATTTTAGTAATCACTTCAAGTGTTTTTTATATTCATTGGAAGTGATCTGCTATTTTGGAAATCACTTCAAGTGATTCTGATATTCAGTCAAGTGCAATGTGTATTCACTGGAAGTGATCTGACATTTCTGGAAATCACTTCGAGTGATTCTGATATTGACTAGAGTGCAATGTGTATTCACTAGAATTGATCTGACATTTTTGGAAATTAATTCAAGTCATTCTGGTGTTCACTCGAGTGCATTGATAGTTCACTTCAAGTAATTATGGTATTCATTCGAGTGCACTGAGAATTCACTTCAAGTGCAGCGGGACTTCTCTGGAAGTGAACTGATAATTTTAATATTCACTCCAAGTAATTCTGAGGATCACTCCAAGTAATCTGCAATCACTCTAAGTTATTTGTAAGTGAACATGGAAAAGCTTCCAGATTGGGTATTTTAACTTTGAATTGAATAATCCAACTTCCATTTGATCATGGAGACTTCCTATATCAAATCTAAGAGTTTGAATCTTGATATTCCCATTAGATATTGCAAGTTCTCCTTTCTTTAATCTATTACTTCTTAATTTTCCTCTTGATGATCATTCTCCATAACTCAATTAGACATCTTCTTCCTTTTCTTGACTTTCTAATTCACTTTCTTTCTTCTTCTTCCTCTTAGTCATTCTCATCAAATTAACTTGATATCTTCTTCCATTGACTAATCTTCAATATATTTCACATTAAACATTGTAGTTAGTCAAAGTATAAAATAAATACATTATGTAAACTTTTTGCTCTTAATATTTAGCACTATATTTGACATAATCAAAACTAATCATATCTAACAATGTCTCTACTCTTTAGACCCATACTTATCACAATTTACCTTAAATGCTACAAATTCGTAGGTCAATCCTAATCTTCTTGATTTGCCACTCAACTTGCAAACTTCATAACTTAATCTAGAAAAATCCAATTGTGGTTGTTCCAAATCCTATGAAAAGCTATTTAAGTCTTATTTACATGAAACATTTTATACACAACTAATTATAGGCCCAAAAGTTCAAAAATCCTCGAACATCAACACTGCCTTAGGATTCATTCCAGATTCTATTCCTAAACTTTGGCAAATCATAACTTACACTTTACAAACCCACATGACACATATTATATATCAATTTAAAGCTTAAGATGTCCACTTTCCACCTAAAAATTTCATGTTTATTGGACAATGTTTGACCAATCAAAAACATCTCAAAAGCAGACTGCTATAAATCTGGCAGATTCTACAACAACACTTTAAATTCCAAAATTAGGGTTTTTTAACCAATCGTCCAAAAAACATAACCACATGCTATCCCTACACAATTTTGGCCAAAGAATCCATTTCTAACATCAAATTGATCAAAATATACTTCTAATTTCATGAACACAAGTTGTTTGAGTCTTACTTAAGAAACACAAGTTGTGTTCTTGCAAATTTCAACCTCCAAACATATTTTTACCATTATAAACCCTTAATTAATATCATGCTCATTATCAAACACCTATTAAAGCTCAAAATACCCTTCTTAACCAAAACCCTAGGGGTCTTACAACTACAAAAATACTCATCAAAATAGAAATACATTATACTCAAATTGAAGCTTACGAATACCTTTACTCATTTCTCCGATCGGTTCTTGATTCTAGCAGTACTTCCATGACAAGTTGTCACCAAACACCTTAGATCAGAAATCCAAAATCTTGAAAATGTAGCTTTCAATGAGTAGAAGAAGATTTATATAGGCTTCGGAGGCTAAAAATGAGATCTCAGGCTTCAAATTGGCTGTTGAACTCAAGAACATAAAAAATTCTCTCTTTTTTTTCTTTGAATTTTCTGATTTTACCTTGATATTTTTAGGGCTTGGGTGAATTTTGAGGTTTCTTGGAGGTTCTAAACTTATTTTAATAAGTTGTGTCACATGTCTTAAAAGTTTAGGGTGTTGGGTGATCTTTTTGAAAATTACTGGGTAACTAGCGATCCTGTGTATCAAATAGTCTTTCTTTACACTACAGGGTACCCAATGTACCTCTTAAAATCTTTCTTCATTTCCCCTCTAACATAGTTAGGAAAAGTCAATTGTCAAGGGAAAGAAAATCTTATGAATTCATCTAGCTTCTGGTTTGGTGTCAAGAAAATCGGATATGTACTCAAACCAAATACCGGTGAGTTGCATTAGCTTTTTCACCTATATCATATGCCTAACAACAGATGTTGGCATATGATTGGCTAATTGAAAGGGAGAAAGTCAAAAGATACTTTAATAAAGCTACTTTTTTATACAACGTCGCTGGTTTTACAACATGTATCACCCTTTTCCTTGATTACTGCCACATGTCTTGGAGATTGCCCATAGAGTACCATATGTCCGGAGACCATGAGATTTCACCACCTATCCCTATGTCTCTTGGGACTATCTAGTTTGTGTGCCAATTTGCCTCGTTGAACTCCGGCTATCCTTGTGAGACCCACACTAGGTCATAACATCACTTTTGCCTACCTGGGTGTCCCAAACATTTGACACCAAGCCAGCGTCTCTTAAAAAATGTTGGGTACATACACCTGCCCTGAAAAGGCCATATATGTACCCATACCAACATATTTTATTCAACTAATTAGTCATATATATCTATGTCTTTAAGAATATACTACATATGTGCCTGTGTGACATAAGTTGAAATCACATACCTTAAAAACTACTACGTGTGAGCCTATGTGTCTTATGGCTCACTGAGTGTATATAGACACTGATACTTTTATTTGACTACACACGCACATGGCCACTTCTCATTATACCAACTCAAAAGCTTCTTCATACATATAGGACCCAAATGACGCCACACATGCCTCTGGGTGCTACTAGAATGGCACCAAGTATGCCAAAGCGACTATACATTGGAATCCTTTATCCGACTACTTATACATATTGAGCCTCAAATAATTTGGAGATTCGTTCTCAACCAAAAGGGTTGAATCATATAGTTCTATAAAACTCATTCTATCTTTGGAACTCTTACCAAACTAGGCTTAGTAGTCTACTTGATACAGTCTTATTGTCAAGTATTTAGTCTCAAGATTCAGGCTATTACATATACCATCTGGTATGAGCTTGTCCTCTAAAGGCTGATTGACAGATAGGGGGTGATCTACTCCTCTTCCTTCTCCTATCACTCATAGTCCCTAAACACAAAGTCACTATCCAAGGGTCGCTATACCTACATAAGTAGAGAACATTAGCCTATTGCCAAAAACGTCTGCTCTAATATGAAAAATGTAACGCATATTTTCAAAGCATATACATAAGTTTAAATAGGTAATGTCTTCAAACTAGAGACTAGAAATTGCTGGTAAACAGTTGGGATCTTGACTTCAATATAGGGTTCAAACCTGTACATGAGTGGTTTTTTAAAAACTTTCTGAAATATTTTCAGTGTGGTCTTGTAGTGGCTTGTAGTTTCATTACAACCCATTCATTTTTGGTTCATTTTGCTAATATCAGAGTGTTTACTCAAGGGTTCTCTAATGGGCTCTAAGCGTATTGTTACCCGATTTTAGTTTGATTATCACATTACAGTACTAACGTTCAAGGCTATAGTTATCACGTCTATCACTACTACTAGTACTAGTCTTACTATATATTTATATACATCATATACAATTCAAAAATTAGACAACCCATGGAACATAAATCTCTAAATCTTGTTCTCTACTCGTTTGTTATTATCTTCTTCCCTTTAGAGCTGCTTGCCCGAGCTGTAAATTGATATTTGGAAAAGGGTGAGATTCAAAACAATATTAGTAGTAAATTATATCACTCATATAAAATGCATTTACAAAACATGCTAGATCAACCAGATACCATAACACAACATACATTCAACATTCAGAGATATTCACATTATGCAGCACAGTTCACATCTTGGAAACACTGGTCCCTTCCCATAGTGCTGGGTATTCTATTGGGCCTCTTCCTTTCTCAATTTGAATTCTTAATATTACTGTCTATTTCATATTAACAACAGAAGGATTCATAATGGTAAACATGTATGTAAAAAATACATAATATGTGGGGGGAAAGTTACTACCTGGTAGCCATTCCAAGTCTTGTTCTTGCTCCTAGTCTCTTGGGCGTCCCAAGTAGATATCAAATCATAAAGATTAGAATTCACAAACAGACAAGTTATTACTTATCCAATTTCTTTGATAACTCAAGATACGTGAGTTGGTTATCTTTAATATCAGTGCTTTATGCCTATTGTGTAGTTAATGTGACTATACTAGCCCTCAAGTGCTTAATTTTACCCTTATAGTTCAACTTTATTACAATTTATCGCAAGTACATTCTACCCTTGAATATCCATCTTATTACAATTCACCCAAGTACAAGTACATAGTTCAACCCTTGGATTCCAAGCACCCTAGCTTTTTACAATTCATTCCTACTTTCTCATTTTCGTATGTCAAGCCTATACTGCCAGAATTGTCATATAATTTTGAAAAATCATAACTTAATCTACAAATCTCCAATTAAGGTAGTTCAAAGTCCTGTGTAACCCTCTTTAAGTCTATTTTAAGGGCAAAATACCCCTCACTACCAATTACACACACTGTTCCAGAAACTCCAATCAATTCTCACAGCCATAAATATCATTCCAGATTTAATGTCTATCTTCAATAGGTCATATCTCCATATATACTAATCCAAATGCCACCTATTATATATCAAATTTAAACTTAGCATGCATAATTTTATCCTAGAAATTTTTATGGCCATTAGATAACATTTGGTTAACTAAATATATGCCATAACACCCTGCTCTGAATCTGGCAGCATTAAAACTAAGCAATATTAAATTCCAATTTTGACATTTCTTGTCCAATTCATCCAAAAGCATAACACTAGGCTACCCCTACTCAAATTTTCTTGTAGAAACCATTGGTGACATTAATTTTATCAAAATCAAATTCCCTCTTCATGACCTGTTCTGGCCAAAACTTGCATCTAAGACAACAATCAACAAGTTTGCAAATTTCATTGCTAAACTAGTCTAGTAACCTATTTAAATTCACAAATCACCATGATCATACTTAAGACAACACTAAACCCTAATATCATGCTTTGAATGAAACTAGGGCAGCACCAAGGAACTTATAAAACTCAACCAAACAACACAATATGTAGTTCAAATTAAAGCCTAAGCTCATGTTTTTCGCTTTCTAGGGCCTGTTCTTTGTTTCTTCAACTTTGGTACTTCTTTGGTAGCATAAAACACCTACCTTTGAGGGCAAAAACCATAGGATTATAGCTCATACTAAGGAGATCAATGTTTATGAAGACTTCAAGAGCTAGAAAGGTGATTTAGCTAGTGCAAATTGAGTAAGATAACTTACCTTGCTTCTTGTTCTTCACTAGTTCCTTTTTATTTTTCTCTTCTTTTTCTTTCTTTTTGGCCAACACTTTAAGTATTTGAGGATAAGGAAATGTTTAATTGAATATTTATCCTTGCTCTTGACACGCTTGCTGAATTTTGAAGAGAATTATGAGAGAGAGATGATATGTCAAATTTTTGATGGCTCTTGAAAAAGTGGCTTGGTTAACTGACTAAGAGTGGTTTGGTTGATTTAGTTGATATTTCTCTTTCCCTTTTTGGCTTGTCTTGGCCGTCCCTTTTTAATTCAAGAGGAAGGAAATTTGTTGACCAATTCCCTCTTGAAGCTTCGCTTTTTGGTCAACTTCGAAGTTGAGTCATACAATTGCTTTCATTTAATTCTCTCTCTCCCCCCTAGGCTTGACCAAATTACTTTATTAAAAGTTAGAGAGAATGATGACCAATTGACCTTATGTGTATGTGCTCCAATTTGACCAAAATCTTCTTGCAAAAAAAGTTGACCCTTTGACCAACTCCTCTTTTCTTCCTCTTTTACCCCTTTAACCATCTTTAACTATGTAAGAGGAGAGAGGTGATTGTTTTTTAACCTTCTTGATTACTCTTTCTTTTCAAGAGCAAAATCTAGCCATTTATTTTGATTTCCAATTTTAACCCTCAAGAACAAATGGGTATTGTCTCTTTTGCCTTTCATCATGGCAATATTAATTTAATTGCAATTATTTCTTTTATTTCTCTTTAGTCTCTCTCTCTCTAGTTGCCATTTCCTCATCTTTTTAAGTCCAAGTTAGGCTCTATATCATTTCTAACTTATGGTAAAGGAATTAGGTGCTTTCCTTTAGTCAATTGGAAGTAAGTTCCTTGTAAACTTCCAAAGTAGTTCCTAACATTATTTACACCTTCTATTTGGTACATTTATCCCTTGAATACATTTTGGGATATTACACTAAGAGAAGGACATTGACAAAATATAGGGGTGTAAATCTTGGTTGTTGGTTTCAATGATTACCTTTTGAAGGTTTACTTATTTTTTGATGTTGTTTGAATCTATGATCATATGGGGAGGAATATATTTCTCTCAACCAACCAACATGGCACTCAAACATTGAGGTTTAATTAGGCACATAACAAAACAACTTTTCAAGCAACAATTAGTTTAGTTATAGAAGCATACAAACTGTGTGCATGTAGCTTCAACAAATCGCCATATATAAAAGGGCTAGATCTATAACAAAATATAATCCTCAGGGGTAATTTTTTTAAAAAATTGTTACTCTCTTGTAGTGCTTCCTTAGAGTAGTGATACGATAGATGACCATTCTAGCATAAACATTTTTAAAAACATTATTCACCTATTGTAGCGCTTTCTCAAAATAGAGCTAAAAAATTATTTTTTTTAAAAAATATTTCCAAAATTAAATGGACAATTGCTTTATATACAGATTTCTTCAGCCACCATATCTAACAATTGTATCAAACAGTCTATACCAAATTTGCAATACAATTAACATTCCATATGAATATCAACTTAAAAAACTTATATCACTACTTCTCAATGAATTCAATATACTCCTATTCAAATAACTATCAAAATAAACATATGATAGACATGATTCACTAAGGTAATATGTTAGTGCAAGCATTTCACCTAAGAGGGGGTGAATTGGGTGATAGCAAAAATTTCGTTGCGTATAAGGAAATTGACGGAATATTAAAAACAGTTAAGAGCAAGGAGAAATATCACCGTAGTGTACACCGGGAGTTATACTGGTTCGGCCACAACCACTTTGACCTACGTCCAGTCCTCAGAGCGTCTCTTAGAGTTTCACTATATTCTCCAAGATTCAGTGGGTTCTTGGCACCTCAGTACATAGCAAGTTCCTACACCTGGACACTTGCTCCCCCTTACACGTTGTAATGAAATCCCCAACTCAAGGTTCCACTACCTTAAGTTGTCTCAATAACAAATATTGAATTTGTAATGAAAAACTCTCTCACAGAGCAAATATATATTCACTGAAGTACAAATGAATGAGTATATGAAAACAAAGCACTAAGGGTATTGATCGATGTGTGATCTCAGTTCGTATCTGCTTGTTTTCTTCTCTTTGAATGGTCATATATATAGATGATTTGTAGTGTCCGTTGGAAGCAATTTCAAACTTGTCCGTTAGAGTCGCGCAGCAACGATTGACTTTTCTTCATATTTGAAAACTATCCGTTGGCGGTAGGTAGCGTTAGGTGAACGTTCAGACTTTTATTTGAATTCTCAAATTTCTCATACTCTTTTATTGTTTCTCTATAAATGTACTTAGAATACTAATATAATGAAGAGTTAATCATATAGATAACAAATCAAGAGACATTAGATGAGAATATAATTTCTGAACTGCCTTACTCGAGTGCTACTCGAGTGATCAAGTTTGTTACTCGAGTGGTCCCTCGAGTAAACATGTCAAAAATATGGTAGTGAGCAAATCAACATTTTGCATCAAGAATTACTCGAGTAAGACATGGAGTGATATATTACAAACCTTAAAAATACATGTTTACTCGAGTGGTTACTCGAGTGACCATGTCTTTACCTTCATGGGTTACTCTGGTGATCACTGTGGTAAACTGCTTACTCGAGTGGGCTTCATTTGGCTCACACTTTACTTGGGTGGTCCCTCTAGTTACTTTCAAATAGCCTGGCAGATTATTCGATTACTCCCTCGAGTAATCACATCAAATTCTTGGCTGAGAGTTTACTATCTGGGTACTCGAGTGGCACTTCAAATAACTCTACAGATTACTCGGGTTGTCCCTCGAGTAATGCTATTTTCTCATTGCTTACTCGAGTGGCTACTCGAGTGATGGGCTGCATTTCTTGGCCATGAGTTACTGGAAGATTTTGGCCCTGGTTACTCGAGTTGCTACTGAGTAATGCCTTTGTAAAATCATGTTACTCGAGTGGCGACTCGAGTAATGGTCTATATAACTTTGCAGATTACTCGAGTGGTCCCTCGAGTAACTTTGTTCAAAAATTGGCAGTGCCTTTTTGGATGAAATTCTATTTGCTTACTTGAGTGGCTACTCGAGTAATGGCTTTTGTAACCCAAGTGGCTACTCGAGTAAACCTTCTTAAAAATTGTTGATTACTTCCAGTGCTGAATCCAAGTGATGTTGATTACTTCCAGTGCTGACTCCAAGTGATGGTATGCTACTTTGTTCAAATCCATTTGTTTGTTATCAAATCCTTTCATATAATTGGTCCAATCTTTGTTATCATCAAAACATATGGGATCTAACATTCTCCCCTTTTTTGATGATGACAAAACTTGGTGATTTTGAACAAAGTTTTTGAAGTTGAGTTTTCAAACAAATGCTTCTCAAATTCTTTTCATATGAAATCATTTATTGAATTTAACCTTGAAAAATCTTTTTGAAATAACTTATTAAAGATCTTTTTAAAGTTTTGTTCTTATGATTAATTGTTCACCTTGCATACACAATCAAAAAAACTTATTAGTCCCAAAATGCAATATAATTTCAATGAAATGTCATAAAGGAACACATTGCATCATTGCATAATAAGGAATTCAATACATAATCAAACTTTAAACTTTAAATCATTCAAGAATAAAAAGAAATAAAGCACCCTAAAACCCCATACACCCAAATCCCATATAGACTCAGCCATTCTTCACAAAATCACTCAAGTTCTTCTCCCCCTTTTTGTCTTCATTACAAAGGTGGAATCAATTATGAGGAGGAGTAGATAGCTTGGCAGCTGAGATGGGATTGACAAGAAAAGCCAATGACTCATATGAACTATCTGAACTAGAAGAGTGTGAGGATGATGGTTCAGGGTCAGGAAGGTGCACCGGAGGTGTCTGAAGATCCTCTGGAGGATTTATTGGATGCAGAGAAGTAATTTCTACTTCTTCTATACCAACAGGTGAAGTAACTAGAACCTCCTCAGTGCGATTAGGTAAGGCAACTGGAGCAGACACTGACTCAGGTTGGACAGGTTAAGCTGGCTGAACTAGATCATCAAGGGTGACATGAACCAACTGAAGTGTTTCTGGGTCAGGCAAGGAAAATAAAAGGTTCCTGGAGATAGTGATAGGTAATGTAGGAGGAGGAATAGAAGAAGGACCGGCCTCAAAAAGCTTAAGCTTAAAAGATATTGGCTGAAAGGGTTTAGGCTGAGTAGTTGAGACAAGCTCAGGAGGTCTCAACTCAGAATGTGGTGCCTCAAATGGTCTGGGTTCAGGAGGTGACTTTGGCTCAGAAGGTTTAGAGGTACCAGAGGTAAAGGGGCCAGATGCCATAGCTTTAAGTCTAGCTACAATCAACCTCAGAAGCTCACCCTGAGCACGTTGTTCTGCTAACAACTCTTCATGCCTCTTATCCATCCTTTCTACAAGTTGTCCTATATTGTCATTCATGTGAGTAATCAATTCAGCATTGGTATTTGCAATGTCAATATGAAATCCCTTTAGCATATTCTCCATAAAATGTTGTAGTGTGGTATTGAGGAATGAAGGTGAGGATGTAGTGCCGGCTGGAGCAAAAGACTGTGTGCTATCCATTCTACTTGTCTCAGTCACAGTCTTCTTCTTCTTCTTTCTGGGGCCTGACTCCAGAGGACCCTTGAGAGGTATTTCAATGTTCAGTTTCCCAATTTAATTCCTCCCAACAGGAGTTATCCTCTCAATTGGTTCCTTACTCTCCAGATACCAAATCTTGTTTTTCTTCAGAATCAGAGATAGGAGCTGAGGATATGACATATGAGTGGATGGCTTCCCTTCAGTCTTGGACTTTTATATCTCCGTAAAAATATATTCTCCCAAGTCGTTTTGCTCTTGGAGAAGGAAAGAAGCAAACAACCTATAGTCCCTTTCAGTGAAAGGTGTATAATTATAGGATTTGTTTACTAAGGCTCTAGAGTAGATGTACCATAGAACCCTGTGGTGGTCACACATATCACTCGGATTGAAGTTTAGGGGTCCCACTAACTCACTAGGTCTGAGAAAAGAGAAGATCTGGTTGGGCTCAAGTTTAGAATAGATATCAACAGGGGGATTTTCTATTCCTAACCAAAGATTAATCCTAGAGGGTGAGATGAGGATTTTCTGACCTCTAACTTGAGTTGTCATTTCTTCCTCTACTGATCTTCTAACAGGGTCATTTAGAATTTCAATATTGTAGTAGAAATGACTAACTACCTTGGTGCAAAAGGGTAATTTAACAGATAACGAAGGCATAAAGGGTTCAAGGTAAGGACTAAGGTCATACTTCAATACCTCCCGAAGAACTTGGAGATCAATGTAGTGAGTCTTGCACACCTTCCTCCTAGAGAAGTGAGTCAGGAACTTCTGAGACTCCTCCAACTTGCTAACATTGAAACCTTTAGGAGGGAGAGTAATTTCCTCTTCTGGTACTTTAGGCTTCTTAGAGGATTCCTCTTTATTCGTTCCCTTAGACTGAAAGGCTTGATCAAGCATGCCTATCATGACATTGGTAAGCCTCTCATCAATCTTTATCTTTTTCAGAGGTTTTTGAGAAAAAGTGGGAGTATCGGTTAAATCAGAAGGAGGACGAGATGATACTTCTGTGCCTTTGCCTCTTTCAGTTGAGACACTCTTCTTGGATTGAGCTCTTATGACAATGGGCTCTTTGATCACAACCCTTTTATCTTTTGGCTTAGACTGAGGCTTAGAATAAGATTTGGCTTTGGATTTCACTGTAAGGTTGTGTTTCTTGGTGGGTGGTTTAGAAGAAATGGGTCAGATGATTGTTTAGGTTTAGAAGACTCTGAAGAGGTGAGATTTTTGGTTCTAACCATTGTTATTTGGAGAAAATGGGATTTTCAGGAAAAGAAAAACAAACAGAGTGACTGTCGAAGGTATAGGGCAGGAAAATCTAAGAAATGTAAGAGGTTTTTGGAGCAATAAATTTATGGGTTTTGACGAAAATGAAACAAGGAAATGATTGTGAGAAATTTGTGTGAGAGCACTTGGTGAATCACTCGAGGCGATTTTGTGAGAAATGACCGAGTTGCAACTGATAAAGACCTAAGCCCGACATCACTCGAGGGCTTACTCGAGTGATCATCATCATCACTCGGGTGGCTACTCGAGTGATCATATGAAAAATTTTCAAATACAACAATTTTGAGCACGTACCTGGTATGAATAATATTGTAATTATCCATGTATATTCCTTTGATCATTTGATGGCTCTTTATAACATATTTGAGTTGAAATTCAGTCGATTTGAAATTTTCTCCCAAGTTTACTTGAGGCCTTACTCGAGTAACATTAAACATCACTCGAGGCCTCCCTCAGGTCAGCTATCTCTTCACCTTCTAACTATTTATTTTCAACCGTTGTGCTATATTATTTGAAATTAATACTTCACTAGCACATTTCCAAGTTCATTACTCGAGTGGCTACTCAAGTAATGCATCCATTACTTCAAGTTGTCACTCCAGTAATACATTTATTACTTGAAGTTGTCACTCCAGTGATGCTCATTACTTGAAGTTGACACTCCAGTAATGTTGTCCTTTATTAACCTCTGTTATTCACACCTCAAAACATAATATTATGATCCTGCAAAAACAAATTGGTAGAATCTCCGATGCTTAATTTAGTAATCATCAAAACATCAATAAATAATATCATCTAACATTTTGTAAACACTAAATAACTTACAACTCATTAGGATTTACCATTCCCAATTCTCATCTAATATATAAAAATTGATCTTTAGCAAGAGGTTTTGTGAAGATATCAGCTAGTTGAAGATGAGTTGGAATGAATATGACTTTGATATCTTTCTTTTGGACATGATCTCTGATGAAGTGATGTCTAACATCAATATGTTTGGTTCTAGAATGTTGAACAGGATTCTTTGCCAAACTTATCATGCTAGTGTTGTCACAGTATATTGGCGTTTCTTTCAAATAAATACCAAGATCCTGGAGTTGTTTCTTTAGCCAAATTACTTGTGCACAACAACTTGATATTGCAACATACTCAGCTTATGTTGACGAAAGAGACACTGTAGTTTGTTTCTTGCTAAACCAAGATACAAGTGAGCCTCCAAGAAATTGGCCTTGTCCACTTGTCCTCTTTCTGTCTATCTTGTATCCTCTATGATCAGAGTCTAAGTAAGCAATTAGATATTCACTTCTTCCTTTGGGATACCATAGACCAATTCTTGTGTGTTAGCAAGATATCAAAAGATACGTTTGACGGTTTCAACATGTAACTCTTTTGGTGCTAATTGATATCTTGCACACATACCCACACTAAATTGAATGTCAGGTCTGTTTGCAGTGAGATAGAATAATGATCCAATCATTCCCCTATATTTTGTGATATTGTAATCTTTTCCCTTGACATCCGCATCAAGCAATGTGGTTGAGCTCAAGGGTGTGTCCATTCCATTTACTTCATCCAATCCATACTTCTTCAATAGCTCTTTCAAATATTTTGTTTGAGATATGAAGATTCATTATTTCTTTGTTTGATTTGCAAACCGAGAAAGAAATTTAATTCTCCCATCATTGACATCTCAAACTCCCCCTGCATTATCTCAGAAAATTCTTTACACATACTTTTGTTAGTAGCACTGAAAACTACATCATCAACATATATTTGCACAATTAATATATCATCACGTTTTCGTTTTGTAATAAAGTGTTGTATCAACTTTTCCTCGTACAAAACCTTGATCAATAAGAAATTTACTAAGCATCTCGTACCATGCTCTAGGAGCTTGTTTTAAACCATATAAAGCCTTTTTGAGTTTGAAGACATGATCAGGTTGGGTTACATCCTCAAAACTTGGAGGTTGCTCTACATATACTTCTTCCATAATGTAGCCATTTGAAATGTACTTTTTACATCCATTTGATAGAGTTTGAATCCTTTGATGCATACAAGGGTTAAGAGTACATGTATAGCTTCCAATCTAGCCACTGGAGCATACGTTTCCTCATAATCAATTCCTTCTTCCTGATTATAGCCTTTGGCCACCAATCTTGCCTTGTTTCTGACAATAATTACGGATTCATCAAGTTTGTTCTTGAATACCCATTTAGTGCCAATGATTGGATGATCCTTGGGTTGGGGTACCAAATCTAAAACTTGATTTCTTTCAAATTGATTTAGTTCTTCTTGCATTGCTAGAACCCAATCATTATCTGATAGAGCTTCGTCAATGTTAGAAGGTTCAATCTCAGAGATGAGTGTAGAAAAACTTACTTCATTGAAAATTCTATTTCTAGTGTTGACTCATTCATTCACATCTCCTATGACTTGATCTAGGGGATTACTCCTATTGTATTTCCAGGCTTTAGGTTGACCTAGTGACTGATCTTCTTCCTTGGTTTCATCAACTTCTAGAATAAGAGATTTAGAAAAAAAATTGACCATTTTCTTGATTTAAAACAACTTCCTGCTCATCATCAATGGTTTTGTCAGAGGATTCAAATTCATCAAATACAACGTGAATTGATTCCTCAACAACACATGTTCGTTTATTGAAAATTCTATATGCTTTACTTCGGTTATAATATCCTAGGAAAATTCCTTCATCTATTCTTGAATAAACTTTTCTTAAGTTATCTTTACCATTATTATGAATGAAACACTTACAACCGAAGATGTGTAAATGAGCAAGATTTGGCTTCCTTCCTTTGTATAGCTCGTATGGCATCTTTCCAAGTTTTGTTCCAATGTAGGCTCTGTTTGAAACATAGCACACTGCTCATTGCATCGGCAAAAACTTGAGACACATTCTTTTCATTTAGCATTGCTCTAGCCATTTTAGTGAGCACTCTATTCTTACGTTCCACGACTCCGTTTTGTTGTGGTGTCCTTGGAGCAGAGAAATTGTGATCAATGCCATTAGAATCACAATATTCTTCAAAGGATTGATTTTCAAATTCTCCATTGTGATCTGTCCTGATACCTGCAATGGACATACCTTTCTTATTTTGCACTTTCTTGGCAAAAACAATGAATTCTGCAAAGGTTTCATCCTTTGATGACAAAAAAATAGTCTATGTAAATCTAGAGAAATTATCAACAATGACCAATGAATATAAGTTGCCACCAAGGCTTTTAACTCTCGCTAGACCAACTAAATCCATATGTATCAGTTGAAGTGGTCGATTTATTGTAATCTCATTTTTCGATTTGAAAGATGATTTAGTTTGTTTACCCTTTTGACATGCGTCACAAATCAAATTGTTTTTAAAACTTACTTTAGGTAAACCAAGAACTAAATCCTTTTTGAGTAGTTTGCCTAGTTGGTGCATGTTGACATGAGCTAGTCTCTTATGCCATAACCAACTTTCATCGGCATTACTCAGAAAACAATTTCAAGAATTATTTCTATTTATATCAAGTGTATAGCAATTACCTTCCCTTTTTGCTTTGAGCTTTGCCTTGATATTTTTCTTATCAAGTTGTAAGTCTTTCTTGTTGACGATCAAACATTCCTCTGAATCAAATATTATCCAATTGTCTTTATCTGCACTTTGAATTATGCCCAAAAATTTATGACACAAGCCTTCAACATAATATACATCTTTGACTTGTATTCCTTTGTCGTTTTTGATTTCACCAATTCCTGCTATCTTTCCAGATTGATTTCCTCAAAATTTTACCTTTCCAACTTCCTTAGATTGCAATGTGGTAAAACTTTTGAAATCTTCGGTCATATGTCTAGAGCATCCACTATCTATGTACCACTTGTTGTTTTTGGATGCTTTGAGACATATCTGCAATTAAATACGATTAAGTCTTAGGTACCCACTTCTTTTTGGGTCTTTTTGGGTTAGTACAAGAAATTTTCAAAACAACTGAGCCTTTAGGTACCCATTTGTAGGTTCCTATCGTTCCTTTCTTCTTATGAATACATGATTAAGTATAATAACCTTTTCTATTACAATAATTACAATGAGCAAAAGGATTTGATGTATGCACAGAATGCTGAAAATAATTTAAGTATGATTTACCTCCTACTTTCTTTCTTCCTTTCCTTTTGTCTGATTTTGGATCATATCCAATTCTAGATTGATCATTTACAAATCGTTGAGCTTTTAGAATCACATTTATCATTTCACTTCCTTTAGTGAATTTTTCAAGAGATTTAGTAAGATTACTATTTTTCTTTTTCAAAGAAGTGCAATTTTCACAATCCTTTTCAAAATTCTCTTTAATCTCTACTTCAAGAATTTTATTTTTCTTTTTGAAAACAACTAGTTCTTTAACTACTTTGATGAATTTAGAATGTAAAGCATTATATTCAGAAAGTAATTCATCATAGGTAGGATTAGAATCAGTTACCTCTTCTTCTGTTTCCTCTTGAGCAACTAGACATATATTGGCTACTTCCTCTTTATCACTTTCTTCGTCAGAAGAACTATCTCCCCATATGGCAGATACAAAAGCTTTCTTCTTGTTATAGAATTTTCCTTTTCTCTTTTCTTTATTCTTCTAAATCAGCTCTTGACATTCTGATTTGAAATGTCCTGGCTTACCACATTCATAGTAGATGATTTGTTCTTTATTGCTTGTTCCTCCTTTATGAAAGTTTTTGAATCCTTGGCCTTTCTTGTAGAACTTTCTGTATCGTTTCATGATTAGGCCCATTTCATCATCATCAAGCTCTTCATCTTTATCTTGTTCTTCTTCTTTAACTTTTAGTGCTAGACATCTTTTCTTCTTGTCACCAATATCATCTAGTTCTCGTTTGAACTTTAATTTGCTTTCATATTCAAAAAGACTTTCAAATAGAGAAGCAACTGATAGCATTGATTCACCTTTTGCTTCATCAATTACAGTAACCTTTTCCTCCCAGTCTTTAGAAAGAATATTTAAAATCTTTCGTACTTGGGTATGTTGATCATAGACTTTTCCAAGTGCTGCAAGTTGATTAACAAGGTGAGTATATCTAAGTTCAAATTCAGCTATCGACTCACCTGACTTCATTCGAAGTAAATCAAACTCCGTAACCAAAGTATTGACCCGATTTTCTTTTATTCCAGAAGTTCCTTCATGAGCTATTTCCAAAGCTTCCCACATTTCTTTAGCTGTTGGGAGAGTGTAGATTCTGAAGTACTCATTTTGACTCAAGGCACTTTGAATCATTAAAATTGCTTTGCTGTTGAGTGTGATGAGTTTCTTGTCATTCTCATCATACTCTGCTGGAGTTTTGGGAACTCTTTGTGAATCTACAATCTTCTCAGGTTTGTAGTTTCCATTCTCAAACACATCCCATTGCCCATATTTAGTAGCCATTACGAAGACTCTGAACTTTTCTTTCCAGGATGAGAAATGTTTGCCATTGAAACCCGGAGGTCTCATGATAGAAGCTCCATCGGGAAGAATGCCTTCACCCATGCTTGCCATTGGATCCTTGTTAGGCTGCTAAACCCAAGAGGGGGGTGAATTGGGTGATACCAGAAATTTCGTTGCATCTAAGGAAATTGACAAAATATTAAAAATAGTTAAGAGCAAGGAGAAATATCACCGTAGTGTACAAAGGGAATTATATTGGTTCGGCCACAACTACTTTGACCTACATCTTGTCCTCATAGTGTCTCTGAGAGTTTCACTATATTCTCCAAGATTCAGTGGGTTCTTGGCATCTCAGTACACAGCAAGTTCCTACACCTGGACACTCGCTCCCCCTTACACATTGTAATCAAATCCCCAACTCAAGGTTCCACTACCTTAAGTTGTCTTAATAACAAATATTGAGTTTGTAATGAAAAACTCTCTCACAGAGCAAATATATATTCACTGAAGTACAAATGAATGAGTATATGAAAACAAAGCACTAAGTGTATTGATCGATGTGTGATCTTAGTTCGTATTTGATTGTTTTCTTCTCTTTGAATGCTCATATATAGATGATTTGTAGTGTCCGTTGGAAGCAATTTCAAACTTTTCCGTTAGAGTTGCGCAGCAACGATTAACTTTTCTTCATATTTGAAAACTATCCGTTGGCGGTAGGTAGGGTTAGGTGAACGTTCAGACTTTTATTTGAAGTCTCAAATCTGCCATACTCTTTTATTATTTCTCTACAAATGTACTTAGAATACTAATATAATGAAGAGTTAATCATATAGATAACAAATCAAGAGATATTATATAATTTATGAACTGCCTTACTCGAGTGGCTACTCAAGTGATCAAGTTTGTTACTCGAGTGGTCCCTAGAGTAAACATGTCAAAAATATGGCAGTAAGCAAATCAACATTTTATATCAAGAATTACTCGAGTAAGACATGGAGTGATATATTACAAACCTTGAAAATACCTTTTTACTCGAGTGGTTACTTGAGTTACCATATCTTTACCTTCATGGGTTACTCTAGTGATCACTGTGGTACACTGCTTACTCGAGTGGGCTTTATTTGGCTTCACACCTTACTTGGGTGGTCCCTCTAGTTGCTTTTAATAGCCCGGCAGATTACTCGATTACTCTCTCGAGTAATGAATCAAATTCTTGGCCGAGAGTTTACTATCTGGTTACTCGAGTGGCACTTCAAATAACTCTGTAGATTACTCTGGTTGTCTCTCGAGTAATGCTATTTTCTTATTGATTACTCGAGTGGCTACTTGAGTGATGGGCTGCATTTCTTGGCCGAGAGTTATTGAAAGATTTTGGCCCTGGTTACTTGAGTGATGCCTTTGTAAAATCATGTTACTCGAGTGGTGACTCGAGTAATGGTCTATATAACTTTGCAGATTACTCAAGTGGTCCCTCGATTAACTTCGTTCAAAAATTGGCAGTGCCTTACTGGATGAAATTCTGTTTGCTTACTCGAGTGGCTACTCGAGTAATGGATTTTGTTACCCGAGTGGCTACTCGAGTAAGCCTTCTTAAAAATTGTTGATTACTTCCAGTGCTGACTCCAAGTAATGTTGATTACTTCCAGTGCTGGCTCCAAGTAATGTTGATTACTTCCAGTGCTGACTCCAAGTGATGCTATGCTACTTTGTTCAAATCCATTTGTTTGTTATCAAATCCTTTCATATAATTGATCCAATCTTTGTTATCATCAAAACATATGGGATCTAACATAATAAACAATGTACTTAATTAACATCTTTGTACACATGCTTACACCACTCCTCAATGACTTCATTTACTTGGTTGTTGGTGTATCTTGAACAATATGCGTAACCATAATACTGCATAATAATTGACAAAAAATATTATAAGAATAAATATTAACTATTAGAACTTAATTAATTTAGAAAACAATATAAAGAGAAACAAATAGCATACATTGTCAAGAGCTGAAAATTGATAATGAAACACCCGATATTTATACTCTATTATTACGCATTCAGAAGCACTACAGCTCTTGGGAAACAATCACTTTTAGGCCCCCAAACCAAAACTTATGTATTTATCTTGATGGGTTACTATTCATTTGGTAAAACTGTACTTAAAGTTTACCAAGTATTTGGGGCTAACTTATTAACTTAGCCTCTCAAATTCTAGTTACAATTTGATAGCTCCCGAATTACTCCCATTCTTAACTAATCAAACATGTAAATCCACAATTATTCCTTCTTGTATACGTACATACATACATGTCACATCTAACATATCAAATGACATCATTTAATTTGGCATGTTATAGAATTAATCAAAAAATGCGATAATTTATATGCAACAGACAATCACATATTAATCTTCATTTATCCATCACGTCTGCCTCTTACACTTCTTCATGTATTCCTTTTTTATGCACAACACACCTATATGGTGTTAGATCTCATGTTTTGATGATAACAAAAGAATGGTATGAAAAAGAAGTGATTAATAAATAAGTTTGAGCAAAGGAATAACAGGGATAAGCATCACTTGAAGTAAGCATTGGAGTAATGAAGAAAGGCCAAGAGAAAAAGCTGAGAAACTTGATCAGAAGCAAGTTTCCTAAGGCATTACTTGAGGCGGTACTCGAGTAATGAGTCAAAACTTGAAGTAACCAGAGGCACCTTCCAGTAACCTGCCAACGTTACTCGAGTAAGTACTCGAGTAATAGTGTAAGTACTTTCAAGTTGCTTTCGGCCTGCCAATGTTACTCGAGTAAGCAAACCCAAAATTTTAGAAATCATTCAAACGTTCATTGATTTGTTTCCTATATGATTAATATTTCATTGTATTAGCATTCTTAGTCTATTTACAAATAAACAATGAAGAAATCATATCAAGTAATGGAAGTCAAATGAAACGTTCAAATGCCAACCACTGCCAACGGATATTTTTCAAAAACTGGTAAAGTCAATAGTGGCTGCGCACTCTCCAACGGATGAGAAGAAAATGTTCCAATGGTTATCACCAACATATCTATATATATGGGAACATCCAAACAGAGAGATATAAGAAAAACACATACAACAACAAGATTACACTCAAACTTATCATTACTCTGTTCTTACGTTGTATTAGAAACTCTATGCTTCAGTGATTCTTATTCACTCTTGAGAGAGATATTTCATTCAAACTCAATATCTATTATTGAGGTAACTTAAGGTTGTGGAACCTTGAGTTGGGATTGGATTACAACTTGTAAGGGGGAGCGAGTGTCCAGGTGTAGGAACTTGCTTGTACTGAGGTGCCAAGAACCCACTAAATCTTGGAAGTTATAGTGAAACTCTCAGAGAAGCTCTGAGGACTGGACGTAGGTCAAAGTAGTTGTGGCCGAACCAGTATAACTCACGGTGTACACTTCGGTGATATTTCTCCTTACTCTTTCATGTTTTAATTTCAACGTCAAATTTTATATTTACAACGAAAGTTTTAAGATCACCCAATTCACCCCCCTCTTGGGTGAAACGCTTGCACTAACATTTGGTATCAGAGAGTAGGTCTTCTTGTTAAGGTTTAACAGCCTAAGAAGGATCAAATGGCAAGCATGGGTGAAGGAATTCTTCCCGACGGTGCATCCATCACTAGACCTCCAGCTTTCAGTGGCGAACACTTTTCTTTCTGGAAAGCAAAGTTCAGAGTATTCGTAATGGCTACTGAATATGGTCTATGGGATGTGATTGAGAGTGGAAACTATCAACCTACAAAGACTATAGATTCTCAGAAAATTCCTAAGACGCCAGCAGAATATGATGAGAATGACAAGAAACTTATCACTCTCAACAGCAAGGCGATTCTGATGCTACAAAGTGCCTTGAGTCAAAGTGAGTATTTCAGAATTTGCACACTTCCAACAGCAAAGGAAATGTGGGAAGCTCTGGAAATAGCTCATGAAGGAACTTCGGGAATAAAGGAGAATCGGATCAACACCTTGGTCACTGAATTCGATTTACTTCGAATGAAATGAGGTGAATCAATATCTGAATTTGAACTTAGATATACTCATCTTGTTAATCAACTTGCAGCTCTTGGGAAAGTCTATGATCAGCATACCCAAGTATGAAAGATTCTAAATATTCTTTCTAAAGAATGGGAGGCCAAAGTCACTGCGATTGAAGAAGCAAAAGGAGAATCAATGAGATCAGTTGCTTCTCTATTTGGAAGTCTTTCTGAATATAAAAGCAAACTAAAGTTCAAACGAGAACTAGATGACATTGGTGACAAGAAAAAGAAAGGTCTTGCACTAAAGGTAAAAGAAGAGAATCAAGATGAGGATGAGGAGTTTGACGATGATGAAATGGGCCTAATCATAAAACGATTTAGAAAGTTCTACAAGAAAGGACAAGGAGTCAAACACTTTCAAAAAGGTGGAACTAGCAGCAAAGATCATATCATTTGCTATGAATGTGGAAAACCAAGACATATCAAATCAGAATGTCCAGAATTGAATCAAAAGAGCAAAGAAAAGAGAAAAGGCAAATTCTTCAACAAAAAGAAGGCCTTCGTATCTGTTATATGGGGTGATAGCTCTTCTGATGAAGAAAGTGATGAGGAAGAAGTAGCTAACATATGTCTTGTTGCTCAAAACGAAACCGAAGAAAAGGTAAATGATTCTGAACCTACCTATGATGAATTACTTTCCGAATATAATGCTTTACATTCTGAATTCATCAAAGTAGTTAAAGAATTGGTTGTTTTCAAAAAGAAAAACAAAGCTCTTGAATTTGAAATTAAAGAACGTTCAGAAAAGGATTGTGAAAATTGTTCTTCTTTGAAAAAGAAAAACAATGATCTCACAAAAACTCTTGAAAAATTTACACAAGGAAGTGAGATGCTAAATGTTATTTTAAAAGCTCAACGATTTGTAAATGAAAGAAGAAAGGACATTATACTTCTTCATGTTTTCATAAGAAGAAAGGAACAATAGGAACTTACAAATGGGTACCTAAAGGTTCATATATTCAGAAAATTATTTGTACTAACCCAAAAGGACCCAAAAAGATGTGGGTACCTAAGACTTAGTAATTTGATTGCAGGTATGTCTCAAAGCATCCAAAAATAGCAAGTGGTACATAGATAGTGGATGCTCTAGACATATGACCGGAGATTTTGAAAGTTTTACCACATTGCAACCTAAGGAAGGTGGAAAGGTAAAATTTGGAGGAAATCAATCCGGAAAGATAGTAGGAATTGGTGAAATCAAAAATGACAAAGGAAAACAAGTCAAAGATGTATATTATGTTGAAGGCTTGTGTCATAATTTGCTGAGTGTAAGTCAAAGTGTAGATAAAGACAACTGGGTAATATTTGACTCAGAAGAATGCTTAATTATCAACAAAAATGACTTACAGCTTGATAAGAAGAATATCAAGGCTAAGCTCAGAGCAAAAAGGGAAGGTAACTGTTATACTCTAGATATTAGTAGAAATGAATCTGAAAATTGTTTTCTGAGTAATGCCGATGAAAGTTGGCTATGGCATAAGAGATTGGCTCATGTCAATATGCATCAACTAGGCAAATTACTCAAAAAGGATTTAGTGCTTGGATTACCCAAAGTAAATTTCAAAAATGACTTGATTTGTGATGCATGTCAAAAGGGTAAACAAACTAAATCATCTTTCAAATTGAAAAATGAGATTTCAACAAATAGACCATTATAATTATTGCATATGGATTTAGTTGGTCCAGCAAGAGTAAAGAGTCTGGGTGGCAACCCATATTCATTGGTCATTGTTGATGATTTCTCTAGATTTACATGGGTTATTTTTCTATCATCAAAGGATGAGACCTTTGAAGAATTTATTGTTTTTGCCAAGAAGGTGCAGAATGAGAAAGGTATGTCCATTGCAGGTATTAGGACTGATCATGGTGGAGAATTTGAAAATCAAGCCTTTGAAGAATATTGTGATACTAATGGTATTAATCACAATTTTTCTGCTCCAAGAACACCTCAACAAAATGGGGTTGGGGAACGCAAGAATAGAGTGCTCGCTGAAATGGCTAGAGCAATGTTGAATGAAAAGAATGTGTCTCAAGTGTTCTGGGCTAATGCTATGAGTACAGCATGCTATATTTCAAATAGGGCCTATATCAGAACAAAACTTGGAAAGACACCTTATGAGTTATACAAAGGAAGGAAGCCAAACATTGCTCATCTACACATCTTCGGTTGTAAGTGTTTCATTTCATTCATAATAATGGTAAAGATAACTTAGGAAAATTTGATTCTAAAACAGATGAGGGAATTTTCCTAGGATATTCTAACCAAAGTAAAGCATATAGAGTTTACAATAAAAGAACATGTATTATTGAAGAATCAATTCATATTGTAATTGATGAATTTGAATCCTCTGACAAAACCATTGATGAAGAACAGGAAGTTGGTTTAAATCAAGAAAATGATCAATCTATTTCTGAATCTCTTATTCCAAAGGTTGATGAAACTAAGGAAGAAGAACAATCCCTAGGTCAACCTAGAGCATGGAAATACAATAAAAGTCATCCCTTAGATCAAGTCATAGGAGATGTGAATGAAGGGATTAAAACTAGAAATAGAATTTTCAATGAAGTAAGTTTTTCTGCATTCATTTCTGAGATTGAACCTTCTAACATTGATGAAGCCCTGTCAGACAATGATTGGGTTATAGCAATGCAAGAAGAACTAAATCAATTTGAAAGAAATCAAGTTTGGGATTTGGTACCCCGACCCAAAGATCATCCGATCATTAGAACTAAATGGGTATTCAAAAACAAACTAGATGAATCCGCAATTATTGTTAGAAACAAGGCAAGATTGGTGGCTAAAGGCTATAATCAGGAAGAAGGGATTGATTATGAGGAAACGTATGCTCCAGTGACTAGATTGGAAGCTATACGTGTACTCTTAGCCTTTGCATGCATCAAAGGATTCAAACTCTATCAAATGGATGTAAAGAGTGCTTTTCTAAATGGTTACATCATGGAAGAAGTGTATGTAGAACAACCTCCAGGTTTTGAGGATGTTACCAAACCTGACCATGTGTTCAAACTTAAAAAGGCTTTATATGGTTTAAAACAAGCTCCTAGAGCATGGTATGAAAGGCTCAGTAAGTTTCTTATTGATCAAGGTTTTGTGTGAGGAAAAGTTGATACAACATTTTTTACAAAATGAAAACGTGATGATATATTAATTGTGCAAATATATGTTGATGATATAGTTTTCGGTGCTACTAACGAAACTATACGCAAAGAATTTTCTGAGATAATGCAGGGGGAGTTTGAGATGTCAATAATGGGAGAATTAAATTTCTTTCTTGGTTTGCAAATCAAACAAAGAAAGAATGGAATTTTCATATCTCAAACAAAATATTTGAAAGAGCTATTAAAGAAGTATGGATTGGATGAAGCAAATGGAACAGACACACCTATGAGCTCAACCACATTGCTTGATGCGGATGTCAAGGGAAAAGATTACAACTTCACAAAATATAGAGGAATGATTGGATCATTACTCTATCTCACTACAAGAAGACCTTACATTCAATTTAGTGTGGGTATATATGCAAGATATCAATCAGCACCAAAAGAATCACATACTGAAACCGTCGAATGAATCTTCTGATATCTTGCTGACACACCCGAATTGGGTCTGTGGTATCCCAAAGGAAGAAGTGAATATCTTGTTGCATATTTAGATTCAGATCATGGAGGATACAAAACAGACAGAAAGAGCACCAGTGGATAAGGACAATTTCTTGGAGGATCTCTTGTATCATGGTTCAGCAAGAAACAAAATACAGTGTCTCTTTCGTCAACAGAAGCCGAATATGTTGCAGTCTCAAGTTGTTGTGCACAAGTCATATGGTTAAAACAACAACTACAAGATCTTGGTATTTATCTCAAAGAAATACCAATCTATTGTGACAATACTAGTACAATAAGCTTGGCAAAGAATCCAGTTCAACACTCTAGAACCAAGCATATCGATGTCAGACACCACTTCATCAGAGATCATGTTCAAAAGAAAGATGTAAAAGTGATATTCATTCCTACTCATCTTCAATTAGCTGATATTTTCACAAAACCCCTTGCAAAAGATCAATTTCTATACATTAGAAGAGAATTGGGAATGGTAAATCCCAATGAGTTGTAAGTTATTTCAATTTCTCATAATATTAGATGAAGTCATTTGTTAAAGTTTTGATGATTACTAACTTAAGCATCAGAGTATATAGAAATTTGTTTTGCAGGAAGGTTGAAACTCTGTTTTGAAAAACAAAAACAGAGGTAATCAGAGGACACCTTTACTGGAGTACCAACTTGAAGTAATGTGTGACAGAGAAGCAATACCCGAGGAACAACTTGAAGTAAAAAAAGCACTTTACTTGAGTATGTACTCGAGTAATGGACTTCAAAACTGGAAGTAACGGATCAAGTTACTTGATTTTCAAATCTAACGGTTCAGTTACAAAGAAATGAAGAGTCACAAGTTGAAAACTCAGGTTACCCGAGGAAGGCCTCGAGTAAACTTGAAGCTTACTCGAGTAAGGCCTCGAGTAACTGCAAGTCCAGATTTTCAAAATTGATTAATAATGACTCAAATCTGCTCAGAATGAGTTATAAATGATCGAGAGAACATCCATGGATAATTACAATATTATTCATGCCAGGTACGCATTTTAAATAAATCATTTTAAAGTTTTTTGTATGAATACTCGAGGAAGGCCTCGAGTAAACTTGAAGGTTACTCGAGTAAGGCCTCGAGTAACGTCGGGTTCTAGGGCTTTATTTGTTGCAAACTCGGTTATTTCCACAAAATCTCCTCGAGTAAATCACTATTTTCTCTCACAAAAATTTTTCACAAGTGATTCCGTGCTTCATTTCCGTCAAAACCCAACCATTTTCATTCCTAGAAACCTCCTATTTTGCTCAGAATCTCTGTGCCCTAAGTCACGTCTGAGTCTCTGTTTTCTCTAGAATTTCAGTTTTCAATCATTCAGAAAGATGAGAACTAAAAATCTTACTCCCATAGACTCCTCTGAATCCCAACAATACTCTGATCCTCTTTCTTCTCCTCCCAAGAAGAGAAGAAAACTCACCCCAAGACCAAAAGCTAAAATTCCTCTATCTCAATCAAAACCCAAAGGTGTGGTGATTAAAGAGCCTATTGCTACAAGGGCTCAATCCAAAAAGAGTACCTCAACCAGAAGAGGGAAGAGTGCCAAATCTCCCTCACCTCCTCCCTCTGATTCCTCTACCCCCTCTTTCACACCAAAGCCTACCAAATAGCCTAAATATGATAGGAATGTGGTTGCAGCTATGGCAAACATCATTGATCAAATGGAGAAGGGACAATCTTCCAAGAAGTCCAAAGTGCCGGAAGAAGAGATCACCAACCGACCAAAGGGATTCAATGTCAACAAGTTGGTGGAATCTCCGAAGTATCTGTCTCAGTTCTCCAGGAGGAAGGTGTGTAAAACACACTATGTAGATCTCAGATTACTTCAAGAGGTAGTGAAGCTTGACCTAAGTCCTTATTTAGATCCTTTTATGCCTTGGTTATCCATTAGATTACCTTTTTGCACAAAGGTGATTACTCACTTCTTTTGTAACCTTGAGATCATAGATGAGCCTAACCGAACCTCAGTTAAGGAAGAGATGACCACCACAGTGAGAGGCCAAAAGATACTTATATCACCCTCTAGGATTAATTTGTGGTTAGGAATAGAGAACCCCCCAGATGATATCTATTCCCAACTTGAGCCAAACCAAATCTTTACCATCCTTAAACCCGGAGAGTTAGTTGGGCCTCTAAATTTCAAGCCTAGTGATATGTGTGATCATCACAGGGTCCTATGGTATATTTACTCTAGGTCCCTAGTGAACAAAGCCAACAATTATACACACTTTTCTGATAGGGATTATAGGTGGTTTGCTTCACTACTCTTGAAGGAACAGAAGGATCTGGGAGAGTATATCTTCTCAGAAATGAAGAGGTATAAGGTGGATGGGAAGGCTACAACACCAATGCCATATCCTCAGATTGTGTCTCTAATCCTGAAAGAGAACAAAATATGGTATTTGGATAGCAAGGAGCCCATTGAGAGGTTGACTTCAGTTGGGAGAAACCAGATTGGGAAATTGAACATCGATATCCCTCTCAAAGGGCCTCTGGAATCTGGGTCAAAGAAGAAGAGGAAGACCACTGAGGCAGAGACAAGTAGGATGGATGACACTCAGTCATCGGCTCCAGCTGCAACCACATCATCGCCATCCTTTCTCAATGCCACTCTCCAGCACTTTATGGAAAATATGCTGAGAGGTTTCCATGTGGATATCGCCAACATAAACGCCGAACTGATAACCAACACGAATTTCAAGATGGCAGAGTTGGTTGAGAAAATAGACAAGAGGCATGAGGAGTTGGTAGAGAAAATGGACAAGAGACATGAGGAGTTGCTAGCAGAGCAACGTGCCCAGGGTGAGACTCTGAGATTAATTCTAGCACGACTAGACTCTTTAGGTCCCAGACCTTCTGCCAGTCCATCTTCATCTGCACCACCACCACCTCCAGTGAACCCTCCTTCTGACACTCCTCTCCCTGAGGATGAACCATCTACTCCTCTACTATGTAGTCCACCTAAGTCTCAAGCCAAAGACATTCTGTATCCAGTGGACAACCCAGATACCAATGAGACTATACACATTGTCATTGATGATTCTCCTCCAAAACCTCAGCCAGAAACCGCTCCTAAACCAACTCCATCTCCTACCTACACTGAGGAAATATCTCCCTCATCCTCCTCTGAACATCATACACCAGAGACTGAGACCACTCCTGAGATACAGACCACTCCAGAAGGAGAAACCACTACTATGGTTGTCTTCCAACCTTCTCCTCCCAGCGATGACATCCATGTCCCTCCAGTCAATCTGCCTGAACCAGCCTCTTCTAGCTCCTTTGATTCATCCAGTTCAGATGATGGCTTAGTGCTTCCTGTGAAGCCTATCTCTATGGTCAAGCCTCCTAGCCCTCTACTTGATTGATGAAGCCAAAAAGGGGGAGAAGAGCTTGAGAGTGATTTTGTGGATGTGTCCTAGTTTGTCCTAGTTTCTTTTGGGTATTTGGGTGTATATGGGTTCTAGGGAGCATTTTGGAACTTGTTATTTCTTTTTAGTTCTAAACTTTTTATCTTGTAATATGCAATTTAAGTTTAATACAAGTGTGTTTAAGTTATGATTCCATTTCAAGTCCATTTAAGCTTTAAGTTATGATACATTGTTGGACTAATAAAGTTTATTATGTATGCAAGATGAATGTGTTATAATCATTTTATAAAGATAACAAAGTTTATTAAAAGACTTTCAAGAGATGTTTATTTGTGAACTTATTTTCAAAAGATGTTCAAAATCACCAAGTTTTGTCATCATCAAAAAGGGGGAGAATTTTAGATCTCATGTTTTGATGATAACAAAAGAATGGTATGAAAATGAAGTGATTAATAAATAAGTTTGAGCAAAGGAATAACAGGGATAAGCATCACTTGAAGTAAGCATTGGAGTAATGAAGAAAGGCCAAGAGAAAAAGCTGAGAAACTTGATCAGAAGCAAGTTTTCTAAGGCATTACTAGAGGCAGTACTCGAGTAATGAGTCAAAACTTGAAGTAACCACAGGCACCTTCCAGTAACCTGCCAACGTTACTCGAGTAAGTACTCGAGTAATAGTGTAAGTATTTTCAAGTTGCTCTCAGCCTACCAATGTTACTCGAGTAGCTACTTGAGTAACCAGGTAAATACTTGGAGTTGCTCTCGGCCTGCCAATGTTACTCGAGGCGCTACTCAAGTAACCATGTGAAAAACTTCCAGTTGCTTTCAAGTTGCCAATGATACTCGAGTAAGTACTCGAGTAACTCTGTTTCTGAAAATGTGTTGCTCTCGGCACTTTGTACTACTGCCAATGTTACTCGAGTAGGTACTCGAGTAACACACTGAAGTAAGTGAAAACTTGAAGGTGGTACCTGATTAACGTGATATCATTCCATCTCTTTTTCCTCAAGTTATTCCTCTAGTATGCAAGTATTTAATGTTGTATTTTAAGTGAATTCCTCGAGTAGGTACCCGAGTATGCAGAGAAATTTTCAAGGAAAACCTCAAGTCATTACCCGAGTAAGTGGTGCCCAAAAAGTAAGTTTACTCGAGTAAGTACTCGAGTAACAAGGTAAGTGCTCTCGGCCTTGAAATCCTGCCAACATTACTTGAGTAAAGCATCGAGTAACCAAAAGTTTATTTGAAGGTTTACTCGAGTTGGTACCCGAGTAACTCATAAAGGTGTGAGTGTATTACTTGAGTAGGTACCCGAGTAAACACACATTTCCAAAGGTTTAAAAATTGATTATTCCATGCACTACCCAAGTAATCTTAAATTTGTCTGTTCACTTGCAGTTAATCAAAGTTTTCCCGATGATACTCGAGTAAACTTCAAGGGATACTCGAGTAGCTACTCGAGTAAGCAAATCCAGAATTTTAGAAATCATTCAAACGTTCATTGATTTGTTTCCTATATGATTAATATTTCATTGTATTAGCATTCTTAGTCTATTTACAGATAAACAATGAAGAAATCATATCAAGTAATGGAAGTCAAATGAAACGTTCAAATGCCAACCACCGCCAATGGATATTTTTCAAAAACTGGAAAAGTCAATAGTGGCTGCGCACTCTCCAACGGACGAGAAGAAAATGTTCCAACGGTCATCACCAACATATCTATATATATGGGAACATCCAAACAGAGAGATATAAGAAAAACACATACAACAACAAGATTACACTCAAACTTATCATTACTCTGTTCTTACGTTGTATTAGAAACTCTATGCTTCAGTGATTCTTATTCACTCTTGAGAGAGATATTTCATTCAAACTCAATATTTGTTATTGAGGTAACTTATGGTTGTGGAACCTTGAGTTGGGATTGGATTACAACTTGTAAAGGGGAGCGAGTGTCCAGGTGTAGGAACTTGCTTGTACTGAGGTGCCAAGAACCCACTGAATCTTGGAAGTTATAGTGAAACTCTCAGAGAAGCTCTGAGGACTGGACGTAGGTCAAAGTGGTTGTGGCCGAACCAGTATAACTCACGGTGTACACTTCGGTGATATTTCTCCTTACTCTTTCATGTTTTAATTTCAACGTCAAATTTTATATTTGCAACGAAATTTTTAAGATCACCCAATTCACCCCCCCTCTTGGGTGAAACGCTTGCACTAACATATGGTTGGGTAAGGGAGGGTGATATTTGGGAGAATCTCAGTAGCAAACATTACTAAAATGCATGCAAAATAGATGCTTAGTGTATGACATGCTTGCCTTACATAAATGCATGCTAATATAATAACATATTTGGATGCTCAATGTTTCATACATTACATCTATGGCCACGGCATGAACAGAAACAGAGCTTCAATAATGCATATATGCTCTACACAATTGAGGAAAGCAATTACATACATTAATACACAAGAATTAATATCAAATACATGCAAGTTAGGTAAGTTCACCATCTTATATCTTTATATTCATCCTCTTGTTCCCTATTCTTCCAACCATTGAAGTTGCTTGGAACTCCATACTTTTCCTCTTCCTTGATCTCTCATGGCCCTAAATATATAATCACATTATGTGTTCAAATCATTAGAGCCATGAAAGAAAGTCATTACACATAACTTGTTCTCTTGCACAATTTTTTATTCCCATGATCGGATTTTCAATCCAATCTTTCTAAAATATTCCGTCAAGCTAATCCTACACATTTTCACCCATAGAATCTATTGCAATCTTAAATTTAACAAATCCAATTCTTTCCCCATAAATCATTCATGGCCAAAACTGAGGGTCATTCGGGCCAAATTCTACTTTCAAATTCGATACTTCCGAAATTGGGTTTTCACCTTTATCCCACATAATTTTTCATTCTAAACTCATTGGAAGCGTCAAAATTATCAAAATCACAATCCTTCCTAATGTTTAGGTCTGGCTGAATAGAACCCCAAGTTGCCAAAAAATGGTTTCTTGCAAATTCAATCACAAATTTACTCTATATCATTTCTACCATACTTAACCATTATTAATCATTATATTGATGATCTCAAGAACATCAAAACCCTATTACCCCTCGTTGGCTGAAAGTTAGTGCACAAGATAACCTCATGAATACATCTTAAAACCTCAGGATATTATACTCAAATCAGAGAATACACTTACCTCTATAAGAGGCTCTAGGCCATTCTTGATTTTGGTAGCATCTACTCCATAAAGGAAGCAATTAAACTCCTATGTTAAAGAATTTTAAACCATAAAAATGTAGCCCTTGATGAATAGAACAAGATTCGTGAAGGCTTGATCAACCAGAAACTTGATTTTAGGGGTGAAAATCACTCAAGAACACTTAAGTTCTTCAAGAACTTCCTTCCTTCTCTCCTTTTTCCTTTTCCTTGTCTTGGATGAAATTAATAAGTGTGAGGAGGTGTTAATTTTCAGTATGTTAGGCAATCTTGTTTCCCTGGGGTGCCAGATGGTCCTATTTTCCTGAGGTGTCCAATGCTCCTTTTAAAGCCTAGCCACCTCCCTCTTTCATATATCCAGGTGTCCTCAAGGGTTAGGGGAAGAAAAGGCCTAATGATTTCCCTAGATTTCATGATCGGTGTTCAGGGAAGTTGGACACGTGGTCAAACTGGCGACTAGTGCGTTGTCTGGGCTCTTTGGGATATGTGGTGTCAAAGGAACTAAGTAGGGTTGAGTGGTGCTTAATAATTGCTCAATCAGGGAAGAAAGTGAAGAAGTGCTTTAATAAAGCTACTTTATAAAGCTGCTTAACTTTATTAAAGTTATTTTATATGGAGTCTGCTCAGTTTGGCGCCATATATATATACAGAGTCTACTCCGTTTAGTGCCATATGTCTTGATAGGTTGAAGATCACACCAAGTATCTCTTTAGGGCTTAGATGGTGCCACATCTGTCTTGGTTTTTTGTATTGCACCATATGTACTCTAGTGTATCCCTATATACTAGTGTACCCCTGAATATGACACCCAACCCTATGTTTCTCAAGAACATGCCATGTGTCTACGTATGGCATGAAATGGCATCATGTACGCCTGTGTCCCTGTAAAAATTGTAGGGTGTCTATGCCTACCTCGAAAGTGCTATGTGTATACCTATACCAGAATTTTTCATCTGACTAATTGGTCATATGTTTCATAAGAGAATTGTTAGGCAACATCCCATGGGTCATCCAATTCAAAAGCCACTTTATCAAAAAGCTACTTTAAGTAAAGTTACTTTACAAAAAGGTACTTTATTAAAGCTACTTTATGAACATGTAGCTTAAGATGAGCCACTTATACTTATGGATGTCTCAATGGTGCCACATAGCTCATGGAACTGCCAAGACATGCCAAGTGTCTGTACAGGCCTTAAGATGTTGCCAAGTGCACACAGGCACCAATAAATTTCATCCGACTACTACATGCAAGGCAACTTATCATTACACCAACTTAAAGCTACTTTATACATATGGGACCCATATGGCGTCATACATGCACTTATCTGGCCCAACCAAATGGCACCAAGTGTGCTAGAATGCATTTACACCAGTATATTTTATCCAATTACTTTCATGTACTGAGCCCTTATATATCCAGAGAAACATTCTCTATCCAGAAGGCTGAATCACATAGTCCCTGAAAATCATTCTTTCTTCAGACATTCTTGGGACTCTTGCCAAATTGAGCTTAGTAGCCTACTTGATTTAGGCTTATTCTCAAACTTTTAGCCCTAAAATTTTTGAAATTATACTGCATACTGAATTCTATAGCTTCTTCTCAAACATATTTATGACCTAAAGATGCTTCTAACAAGTTTAGGGTCTTCATATACCCTTTTAGGATTTTTGTTGTGCTTTTAATTGGGTACCTCCAATGTAAATGGAAGGGGACTATAAAACTTTATCTCTCTTACTTGATGAACAATCAAGTAAACTATGATGTCGAAAAATGTTAGAAGAAATAGCTTCTCAATTTTGCATAAGATCATATATCCCTCAAGTTCCATTTGATCCAATTTTTAAGGCTTAAGGACCTTGCTGCATACAACATTGGAAAAGAAGCAAAGTTTGGCCACTATATGTCTCAACTCATCCTCATGAATGCCTCAAATGGCTACTGGGAGTATTTGTTGCATTAGAAAATGGTAGTCATGAGACTTTAGTCATACTAGTTTCAAATCTTTCAATGAAACAAGCTTCTTAATATTCATGCAATAACCATAGGGTACTTTAATGCCATCCAAACACTAGCATATGCTTATCTTCTCTTCCTTTGATAAAGTATGAGGAGCGATGGAACAATAAGTTTGTTTAGAATCTGCCACAGGGTAGAGATTCTGCCATATTCCCATATCTTGTAAATTTAGTCTTGTCTTCACCCTGTCCTTATCACTACCCTGTATAATCAGAAGTGTTCTAATAACATTGTTACACACATATTTCTCTACATGCAGCACATCAATATAATGCCTTACATCAAGCTTGCACCAATATGGGAGGTCAAAAAAGATAAATCGCTTTTTCCATATTATCTTCTCAGTACCCTTACTTTTTTTTTATTTTTACTAGAGAATGTGTTGATGTTTTTCACTTTTTCATACACCTCATATATAGTCAATGGTACTAGGGCATTAGCAAGTTCTTGGCATCCAAAAGAATTTTTCTTCAATGTGCGATATGGGTGGCCTGAGCTAAGGAATCTCTTATACCCAAGGTACACCAACATCCTACTATGGTGAAGCTTATGATAGCATATGCCTTCCTCACAAATTAGGCATGCTTTATGGTCGTTAAAGCTATAGCCGGCAAGTTCTGTACATAGGGAAGTCATTAATAGTGACAAATATCAAAGCTTTAAGCTCGAAAACCTTATTCCGATTAGTGTCGTAAACATCCACACATTCCTCCCACAGTTCTTTTAAGTCTTTAATCAAGGGCCTTAGGTAGACATCACTGTCGTTCCCTAGTTGTTTCAGTCTAAAATCAACATAGACAATAGTATGTACTTGCATTTATGCATGGCAAGGAAAAAAGGTTGTAAATCATCAACAAAATAAGATATAAACTATGTATGCATCTTAGCCTCTTGTAAAGTTTTATGCCATCCGTACTAAGTGCAAGCCTATATTCCTTAGCTCTTGGGCAAACTGAGGAAATAGTTTATCAATTTTCTTCCACTGCATGGCATCTGCTGAGTGTCTAATCTTTCCATCTAAAATCCTCTGATTTTCATGCCATTACAAACTCTTTCCATCCTCTTCATTAGCAAAAATTGGATTCAACCTTGGTACAACCGGAAGGTGCCAAAACACCTTCGTTGGAGATTTCTTTGATTTTTACCTTACTATATGACACTTTGGAAACTTCACAAGCCCTTCATAATCTTTTCTATACAATATGCATTCATTAGGGCATGCATGAATCTTTTCATACTTAATGCTAAGGGGACACAAAATTTTCTTTGCATCATAATAGTACTCTGGTAGAGAATTTCCATTAGGGAATATGTCCTTTAAAGCCACAAGTTGCTCTAAAACTCTGACATCACTCCACTTGTGTCGTGCCTTCAAGCCACCAATATCACCAAAGTCTTAAACAATTAGTATTTTTAATAGCCTGGGCATAAGGGCTTTTGAGCATTACTGCATAAATCACTATACACACTTGCCTGCTTAAAGGCTGCTACTTTAACATGATGGATCATGTCCTCCATCTTATCACTACTATCCATAGAACCATAGTCATGATGAAATGCCTCTTCCCATAGTTAAGATTCAGTAGTTCTTTCCACTTCTTCACCATGCCTTCCTATATTGTAAAACTATTCATAAAACCCTCACAAATTAAGTAGGCACATATTTCTATGGGAATCAATCACATGTCATTCAGACATTTCAAACAAGGGCAAAAAAACCTCCTGAACATCAACATGTGAAGATTTCTTTTAGTAAATTCCAAAAATTCCCTAATCCCGTTACAATACTCAAGACTTGTTTGTTTATAGTTTATCTAACTACGGTCCATATTTGACATCCTATGATTAGGTTTAAACAAAATGTAAGTTTGTATAAATCTAAAAAATGATTCACACTTAGAGAAGTTAACCTTAAAAAATTGTAGCAAAATACATGGAAACATGAATAAGACTACATCAAAGATATTTATGTCAGGAAATTGTGAAAATGAAATTGGAGTGGGGTTGCTCTTCGCAAGCTTATATTAAAACGAAATTGAGAAAATATGTAGGTCATGAAATAGAAAATGAAGGAGAAAGTTTAGGGATTGAAGTAGAAGTTTAGATTTTGAATGGGAGTGCAATTAATTGAAATGGCACTCAATGATGAGTAATATTGAAGGCTAGGAAGGCCATATAGAGAAATGCAATGAATTGGTAATTTGTCAAGTATCAAGCACAAAAGTAAATATTAGCATGCAGATATTTTTACACTAGTTAAATGTATAAGCATTATAAATCATAATTAATTAGAGTGAATGAAAATACAATCGGTTTAGAAATTACTTTTTACACCAAGTTCAAGAATATCGGCCTAATTATTTTAATATCGATGTCGTACACAATTATAACTGGTGTACAAAATACTATTTAGATTGCACTAATGTACGACCGGTCTAAAGTTGAAACGATATTTACAAAAATGCCACCAGTTATAGTTTTTTAACTGTCTCTGCCAATAGAGGTCTAGATGTGGCAGTCTTAAAGCCATCTTTTCTAGTAGTGCCAAACCCTGCTCGTCCAATATATAGCAAAATCATTATCTAGAAACCTCAAAATTTCAATATCAATCAAACCCTAGATTTTTCCACCAACCTCAAAACCCCACAACTTTGATTGACTTTCTTTGGTCATTGACAGTCATTTTTAGTTAAATCACAACCTCCAAAGCTTTCGTTGGACATCTGAGGACAATCGTATGAGTTGTTTCGCTTACTCTAACTCACCTTTTGATTTTAGAGCCCTTGCTAGGTCACATTCTGTAACAACACAATATTTTTATAGTAATTAATTACTATTATGATGTGATTTATTAAGTAATTGAAGGTTTAGAGAAGATTTATAAGTATAAATTTAAGAGAATAGTGGAACAATTGAATGTAATTGAAAGTTGAAGTAGTATATATTTGTTAAGCATGAGTTGAATTTAACGAAATTATAATTACTATTTAGATATATAATAAAAAATGTTATTAGAATGAAATACACAAATAGAGCTTAATTATGGATTTTTGGAGAATCTTGGTAACTGATGGTTTGTCTAAGAGGAGGATTTAGAGATTTTGTGATGTCAAACTATGAGTTTGAGGATATTAAAACTTTTATCTATTTTATGAAAGATAAAAGAAAAGAAAAGATAAGATAAGATATGTAACCCCCTGCTTTAAAACAGTATTATAATTCGAGAGTGTGTAATTAAATGGTTTGGAGACCGTCGTATAATTTAAAACTCATTTAAAACTCTCACCCTGTGGTAGGGTTTTCACAAATATTTTCAAAACTTCATCCTTATCCTTGTCTCAAGTTCAAATATCGAATATAATTACATGTACAGTTAAATCACATTTATGCATATCAGAGTACATAGCCAAATTCCCGGCAACTTCCGGGTTTCATACATGTATAAACTAAGGGTTATAAGTTCTAACTAGGGGATTACATGATAAAAATCAAACATAATATTTACATCCCAAAAAAAAAATTACTCCCAAAAGAGATAACCAACAATCCAAAATAACATCCCTACAAAGTTCTAACCGCTCTTAGTCGTTTTCTTCTCCTTGGAGCTATTTGCCCTGTCTGGAATGTTAGTCAATGGAAAGAAAGAGATTCAAAAGAATCCCAGTAGTAACAAATCACTCATGCAATATGTAATCACATAACATGTAAGTAAATCATCACATAGCAGTACAAATACAAATTACACCCCACCCTCATCCCCTTTTATTGCTGGGAAGGCTCACAGTCCTTACCTGAACCGTTGTTAGTGACTCAAGGACTACTGGCGTGGTGGTGCATACACATAGCCTTGCAGCTCACAATTAGCCTTTTAGCTTCAATATTGCCTTACGGCTTACATATAGTCTTTCGGCTTCCACATTGCTCCATCTGCCAAAACAAAATAATGACAAACATACATACTACACATTTACACATAATATAAGGGAAGATTCACTACCTTGTTCTTTTGTGACGTGCGCCGACATAGGTTGCTTGCGATTAGGACAAATGTTGAACCCTATAAACCAAAGTTAAGGATGACAGGTTATTCTCTATTCCAAATTCTCACCTTTAGAATACTTAAAGTTGGTTATCACTTGGACTCTTTAGGTGGCTACTAGAAGCCTAGACACATGCCTAAAGGGTTGGGAAGTACTATCTTAAAGACCGCCTTTTAGTGTGCCTCGTAAAATGTGCCAACGACTGGGCTCACAACTTGGTCCAACAATTCCAAATATACAATTTAGACACTTCCATGGTGTTTATGTGGGTTATATGAGCCTATTATGAAAATTTACTAAAATGCCCTTGGGACTGGGCTCGGCCCGCCATACCCGGTCCGACTATGCTTTTTTTTGAAATTTTGACATAGGATATGCTGACATTTTTTCACCCAAGGAATCCATTTTCAGACTCGAAATTATCAAATTTAATGTCAAATTACAATATTACCCTTGGCAACCCCACTTTAAGGGTTTTAGGGGCGTTTTCGTAATTATGCCTTTTCCGAATAAGTGACTAATTATAACCCCCCTAATTTTCGTTCCTGAACTCATTGGAACCATCAATCATTGAAAATCCAACTCTATGCCCTCTAACAGCCCAGGCCAAAGTCCTCAGGTTCTCCAGGAAAAATTGGGGTTTTTCGATTTTGACTTCGTAAACACGTTTCTTTCTACTCTTAATCACTTTATTATCCATTCCATTAGGTTACAACTACCATTAAGACCCAATTTGGTAGCATAACACCTAGGCATACACATTTCCAAAATTTAAAACCAAGGACAATCCAGCAAAATTTCATCAATTAAATTGTCCACAGCAGCTAGAATAGTCAATATACAAAGGTTTGGAAATTACCTCAAGCTCCTTCTGGCCTTTTCCTTTTATGGCTGAGCCCTAACCCTTCTTACCACTAAAATTCAAGCTTTTAACACCTTAAATAACATAGAAGAGGAGCTTAGGAGTAGAGTTATACGCATTAGGAGCTAAATCGACGGGGAAATTGACTTACCTTGTGAGATTTCTTCTCCTTTCTCCCTCTAAAAAACCACACGTTCTCTCTCCATTTTTAGACTTGCTGGACATCCAAATGAAGCTAAAGAAGATGAAATGTTTAATAGTCCATGCTGATGTCATCTTCTTAATTGCTTATGTCATAATTCCCATTTTAGGATTTTTTAGAAATTCTGGCAGATTTCTGCCCAAATTTTGTAAGATCATAACTAACTCTAGAAAAATATAATATGTGATTATAAGGGTATTATAACATGCCAAATTTTGTTAGCTATGGCTCTAGTTAGGGGTTATAAGGGTGGTCGAGGGTAAAATGGATGGTTTGTGGAACAATTATTTGCTTGTCATGTTATATATGTGATTTATGATTTGAATATGATACAAATTTGTATAATTATTTTTGTAAAAAGGTTGAGACATGGTTTTGTGAAATTTTTTGTGAATAGTATTTGGAAAATGAATTATGATGTTCAATTGTTTTGGAACCTTTTTGGGAGGGCATTTTGGTAACCGAATCGAAAACTAATTTCTAAAAGGCTTAATATAAAGGAAAAGTATATATAAATTATTGTGAGTTGAACATGATTTTAGAACTATATGTTCTTGATATTAGTTTACTTGTATGGTTTTGAATAACCAAGGTTACTGAGATCTTTGGATCTCATTTTTGAAATATATATATATTGAGGTGAGATCTGAGTAGGGATGTAGGGAAGTTGTAAAAGGTGAATCTAGTTGTAGGCTCTCATTAAGTTTCCAGTTAGTTTATTTCAGAACTATATGTCATGGGTATAGGATTGATTGTGTAACCCCCTGCCCTAATTATATCCGAAATACGCGATTAAAGTGAAATAGAGACCAATAAGAACAAAAATTTATTATTATAAACCCATATACCAGACGGGGTTTTCATAAACACCTTTCGAAATCATTCATAACCTGGTCTCACATTCACATTCCGAATACAATTACTACACAAAGATAAATCACATTTAAATATATCAGAGTACGCAATATAATAATTCCGGCAATCCCGGGTTCTCTTCATTAACTCAAGCTTCATAGGGCACATTAGCCCATACAAGCCCTCATATGGGGATTACACAATTCTCTTCTAATACAAATACAAATCCTCATCCACATACATATATTTACATCCAAATACAAATATCCCATCTGGGATGATAACCAACTACCAAAGGAAGTCCTCATCGCCCTTGGCTGCATGCTCCATCCTCAATCTACTACCCTGTCTGAAAGGTTAGTAGGGGAGGGTGAGATTCGAGAGAATCTCAGTAGGATAACAATATCAATATGCATGTACTATAAATGTTTAATGCATGACATGCTTGCATCACACAACTCATAATAACACAATGACGATTTGCAAGCTCAATGCTTCGAACAATATACCTATGGCCATAGCATAAATTGAAACATAGCTTCAAATTACACACCATTATGCAAAGCTAAGACATGCACCAACACATTAACACATATATCAAATACAAGCAGAAGAGATATGTTCCCTACACTCTTTCCACGTAAGCTCCAGCACAGCTTACTCACGACCAGGCGAATATCGAACCACGTTCAGGGCGAACATCAAACCCTATAACCAAACAAGGACATAGGGTTAAATCCCTTTTCCAATTCTTTAACTCTCAAACACTTAAGTTGGTTATCATTCATGACCTTTAGGAGGCTAATTAAAGCCCAAACATATGCCTAAAGGCTTGGGAAACACTTGACCAAAGATCACCTTTCAAAAATGTAAAACACTTATTTTTGGGGGTGGGCCGCGGCCCACAATCCTTGGGCTGCGGCCCAAGGCTGTCCAGAGACGCACAGAAACATTTGGGCTGCGGCCCAACATCCTTGGGCCGCGGCCCAAGAAAATCCAGTTTCTGGCTGAACTTCCAAAAATCATAACTAATTCAGGAAAAATCGAAATGAGGTGATCCCAAAGCCAAATGAAAGCTATTCAAGTCCTCTACACAGGAAAAATAATGGAATTGACTAAAAATCACCACATAAATACAGAATTCCCAAAACTTCAAGACTGTTCCAAAACAGAATCCATTTTCGACCACAAATTTTGGACAGTTATAACTCTCAGTTCCCAGAACGAAATGGCACACATTATATGTCCATTTTGAACCTTGAGATGTGAACTTTAAGACTGGAAAGTTTCATAATTTTCTGACTTCATTTGCCCAGTCAAAACGTCCACATAACAAGACTGCCCAGAACAGACTTACAAAAAACAGAATTCCAGATTTGCACAATTGGCTTCCAATGGTCCAATTTTCATATCAAACATCATTCCCACACAAAATTTCACAAGGAACCCATTGGAAATACCAAATCAACCAAATTCACATTATATTGACATGTTTCACAATGAATTACAACATGTCACACAATTCACAATACCAACTCTACATTACAATCTCTTCCAATCCAAGTTCCAAAATCAATCCCAATGACCAAATGCCACAACATGGAAACAATTTAACCACAATTCACCATTCAAATCATCCAATCAAAAATCACATAAAATCAGGGCAAAATTCAAAATTCACAATACTCAACCACAAATCACAAAACCTAGATCAAAAGGCTCCAAATACTCACCTCTTCCTCTTTCCCAAACCAATCCCTTGATTCTTCACCTTTCCACTTTTGCTCAAGCTCCAAAACACCGTCCAAGTAAGGGAGAGAGAAGAAAGGAAGAGTGTTGAATCTTTGACCCAAGATCAAGGGTCCAAATCTTGCCACTTGTCATGATCTTGATCCATCAACCATGAGCTCACCTAGGCACATCCACATGGGATTCCACCCCTTGATCTAATACACAAATCAATCTCAACCATTGATCTTGAAGTTACCAATGAGTTTCCTCTTTGGTAACTGACCAATTGGTCAGTAACTTTACCGTTTTGCCCCTGATTACGGTAATTCTCATTGAATCACCACCAACACTTCACATCTTTTCATTTAGCCACAATATGTGCCTTCCCTCTATTTTAAGTCAATTTAGAGGTTAATCCATAATTGAACTTAAATATAGGATTTCGGCATTGCTCACAGCACTTACGAATCACATTCGAGTGCCAAATCACATCATAGTCTCCAAAAGGGTTATTTATCACTAATGACATCCACTTTTAGAGTCATTAACCCTTAATCCCAATTTGGGATCTTGCTAAACCGGGCTTAGCAATCCACTAATCTCAGGCTTATTCTCTAGCCTCAAGTCTCAAAATTCGGGATATTACAGATTGGTCGAGCGAAATATGCCGGTATAGGCATACACATGGCATTTTTAAGGCATACATGTATACCCTACATTTTTAGAAAAGACACCGATATGTTGTACCATGTAGGACCTACATGCATACTCCAACCTAGCATCATTTTGTGGGTTCGGATACACATGACGCAATCTAGACTAAGTCTCAAGTGAAACCCAAGTAGACTTCGATAAAATAGCTTTATTAAAGTAGATTTAATAAAGTAAGTCATGATAATTAATTATGACAAAACTTTTGTGTTTGCACCATAAGAAATTGAAAAGTGTCCCCACATCATGACAAAGTACAAGAGCACTTTTGTGTTGGATGAATGAGAAGATGACAAGTATCCCTCATGATGACCCTTACTTTTTGTCTTTTGTGTTGGCATCCCCGGGACAGGCCACCTAGCACCTGAGTTTGGGGAATCCACTAGTGCCTGCCCTAGTCATGTACTTGACTTCCTGAACATCGAGCAAGGGAGTCTGGGGAAATTGTCAGTCCTCTCCTTTCACTGACTAAAGGGAGACCACCTAAAAGAAAGAAAGAAAAGATAAGTTCCTTGTATGACAGTTGGTGAATCTTGAGCTCTCTCACTTCGACACATGGCAAGTTATGAGGAGATCATATATGTGATTTAATCCCAACCCTCCATTTTTATTTAAGATTTTAGCCAAGGATAGAAAAAATGTGGAGAAAATAAAGAGAAAATAGAAAGAAGAGAAAAGGTATGTGAATAGTGAAAGTTCTCAAGCTTCAAAGCCGATTCCCACCCCGAATTGCTATTTTTGGCTGATAAAGCCTTCATGAATGTTGTTCCTCTTGATGAGATCCCCATTTCAATGGGTTTATATTCTTGGTCAAAGGTGTTTGGTGCTATCTAACATGCCAGAGTATTGTTAGAATTATGAACCGGCTGTAGCGACTTAAAGAGGTAAGGCTAAGCTTCATTTTGAACCTATTAGCTTAGGGTTATAATAAGTTTTCTTGGACCTTTAGACTACCATATATTTCATCCAATCTGGGTTTTTGAGGTCTAATGATGTTTTAATGATGAATATATGATGATATATAGTGTTTTATGATAATATAAGAATAGTTTAAGTGTTGCCATATTTGAGTTCTGTGAGGCAGTCTGTTTGTGGCGTGTTTTTTTAGTCAAATCTGGTCTAAATGCTATGAAACTTTCCAGAATGAAAGTAGACAGCCTAATCTTCATTTTTATAGGCAGAATGCAATTTTTGGGCCAGTGGATTTAAAGTTTTGATTTTTCAAAGTTGGACCCTCTTTCTTGATTCAATTATGGAACACTTAAGGTTTGACAAATTTTTGGAAATTGTGTAGTTGTATTTTCTAGAAAAAGATATTTTTCATTGATAGTAAACTTAAAGAGGTTTACAATTTACTTATAATAAGTCAATTTGGATTTTTCTAGAATTAATTATGATTTTTGAAAATTGGGCATTGAACCTAGAAGTTCTTTTGTGGCAAACTAATGGTGACATATTTTTGTTTGCCCAAATGAATTCTAATATCCATGAAGTTTTCATAAATAAAGTAGAACCAATAAGCTTTAATTTGAGGGGAAATTTGTACTAATTGGATAAATACAAAGAAGTTATGATTATTGAAAGTTGGGCATTAATTCTAGGCAGAATTTTGTGATAGAAGTGAATAATTAATAAGTATGAAAATGTGTGCATGTAACTAGCAGTGCTGACTATTTTTCCCTTAAATTGGACTTAATAAGGATTACTTTGACTCTTTTAACTAGCCTAATTGGAGTTTTCTAGAATTAGTTATGATTTTTCAAAGTACAGTAAAAAATCTACCAGCTTTATGTCTTATACGAATTTAAGACGTAATGGCACAAATGTAATAATTAGGAATTCCAAGGGTTAGGATTAGGATCTTAAAGTTGTTGAAGGCCCATGTAGCCCATTGGACATTTATTTGTATGGCTCTACTAATATGACCATTTATTTAGGGCCATGAGATGACAAAGAAGAGATAATTGAAGCAACTTCAGTGGTTGGAAGAAAAGGTATAAAAGGGGACTCGAAGATAAAAGGTAGTGGACTTACCCTACATACATGTACTTGATATTTATGCTTATGTATTGATGTGAGTAATTGCTTTACTTGATTATGTGATCCATATATAACTAATTGAAGCTATGTTTCTATATATGCTATGGCCATGAATATGATGTATGATACATTGAGCATGTAAATATGTCATAGTGTTGGCATAAATTTATGTAAGGAAATAATGCCATACATTAAGCATTTATCTTGCATGCTAAGTGGTATTGTTTGCTATTGAGATTCCCCCAAATCTCGCCCTCCCTCAACCAACCATATAGGCATATAAACACTGAAGAGGAGTGCAGGACGATGTGCCAAGTGAATAAGTTGCAAGGAAAAATTGAAGATTATTACACGGTAATCGTCATGTGTAAAATAACTTTAGAAGTAATTAAATATATAATATCCATGATAGATGAAATGTTTCATAGGAGTGAAAAAGGAATAGTTAATCACACAGTATGAGCCCATTAGTTAAGTAATATGAGGAATTGATAAGCCAAGAAAAACCTTGATAATAATGAATGGTAGAATTGAAAAGTTAAAGTGAATAGTAACCTTGTGAATAAAGTTAATTAATCTTGTAAATATGGTTTTATCAAATAAATAGTGCCCTAAGAATAATTGTGAAGGGTTTTGGCTGGGACATTTATTTATTAATTCTCCTAAGCCATCATAATAAAGATATCGCTTCTGATGCATAATTAAAGGGGATAAGGAATGGGTGTTACATGTAATGCTATGACCCATGAACAATTTGATTATGATTTGATAATTCTATATAACTCAAATATCATGAACTATGGTTTTCGAAGCCATTGGTTCTAACATTTGTTTGAAATATTTGATAAACATGTATTGTTGTTAGTGGGCAAAGGCCCTATTGCTTTGACTTTATGGTAATGGATCTGGAGTGAGGGATTTAATATGTTAATGTCTAGGTTTGCAGAATGACTATTGCCATGTTGGGCTTGAAATGTCTGAGGCCCAGTTGTTTGTCAAGGGTCTTTAATACTTACTTCCGCTGTGTTTTGGAAATGGTTTATTAAATTGCTCAAATTAGCTTTCAAGTTGTTATTAAAACTATTCTATCATGGAATATTATTCTCTACTATTATAAAGTTTTTAAAGCTTTAAAATAGTTATTGTTTTCTAAATAACCATGGTAGAAATTTATGTGCTGTTCCTTTTCTTTTCTGTAATGGTAATGTTAGATGGTTTGATAAATGTTTCCTAATTGGTTTAAAAACTTTCTACCATGGTAATCTTTAGTGGTTGAGTTTTGATTCTTTATTACCATGGTAGTGTACTTAAACAATAATTTAAATTTGGTTTAGAAATTAGAGTGTTATACATTCCTTTGCATGCTTTATTCCCTTTATTTCTAGGTATGATTTCTCTTTTACAGTTTGTATTCTCCATCCTACAATCCGCACTCTCCATTTTTCTCTTTATCTGCCTAGTGTGATATCCCAATATGTGATTAAGGGCTAATGACTCTGATATTGATTGTAATTAGTGTAATTAAACACTTTTAGAGAGATATGATGTAAGTTTGATAAAAATGTTCACTGGTGATTTGATATCAAGGGTTGAGATCTTTTGACCATGAGTCGGAATCCTATACTTTGAGCTTATGTGAGCTCATGGAGGGAATGAGCAGATGGTGACATGTGGCACTGTGCAGTCCCTTAGATGGCACAAAAGGACAAAACATCACTTTTCCTCTCTCTTCTCTCTCCTATGCGGTTTATGTGTATGGCTAGAGGAGGGAGTGTGCTTCATCATCATCATCTCTTCCATCTCTCATTTTCTCTCTCTTCCTTCCCCATTTTCTCTGAACTCAAGCAAGGAAAGAGAAAGTGAATGCTTTGATTTTGGGTGCATAATAGTCCTTCTTTGTTAAAATCCTCTTCTCTCATGTTGTACACCTCATTGAGAGCTTCATTGTGGTGATTTTAGAATCTTGAATAGTGTTGATTTGGGTGTTGGACGAAATTGAATATTGGAGAATCAAGATTCTGGATTTGGCAAAGTGAAGATGTAGTCATTTGAGGCATTTTGATATATATGTTATGAGTTTTTGATAAGTTTGAGAAATTCTGGAAAATTTGCCCTAATTTATGGTTATTTTGGAATGAATGTAATTCATAGTGGATAATGTTGAAATTAGTCTATTGTGGAATTATATGATTGTTGGAGTTGATTTGGAAAGTTTGAATTGAGTTGAATGAAATTTGGACATTGGGTGTGTCATAGAGACCTAAGTGTTTGATTGTGGTTAGAATGGTATTTGGGTGTTTTGGAAGATGCCAATGTGTTCCTTAGGCATGGTTAAGTGTGTATGAGCTTTGTGAGAAGTTTGGGAGTTATTGGCATTAGTTTTGGCCATCTGGGAATTTTCTCTTATCTACTACGATATGGGCATTTTGATAGCCTTACTCGAGTGAGGGAAGATCATGCTCGAGTGCTACGTGTGTTTTCCCTTGTCTGCTTTGAGTTTTGCCTAGGTTCTATGAGTGGAGCTCGAGTGTACTTCCTTCACCACAAGTGATGTTGGTGATCACTCGAGTGAGCATGAGACTGCTCGAGTAATGGCATGAGTTCTTGGTAAGGGTTGTTCTCGGGTTGTCACTCGCTGGTCATTTGTCAAGAGTGTGCTCTGTTACTCACAAGTGAAACTGTCTCACCCGAGCACTGGGGGGTATGCTCGAGTGAGCTTTTCCCTCTAGTGTGGTCTGTGCTCTCGGGTTGTCACTTCTTATGTTGCACTTTCGGGTACTCGAGTGGATTTGGAGTCATTACCTGAGTGCAAAGTTTCATGCTTGAGTGATGTGAGCACTTTTGGTCAGGGTAGTTGCTCACTGTCAATCACTCACAAGTGAGAGCCGTTCTCACTCAGCACAAGTCCCTCATCACTCGAGTGAGGTCATCTTCACTCAAGTAAGTCAGTCTAAAATCACTGCATTTTCTTTCGAAAAAGGGGTTTTCAGGGTAGTTCTTCAACCCTTTAGGCATATGTTTGGCCTCTAATAGTCATCTAAAGAGTCTTAAATGATAACCAACTTAGAGTATTACGGAAATATACATTTGGAAAAGAGATTGATTAGTTGTCCCTAATTTGGTATAGGATTTGATATTTGTCGCCCTCGTGAGCCTGCGGAGCCAAAGAAAGTCAAGAAAGATTCAGGTAGTGACTTTTCCTTTATATCTTATGTGATGCATTGTATGTGTGTTATATCATTATTTTGTGATGGATTCGTATCCTGCAATATTTGTGAAATTGTGTATGCATTGCTAGACCAATAGTCCCTGAGTCACTAACAACGGTTCGGGTAAGGGCTGTGTGCCTTCCCGACGGTAAAAGGGGATAAGGTTAGGGTGTAACATTTGTGATTATGTGAGCCAAAAGGCTATATGTGAACCATAAGGTTATTCATATGCACTGCCATACCAACAGTCCCTGAGTCACTAACAACGGTTCGGGTTAGGACGGTGTGCCTTCTTGGCGGTAAAAGGAGATGAGGGTGGAGTGTGATTTGTGTTGTTGCTGTTATGTGATGATTTGCTTACATGCTATGTGATTACGTATGGTATCAATGATTTTTTACTACTTGGATTCCTTAGAATCCTACTCTTTCCAAATGACTAACATTTTCAGACAGGGTGAGTGGTTCCAAGGATAACCGGCCAACCAAGAGTGGTTAGGGCTAGTAGGGACATATTGGAGTTCAGATCATTGCTTATCTGTTTTGGATTTTGGATTTTGGGATTACTTTGTATATGATATGTAAATATGAATTTTTGGTCATGTAATCCCCATTTTAGGAAACCTTTAAACCCAATATATATATAAGTAACCCGGGGTTGCCGAGATTTTGGTTATGCACTCTGATATTTATTATGTGATATAACGGCACAGGTAATTGTATTCGAAAGTGAATGTGAGACCAGATGAATTATGTTTTAAATGTTTGGTTTGTTAACCCCATCTCTTGGAGATGAGTTATTATAAAAAATGATTTTTGCCTTATTGGTCTCTATTTCACTTAAATTTCATAGTCCGGATATAATTACAGTGAGGGGGTTACACCTAGCTAGTTTTGGACTTTATCATGTTAGAATCTTTTTTTTATGATAACAAAATGATAACATGTTGTTTTGTAAGAAAATGACAAAGTCTGATTGAATCTAAGTTGTTACTAAAAGAATTTTACAAGTTGAGAAAAAGTTATTACAGAATATCTGATGCACTTGAGGTTCAGTGAATAACTCAAGTTCTATAGGCTAAGGAACTTGAGTTGAGCAAGTTTTCTCCAGAAAGTGTTTTATAGAAGCTAGACAAAAATTTGTGGGGAAACTCGAGTTTTAGTTCAAAACTCAAGTCTTGGCTGTTGAGGACTCAAGTTTGGCTCTCTCACTCTTGCAAGTGTCATCCAGAGGTTATATCAGAAATTGAAGTTACATGAAGAACTCGAGTTTTGATACATCAATCGAGTTTTGGTCACAATGCACTTGAGTCTTGCAAGTGTTGTCCATAAGCGAAATTGAAGCTGAAACACTCTGATGCACTCGAGTTGTAATAAAGAACTTGAGTTCTGTGTGCAACACTTCCAGTCAACTCTTGCAACTTCCATTCTCAAATCAAACCAAAAACTTCAACAATCTGATATGCACTTGAAAAATCGAGTTTGGTACTATAGCACTTCAAGTTAACTTTTTTAACTTTCTGACAAGAACAAATTGAAGTGATATTGACTAGTCTGAGAACTAGTGTTATGAAAGAGAACCGAGTTATAACTAAAAACTCTTGCAAGTGCAACTACATTCTTGCAAGTTCTTGGCACGAGAGAAACTGGAATAATGCCAATAGCCTTATTATTTGAGTTGGTAAGAAGAACTCCAGTTGTATCTTAAGAACTTTCAAGTTCACTCGCAAATACAGAGAGTTGGAAGATGGAACTTGATAAGGGAACTCGAGTTATGCATAAGAACTCAAGTGTTGTCCAAAAATTCTCCAAACACTCTTGAGAGTCTCTTGAAAGTGTTGAAAGTGATCTCTGTATATATGCACTAAAGGTGAAACTCGAGTGTGGACTCGAGTATGAAGCAAGAACTCGAGTTCATCAGTCATAGAATCAACATGCATTATAGAGTTACAACAAACAATCTAAATATGGTTAAAAGTTATTTATTCATTATGTTAGCACTTGTTATTGCACCAAAACATTATCTAACATATATTTCAGGTATGGAATAGGAGATTGAACTTTCAGATTATAGTTTCAAATGAGAAAGTCAATTGCAGTGAAATAATTATTGCACACTGAATATTGGACACCTACTACCATATGCAATTGACCCTCCATGAAAACTTATTTGGAAACTCAAACGTATACAGAGCATTAGAGGCAGACGTGATAAGAACACATAGCACGAAAGCATAAACTAAAAATCTTCAAGAGTCTCTTATTTCATATTTCTCTCTGTATTCATATTATACTTCAATGATTATCATATCCACTTTATAATAGAGCCTGTAAACATATTCAAATTGTATTTTTGATTTAATCTCAAGGTAAAAGGACCTTGAGAAGGTTATTTATTTACGAGGAAAGCAGTAGATAAAATTCCTGCTAAGACTTTCTGCTCGTAAGACTTACAAGGTGCAAGCAATAGAGGACATTGCTGTTTGTAAGACTTACAGGGGTGTAAGCAGGAGAGAGCATTGCTACTCTTAAGACTTGCACAGGTAAGTAGGAGAGAAAGATCTTCAAAATTGTTATGCAAGTAAGACTTGCTGTAAGAATGAGAGAAAATTCTAGGATTAGAATATTTCTACTCATAGTCCTTATGATGACAAGTTGTTGTTCTATGGCATTACAAGAGCTCACTGTCTTGGATGATTAGTGAAAATTTCAGGAGATGTTGATCTTTAAGGACTAGACGTAAGCCTAGGGTTCAGCCAAACCAGTATAAATCCCTGTGTACTAATTCTCTCGTCTCTAATCTCTCTTTATTGATCTCAATAACACTATAACGCACAAAAATTTAATTACATCACCCAATTCACCCCATCTTGGGTGAAGCTTTTCTCTTTTATATTAGAGTTGCATAATATTTTTTTAGAAAACCTATTGCTCTATTATTTATAGTTGATTGAATGAGTTATGTTTTCCATTTAAAATTTCCAGTTCTAGTGGCTTCGGCACTAATAATCCCCCTAATGAAACCAAAAATATGACTCATAAAGAGGCGGTGGATAAAGTGAACAATATTGTAAATAAGGCCCGTTGCGCCTTGACTTTAATAAACCAAGTAATGTTTGAGCAGAGAAAAATGTGAGTTGAAACTCTGATGGTAACTTCATCAGCTATATCAGCATAGCACAAGGTCCAACATTCCTTTGATGTTATGTCACTTTTGTAGGGAAAAGAAATAGTATAAAGATGTTATCTAGAATAGTTTCACATTAAAATATTTATGATTGCCAATTACTTGCTATTTACTTTTAGAAAAATTTTACCTTGAATTATGTGCTTTATAATCAGCACATGATATAGACGCCACTTGGAAGAAGTTTTTCCTTAAGAAGGCTAGGCACACACTACACACATTTCTTCATGCATCAACAAGGGCATATTTGCTGAATTTAAAAGAAGCTGATATGGCAACAGTTCCCAATGAACTTTGGTCCACAATCAAGTAGTAAGATTGGAGAGGATTTGTCCTCTCACATTTCTAGGAGTCATTCAAGGTAATAGCTTTTTCGTAATTCATAAGGCTTACATGTATTTATTTAATATTAACTGGAGCATTCTATGTTTTCGTAGAAAATAAGCTAGGTGACCACGGAGAGGGTGAAGTAGAATGTGTATTCCTATAAGGTAGGGTGGAAGGGGCATATGTGTAATGCTCAAAAGTCGTCCACTTAGAATAAGGAGGGTATTAGACTTGCCCATTTTGAGCTTTAGATGGTGGGAGGAAAAATAAACAAGGCTCTTTTGACCATCCTCATGTTAAGGAAGTTGTCGATAAAATGGAATGTATTAATGTTAGTTACCAATTTATGGAAGTAATGTCTTCAATTAACTATCACTATTAACATTATTGTTAAATGCACAGCAAGTCATGTCCCAAGAGTTACAATATAGGGCTGCATTCTGCAAATGAGGACATACTGACCAAGGTGTAATATCCCAAATTCGATTAAGGGTTAATGACTTCAAAATGGGATGTGATGAGTATTTGGTCATTTTAGTGATTCCAATGGCTTCTTTGTAAAAATTTGTGTGGGGAGAGTGTTTGTTGTGAAACTGGAACCATTGGGAACAATTGTGTAAAAGTTGGAAATTCTGTCCAATGAAAGTCTGTATACGACAATCAGTTTGTATGGAAATTTTGAATGAGTAAATGGTGTTTAAAAATTTTGAAGCTTTCCAGTCTTAAATTTAACATGCCAAGCTTCAAAATGGACATATAATTTGTGTCATTTCAATTTGTGAGCTAAGAGTTACAATTTTTCAAAGTTTAGGATTAAAACAGGAATATGTTTTGGAGCAGTAAGAACTTTTGTGCAATTATACTATATTGATCCATATTTTTCTAGCAAAGAGGACTTAAAAATAGCTTTCTATTGGCTTTTGAATAACTCCAATTCGATTTTTCTAGAATTAGTTATGTTTTTCTAAAATTGGGTAGAAAAACTACTAGAAAATCCGAAAATGGGAAAATTGGCCAATTATGACATCATCAAGATATTAGATGACATAATCATGATATTATCAAGAAAATCTTCATCTTCCTCAAACCATTCACGATGATGTTTTTGAAATAAAAGAGAGAGAAAGAGTTGAGAGCTTTTAGAGAGAGAAAGGGAAGAAAATTTGCAAGGTATGTCGATTTCTTCTGTGAATTCGTACCTAATGCGTATGATACTGCTCATGAGCTATTCTTCCATGTATTTTAAAGATTGTAAAGCATAAATTTGGTTGTGGAAGGGCTTGGGGTTTCGGTCAAGTCAAGAAGAGTTAGAAGGACGCGAAAGGTAACTTCCAAACCTTCGTATATTGCTTGTTCTGGCTGTTGTGGATTATTTAATCTGTGAAATTTCGCTGGATTGTCTTTGGTTTGAATTTTGGAAATGACATGGCCTAGTGGTTATGTTGCCTAAATTGGGTCTTCATAGTAGTTGTAACCTAATGGAATAGTAAATAAAGTGGTTAGGAGTTGAAAGGAAAGCATTTACGGAGCCGAAATCACCAAAGCCTAATTTTCCATGGAGTACCTGAGGAATTTGGCTAGGAATGTTAGAGGACCGTGGAGTTGGATTTTCAATTATTTTTTGATTCCATTGAGTTCAGGAGCAAAAATTAGGTGGGGTTACAGTTGGTCACTTTTTAGGAAAAGCCCAAAAAATAATAATTACGAAAACGCCCTGAAACCCTGAAATAAGGGCTGTCAAGGGTATTTTGTAATTTTCCAATGAATTTGATAATTCTAAGTTCAGAAATGGATTCTTTGGGTCAAAATATGTAAGAATAGCCCATGTTAAAATTTCAGGGGGCGGGGTCCCTGAGGGTATTTTGGTAAATTTTTTATGGTAGACTCGTATAACCACCAAAAACACTATGGAAGTGTCTAAACTGGTAGATTTGAAATTTTAGGACTAAGTTGAAAGCCCAAGGGATTGGCACGTGAATCAAAGTACATGGTTCGAGGTAGAAAAGGTCTAAGGTAGGGAACTTACCTCTCTTGCATGTATTTGATATTTGTGCTGGTGTATTGATGAATGTTATTGCTTTGCTTGATTAATTCAAGCATATATGAATGATTGAAGCTCTGTATCTATTTATACTGTGGCCATGGTTTTGTTGCACGAAACATTGAGCACATAGATATGTCATTGTGTTAGCATGTATTTATGTAATGCAAGCATGTCATGAATTAAGCACTTAACTTGCATGCATATCGATATCTGTTTCCTACTGAGATTCTCTCGAATCTCATTCTCCCCTACCAACAATTTAGACAGGTGAAGGTAGAATGTATGCTGAGAATAAAGAAAAGAATTGTACAAGGGATTACGGTGGTAGAATAAAGATGGGAAGATGTCAAGTGTAATTTTATGCAAGGCAGTCGGTTTGTATGGACATTTTAAATAGGCGAATGGTGTCTAAAAATTCTGAAACTTTCTAGTCCTAAATTTTACATGTCAAGCTTCAAAATTGAAAATTTGTTTCATTTCGCTTTGTGAGCTAAGAGTTATGAATTTTTGAAGTTTTCCTAGCCAAATTGTTTATTTTCTAGAGCAGCGGTCAAAGAAATTAACTCGGGGAATGATATACTTTCATCCAGTAAAATGCTATATTTTTCCTTGAAACTAGACTCAATAAGGGTTCTATAGCCTTAAGAAATACCCCATTTCAATTTTTCTAGAATTAGTTATGATTTTTCAAATTTTGGGCAAAAATATGCTAGAATTTCTGAAAAATCCGAAATTGTTGGAAATTAAATTAATAATTAAATATCATATAATATATGATATTAAATATCATCATCCTTCTTTCTCCAGCCCATGTTTATGCATATAGATATGAAATTAGAGAGAGAAGAGTTTAGAGAGTTTAGAGAGAGAAAGAGAAGATAACTCGTAAGGTAAGCTGATTTAAAGAGAAGGTAACTCTAGTTCCTAACGCGTATAACTATACTCTTAAGCTTCTCTTTCATGTACTTCAAGATTGTTGGAGCTTAAATCTTCTGTTTAAAGAGAGTTAGGTTTCAGCCAAGAAGAGGAAAATCTAGTGGGAGCTTCAGGTAACTTACAAACCTTTATATATTAACTATTTTGGCTGCTGTGGGCAATTTAATCGGTGAAATTTTGCCGGATTGCCGTTAGTTTTAAATTTTGGAAATTGAGTTACCTAAGAGTTATGTTGCCCAATTTTGGTTCAAATGGTAGTTATAGCCTAATGTAATAGTTAATAAAATAGCTAGGAGTATAAAGGAACACATTTATGGAGCCGAAATCACAAAACCCCGATTTTCCCAAGAGAACACATAAATTTTGGCAAGCTCTAGAAATGGGTCTTAAAGGTGGATTTTCAATGATTTGATGGTTCCATTGAGTTCATGAGGGAAAATTAGGTGGGGTTACAGTTGGTCACTTTTTCGGAAAAGGCCAAAAAAGCTTAATTACAAAAACGCCCCTGAAACCCTTAAAGTGGGGATGCGTAGGGTAAATTTGTAATTTAACATTGAATTTGATAATTCCAAGTCTGGAAATGGATTCCTTGTGTGGAAATATGCTAGAATAGCATAGGTAAGAATTTTGAGAAAGGTACAGCCGGACGAGGTACGGCAAGCTCGAGTCGGGTCCTTGGGGGCATTTTTGCAAATTTTCATTATACACTTATGTAACCCCCAGAAACAATATGGAAGTGTCTAAATGGTGCATTTTGAATTGTAGGATTCGATATTTTCCCTATTCGTGATCTACCTGCGCCAGAGCACAATCAGAAAGAATAAGGTAGTGATACTATATGTGATGCATTGTATGTTTGTTATATCATTGGTTTGTGATGATTTCGAATGCTATAAAGCTTATAGATATGTGAGCCGAAATGCTATTTGTGGGCCGAAGGGCTATGTGTATGCACTACCACACCAATAGTCCCTGAGTCGCTAATAACGATTCGGGTAAGAATTACGTGCCTTCCCAGCGGTAAAAGGGGATAAGGGTGGGGTGTGTTATGTGCTGCTGCTACTTGGTGATTTACTTGCATACTGTGTGGTCATGTGTTGTATGAGTGATATGTTACTACTGGGATTCTCTTGAATCTCATTCTCTCTATTGACTAACCTTCAGGCAGGATGGTCTAAGGTATTTGACTTAACTAGGATGGTCTGAGGTACTAGAAAGGAGTACCAAAATGAATCAAAATGTTTGTAAGGTTCTCAAGGTTTCTAGTTGTTAATCTAGCACAGGGAAAGAGTTATTCTACGCAGAATTCTGACTGAAGGGGCTAAATAGTCAGTTGACTGAATGAAGCATCGAGTACAGTACTGTAGTGTGGAGCCACTGTGATAATGAACCCTACAATGCAGACACTGTAATGAAAAATCTAAGTGTGGAACAGCCGTGACAACGAACCCTAATGTGTAGTTGCCTTGACGATAAACCGTAGAGGGCAGAAGCGCGTGAGGTTGAATCATAGAATAAAGCTATAGGAACATTTGCTCTCCTGGATATAAGAGACTGAGACTCTAGGTGAACTATTACTGTAGGGTGCTTCAGATAGAAGAAACTAAGTTTTCGGAGTGGCCTGATGTGGTTAATATATAAAAGTCCCGGTTACCACTAACGGAGTCACTGGTAGGTATACAGGTGAGGGTAATGTTGTGAAGTTTTGCAAACAGTGAAAGCTGAGGTATGTTTGCTAATAGCGAATGTTGACGTATTTTTGTAACCAGCGAAAGATGAGGTATTTTTGCAAATAACGAAAGCTGAGGTATATGTGAATATAGCGAAAGCTATTGCCATATAATGAAAGCTATCGTTATTGTGAATACATCGAAAGCTGTCATTATATAGTGCAAGCTATCGTTATTGTTATTACAGCGAAAGATGTCGTTATACAGTGCAATATGTCGTTATTGTGAATACAGCGCAAGCTGTCATTAATGTGGTTATAGCGAAAGCTGTCATTATTGTGATTACAGTGAAAGCTACGGTTATACAGTGAAAGCTATCATTATTATGATTATAACGGAAGCTGTCGTATTGTGTATACAGTAGTGAGTGCTATCATTTATGCATAGTGAACCTGTGGTACTTTGAGTTACTCTCAGAAAGAGTGATTAGATTGAGCAGAGTGGTGGTATGTGCCTCCTAACTGTATGCAACAATTGTACTATTGCATCAAGGGTATACGTGCAGTGATGGTGTTTTTTCGTGATTGTGCATATTGGCGATTACTATTGGCGGCACTTGTGTTGTACGATAATGGTGTTATGCGGCAATCGTACGTTATGATAATTGCATTTGTTTGGTAATTGTGTTATGCTTATATGTATGTTAGTTATGGCATTGTTGCTGTTATGGGGTGGCGGTGAAGCAATATTGCAACTGTTAAAGTCCCAAGAGGTGTAACAAATTTCGAGAACAAAATTTATTGTACATGGGGAGAAATGTAATATCCCAAATTTCGATTAAGGGTTAATGACTTCAAAATAAGATGTGATGAGACTTTGGTTGTTTTAGTGATTCCAATGGCCACCTTGTAAAAATTTGTGTGGGGAGAGTGTTTGTTGTGAAATTGGAACCATTAGGAATATTTGTGCAAAAGTTGGAAATTATATTCATTGAAACTTTGTACAGGGCAGTCGGATTATATGCACGTTTTGATTAGGCAAGTGGTGTCAAAAAACTCTGAAACATTCCATTCTTAAAGTTCACATGTCAAGCTTTAAAATGGACATATAATTTGTGTCATTTCGATTTCTGGGCTAAGAGTTATGATTTTCCAATGTTTGGGATTGAAACTAGAATATGTTTTCGAGTAGTATAGACTTTTGTACAATTTTGTATTTCTATGGTTATGAACTGCATTAATCCATATTTTTCCAATAAAGAGGACTTAAGTAGCTATCTATTAGCTTTAGAATCACTCCAATTTGATTTTTCTAGAATTAGTTATGATTTTTCAAAGTTGGGCAGAAAAACTGCTAGAAAATCTGAGAATGGGAAAATTGGACAATTATGACATCATCAAGATATTTGATGACATCATCATGATATTATAAAGCAAAACTTCATCTTCCTCATACCATTCCCGACGGTTTTTTTGAAATAAAAGACAGAGAAAGAGTTGAGAGCTTTTAGAGAGAGAAAGGGAAGAAAACTCGCAAGGTAGGTCAATTTCTTCGATGAATTCGTACCTAATGCGTATGATACTGCTCCTAAGCTATTCTTCATGTATTTTAAAGATTGAGAAGCACAAATTTGGTTGTGGAAGGGCTTAGCGTTTTGGACAAGTCAAAAAGAGCTAGAAGGAATTGAAAGGTAACTTCCAAACCTTCGTATATTGCTTGTTCTGGCTGTTGTGGACAATTTAATCCGTAAAATTTTGCCGAATTGTCTTAGGTTTGAATTTTTGGAAATGACATGGCCTAAGGGTTATGCTGCCTAAATTGGTTCTTAGTAGTAGTTGTAACCTAATGGAATAGTCAATAAAGTGGTTTGGAGTAGAAAGAAACGCGTTTACGAAGCGAAAATCGGAAAACCTCAATTTTCTTTGCAGTACTTGAGGATTTTGGATAGGGCTATTAGTGGGCCTTAGAGTTGTATTTTCAATGATTTGATGTGTCCATTAAGTTTAGGAGAAAAAATTAGGTGGAGTTACAGTTGGTCACTTTTTCAGAAAAGCCTGAAAAAGCATAATTATGAAAACACCGGTGAACCCCTGAAATAAGGGTTGTCAAGGGTATTTTTATAATTTGACAATGAATTTGATAATTCTGAGTCCGAAAATGGATTCCTTGGTTGAAAATTTATAATAGGCCATGTCAAAATTTTAGGAAAAGTACAGTCAGACCAGGTATGGCGTGGCCAGGCCGGGTCCTAGGGGTATTTTGGTAAATTTTTATGATAGACTCTTATAACCAACAGAAACACTATAGGAAGTGTCTAAACTAGTACATTTGACATTTTAGAACCAAGTTGCAAGCCTAAGGGATTGGCACATAAATCAAAGCATAAGGTTAGAGATGGAAAAGGTTTAAGGTAGGGAATTTACCTCTCCTGCATGCATTTGATATTTGTACTAGTGTATTAATGCATGTTATTGATTTGCTTGATTATGTGAAACATATATGAATAATTGAAGCTATGTTTTTGTTTATACTATGGCCATAGTTTTGTTGCACGAAACATTAAGCACGTAGATATGTCATTGTGTTAGCATATGTTTATGTAATGCAAGCATGTAATGAATTAAGCACTTAACTTGTATGCATAATGGTATCTATTTCCTACTGAGATTCTCTTGAATCTTACCCTCCCCTAACAACAATTTAGATAGGTGAAGACAGAATGTATGATGAGAATAAAGAAAAGAACCGTAAGAGGGGCTAACGGTGGTGGAACAAAGACGAGAAGATGTCTCCGTTTCACTCAGACGGGTTTAGACACCCTAGTAGCCTGTATGGCTACAAGTTTTGTATTTATTATATATGAACCCCTATGTGGAATTTCTGTAATCATGCACATATTATCAATATATTTATGCTATTCATGTGTTGCCCCCAAAACCGCATATCATTTTATGCGAATACTCTGGTCAAGGTGAAATTAACATAAGGACGTGACACAAGGCATTAAGGCCTGACTATCTTTATCTTCTTAAGGGTTTTGGCTTTTGATTAACTAAGACAAATAACTATAGTCACAAACAAACTCACTGAAATAAAAAGATCAAACAAATTGAATAGCTTGAGAAACAATATGATGAAATGCAAAAACAAATATAGTTTCTAAAATAAGAGTTGATGGAGGAGCATAGTGCGAGGCTATAAATGCAAGGGGAAATGGAAGCCCAAGTACTAAAGTCAGCTTGCACATTCCCCCTCATGATCTACTTTAGGGAGAGGCAAACATTGAATGTTTTATAAATATCCCTACATGACATATAGTTACAATAGGTCGTATATACAACCACCTAGAGGATTACATGATTGATAACAGGCCTATGCCTCCTACACATGTGCAGGTAGAGCTCAAGAACACCATGGATCCCAATTATCACCTTCCTATGCCCACCAAAGATGTAGAAATAGTGGGAGAGGCTATGCAACTTGTACAAGATATCTACCACTCAAAAGACTCCCCCAAGTCCAAGCCTATCCCTTAGTCTAAGAAAAGGAAGCATCACGTACTCAATAAGCTTGTTGGTCAATCTAGTTAGAAGTCCCATAAGAAATTCCCTGAAACGTTCCCCACTTCAAGGCTAGAGCTACTATTTCCAATGATCCATTTGAGCAAGAGGCCATCAACACACTAGGGAAAAAGGAATGTGTAAACCAATAGGCAAGTACAAACTCTATCAACTTCTCTTTTAGGTATTTTTTCAATTGTGATTAAATAGTTAGCTACTTAGAACTTTGATTAAATTTTGATATGTTGGCTTAGGCATTTCAGGAACCTGTGCCAAACATTCATCCTCTCTGGTGACCTCCATAATAAGATCAAGTTTATTTGCCCTAACTATGTCAATAACTAGAGCAAGAACATGAAGGAAGAGGCCATACAATCTCAATCGAAGTTTATAGAAGATAACTTCATTAGGAGGGAACCAAAACAAAAGGAACACTTACTTATTGGCACCTTACATTTAAGGGTGGGCACATCATTAAGTTTTCTTAAATTAGTTTTTATTTATTTTGTAACTATCCTTATGGTGTAATCTATTATTGTACTTAGTGGACATTAGATGATCATAGTACTAAATCCACACCACAAAAAGATTTGATACTATAACTCTCTTGATAGGGATCCAATACTTAGGCCATTCACATAGGAGACATTCAACTAATAAGTTATTCATTCTTCATCTTTCATAAGTAAGTTCAACTTGCATGTTTCTATATATATATATATATATATTTATAATTTTTTATTGTATCTTCTCAATTTAGTGTACAAGTACTAGACACAAAATAATATTGAATGAAAAATTACAACGTCACTGTGGCTGCTTCAGAAATGCCTTCTAATGGCTGAGATCAAAGGTATATATATTATTCACCAATGACTATAATATTAAATCAAAGAACATATATAGTTTATATAAGATAACTAGCACATTTTTTGTCTCATTTCTTTATGGTACCCATGGCAACTAGAAAACAAAAATAATTGTTTTTACTATGTGATACAGTTAATGATGGACATAATGACACATGATCCCTATAATATTGATCCTGCATAGGTATATATTATATGCTTATTCATTTAGAAATACATTTAGTTAACTATATATATTACAATATCTTACTTCATCTATTGTTTTCTTTTGTGCAAAGTATTTTAAGGATGTCTACTGAATGATATATAGCCTATCACAAATAGAAGAATTGGTTGAAGAGTTGATGGTATGACTATCAATATATATGCTGATTTGTTTGTTTCAAACTTTTGATTTTAATAGTGTATATATATACATGAATGACTGTAAATATATATTCTGATTCATTCTGTACAAATGTATATGCAGGGGGTATCAAAAACAGACCCCCTAGCTTTTTTTGAAAATAATTTTAGCTTCAATACATCATAATTGTTACTTAACAATTGTTATTTATGTCAACCACATATAACGGTTGTTTAAATAAAGCGGTTATCATTACAATAAATATATAATGGTTTTTGTGAAAGAGCCATTATTTATATTACTACATATATATAATGGTTGTTAAAGTGAGATTGTTATGTGTTATGCCAACATTACAAAATTTATGATGGTTGTTTTTGTGTGCTTGTTATTTATTATCACAGTATTGCGCACATTAAAATATACTAAAATTTTGTAACTCGTATTGCTTTATATGTGAAATTAGTCGAATAAATATACAGGTACACTAGTGTATGAAGGCACTTGATGTCTCCTTAAGAGACATATATGGCACCATATACATATGGCACTTAGGGAAAGAATGGCGCCATCTAATAGAGATTACATGGACATCCTGCTTTGTCCAAGTTATACTAGTATACATTCAGCTTTTTGCTAAGGAAGGAGCCTATGTGGCACCATCATAAGGTCATACAGATACACTTGGCACATTCTTGAACCTATAGGGACACTTGGCACATTCTTGTACATACTAGAGTGAGTTGTTACGACTTGGATTCTTTAGAATCTCATTCTTTCTATAAAATAATTTTCAGATAAGGCCAGTGGTTCTAAAGAGAAGCAGGTGACAAAGGGTGGATAGAACCCTAAGCTAGGAGTTTACATTTTGGATAGTTGGTTATCATGCTATTAATTATTTGGATATTTTGTTGGGAATTAATTATAAATGTTGCAGATATTGAGTAGTTTTGTGTAATCCCACAGAATGGGAAACTGATTGTGGGCGTTTATGCCCTGTAAACCCGTAGTTGATTAATAGAACCCGATTGTGTTGAGAATTTATGTTGCACTTTGATATTTATGAATGGAATCAAACTATATAGGCCAAATGTGTATTTGAAATGTGAATATGAGACCATGTTAAATAGGTTTTAGAAAAGTTTTTCCAAACCCTGTTTTGAGAAAAGAAATTTTTAATAAGTCTCAATTTATCTTGTTGTCTCTAATTCAACATAATTATGCATTTTTGAACGTAAATCTCGGTCTTGATATGAAGGGGGTAACACAGCATATGTAGTAGTGATATCAATACACTTGGCAATGGTATCAGTGCTCGAAAGGTGTATCAGTGAGTACTGGAATCAGAACTTGTAACTGCAGTATCAGTAACGTTAAGGGCATGCTGGTCCTTAGACAAAATTTAAAATTATAAGCAAAGAAACTACTCTGATACTAATTATAATGAAGTTAAGAACTGATGAGTCACAATTAAAATGACAACCACTAAGTAATTGCTTTAAAAATTTTTGAAAAAGCATATCCAACCAAGGATTAATTGAAACTAGGCTTAGTGGTCTGTATACAGTTTATGTAAATGACTTATCTGAAAATGCTAAGCATATGGGGGTTACTTATATAATGGTCTTACCAAGCTTCAATACATAATGGGTATTATATTAGAACTGTTATAATAGATACTGAAAAAATCACGATTCAGAATTGTTATGTATCTACATCGAGCATATATAGTGCCTTCATATATTAATGCTTAGAACAGTGATTTATGGTTAATAATAGCCATCATATATGTGCGATTTCATAGTAGTGCAACCAATGGTTGACAAGTTATGAAATCATTGTTATTAGTGCATTATGTTAAGTTATGACTTTATTAACTTTCTATCAAATTAAACTAATAATATGTATATAACATTTTTTTAATTTTATTATTACATCACCATTTTGAATGAATGACTTGACCATTTGAACCATTCAAACCATGACTGGCAAATAAGGGTGTTTTTAGGACGAGATAGGATTGGGAAATCCCATTCTCGGTCTCATGCTGAGGAATGGCTCAAGACAACTTTTTTGTTCTAATCTTGATCCTGACTGAGATGGGAATTCCAGGGACTGGGATCAGTAATTTCCTAAAAGTTTACCTTTATTTCTTTCGCTTATTCTTGATCAAGAGTGGTACAGTGTTTATAAGTTAGACAACTTAGTGATATTGGAAGGAATCATCCTTAGATAATACTTGATGAAAGATCCTAGAAAAGAAAAAGAATAAAGCATCATATTATGTTCCATTGGTTAAATTAGTAGGAAATTAATAAGATCACTATTTTTATTAGCTTAGCTCTAATATCAATCAATAAGGGTTAAATAATACCATATGAGCAACAAATATATCAGGAAATTCCACTAAACAAATAACAAGAAAGAAAACCATCCCAACTTCAATAGCCAATAAAGCAAATGGTTATTAATTTATGTTAACTGTACATAGAATAACTGAACATGAAGGTTTCCCATTCATTTTCTCTAGTAGATCATACCGTATACATCCAAACTATGTGAAGGAGATGGGAAAATTCAGGAAGAAACCCATGGAAATTTAGCTAAGTACCACAATTTAGATGGCTTTTCGAGATATATAATAGGAAAAAAATAGCAGAAAAAGTGTTTTTCAATAGAAAATATATCCTCTAATTGACCAATTTATGGTAAAAACAACACAAGAGAATCTCCAATATAACAATAAATTAACAATCAAGACAAATCTTTGATACAAGTGTAACACCATACTTTCAGAGCGTTTAATCAGTTCAAAATGTGTAATGAAGTCAAAACGGAGACTAGAAACAATTTTCAACCCATTAAGGATCCTGACTTCAATATAGGGTTCGATCTTGTATTTGAGTGAGTTTTCAAAAAAAATTTCAAAACATTTTTGTTGTGGTCTCATTTCCGTTTTTTAAATCTGTTTGACTTATTCAGTTTTGTTTCCATTGTTTAATATTAGAGTGCTTACTGAAGTTCTGAGTAGATATTCTGGTTAAATTTGTTAACTAAAGGATCCATATTGTCTAGTTTTATTCTAGAATATCTCATAGTTATTAAACGACATTGACATATCTAAAACCACATTACATTTGGACTACCACATCGAAACCCTAAACTGGCAACAAATCTAGTTTTAGGTATTTTGTTCCAATGATCGAGAACTCCTAACCAGGGGCTATTCCCACACAATTGTTCATGCAGGACACAATGGTGACATAAAACTTATCAAATTCCAACCCCTTCTATATTGCCTATTTTGTAGAATTTAGACATACAATCCAACAATTACCAAACTTCCAATTTAAGCCTCAATCTAGTTTCATAAGTTCATTAAACATCACAAGACACCATTTATACAATCAAAATATCATGAAACTTCAAAACCCTAGCTTAACCAAAAATAGGGCAGAAATTCACATGCCAAAATCCTCAACAAATAAAGACAACATATATGTGAAAATGATGCTCTTGCTCACATCTTGCCCTTTCTTGAACTTTTTTCTTGATCTCCAACTTTGGGTCTTGCTAGAAGACTCAAAATAGCTCCCCTTGAAATTATAAAATCATAGAAAAGAAGCTCTCATCAAGGGAAACAATGTTTAGGAAGAGTATTTGTGCCACAAAAGTGTCTAAATAGAAGAAAATTGGACTAGAAGGCTTTACTTTGTCTTGAATCTTCTTGTTTTCTCTTTCCTTTGAGTGTAGCCGAAATGTTTTAGTGAGAAAGAGAGTAAAATGGTCATATTTTTTTCCTCTTCCTTTACCCTAAATTACTTGGACAAAAATGGCCCAAAAGAAAAGAAAAATATGTGGCCAAAAATTCACCTTCTTGCACAAGCCACTTTAATTTACCATGTATGGTAAATTTCTATGGTAATTGTGTTGACTTTTCTTTTCTCCTTTTCCCATTCATCTTGGACAATTTAGGCTACCAACATGGAGAAAAAATTGACCCAATTTCCTTACTTTAACTTGCCATTGGTCAATCAATTTTCAAAGTTGGAAAAATTGACTTTTTGCTAAAACTCTTCTTCTTTCTTTGCCCTTCTTGTGACCAAAATTTAACTATGGCTAAAGAGATGGTTAGTTTGCTTTATGTTCTTATTATTACTTCTTACTTTTGATGAGCAAATCTTGGCCCTTCATTTGGTCTTCCAATTTTAACTTCAAGATCATGTGGCAAGTGACTCTTTTAGCCTTGATCATGGCAAAATTAATTAGTGTGCCATTAGGTCTTTTGTTTCTCTTTGTGTTCACATAAAGGGCACCACTTTCTTTCTTTCTTATGTGCAATTTATGTTTTCAATCATTTCTGACTTCAGGTGAAGAAACCAAGTAATTACTAATAGCTAATCGAGACTTATTTCATTGTACAATTTCCAGGGACAATTATATCATTAGTTTCACTGTCTATTCTATACATTTAGTCCTTGAGTACATTTTGTGGTATTACAATTCTTCCCCCGTACAATAAATTTTGTTCCTAAAATTTATTACACATCTTGTGGTATAAACTCTAGGTAACATCTCTTTATGTCTTCTTCTGCTTCCTAAGTTGCTTCCCTTGGGGATAGTCCCTTCTAGACCACCTTCAAAAACGATATACTTAGTGTCTGAACCTTCTTTCTTGTCGATCAATGACATGTTTATGTCTTCTTCTTGCACATCAATATCTTCATACTCAATAACATGTATAGGGTCTGGTTGGTACTTCTTCAGTTGTGATACATGAAATACGTTATGGAGTTTGCTTAAATTTGGGGGTAGGGTTATTTGATATGCGACTGGCCCAAGTCTTACAAGAATTTTAAAAGGATCAATTACTGTGGGCTTAGTTTCTTTCTTTTATTGCTTTACCAATTCTAATGACTAGAGATAGTTTTAGGAACACATGATCTTCAACTTCAAATTCCAAAGGTCTTTTCCTTTTGTCAGCATAGCTTTTCTATCTATTATGTGCTACTAGGAGCCTCTTTTTGATAATTTTGATATGCCCCATGGTCTGATCCACCAAATCCAGCCCATATAACCTTCTTTCAGATAATTTTGTCCAGCAGAGAGGTTATTGTCATGTCCTTCTAAATAGCACTTCACACGGAGGCATCTGGATACTCGCATGGCAGCTATTGTTGTAAGCAAATTCATCAAGTGGAAAGAAATGGTCCCAATTCCCCTTGAAATCTAATACATATGCCCTTAGCATATCTTCTAGCGTCTGTATAGTTCTTGCTGATTGTCCATCCATTTGTGGATGATACACTATATTAAATGTCATCTTTATACCCAGAGCTTCATGTAAAGCTTTCCAAAACCTAGATGTAAAAAAGGAAATCTAAGACAATACTTTCTGGGTATGCCATGGAGTATAATTATCTCTCTTATATAGATTTCTACCAACATTTTAAGAGAATAATTGGCATTGATAGGAGTAAAGTGGGCGATTGGTAAGATGTCAACAATTACCCAGATCACATTGTGGTTTCTGATTCTGGGTAATCCCACCACTAAATCAACATTAACGCTTTCCCACTTTCATTCAGGAATTTCCAGACTTAAAAGAAGTTTTGCTGGTCGTTGATGTTCAATTTTCACTTTCTAATAAGTGAGACATCTAGCCATGTATTTGGTCACATCATTCTTCAATCCTGACCACTAACACTCGAACTTCAAATTCTAATAAATCTTGACTGCTCTTAAATAGAGGGTATACTTTCTCTTGTGTGCATCTTCCAAGATTTTTTGCCTTAGATCAGCCTTTGGTGGCTCATATATGCACTTCTTGACTAATCCACTTGGCAAAAGATCATGATCCTGACTTTCACCTCATGAGCTCATCTTACAGATAGACCTTACTTGTCCATCCTACATATGAGCTTCTTCAATTTCTGCTCTCAGATCACTTTCTTCTTAACTAACAATAAGGTTATCAAGAAGTACTTCATTCGGTACATTCATATTCAAGAACACTTTTTTTGACAGATTCAGATCTCAGAATTCTTCTAGCAATTTAAGTTCTTATACCATCATATATTTTACCTGCACCGCCTTTCTACTTAGAGCACTGCGATGACATTTTCTTTTCCTGGATGATATTTTTATCTCTAGATTATAATCTTTAAGCAATTCTATCCACCTCCGCTATCTCATATTCAATTCTTTTTTTATCATGAAGATACTTGAGACTCTTATGGTTATAGTACAATTCTACAGTGGTACCACACAGGTAGTGCCACCATATCTTTAAAGCAAACACGATTGCTGTAAGTTCTAAATCATGAGTGGGGTAATTCAATTCATGAGACTTTAGCTGTTGAGAGGCATATGCAATTACTTTCCCCTGCTGCATAAGGACACATCCCAATCCCAACTTATTAGCATCACCATAAACTACGTAGGTTATACTAGGATATGGGATGATCAATACTGGTGTGATCGTCAATCTCTTCTTCAGTTGTATGAAGCTCTTTTTATAATGTTCATGCCATACAAATGATTGGTTCTTTCTCTTGAGCTTTGTCAATGGTAAGGAAATACTGAAAAAATTTTGTATACACCTGCAATATTAACTAGCAAGACCCATAAAACTATATATTTTTGTTATAGTCTTTGGCCTTTTCCTGTCAGTACTGCATCCACTTTGCTGGGATATACAGAAACCCCTCCTTGTAAAAATCTGACTTCTATAAGCCAAAACTCTCATTTACTCAATTTATCATAGAGTTGCTTTTCTTTCAGAATATTCAATACTATTCTTAAATGTTTCTCGTGCTCTTCTCTACTCTTCAAGTATATCAAGATGTCATTAGTAAAGACTACTATGAATTGATCTAGAAACTAATAAAAGTTTTGGTTCATGTAGTCTATAAACACAGCAGGTGTATTGGTTAAACCAAACGGCATCACCAAGAATTCATAATGCCCATATCTAGTTTCAAAGGCTATTTTTAGAATATCCTCTACTTTAACTCATAGCTGATGATAGCCTGATCTCAGATTAATCTTAGAGAATACACTAGAACCAGATAACTAATCAAGTAGATCATCAATCCTAGAGAGTGGATATTTGTTCTTAATAGTCACCTTGTTTAGCCTCTCAATAATCGATACATAACCATAGGATTCCGTCTTTCTTCTTAACAAATAATACTGAAGCTCCCCAGAGTGAAACACTGGGCCATATAAACACTTTCTCCAATAGTTCTTCTATCTACTTCTTTAGTTCTGCCATTTCATTCGGTGTCATTTGATAAGGTGCTTTGGAAATGGATCTAGCTCCTGGCACAATTTCAATAGAAAATTCTACTTCCCTTTTCGGAGGCAATCCATTAATGTCATCTGGAAATACCTCAGCAAACTCATTCACTACCATTATGTTCTCAAGTGTTGCTTATACTTTAGTCTGTACAGAAAAAATACCATGTACCCTTGACATCACCTTTCTAGACATTTCTCAACTTCAACTACTGAGAGAAAATTTAGATTCACACTTGTGATGCCATCCTTCTGCGAGTCAAGATACATAAGCCTCCTACTACTACATTCCAGTAGCACATTGTTTGTCATTAGCCAGTTTAAACACAAAATAACTTTGACATTATGAAGTGGCAGACAGATTAAATCACCTATAAACTTATGCCCATATCATTCACAACACAATTCATACATGTATCAATAGTAATTGTCTTCACACTAACAAGCATTGAGACAATAAAATCATATGGCAGTTTATGAGTACTCAGTCCTAGGCGTTTAACACAATCATATGCAATAAAAGAATGACTGGCACTTGAATCAAACAATGCTTATAAAGTACCTTGGATCATTTTTAAGGACTTATGGGCCTCCTCATGGGTCAAATCAAAGATTCTACCTTGATTCTGGGGCTTAGACTCAGCTGCTTGTTGTGGATAATCTTTGATAAAGTGTTCGGGCTTCTTACAAGCATGACAAATCAGCTACCCATCACAAGATCTATTGGGGTGTGTCCTACTGCCCCAAGGGCATAGTTGCGGTGTTTGAGGACCTTGATTGCCTTTTTTTTCTCAAGTTAGAAGGGTCTTTTATTGTCCCCTCTGGATTTTGACCCCGACTCTTTACATTTCTTGTAAGAATGTCCTCAATTGAGCTCAGTTCGACTAGTGACATTATGAACTGAGTACAAGGCTTTCAGGTTGTTTCCAGTGATTTGGCATTCCTCCACCGCCTTATTGAATTCAGTAAATTATCAAGAGACAGTTTCTCCTTCAGTTCATACTTTAATCTCTTACAAGCAGATTAGAGCTCTAAATCTCATTATCTCAAAATCTTAAATATGAAGAATAATGAGATAAACAGATGAATCGAGCTAGATACTCATCAAAGGTTTCATGGCTATTCTATACGATCGCTAGAAATTCTACTTCTTTTCTATTCAAATAGATCTTGGGGAATACTTTTCATTAAATTTTTCTTGGAACAATTCCTAAGTGGCAAGAACATTTTGAGTCTGTAAAGTCATTTTTGTAGTCTTCCACTAGCAATCTGTATCCCCTTCAAACTTATATATGGCCATTTGTGCGTTTACTTCAGTTGGGCATTCAAGTATTCAGAATATTTTCTCTATTGTCACCATTTAATCTTTAGTGACCTGGGGATTGAATCATCCTTGAAACACCGAGGGTTAGTGTTTATAGAATATTGTAACCCAACACTACAAGTTTCTTTGTTCTTGGGTTGGTTCTCTATTTAAGATTGAGAACCTATTGGTTGGGTTTGTTCTTCTTTCGCATTCACTTCCATACTCTCTATTTCTTCTCTATCTTCATTTTATTTCGCTTTCACTTCCCTAAGTTTCTCTCAAAGTTTGTGGATCATGGCCTGCTGCACAGCCAGTATGTCGAGAATTTGTTGCATGGTATTAGGTCTATCATCATGGTTTGGTTCAGGTTCAGGTTCTACATTTCTTCTTCTAGGTCAAACCATCATTCTTTTTCACTATTAAAAAGGAATCATACTATTATTATCACATTTGGCTTATTTATATATATTCGTTAAACTTAAATATCACCATATCAGCATAACAGGAATATACATATAATACTACAAAAAGTCATATTTACATCAAGACGAATTTACAATAAAAGTAGCTACTACTACATTATCCTAGCAGAAAAAGTTCACACTAATGCTACAGTCATTCCATATGGTTCACCATGTGCTCATACATTAGTGTAATGAAAGGAAGAAACTCACAGGGACCCTATTCTATGATCTTATTTTTCATTTGAGTCCAAGAGGTATTATGAGAGAAAAAGGCCAGTGTGGCTTTGATCCAAAGATCATTGGTCATCTACAGCCTATACTCATCTCGCCTCTATACAGCGTCTCTATCCTAGCCAGGAATGCTATATACTGTGCTATCGGGAAAGCATGGTAACTATAAGCCCTTAGGCATACCTTCTAAGATTCTCCTACAACTCGGTGTTAGGATGTGGATCATAGGCCACTCGACCTCTGGAGCCCTAGAGTTAGCGGTAGAGTCAGTATCATTTACCACCTTATCCACTACTGGGTTATCTTTATCCCTGATAGAAGAATCCATACTAGGACTAGACCCTAATTTAACCATCAACGAGATTGGGACTCTCTTCTTGGCAGTACACAACATCCTAGTTCCTCCCTTCACAAAATACACCAACACGCACTTACCCTCTGGTATATGCTTATCTTCTGAGGGTTGGTTGACTGACCAAGGAAATCCACTCCTCTACCTTTTCCTAGGCATAATTCCTATACAAAGGCACTATCAAAAGTTAGTATACCTATATAGCAAGGAAACCCTAACTTAATGCTAGAAACTTTTGCTCTGATACTAAAAATATAATACCATACTTTTAGAGTGTCTAAATTAGTTCAAACTGTGTCATGAAGTCAACCCGAAGACCAGAAACAGTTTTCAAGCCATTTGGGATTCTGACTTTATTACAGGGTTCGATCCTATATTTAAGTGAGTTTTCAAAAAAACTTTCAAAACATTTTCATTATGGTATCATTTCTATTTTTCAAATTTGTTTGACTCATTTGGTTCTATTTTCATTTGTTAATATCAAAGCTCTTACTAAAGTTCTCAGTAGATATTCTAGTTAAATTTGTTAACTAAAGGATCCACATTATAAACTTGATAGAGCAGATATACTCATACGCGTATGAGAATTCAGAGCTGCAACGGAAACCCTAAAGACATTGGAGGCACTAGCATGTAGTCTCGGTTGGAGAGCATTCATGTGGATACCGGTAGAGGGAGTGGACCTAACGTGTTTGCTCCTAGAGATCATGAAAACCCTAAGTTGAAAAAGGTACGATTCTTTATAACGCGATTTAAACGCCATTAATAGATCCTTGATTAAGATTGGTAAAATTTTAAAATTCTTCTGTTGTGCCTGCCGATCCTAACATCATCATCATCATCAGGAACATCTTCATTTTTGGAAGATTCTTCTTCCTTGATAGCTTTAAGTGCAACTCCTCTTTTCTTTTTATCATCGAACTCTTCTAGTTCCTTCTTGAATCTCAACTTCCCTTCATACTCAAAAAGGCTACCAAAGAGTGCAGCTACGGATTTCATTGAGTCTCCTTTAGCTTCTTCGATAGCTGTCACCTTCGCTTCCCATTCTTTCGTAAGAATATTAAGAATCTTTCTTACCTGGGAATTTTGGTCAAATGATTTTCCAAGTGCAGATAGTTGATTAACAAGATGAGTGTACCTGAGTTCAAATTCTGATATTCCTTCTCTAGGTTTCATATGAAATAGATCATACTCTGTAATTAGAGTATTGACTCTATTTTCTTTGATTCCGGATGTACATTCGTGAGCAATTTCAAGAGCATTCCACATATATTTGGTTGTTGGTAGTGTGCAGATTAGGAAATATTCCTTTTCACTAAGAGCACTCTGTATCATTAAAATAGCTTTACTATTTAACGTTACTAATCTCTTGTCATCTTCGTCAAACTCTTCTGGGCTCTTTTTAATGACTCTATCTTCGATTTTCTTCATTGGAACATAGTCACCATAAACCATATTCGCTAGCCATCATGAACACTCTGAACTTAGCTTTCCAAAATGAAAAATATTCTCTAGCAAAACTAGGAGGTCTTGTGATTGAAGCTCTATCTGGAAGGATGTTTTCACCCATTATTGCCATTTATCGGATCCTTCTCAAGCTATTAGGCTCTTCGGAGAAGACATCGCTCTGATACCAAATGAAAGAGGCAAGCTTCACCCAAGAGGGGGTGAATTGGGTGATGTAATAAATTTTTTGGTTGATGTAGTGATATAGCAATAGCTGTAGATAGAGTAGAGTTGAGAAGATAAGCACACAGAGAGTTATACTGGTTCAGCCCAAAACCCAGGCCTATGTCCAGTCCTCAGAGATCAAGACCTACTGAGATTTTCACTATTCTTCCAAGATTCAGTAGGCTCTCAGAATGCTGCAAGACAACCGCCCTTGGAAGGACAACGAGTAGAAATACTAGAAATATCTCCCCCTTATGACAAGTCTTATGTGCAGAAAAGCAAACCTATGACCTTTCTCTCTTGCTTACATGTACAAGTTTTATGAGCAGTAACGTTCTCACCTGCTTACACCACTCTAAGTCTTACAAGCAGTAATGTTCTCTACTGTTTGTATCTTGTAAGTCTTATGAGCAGAAAGTCCTACTAGGAATTCTCTCACTGCTTCTCTAGTAAGGAAATCTCCCCTCTAAGGGTCCCAGTACCTTGAGATCAAATGAAAATAGAATTTGAAGTATGTACAGACTCTGTTACAGAGTGCATATGATAAACATTGAAGAACGATATGAATATAAGGAAAATATGAATAACAGAAACACGTGAATTTTCTTGTGTGAATTCTTGCACTTCGTTGTTTTTTATGGTCTCTGGAGCTCTGTATTTATATACAGTTGTTTTTTCTCGTTTGAATAATAATTATTGTAGAGTGGAGCATTTTACTTTGGAGCAGCATGCATATGTTTGACATCTTGGAACATGGTAGGTACATGCTTGGATGGTTGTAACAATGCTGTCTGCCATTGTTTGACTTACTCAGTGTTTTTCTAATTCAAACGTTCAAACTCCTGTATCACACTCTTAATATATGTTAAATGATGTTATATAATAGTAAGTGGAAATAGAATGAATAAATAACATTAAACCATATTCGGATTGAACATTGTAAGACTGGTGCGTTTTGGCTTTTGGCAGAGTATCACTCAAGTGCAATACCATATTTTCTCCTTTTGCTTTAGTTTTACACTTGCACTTCCACAGATTTTGAGAGAGTTCATTTTCACACTTGCGAGTGATGTGGGTCCTCACTCAAGTGCTTCTTTATTTTACACTATGAGCCACGTCTCTGGACAACACTTGTACCCTACTTTATCAAGAGTGTGATTTTGCATTTACAGGTGATGTGGGCCCTCACTTGAGCATACTTACTCTCACTCGAGTGAGAAGAATATTCTTCTATAATATAATTTTTGTCTTCATCACTTTCATCAGATTTGAGAGAGTTAAATTTCTCACTTGCAGGTGCTCAGGTATCACTCGGGTGCATGTACTCTCACTCGGGCATGGTTATTCTTCTCTGCTTTGCATGACTCTCAGGTAAACACTCGTAGTCTCTCACTCGCTAGGACTCGGGTGCAGATAAGGCCATTACTCGAGTATAGAAACTGCGCTTGAGTGAAGTGTTGATATCTTGTTTCGAACTTTGCTCTCTGTCAAACACTTTCTGTCCAACACTTTTATATGCTTGAGTGCAAAACAGCTTGATGCTCAAGTGTTAGTTCATTACTCAAGTGCATATGTAAAACTGACAGCAAATGCTCTCTGTCAAATACTTTCTGTCTGACACTTGCATGTGCTCGAGTGCAAAAGAGCTTGATACTTGAGTGTTAACTCCGTTGCTCAAGTGCATCGGTAAAACTGACAACAAACACTTTTAAACTTTGCCATATGCATTTGGTAACTTTGTAACTATTGTTTAAACTTGTAAAAACATAATTTTCACACAATAACCTTTTGTTATCATCAAAACTTGGAATCTAACACTAAAGCCATGTTGTTCACCATACCCAAACAAGTATAAATAATAAACCACAGAAGAATTCTTACAATATGAAAAGCAATAAATGTCATGATCAGATTATATTGTGCTACGCAGAGGTAGCCACGGCGATCCTGCTAACCGAGTGGGGTCAAGGGGCAATGCCCCTGGAGCTTTTGAAAAAAGGCATATTCCTTTTAAAAGAAATATTTGAAAAAATTTAAATTTTAAAAATTTCTAACCCAATTTTTAAAATATTTGTTTCAATCTAGTTCTAAAGGGATTTCGACCCAGTTTCAAAATACAACAACGGCCCAGAACGTTTCTGATCCGCATTGTCTTCCCCATAGTTTTGGATCTTTATTACCCAAATAGATATCCGAACTTAGACCCTATTGGATTGCCACCAACTACGATCTAAGGTACCTTACTCGACTTCATGCAAGCCTAGGGTTTCATACAAGATCCTTTCTAATTCAAAATGAAACCATAAATTTCAACTTCAAATTTTTTTTCCAGAATTGAAATTGCGTAACTAGTAGCTCATGTAATCGAAACAATTTTTTTGGCAGATCATATATATGCAGTTAAATCAGAAAAAGAAAATTACATATATGTTCAGATGTTTCTTATAAGCATCGTGCATATCCCATATATCACATGTAAAAGAATTATAAACTCAATTTAAATGCATAATTGACCTGGCTCTGATATCACTGTTGCATTCGGCAGGCATACCGAAAGAATTTTAAAATTTTACCGATCCTAATCAAGGATCTATCAATGGTGTTTAAATCAGGTTAGAAAGAACTCGTACCTTTTTAAACTTAGGGTTTTCATGATCTCTAGGAGCCAACATGTTAGGTCGGCTCCCTTTACCGATATCCACATGAAGGCCCTCCAATAAAGATTGTGTGCTAGCGCCTCCAAATGTCTCATAGAGTTTTCCTTGCGGCTCTGAATTCTCATGTGCGTATGAGTATATCTGCTATATCAAGTTTATAACCTATAAGGGCTATATTCAAATTTCAAAATTAATCAACAATTAATTATCTTGATGAGCTAATTAAATTAAATAAATTCAGTTTAAATTAAATCTGTCCAACAGTTTTAATTTAACCTATTTATTTAATCCAAATAAACAGCCATTAGATTTAATTTATCTTAATAAATTAAATCTGAGACACTGTATCTCTATCATGTTAGTTATTAAATTTAATATATCTTAATAAAATAAATTTAAAACTAACACAATATAATAATATCATATAATATATACGCACACGCACACGCACACACATATATATATTATATAAGATATGTATTTCGAAAATATATATCTATATAATATTATTAACGAATTTTATATTATATATATAAAAATATAAAATTCGTCCACACTAAATTAAACATTATCTCGTGTTAGGCCATTCTTGTATGCAACCTTGTAGGCCCATATGAAGTTAGCAACTCTCATGTAGGAATCCATGATGACCTCACGTCTAAGGGCATTGTGACGTGGTTATACATGAGAAAAGCTTATGACTTGATCCATGTAGCTTTCTCATAGTGGGTCGGTCTAGCACCTTGTACTCTTACAAGTTCCTAAGACTTTGATTCGTATCTCCATATCATATCAAAGTCATACTGGTCTTGTTTCATCTCTGCTCCTGCATAGATGACCGACTAGGGACATTTTAAGACAATCTTCATGAATTATCCAAGGATACAATTATCACAGTTAACATGCAAATAATATAATAACATACTGGAGAAATTTCATTAAAATAATAATGTTCGAAGTATAATGATTGGCCCTTAGGGCATAATTTCCAACAATTTCTTCTCTGATTACAAGGGTGGCCCTTCGAGCAATATCTCAAATAACCTTAGAGATTACCTGAGTGATCCCTTTAAGTAATCCTATGCAATTCTTGACTGAGAGCTTATTGGAACAATTTCTTAAACATTACTCAAGTGGTCCCTCGAGTAATGTTTCAAATAACTTTGCATATTACTCGAGTAAGCACTTCAAATGATATCTTTATTTTGATTCAAAACATTGCAAATTATATATCATCGGAAAGCCTTATCGTCTACATTCCAATACAACAAGAATCAACTCCAAATGTGTTGTATATAGAAAGTTATGATCCAAAGAGTATCTACTGTTCTTAGACAATCTCTGAAATCCCTAGCAGCAACTTCCACATGGCATAGCTCTTATAATATAGCTTCAAATGTTACAAATTATATATCTATTGAAAGCTCTTCAAGTCGGCTTTCACATAGAACCAATTTCATCTCAATCCGATGTGTAGTTTTAAACTTAGGTCCAAAATACCAAAATTGTTTTGGTAAAAGATATTGATTCATGTGTCAAATTCAACAGATCATATCTCCCTCATCTGAACTCCTTTAAATGTGATCTTGTGTGTATTTTTTATGTTAGGAGTCTATGTTCATATCCCATTAGTTTCAGCTCAATCCGATGTGTAGTTAGAGAGATATCATCAAAATACCGAGCCTTTGTCCTGTAGTGTAAAAATAGAACACGTCAGAATGCTCATCACTCAAGTGGTCACTAGAGTGATTTTAGGTCATCACTCGAGTGACCGTTAGAGTGATCACCTCCTAAATGATGCAATGGAATATCACTCAAGTGATTACTTGAGTAATCACCTCTGGAGGTAGCATGAATTCCGTATACGTCATTTTAGCATCATATTGACCCATTCCAACTTCCATATGATCACAGAAACTTCTAGTATCACTTCTAAGAGCTTGAATCTTGATATTCTAATTAGATATTGCAAGTTATTCTTTCCTCAATCTCTTTCTTCATGATATTCAATCTTCTTCTTTCTTTGCTTGGCTAATGTATAAGATATCTTCTTGTTTTTCCTCTTGAGGATCATTCTCCTTTTATGAGGCATTATAAGCAAAAAACACCAACCCACTGTCAGGTTTATGACTAATCTACAAAATATACAGTATGAAATGTAGTAGTTAGTTAATATAGAAGATAAGTATATTGTACAAACTTTTTGCTCTTAACACTTGGCATTTATATTTGACATCATCAAAACTAATCATATATAACATAGGTGCATTGAGGTATAAAATATGGTGATCCTCAAGGATGCTATGATAATGTTAAAATGAATACTGTGAAGGTTGAGGATAGGCTTGAATCTGATTTAAGCTGAAATAGTATTTAGGTTAAAATGTGACTCAAGTTATACTATGGTTTTAATACATGAAAGTATGAACCTTGTGATTAATGCTGAGCTATCAGCAATATTTATGGTTTTTCAAGGATATTATTTGAATAACATGTAGGTTAAAATAGAAGCTATGAATCATGATGATTTAAGCATCCCTATTGGGTATATCTAAGGGTGTAAGGAAATCAATTTTGCCAATCTACTGGATGTTGAGGATTCTAGATTTGGGTTAATGAACATAAAGTTGGGCTTAGAGACAAAGTACTCCCTAATGATTGTTAGTTCCTATGTTTTGATGATAATAAAAGTTATTATAGATGATTTGATTGAATTGAAGTTTTTGAATGATGAAATAGAGTGTTTTGAGGCATGCAGAGCCATTACTCAAGTGACCACTCGAGTGATGAACTAAGAAATGAAGTCTCTGTGCAAAGCAATAGTCTCTGACTAATTTTGAAAGAGATCACTCAAATGGTCACTCGAATGATTACCCTGAATCATTCGAGTGATTACTTGAGTGATGCAATTAAAAAAGTCTCAATAACCCTCTGCCAGATTTTGAGAGGTATCACTCGAGTGGCCACTCGAGTGATGAACCAGGATCACTCCAGTGACAACTCGAGTTATGGTATAAGATAAGAAGCCATCAACTCTTTGCCAGAATTTACAAGGGATCACTCGAGTGACCACTCGAGTGATGATGCCAATAAAGTTCCTTATACTCTACCAACTTTTAGAAAAGATCACTCTAGTGATCACTCAAGTAATGACCCTGGATCACTCGAGTGATGAATCCCGTAATGCATGATAATCATTTGTTAATTATTGATTTAATGTATTTATGTCTAACACTTTATTGTATTAGTGTTTGAAGTATTTTTACATGAAAAGAATGTAACGTCCACAGACCATAACTACTATTTTTCAAATATGGAGAATGGTCAAAAGAAGCTACGTGACTCTAACAGACAAGTTTAATTGCTGACAATAGTTATAACAATTCAACTATAAATATATAAGAATTCAAAGCAAGAAGAACAACAATATACAACAATAATAGACAGCAATCAATCTAAAAGGGATATTCATATTTGCTCAGTTTTCTATTCCTTATATATTATGTATTTCAGTGATTATATATTCACTCTGTGGGAGAGTTTTTGGTTACAAACTTAATATTCATTGTTGTGATTACTTAAGGTTGTGGAACCTTAAGTTGGGAATTGCATTACGTCATGTAAAGGAAAGCGAGTGTTTAGTGAATGAACTTACAGTGTACTTATGTGCTAAGAACCCACTAAATCTTGGAAGATATAGTAAAAATCTCAGAGGAACTCTGAGGATTGGATGAAGGTCAAAGTCATATGGCTGAACTAATATAACTCTCAGTGTACACTTCAGTGATATCTTTCTTAGCTCTTAACTTCATTTTAAATTTTGTCAATTAATATTTATGGTTCAATTATTTTGTGATCACCCAATTCACCCCCTCTTAGATGAACCGCTTGTACTAACATGATATACTGAATGGGATTTAGGGCTAGTTAAAGTACATAGGATATCCTTGAGGTGCCTGATCAGAGTACTCAGGCTAGTGATGATGATCTGTTGAATCTAGGAACAAGATTTCAACATATAAGAATCCTTGTAGAAAGGAACTTTGAAAGGTTGCTAACTGCTAAGTCTAGCATAAGGAAAGATTTTGATTATAGGATATTCCCTTAAAGGATCGATTGGGGTGATAGCTCTCTGATGAAATGAGAGAAAAATTTGAATTATCTGGAGGGATAAGATTCCCTAGTCAATTTGATGTGCATATCATTCTACAAAATTGAGGTTATACTAGGATTTGATTGGTTAATGGTAGACAATGTGTTGAAAGATATAAGTAGGATACTCCCGGTAAGGGAAGTAGAGTTGTGACTATGTCTGGAGCTGGACCAATATCAAAATCCATACAAAATGACCACATATGAGATGGCAGAATTAAGGAAGCATATTGCAAAACTACTAGAGGAAGAAGGCCTTAGGTTCTCGAACTCCATTGGGTAATTTTGGGGTATGGTTCCCTAAGGACAAGTTTCTGTTACAACGGTACCTTTATTGAGAGACGGCTAACCAAAGAGGGCTACCTACGGAGGGGATGACCAAAAAAAGGTTAGGTGAAGCACTGTAGTATGGAGACAATAAGATATCGTATAGATCGGCCAACCAAAGAGGGCTACCTACGGAAGGTTTTGACTAGAGGGGCTGACCAGTTAGAGTGGATTGAGTAAAGTACAGAGTGAAGTACCATAGAATGGATCCACTATGAAGTTGAACTGTATAATGGAGCCATCGGGACGTCGACTTTCAAGAATAGTGCATTGTTATGAGGCCCAATATGGGAGAGTTTGTTAGGATTAGCAGGCATAACAGAATAATTTTAAAAATTTTCCAATTCCAATCGTGGATCTATTAATAGCATTTAAATAGAGTTAGGAAGAATCCTACCATTCTAGGAACCAACAGCTCTAATCGGCTACCTCCATCGGTATCCACACGAATGTTACTCCGACACAGACTGCATATTAGCACCTCCAACATATGCTAAGGTTTTCTGCGGCTCTAAATTCTCATCCGTGTATGAGTTTTTCTGCTCTATCATTTTTTATAATCCATGAGGGCTATATTCAAATTTTAAATTTAATCTTGATTAATTTCAAAATTAATTAACCCTTTAATTATCATGATGAGCTAATTAAACAAATTCGGTTTAATTAAATCTGTCATACAATTTTAATTTAACCTATTTATTTAATCCGAATAAGAAGGCAATAGATTTAACTTATCCTTACAAATTAAGTCTGAGATATTATATCTCTATCATATTAGTTATTAAATTTAATTTATCTAATAAAATTAAATTTAAATCTAACATAACAAAATAATATTATCATACATATATGTATATAAATATGTATTCCAAAAATACATATATATATATACATAATATTATTAATTTTCTTTTCACGAATTTTATATTATATATTTAAATATAAAATTCGTCCACCCTAAATTAAACATTGTCTCGTGTTAGGTCATTCTTGTGTGCAGCCCTATAGGCCCATACGAAGTTTGCAGTGGGCCAATAAGTTGCAAGTAGCCTCTAACAAGACATTACAACTACCCAATTCATATGAGGATCATTAACACGATGCAACCTGTCATACAACCATGTTATGTCCCTGTTGTCACACGATATTTCGGTCAAGGATGAGGCATGGATGATGTTATCCTCCTATTCCTAACCATTACTTTCTCAATTCCTGAGTAGGCTGACAATAGAAATAGAAACTCCTTTCCATCATAGTATGGCCATACATTTCTTAGACTCACTCATCGAAGGGCCCAATAATATCTCTGTACTAATGTAAGGGACAAATTCCATCTTGACCGTTCAAATTCCTCTACATGAAAAACAACCTAGCCCGATCATAGCCTTTATCATTACCCAGTCAAATGTGACTTTTGACTAGTTCAAAGCTTATTAACTCTCATGTAGGAATCTATGATGACCTTAGGTTGAAGGGCATTGTGACGTGGTTATACATGAGATAAGCTTATGACTTGATCTATACAGCTTTCTCATAGCAAGTCGGTCTAGCACCTTATACTCTTACAAGTGCCTAAGACTTTGATTCACATCTCCATATCTTATCAAAGTCATACTGATCTTATTTCATCTCTGCTCCCTTATAGATGACCGACCAAGGACATTTAAGATAATCGTTATGATTTATCCAAGGATACAATCATCATAGTGAACATGTGAATAATATGATAACATAATGGAGAAAATTCAAAGTATAATGATTGTCCTCTATGGCATAATTTCCAATAGAGTTTCCATGAGAAGGAAGGGTTTGTATGACCCAATGTATCGCCATATGGTGCTCTAGTACTGTTTTTTGATAGCAAGATAGAAGAGAGACTAAGGAAAAATAGGCTCAATAAGATAGAGAAAGTTAAGCAACTCTCTCTCTTATATCTTATGTAATGTATGTGTTTACCATTGAGTATATCCGTGTTATAAATATACGGTAGGTAGTAAGACCTATTAGGCCATTATGTCCTTTAGCCATAAGACTTTATGAGCATTCAGAGTAGGGTCATAAGACCTAATATGCAATCCAAATTTGAGATTCGGGACAGTGACTTGATGAATGAGATTCTGAGTAGTGACTCAATGCATGAGATTTTGAGCAGTGTCTTAAAGAGGTTGTAAAGTCTATGAATGATAGGATAGTTAGTCCCAAGGCAATAAGACTTATAAGTTCAAGTTGTACAAGGAGTTACCCTGGGCTGCAGCATAGGGAGTTACCCTAACTCCATGACTTGAGCTAGGTAGGCTTGAGCCATAAGTCCCTAGATTGCACCTTGTATGGGGAGTTACCCTAGGTTATAAGACTCTGGTGGCAGATGAGCAGGGCAAAGATTCGAGGCCATAAGTCCCGATGTGCCTATGGTATAAGGGTAATTCCCTAGGTTATAAGACCTTATAGGCTACCTAGATAGTAGATGATGGATAGTGTGTCCTATGATTTCCTATTGGACTATGTGTCTTCTGATTGTTGAATGTTGATTGATTGATTGTTACTAGTTGGTTTGTTTTGCATGCTTTTGTAACAATACATAAGGGTATAAATGGCTTGAGTACCAAGGGTTGGAGCCTAGAATGTGTTCATTATAACTATGGGTGGTGATTTGAGGTTATAAGTTTTGATATGCTTTCAGCATGAAAAATGGTCTACGTGTCTTGAGGCTATAAGACCTGTTGGACTAGTGTGTCCTTAGGGTGTAGATTGACGAGCAGAGGCTCAAGACAATAAGACCTAGTATAAAGGCTTACATAGGGTGGAGGCCCTAGGTTGCCAGATGGCAGTAAGACTCAATATACATCTTGTATGGGGCAGAAGCCCTAGGCCATAAGACTTATGTCCTAGCACAATGGTGTTGGACTAGTGAGTCTAGAGAATGTGTTCTAATGATTATTGAATGCTATATGGGATCTTTGCTTATGATATGATGAATTGTGTTGCACGCACTCAATGAGCTGCACGCAAAAGGGATAGATTGAGTAATAAGAAGTGATCGACGAAGTATAGTTGCGACTATACCATATTCAAAATTTCAAGGACAAAATTTATTGAACAGGGAGAGAGTTGTAATATCCTAAATTTTGAGACTAGAAGCTTGGAAATAAGCCTGAATTAAGCAACTGCTAAGCCCCAATTAGTAGGAGTTCCAAGAATGTCCAAGAACCGTAATGACTTTTAGAAACTAATTTGGAATTAAAGTATGGGATTTAGTTCCAATTTGTCAAAGTAAAATACCCAATTCCTTTATCTAAAGTTAAAATAGGATCTAAAACCAAACTTGGATCAAAAAAGAGAGGGAATAGCCTCTTGGGAGAGGAAGAAGAAAACAAAAGAAAGAATTAATGACAAAACAATTAATATTGCCATGATCAAGGGTAAAAGAGACAATTGCCACTTAAACTTGAGGTTAAAATTGGAATATAAAATAAAGGGTCAAGATTTGATGTCTAAAAATAAGAGTAATCAAGAGTTCAAAAAGAAAATTAACCCTCCTTTAGCAAGGGTTAAATTCAGCCAAGAAGGGATAAGAAAGAAGGAAGAAAGTTTGGTCGAGAAGTCAAACTACTTGGGAAACCAAAGTCAAAACTTGAACCTAGGTATATAAGATCAATTAGTCAATAAATTGGTTCTTCCATTGGACTCTGAAATTTGGGTCAAGACCAAGAAAAGAGAAAGAGAATGTGTAATCCTAAATTCATTGACCAAGTCAAAAGAAAAGAAAGAAGAGAAGAAAGAAAAGTAAAAGTGTCTTCACATTTCAACAACTTTAAAAGTTTGACCTAAAAAGCTAGACATTAAGAGTAAAGTGGTCAACATTTCTCCTTTCCCTTTTGAATGTAATTGATCTCCAAGTATAAAGAGGCAAGGAAAGAGAGAGCTTCACAAATAACCAAACCCATCTTGAGTTGATTAACCAAACACCTTTTCAAGAAGCCGCCATGTTGTGACACATGGACTCTTCTTGCTTTCTTAGACTAAATTATGGCCAAGTGATTTAAAGAAGGCAGGATGGATATTTAAACCATGCATTCTCTCTCTCTCACACCTAGAAGTCATCCAAAGTGAGAAAATAGAGAGAAAAAGAGAAGAAGAAAAAAGAAAAAGTAAAGAGAAAGAGCACTCTTGCAGTTCAAGAACAAATATGAGATTTCTACCTTGATTTTCACCATGATAATCACTTTTCTTGCTCAAATTCTCTCTTTAACATTGTTCTCCTCCCTAAGCACTTCAATTCTATTTCTTTTTTTTCGAAGAGGAGTTGTTTTGAGTTGTCAAAGAAGAGCCAAGGTTGGAGAACCAAAGAACTGGCTTGGGAAAGTGATAGAGGTGAGTTTGAGCTTAACTTTGAGCTATATATTGTGTTGATTGGTTGAGAATTTTAAAACTTGTATTGCTACCCTAATATTGGTTATCTTAGGGTTTTGGGGTTCCATGTTGTTTTGATCACACACATGATGTCTTGTGATGTTTAAAGAGCATACAAAACTTGATGATTAAATTGGAAAATTGGTAATTTTTGGAGTGTGTTACCATTTTTGGTAAGAATATAACATGCATAAGGAGTAGGAATTCAATAAATTTGATGCCACCAATGGATTCAGGATGAAAAACTGTGTAGGCATAGCCTCTGGCTATAAATTCATGATCACTAGAATAAAACACTGAAAACTGGAATTGAACATTGTACTTCCATTGTAGGTTTTGCGTGAGCCAGTAAGAATTTGGTGTGTTTTTGGATTAACAAATGATGTCCAATAAATGTAAAATTTTTTAGAATGAATGTAGACATGTCAAGCTTTAATATGATATGTTATTTGCATAATTTGTATCTATAAACAAAGCGTTATGAATTTTTAAATCTAGACATTTAAAACTGGAATGTTTCTATGATAGTGCGAATTTAATTGTGATTCTGGAATCCTGTACGCGTAACTGGCTAAGAGAGATATTTTTCCCTAAAAATATACTTGATAAGTATCACATTGAACTTCGAACCACATGAACTGGATATTCCTAGAAAAATATTTGAATTTTCAAAGTTTATTGAAAGTTCTGGCAGTTTTGAGTTAACATGCTAATTTAAGATTTTAAGGGCCAAGTGTAATAAAATTGAATTCCAAGGCTAGAGATAAGCACTTAAGGCTAGTGTAGCCACCTTGGATATTCATTTGTCATGGCTCTAATGATATGGATATATCTAGGGCCATAAGATGACAAGGAAGAGGAAATGGAAGGCTTTGCAATACACTACAATGGTGGAGGGAAAGGGAACAAGAGGAGGACCTAAAGACAAAAGGAAGTAAACTTTCATGACTTGCATGTATTTGATATATATATATATATATATATGCTTGTGTGTTGTTGTGTTTTATTACTTAGATGAATTATATGGAACATATGTGAATAACTGAAGCTCTGTTTCTATTTATACTGTGCATAGGAGTACTGCATGAAACATTGAGTGTGCAAATGTCATTATGTTGGCATGAATTTATGTAAGCAAGCATATCATGCACTAAGCATTATTTTGTATTCATAGTTAGCATTGTTTGCTACTAATATTCCCTTAAATTTCACTCTCCCACTGTAACCCCCTTCGATAATCAGGCCGGGAGTAGTGTTTAAAGGCGTTTAATAATCGAATGAGAAATCCGGAACAATTAAAAAGTTTTCAAAACACCTGTACAAATAGATCTCCATTCATTTCATTCATTAAAACAAATGGCCTGTTTGGTCTGTTACATATACAATATCAGAGTAAGCACAATTCCCGACGTTCACCCGGGAGAATAACATTAATCCAAAGGTTTATACAGGGCATCATTTCCCATCAAAGTATCCATACCGGGGATTACACAAAACTATACCACTACAATTCTATTCAATATGTATACATTTATCCAAAATGATAACCAGTTCAATATAAAGCCAAAATATATAGCTAAGACTACCACTGGCAGTCCTAATCGTCCTTTGCCACTTACTTGCTTTTCGATCCACTTGCCCTATCTAAAAATGTTATTTGGAAAGAATGAGATACTAGAGAATCCTAGTAGCAACAGTTTATTTATATGATGCATATATACAAAGCAAGTCACATATATCACAATGCTGCAATCAATATTCGAGACCGGGCTTTCGCCACGTTCCCTTCAATATTACGAGGTCAGGCTTACGCCACGCTCCATCACTTTATCAGTATTCGAGTCTGGGCTTTCACCACATCCCCTTCACTTTCACTGTAATCGAGTCCGGGCTTTCGCCACGTCCCCTTCACTTTCACTGTATTCAATGACTAATGCAAACAAGTAATGCAATACATATGATATAGGATAAAGTGTCACTACCTTTGTCTTTCCTTCCTTGAGTAGGCACAGGCCTTCTATGCTCCAGGAAAATATCAAATCCTAAAGTCATAATTAAGGATGAAGCATTATTCTCTATTCCAATACTCAATTAACTCTTCAACACTTAGATTTGGTTATCAATAATGACCCTTAAGAAGCCACAAATGCCACTAATAAAACCCCAAAAAGGTTGGGAAACAATAGGGTGAAGATCTCTTTTCAAAAACTTAAAGTGCTGGAACACAGGGGTTGGCTGCGGCTAGCCCTTTCTTGGGTCACGGCCAAAATATGGTCAGAAGGTCACCGGCCGTGGCCAGCCCCCCATGGGCCGCGGCCAGAATCAGGCCAGAAAGGTTTGGGCCGCGGCTAGCCACTCATGGGCCGCGGCCAAGAAATTTCCTGATTCTTGGCTGAACTTCAAAAAATCATATCTAATTGCAGACAAATCGAAACGGAGTGATTCCAAAGCAAAATGAAATTTATTTAAGTCCTCTTTCAAGGAAAAATATGGCTTATAACTTCAAATCATCACAAAAATACAGAATCACCCAAAACCCAACATTACTCCAAAACAGAGTTCTGTTTTTGTACCAAATTTTGGCAAAGCATAACTCTCAGAATACGAAACGAAATGACACAAAATATATGTCCATTTTGAAGCTTTGGATGTGAACTTTAATACTGGAAAGTTTCACAATTTTCTGAAATCACTTGGTCATTAAAAACGTCCACACAAATAAACTGCCCAGACAGAGTTCACATTGACAGCATTTTCCAACTTTTCTACCAAAGTGTCCAATGACTCCAAAATCATTAACCAAACATATTCTCATACAACTTTCCATAAGGAACACAATGGTAATCTCAAAATGACCAAATTCACAATCTAACCACATGCCCTGTTTTGACCAATACACCAAAACCAACACAAAGTTCCCAAACTTTACTTTTAATGATTCAAACCAATCCATTTGTCCAAAAGACATCCCAATATACCATTTCCATGATCACAACATGCCAAACTCACTAAGACCCTAATTGTCAAAAATAGGGCAGAAAATTCTAGAAAATCAATGCTCAACCAACAACCACAATATATATATCAAAAGGGAGTTAACACTCACCTCTTTCACTTTGCCAAAGAGATTTCTTGATTCTTCAACTTTCACAATCTCTTGAGGTCACAAACTAACACCAATGAACACATTACAACCATCAAAATGAAGCTCTTCATTCAAGGATCAATTTTAAGGAAAGGTGTTTGAGCAATAGAGATCATTTTCCTTACCTTTTCAAAGCTTTTTTCCCTTCCTTTTGCAGCAAAAAAATGGCGCAAAGAGAGAGAAAAATGAGAGAGATGAGAGAGAGAACGAGAGAGAGATGAACGTGGAGTGTGAGATAATGAAGAATGATTATACTCCCTCCATTTCAGTTTTCTAGCGCCAAGTGTGGGAAGAGAGGAGAGAGAAAACAATTAAAAATTCCCTTTGACTTTTCTCCCAATCCCTTCACATGTAAACTTGCCAAGTGTCCACTCCTCATTGGCTCTCACACAATAAGCACCCATTAGCTTCTCTAATCTCTCCATTAGTCATTTTAATTACACCTCTCATTTTCTCTTAGTTAGTAATTAATTTCCCCATTAATTACCAACTTATGCCAATAATTCCATTTTTTCAATTTTCCAACAATTATGACATATTAAATAATATTGTCACCAATATACATTAATTAAACTTTAATCCACTCTAAATCACAATTACCTTCTCAATAATCCTCATTAGCCCTTAATCAAAATTTGGGGTGTTACACCCACCCCGACCATATAGGTGCAATTAGCATTGAAGAGGAATACTTGAAGATATGCAAGAGGAAAATGTGATGGTGAATTGAAGATCAATATGTGATAATTGGTTATGTGTGAATTATCACTATATGTGAATACTTGTATAAGCATGTTGAGTTGAATAGTGTTGTGGAATATGTATACAATAATGAAAAAGCAATACGAGAATTGTCAGATTACGCCTAAAATTCGATAGGCTAAATAAATGAGTAGAGTGTAACCCCTTTCCGTAATTATATCCGAAATATGTGATTAAAATGAAATAGAGACCAATAAGAAATAAAACTTATTTAAAATCCCATCTTCACGTTAGGGTTTTCACAAATAACTTTCGAAATCTAATTAACCTAGTCTCATATTCAATTTTGAATACAATTACGTCACACGGAATATCACATTCATATAAATATCGGAGTGCACAACATAATCATCCCGGCAATCCTGGGTACATACCTTTGCTAAAGATACACAAGGCACAATTGCCCATTACAATTCTTCAAATGGGGATTACACAATTTCATCTCAAATTCATAACCATATATTCAACCGAGTTATATACAGTCTTCACAACTCATTGGTAACCAACTACCAACTCTCATCTCGAAGGAGTCCTAGCCGCTCCATCCACGAGCCACTTGCCCTGTCTAAATTGTTGGTAGGGGAGGGTGAGATTCAAGAGAATCTCAGTAGGGAAAAATTATCAATATGCAGGCAAGAAAAGTGTTTAATGCATGACATGCTTGCATCACATAACTCATGCACACATATAATGACAAATCTATAAGCTCAATGATTCGAACGATACACATATGGCCATAGCATATATTGAAACATAGCTTTAAATCATTCATACATGTTCCACATAATCAAGCAAAGCAACAACATGCATCAACACATTAATACAGTTATCAAAGCATGCAGGAGAGATAAGTTCCCTACCTCCAGTCTTTTCTCCTCGATTTACATGCCAACAACTTGGGGCTTCACATTCGATCCTACAATGTCAAATGTACTATTTAGATACTTCCATAGTGTTTCTGGGGGTTATATGAAGCTATATGAAAAAATTACTAAAATACCCCCGGGGACCTGGCCCGGCCCTGCCATACCCGATCCAGTTGTACTTTTCTTGAAATTTTGACATGGGCTATTCTGACATATTTTCGCCCAAGGAATCCATTTCCGGACTCGGAAGTATCAAATTCAATGTCAATTTACAAATTTATCCTTGGCAGCCCCACTTTAAGGGTTTCAGGGGCGTTTTCGTAATTATACTTTTTCGGCCTTTTCCGAAAAAGTGACCAACTGTAACCCCACCTAATTTTTGCTCCTAAACTCAATGAAACCATCAAATCATTGAAAATCCAACTCTAAGACCCATTTATAGCCATAACCGAAATATACAAGTACTCCGGGGAAAATTGGGGTTTTTCGGTTTCGGCTCCGTAAACATGTTTCTTTCTACTCCTAACCACTTTATTAACCATTACATTAGGTTACAACTAACATTAAGATCCAATTTGGGCAGCATAACCCCTAGGCCATGTCATTTCCAAACTTTACAAACAAAGACAATCCGGTGAAATTTCACCGATTAAATCAACCACAGCAGCCAGAACAATCAAAGATTGAAGTTTCGGAAGTTACCTCAAGCTCCCTCTGGCTTTTACTCAATATGGCTGAACCCTAGCCCCTTTTAAACAGAAAAATTAAGCTTCAAGTACCTTAAACCATGTAGAAGAGAAGCTTAGGAGAAGGATTATACGCGTTAGGTACAAATTCACCGAAGAAATCGACCTACCTCGCGAGTTTTCATCCTCTTCTCTGTATAAAACTCCCTCTCTCTCTTTCTCCATGGTGCTGCACGGTTCAGCACGAAAATGAGAGCTGAAGATGATGAGAAAATGTTTTAATTTCCATGCTGATGTCATCTTTTATTTTGATGATGTCATAATTCCCATTTTCTGATTTTCTGGCAGATTTTCTGCCCAAATTTTGAAAAATCATAACTAATTCTAGAAAAATCAAAATGAAGTGATTTCAAAGCTAAATGAAAGATATTTAAGTCCTCTTCATAGGAAAAATATTGGCCATTACTGAAAATCACCACACAATTCCAGAATTACATAAAACGCATCACTGCCCTAAAACAGAGTTCAGTTTCCATCCCAAACTTTGGACAGTAATATCTCCTAGTTAATAAAACGAAATGGCACAAATTATATATCCATTTTCAAGCTTTCGATGTGAACTATAAGACTAGAAAGTTTCAGAATTTTTAGACACCATTTGGTCATTAAAAATGTTCACACAAACTGACTGCTCAGAATAGAGTTTCACTGGACAGAATTTCAGATTTTGCATTTTTGCTTCCATTGGTTCCATTTTCATACCAAACATCATTCCTGCATAAATTTTTACAAGGAATCCATTGGAAACACCAAATCAATCAAATTCACATCACATTGACATGTTTTCACAACAATCTCAACATGTCAACACAATTCACATTCAATTCTTCCCTCTATTCTAAGTCAATTTGGATGTTAATCCATAATTGAACTCAAATACAGGGTTTCGGCGCTGCTCACAACACACACGAATCACATTTGAGTGCCAAATCACATCATATTCTCCAAAAGGGTTATTTATCACTAACCACATCCACTTTTGGAGTCATTATCTCTTAATCACAATTTAGGATCTTGCTAAAATGGGGCTTAGCAGTCCACTTCTCTCACGCTTATTCTCTAACCTCGAGTCTCATAATTCGGGGTATTACACAGAGAATCACTCGAATTGAATTAAAAGAAAATATAAGAAACAATGAGTAATAAGAAAGTTGTGAACTACTAGAATATGCTTCCACAAGATTTTGAAATTTTTAGAAAAATCATCTCTACTACAGGTTTGAATCATGTCTTGAGGTTGGGAATAGAAAGAGTTTTGTAAAAAAATATTGCTTAGTGGTTCGAATTCGCTGCGTAAAACTTATCAGATTAATTATGGAAATAAGGTGTTACACTATCCGTGACAATCCTTAATTTTTTTTATTTTTTAAAGATAATAACCTAAATTTGATGATAGTGTAATCCCCAAAATTTCAAGTGAAGCGAAAGTACAACTTTTGTCATGTTATATTGTAATATTAATTCAATTATGAAAAATAATGGATAGAGTTATATATCTAACATTAATTTATATCACTTGCTTTTGAAAAATAGAAATATTACTATATATATTGAAATTTAAAATTTATATCATTAGTAATAAATATAATTTAAAACAATAATGTAGACCACATTGAGTTGCTTAGCTTATTTAGAATCGAAACACCCTTAATCACTAGTACAAAAAAGGTGATTTAGACCGGCACATTTAAACCGGTTGTAGTAAATGAGGTCTAAAAGAAATGCGCGGTGGCATTTACGTAATTATAAAGAATTTGGGAGACCGGTTATTATAATAACCGGTCTAAAAAATACAATTTAGACCGGTTGCACACTAACCGGTCTAAAAAGATTAATTTTTAGACCGGTTATTATAATAACCGGTCTAAAAATTAATCTTTTTAAGACCGGTTGCTAGAGAACCGATCTAAAATGAAGCTTTTTAAGACCGGTTTTCTAACAACCGGTCTTAATTTTAAGACCGGTTGTTAGACAACCGGTCTTAAAAAGCTTGATTTTAGACCGGTTAATCTACTTAACCGGTCTTAAAAAGATCCCCCAACTCCCCCCACCCGCACGCCCTCTCCATTTCTGAAATTTTTCATCCCAATCATTTCTCTTCTCAGTGCTCAACTCCCCATCCCTTACCTGATCTTTGAATTGGAACAATCGAATCCGGCCGGTCACTGCTAATTGTTGTCGCTGTTAGGTCGCAGTCTTCATTTGCTTCTGGTTTTTTAGCTCCATCCGTCATTCACTGCGACTGAAGGAGGTCTTCATCTTCATCGTCTTGTTTGAGGTATGCTTCCTCGTCCTCGATCTACATTTACCCCTAAAAAATGCTTCCTCGTCCGCGCTTGGTCACATGCTCAATTTGAAATTGGTATCATTAGATATATTCATTAGTTAATGCAGTACCCTGGTTGCTAATACTAACATGCGTTTGTGATAAATTAGTAGAAATATATAGTATATGAGAATATATTGTGGAATATAGTAATGTAGTAATGTGCAGTAGTGAGTAATTAATGGGGCAAGATGATGATTGGCGTTAATTAGTCAAATTATTCATCATTCATTTTACTTTGGCTATAAATTATTCATCATGTGTTGGCAGGAGAGACCGTGACATCTGGATTAGAATTAGGGTTCAAGATTGGAGTTTGAGATGTTGGTGTTGTGGGAACTAAGTTTGGAACTGTAGTTATTGGAGTGGTAATGTCCCTTTCGGTAGTTGAAATTTGTCTGTTAGGTTCTTCATGATGATGATGATTGTGATCTTCTGGGACGTAGTTCACATGCTCAAGTTCTTGTTGCTTCTTCTTCTTCCATGGCCTACTTGAAGTACCTGTTGTTTGTTTCAAATTGAAATGATGTTTCAAGTGAGAGAGAAAAAACAGATGTGAAATCCAGAAACTGCTATATCTTTTTTTTTTTAAATGTAACTTTTTGAAAAGGGAAAGAGACACGCTAGCTGGATTCATATCGTGACTGATTAATTATAGCCCCACAACTTTTCCCCCCTTCCCTTCTCCCCAATCGTTTCTCAAACATCATTTCAAAACTAAATCCCTTTTGGCTGATGAATTCTGTGGCGCGCACACACATACACATACACTCTATTACCCTAACTGTATAAGAATGTCAAAATTGAATCTTTTAAAAAAAATATTCAAGTGTATATAATAATATATAATGTATCATGTGACTGTATAATCAATGTTTATTGACGTATTAGACACCTTAATGGACAAATTGGAGACAAGAGGGAATCCTATGCACAAAGGTTACCTAAGAGTCAAAGGAATTGGGCCCTTTGATGTGCTCAAGAAATGGTAAAACTGGAAAACAGAGTTTGGTTGTTGCAGTACAGTTTTCTGCTGTTGAAATCCAAAAAGATAGGTAGAAAATTGAAGCATAGATATATATATAATTTGAAACCCATGAGAAGAACTCAGTGCTTGTTTGGCTAACGAGTCTGCCATACTATTGTCATCTCTGTCAATAGATTGGAACTCTATATTCCAGCTCCGTTCCAACATTGCTTTAATCTCTGTAAGCAGCTACCATTTTTCATGCATATCTAGGATCTTATTTTGAAGTAGGTCGATAACCTCGTAGGAGTCACACCTAATCAACACTTCTCTGAACCCCCCATCCCAAACTCTTTTCATGCCCATAAGGCAACCCCAAATTTCAGCACTCAGAGCATCACCAGTACTGAGCCTCAACATAAATCCCTCCACTTATAGTTCTTTTTGCTTTGTTTAACTAGTTACCTTCTATTGGTTTCCAACAGTATTGCTTGGATATTATTAGTCGAAGGACCAAAGTCACCCTAAAAAATATATCCAGGGACAAACAGTATAATAATGGATCTAGCGTGTGCAGGCGTTTGACATTAAAAGAATATATATCCAAGTCACTTTCTCTGATGAACGCGCATTCTTTCCTTCCTCTTTCCACCTCCATTCCTCATTCCCTCACTCCTTCTCCATTCCACTTTCCCTCATTCCATTTTTTCCTCACACGCTACTCTAAATCATGATCTTCTTTGTTTAATTCTAGTTACACTATGTACTTGGGTGTAATGATTGCATGCTCTCATCATTCTCCTACCTTTTCCAGGGAAAAAGTACAAAACAAAAAAAAAGGTGTTGGAATATATGGATCGTAGTTGGATACAAGCTAAATGGACGAGTGTTGAATATGATGTTGGGGTCAAGGGTTTTTTAGACTTTGCAAAAAGAAATGCCGATGATGATAGTGGGATGTTTTATTGCCCTTGTGTAAAATGTTTGAATGAGAAGCGACTAAGTGCTGCAGATATATATACACATTTAATTTGTGAAGGGTTTTGTAAGACGTATGTAGTATGGGTATGGCATGGTGAACAATTAGAAATGCCCAGTGCATCTCAATAGGGGGAAGTGACTTGTGATGATAATGACACGGATATGGATGATCGGATAGAGGATATTATTCGTGATGTAGGAGAAGAGGCTTTTGAACAATCACATGCATATGGTAATATGTGCAGTGATGCTGAGAACCCGCTATACCCAGGGTGTAAAAAATACCAATTGCTGAATGCTGTATTGAAATTGGTAAGCTTGAAAGCATGGCATGGATAGAGCGATAAGAGTTTTTCAGAAACGCTTGAGGCCTTTAAAGATATGCTTCCTGATAATAATGTGTTGCCTTGTCAATACTATGATGCTAAGAAAATACTGTGTCCACTAGGGATGAAGTATAAAAAGATCCATGCTTGCCCTAATGATTGCATATTGTATAGAAAAGATCATGAAGAGAAGGAGCAATGTCCGATATGTGAAACTCTGAGGTATAAATCAAATAAGGGCCCTGCAAAAGTGTTGTGGTATCTTCCAATCATTCCAAGGTTCAAGCGCCTGTTTGCTAATGAAATTGATGCCAAAAATTTGAGATGGCATGCAGATGAGCGGATTTCTGATGGAAAGCTTCGACATCCAGCTGATTCTTCTCAATGACAGAAAATTGATCAATTATTTCCTACCTTCGGTGAAGAACCTAGGAATCTCAGGCTTGGGCTTAGCACAGATGGTATGAATCCTTATGGTAGCCTAAGCAGTATACATAGTTCATGGCCTGTTCTGTTGGTAATTTACAACTTATCTCCTTTGTTATGTATGAAACGAAAGTACATTATGTTGTTTATGTTGATTTTGGGACCAAAGCAACCCGGAAATGACATAGATGTTTACCTAGAACCCTTGATCGAAGACTTGAAAAAGTTGTGGGATAAAGGTGTCGATGTTTTTTATACGAACAAGAAGGAGACTTTTAATATGCGAGCAATGATCTTTTGTACTATAAATGACTTCCCTCCATATGGGAACGTGTCAGGATATAGCGTTAAAGGCCATAAAGCTTGTCCGATATGTGAAGAAGGCACATGCTACCATCAACTTCAACATGGAAGAAAGATGGTTTACCTTGGCCATAGGCCAAGGTATGGGAACTTGTCAGGATATAGCGTTAAAGGCCACAAAGCTTGTCCGATATGTGAAGAAGGCACATGCTACCATCAACTTCAACATGGAAGAAAGACGGTTTACCTTGGCCATAGGCGATTTCTAAGATGAAGCCACCCTTATCGTAGATTAAAAAAGTTTTTTCGGCGGCCAAGAGTTTGAAGATGCTCCAAAGGCATTGACTAGGGAGAAAATTTATGAAAAGGTGAAAAATATCAATACTATGTTTGGTAAGTCATCAAAGAGTAGAAATGAGAAAAATATATGGAAAAAAAGGTCCGTCTTCTTTGATTTTCCATATTGGCGCAATCTTGACGTCATACACTGTATTGATTTCATGCATGTGGAGAAAAACGTATGTGATAGTATTGTTGGGACACTGCTCAACATACAAGGAAGTTCTAAGGATGGCGTGAAGGCAAGATTAGACTTGCAAGAAATGGGAATACGAGAAGATTTACATCCAAGGCCATACGGTAATAGAACTTTTTGTCCTCCAGCTGCTCATACTTTGTCTAAGGTTGAGAAAAGAAGCTTTTGTGAGTGTTTACATGGCGCTAAAGTTCCCTCAGGGTATTGTTCAAATTTTAAAAAGCTTGTATCAATGAAAGACTTGAAGTTAATAGGGCTAAAGTCTCATGATTGTCATGTCTTAATGCAACAACTACTCCCAGTAGCTATTCGAGGCATTGCCGAATATGATCTTCAACACATATTGACTAGACTTTGTTTCTTCTTCAATGCCATTTGTTGTAAAGTCATTGACACAGAAAGATTGGAGGAATTGGAAAATGAAGGATATATGATCTTATGCCAGCTTGAGAAGCTTTTTCTTCCGTCCTTTTTTGATAGCATGGTATACTTGGTTGTTCATCTAGTGAGGGAGATAAAGTTGTGTGGCCCTATCTATTTCCGGTGGATGTACCCGATCGAAAGAACTATGAAAATACTAAAAGGGTATGTGAAGAACCCCAATCGGCCTGAAGCATCTATTGTTCAAAAATATGTTTCTGAAGAAGCTATGGAATTTTGTCAACATTATTTGTCAAATGTACGACATATTGGCCTTCCTAAACATCATGATTAAGAAGGGGGTAGACGCGGGGCAACAGTATAGAGCATAGATGCTGATGAATTGCAACAAGTCCACTTGTACATCTTGAACAATGTTGATGAAGTTCAATATTACATGAATGCCCATAAAGAAATTGTACGGAAACAAAATAGTCGAATGACTGAACAAAGGTTAATCAGGGAGCATAATAGAACTTTCGCACATTAGTTCAAACAAAAGGTTGACGGAGAAGAATGTGTTTCTGATACAATAAATTGGTTAGCACGTGGTCCTAAAGTTGATGTCATAAGCTAGACTTCATTTGTGATAAATGGTTATACCTTTTACACGAAGTCCCTAGATGATAAGAGCACCGTCTAGAACAGTGGTGTTGTATTAGTGGCTAAATCTATGCACTTCTCTAGTTCGAAAGATAAGAACCCTACATTGGCTGCCATACCTTATTATGGGGTGATTGAAGAGATTTGGGTGGTTGACTATGTTAAAATTAGATTTCCCATTTTCAAATGCAAGTGGGTTGATGTCAATAATGGTATGAAGATCGATAGGTTAGGATTTACATTAGTAGATCTGAATAGTAGAAGTTTTGGAGATAAACCTTTCATTATGGCAGATCAGGAGCAACAAGTGTTCTATATCATTGATCAGGCAAATAAAATGTGGTCTGTAGCTCTCCAAGGAAAAAGGGTCATTGATATTGACGAGAAAAGTCACTCAAATTATGATCTTCTTGAGACTCCTTCTTTTTCCAAGGGTCTACTAGAACTAAACGAAGAAGATGAAGCAGATAATGCGCACAGCACAAGAAATGATCATCACAAGGGAATATGGGAGGATATCTCTTTATGATACTACTTTGACCTTAACTAACTAAAGTAATTATGATTATGATTATTATCCGAAGAATATGTTTAGTTATTTTATCGATATAGTCTTCACATGTCATAGCTTAGGATTTATCTTTCTTTGTTGTAGTTACAGGCAAATGACGGATCCCCAGCATCCTAGTGCAGAGGATTAGCCACCTCCTCCACCTTTGAGTCAGCCACCTAGTGCTCAGGAGAGTCAGCCACCTAGTGCTCAGCAGAGTCAGCCAGCTAGTGTTAACCAGGGTGAGCCTAGCAATGTTCCGAGCCAGGGTCATAGTGAGCGCAGTAGCCAGTCTGTACGGAGGGGTAGACGTGGCACACGATTAACAGATGTTTCCCTCAGTCGGAGTGCAGGCCAAAAGATATCGATTGAGTTGATAGACATTGGAAACCAATCGGGCCTAATGCACAACGATATAGGAGTTTCATCGACCTCCTTGCACATAACAAGCAGAGCATCTTGATAGAGGAGTGGAGAAATGTCGATGCAAAGGTGAAGCAGCATATTTGGGACACTATTCAGGTATACAATTCTCTTCTGTATGTAATTAATTATTATCAAATGTCACAAATTTGTCACTTACTCCTTCAATGCATGCATTTCAGCTCACCTACGACGTTCCTCAGAGTGAGATCTTGTACAACAAGATGATGATGTATTGTTATGAGCGCTGGAGCAAGTTTAAGACAAATCTGACCAACAATTACATTCATATTGAGGTGAAAGATGGTCAGCCTCATCCTAATCCGTGCAACCAGTATACATTTCTTGATCAAGCGACTTGGCAAGAATTTGTTAGGCTTCCGACTACTCCATAATCTTTGGTTAGTTGACTTATTTTTCATTTTATTTACTTAGCAATTATCTTATTGATTATAACACTTTCCTTTTGTATCATTTCTTATTCGCAGGCAAAAAGGCAAAAAGCATAAGAGAGTGGTAGAAAGAATGATTGCCCTCATACAATGTCTCGTGGGGGTTATGCAAAGGCTGAAAGAGACTTGTTGGCGGCCAAACGGAAGAGATTGGAAGAAGCATCTCAATCTGATCCTTCTGTTCTTCTTTCTTTGCCATCTCTGATTCGTCAAGAAGAAAAATGGCAATTTGCCCACCAAAAGAGGAGTGGGACTTATACGAGTGAACAATCTCGTATAGTTGGTGAAAGAATTGTAAGTATATATCGTTATTGTAATTAATTACATAAGAAACGTACATTATTACTTATGTTTGTTATTTTGTATTATCTTACAGGATGAACTTAGAAAACAACAAGCTGAGGGCTCTTTTAAGTCGGAGGGCAGGAATGATATTCTAACAGTTGCTACTGGCAAATATGAGCATCCAGGCCGTGTCAGGGGAGTTGGAGGAGGGGTAGGGATACGGGATTACTTTGGAGCCCCCGTACGCCATTCCTCAAACATCGTGACTAGGGAGGAATTGAAGACTATGTTGGCCATTGCAAGAGCAGAAGCAAAGGTCGAGGCTGAAGCATCATTTGATGCACTATTAGAAACCCGGTTGAGCAAGATGAAAGAGGAAATGATAGTGTTTATGAGCTCAAGACAAGATACCAGTGCTCCCCAGCCACAATCGATTGATCCTAATAAGCAGAGCACTAAAGGTAGTTGTTGTAACATCGGGCAGTTATCAGAGGGTCCTAACCCGGAAATTACTGAGCTTTGTGATCTTTTTGTCGAGAATCCTCTGAGACGGTTAGTTGCACGGGGTAGTGTGCATAACCTGGGATCAACTGTCCACCACCGACAAATGGAAGGTGATCAAGTCCGAGTGTCAGTTGACAAGGTGATTATTGCAGATGCACCTGTCCCTATCCCTTCTGATGAATTCAAGATCGTTAGTGATGTCTTGGGCACATTCATCTTGTGGCCAACGAACCTTGTTTCTGGTCGAGCCGAGGATAGTCCGATCAAAGCCCCACCAAGTCCAGCTCCCTTCACTCAGCAAGAAGTTTCACAGCCTCCATTAAATATCATGCAGCAAGTGATTCTGATGGCATATGATACATCCTTCAAAACAAGAGAGTGGCCTACGGATTCAGTTGTTGGATAGTCAGGAGTGACATGCTATCTTGAGAGGGATGATTTGATGTCCCTGGTAGCTCCTGGACAAAATCTTACGATTGGGATTGTCCAACTGTTCTTAATGTAAGTAGCTTCTGCAATTCAAAGTAAATATTTTAAAAGTTTCACCATTTACCTTTTATTTATGTGCTTGCGTTATTGTAGGTACATGCATCGTAGGTTGGTCTCCTCTGGCAAAAGCGAAAAATTTGGATTCTTATGCCCCCATCACATCCAAGAGAAAGGGACTACTGCTGTTACTAGACATAGATACTTGTCAGAGAGGCTTAGTGAAACTGGAACTGAGTGTTTCTTGGCTCCATATGTGCATAGGTAAGAAACAAATTGATATTTTATAATTTATATAATATTTTATGTTTGCTTAATATTCTTCTGTTTTTTTCAGTGATCATTGGTAGTTACTTCTTCTATGCAAGAGTAGTTACACTGTCATCCTCTTATGTTCCCTCCACTTCAAACCAGGGAATGATTTGAAAAAGACCATGAATTCGTTAGTTTTCTTGCATTCTTACCTTTTGTATGCAAAGTTTATGGAATTTGTGTAAAACCAATAACCTTTGTCATTGTGATGATCATAGGTCTATGCGGACATTCCTACACAGTGCTTGTGGTAAGTATGTTCGTGATTTAAAGGACCCTACATGGATCATGCCAAAGGTTAGTACATATGGATTAATATTTGTTTAAAGAATGTAATAAGACATGCCTTTATATTTGTTTTAATGATATCATGTTTTTTCTCAGAGCCGTCGGCAACCAAAGGGGTCCAACTTATGTGGTTTTTATGTTTTAAGACACATTTACAATATTATCACTCTAGGCACGACTGATTTTACTCAAGAGGTAAATTTATATTTCAGAACTTTTGTTTTACTTTATTGTTTTTAAGTTACTAAGTCAATGTTTCGTCTGGTTTTGGTGTTACAGATGTTTGATCTTACTGATCCCTTTCCTGAAGAAGATATTGATTTTACTCGCACATGTTGTGCTGAATTCATCCATGAGCTATTACAAAAATAGTGAGTTTTTGAATCCAATGTTACATTGTACATTATTGTTCTCATATTATTGCTAACATCAGGTGAATCAGTAGGGACTTATAGATCAATTATATCCCTAGTTTACTCTTGTTGAATTGTGATGGCTATGTCCTGGTGTTTTTGCCTTCAAATGAAGCATAGAAGAAGCAAGCACATGAAACCCGTTTTTCTGACAAAGAGAAGATAGAATAACCTTAGGCTCCTAAAATTCTTCATAGAATGATATCTCAAATCTTTAATATTTGGCATGTTTGTTTGCGGGACTTGCATCTTCCATTTCCATTCTCTCAGATTGTGTGTTCAATAATCCCCCCTACTTTCATTCTGCATGTATTTGGCTCTGATTTGTATGTTTTATTTTATTTTTGTGATTGCTTGGTTTCATTTATTTGAAGCAATTTTTGTTATATGATCTTGTCTTCTATAATGTGAAAATGTTTGTTTCTTCTCACGGACTGTTTCATTCCTTATGTATTATCTCTCTCTCTCTCTCTCTCTCACCCTCTGTTCCACAAAATTGCATTCTGTGTGCATCACAATGCTTCAATAGTTGTATTGATGATATAAGCGATTTCTTTCCTTCATAAAGCACTCATTTCCAAATATTATTTTCTAGCAGGGAGAAATTAACATGTTCTAATTTTGATGAGTAATGAAGTGAGTGAATTGGTGATATATGCAGGGATTATGGATTCTTCATATTCGTCAAAGGGAAAGAAGAAGGGCTTGGCAGATCAAGCAGGTTATGCAATGCAATATGGTTTTGATGACAATAACAATGGACCAAAGGGCATATTCATTTCTTTGCATGTTCATTGCTTTTTGTTTTACTGCTGTCATTTGGTCATCCTTACTGTCTAATTGCAAATGAATCATCAATGTATGACTGTATTGGCTTGTATGAACATTAATTTGTTGCTGCTATAGACTGGTGCTTTTGAATTTTGAAATTGAAATCAGTGATTGTTATGTACTGCTGTTTAAAATTGGAGCATTATGTGCTTGTACATATAATAAAAGGGACGTTTTTTAAAAAAAATGAAGCTTCTTAAAAAGTACTTTAAGACCGGTTGTTCCACAACCTGTCTTAAAGATCAGACATTTAAGACCGGTTGTTCCCACAACCGGTCTTAAATGTGGATGTTTTAGACCGGTTGTGGGCACAACCGGTCTTAAAAGTGTGACTTTTAAGACCGGTTATAACAACCGGTCTAAAAAATAACAGACTTTTTAGACCTGCTGTATCAAGACCTAATACAGAACCGGTCTAAAAAGTCATTTTTAACCGATATAAAAAGTCATTTTTCTACTAGTGAATTAACCTCAATCCCCTCCCTTCATTGAACCAAACAAAGCCTTGGGGATGATTAAAATAAAATAATAGACAATAGTGTAAAGGACATTGAAGAATTACTTGACATAGTTTTATTATCATGAAAATAAAAAGACAAAATTCAGTCATAATAAACAAAGGACAAGAAGCATTATGTGGGAATTATTCCTGTTTCAATTGTTCAATTGGGTCTACTTTCGTTGTCCTTCTCACTCATCCAAGCTTCATTAAATTATAGGAAATATTATTCTCGAGGACTAATTGAATAAATCGCTTATTCTTGACAACGTTAATTATGAGAAATTATGATGAAGGTTTATTGTACTTTTCTATAAAAACAAATAATGCATGAAGACCAAATTATTCCTTGCTTCATCAAAATGTAACGCACAACTTGCTGTTGTAAAAAACTTATTCCAAGTAACCATGAAATTTCTGTGAAATTTAAGCATATCATTGAACACTAACTTCTTTAGTACAATATCTATGTATTAAAATTTATCATATATAAGCTATGTTTTGATAGAAAAGCTTTGTTATACTAAAAAATTATAAATTTCATGTTAAAACATGAGTCCTTTCTAAATTAATGAAAATCAATATGTTCAATTGACTCAACCAATTTTAATATTTTTTAACAAAATAATGAACTTTTCAAACGATGAATTATGTGAACTTTTCAACAAAATTACTACTAAGGTATATAATCTCATGTGCTTTTTATAAGATTAAAAAATTTTTAATTGGTCAAGCCCTTTTTATAAGATTTTGAGTTCAGTTGTTTGAATATTAAATATAATTTTACTGATTTTATACCTTATTATTCCTCACTATCATTTTCTCATACATCACTACTACAGAAAAGGTCTTTTATGATGGTTATTATCAACCATATATGACGATTCCAAAATAAATAAAAGTTTTGAACCGTAATATACCAAGGGCATATATAATGGTACTTTGTTAATAACCGTAACGTCTTGGCTTTATTTCTATATTATATATAGTTTTTTTATTATTTTACTATTAATATTTATTATATAAGATACAATATAATCATTGACAATAACAAGATAATAATATTAAATAAAAAGCTTATATTTATAGGATTCAAAATTCAATACATTATAGATAAACTCATGCAATTTAAAAGAAATTAATAATTTAAACACCCTAACAATAAAACATTATCTTATAATGTTTTGAAATCTAAAAGAAAATCAATTAATAAAAAATTCCGCAAATATTCTCTACTGTATTTGTTGTAGATTGTCTAAAGATCATATATCAACATGCCAAAGTAGTTTCCCTCACATATGCTTTAACTACAAAAGGATAATATAAATATAAAAAATAAGAATATATATACTAAAAATAAGAAAACATAAAAACTTAAAAAGAAAGAAAGCTTACATGAGGAAGATTAACAAAAGGAAAGAGATGTAGAGTGAAGACTCTTAGTAGTGGTGTAGGACAAGACCTGCAATGTTAGAACAAAACTTATGGAAAAAAGAGTATGAGACCTACTAGGGAAGCTCAAAAAACATTTGAGAAGGATTTAAAGAGCTTTGTAAAATAAATTTTTTTCAGAATCCCCCTCCTTATATTTGATATTTTTTAGAATCTCACCTTTTTTTAAAGAATAATTAACGGTTTTTAGTGAAGAACCATAACTTATTGTCAAATAATCTTTTTTAGAATCTAGCCTTCTTATGTTTGATATCTTTCAAAATCCCTCCTTTAGTTATATTAAGGAATACTTAATGTTTCTTAATGAAGAACCATAATGTATTGTTAAGTAAATTATTTTCTAATATCATCTTATATTTGATATCTTCAAGAATCCCACATTTATTTATATTAAAGAATACTTAACAGCTCTTTGTAAAGAATTGTAATGTATGTTAGATTCCATATTTTGATTATAACAAAGCTTAGAAAGGTTTTTCTAAAGATTTGAAAGATGAACAATGTATTTTGAAAAAAAAAAAAGGATCATTGTTCTTCAAAAAGTGTTGGATCAGTCGAGTAACCAATTGAGTAATATGAATTCATCCCTACAAGTGATCACTGGAAGTAGCAAAATAGATCACTCGCATGATATGATAAATCCTAGTTAAATCATCATGATGATGTTTTTGGTGAAATAGTCTTACAAAACAATATCACTCGAGTGATGTATTTAAAAATCTATACTACCAAGTCGCCATACTGATTCATCCAGTGATCAGTGCTACAAAAATTCAAAGGGAAAATCATTCGAGTAACTACTCGAGTGATATTTTAAAATTCATCACTAGCATACCACTCAAGTGATTTATTCCAATGATGCTAACTGTCACTCGAGTAGCCACTTGAGTGATGTCTTAAGATCACTCAAGTGATGAGACAAAGGTTATCACTAGCACAACACTGTAGTGATCATAGAAGTGTTCTGAATTTGAGAAATTTTCTAAGTATAAGATCACTCGAGTGACTACTGGAGTGATGTGTTGAAACAACATCACTAACAAAACACTCCAAAGATGTGATCAAGTGATATACTTTTCTAAAAAATCAAAAGAAACAAGATCACTCGAGTGACCCTTTAATTCTTCATCACTAGCTGATCACTCAAGTGATGAATCAAGTGATCTGAAAAAAGATCACTTGAGTGACATATTTTGACAAGAACGAAGGATGAAACAAAGTTGACTTAATGATTCAAGCCACTTGAGTGAGGATTTTATGTACTTGAGTGATGTAAGTGTTTATTGAAAACTTGAATTAGCAAATCACTTGAGTGATGGTTTCCAACTCAAGTGATTTGAAAAAAGAAAAGTGGAACTTTGTGGTGATCTTCTCTGCCTTGGAAGAATCACTCTAGTGATGGTCTTAGCACTTGAGTGATAGCCAAGTAGAATCAAGATTAACCAAAGAGGATCAATTGAGTGATAGTGAATGCACTCAAGTAATGAAGCTTTACCTTCAAAATTCTATTGAGTCACTCAATGATTATCAGATCAAGTAAAGAGTTCACAGATAAAATCACTCAAGTTACATGTATGCACTCGGTTGATGGGTGCCACTTACAGGTCACTCACAAGTGATCAGAAAGTTTGTGATCTAATGGAAGTAGATCCCTCGAGTGACAAGTTAAGCACTTAAGTGATTAGCATTACTTGTAGGTCACTCGCAAGTAATCAAGAAGTTTGCATATGATAAGAGTAGATTACTTGAGTGATAATTTGAGCACTAAAGTAATCCATACCTTCTCACTCAAGTGATAGAAGCATCAATCAAGTAATGAGCACTTGCAAATGATTATGAGGTGTTGTGATCTTCAATGTAGAGATCACTCAAGTGAATGGTAAATCACTCGAGTGATTTAAGATCACTTGCAAGTCAACTACAAGTTATCATAAAGTACTGAAATGTCTAAGGAAATATCACTCAAGTTATGGTTTAAGCACTCGAGTGATATGAATCACTTGCAAGTCACTTAGGAGTGATAAAAATCATTTTCAAAACACAAATCCACCAAGTCACTCGTTAGTAATTATCAGTATGCTTTAAATAAGAACACTTGAGCACTCGAGTAATAAGAGATCACTTGAGTGATTTTAAGTCACACTTGAGTGATTGTTCTTCATAAATTAGAATCAACGTCTCAATAATTTTGATACCTACTGTATACTTGTAGACTAACACCATAACCTCTTATATCACTCTTAAATGTTACATATCAAACTTATGTATGAGTTTTAGGTACTTAATCTCTAGATTAACTTTAAAATTTTAAAACACAAAATGTTGTCAGAATCATTAAATATGATGTAGCCTCAACCAACCCAAACTCTCTTTTTAATCAATGGTTACATTTATTCTTTAACAAATAGATTTGAATGCTCTCAATGGTTATTAAAGTCATTCTACCTATAAATACAAAATCATTCAAGAAAGCAACTAACCAATGATAAAATAACTATATTGCAATAAGTGCTCCATTTTTCTAATATTCTCTGATAACTCTAATATTCCTTTGTTCTTCAGTGTTCATCTATCAACTCTTTGAGAGAGAATTTGTAAACACATTTATCACTCTTGTAAAAAGAATCTCAATTTAGTAGGACCTTGAGTGAGGATATTTGCTTACAAAGTGTAAGGGGGAGTTAGTGTCCTATTCATGCACTTGCTTGTACTGTGGTGCCAAGAACCCATCGAATCTTAGAACTTTAGTAGAAATTTTAGAGGTATTCTAAGGACTGGACGTAGGTCAAGTAGATAGAACTAGTATAAATCTCTTATGTATACTTCGATAAAATTTCTCCAACTCTCATCTCTTGGAAAGTACCTTTAAAGAGTAAGAACACTACAGTGCCCTTTATCTCTATTGCTTAATCACATTCTTAAGCTCCTCTAGAGGTTGAATAATAGTTAGTAGAAGAGCTAACTACTCCAAAGAACTTTAATTCATAAGCTCTTGAGGCCAATGATCAAGTAAGCTATGATAAAGAGTTTGCTCATAGGTGATTTTGCCCTATTGCCTATGTGGATTTACGAGATCTTAAAAACACTTACAATTTAGACCTATATCCTTATTTTAAGCAATATGAGCCTTGGTTGAGTATTAGGACCTCTTACAGTCTCTCTGTAGTGAAACACTTCTAATGCAACATGACATAGGTTGATATTTGTGATAATCTGGGTGAACTAGTAGATGAGAGGCTAGAAACTACTATCAAGGGCTAGAAGATCAAATTTCTACTAATTTAATCAATAGTTATATGTGCTATAAGAATCCTTCTAGTGGATGCTTCTAAGAATTTGAAACTCCTAAGATCTATCAATTATTTAAACCAGCTGAGCTTTCTAGTATTCTGAACCTCAAGCATGCCTCTCTAAGTAATCTTTATTGGATAATCTTTTATATCTACTCCAAAGCTATGGTGAACAAGGTCAAGAACTTCATTTATCTCATTAACAAGGATTTCCATATGATGGCTTCTCTTATCTCTCAAGAATAGAGAAATGTTAGTAAGATCATCTTTAAATAAATAAAGAGGTTCAAATTCTCATCCACTAAACTCACTCTCATTCCTTATCCATAGTTGTTCTCTCACATTCTCAAGTTGCATAATGTCTGGTATTTGGAGCTCAACGAATCAGATCATTAGGATTCCTATGTTTGACAAGTATAAGTTGAGAAGAATGCACTTTAAAGTCCTTTTGGGTGGTGGTGGCCAGTCTCAACCCAAGAGGAAGAAGCAAATATTGGAGCCTACTAGCTCTAAAGCTTATGAAGTTCAATCCTCTATTAGTGTGGGCTTTCTTAGACCATCTTTCCTTAGTTTAACCATTTAGAATTATATCTAGGATGCTCTCAAGTTGCTATAAATCATATTAAGGCCTACAACACCTATTTGGTTGAGATGGCGGATTAGAGAGTTTAAGTATTGGTTGGTGTAGTTCTTCACAACCTCAAGTAACTCTTTGACTTGCAAGCTTATTACACTCAACAGTTGAGGTCACTTGATGCTTTACTTAGGACACACCTTGGGATTCTAGCCTATAAGCCTCACACTTCAAGCCCTTCCATATCTGAGCTTGCTTTATCTATCCATGTCACTGAGCTTACCCCAACTGAGCATACTCTATCTAAGCCTACTACAGAGCACACTCCGCTAAATCCTCACACCTTAAAGCGTTCTCTTAAGCCATTATTGTTGCTCCTTTATCTTAGTCTAAGCCAATCCATGATCCACACTCCTTTGAACCTTTACTTTCCCATAATATCTTATTCTCGATAACTAATTCTACCTTTTCTTCTCATGTTCATATCACTCTTGATTTACAGCCTACCCCTACCACTTCTGTACCTTTGAACTTAAACACCATTAATTCCCAAGACCTTCCTTATAAAGAACCCATTCTCCACCCCATCTTCATCCTCCACTAAACATTCCTCTAATTACTTTGACTTTGGGTTCCCTATTAACCAAGAAATTTAGTTTTAAGCCTATCTAAACCCAAACTCATGCCACTACTACTTAGCCAAAGTATACCTTTCCTTCTTCTCCTACATGTACACCATATTCCCCTCAACACATCTTTTCTCTTAATCATACCTCCACTTCTAATGACTCTCTTACTACCATTTTCCCCATATGTCCTCACACTCATTATATTATATGAAACCAGGAAGAAACTATGAGTAGCTTACATGTTTTGAGCATTTTCCTTAAGTTACTACATTATCATTAATAAGAAATATGTATTAATGTAATTTATATTTAATCAATTAGGATCCCTATCAATCAGGGATTACAATTAGGGAATTATTCTCATTAATGAGCCATTAATATTAAGGATCCCCTCTCATGTATATCTATACCTCTTCAGTACATGAATAAACAAGTCATTCAGAGTATCTTTTCTCTTTAACTTTACATGGAAATAAAGCCTAAGGCTTTCTAAAATATTTTTATGTCCAAATATTTCATGGTTGGTTTGTTTCTATCAAATTTACTTACAAGGTTTTAGGGCATCAATGGGTGGTAGAGTTTCTGCGCATATGCCCTACCCTTGGATTCACCATCATTTGATCAAACCATCCAGAGAGATTTGCCGCCTTCCAATTAGCACGTGACCTTCACTCACTACTATTAGACTTATCAGAGATATATGTGTAGCGTATGAGGGTGTGTGCACAACCTTTTCTGTTGGCGACTACCATTGTTTGACTAGTCTTGCTAAACCCAATCCATTTCAGGTGTTCTCATGTACTAATTTTGAGTTTTTTGTTGTAGGGTCACAATTTCTTCACATCTAGTTTGTTGTTTTCTTCAGTTTTAGGCTATCTTGTTGAAATATCTTTTCATGATTTTTTTGTGGTTCTGGTTGTGACGATTATTAATGTGTTTATATTATTTCTCTATTTAGATTTCTTATAGCAGGTTTCAAGGTGTACATTGGATCTTTATGAGAAATTTCTAGTGGTTCTAAAGTTTGATCTCGTTGTTTGAACACTAGCCTCTTTCTTTCCATAGTGAGGTTTTCTGCTCACTATTTGAGATAGTGTTCTTACCTGATTGTATGGTTGGTCATTGGTCTTTTTAATGGCTAGTTTTTTTTCATAGTTCTCCTGTTACTTCTCAGAGAGTTTATTATGGCTGCACCCCTTAGTTACTCACTATGTAATTATGTTATTGATCGCTATTTGTGAAGTATCTTGTTGTTTAGTTCTTTAAGAGACATATTCTACCATTCATTATGGAATTCAACTTACTTCTGGTTGGTTTCAATGGTTGAATCTAAGTCTAGTCCTTCAAGTGCTCTTTCTACAACTAACATTGCTTCTCATCTTGCCACTTCTTTAAAGTAGATAATCGATTTTGGTGCCACTGATCATATGATAGGTGACCATCATTTGTTTTCTATGTATATGCCTTATGCCAATCCCTCATCTATAATAATTGCCAATGGTTCATCTTATCATGTGTTTGGATTTGTCACTGTTATACGTACTCTATCTATTCCCTTATCTTCTATCCTTAATGTTCCTGAACTTGCATTTAACCTTATGTCCCTTAGTACACTCATTCGACAATTAAACTATGCTACCTTACTATTTCCTAATCATTGTTTGATTTAGGATCTTATGATGAAGCAAATTATTGGTAAAGGTTGTAAACTAGTGGCCATTACTTTCTTAACAATTAGGTGCCGCGTTGGTTGCTTGCATTGGTGGTTTGTGTCTTTGTCTTCTTTGAAGAGGATGTATCCTCAGTTCTATCATTTGTCATCTTTAAAGTGTGAATCATGTTAGTTATACCCCATCTCGAGTCAATAAACGAGCTACATCCCTCTCTACTTTAGTTCATTTTGATGTTTCATGCCCTTGTCATGTTGAGTCCAAGTCTAGTTTTAAGTTTTTTTATTACCTTTGTCAATGATTTTTCTCGTAACATATGGCTTTGTTTGATGAAGTGTCGCTCTAAGTTATTCTCTCATTTTTGCAACTTTGTGCTGAAGTTAAAACTCATTTTTGATGCATCAATGAAAATATTAAGGGGTGACAATGGCAAAGAATATTTCTCTGCCCCATTCCAAAATTATATGATACAGCATAGTATGATTCATCAACCTTCTTATACAAATATACTAGCTCAAAATGGTATTACAGAACGTAAAAATTGGCAATTATTAGAAAGCTCGAGCTCTTATGTTTCAAATGCAGTTCCCAAACCTTTTTGGGCTAATGATGTGTCTACTGCATGTTTTCTAATCAATTGTATGCTCTCCTCTATTCTTAATGGTGACACTCCATACACAACTCTATTCCCTTCCAAGCCTTTATTTCCCAATGATCCAAAAATCTTTAGGTGTGTCTGTTTTTTTTAAGACGTTTGTCCTACTATTACAAAATTTTATCCCAAGTTTCTAAGGTGTGTCTTTCCTTGGTATTCTAAGGTTTAAAAGGGTTATCAATGTTTCTTTCCTACTTTTAATCGGTGTCTTGTGTCTACAGATGTCACCTTCCATAGGTCAACTCATCTTTACTTCTTCTTTTCCACCTCAATCCTTTAACAAAGAAAATAATCTTGATGATATCTTGGTGAATAAGGTTTACTTGCCTCCTATGCAAGTGCAACCCTCTGTTCTTGTGCTTACACTATGTTTATTGTAACACCCTTTAACACAATGAGTTTTACCTAGTGAATTCGAACCACTAAACAGTAGTCCTTTGTAAGGCTCTTTCAATTCTCAACCTTAAGATAGGACTCGAGCCTATAGTTGATGGGTTTTTCAGAATAATATAAAACTTTTCAAAAACTATCATAAAGTGGTTCGTAACTTCTTTATAACTCATCGTTTCTTAATTCCTTTTACTATTATCGACATATTTCTATTCGTATTAATCATTATGTTTACTTAACTAATGGACTCGTAACATATGATTACCCATTTCTAATTCAATTACCATGCTTAGGAAATTCAATCCATCTATCATGTAGTAATATACAATTAATCACTTAAACGCCAATTACACAACAGTATAACACGTAAATAATTCTTATCTTCTTTATTGCAACTTCTTCTTCTGGCACAGCATCTTGCACTCCCCTTCGGTGCTCAACTGCCTATATGGTTATTTGAGGGATAGTGAGAATTAGGAGAATCTCAGTAGCAAATAATACCACTATGCATGCAAGATATATACTTAATGTATGACATGCTTGCCTTACATAATTACATGCCAACATATTGACATATTTGCATGCTCAATGTTACAACATATTCATGGTCATAGCAAAAATGTAAACAGAGCTTCAATCATTCAATCATGCTCAACACAATTAGGATAAGCAATAGCATAGATCAATGCACAAACATACATATCAAGTATATATAGATTAGGTAAGTTATACTACCTTTTATCTTTGAATCCTTCTCTTGTTCCCTTTTCTTCCAACCATTCTAATAGCTCAAAAATCCTTTCATTTCTCTTCCTTCACATCTCATGGCCCTAGATAGATATCCACATCATTAGAGCCATGAAAAATGAATATCCTTATGGCTACATTAGCCTCTAGAACATGTTTCTTATCTTTGGACCTATACTTGTCTCAAATTACCTTAATTACCACAAATTCGTAGGTCCACCTAAACTGCCAGATTTACTAATCATATTTACAAATTTATATATTAATTTAGGGAACTTCAATTAAGTTGGTTCCAGCTCCTAATTAAAGCTCTTTAAGTCTACTTTAAGAGAAAAATAATTCCTACTGCCAGTTCCACGTACACATTTCCAGAAACTACAATCAATCCTTATTGCTATAGAATTCCTCCATATAAATGCACACATTCAAAGATTCATATCTTACAACCTACTAACTCAAATGATAAACGCTATATATCAAATTAAAGCTTAGGACATCTACTAAGAATATGGAAAATATCATCACAATTGGACAAGATTTGGCCATTAAAAAATATGTCACAACCAGACTGTTCCCCAAAAAACGCAAACTCATAACATCTAACTTTAAATTACAAAATGTGTTTTCTATCCAATCACTCTAAGATCATATTCATAGTCTAACCCTACGCAACTTTTCATGTAGAAACCATTAGTAAGCTCAAATTATTCAAAGTCATTCTCTTTCTTCATGTTCTGCCCCTGACCGAAAACCTACACTTAAGCCAACAACAATCAATTTGCAAATTTAACCACTAAACAACTCTAATATCATCATTAAACTTCATACATCACTATATTCATCATCATAACATCATGAACTCTCATTTTATCAAGTTGGTTGAAACCCTAGCAGCCAAAGAAGTTCAAGAAAACTCAATGAAACATCAAGATATTCAATTCAAATTGAAGCCTAGGCTTACTTCTTCGCGATTCTACAATCGGTTCAGAATTTTGATAACACCGACCCTAGGTAGATGGCACCAAATATCGCAGATTGAAAATTTAAAACAAAAGAAAGGATGCCTACACCGAGTAAAAGAAGATTAGTGAAGGCTCCATTGGCAGAAACATTGATTCGGGCTTGAATTGGGGCAGGAAAACTTTGTATTCTTACTATTCATCTTCCTTCTCTCTTCTTTCATTTTCTCTTGATTTTCCCTATATTTTTCTGCCTTTTGCTGCCTTTGGACGAAATTATAAGGTAAGAGAGAGTGTTAGGATATTTAATCACATGTGTTTAAATCTTATGGTGCCATGTGTCCTAGGATTAAATCTTGGAGTGACATGTGTCCTTTAAGCATCATCCTTTCTCTTTTTCTCTCTCCTCTTAGGCGTCCTTTTGTGCTTAGGCAAGAAAAGTCCAATAAATTCCCTTGACTCCCAGGTTCGTTGTTCGGGAAAGTTAAATACGTGTTCAAACCGGAGACTGGTGGATTTCCAGGACTCAAAGGCTAGAAGGCATATTTTTAGAATGCAAACTCAAAAGTCAAAAAGTGACCCTCATCATTAACAAACACGTGGCGCATCTTGAGTGAGCCAACACAAAAGTAGAAAAAGTAGTCAGGGGAAATTCAATTTCTCTGGCTTTTTATATCACTCATATCTCTTAATCCTAGTATCATACAGGATTGTCCAAGAATCAACACGAATACTATTCACATCAGAAGAGCATACTAGCCCAATGCCAAGATCACTACTCTGATACCAATAAATGCAACGCCCTTCAATAAGATGAGGTTTACGCAGAGAATTCAAACCACTAAATGATATTCCTTTATAAGGCTCTTTCAATTCCCAACCTCAAGACAAGACTCAAACTTATAGTTGACTAGGATTTTCCTAATAATTTAAAACCTTTCAAAAACTACCATACAGTGGTTCATAACGTTTTTGAAACTCATTGTTTTTTAATTCCTTTTATTATTATCAGAGTATTTCTTTTCGTATTAATCATTTTTCTTACTTAACTAATGGACTCGTATCATGCGATTACCCATTTCTAACTCAAGACAGGACTCGAACCTGTTATTAAGTAGGATTTTCTTAATAATTTAAAACTTTTCAAAAACTATCATAAAGTGGTTCATAACTTCTTCATAATTCATCATTTTTTAATTCCTTTTATTAACTATTTTGCTTACTTAACTAATAGGTCATACCATACGATTACCCATTTCTAATTCAATTACCGTGCTTAGGAAATTCAATTCATTTGTCATGCAATGATATACAATTAATCACTCAAATGTCAATTACACAATGGTGCAGTGTGTAAATAATTCTTCTCTTCTTCATTACAACTTCTTCTGGCACAACGTCCTACACTCCCTTTCTATGCTCAACTACCGATATGGTTGGTTGAAGCAGGGTGAGATTTGGGGGAATCTCAGTAGCAAAGAATACCACTATGCATGCAAGATATATACTGAATGCATGACATGCTTGCCTTACATAATTACATGCCAACATATTCACATATTTGCATTCTCAATGTTACAACATACTCATAGCCCTAGCATAAATGTAAACAGAGCTTCAATCATTCAATCATGCTCAACACAATTAGGCAAAAAAATAAAACAGATAATTTCACAAGCATATATATCAAGTATATGCAGATTAGGTAAGTTATACTACTTTTTATCTTTGAGTTCTTCTCTTGTTCCCTTTTCTTTCAACCATGATAGTTTCTTGGAAATCGTTTCATTTCTCTTCCTTGAAATCTCATGGCTCTAGATAGATGCCCACATCATTAGAGCCATGAAAAATGAATATCCTATATGGCTACATTAGCCTCTAGAACATGTTTCTTATCTTTGGGCCCATAATTGTGTCAAATTACCTCAATTACCACAAATTTGTGGGTCTACCTAAACTGCCAAAGTTTTCAATCATCTTTCTAAATTCATATCATAATCTAGGGAACTCTAATTGAGGTGGTTTAGCTCCTACTTAAAGCTCTTTAAGTCAACTTTAAGGGAAAAATATTTCCTGCTGCCAATTCCATGAACACATTTCCAAAAACTCTAATCAATCCTTACTGCCACATAATTCCTTCTAGATTCAATGCACAACTTTAAAGATTCATATCTTACAACCTACTTACTCAAATGACACATATTATATATCAAATTAAAGTTTAGGAAGTCTACTATGAATCTAGAAAATATCATGACCATTCGACAAGATTTATCCATTAAAAAATATGTAATAACTAGACTGTTCCCCAGAAACACAGACTGGCAGAACCTTAGTTTAAATTCCAAAATTTTTGTTTTTTATTCAATCACTCTAAAACATAATTATAGGCATTCGTACACAATTTTTCACGTAGAAGCCAATAGTAAACTCAAATTACCCTAAATCATTCTCTTTCTTCTTGTTATGCCCCTGACCGAAAACCCACTCTTAAGCCAACAATAATCAATTTGCAAATTTAACCACTAATCCAAGTTAATATCATCGTTAAACTTCATATATCACTATATTCATCATCATAACATCATAAACTCTCAATTTCTCAAGTTGGTCAAAACCTTAACAGCCAAAGAAGTTCAAGAAAACTCAATAAAACCTCAAGATATTCATTTCAAATTGAAGCTTAGGCTTTTGGGTATAAGTGGTTGTTTACAGTTAAAACAAAAGCTGATGGCACCCTAGAATGTCTGAAAGCTCAACTGGTTGCCAAGGGATACACCCAGACCATAATATTGACTATTTTGAGAACTTCTCGTCTATTAATAAACTTTCCTCTATTCCTCTCTACATCTTTATAGCAGCCACTTACTATTGGAATCTCCTTTAGTTAGATGTTAGAATGCTTTCTTGAATAGTGATCTTCTTGATGAAGTTTACATGGAGCAACCACCTAGTTTTGTTTCTTAGGGAGAGCGTGGGAAGGTATACCATCTTCAAAAGTTTTTATATGATTTAAAGTAAATCCCTTATGCTTGGTTTAACAAGTTTAGCTCTGAATTAATCTTATGCCTTTTGGTAGCTAAACAAAATAACGAACTATTGATGAAAAATCAAGAAAATCATCCCACTATATCTACTCCATTCTCTAAAGTAAATGTAAGTGTAAGCATAATAATTACTATACTCATGGCCGCAGTTGTAGCCATAACTGTAGACGTAGTTGTGGTAAAGGATGTGGTAATTACCGTTATCATGGTGGTAGAAGTAATAATTATAATCCTAATACCCACCAGAAGAAGAAATATAATGAAGGGCCAAAATGACAAGAGTGGTCTGTAACTCCCTGCCTTAAAAGCTGTAATTATAATTCAAAATTTGTAATTAAAATGAAAGAGAGACCAATAATCATCAAAAGTCATTTACAATCCCTTCCTTACAGGAGGGTTTTCACAAATTCTTTCAAAACTTTTTGCCTTATCCTAGTCTCAAATTCACTTTTCGAATATAATTACCTTGTGTAGTTATATCACATTTATACATATCAGAATGTACAGCAAAATCCCCGGCAACCTCTGGGTTTTATTTATATACTAATGGATTTAAAGCTTCCTAAATAGGGGACTACACAACCATATTCACAATATTATTTACATCTCAAAAAGAATATACAGTAATCCCATCCAACAATGATAACCAACAGTTCAAACTATACATCCCTACTAAGTCCTAGCCGCTCCTGGTGGTTCGTTTCTCCTTGGAGCCACTTGCCCTATCTAAAATGTTAGTCAATGGAAAGAATGAGATTCAAGAGAATCCCAGTAGTAATAAATCACTCATACAGTGTATAAACACATAGCATATATGATCATGTTTAGAAGCATCACAATGATATATAGCTCGCGCCACATACGACAGCACTCATGGCTGTAAATATTATGCGTCAGCTTTCGCTGTGATCTCAATGCAATAGCTTACGTTGTAATCACTATGCCAGCTTTCACTGTGATCTCAAGGCATCATAAAGTATCACAATGCATGATAAACACACATACAATACTTTACATATAGCATAAGAGAAAAAGTCACTACCTTGTTCTTTCCTAATGTTCCTCAGTACAGTGGGCTCACTAGTCCGACAAATGTCAAATCCTATAACGAATGCCAATAATGGTAGATTAAAACTCTATTCCAACTACTTATTTTAAAAACACTTAGAGATGGTTATCATTAGAACTCTTTAGGTGGCTCTTAAAAGACTAGACATATGCCTAAAGGGGTTGGGGAACACTACCCTGAAGATCCCTTTTTGGAAGCTAACGAACTGGTTTTTGGCTAAGTCACTCGAGTGAAGAAGGCCTCACTAGAGCGATGCCCCCAATCGTACTCAAGTCCTAGCAAGTGAGATGCAGAAAGTGTGTACTCAAGAGTACCAACACACCCTAAAGTGGCCAGTTCACCCGAGAACCAGTTTTGGCACTTGAGTGAGGACACATATCCACCCGAGTCCCATCGAGTGAAGTGCAGGAAGTGACAACCCGAGAGCAACTAAAATCCCAAAGTGACAAGTGCACTCAGCACTAGCCTTGGCACTCGAGTGACCACCCCAATACCCGCGAGTGCTCCCGTGCACTCTTGACAATTGGCTTGCAAGTGTTAACCCGGGACACACATCCATAGTGCTACATGTACATGCACTCGAGTGATACCCTACGCACTCAAGTCGAAACCCTTATCACTCGTAAGTGAAGAAGTACACCCTTTGTTTCTACCTGAGAACTCTACTAATATGTTGAAAAGAGAGGGAAATATCATGCGGCACTCGAGTGAGACTATACCTCACTCGAGTGAGGCTTATCAGAAGCCAAATCGCAGCAACTAATATAACTTTCCAGACTTGCCCAAACTGATTCTAATGGTTTGTAAACTCATACCAAAGCTCATTCCCACACAAAATTCCATAAGGAACCTATTGGTAACCTCAAAACAACCAAAATCACATCTTATCCATATATATTCAGTTTTGGCTCAAATTGATTCACAACTACCAAGATTACCAAATTACCGAATTCAATTCCTACATAACTCTAATGGCATATAGCCATAATCTTAGATCATTTCCCACCTAACATAACACCTAATTCATTCATTCCAAATTGATACCATATTCAGGGTAAAATTCCAGAATTTACAAACTTAACCAAAGATCATAACAAATATACTAAAATGCATCAAATGCTTACCTCTTTCTTTTCTCAGAGTGATTTCCTTGATTCTCCAACTTCCAAATTTGTTCAAACACCAAAACACCACCTTTCAAAATCCTAAAACCATCAAGATGAAGCTCACATCAAGGTGGTTGACATTGTTAAAGAGATCTAGAGCATTAGAGGCCAACAAAGATGTCAAAATCCCACCTTTGATTTTCTCTTTCTTCCTTCTCTTGTGTGAAAATGGAGGACAAGTAGAGAGAAATGAACAACTAATAATGATGATCTGAATTTCCCCTTTTTTCCATGCTTAAACTGACTTTGGAGGGAGAGGGAAGAGAAAATATGTTGAAAATTTGACTTTTGATCCAATGGTCTATATCTTGCCACGTGTCTCCATCTCATTCTCCCTACCATGTGTTCACATAGACTCACATACGTAGGATTCCGCCTCTTGTTCTTTCAATCCTAACCATTGATCTCAAGTTACCTATGAGTTTCCTCTTCAGTAACTGACTAATTGGTTGGTAATTTACTATTTTGCCCCTGATTATCACAACATTCATTAAACCATCTTCAAACATATTCATATCACAATGCACATCATATCCTTCAAAAGTGTTTATTCATTAATAATTACATCACTTTTAAAGTCATTAGCCTTTAATTATAGTTCAGGATATTACAATTCTCCCCCTGTAAAATAAATTTCATCCTTGAAATTTGTTACACAACTTGAGCCATTACTTCGGATATCATCTTCGCATATCCTCCTCTTCTTCCCAAGTTGCTTCTCTCTGAGTCAATCCCCTCCAGATCACCTTCACATATGGAATGCTTCAGTGTCTGAGCTGTCGTTCCTCTCGATCAATTATTTGCTCTGGCTCTACAATATACATGAAGTTATCTTGTAACTCGACATCTTCATACTCAATGATGTGAGATGGATCCGGTTGTTACTTCTTCAGTTGGGAAACGTGAAATACATCGTGGAGTCTACTCAAATTTAGGGGTAGGGCTACTCAATATGCCACAGGCCTAATCTGCTCAAGGATTTCAAAGGGACCTATATACCTCGGGCTCAACTTCTTTCACTTGATAGCTCTCCCGATGCCAGTGACCAATGATACTCTCAAAAATATATGATCACCAACCTCAAATTCTAGAGGTCGCCTCCTCTTGTCAGCGTAGCTTTTCTGTCAACTCTGAGCTGCAAGAAGACTTTTACGAATGGTACGAATCTGCGCTAAGGTTTATCAACAAGCTCCGGCCCATAAAGCTTCTTCTTCTAGCACAAGGGTGATTGGCACTTTCTCCCGTACAATGCTTCATATGGCGCCATCTGAATGCTCGCATGATAACTATTGTTGTAGAGGAACTTGGAAGTGGAAGAAAGTGATCCCAATTCCCTTTGAAGTCGAGCACACAAGCTCGTAACATATCCTTCAACATCTGAATAGTCCTCTCTAACTGTCCATTTGTCTGAGGATGATAAGCCATGCTGAATCTCAATTGAGTTCCTAGGGCTTTATGCAATGCCCTCAAAACTCTAGAAGTGAATCAGGGATCTCAGTCGGAAATGATATTCTTGGGCACCCTATGGAGCTTCACAACTCACAAATATAAATATCTACTGGCTTGTCCAGAGAGTAACTAGTATTGATTGGTATGAAGTATGCCGACTTCATTAACCGGTCCACAATTCCCAGATCACATTACAGTTCCTAATCCTAGGCAATCCCACAACAAGATCCATGGTCACACTTGGCGGTCTCTGATGCTCGATCTTTACCCTCTAGCATGTAAGACATTGAGCTACATATTTCGTCACGTCACTCTTCAATCCTAACCACCAATACATAGATTTCAAATTATGATACATTTTGGTCATACCAGGATGAAAGGTGTACCGACTCTTATGTGCATCATCCAGAATCTTCTATCTCAACTCTGCCTTAAGTGGAACACAAATTCTCTTTTGATAATGAATTAATCCACTAGGCAACAGATCATAGCCCTTAGCTTTTCCGCCTTCAATTCTAGCTAGATTACGATGTATCCAACTATCTTGCCTTTGAGCTTCTTCAATCTCATCTCTCAAGTCACTTTTCCTTTGGGAAACCATGTAGTTGGCATAGATGATCTGATTTGACAGATTCAAATCGCAAAAATCTTCAATCAATTTCCCCTCTTGCATCATCATTGTTGCTATTATCACTGTCTTTCGACTAAGAGCATCTGCAACTACATTTGCTTTACCTGGATGATATTTGATTTCTAGGTTGTAGTCCTTAAGCAATTCCATCTAATGATGCTATCTCATATTTAACTCTTTCTGGTCATACAAATACTTGATGTTCTTGTGGTCGCAAAACAGTTCTACCGTCATACCATACAAATAATGTCACCAAATCTTCAAAGTAAACACAATAGTTCATTTCATGAGTGGGATAGTTCATTTCATGAGGTTTGAGCTGTTGAGAGGCATAGGCCACCACACATCCCTACTGCATAAGGACACACCCTAATCCCTGCTTACTCACATCATTATACACAACATAGGTCAAGCTGGGATTAGGTATAATCAACATAGGTGCTGTAGTCAACCTCTCTTTCAACTCTACAAAGCATTTTTCACAATGTTCATCCCACACAAATGACTAATCCTTTCATGTGAGCTTGGTCATCGGTAAAGGAATATGTGAGAAATTCTGAATGAATCTCCAGTAGTAACTAGCAAGACCTAGAAAACTATGTATCTCAGCGACACTTTCTGGCCTCTTCCAGTACAGTACTGCTTCCACTTTACTGGGATCCATAGAAACCCCTTTACATGAGATAACATGGCCTAGGAATTTTACTTCTGAAAGCCAGAACTCGCACTTACTTAGTTTGGCATATAGTTGCTTCTCATGCAATGTATTCAACATAATTCTCAAATGATGATTATGCTCCTCCATACTCTTCAAGTATATCAGAATATCATCAATGAACACATCAACAAATTGATCCAGATATTGTCGAAAGACACGATTCATATAGTCCATGAATACCGCAGGTACATTGGTTAGTCCAAATGGCATCACTAAGAACTCATAATGACCATATCTGGTCCGGAAAGCAGTCTTTGGAACATCTTATTTCACTTGTAGCTGATGATACCCTGACCTTAGATCAATCTTCAAAAACACATATGAACCAAATTGTTGATTTAAAAGGTCATCAATTCTTGGGAGAGGGTACTTTTTCTTGACAGTAATCTTATTCAATTCTCTATAATCAATACACAAACGAAGACTTCCGTCTTTCTTTTTAACAAACAAAACTAGAGCTCCCCAAGGTGACACATTAGGTCTAATAAACCCTTTATCCAGCAACTCTTCAATATGCTTCTTCAATTCCGCCATTTCATTTAGGACCATGCGCTATGGGGCTTTTGATATAGAACCAACTATAGGCACAATGTCAATTGGGAACTAAACTTCCCTTTCAGGAGGTAACCCGCTAAGATCATCTGGAAATACCTTAGGGAATTCATTTACTATAGGTATATTTCTTAAGGTTTCACTGATATCCCCCTGCATAGAGAAGAATACCATATACCCCTGGCAACCCTTCTTCAAACACTTCTCAACTTCAACTATTGAAAGGAAGTTAAAACTAGCAGTTGGATTCTCAATATTTTGAGAAGTAGAATATACTATTCTCTTGTTCGTACAATCTAATAACATATTATTTGTTGTTAACCAATCAAAACCTAGAATGACTTCCAATTGATGGAGCGGCAAACAAATTAAATCAATAACAAATTTGTGTCCCTCCATAGTTAACATACAATTCAAACAAACTCCCGTGGTCAAAGCTTTAACACCCATCAGTGTTGACACAATCAGATCCAATGGTAAATGATGCACAGATAATCCCAAGCACTTCACACAATCATAAGCAATGAAAGAGTGGCTTGCACCCTAGTCAAACAAAGCTTGTAACAAATAACCATTGAGAAGGACTTTAACTTGTATCAAATCAGAAGATTTCTGGGCCTCTTTGTGGGTCATAGCAAATACTCGGCCCTGAGTCCTCAGCCTTTGGTCTTACCGTGGCTGTTTGCATTTGATGGAATTATGCCCCACTTGCTTACAGTTGAAACATATAATCCAACCCTTACAAGTCTTGCCATGATATGGTTGGTTGCAACAAGGGCATATCCACATAGTAGGAGCTCTATGCTATTCACAATTCCCAGGCTGATAGGGCTTTTTACTGCTACCCTTAGATGAAGAGAATCCCTGGCCTTTCCGTTTCTGGGAGGCATTACCCTTATTGGGTTCACTGTGACTACAAGCAGCTTTAGACAGATACAACGCCCTCAAATTATTTTTTGTAATTCTACACTCTTCAACAGCCTTGTTGAACTTAGTGAACATATGAGTGACTAACGACCCCAATATAAGCATATCAAAACTCCACTCTTCATCATCCATATGCTAGAGGTAGGAAGACTACCAGGATAAATGGATGAAACAGGACAAGTAGTCATCAAAGGTCTCCGTGTCCCCTTGTTTGATGTTTAGGAATTCTGTTTCCTTCTCTAGCAGCATTGATTTGGGAAAGTATTTCTCATTAAATTCTTGCTAAAACGATTCCTAAGTCAATGGCACATTTCTGCTTTGTAGAGTGAGGGAGATATTCCTCCACCAACGGTCTGCATCACTTTCTAGCTTGTAGATTGCTAGGCATGCCTTCACCTCAGACTTAATTCAATCCCTTCCTTATGGTAGGGTTTTCACAAATTCTTTCAAAAATTTCTCTTCCTATCCTAGTCTCAAATACAAGTTTTGAATATATTTACCCTGTGCAGTTAAATCACATTCATATATATATATATCAGAGTGTATAGCAAAAATCTCGGCAACCCCCGAGTACATATATAAACTAAGGCTTTTAATTCCCATATAGGGGATTACATCACCAAATCCAAATCCAAACAATATTTACATACAATACTCCCAATTCAAAATTGATAACCAACATCCATATTCTACTATATCCACAAAGGCCTAGTCATTCCTGGTCGTTTGTTTCTCTTTGGAGCAACTTGTCCTGTCTGTAAGGTTAGTCAATAGAAAGAATGAGATTCAAGAGAATCCCAGTAGTAACAAATCACTTATACAGTATATAAACACACAGCATGTAGGATCACGATTAGCAGCAACACAATGCTACATGGCTCACAACACATACGACAGCCTCACGGCTATATACACAATGCAACAGCTTTCACTGTAATCTCTATGCTCAATGTGACAGCTTTCACTATAATGGTAGCAGTATCTCAAAGCATCACAATGTATGACAACATACATACAATGCTTTACACGCAGTATAAGAGAAAGAGTCACTATCTTGTTTTTTTCGATTGTGCTTTGGCATAGGTGGATCAGGAGCAGGGCAAATATCGAATCCTATAAACCAAAATTAAGGACGAAAAATTATTACCTATTCCAATTCTTTAATAATAACTCCTAATACTTGGGTTGATTATCACTATGGTCATTTAATCAAGTCAACTAAGGGGCTAAAGTGGTCAATTCACCTAAAAGGCCAATTTTTAACCTCAAAGTTCCATAATATTACATTATGCCATAAAATCTTCAATTTTCGCATAGGTGACCAATTTGCCAGAATTTATCAGCATTTTTGAAAAATCATAACTAATTCTAGAAAAATTAAAATGAGGTGATCCCAAACCCTATTGAAAGCTCTTTAAGTCCTTTTCATATAAAAAATATGAATCATTACTAGAAATCACAACACAATTCCAGAATTACACAAAATTCCACAGTACTCCAGAATTAAGTCCAATTTTGACATCAAACTTTGGGCAACCAAAACTCCTAGATCACAAAACGAAATGACACAAATTATGTGTCTATTTTGAAGATTGGAATGTGAACTTTAAAAATGGAAATTTTTATAATTTTTAGACACAAATTACTCATTCAAAATGTCCCTACAAACTGACTTCCCTGCACAGAGTTACACTTGACAGTTTTTCCAATTTTGAACCAATGTATCCAATGGCTCCAAAATCAACAACCAACCCTATTTACACACAATTTTTCATGTAGAAAACAATGGTGACATCAAAATGAACAAATTCCCATTCATTCCCTATGTCCGTTTTTGACAGAATTTTAGGGTATTTCACAACAAACAACCACTTCACTATCTAATCACTAAGCTTAGCTCATTTGCCTCCAAACCAACATATAAGCACATACATAGGATGAAAGCTTCATGATTCCTAATATACCCTCAAAATTGAAATTAGGGTTGTCACAATAGCCCACCACAACTCAGCCAATTAAAGCATCATACACACAACATAATGGTCTTACTCACCTCTTGCTTCTTCTTGTGTTCTTTTCTTGATTCCTCAACTTTTGTTCTTGTAAGGTAGCTGAAAACTCCTCTTCTTCAAAAACAAAAACCATAGAAATGAAGCTAAGGAAGAGAGGAACAAGTTTCATAAGGGGTCTTTGAGCATAAGAGGTGATTTACTAAGTGAAATTGGAGCTAAAAGCTCACCTTATGTCTTTGTTCTTCAAACTTTACTTTCTCTTTCCTTTCTTCCAACTTAGCTGACCTTCTTTATGTGTGAGAGAGAAAGTATTATGTGTTTAGATCATCTAAGTTCAGCCACTTAATATGCTTGGCCGAATATCACCAAAGAATAAGAGAAAAACCACATGTCACCTTCTTATGGCTCCTTGTTAAGTTGTCACCTTTCTTTTTTTTGTTTTTTTTGTTCCCTCCCTTTTTCTATTCATGCCTATGCTTGGCCGACTTTTACTGCTCAAAAAGAAGAGGGTGCATATTAGTTAATCATCCACTTCCTCTCTTGTGATATGCCTTTGTTTTGGCCAAAATGTTTGACTCAGAGAAAGTGATTACATTGATCAAAAGCTCCATTTCTCTTGCCTCTTTGTCTTGGACGAAATCCTCAAGAAAAAGGGAGAAGAGATGTTGACCAAAATGCTCCCTTCTTGCTTCCTTCAAGTCAAGCCACAATTATTGACTTTTAAACTCTTTATTTTACTTGGCCAGAATTGCTTTCTCTTAGCTCTCTTTATTCATACAAAATAGCTTCTTGGAAGAGAATAATGATCTCTCAAAAATATTCTCTTACACCTCCTTAATTAATATAATTTAATTTCCAAAAATCATATGATTAGTTCACTTTTATGTCATCTTTTCCAGGGGTACTTATGTCATTAATCCCACTATCTATTCTATACATTTAGCCCTTGAGTATATTTTGGGATATTACAATTCAACCAATCTTCTGCACCTGAGGATCGAATCTCCCCCGAAACACTGGAGGCATATGTTTACAAAATCTCGAGACCCAAAACTGAAGATCCCTTTCCTCCCTAACAGGTACCCCATGTGATTCCTGATTCGGGGCAGTATGAGGTGGGGATTCTAACGGTCTTGCTGACCCTTCAACAGTTTCATCATGGCGAGTTTCTTCCTCAGTCTCTTCTGGAGTGGACTGAACTGGTCTTCTTTGTTCTTTACTTTCTCTACTCTAAGCTCTTCTCGAAGCTCATCTATCATATCGCGTTAATCCTTTATCAAACCCATTAATTCGCACATAGGATCTAGTGGATTGTCATTGACTACCTCCACCTTTGGGTCCACTTGTTGTACTCTGAGACGACCCTTTGTCTTTTTCATTCTACAAATCATTCAATACATTAGTTTCACAATTCATGTATACACATTGTCCAAAAATCTCATATATATCCACAATCACAAGGCATAGATGTGTATACCACAACTGATCATAATTATTTCCTATCCCAAAGGCAAACAACTAAGGGAGCTATCCTAGCAAACTCTACCTTGCCAGGAACTACAGCTCTGATACCAAAAATTATCACCCCCTGCCTTAACTGTAATTATAATTCAAAATTCGTAATTAAAATGAAATAGGGACCAATAATCTTCAAAAGTCATTTACAATCCCTTCCTTACGGGAGGTTTTCACAAATTCTTTCAAAACTTTCTGCCTTATCCTGGTCTCAAATTCACGTTTCGAATATAATTACCTTGTGCAGTTATATCACATTTATACATATCAGAGTGTATAGCAAAATCCCTGGCAACCCCCAGGTTTTATTTATATACTAAAGGATTTAAAGCTTCCTAAATAGGGGACTACACAACCATATTCACAATGTCATTTACATCTCAAAAAGAAAATACAGTAATCCCGTCCAACAGTGATAACCAACGATTCAAACTATACATCCTTACTAAGTCCTAGCCACTCCTTGTGGTTCGTTTCTCCTTAGAGCCACTTGCCCTGTCTGAAATGTTAGTCAATGGAAATAATGAGATTCAAGAGAATCCCAGTTGTAACAAATCACTCATACAGTGTATAAACACTAGCATATATGATCATGTTTAGCAGCATCACAATGATATATGGCTCGCGCCACATACAACAGCACTCATGGCTGTAAACATTATGTGTCAGCTTTCGCTGGGATCTCAATGCAACAGCTTACATTGTAGTCACTATGCCAGCTTTCGTTGTAATCTCAAGGCATCATAAAGTATCACAATGTATCACAATGCATGATAAATACACATACAATACTTTACACATATCATAAGAGAAAAAGTCACTACCTTATTCTTTCCTGACGTTCCTCGGCACAGTAGGCTCACGAGTCCAGCAAATGTCAAATCATATAATGAATGCCAAGAACAGTGGATTAAAACTCTATTCCAACTACTTATTTTCAAAACACTTAGAGTCATTAGAACTCTTTAGGTGGCTCTTAAAGCCTAGACATATGCCTAAAAGGGTTGGGGAAAGCTACCCTAAAGATCCCTTTTTGGAAGGTAACACACTAGTTTTTGGTTGAGTCACTCTAGTGAAGAAGGCCTGACTCGAGTGATGCCCCTAATCGTACTCGACTCTCAGTAAGTGAGATGCAAAAAGTGTGTACCCGAGAGTACCAACACACCCTGGAGTGGCCAGTTTACCCGAGCACCATCCTTGGCACTCGAGTGAGGACACATATTCACCCGAGTCCCATCTAGTGAAGTGCAGGAAGTGACAACCTAAGAGCAACTAAAATCCGAAAGTGACAAGTGCACTCGAGCACTAGCCTTTGCACTCGATAACCACCCTAATACCCGCGAGTGCCCCCACACACTCTTGACAATTTGCTTGCGAGTGTTAACCTGAGGCGCACATCCATAGTGCTATATGCACATGCACTCGAGTGATACCCTACGCACTCGAGTGGAAATCCTTATCACTCACAAGTGAAGAAGTGCACTCTTGGTTTCTACCTGAGGACTCCACTAATATGCTGAAGAGAGAGGGAAATATCTTGCAGCACTCGAGTGAGACCCTACCTCATTTGAGTGAGGCTTATCAAAAGCCAAATCGCAGCAATTGTTATAACTTTCCAGACTTGCCCAAACTGATCCCAATGGTTCAAAGACTCATACCAAAGCTCATTACCACACAAAATTCCATAAGGAACCTATTGGTAACCTCAAAACAACTAAAATGACATCCTATCCATATACATTCAGTTTTGGCTCAAATTGCTTCACAACTACCAAGATTACCAAATTACCCAATTCAATTCCTACATAACTCTAATGGCACAAGGGCACAATCTTAGACCATTTCCCACCTAACACAACACCCAATTCATTCATTCAAAATTGATACCATATTCAGGGTAAAATTCTAGAATTTACAAACTTAACCAAAGATCATAACAAATATACTAAAATGCATCAAATGCTTACCTCTTTCTTTTCTCAAAGTGATTTCCTTGATTCTCCAACTTCTAAATTTGTTCAAACACCAAAACACCACCTTTCAAAATCCTAAAACCATCAAGATGAAGCTCTCATCAAGGTGGTTGACATTGATAAAGAGACCTAGAGCATTAGAGGCCAGCAAAGATGTCAAAATCCCACCTTTGATTTTCTCTTTCTTCTTTCTCTTGTGTGAAAATAGAGGACAAGGAGAGATAAATGAAGAACTAATAATGATGATATGATTTTTCCCCATTTTCCATGCTTATACCGACTTTGGAGGGAGAGGGAAGAGAAAATATGTTGAAAATTTGACTTTCGATCCAATGGTCTATATCTTGCCACGTGTCTCCATCTTATTCTCCCTACCATAGGTTCACATAGACTCACACATGTAGGATTCCACCTCTTGCTCTTTCAAACCTAACCATTGATCTCAAGTTAGCTATGAGTTTCCTCTTCAATAATGACTAATTGGTCGATAATTTACTATTTTGACCCTGATTATCACAACATTCATTAAACCATCTTCAAACATATTCATATCACAATGCGCATCATATCCTTCAAAAGTGTTTATTCATTAATAATCACATCACTTTTGAAGTCATTAGCCCTTAATTATAGTTCAAGATATTACATGGTCCCTCCAAAGTTGTTGAGAATCAATGTTATCAGTGTAGTATGAAGGGGCACTGGTCACGTACCTTTCGTATGCTTAAGCATCTAACAAAATTTTATCAAGCCTCCATAAGAAGGAGTACGAATAATGTGGAATCATATTTGAATTTTCAAGATGAAAATGTTAAGGCACACAAGAATGATGATGTCAATGAGCAAGATAGTATTAATGGCCTTGATGCTATAACACACTTGAAGGTGGCTAATTTTTTTTAGAATCATGATTAGATGAGTTTGGTTGGAAGAACAATAAAAATGTTTTAATTTATGGTTTTTCAAATCTATTTTATGCATTATTTTCATTTCCCATTTTCATATGTAATAAGGGTATTATTGCTCATCATGTATTTTCAATTTTTTTAATGCATTTCTTTTCTTTTGGTGAAGATTATGGATGTTTCGATCATTGGGGACAAGAATAAAGATATATGTCTCATAGATAGTGCTACAACACATACCATACTTAAAGATAAAAAAATATTTATCACATTTAACAATTAGTGTAAGCATCAATACCATAGAGGGTAATACAAAACTAATTGAAGGCTTCAGAAGAGTAATTATAATATTACCCAAAGGAATGAAATTTATTATTAATAATGCTTTATATTCGTCCAAGTCTCACAAAAGTTTATTGAGTTTTAAGGATATCCACCAAAATGGGTAACATATTGAGACTATAAATGAGAAGAATATGAAATATTTACAAATTATATAATTTGTTAGATTTGGTGATAAGTGTGTCGTAGAAAAATTACCAACATTATCTATAGTTTGTACTATACAAATATTAGTACAATTGAAACAAATGCTACAGTAAACCAAAAGTTTGCTGATAAAAATATATGTATTGTTTGGCATGATCGATTAGGCCATCCTGGATCAACTATGATGTGAAGAATTATTGAAAATTCACACAGGCATCTATTGAAGAGCTAAAAGATTCTTCAATTTAAGGATTTCCCATGTGCTACTTTTTCTCAAGGTAAATTAATTACAAGACCTTCTTTGACAAAAGTTGGACCTGAATTCCAAGGGGACATATATAGGCCTATTCATTCACCATGTGGACCATTTAGATATTTTATGGTTTTAATAGATGCATCTACAAGATGGTCACATGTGTGTTTGTTGTCAACAAGTAATTTAGGATTTGCTAGATTGCTCACTCAAATAATTCAATTAAGAGTACAGTTTCTAGATCTTACAATTAAGACAATTCGTCTTAAAAATGCTAGAGTTTTCAACTCAAGCTTTTAATGGTTATTGCATGGCAACTGGAATAACAGTACAAAAATATGTTACTTGTAATAACCCAAAAATGGGATTAAGGGCTAATGACTCCAAAAGTGATGTAATTATTGTTGAATAAACACTTTTGGAGAATGTGTGATGGGAATTTGGATATTTTAATGATTCCAATGGCTTCCTTGTGAAAATTCGTGTGAGGAGAGTGTTTATTGTGAAATTGGAACCATTGGGAACAATTGTGCAAAAGTTGAAAACTCTGTCCATTGAAACTCTGTACAGGGCAGCCAATTTGTATGGACGTTTTAAATAGGCAAATGGTGTCTAAAAATTCTGAAGTTTCCAGTATTAAAGTTCACATGTCAAGCTTCAAAATGAACATATAATTTGTATCATTTTGATTTGTGACCTAAGAGTTTTGGATTTTTGAAGTTTGTCCAGCGAAATTAATTATTTTCTGGAACAGTATGCAAAGATTGAAATTCTGGGAATTTTGTGGTGATTTTCAGTAATGGCCAATATTTTTCCTATAAAGAGGACTTAAATATCGTTCATTTGGCTTTGGAATCACCTCATTTCGATTTTTCTAGAATTAGTTATGATTTTTCAAATTTGGGCAGAAAATCTGCCAGAAAATCCGAAAATGTGAAATTAGAAATTATGACATCATCATGTGGTAAGGTGACATCAACATGGAATTAAAAGCAATTCCATCATCTTCATCAGCCATTCCCGACCCATTTCAGAGAAAAAAAAGACGTGAAGAGAGCTTGGAGAAAAGAGAGAAAAAGAGGAAGAAATCTCGCAAGGTAAGCCGATTTCTCCGACGATCTAGCTCCTAACGCGTATAACCTTGTTCCTAAGCTTCTCTTCTATGTTATTTAAGGTGTTGAGAAGCAAATTTGGTGCTCAAGAGGCTAGGGTTTTCAGCCAAGTCAAGGAGAAGCTATTAGGAGCTTGAGGTAACTTCCAAACTTTCATATATTGCTTATTCTGGCTGCTGTGGGCAATTTAATCGGTGAAATTTCACCGGATTGCCATTGGTTTTAAAGTTTGGAAATGATATGGCCTAGGGGTTATGCTGCCCAAATTGGGTCTTAATGTTAGTTTTAACCTAATGTAATGGTTAATAAAGTGGTTAGGAGTACAAAGGAACGCGTTTACGGAGCCGAAATCGTAAAACCCTGATTTTCCCTGGAGAACTCATAAATTTCGGCCAGCTCTAGAAATGGGTCTTAGAGTTGGATTTTCAATGATTTGATGGTTCCATTGAGTTCAGGGGCGAAAATTAGGTAGGGTTACAGTTGGTCACTTTTTCGGAAAAGGCCGAAAAAGCATAATTACGAAAACGCCCCTGAAACCCTCGAAGTAGGGCTGCCAAGGGTAAATTTGTAATTTTACATTGAATTTGATAAATCTGAGTACGGAAATGGATTCCTTGGGCGGAAATATGTTAGGATAGCCCAGATTAGAATTTCGGGAAAAGTGCAACCGGACCGGGTACGGCGGGCCCGGGCCGGGTCCCCGGGGGTAGTTTTGTAAATTTTCATTATAAACTCATATAACCCCAAGTAACACTATGGAAGTGTCTAAATGGTGCATTTGGAATTGTAGGATTCGATATTTGTCGCCCTCGGGAACCAACTGCGCCGAAGAACGTCAGGAAAGGACAAGGTAGTGACTCTCTCTCTTATACTTTATGTAATGCACTATATGTGTGTTGTATCACTATTTTATGATGATTTCTGATGCTGTTGCGGTTATAGCTGGTGATAGCTGTCGTTTACAACGCAAGCTGTCGTTTACAGCGTAAGCTGTCGTTATTGTGATTACAGCGTAAGCTGTCGTGATGTTGATTACTGATTACAGCGTAAGCTGTCGTGATGTTGATTACAGCAAGAGCTGTCGTATTGTGTATACAGCCGTAAGTGCTGTCGTTTGTGGTGAAAACCATGTATCTGTGAATTGCTGCTGCTGTTGCTGTTTGTGATTTATGTACATGCTTTGTGTTTATGCATTGTGAGTGGTTTGTTACTACTGAGATTCTCTCGAATCTCATTCTTTCCTATGACTAACATTTCAGACAGGGCGTGTGCCTCAAAGGAGAAGCGGCCAACCCGGAGCAATTAGGACCCTTGGGGGTATATAGTTGAATTGGAAACGTTGGTTATGTATTTTGAACTCGGGATTACTGTATATTCTGAATCAGGAATACTACATTCGATTTTGGTTGTGTAATCCCCTAGTGTATACTTATAAACCTTCAAGTTTTTATGCATAGAACCCGGGAGTTGCCGGGGATGCGGTTATACACTCTGATATGATTGAATGTATATTAACTGTACAGGTAATTATATTCGAAGATTGAAATTGAGACCTGGATGGGAAAAGGAGTTTTGAAAGTTTTGTAAAAATTTTACTGTGAGACAGAAATTTTAAAACAAGGTTAAAGCATCCAATGGTCTCTAATCCGATTTAAATATGTGTTATCGAATTATAATTACGTGTTTAAAGTTAGGGGGTTACATTTTGGTATCAGAGCTGTAGTTCCTGGCAAGGGTAGAGGTAGCTAGGATAGATCCCTTAGATAATAGTAGGGATATCTGTGAATGATTGTTGTGTATGCACATGTATGTTTTATTGACATGGATATATATATGAGTTTTGTGACTATATGTGCATACTATCTCTGCTAAATTAATGGGGCAAGTTGTTTGTAGAATGAAGAAAACTAGGGGATGCCCCAATATTCCGCATGTAGACCCAGAGGTGGAGGTCGTCAATGATAATCCACCAGATCCTATGCAAGAGCTGATGGGTCTAATCCGGGATCAAAGAGATATGATAACTGAGCTGAGAGAAGAGCTCAGAGCAGAGAAAGCGAAGAACAAGGAAGGTCCAGTTCAGTCTACTCCGGAGGAAACTCAAGAAGAAACTCGACATGAGGACACTGCAGAAGGATCAGCAAGACCACTAGAATCCCCACCTCATGTTATTCCAAATCAAGAATCATATGGGATGCCGCTTAGAGAGGACAGAGACCTTCAGTTTTGGGTCACCAGATTCTGCAAGCATCTGCCTCCTGCGTTCAGAGGAAGGTTTGACCCTCAAGCAGCCGAAGATTGGATGAACAGGCTGGAGAAAATATTTGAGGTTCTTGGTTGCCCGGATGAGGTGAAGCCACGACTTGCCGTTTATAAGCTCGAAGGGGATGCAGATCGTTGTTGGCGGAATATCGCCCTAACATTGAAAAGCAAGGAAATGCCATTGACTTGGGAACTGTTTCAACAAGAGTTCAACGAGAAGTATTTTCCCAAATCGGTGAGACTCGAGAAGGAGACAGAATTTCTCAACATTAGATAAGGGGACACAGAGAATTTTGATGATTACTTGTCCCATTTTGTTCGGTTGGCTCGATACTCCTCTTACCTCCGGTACAAGGATGACGAAGAATGGAGTTCTGATATGCTCATTCGCGGTCTAAGGCGAGAATTGAGGAAACGCCTAGCTACTCACCAATTTACCAAGTTCAACAAGGCGGTTGAGCAGTGCAGGATTACAGAGAACAACTTGAGAGACCTGTATCCTGCTAAAGCTACTGGCCACAGCAGTGAACCCGGTAAGGGTGCTACCTCACAGAAGCGAAAGGGGCAAGGATCTTCATCTGGAAGTGGTAAAAAGCCCTACCAGTCTGGGAGCCGTGACCAGCAAAGAACATATTTTCCATCGTGGATTTGTCGTCGCTGTAATCAACCACACCAGGGTAAAACATGTGATGGCAAAATAATATGTTACAATTGTAAGCGTGTGGGCCATACTGCTGCTGACTGTAAAGAGCCACGACCAGACCAGAGACCGAAGACACAGGGCCGAGTGTTTGCTATGACCCACGAAGAGACCCGTAAATCTCCTGAGCTGATACAAGGTAATATTCTTCTTAATGGCCATCTGTTGCAAGTTTTGTATGATTCGGGTGCAAGTCACTCCTTCATCGCCTATGATTGCGTGAAGCGCCTGGGAATGCATGTACATAAGTTACCATTTGAATTAGTAGTGTCAACTCCAATGGGTGTTAAGGCCTTAACCACAGAAGCTTATTTGAGTTGTGTCATAACTGTGGAAGGGCACCAATCTGTTGTAGATCTTATATGTTTGCCGCTTTACCAATTGGAAGTTATTTTGGGTTTTGATTGGTTAACGGCAAATAATGTATTACTTGATTGTGGGAACAAGAGGATAGTATATCCTGTTTCTCAGAGGGCTGAAGTTGTGGATTCTAGTATGAATTTCCTTGCTGCAGCCAAAGCTGAAAAGTATCTTGAAAAGGGTTGCCAGGGTTATGTGGTGTTTTTCTCTGTGCAAGGGGAAACTGGCGAAACCTTGACTAATATACCCATGGTAAATGAATTTCCTGAGGTGTTTCCGGATGATTTATGCGGATTACCTCCAGAAAGGGAAGTTCAATTTCCAATCGATATTGTGCCTGGAGCTGGCTCTATATCTAAGGCCCCATATCGGATAGCCCCAAATGAAATGGCGGAGTTAAAGAAACAAATAGAAGACTTGCTTGAAAAAGGGTTCATTAGACCCAGTGTGTCGCCTTCGGGAGCTCCAGTGTTGTTTGTAAAGAAGAAAGACGGGAGTCTTCGATTGTGTATCGACTACAGAGAACTAAATAAAGTTACTATTAAGAACAAGTACCCTCTTCCCCGAATCGATGACCTTTTAGATCAACTATCCGGTTCGTGTGTATTTTCAAAGATTGATCTAAGGTCAGGGTATCATCAGCTACGAGTGAAAGCAGAAGATGTTCCGAAGACTGCTTTTCGGACCAGGTACGGTCACTATGAGTTCTTGGTGATGCCATTTGGGCTAACAAATGCGCCTGCGGTTTTCATGGATTACATGAACCGTATCTTTCGACAATATTTGGATCAGTTTGTTGTTGTGTTTATCGATGACATTCTGATATATTCCAAGAGTATGGAGGAGCATGGGCATCATTTGAGAGTTGTATTGACTACATTGCGTGAGAAACAACTATATGCTAAATTGAGCAAGTGCGAGTTCTGGCTATCAGAAGTGAAATTCTTAGGCCATGTTATCTCGCAAGAAGGGGTCTCTGTGGATCCCAGTAAAGTAGAAGCAGTACTGGACTGGAAGAGGCCAGAATCTGTGGCGGAAATACGTAGTTTTATGGGTCTTGCTGGTTATTATCGGAGATTTATCCAAAATTTCTCCCGTATTGCGTTGCCGATGACCAAGCTCACAAGAAAAGATCAGCCGTTTGTGTGGGATGAGAAATGTGAAAACTGTTTTGTGGAGCTGAAGGAGAGGTTGACGACGGCACCTGTGTTGATTTTACCCGATCCCAGTTTGACATACGTTGTGTATTCTGATGCCAGTGGGCAGGGATTAGGGTGTGTCCTTATGCAGCAGGGACGTGTGGTGGCTTACGCCTCTCGACATCTCAGACCTCATGAATTGAACTATCCCACTCATGATCTGGAGCTTGCGGCCATTGTATTTGCTTTGAAGATTTGGCGTCATTACCTGTATGGTGTGACTGTGGAATTGTACTGCAACTACAAGAGTCTCAAATATCTGTATGATCAAAAAGAACTGAATATGAGACAGCGCCGTTGGATGGAATATCTTAAGGACTACGACCTAGAAATAAAATATCATCCGGGTAAGGCAAATGTAGTCGCTGATGCTCTTAGCCGAAAGACTGTGCTCGTTGCAGCCAGATGATACAAGAAAGGAAATTGATTGAAGATTTTCGTGATTTAAATTTGACAAACCAGATAATCTGTGCCAATTACACTGTTTCTCAAGAGGAGAGTGATCTAAGGGTGGAAATTGAAGAAGCTCAGAGTCAAGATGACTGGATACAGCGCAATCTGACTCGAATCAAACAGGGAGAAGTTTCAGGCTACGACATATCGCCTCGTGGATTGGTTCGTTACCAGAAAAGAGTCTGCGTTCCACTTAAGGCAGAGTTGAGGCAGAAGATTCTGGATAAGGCACACAAGAGCCAATATACTCTTCATCCTGGTATGACCAAGATGTATCAGAATCTGAAATCGGTGTATTGGTGGCCGGGTTTGAAGAGTGACGTGACCAAATATGTTGCAAGGTGTCTCACTTGTCAGAAAGTGAAGATCGAGCACCAGAGACCGCCTGGTTTACTTCAGAGTCCTGAGATTCCGGAATGCAAATGGGAAAGCGTGACCATGGATTTGGTTGTGGGATTACCCAGGATCAGAAAATATGATGCGATCTGGGTAATTGTGGATCGGTTAACGAAGTCAGCCCACTTCATATCAATCAATGCTGGTTATTCTCCTGATAAACTAGCGGAGATTTATATCCGAGAGATTGTCAAACTTCATGGTGTTCCAAAAAACATCATTTCCGATCGAGATCCACGATTTACTTCGAAGTTTTGGAAAGCATTGCATGAAGCCTTAGGTACTCAACTGAGATTCAGTACGGCTTATCATCCTCAAACGGATGAACAATCTGAGAGAACAATTCAGATGCTGGAAGATATGTTGCGAGCTTGTGTTCTCGACTTTAAAGGAAGTTGGGATCGTTTCCTTCCACTAGCTGAGTTCGCTTACAACAATAGCTATCATGCGAGCATCCAAATGGCTCCGTATGAAGCGTTGTATGGAAGACGGTGTCAATCACCTTTATGCTAGAATGAATTATCCAAAAGGAAGCTTTATGGGCCAGATTTGGTTGATCAAACCTCAGCACAGATTCGGATCATTCGTAAGAGGCTCCTTGTAGCGCAGAGTCAACAGAAAAGTTACGCTGACAAGAGGAGAAGGCCTCTAGAATTTGAGGTTGGTGATCACATATTCCTGAGAGTATCACCAATTACGGGCATTGGGCGAGCCATCAAGAGGAAGAAGCTGAGCCCGAGATATATAGGTCCTTTTGAAATCCTTGAGAGGATTGGGCCTGTTGCTTATCGAGTAGCCCTACCCCCAAACTTGAGCAGACTCCACGATGTGTTTCATGTTTCCCAACTAAAGAAGTATCAACCGGATCCATCTCATATTGTTGAATATGAAGAAGTTGAGTTACAAGAGAACTTCACATATGCGATAGAGCCAGAACAGATCATCGATAGAGAAGAACGACGGCTCAGACACCGAAACATTCCATTTGTTAAGGTGATCTGGAAGGGAATGACTCAGAGGGAAGCAACTTGGGAAGCGGAAGCAGATATGCAAAGAAGATATATGGAGTTTATGGCTCAAGTAGTTTGACAAATTTCGAGGACGAAATTTATTTTACGGGGGGAGAGTTGTAATAACCCAAAAATGGGATTAAGGGCTAATGACTCCAAAAGTAATGTAATTATTGTTGAATAAACACTTTTGGAGAATGTGTGATGGGAATTTGGATATTTTAATGATTCCAATGGCTTCCTTGTGAAAATTCATGTGGGGAGAGTGTTTATTGTGAAATTGGAACCATTGGGAACAATTGTGCAAAAGTTGAAAACTCTGTCCATTGAAACTCTGTACAGGGCAGCTAATTTGTATGGACGTTTTAAATAGGCAAATGGTGTCTAAAAATTCTGAAATTTCCAGTATTAAAGTTCACATGTCAAGCTTCAAAATGAACATATAATTTGTATCATTTTGATTTGTGACCTAAGAGTTTTGGATTTTTGAAGTTTGCCCAGCGAAATTAATTATTTTCTGGAACAGTATGAAAAGATTGAAATTCTGGGAATTTTGTGGTGATTTTCAGTAACGGCCAATATTTTTCCTATGAAGAGGACTTAAATATCTTTCATTTGGCTTTGGAATCACCTCATTTCGATTTTTCTAGAATTAGTTATGATTTTTCAAAGTTGGGCAGAAAATCTGCCAGAAAATCCGAAAATGTGAAATTAGAAATTATGACATCAACATGGAATTAAAAGTAATTCCATCATCTTCATCAGCCATTCCCGACCCATTTCAGAGAAAAAAAAAGATGTGAAGAGAGCTTGGAGAAAAGAGAGAAAAAGAGGAAGAAATCTCGCAAGGTAAGCCGATTTCTCCGACGATCTAGCTCCTAACGCGTATAACCTTGTTCCTAAGCTTCTCTTCTATGTTATTTAAGGTGTTGAGAAGCAAATTTGGTGCTCAAGAGGCTAGGTTTTTCAGTCAAGTCAAGGAGAAGCTATTAGGAGCTTGAGGTAACTTCCAAACTTTCGTATATTGCTTATTCTGGCTGCTGTGGGCAATTTAATCGGTGAAATTTCACCGGATTGCAATTGGTTTTAAAGTTTGGAAATGATATGGCCTAGGGGTTATGCTGCCCAAATTGGGTCTTAATGTTAGATTTAACCTAATGTAATGGTTAATAAAGTGGTTAGGAGTACAAAGGAACGCGTTTACAGAGCCGAAATCGTAAAACCCCGATTTTCCCCGGAGAACTCATAAATTTCGGCCAGCTCTAGAAATGGATCTTAGAGTTGGATTTTCAATGATTTGATGGTTCCATTGAGTTCAGGGGCGAAAATTAGGTGGGGTTACAGTTGGTCACTTTTTCGGAAAAGGCCAAAAAAGCATAATTACGAAAACGCCCCTGAAACCCTCGAAGTAGGGCTGCCAAGGGTAAATTTGTAATTTTACATTGAATTTGATAAATCCGAGTACGGAAATGGATTCCTTGGGCGGAAATATGTTAGGATAGCCCAGATTAGAATTTCGGGAAAAGTGCAACCGGACCGGGTACGGCGGGCCCGGGCCGGGTCCCCGGGGGTAGTTTTGTAAATTTTCATTATAAACTCATATAACCCCAAGTAACACTATGGAAGTGTCTAAATGGTGCATTTGGAATTGTAGGATTCGATATTTGCCGCCCTCGGGAGCCAACTGCGCCGAAGAACGTCAGGAAAGGACAAGGTAGTGACTCTCTCTCTTATACTTTATGTAATGCACTGTATGTGTGTTGTATCACTGTTTTATGATGATTTCTGATGCTGCTGCGGTTACAGCTGGTGATAGCTGTCGTTTACAGCGTAAGCTGTCGTTTACAGCGCAAGCTGTCGTTTACAGCGCAAGCTGTCGTTTACAGCGTAAGCTGTCGTTATTGTGATCACAGCGTAAGCTGTCGTGATGTTGATTACTGATTACAGCGTAAGCTGTCGTGATGCTGATTACAGCAAGAGCTGTCGTATTGTGTATACAGCCGTGAGTGCTGTCGTTTGTGGTGAAAACCATGTATCTGTGAATTGCTGTTGCTGTTGCTGTTTGTGATTTATGTACATGCTTTGTGTTTATGCATTGTGTGAGTTGTTTGTTACTACTGAGATTCTCTCGAATCTCATTCTTTCCTATGACTAACATTTCAGACAGGGCGTGTGGCTCAAAGCAGAAGCGACCAACCCGGAGCAATTAGGACCCTTGGGGGTATATAGTTGAATTGGAAACGTTGGTTATGTATTTTGAACTCGGGATTACTGTATATTCTGAATCAGGAATACTACATTCGATTTTGGTTGTGTAATCCCCTAGTGTATACTTATAAACCTTCAGATTTTTATGCATAGAACCCGGGAGTTGTCGGGGATGCGGTTATACACTTTGATATGATTGAATGTATATTAACTGCACAGGTAATTATATTCGAATATTGAAATTGAGACCTGGATGGGAAAAGGAGTTTTGAAAGTTTTGTAAAAATTTTACTGTGAGACAGAAAGTTTAAAACAAGGTTAAAGCATCCAATGGTCTCTAATCCGATTTAAATATGTGTTATCGAATTATAATTACGTGTTTAAAGTTAGGGGGTTACATTACTCATGTCCACACTCAACATGGTCTAGCAGAATCATTCATTAAACGCATCCAATTGATAGCTAGACCATGCTTTTGAGAACAAAGTTTCCCATATCAGCTTGAAGGCATGCAATTCTACGTGCAGCAGGAATTATATGCATTAGGCCAACAAGTTATTATGAATTATCCCCATTACAATTGGCTTTTGGTCAAGAGCCAAATATTTTCCATCTTAGAATTTTTGGATGTGTGGTATTTGTTCCTATTACTCCACCACAACGCACGACCTCAAAGGAGGTTAGGAATATATGTTGGGTATAAATCTCTTTCTATAATTAAATATTTAGAGTCATCAACTGGAGATTTATTTACGACATGTTTTTAGAATTGCCATTTTGATGAGACAATTTTCCCAACATTAAGTGAAGATAATAAGCAGCTGGATCAAGAAACTACATGGAAAACATCGTCACTATCACATCTAGATCTTCATATACAACAATGTGAGCTTGAAGTTCAAAACATAATTTATCTGCAAAATATTGCAAATCAACTGCTAGATGCATTTACTAACTTTAAGAGATTTATTAAATCTCACATTTTAGCTAAAAATGCTCCACTTAGAATTGATGTCCTAGGAGGACAACTATCAATTGCAAATAAGACTAAACCACGCTTGAAGCATGGTAGGACAATTGGTTCCAAAGATAAAAATCCTAGAAAGAAAAAGGGAGTGATTAACCAATATTGTCAAGCTGAGGAGGCAGACATAACTAATCAAAAGACCCTAGAAGAGGTCCAGGTACATTAAAATAATGAAGATATCTCGATGAGTTATGTCACTATCAGAAAAATATGGAACTGAGAAAGTATAGTTGTCAACAACGTATTTTCATATAATGTTGTGATTGAAATAATTAATCAGAATGTAGAAATAGAAATGATTGGCCAAAATGGAAAGACACAATTCAACAAAAGTTAAATTCACTCTCAAAACGTGAAGTTTTTAGACTTGTAGTCCAAATACCAAATGGTGCAAAGCCTGTTGGGTATTGATAGGTATTTGTGCAAACACAAAATGAGAAAAATGAGGTTGTTAGATATAAAGCATGACTGGTAGCACAAGGATTTTCACAAAGACCTAACAGTGATTATGAAGAGACATATTCTCATATGGTGGATGCAATCACTTTAAGGTATTTAATTAGTCTAGTAGTGATCGAAAAACTGGATCTGTGCCTAATAGATGTTTTACAACCTAGTTATATAGCACTTTAGATACTGAAATCTAAATGAAAATGCCTAAATGAAAGTCCCTAAAGTTGTTGATTGTTTAAAGAGGGAGGATCTTAGAAGAACAAAGTTTTGTCTCGGCCACAATTGAGCATTTAACAAATGCAATTCTCCTTCATCGATCAACTTATGATGAAAAAATATTGAAATAATTTTATATGGATAAAACACATCTATTAATTACTCTAATGGTTGTAAGATCGCTTGATAAGAAGAAGGATCCTTTTCTCCCTCAAGAGAAAATGGAAGAACTTCTTGATCCAGAACTACCATATCTCAGTGTTATAGGTGCACTAATTTATCTTGCCAATACAACATGACCCGATATTACATTTGCCATGAATTTATTGGCAAGATTTAGGTATTCTCCAACAAGAAGGCATTGGAACGGAATTAAACATATATTCTAATATCTTTAAGGAACAAATGATATGGGATTATTTTATTGTAATAAATTTTTATCATATCCACATAATGTCAAATCTCAAATATGATATTTATTTACTTGTGGATGTACAGTTCTATCTTGGCACTCAATAAAATAGACTTTAGTAGCTACCTCATCAAATCATGCAAAGATAATTTCAGTTCAAGAGGCAAGTTGAGAATGTGTTTGACTAAGGTCAATGACTCAACATATCCAAAAAGTGTGTGGTTCGTTTCCTGAACAAATGATTCTAACAATATTATATGGAGATAATACAACATATATAGCTCAATTGAAAGGAGGGTACATCAAATGAGATATAACAAAACATATTTGTTTCCAAAATTCTTTTTCACTCATGATCTTATGACGAGTGGTGACATAGATGTTCAGTAAATTTGCTTATGTGACAACCTTGTCGATTTGTTTACTAAGACATTACCAACTAGAACATTTAGAGCTTGTTTGGTTCAATCCCATTGCATGTTTGCAATGGTAATCATGATTGCATTACCAAGATAAGAGTATTTGGTTGCTCTTTAGCATGGTAATAGGGTTTACCATGGTAATGATGATTACCAAAAAATTGGTAATCCTCATTCATACCTCCCCCCTATGAATGCTCATTACCATCTCATTGTATGGTCTAAAAAGTCCAAGTTACCCTTTACTTTCCCTTGTCTTTGTTTCACTTACCTCATTTCACTTGTCGCATCACGTTACAACTACCACCGCCACAACCTCTTCCTCTTCCACCGCCGTCACCCTCGGCCCCTCTACCAGCTCACCACCCACTGTCTCCACCTCCTCCTCTGCAACCACCCTCACCCCTGCCGCCCCCTACCACCACCACCGCAGCCACCGCCGCCACTACCACCACCTCCTCCTCTATTGCCACCAGCCCACCGCCCACCACCACCTTATCCACCCCCCGCCAACCACCGTCACCGCCACCGCCGCCACCACTACCACACCTCCTTCTCCACCGCTACCCCAGGCCTCGCCACCCCCGCCAACCCCACCACCACCACCTCTTCCTCCACCCCCGCCGCCACAACTACCCCCACCTCTTCCGCCACCGCCACCCCCATCATTACCACTGCCACACCTCTTCCTCCTCCATCCCCGTCGTCACCGGCTTGTAACTATGTTTTCTACAAAGATTATATTAAGGGGTAAAATAGACTTTGTGTAATATATTAATTTTAAAATATTAACTTATTGCATGTTGCTTAAAAATCAAACCAAAAACTACCCCTGTAATTAATATTGCATTGCATTACCATTGCATCGCATTGCACTGCATCGTAGGGTGTAATGGGATCGAACCAAACAGGCCATTAAGAATTTAATGCATGGTATTGGAATGTGTAGGCTCAAATGTAATATCCTGAATTTTGGGCTTAGAGACTTGAGGATAAGCCTATATCAGGCAGACTACTAAGCCCAGTTTGGAAAGAGTCCCAGTAATGTCAGGAAATAGAAAGATTGTTGAGGACTATGTGATTTAGTTTCCAGGAAGAGAATGGTTCTCCTGAAGATATGAGGGCTCAAAGGTTGTAGTTAGTTGGAAGAAATATATCAGTGTATGTGTATAAGGGGACACTTGGCGCCATCTTATGGGACATAGGGGTTTAAAGTGCCATTTAGCAGGCCTTGATATACGTGGTGCAGTCCTGAGTAAGGCCCGTGCATGCTCTTGAGTAAACACCAATAAAGTAGCTTTATTAAAGTAACTTTATTAAAGTAGCTTTAATAAAGTAAGTAATGATGACTCAACTTTAAGGGTGGCACCACAAGAAACCACATGTTCCTTTATCATTACAATTGCTTTCTGAATATGTGTTGGCCACACAAGGAAGTGACACATGTCCTTCATCATTGCAATTGCTTTTTACTTTTTGAGTTAGCACTCTAAAATGGTGCCACCTAGCCTCTGATTTTAGGGAATTACCAATCTCTAGTCTGGACATGCACTTGACTTACTCAATCACTAAACTCGGGAGTCAGGGAATTAATCAGGCTTCTGTTCCCCTGACATAAAAGTGAAGCCTAGGAGGAGGAAAGAGAAAAAGGGATCTACTTCTTTTTAAGACATATGGCATACTAAGAATCTACCAAATGCAAGATTAAATCCTAACCCTCCATCTTTCCTTAAGAATTCGACCAAGGGCCCAAAATTGGAGGAAAAATTTGAGAAAATCTAAGGAAAAAGAAAGAAGAGAGAAGGAGAGAAAAACTATTGTGTTCTTGAGCTCATCCTCCGATTTCACTATCGAATAGCCATTTCTAGCTCTTAGAGCCTTCTCTAATGTTGTTCCTTTTAGTGAGAACAACATTTTTATGGTTCTGGATTCTTGATCAAAGGTGTTTGGTATCATCTGCAAGGTGGAGGTGCTTCTAAAATCAAGAATTGGATATGAATTGTATAGAGGTAATATAAGCTGTAATTGGAACCAAATATCTTGAGGTTTTGTTCAATTTTTATGTTGCCCTAATTTTGGCCAGGCCTAGAACCCTAGGAAGAAGTGTGATTTTGGTGTTTCTGAGGTGTCTATTGGATTATACATGAAAAACTATGTAGGAATAGCCTCTAATTTTGATTTTAGAAGATTGTATTAAAAGCTCTAATTTTTGGAAATTAATGTTAGAATCTGCCAATTTGTATTTTTTGGGAGACAGTATGTTTGTGACAAAATTTTGAATAACCAACTCATGTCCAACGATTGTGATATTTTTCAGATTGGTAATAGATATCCTAAGCTTTAATTTGATATATAATATGTGTCATTTGGATTAGTAGATTGTAAAATATGAATTTTTGAAGTTGGGCATTAAATCTGGAATGATTTCTATGGTAGTGAGGATTGTTTGAGGTTTCTGGACTTTTGTGCCAATAATTGGCAGTGGTACTATTTTTTGTTTAAAGAGGACTTAAATAGCTTTACATAGAAATTATAACCATCCCATTTAGAGTTCCCTAGAATAAGTTATAAATTTTTAAAGTTAGGTGAAAATTTTGACAACATAGGCTTGATATGCAAAAATGAGGAATTGGAGTGAATTGTAAATAAGAGTGACTTTCAAAGGTAGAGTTATATCCTAGAGGCTAATGTAGCCACATTGGACATTCATTTGTCATAGCTCTAATGATTTGGTTATATGTTTAGGGCCATGAGATGACAAAGAAGAGGAATGGAAGAAACTTCAAGCAACTTCAATAGTTAGAAGAAAAGGGGACAAGAAAAGACCTAAGTCTAAAAGGGCAGTAAACTTACCTAACTTGCATGTATTTGATAAGTATGCTTGTGCATTGTTGTATGTAATTGCTTTACTGGATTATGTGATACATATATAAATGATTTAAGCTCTATTTCTATATATGTTATGGCCATGAATATGATATATGAAACATTGAGCATGCAGATATGTCATTATGTTGCATGAATTTTTGTAAGGCAAGTATATCATACATAAAGCATTTATCTTGCATACTAAGCGGTATTGTTTGCTACTGAGATTCCCCTAAATCTCACCCTTCCGTAACTAACCATATAGGCACATGAGCTCTGAAGAGGAGTGCAGGACGATATGTAGGATAAAGAAGTTGCAATGAAAAGATGAATATTAACACGTGCTAATCCGTTATGTGTAAATTAATGTTTGAATTGGTTAATAGTATAACCTACATGATGGATGGATTAATATCCTAAGCATAATAATTGAACTAGGGATGAGTAATCGCATGGTACGAGCCCATTAGTTAACAAACATTCCATAAATAAGAGTATACTAAGAACTCTGATAGAAATGAATAGAGCAAAGAATCGCTCTAATTGAATTGAAAGAAAAGATCATAATCATTAAGTAATAACAAAGTTGCGAACCACTAAAAGACTCTTCCAAAAAATTTTGAAATTTTCAGAAAAACCCACTCAACTATAGGTTCGAATCCTATCTTGAAGTTGGGATTTAGAACTATTTTACAAAGGTGGTTCAGACTTGTTGTGTAAAAGCTCATTTGATTGGGTTTGAGAATTACATGTTACATTAAAGACATAAAGTGATGTTGTCATCAGGAGAAGTAAGCATTGTATTCTCTCTTTTTTTTCACCATGTTTTTATCCCAATGGGTTTTTCCTGGTCGAGTTTTAATGAGACACAACATTTGTTCATGGACATCCAAGGGGAGTGTTGTAAAAATACTAATTGAGGTGGGTGTCCATAAACTCTCAACTCTTGTTCTTTCATTTTCTACTCTCCAATAAATAATTTTTAGGAGTCTTCATGCCCATAACTCAAAGGTTACAATTTATACACTCATGAGGATTAAAGTTTGCCATTTACTTTATGTAATTCTTGGTTGTGGTTGAGGGCCTATAAATAGAGCACTATGTATTATACTTTGGTTGTGTAATATCCCAAAAAGTGATTAAGGGCTGGTGACTTCAAAAGTGGATGTAATTATTGTTGAATAAACACTTTTGAAGAATGTGTGATGGGAATTTGGATATTTTAATGATTCCAATGGCTTCCTTGTGAAAATTTATGTGGGAATGATGTTTGGTATGAAAATGGAACCAATGGAAGCAAAGATGCAAAATCTAAAATTCTGTCCAGTGAAATTCTATTCTGGGCAGTCCGTTTGTGTGAACGTTTTTAATTACCAAATGGTATCTAAAAATTCTGAAACTTTCCAGTCTTATAGTTCACATCTCAACCTTCAAAATGGACATATAATTTGTTCCATTTCGTTTTGTGAACTAGGAGATATAACTGTCTAAAGTTTGGCATGGAAACTGAACTCTGTTTTGGGGCAGTGATGAGTTTTATGTAATTCTGGAATTGTGTGGTGATTTTTAGTAATGGCCAATATTTTTCCTATGAATAGGACTTAAATATCTTTCATTTTGCTTTGGAATCACCTCATTTTGAGTTTTATAGAATTAGTTATGATTTTTCAAAGTTTGGGCAGAAAATCTGCCAGAAAATCCGAAAATGGAAATTATGACATCATCTCATTAAAAGATGATGTCAGCATGGAATATTAATCAAATTGCTCATCTTCTTCAGCTCATTTCTGTCGCACACAGCAGCTGAATGAGGAGTGAGAACGTTGAGGTTTGTAGAGAGAGAAAGGAGAAGAAAAATCACAAGGTAAGCCGATTTCTCCGACGATTTAGCTCCTAACGTGTGTAACTCCGATCCTAAGCTACTCCTCTTTGTTCTTTAAGGTTTGGAAGCTCAAAATCTGTTGTTGAGCACTTAGGGTTTTCAGCAATATTTGGGAAAAGCTAGTGGGAGCTTGAGGTAACTTCCAAACTTTCGTATATTGCTTATTCTGGCTGCTGTGGGCAATTTAATCGGTGAAATTTCGCCGGATTGCCATTGGTTTTAAATTTTGGAAATTGAGTTTCCTAGGGGTTATGCTGCCCAAATTGGGTCTTAATGTTAGTTTTAACCTAATGTAATGGTTAATAAAGTGGTTAGGAGTAGAAAGGAACGCGTTTACAGAGCCGAAATCGTAAAACCCCGATTTTCCCCGGAGAACTCATAAATTTCGGCCAGCTCTAGAAATAGGTCTTAAGAGTTGGATTTTCAATGATTTAATGGTTCCATTGAGTTCAGGAGCGAAAATTAGGTGGGGTTACAGTTGGTCACTTTTTCGGAAAAGGCCGAAAAAGCATAATTACGAAAACGCCCCTAAAACCCTTAAAGTGGGGCTGCCAAGGGTAAGTTTGTAATTTAACATTGAATTTGATAATTTCGAGTACGAAAATGGATTCCTTGGGCGGAAATATGTTAGGATAGCCCAGATTAGAATTTCGGGAAAAGTGCAACCGGACCGGGTACGGCGGGCCCGGGCTGGGTCCCCGGGGGTAGTTTTGTAAATTTTCATTATAGACTCATATAACCCCAAGTAACACTATGGAAGTGTCTAAATGGTGCATTTGGAATTGTAGGATTCGATATTTGCCGCCCTCGGGAGCCCGCAGTGCCAAGAAACGTCGGGAAAGGATCAGGTAGTGACTTTCTCTCTCTTATACTATGTATAATGCTCTGTATGTGTGTGTTATCATTGTTATGTGATGATTCTTTGATGCTGCTGTGATTACAGCTGGTGATAGCTGTCGTTTACAGCGCAAGCTGTCGTTTACAGCACAAGCTGTCATTTACAGCGTAAGCTATCGTTATTGTGATTACAGCGTAAGCTGTCGTGATTATTATTACAGCGAGAGCTGTCGTATTGTGCATACAGCTGTGAGTGCTGTCGTTTGTGGTGAAAACCATGTATCTTTGAGATTGCTACTGCTGTTGCTGGTTGTGATTTATATACATGCTTTGTGTTATGCATTGTGTGAGTGGTTTGTTACTACTGGGATTCGCTCGAATCTCATTCTTTCCTATGACTAACATTTCAGACAGGGCATGTGGCTCAAAGGAGAAGCGGCCAACCCGAAGCACTTAGGATCTTTAGTGATACTAAGGATTTTTTGAGATGTTGGTTATCTACTTTAAACTCGGGATTACTGGATATTTTGAATTAGGAATTTTATATTCGATTTTGGTTGTGTAATCCCCTAGTGGATACTTGTAACCTCTAGATTATATATGTATAGAACCCGGGAGTTGCCGGGGATTTGGTTATACACTCTGTTATACATGAATGTAGATAAACTGCACAGGTAATTATATTCGAATTTTGAAATGGAGACCAGGAACAGGAAGAGATTTTGAATGTTTTGTGAAAACCCTACTACAAAGTAGGAGATTGAAATGAGTTTAAGTTATCCGATGGTCTCTAATCCGAATTAAATGTGCATTATCGAATTATAATTACGTGATTAAAGGCAGGGTGTTACAGGTTGCATTCAAATAAATAAGATATTGTTCAATGTTTCTCTCTAATTTTCTCTTTATCTCTTTCATTTCATCTTTTGTATTTTCCCATTTTTATAACAACACTAGTGGAAAAAATGCTTTTTAGACTGGTTTTGGATCAGGTCTTGATACAGTCGGTCTAAAAAGTAACAGACTTTTTAGACCAGTTAGGAAACTGGTCTTAAAATCACTTTTTTAGACCGGTTGCTGAAAGGCTAGGTCTAAAAATTTTAGACTTTTTAGACCGGTTGTTTAAAAGCCGGTCTAAAAAAATTTTTTCCAAGACTTTTAAGACCGGTTATTATAATAACCGGTCTTAAAAGTGACATTTTTTTTAAAAAAGTAAATAGGCCTTTTTTTATTGGAAGGATTTTAAAATCATCTCAATCCAAAAAAAATGTGCACCATTTTTTTACTATCATATAATTTTAAGTAAGCTATGATAACCATAATTAAATAATGAAAAACAACAACTCATAAGATAAAAAATCGACAATAATTAATAAAAAATATCTCAATCTTGCAATAAAACTATAAAAGTGTGAACAAATTTAATAAAACAAATATTCATCATACAAAGGTTCATGAGCCACATACATGAATTAACATGAACCAAAATACATGTAAAAGAAAATGAGATAAATAGCATCATGTATCTTAAGAGATATGTGATGCACACTAATTTATAAGAAATTGACAGAATGAAACAAATATGAGTACCTGCATGATAATCAAGACGTCCAAGGGATTGCTATCCTCACATATTGTGCGTGGGATAAATCCATAGTTTTGGGGGTACAAAACTGATGAGTAAAGAATATGGTCAACTCGTACGTAGATGCATGTTCAGCAATAAACCATGTAAATAAGCAGGAAAAATGGAAGCTCAACTATTATCACCTTTATAAGTCCAATTTTTTTTCAAGCTCATACTTGACCTTGCTTCCTTTCCCAATTTCAACAACCTGCATGCTGCACAAGTAAGCAAATAACTGAATAAGATAACCACTTTAAGTCCAACAAGGTATTTGATCCTGTGTATATGCAGAGAGTTTGGAAATGATGTGCATTATACATGGCTTTTAAACAGAGTGACTTGCTATGAGTTTTATATCCTAACACAAATCCATGTATGTCATATAATAACTGATAGTTGTTTGCAACATTGGAATTCTGACTTTAGAACACCTCAACAATCAATGACCAGTCTAGATTATTTCCAGATGAAAAAAGTTTAGAATTGAAAACAAGGAAACTAAATAATATAAATATGCATGTTATATTGGCATTTACCACATCCATCCCATAAAGTTACAAAGAAGAAGACAAGGCATGTCACCTGTAAAATTGAAGTCCTATGATTAAGCCACAAGCATCAATGTTTTTATGTGATATGCTGCAGATCAAGGATCCCAATCAACTTTTCATTTCCTGTTTCACTTCCTTTGATAGCATTGAGGACCAAAGAAATTTAAAACAATGAATTCTTCAGTCTTCTACGAGAATAAAATAGAAAGCACAGAGGTTCTGGAATTTGAGCCACTACAAATAAATGAGCCATTTGTTAGAAAAAAAAATGTAGGAAAATAATAAGGAACCATCAACAAAAATAAGTAAATTCCTAATCAGTTGGACGCAAAGAACCCCTTCCTTGACATCTCTCTTTTTCTTTAATAACAAACAAGATCGCATCTTTCTCAAGTTTACAATAATCCGCTCCGGTTTTGGCAGCAACGGAAGCTAATAAAAAGGAGAATTTTGTAAGAAAAGTTTCAAACGTTGACGGGTCAGATGCAAAAATTCATATTTTCATATGGAGGAAATAGTGATATGCATAGAAAAGGTTCTGAATTCTATGATAAAATCAAAATTAGTAACACCAAAATGAAATAATTCAAAAAGATAAGACTACACAAATCATAATTTGTCAATTTAACAAATTCATACCTACAAATTTTAAAACACCGTCTCATTGGCACAAAAAACCCCAAAACTCTTTTTTCCTCTGTTGCTTCGTAGAATTCAACAAACTTATCCTCCAAAGGGTTGAGAAGAAAGAGAAATAAAACAAATCTTGACGTCAGTTTAGAGCACAACAAAATCATAAATAAGAGATCTAATCGAGAAAACATTGTGAAATTAGGGTTTGAATGAGAGAAGAAGAACGCACCCCACGACTAGGCGACAACCCTTGTCGTATCGCTGCAAGTGCCAGCCTGTCAACACCCGTTTCCATTTTGATAATCGAAGAGTAATAAAGACAAAATTCAATGGGCATACAGAAAAGTACAATTATACTGATAAAAATATTCGTTTACAATCCCAACGTCGTTCGTTTACAATTCCGATATTGTTCGTCGACGGAAACAGAAAATACAATGAAAGTTTTAATATTTACAAATTATCCAAAATATTAAGGCATAGACTAAAGCATAACCACGTTCATATCCTCGCCTCGAGACACGTGCCACTCACTTTTCGGCATCAACGTCTTTGCCCTTTGGCCCACTGGTACCCGTTGAGGTGTTTATTTAAAAATAGGGTGAGATTCTGAAGAATCTCCGTAGAGGCATAATATCTTTCATAGAAAATGCGAAAAGTAAATATGACATGCGCCAAGGTATGCACAAATTAATGGACAATATAAACACATCATCGTCATGTATACATGAGTAGGGCCCAGCCCCACAATCTACACAGGTTGGACTTCTGCCAACTCCCAGTGTAAGTGCACCTCTGGCACTAACAGCCTCTCTCTAGGCAAATCATGTTATTAATAAAGTGCATTTACAAAACAATGGCATCCACACAATCACATAACTTATGGCATAGTGTATGAAGGATAATGTCCCTACCTCAAAGCTTTAATATCCCTTATTTAATAGTGTATCGTAAAGCGTGCTGTCCTGGCGTCCGACTCGGTCCTAAAATATTAAATGTACCAGAAATAGGTCATAACCTATCCAAGTATCATTTTAGACTCTTCCATAGTGTTTATTGTGGTTATATTAGTCTATGGTGAAAATTTACAAAAATGCCCCCAGGAACCCGGCTCGGCCCCGCCGTACACAGCCCGATGGCACGTTTTCCCAAAATTTTGACCAAAGCTATTCTAACTTATTTTCGCCCAAGGAATCCATTTCCGGGCTCGAAATTACCAAATTCACTGTAAAATTACGAAAATACCCTTGACAGCCCCTATTTAGTGATTTCAGTGGCGTTTTCGTAAATATGCTTTTTCGGCCTCTACCGAAAAAGTGCCCAACTGTAACCCCACCTATTTTTGCCCACTGAATCCAATGGAACCATTTATTTTATGAAAATCCAACTCCTTCCCTCAGATCTTTGCTGGCCGAAATATTGGTCAAAAATTGGAAAAATGGAGTTGTGTTTTAGCTTCTAAAACTTGTACTTTTCCACTTCTAATCCTAGATTAATTCATTTAAAAACTTCATAATCATGATTTAAAGGATTTTGGGCAGCATAACCCCTTAGGATTATGGCTTTTCCAATTTTACAACTTAACCAAAAATCACATAAATCAAACAACAATCACCAACAACAACTTCAATACACAAAGAAGTTGAGATTTTGGAGATTACCTCTTGATCCTTGGTGTTTCTCTCTCTAGAACGTCCTCTCTCTCTTCTCCTTGAGCTAAGAATGAGTCTTCAAGATCATAGATTCATAAAGAAACATGTTTTAGAGAAGGATCTAAGGGAAATGTTACAAGGAAAGCTTAAGAATCAACTCTTACCTTAAGATTTCTTCTTCCTCTTCCCTCTAACTCTTCAAAGTTTCTCCAAACTCTCTCCCTCTCTATGTTGGACAAAAATGCATGAAGGGAAGGGAAGAGAAAGCCTTCATAAAAATGCTCCCTTGATTCCCAACCATTGATCTCATCTAAGGTTGTTATGGTGACACATGTCAACCACCATACTTGCCTCCATGCTTGCACCATACTTCTCTTTTGTGTGCACTCAACCTTGCCATGCTTCTCTTTTGTGTACACTCAACCTTAATCATCATTTCCTTCTCCCTTGGTTAGCCAAAAACGTGCTCCCTCTTATGCTCCAACTAAATCAAGTGTTCCTTCCATTTACTCAAGTCAATTGGTGCAAAAGTTGGTTACCTAACCTTATGACATAAGTAAGGACTTATGACACAACAATCAATTATCTCCATCATCTTTCATGTGGTGTTGACACTTGGTCTCATTGGATTTTGACACTTGTCTTCTCCTCCTTCATCCCTTAATTTCTAAAATAATTAAGAGAAAAAGGAAGATTACTTTATTTCTTAAATTTTCGGAATAATGCCAATTCTGGCAGAGTTTCTGCCCTAACTTTGAAAAATCATAACTAATTTTGCAGACATCATTTTAATGCGATTCCAAAGCCTATGAAACCCTTATTGAGTCTAGTTTCAAGGAAAAATATGGGATTTTACTTAATAGGATCATATTATTCCCAGATTTTCAATCTTTGATCGTTACTCCAGAAACATTCCAGATTTTCTGGATTAACTTCAAAAATTCATATATTTTTGTACATAGCTTCAATTGAGTCATATGACCTATCAAATTAAAGCTTAGGATGTCTACTTTCACCCTATAAAATTTCATAATTGTTGGTCATCATTTGGTCTTCCAAAACTATATGACAATCTCACTGCCTCACAGGCGATTTCACTGAAAAACACTATTCAACCTTCAATTTTTAATATTTAATTCTTTTGGCCTTAAATATTCACCATTTCATTGAATATATAATAATTACAATATATTCTTGGTGAATAAAATTTGGGATGTTACACAGCCGGTGCGAGAAACCAAGCACATCATGTTATCTAACCACCTGGGGAAGAGATCAACAGAGAATTTCTTAGAGAAAAGGAAGGGAAGCAAGAATCTAGCCACCAAACCCCGGGAAAGAGCAAGACCCATTGAAGAATCAAATTCCGAAGATTGAGTTATGTGGAAGAGAAGGAAGGGCAACGTGCAGGTTTGGATATTTGGATTGATTTGATGATGATGGAGTTGTGCAATTTCATGACGTTTTGTACTGTGATGGTCCCTTTTAAACCGGTTGTGAATTAAAATCGGTCTTAAAATTGGAAAAAAATATTTTAGACTGGTTTAAAATATAACCGGTCTAAAAATTTTCATATTTAAGACCGGTTATTAGTGAAAACCGGTCTAAAAATTTTTAGATATTTTTTAAAATTTTTTTAAAAAAATATTTTGAGACTGGTTGTCTGAATAACTGGTCTAAAAAAATTATAAAATTTTTTTATTTTTTAGACCGGTTATGAAAAAAAATCAGTCTAAATTATTTATTTTAGACCGTATATCTTAAGAACCGGTTTTACAAGTTTTTTATAATTACAAAATTGCCACCGCTCATCTTTTTTATATCTTATCCGTTATAACCGGTCTAAATATAGCGGTTTAAAAAGGAAATTTTATACTAATGGAATAAATATTATGCGGGAATTATTCCTGTTTCAATTGTTTAATTGGGTCAACTTTAGCTGTCCTTCTCACGCTTCCAAGCTTCATTAAATTATCCAGGAAATATTATGCTCAATGACTAATTTAATGAATAATTTATTCTTGACAACCTTAAATATGAGAAATTATTATGAAGGCTTATATATGGTCCTTTTCTATAAAAACAAATAATGTCTGAAGACCAAATTATTCCTTGCTTCAGCAAAATGTGACGACGGATTTGATGTTATAAAAAAATTATTCTAACTAACATTGAAATTTCTCTGAAATTTAAGCATAGAAAACTAACTTCTTTAGTACAATACTCAAATATCTTACACGTTTATTTAAAATTATCACAAGCTGTGTTTTGATATAAAAGCTTTGTTACACTAAAAAATTCATAATTTTCATATTAAATATGGGTTTTTTCAAATTAATGAAAACAACAATGTTCAATTGATACATAATCAATTTATTACTGCTCTTTTCAAGGAAGGAAAATATTGGTCTAATCCTCAGGGTGGGTGGCTATCTTGTTCCGCCTTTTTTTTTTTAGTGTTAGATATTAGGCCTCTTATTTTTTAGTTTAATGTTCATATTGTTATCATGTCATGTTATTGTATGATATGATAAAGCCACTTTAAAAAAATGGAAATAGGGAAATGAAGAGAATATTCCATACTTTCTTTATTTTATCTGACAAAAGTAGTAATTCTTTAAAATTTTAATTATTATATGCAAAACAATTAAAATAATAATAAAAATTTCTGTTTTTCTTTATGGGATCAACCATCAATTAGGCAAAACATGATAAACATGATCGCCCAATGAGGACATGGTTCAAATTGATAAACATGATCTGATTAGAGCAATTATATGTCGATGTCACATGTTGCATATAAAATAATTAGGCAAAACATGATAAACATGCATACCAATTTCGATGTTAATCACAAGATCAACGCCAATTATAATTTTAATTATCTATTTTCAAAATTTTCCTTGGACGAATTTTAAATAAAAATTTATTTTTAACAAAACTAATAGTTAAATTTTTTATTTTAGATTTTACATAAATCAAAATATTTTTGAAAATTATGTGAAAAAATAAATCCGGACCTGTCCAAATTTCGGTACTCTGACTCCCACCTTGATTTGCAGGGCATGTTATTTTTCATGCAGAAGAATAATAATTAAAAAAATTAAAAAATGATTAATTGTAAGATTTGTTTGTAAAGAGAATTACATTCAGGTTCATAAAAAAGAAAAAATAAAAAAACGGTCTGTCTCTAAACTCTGAAGAAATAATATTCCTAGATTTGTTAATTGAAGGCTCCAAGTTATCAATGATAGTCCTGAATTTGTAAAGGAGATCATTGTTTTTTTTTTTTTTTTATCTATGCGGACCTGAACGTAATTGTCGTTTATTTTTATTATTGGGATCATTATTTTCCCTTGGTAATTTTCTCACTGGTTTCCGATCAGAGCATATTCCTGTAATTTCCTTTCTGTGTACACCTCTGTCCTTAACTCTGCAGTTATCCGCCACCTCAGTCCAAAGCATCTCATCGAAGATCCTTTGGCCCTTTTCTCTTTCTCTCTCAAACTATAAATAAAGCCACCTCAAGCGAAGCAGAGCGTATCAGGTAGATCTTCTTCGACCCTCCGGATTCTCTGAATCCTCCTTTAATACTTTTCTCTTTCTCTGGTTTTTCACTGTTCACGCCTTTCGGCGGCCAGAAAAATGAAGGTGGAGAACTCAAACGGAGAGATCTATGCCGAAAACAATGGCTTTGAATCCCTCGTCAGCTTCTCCGATGGTCTTCAGTCGCCAAATTCTGCTATGGCAAATGGGGCTGATGGCGATAAAGATGGGGACGAGATTTTCGTCCCTCCACTGAACTTCGCAATGGTCGATAATGGCATTTTCAGGGCTGGGTTCCCTGATTCTGCCAATTTCGGATTCTTAAAATCTCTTCGCCTCCGCTCAGTTATGTGAGTTCAATTTCTGCTTTCGTTTTGTTTGGTAACCGAAATTGCTGTTGTTCTTCATTTTGTATTTTGGGTGTTCGATTTTGATTCGTTTCTGATGTTGTTCAGATGTTTGTGCCCTGAACCATATCCAGAAGCGACTTCCGAATTTTTGAAGGCTAATGGAATAAGACTTTATCAATTTGGGATCGATGCCTTCAAGGTTTATATTGTTTCTGGTCTTAATTACCACCACTGACCCCTTTTTTAATTATACTGTCTGATTGTTAGTAATTATCGAGATTTGGTTGTTCCAGCATCTTTGCATACTGCTTCTGAAACCATCTAACTGCGATAACATTAGTGTAGGCATGCATCAAAATGCTTTGCTCACAATTTGCTTTTTCACATGCATAAGTTCTATGACACTTTAAATGTGAGATTGATTCATTTGAAAGCCACTAATCAGTCTACTTGATAAGAATATTAGATGTAACAAGGGGAAAATTATTGGATTAGTACAGTTTAATTTGGGCATTAAGATTCATATGTTTATGTCAAAATTCAAACTCGATCAAGTCCATTAAAAATTCTTTGGAAGCTGGGCGGCTAACTAAACCAAGTAACTTCTTCCAACTGAGGAGCTGTTTCTTTGTTTTATTTTTTTGGTTGTATTTTTTGTTTTTGTTTTTTTTTTTTTTGACATTTTTAAGCTAACCATCTATCTTTCTTGCATACGAAAGTTAGATATATCAATGGACAACAAACTAAATGACAGTAGTTCGATCTTAAAATTCATCATTTCACTTAAAGATTCTTGATTATTTACTTAGTTATATTAGTCACCAGGTGCCAAAGTAGAAACAAATGGAAAAATCAATCTTATATGATTTTATTATATTAAATGATTTTGCAATCAGATATGGCTTTATATTAAATTCGTCTTAGATGATATCCTTGAACAGACGAATAAACCTAAGCAAATTAGTTCTCCTACAGCTTAGGATTATACTGGTTGTAAGAGGTGTGAATTTACCTGTCCACCCATTCTTTTCTTTTCTTTTTTTCCTGGTCCAAGTGTTTTTTACTTTTACCAAACATGTTTTTCTTAATTCACTTTCGTCGGTTCCTTGATCTTCTCATCCTTAGAAGAAATAAGGTAATAGGACGATCTTTATCACTATGATGAAACCTATCTTCAATAACTGTGGCAGACTTTTGTGATTGGCTATGATAATGGAGTACTCATCTATTTCCAGCACTGTGCCATCATTTTGTGATTTAACTTTCCTGCCCTAGAATCTTGGAATTAGTTTTACTTGACCTGTGCCCTCCCCCACCCTCAGGAACTCTATAAGAGATGTGAATAGTTTCCTTTGATCTTGTTTGGTTTCCTGGATAACTGATATTTTCTGTTCTGCTGTCCCTCAATATAACTCTGGAAGTACTTCTTGACCTGCGTTCTGTCCTTCCTTATCATTTTCATTTTCTCCAAGATGTGAATTGTTTTTCTGGCCACTACTTCAATTTCATTTTTAAAATATAGATGAAGTTTACTTGAACATTCATGTCGCATGCCATAGCCACATATGGTAAAAGGGTTTGCTAGTCAATCGGCCGTGTGTTGCAGTCAGATTTACATTTGTCAATTAAAAAAGAACCTTACAGGTGCTTATTACTTTCAAACAGGATGATTAGTTGTCCTAGGATATCTGTAGCCATAATGTGTAAGAGAATATGATCACTAACTTACATACGATAGTTATTTTGAAAGCAGTTAATCTCAGTTTACAGGATTGTATTATTCAAAGTGGTCACCAATGAGTTAGTTGATGCACCTTTCAAGTTCTGCAATGATGTAGTTGTCTTCTTTACAGCTTCCCTTGCTCGGTCAACCCAGCTTCCCTTGCTCGGTCAACTCAGTTTCTCGTACTTTTCTTTACCTGAGATCAAAGCCTGTGTAAAGAATTTTAAAGCTGCCTCCTTTATTGGACTTGCATTCTCCCTCACTTGTTTTCCTCACAATCTTCTGTCAATGTATAGAAGCTTTATGCCCGTCCTGAGATCCTTCAGCTCTATTAATCTCGTGTAAAATGTCCTCTTCTAGATGTTTCCTTTTTTGATGGTATCTTCTTGGTAACAAATGCCAGGGAAGGGCAAGGGGAAGATTTGTTGTATATCTTCCTAAGAATTATGCTTTTTTATTTAACATTGTTTAGCCATAATTCGTACCAGAAAGCTCATGTGACTTGATGGATTGATGATATGTAAGAAAACATTGTATCCTTCACTTTGCTAACATGTGTTGTTGGCAGGAACCCTTTGTTAACATCCCAGAGCATACAGTGCGTGAAGCATTGCAAGTAGTCCTTGGTATAACTTTCACTTCAACTTCATTTATTATATTCTACCTAAACTAAGAAAGCTTGTTCAGGGATTTATTAACTTTAATCATGGCTGTTTATCTTACCCTAGATGTTAGGAACCACCCTGTGCTAATTCATTGCAAGCGAGGAAAGGTAATGAGTGGATCTTTACTTTTACACATTTGTTATTTGGGCTTAATTAATCTTCAATGTTCTCTGCTTTTACCATGAGCAGCATCGCACTGGATGCATTGTGGGGTGCTTAAGGAGATTGCAGAGGTGGTGTCTATCATCCGTATTTGATGAATACCAAAGGTTCGCTGCTGCAAAAGCTAGGGTGTCAGATCAGAGGTTTATAGAATTGTTTGACATTTCTATTTTGAAGAACAATCCAATGTCATTTTCATGCTCAAAGAAGTAGAAACATTGGCGTATCAGGTAAAGCTATGGCTTCCTCTATGGAAACTTTCCGTGAAGAAGAGAAGACTGAAAGTTACCTCTTTTTTTCTCGTCTCTTACTATTTTATCAGTGAACTTGAGAGTTAATTTACAGTGTTATGTTTTCCTTCTTAAGTTTCCCTGTTACTTTGGTCGTACATGTGTTATACTGTAAACCTCAATTTAGCATTTTTATGCGGAGATGAACCCATTGCTGCAATGATTTTAGGGTTAATACTTCGGTCCATATAGTTCGTCCTTATTTTGGTTTTGGTAACCTTAAAGAGTAAAATGGTTTAGGTTTTATTAAAATATAATGACAAATATTTTGGATGAAAAGAAACTTGAGGGACACCCAATGACCTTCTAGCCTAGTGGAATGAGAGCTCGTCTTTAATTGGGAAGCAGTGGGTTCGATCCTCCTGCTTGTGACCCCTTTAATTCAAAAAAGAAAAAAAAAATAAAAATTTGAGGGACAACAACTTAGGATTTGAATTGAAACTATATGGACTGAAATAAAAATGAGTACAAGTTATAAGCATCAAAATTAACCCATGATTTAAAAACCTTCAATATACATCGGCTTTTGATTAAACTTTGTCTTTTGAGGACCTCAATTTTTGCATATTATCTATATCACCAATTCAACGCGTGGTTTATACCCCGATGATTGGCAAGCTCTCTTTTATCCTTTCTATATTCACAATATATAGTTTTAAAAATGCACCAAGTGTTTTCACATCTGGTGTGTTCATTTTGAATAGAGAAATTACAAAAATAATTGTAATTAAGTTCATAGTTTCTTGCAACATAATTTGTATTTGAACTCATAAAGATGTTATTTGGGTCACATTAAATGGCTAGATAACAAATGATCTTTCTTTTAACGTAGAGTTCAAATGTATAGTACATTGTTCAAGTGCATGCTATGTATATTATAAGAATGATGACTCAAAAAAGTAGATTCCACTAACAATCTCAATATTTCAATACATACGTGGCTCACTCACTAATTGCGTTTAGATATGACTCCTACAAGAGGGCAAATCAAGTTGTGGTACACTATTTTTTTTAGATAGAGGTATCATCCTATTGAAGGAAATCCTTTTCGAGGCTTTATCTAGCATTAAATGTAGACACATCTTCTAATGAGGATTTAAACTTTAATTTGCTACATTGTGAGATATTCACTCCTTTAACTAGACTCAATCAGTGTTGGTTAGACTTTAATTATAAATTCATATATGGAACAAGAACATTCTATGCTCCAACTCGTGGAAGATAGATGAATCTTGGACCCCACTCATAGGTGTACATTGAAGACACAGAGCAAAGAAACTAACTTTTTATGAAGTCAATGGAACCACTGAGGGATTGGAGGATTTTAAATCTTGTTCAATGGGTAACTTTCTTTACGGCAAGTATTTTGATAACAAAAAGTGTCATCAAGATCTCATTTCAATATTTACTTTGTGAATTATTAAGGGAAAATTGTAACCAGGTCCCAATTAATAGAATTAATTACAATCAAGCCCCTTGGAATCATCAAATTGTAGTGAAGTCCCAAGGAATCTAGATGCTATTAATTCCAAACGTGAAAATACAATTTTTCCCCAATGACAAGTTTAGAGCATCCAATGACAAGTTATATGGAAACCAATGGCAAGTTTAGTGCAATATCCCAAATGTTGGGCTTAGAAGTTTGAGAATAAGCCTAAATTAAGTAGGCTACTAAGCTCAATTTGGCAAGAGTCCTAAGAATGTTCGAGAGATAGAATGATTTCCAGGGACTATGTGATTTAGCCCTCAGAGTAGAGAATAATTTCCCAAATTATATAAGTGCTTAGTTTGTGAAAGTAATTAGATAAAATATATCAGTTTCTATGTACACTTGGCACCATCTTAAGGCCTTTACAGACACTTGGCTTGTTTTAGCAGTGCCTGGGACAAGTGGTGTAATTTTAAACTACGTGTACATAAAGTAGCTTTATGATAAAGTAGCTTTTGAGTTGAACCACTCGTGGGATGCCACCTAAGCCTTTAGCCTTTCCTTTTGGGTTGGCTTAATGAGAAGATGTCACCCAACTATCTTCTGAGACATATGACTAATTAGTCAGATAAAATGTGCCGGTGTAGGTGTGCACATTGCATTTTCAGGGAGGGCACATACACCATGCGTTTTTGAATGAGACATGCTTGGTGCCATTTGGCTGGAAAATACATGCATACATGATGCCATTTCATGCATACGCTGACACTTGGCATGTTCTTGAGGAATATAGATTTGGATGTCATGTACAGGGGTACACTAGTGTACAAGGATACACTGGCGGGCGTACATATGGCACAATATCAAGAAGCCAGGATAGATGTGGTACCATCTAATGCCTTGTAAAGACACATGACGTATTATGGAGGTGTGTATGTATACATGGCACAATCTTGAACCCACAATGACACGTGACGTCAAACCGAGTAGATGCCACATAAAGTAGCTTTAATGAACTAGCTTTATTAAAGCATCTTCATTAAAGTAACTTTTGAGTTGGACATATGACTAGATGCCACATATACCCCTACTTTTGTCTCAACATTAACTTTTTAGGTGGCTTAACAAGGAGGTGCCACCTAGCCACTTAAAAGCTCATAATTAGGGGCTTTTAAACTCAGCTTATTCAATCTCAAAATTTATCACAAATTGCAACAATCAGTTGCTTATTCATGCTATGAAATCTCTAAATTCAATTGATCCATACTTAAAACTTATATACCTCTTAAGATCATTACAAAGTACCTGAACAGGATGAATTTTTTTCTACTATTTTTAACTCTTTTTTTATAGAAAAGAACAAAAACATGCAAATAATACAATGTGTCTCAAGAGTTAAGAATAACTCATTACTCTACATTTTTTCACACCCCATGCATCTAATGATTTTTACTAATTAACTATTTTTTTTTATTTTTTTACTACTCCTCCCCTAACCTAAATCAAACATTGTCTTCAATGTCTTATAGAGCTTAGAGAATTTTTTTTAAAGTACAAACACAATAAACCAAAATGCTAAAAGTAAAAACAAAAGCTTAAGTGAGTTACAACCGAAAAGTGGTATTTGGATTCTATTTCTGACTGCTGTCTAGAGATTACCCATCTATTTGCTTGACTAATAGATCTGGGTGAGGTTCATAGGTTTGCAGTTGATCAAGCAGCTAATCAGTAGTTGGTACAGAAATTATGGAAAGGCGAGTCGCTTGGGATGTGAATCCTGTTTATATAGCATGACCAAAAAAAGACAACAAATTATCATAAAAATCATTAACATTTGACAATCTTAATGGCTTTTTGTGAAAGTTTAACTTAGCCCAATATGCAACACTAGAAATCCCATCCAATGTCTCTAAACTACCGGGTAGAGTAATAAAAACTTCAGCATGGTAGGACATTTGGCCCATTCGTTCAGGCAAACTCGAAAACCTATAACTCTTGTCCTAATGAAAATGTGTGATCTTCTAACTCCTTTACCCTTACACTCAAACCTGTGCTTCCATTTATGGATGTAGAAATGACCACACTTCCCCTTAGGCCCTAGATGCCTCCCCTGTATACAAAGTTGATCTTTCTGGCAACTAATGCAATTCCAAGTTCTTTTGCTGCAGTGGCAAACTATCCATCCTTGCCCAAATCAGTTTCACCAGAAATATAGATAGATGTAAATCCACATTTTTGTGTGATACCATTTTTCTCTTTTTTTTCTCTCGGACTATTTGTGTTTATAGGTAAAAGAATGCATATTTACAAGTGAAGAGTGCATATTTATAAGTGGAAGAGTACATATTTATACTACTAAAACAGCAACAACAAAATCATACAAATCACGCATTTTTCAAAGAAATTTGAAAATTTTCTGACACGAATAACCGGCATAATTTGTGTGATGAAATTAAACAAAATGAGTAAAGAAAGTCAAAATTTATTGAAAAGATAAAATAGATTAGACAAAAATTGCTAAAAAGATAAGACAAATTAGACAAAAGCATAATTATGTACAGTAGTTGTGATTTGGCTTACATCTTCCTCTAATTTTATGTCTAATAACGACTAAATGCTTTCTATGAATTGAGGATTTGCTTCTTATCCAGTTTTCTTATAAACTAGCAAACATGGCGTAACTCCCCAAATTTTGATTAAGGGCTAATGATAATTATTGAATTAAAGTGGAATAATTATGGGTTATGTGGCAATTTTTAACTAATATGCCATAATTAGTGAAAAATTGAAAGAATGAAATTATTGGGCAAATAGTTAGTGATTAAGGGAGAAATTAATTACTAACTAGGAGAAAAATGAGAAGCGTGATTAAATGGCTAATGGAGGAATTAAAGTGATTAATTGGATAATTACTTTATGAGAACCAATGAAATGGTGACATGTGGCAAAAGGAGATGAAGCAAGAGAGTGAGAAAAGTCAAATGCAATATTTTAATATTTTCCCTCTCTCTATCTTTTCCTCATTTTCACTGAAGAAGCATGGGAGGGAGTATGATCATCATTTCACCTTCTTCCTTCACACTCTTCTCTCTCTCTTCTCTTCTCTATTTCCGGCGACCATTGTTAGGCAAGAGAGAGAGAGAAAAAGCTTGCATTTAAGGTGAGTAGATGACGTCAATTGCTTAAGCTCTGTTCTTTAATGTTGATCCTTGGATTGAGAGCTTTAATTCTATGTTTGTAGTTTGCCTATTAGTGTTGGTTTGAACTCCCAAGGAATTTTAGAGGTTGGAGAATCAAAGAACCTCTTTGGCAAAGTTGTAAAGGTAAGTGAAAGGAACTTTTTTATATAAGTTTTGTGACCTTTGAATTAGTTTGGGAATTTCTAGAATTATTGGCCTATTTTCAAAAATGAGAGTTATTGGGAGTTTGGTATATTATTGTTATGGAAATGAGTGTTTTGGCATGTGTTTTGGATAGATGGATCGATTTGAGATTGAAATAGTGTGTTTAGTGATTTTGGGAATTTAGTGATTAATGTTGCCCAAAACCAAAGCATGATAATGGAATAGGAAATCGGTAATTCTGATGGTTCCAGTGGATTCCTTTGGTGTTTTTGTGTGAGAGTAGCCTTGGTTGAGAGTTTAGGACCATTGGAATCAATTGGGCAAAAGTGGGCAAGTGCTGTCATACCTTCTGCGTTTTTTGGTTTCTGATAGCATCACTCGAGTGATCTAGGTTCCACTCGAGTGCAATAGTGCATTTTCCCTTTCTGCTTTCAGTATTTCTAGTGCACTTCTGCGTGAAAGGCAAGAGTATTGTCTCACTTGTGAGTGTTAAGCTGTCACTCGAGTGCTCCGTTTCCCTGGAAGTTCATGTGCTCTCGAGTTATCACTTTCTGTGCTTCACTTCCTAATACTCGAGTGAGCATTTGGCTTTCACTTGAGTGTTGCTTTCTGTGCTCAAGTGCAGTGAGTATTTCTGGTTTCTGTTTTGCTCTCTGCCAAGCACTTGCACGAGCGTGCTGTCATTCTCGAGTATACATTAGGGCATCACTCGAGTGAGGTCTTCTTTACTCGAGTGTCTGTACATTATCACTCGAGTGAGGCCATCTTCATTTGAGTGCCTCAATGAAAGATATCAGTTCTTGTGCTTCCAAAAAGGGGATCTTTGGGATAGTTCTTCCAACCCTTTAGGGCTTTAGTTAGAAGCAATTGTAGCTTCCTGAAGAGAAATAATGATAACCAATCTAAGTATTGTGAAGTAAATTAAGTATTGGAATAGACAATGACTCTTTATCCCTAATTATGAATTATAGGATTTGACATTTGCCTTACTCGGGAGAGACCAGTGCTAGAGAACATATGAAGCGAACCAAGTAGTGACTTTTCTCTCATGTTGTGTATGATGTATGGTATGCATGACTTGTCATTGAGATTTGTGAAATGAATATGCCATGGTCTATTACGGCATGAGCACTTCAACGTGAACAATTGTAGGGGGTGATGTTTATCACACCTACCCCTGCTGTTGAACTGTCGTTGTAATCGACAAAGATCTTTGAGAATCTTGCCAGGATGGCTTGCGTTGTGAATCTTGCCAGTATGGCTTGTGTTGTGAATCTTGCCAGTATGGCTTGCATTATAAAATGCTTTATATGAATCCCAGCTTTGGTGAAATATATTGTTCTGAACTGTGTTGTGTGCAATATATTGTGAGTAAATGTAAGGGTGACGCACATCATACCTGCCTTTGCCACTGTAACAGCCGTTGTAGTTGCTATGTGTGGGTTATGATTTACTTTCATGTCTTATTGTTGTGCATACTATGAGTGATTTGTTACTACGAGGATTCCTTAGAATTTCACTCTCCTAAAAACAAATGTTTAGATAGGGCTAAAGGATCTAAAGGCAAGTGGGTGATGAAAAGTAGTTAAAGCTCCAGGCAAGGAGTTGTACTTTTAGAATATTTAGTTATCATGTATAAATCATAAAGATATGATTCCACGACACCAAACAACAACCCTTTTCAGAAACCAGACGTGGAAAGTTGAAGGGAAACCTTTCAACGACCGTTGTAAAAACGGTCGTTGAATCAAACTTATAATGACCGTTTTTCATAAATGATCATTGAAACTAAGGTTACAACGACCGTTTATGAAAAATGGTCATTGTATCTAGGATACAATGATCGTTTTTGAATAACATTCATTGTAACTTACAGCAAAATTCCCCTCCTATGGCTCTATTGCTCATTTTTCTCTTTTTCTCTTGAATTCCTGCCTCCTTCTCCCTCTATTTGACTACCCTCCCTTACTTTTCCTCACAGATTGTTCCTTACAAGTGGGTTAGTTGTTCCTTCTTTCTACTGCATCGTTCTCCCTTCCCCTCTCACACTACCATAGTCATCACCGTCCTCCATTGGTGTGGGTTTTGTAGCTGCCCTGTTTTCCATTTTTGGTTTAGGTGTGCTGTCTCCTCTGCTCATTCCTTCATTCATCTTGGTTTTGTAGTTCCCGTTTGTGACCTCTTCAGTTCAGGTTAGCCACTACACTACATTTATTTTAGTTTCCTTTTCCTTTTGCTGCTGTGGATTGTGCTTAGGTTAATGACATTTACAAACTTTAAAACATAAATATTCTTCTACGGATAGCTTATTTAGAATGAAAAAGAGGTGTTGTCTAAGTTTTTTTAAGGGTATAAAGGCACCTAGAGGTTAATTAAGGGTTATATATTATTTAGTAATGGTGTAAGATATAGTGATGAATGTTGCTAAATTAAGATTAGGACATATGAATTTAAATCTGGAAAAGTTTCCAGAATGAAATACAAAGATGAGCAAGTTCACAGCAAATGTTTTAAGTGGCCAAATACAAAGAAATTAAATGGTTTTAGTGTTATCTAGTTATATGAGGATGAGTTCTTGATGGATTTAACTCAGTGGGGTGTCTTAAGACAAAAATGCCACTATTTTGAAAAGCAAGAATAAGGTGTAGATGTTGTAACTTGATGAATTAAACATATAAGATTCTTAAAGGGTCCTTAGTTGTGCTGATGGCAATAGAATTGGGATCTATTAGTTTTTCTTCTTGCCCTATTTCAGTTAGCCACTGATTTAAATGAAGGAGTGAAGCTTTGTTTAATTTGATGCTTCCAATAAGTTTAGAAGGGTTTTTTTATGTAGGATAATGCCCCTAGAACAAGTTTGGAACCATTATAATAAAAATTGAATTATAGAAATAGGTGCATTGATTTTATGAGGAAAAACTAAGGCAAAGGACCTCTTCTGCCCTTGAAACTTTGTGTGCCATTAGTACACATCTTATGTTTTGGAATAAGTCCTAGAAAACATTAAATGGATGTTTACATTGACATCTATGAATTTTCAAAGATTGGGCAGGAAAATTGGAAATCCTATTTCAACAAATGAGCAGTGAATTTTCACGCTAGAATTTTAGATATGTGTTCTTGAATTGATGTTGAATGTTATTTTTCCATTGTCGAGGAATAAAAGAGTTTTAAATAGAGATTTAAACCACTTTATTTGAAGCTTCCTAGATGAAGTTATAATTTTTGAAAATTAAAGGTAGCTAATATCATTGTAAAGGAATTTGGGAAAACACATAAAGTAAGACTTTGCATTGTTAAAAGTATTCATTTAATTGCATGTAAGTACTTATCATATCTTACCTTCATTTCTTAGCAGGAACATGGCAAGTACAGATTTAGGTGACTCAGGTGGCTCCCCTGCTAAGAAAAAGGTTAGGGGAAGCACGAAGTTGCGCTCGTTAGTCAAACGTCTTGAGGAATAGAAGGAGAGGGTCCATGTGGAGTTTAATGTTGATTTGAAGCCACTCGGCGAAGACGGAGACATGTTTATTAGCTATGTTGGTTTTTTGGCTCGGAGCAAAGTTAGCATTCTAATTTCCAGCTGGAGGGAAGTTTCAAAGGACATGAAGGCTATGATTTGGGAACAACTTTTGGTATATAAATTAAGTTCTATATTCATCTCTGTCTTTATTTCTATTTGTTCACATATAACTATTATATATTTTGCTTTATAGCAAAACTATTGTTAGTGCAAGCATTTCACCCAAGAGGGGGGTGAATTGGGTGATACCAGAAATTTCGTTGCGTATAAGGAAATTGACGGAATATTAAAAACAGTTAAGAGCAAGGAGAAATATCACCATAGTATACACCGGGAGTTATACTGGTTCGGCCACAACCACTTTGACCTACGTCCAGTCCTCAGAGCATCTCTGAGAGTTTCACTATAATCTCCAAGATTCAGTGGGTTCTTGGCACCTCAGTACACAGCAAGTTACTACACCTGGACACTCGCTCCCCCTTACACGTTGCAATCAAATCCCCAACTCAAGGTTCCACTATCTTAAGTTGTCTCAATAACAAATATTGAGTTTGTAATGAAAAACTCTCACACAGAGCAAATATATAATCACTAAAGTACAAATGAATGAGTATAGGAAAAACAAGGCACTAAGTGTATTGATCGATGTGTGATCTCAGTTTGTGTCTCCTTATTTTCTTCTATTTGAATGCTCCATATATATAGATGATTTGTAGTGTCTGTTGGAAGAAATTCTCAAATCTGTCATACTCTTTCATTGTTTCTCTGCAAATGTGCTTAGAATACTAATACAATGAAGAGTTAATCATATAAATAACAAATCAAGAGATATTTGATGAAAATATAATTTCTGGACTGCCTTACTCGAGTGGCTCCTCGAGAGATCAAGTTTGTTACTCGAGTAGTACCTCGAGTAAACATGTCAAAAATGTGGCAGTGAGCAAATCAACATTTTGCATCAAGAATTACTCGGGTAAGACATGGAGTGATATATTACAAACCTTGAAAATACTTGTTTACTCGAGTGGTTACTCGTGTGGCCATGTCTTTACCTTCATTGGGTACTCAGGTGATCACTGTGGTAAACTGCTTACTCAAGTGGCTACTCGAGTGGGCTTCATATTTCTTCACACCTTACTCGAGTGGTCCCTCGAGTTGCTTTCAAATAGCCCGATAGATTACTTGATTACTCCCTCGAGTAATGACATCAAATTCTTGGCCAAGAGTTTACTATCTGGTTATTCGAGTGCAACTTCAAATAACTCCACAGATTACTCGGGTTGTCCCTCGAGTAATGCTATTTTCTCATTGCTTACACGAGTGGCTACTCTAGTGATGGGCTGCATTTCTTGGCTGAGAGTCACTAGAAGATTTTGGATTTGGTCACTCGAGTGGCTACTCGAGTGATGCCTGTGAAAATCTTGTTACTCGAGTGGCTATCGAGTAATGGTATATATAACTTTGCAGATTACCTGAGTTATCCCTTGAGTAACTTCTTTCAAAATTTGGCAGCGCCTCACTGGATGAAATTCTGTTTGCTTACTCGAGTGGCTACTCGAGTAATGGCTTCTGTTACCCGAGTGGCTACTCGAGTAAGCCTTCTTAAAAATTGTTGATTACTTCCAGTGGTGACTCCAAGTGATGCTATGCTACTTTGTTCAAATCTATTTGTTTGTTATCAAATCCTTTCATATTATTGATTATTGATCAATCTTTGTTATCAACAAAACATATGGGATCTAACATTCTCCCCTTTTTTGATGATGACAAAACTGGGTGATTTTGAACAAAGTTTCTTTGAAGTTGAATTTCTAAACATGCTCTTCTCAAAATTCTTTTTCATATGAAATCATTTGTTGAAATTAAACTTGAAAATTCTTTGAAATAACTTATTGAAGATCTTTTCATAGTTTTTGCTCTTATGATTACTTGTTCACCTTGCAACACAATCAAAAACTCATTAGTTCCTCAATGCAATATAATTTCAATGAAATGTTAACACAAATGACATAAGAAATAACTTGCATAATGTGAAGTTCATTACAAAATCAAAACTTATAATTCAAAGATAAAAACGCCCTAAAGTCCCATACACCCAAATCCCAATCTATAGACTCAGCCATTCTTCACAAAATCACACGCAAGTTCTTCTCCCCTTTTTTGTCTTCATCACAAAGGTGGAATCAATCATGAGGAGGAGTAGGTAGCTTGGTGGTTGAGATAGGAGTGACAGGGAAAGTCAATGACTCATTTGAACCATCTGAACTAGAAGAGTGTGAGGATGATGATTCAGGGTCAGGAAGCCAGATCACCCTGGTCAAGTTAGAGGGGAGCCAAAGGGAGTTGGTATCCCAAAATACTTTGGACAAGGTTCACAACCTTATGAACAAGGTGAAATGAGTAAGGAGTTTGTGGCTAGGGTTCGAGAGGAAATCTAAGTAGAGCTAGCAGTGCGAATGCATCAATCACTTCAAGACGAGCTTAAAGAAGAGCTGTTGAGTGAGCTACGTGGTGAGATGAGTTCGATGGTGTTGTCTCACATCCAAGGTGGGATATGTTATGTAGAGCCTAGATCTCAGGTTTGTAAATAATTTCATTTAATATAATATTGCATTTTTCCTTAGTTATTTTAATTAATTCTTTCATTTCTCTTACTCAGGAATCCCCAGCACCAAAGACAGTTACAATCTGCCAGATATTGGACATGGCGACCCTGGTCCTTCACTAGAGCCTGGAGAACCTTGCACTATGTATTTGGAAGTCCCGTACGTGCATGTTATTGCTGTTGCTATTTTATACACGCATGCCACCACCTACTATAATAACCAAATCTGGGACGATCAATGTAAAGTCAATGTCACAAGTGTTTGACTAAGAGAGGAAGGTGTAGATATTCCGTTCCCAAATGAAGAGGTTGCTAGACTAGGTCAGGCAACATGATCTTTCATATTGTGGCCTAAACATCTTATTTAGACTGTGCTAGTCCCTCCAATGATAAGGAAACACCTTACTGTTACTTGATCCTTGACATTCTACTTATAATCTTTATTTTATGTCTTACTAGGAAAAAGATGATATGACAAAATTTCCCTTGTTAGCACAACTACAAAATATTCATCAAGACATAAACAAGGTCGACTTGAAGATGTCTTGTGAGATTGTGGGTCACAGAATCTCGTATAATTTTGGACTTGATAACAAAGATATTAGAGAGTTCCTATCTTTGGAAGAGATAGACATAGGCTCGGTCACATTTGCAATTATGTGAGTTTAGTTATAATTTTTAATTGTAATTAATGCACTAATATTTAGGAGTTTTAGGTTTCTACATTTACTGAATCATTTCTCATTTCATTTATGTGGTAGCTGCTTACACAAAATGTATGTTGAACGAGAGCTCAATACTACATATGGCTTCTTATGTCCTGGCAATATGTCACAACATAATAACAAGAGGTTGGAAGATTGGATGAGCTATGTAGGCTATACAATAGGCGAGACTCAGCTGTCTTGTTATCTAGCACCAATTGTTGAAGGGCAAGTAACTTAATTTGATATATTTATACACATTCACTTTGCTAAGAAGTATCATATTATCTAACCTCATTTTAATCTATATACACATTCATTTTGTTAATTTCTTTTCATGTAATTGAATTGTTAGTTATTTCATTCAATTTATTGATTTATATTGACATATTCTCCATTTTGGCATGGATTTGTGGCAATCAGGATCCCTATACAATCGAAGACATTAACTTGATCCGAGACCTTTTGTCAAGACATCTTCTACAACACATAGGGGGTGATGATGTTGTAGAGGTTTTGTATAGTGCTATATAAGTTTGCATATGAATACTTTTCCTAGTTTCTTATTTATGAGTACTTTGACTTTATTAATGCATTTTGCTTTACAGAGAACACTTTGGAAATTGATGATGAAGCATAGGAATTTCTTATCTAGCATGTCATCTCTTTGGCCATATGATTGTTTTGATTTAGTTTGAAAGTTGAAGTTTGAACATTAAAATGATGTTATGATGATATATGCACTATATGGTACTGATAAAACTTTGAAGATTCACAATGTCATTGTCTGGGTATGTTGGTACTTTTCCATTAATGGCATTGGTGTGGTTGTATCCTGTAAAATGTATATGCTCTTAAAAACAAATAGATACAACGACCATTTTAGTAAAAAAGGTTGTTGTATCTATGAGCTACAACAACCGTTTTTAGCAAAACGGTCGTTGTATCTCATACATACAACGACCATTTTATCAAAAAGCATTTTTGATAAAACGATCATTGTATCTGATACAATGACTATTTTACAACAGTCATTGTTTCTTGAATTTTCAATGACACTCACCTATACGTCCCTTTGAAAACAATCGTCAAAAGGGTGTAAATACAATCGTTAAAAGTGTGTTCTACAGTAGTGTTCCTAGGGGGTTACCGATCCTAAGATTTCCATGGGTTGAGCACACTTAACTTTTGTGTACCTTTGCCAAAATGTAGATACATGCTCTAACTATTTCCAACCACCGGTACCCCGTGATAGCCCTTATCTTAAAAATCATGCTAGCTACCTCCAGCTAACTAAACACTATGGCTATTACCTGGCCTTTTCCGTACCCACTTCCTTGAGTTTTATAATATCATTAGATTATCCTCAGTCCGATATTGCACTACTTGCTACCCCTTTAGGTATTCTTTAGTCTTTCAGGGGCTGATACATAGAAGAGGGGTAATCTAGTTCTCTAGTGCCCCATTCTATGCATATTTCCTTTTACCATATAATTAACATCTTATCAGTATACTATCATGTTGCCAGAGCCACTTGCTCTGCCAGAACCGCTTAAGCTTTGATACCAAAATGTCAATACTCTTACTTATTTTGATTTTAACCAGAGTAGCAATATGCAACTCAGTAGGCACACAAAATAACATAAATATACTGATAAAAAGTGCTTGATTTTAACATTCCCCAAGGGGATTGTACATATAATTACAAATAATGTAGCCATATGGGGTTACTAGGGTGTCTAGACCCATTTAATAAAACTCAGACATCTTCCAGTCTTCATTCCACCATTGCATTCCTCAAGTGTAGTTCTCTTCTATGCTATCACCTGTCTAAATGGTTGGTTGGGGAGGGTGAGATTCAGGGGAATCTTAGTAGCAAACTATTACTAACAATGCATGCAAGATGGATGCTAGTGTAAGTTATGCTTACCTCACATAGGCTCATGTTCTCATAATGACATTTTTGCAAGCTCAATGTTTCATGCAACATATTGTGGCCATAGTATAACAAAAACATAGCTTCATTCATTCATACATGCTTCACATAATCAAGAAAAGTAATATTTCAAATCAATACATAGCAAACATATCAAGTACATGTAAGTTAAGTAAGTTCACTACCTTAAATGCCCTTTCATATCCTCTACTTGTTCAATTGTCTGTTCAATCTTATATCTGGCATAGGCTATGACCAAGTCCTAAAATTCCAAATGTACAAGAAATGAGTCAAGACCTATTAATGTACTATTCTAAACTCTTTTAAACTCATTATGTTGGTTATCTATCATTGTTTCAACAATTTCCGCATAGTGCAGTTTCACTATTTTCTAGAAAACTGGCAAACTTTCAGTTGACTTTGGAAATTCATAATTAATTCTAGGAAACTCTAATTTAACTTATTCCAAAGCCTATGTGAAGCTTTTTAAATGTACCTTTGTATAAAATATTCACATCTAACAATAGACATCACACGTTTACCAGAAATTCTCCAAACTTCCCCTGTTCTAGATTGCATTCCAGAAACAGGGCACAACTTTGAAAAATCATATCTTTCACTATACTAGTCCAAATATTATGATGCACATATCAAATTAAAGTTCTACATCTCTACTTTATTTGGACTAGGTTTGTCTAATAAAATTAATTCCACAACAAAATTGCCTCTAGTGAAACAAATCAAACAAGATTTCCCCTTAAATTCAATAATTTACAAATTTGCATACAAACATCCAAAAATCATGAGCACAAGTATTCCTACACAATTTTCCCTTCTAAATCCAATGGAATCATAAAAACTTTAAAATTTTAGATCTAACCCTATGAACTACAATTGGCCAAAACTTTACACAAATAGAGTTTTAAGAAAACGAAGCTTGGAAAAAGAGATGATAATCTCTTATAATATCTCCTTGAATTTAATGTGTAATGGCCAATTGAACACATGTCTTGCTTTTTTGACTTTTCAACCTTAATTTGCTTGGCCAAAATTGCTTCCTTCTTAGTTTTAATTTGGACCAAGTATATATATTTCCCTTTGTGCTTACCTATTTGAACTAAATATTCTTCAAGGAAAGGGAAAAAATATATGACTTCTTGCTTTATGGTTAAGTTACCATTTTTCCATACATTTTTGTAAGTAAATTAGGCCTTCTTCCCTTTTCTTTATGTTCGGGCCAAAGTCATTATATATTAGGCTCAACAATTGTGTTCTTCCATTAACCAATTTGGGTTCTAATAATGGGCTTTTATGAAGACACAAATTAAGTTTTATGACTTATTGTGGCCCAAAATTCATGTGGCCACCAATGGCAATTTTTGGCCTTTTCAAGTGTCTCATAGTTCACCATTTATTCCTTTTAATATAAGGAATTTTGGTGACTAAAATTTGGGATGTTACAGATACTAAGATTACTTCTTTGTGGACAAGGAGAAAGAAATTGGTTAGATAAAAGTTCTAAGATAATTTCTTAAAGTATTCTTATTGAAGTATTAGGAAGATGCTATTAAAGTAATAAAAAATGAAGTGGCGTGTAGGAGATATTCCAAGAAAAGGTTTATATACTAGGTCATAACTTATATCAAAGTAATAAAAAATGAAGAGCTCAGTGGAAGGAGTGAACCTCATAGGCCATGTCCTATCACTGAAGGAGTAGTAGTCTACCCTAGCAAGTCGATGCAGTATTAAAATAAGAATCAACAAGGATAGTTACTAAGGTATAAAGCTTAAGAAGATTGGCCAGTTACTACACAAATTCATTCAATAGTTCTCATAAATCATGATGCCTTAACGACTTGTGCAAACCAATGAGTGTAGAGTTGCTTTACAAGAGCTAAAGACGTAATCGACTATCAAAATGGTTTCAACAATCTTTGACCCAAGTTTGCTATACATGAGGTACACATATGCCTTATTGTAGGGTCTAGGATCGATGCTCAAGTAGAAAAGCAAGGTCGTGGCTGATGCATCATGACTTTAAGCCATATGCAATTTTGGTTGCAATAAAGAATCTGGCAACACCATCTCAACAAGCCAAGCTTTGGACTTTTTTAGCAACCATAAGAGTACAAAATACTTGCTGGACCATAAAGAATTGAACAATTGACAACAAAGAAGGACAAAATCCTTGAAGGACTTAGACTTAGACTTGAAGTGCCCCCTAAGAAAGGTGAACATAATGATTAGCACACTAAGTAAGAAAGGAAAAAAACTTTCTAGGCTATGAAGCGTCAACTAAAAGAATGGATATGGACTCTAGAGAATTTTATACGGTGTCAAGATGAGGGTTATCAATGATTGTGACAAGATGAGAAGTATTATAGGGTGGAAAGGTTAGTAACAATAGTTTATTGAAGTGCCCTCGTAGATCGCCATACCATTGGCTAGGTTAATCAGGAAAATCAGCTCCATGGGAAAAAGAAAGTAAGAAGTATTGCTTTAAGAATTTATGATGAGGTTGACCATTGCATTAGTATTGATTACCTAACTATGAACCTTCTCACATTGTTGCACCATTAAAGGGTTTGGTTGCATTCTTATGTATGAGGACAAAGTATAGCTTATGCTCAAAATGGATAACGCCATCTAAAGAGAATCATCTCACTCATGACCTAGAACTAGTAATAGCTATGCTTGATCTATAGAATTAAAGATACTTCTGCTATGATCTAAGATTGAGGTATGCAATGGCCACAAGAGATCGAGATGCATAGCAAACCTAGAAGAGTTAACTAGTAAACAATATGAATGAATGGGATCCTTATAGTAATATCATTTAAAGCTGTAGTGTTACTTGAGAAAAACAAATGTAGTTATCAATGACTTGTTGAGAAGGAATAAAATAACCATACACTAGTTGAGCCTTTATGAGAACCAATGAGATGGAAGATTTAAGGGCACTAATGTGATAATACACAAGACTATTGAATTGTAGTATGTGCAAATTAGAAGTGAGTTCTACAAATGACTTTAAAGGGGTATGCCTTTTATTAGACTCATCGGAGCAAGCACATAATTCATCTAAGAGTTATTAAAATCTATCATATCTTGTAGTAGAACATTATTGATCATGGAAGAAGGGAGACGTACTAGATTATGGAATGAAATATTTGACTTGCCAATAAGTCAAGATGAAATACCAGTAATCGATTGATTATTCTAGAGCATAGACATTCCTAAATTGGAATAGGAGATCATCTCTAGGACTTTTTCATTAATCATTGCTAAAGGCAGCAGTATACATGCATGAAATAAAAAATTACATCAAAACATTATATATGATAATGATAGAACACAAAATCAGAACTACATCAAAACAATATAACACTAAGGGTTCTTGAAACCCATGCCTTCAAAAGATCATCATCATTTTAGGAGACTTACTGTGCCTAATCCAAATGGTCGATGATATCAATCAACATCACCTTAGCGATCTTGCCTTGCCATAACCTCTGCCCTAGAGGTGAAAGATGGCCTTAGCGATTTCCTCCAAGATCAGAGGTAGAGAGGACTACAAAGACGAACTGCTGGTGGCTGCTACGTGGAGGAGGGGAGTGGGAACATTGCCACTTTATTCTTGCCATTGGAAGTGTTGGCACTCAAGAAGAAGAGAGGACTAGAAAGGAACTTTTGAATTTGAACTTTACAACTAAAGGCGCTTTGGTATTTATAATCGAGACTTATGGCTACAAATATCATATGATACTAATGAGACATGATGATAGGTGTTGAAAGTTGAAACATTCCGTATTTAGACTGACTGTATTTGAAAATGTAGCGAAAACAATAATGAAGAGATTGGATGCACATCTTATCCGGTCTAAATAAAAAGTGAACATTAGAAAAATAAATGACATTTAGACCAATAAAGACTTAAACAATAGTTCAGATTAACATATTTAAACCTTGTACCACTACAACTAGTCTAAATATAATCAAATTATATTTTAATTTAATTTATTAATAAAGTATGTTTCTATAATAAAATTAAATTATCAACCTAGAGATAGAAGCAACAAGGGAACAAAGATACAAGCGACATAGAAAAGATCAAGATAAAGACCATGATTAGAAATAAAATTTTATTCATTAATAATTGTATTTTTTATATTGATTAAAAATTATTTTACATAATAAAACACCAGAGGCAGAGGTGGAAGAAGAGGAAGGGGAAGAGGGGTCATTCTATAAATTGTACTCGACATCATTGGTGTCAAGGACAAGGTTGAGCTGTTGTTGATAGTGTGGAGCATTGCAAGAGTCTTTTGTGGTGTTTGTCTATATGATCCACCCTCTCATAGAGGTGCTACATCAGATGTATAAGTGTCCAATCTTAAAATAATTTAAATTTTTAAACTTTTTTATACTTATTAACATCACATTACCTTACAACCAATCTAGGAAATATTATTTAGTTCGCACGAAAACACGGCCAGTGTTTAGTTGTAGCAATATTTATAAAAATGCCATTAGTCACACTTTTCAAACTATCTCCACCTATAGAGGTCTAGATGTAATGATCTTATATGCCTTTTTTCTAGTTGTCATGGCAAATTTACAAGTTATGTTTCTAAAATAACTAGTAGATTAGTACTCATGGTTAAATAGTTGTTAAGTTGTGAATATGTGATTTCAAATGGTTAACTAAAATAGAGAAGCGCCTAAGTCTTATATGGTTATCAAAAGTTCCTAAAAGGACTTAACTAGGAATTTCAACCACCAAGTGTAGACTTGAGAAAGTCATAGATGGGTTTTCAGGTTTTTAGGGGAAAAATCCATCCTTTATAAAGAATAATTCCTTGGGTTTTAAGAAAAGTTTTTAAAATTTCAACTTTTTATATTACTGAATGGTTCATTAGTGTTTTAAAATTAGCCATACACCTCTATTTTTTTGCTCACTCTTAACTCTCATGTCATTTGAACCCGTGACCATATGTGTAACCCCCTGCCGTAATTAATATTCAAATTACACAACTAAAGTGAAATAGAGACCAATAAGAACAAAAATTTATTATTATAAACCCATCTACCAGACGGGGTTTTCACAATCACCTTTCAAAATCATTTATAACCTGGTCTCGCATTCACATTTCCGAATACAATTACTACACAAAGATAAATCACATTTAATATATCAGAGTACGCAATGTAATAATTCCAGCAATTCTGGATTCCATTCATTAATCAAGCCTTACAGGGCACAATCGCCCATACAAGCCCTCATATGGGGATTACACAAAAAATTTCAATACAAACAATCAAATCCTCATCCATATATACTCATCCAAATAACCAAATACAATTATCCAAATATACATCCCAACTAAGATAACCAACTACCAACTTCAATCCCGAAGAAGTCTTCATCGCCCTTAGCTACTCGCTATATCCTTGATCTACTACCCTGTCTGAAAGGTTAGTAGGGGAGGGTGAGATTCGAGAGAATCTCAGTAGGATAACAATATCAATATGCATGTACGATAAATGTTTAATGCATGACATGCTTGCATCTCACAACTCATGATAACACAATGACAATTTGCAAGCTCAATGTTTCGAACAATATACCTATGGTCATAGCATAAATTGAAACATAGCTTCAAATTACACATAATCATGCAAAGCTAAGACATGCATCAACATATTAACACATATATCAAATACAAGTAGAAGAGATATGTTTCCTATACTCTTTCCACGTAAGCTCCAGCACAGCTTACTCATGACCAGGCGAATATCGAACCACGTTCAGGGCGAACATCAAACCCTATAACCAAACAAGGACATAGGGTTAAATCTCTTTTCCAATTCTTTAACTCTCAAACACTTAAGTTGGTTATCATTCACGACCTTTAGGTGGCTAATCAAAGCCCAAACATATGCCTAAAGGCTTGGGAAACACTTGACCAAAGATCACCTTTTTAAAAGTCCAAATGCTGATTTTTGGGGGTGGGCCGTGGCCCAAGAATCCACGGACTACGGCCCAAAACTGCCCAGAAACGCTCAGAAACATTTGGGCTGCAGCCCAGGATCCACGGGCTGCGGCCCAAAACTGCTCAGAATCCACGGGCTGCGGCCCAGAAAATCTAGTTTCTTGGCTGAACTTCCAAAAATCATAACTAATTCCACAAAAATCGAAATGAGGTGATCCCAAAGCCAAATGAAAGCTATTCAAGTCCTCTACACAGGAAAAATATTGGCCTTTACTAGAAATCACCACACAAACACAGAATTCCCAAAAATTCAAGACTGTCCCAAAACAGAATCCATTTTCGACCACAAACTTTGGACAGCTATAACTCCCAGTTCTCAAAACGAAATGGCACACATTATATGTCCATTTTGAACCTTGGGAGGTGAAATTTAAGACTGGAAAGTTTCAGAATTCTCTAACATCATTTGCCCATTCAAAACGGCAACACAAACAGACTGCCCAGACAGAACTTCCAATTGACAGTTTTTCCAGATTTGCACAATTGGCTTCCAATGGTCCAATTTTCATATCAAACATCATTCTCACACAAAATTTCACAAGGAATCCATTGGAAATACCAAATCAACCAAAATCACATTATATTGACATGTTACCACAACATGTCACACAAATCACAATTCAAACCACAACATCACAACTCTTCTAATTCAAGTTCCCAAATCAATTCCAATGGCCATATCACACAACAAAATACCAATTTCACCACAATACACAAGGCAATTACTCAAATCCAAAATCACATGAAAATCAGGGCAAAATTCGAAATTCACAAAGCTTAACCAATAATCACAAAACTTAGGTCAAAATGCTTCAAATACTCACCTCTTCCTCTTTCCCAAACCAATTCTTTGATTCTTCATCTTTCCACTTTTGCTCAAGCAACAAAACACCTCCTCTCACAAATCTAAAACCATAGAGATGAAGCTCTCATCACTATGAATAAGATTATAGAAGAGGATTTAACCATTAGAGACCATTTAGGGCATCATACCTTGAGCTTCTTCTTTCTCTTTCCTCCTAGCTTTGGAACGTCCATGGAGAACCAAGAGAGAGAGATGAGATGATGAGATGAAGATGATGAAGTGAGAATCATCTTTTTCCCCTTTTTCTCATGTGTTAACCGACTATGAAAGAGAAAGGGAAGAGTTTGAATCTTTGACCCAATCCAAGGGCTCAAATTGTAACACTTGTCACACCCTTAATCCATCTCTATGAGTTCACATGAACCCACACACATGGGATTCCACCCACTTAATCTCTACACAAATCAATCTCAACTATTGATCTTGAAGTTACCAATGAGTTTCCTCTTCGGTAACTGACCAATTGGCCGGTAACTTTACCGTTTTACCCCTGATTATGGCAATTCCTCTTGAATCACCACCAAATTCATTTTCTCATTCATTTTCTTTCACAATGCACCCTCCCCTCTATTTTAAGTAATTTAGAGGTTAATCCGTAATTGAACTTAAATATAGGGTTTTGGCGCTGCTCACAGCACATACAAATCACATCGGGTGCCAAAACACACCATAATCTCCAAAAGGGTTATTTATCATTAATCGCTTCCACTTTTGGAGTCATTATCTCTTAATCACAATTTAGGATCTTGCTAAACCAGGGCTTAGCAGTCCACTAATCTCAGGCTTATTCTCTAGCCTCAAGTCTCAAAATTCGGGGTATTACAATATGGGCAAGGAATCTATTCCTCTCAACCAGCCAACATAGCCCTTGAACATTGATAGCTAAATAGCTCTATTAGATGTTGCTAGAGTAAGGTGTTACATATGTATTCAAAGTATGCACATTTCAAACCAAAATATATGCAAAAGGCTAGGAAAATATGTTGAAATGACATGAATTTCATGAGGTTATTCATGACATTTCTCTCAAACTATGCTATAAGAGCCAATGTTTGGTTTCATCCCATAATTCAAGAAATTAAAGACTTTAAGAGATCAATCCTTCAATAACAACCAATAGTTGATCATTTGTAACTTTAATTATATACTAGATATTTAATTAAAATAAAAATTTTGTTCCCTTGTTCTCCTATAAATATGAAAGTCACTAGGACTCCATAAAAATCAGGTGTATCCTTTCCCTGAGGTCTAGTCTGAAATCACCATGGGCTAGATTTTGTATTTTAAGGTTTAATTCAATTTAGAAGAAATCTAATAGAAGACCAGATGTAATACCTTATCTCCCATAATCAAGCTGATAAGTTTTACACAGTGAATTCGAACCACTAAATGATAATCTTTTCAAGACTCTTTCAATTGCCAATCCCAAAATAGGACTCGAACCTATAATTGAGTGGGTTTTTCTGAATAATTTAAAACTTTTTAAAATCTATCATAAAGTGGTTCATAACTTCTCCATAACTCATCGTTTCTAAATTCCCTTTTATCAACATGTTCAAGTGTCTCTCTACTTATTACCTTTATGTTGTTGTTTGGTTATGGGCCTTTTGGTGTATAGATGCCCTATTCCATTTTATTTTTCAAGTTAATAGGCAACTATTCATCTACCATACATCTGTAGGGCTACCGTTATCATAACTAATTATTTTTAGTTTCGGTGGTCCCAATTACGGTTCAATACTAATATGTGTTTTTATACTTTCTTATTCGTATGTATTCTTCAAGTATAGATACTTTACAAATAGTCAAAATAAATACACTTGAGGACTTAATTCTTCGACTTCTTTCTTTCTAGTTCTTCTTCAAGTATTCTTCTATGTCGTATTCCTGAACCTATATTGCTGGTGGGGGGTGAGATTCGGGGGAATCTCAATAGCAAACATACAAATAATGCATGTAAGATGAATGCTAGTGCATGTTGTGCTTGCCTTACATAGGCTCATGTTCATATAATGATATTTTATATGCTCAATGTTTTGTGTACTATTGGAAAAATGACTTTTTAGACCGATTAAAAAAGACTTTAAATCGGTTGTGGATTAGGTCTTGTTACAATCGGTCTAAAAAGTATGACTTTAAGACCCGTTGTAGCTACAACAAGTCTAAAAAGTCATACATTTTAGACTTGTTGTAGCTACAACCGATCTAAAAAGTTCTATTTTTTTTTTAAAATAGTCCTCTTACAAATTAACTCTACCTAACAAGCCATTTCAACAACATGTATCCCATATTCCACAAATGCAACAACATAACACAGATTTCATAGAAGCAATGATAGCAGCAAGATCGACCGCAAGCACAAATGAAGGTGTAGGTGACTTTTAATCAACTTCCAACAAATGATAAGTGTAGAACACTTAATTTTCAGCCACAAATGAAATGATTTAGCTAACAATTGGTGAAATCTTTCAACATATCAAGGTGTAAGAGTTTGGTCAAAAGAATTTCCACTAGTTAGAATCAGATTTTTGCAAATTACAGCAATGTTAATTCATAAACATGAGTTGATAAGTAGTTCAATTTAGAAAATTCAAGTGACAAGCTTAAGTTAGATTCCAGGTGCAACCCCCTGCCTTTAACCATGTAATTATAATTCGATATCACATAATTAAATTGGTTTAGAGACCGTCGGATAGCTTAAACTCATTTCAAATTCCTACACTATAATAGGATTTTCACCAAAAACTTTCAAAAAATCTTCTCTATCTTGGTCTCAATTTCAAAATTCGAATATAATTACCTGCGCAGTTAGTTTACATTCACACACATCAGAGTATATAACCAAATCCCCGGCAACTCCCGAGTTCTATACATATATAATCTGAGGGTTTAAAAGTCTCCACTAGGGGATTACATAACCAACATCAGCAGTAATATTTACATCTCCAAAATATATAGTAATCCCAAGTTCAAAAGAAGATAACCAACACCCTACAATCAAATATACCCCGAAGGGGTTCTAATCGCTCCAGGTTGCCCGCTTCTCTTTAGCGCCACTAGCCCTATCTGAAATGTTAGTCATTGGAAAGAATGAGATTCAAGAGAATCCTAGTAGTAACAAATCACTCATACAGTGCATAAACTCAAAGCATATAAGGTCATGTTAGAAGCATCACAATGTAACGTGGTTCACACCACAAACGATAGCACTCATGGCTGTAAACTCTAAGCGTCAGCTTTCGTTGCGATCTCATTGTATTCACAAAGTATTCATAAAGTATTCACTAGGTGTTAGCTTTCGCTGTGATCACAAAGCATCACAATGTCATAATGTATTCTCAATGCACGACAAACATACATACAATGTTTCACACAAAGTATAAGAGAGGAGTCACTACCTTGTTCTTTCCGATTGTGCTTTAGCGTAGGTGGATCACGAACAGGGCAAATATCGAATCCTACAATTCCAAATGCACCATTTAGACACTTCCATAGTGTTTCTTGGGGTTATATGAGTCTATAATGAAAATTTACAAAAATGCCCTCGGGGACATGGCCCAGGCCCGCCGTACCTGGTCCGGCTGCATCTTTCCCGAAATTCTACTCGGGGCTATTCTAGCAAATTACCACCCAAGGAATCCATTTCCAGACTCAGAATTAGCAAATTCAATGTTAAATTACAAATTTACCCTTGGCAGCCCCACCTAAAGGGGTTTAGGGGTGTTTTCATATTATGTTTTTTCAGCCTTTTTCGAAAAAGTGACCAACTGTAACTGTAAGAGGCAAGCTTCACCCAAGAGGGGGGTGAATTGGGTGATGTTATAAATTTTTCGCTTGATGTGGTGATATGAAAAATATAGTAGATAGAGTAGAGTAGAGAAGATTTGAACACAGAGAGCTATACTGGTTCGGCCTAACAACAAGGCCTACATCCAGTCCTCAGAGATCAAGACCTACTGAGATTTTCACTATACCTCCAAGATTCAATGGGCTCTCAGAACGCCACAAAACAACAATTGTCCTTGAACGGACTACGAGCAGAAATAATCTCTCAACAAGAAATTTCTCTCCCCCTTACGACAAGTCTTACGTGCAGAAAAACAACCTATGACCTTTCACACTTGCTTATGTATACAAGGCTTATGAGCAGCAACGTACTCTCCTGCTTACACCACTGTAAGACTTATGAGCAGCAACGTTCTCTTCCGCTTGTATCTTATAAGACTTATGAATGGAAGGTTCAACAAGGAATTCTCTCAACTGCTTTTCTCGTAAGGAAAACTACCCTCTCAAGGTCCCAATACCTTGAGATCTCATAAACAGATAATTTTGAATTGTATGAAGACTCTCTTACAGAGCAAATGAATAAACACTGAAGATCAATGTGTATACAGAGAAAAATGATGAATAGCAGAAACTTGGTATATGCTTGTGAATTCTTGTGCTACGTCAATATTTGATTATCCTTGAATCTCTGTATATATAGTTGCTTCAGTTTTTGCCCGTTTGGGAAATTATCATTTGAGGAGCTGAACTTTTGCAATTGTAGAAGAACACGCGCATGTTTGAATAATCTGAATGCGGTAGGTGCGAACGTGTTTGTAATCATGTTGTCTGCCGTTGTTTGACTTTTCTCCATACCAACAAGTTTCAAACGTTCATCTTCCTGTCTTACACTTTTAAAACAATCAAAACAATGTTAAACAATGATAATAAGTAATGATGATATAAATAAAAAACAATAAATCATATTCGGAATGAACGTTGTGATACTTAGCATTTTCGGTGGTCAAACAGGGCATCACTCGAGCATGAAAGGCTCACCTCGAGTGATCTCCTATTTTCCTTCATATACCTCTGTTATCGGGTTGTGCTTGCATAGAATATCAGAGAGACAAAATCTTCACTCACGGGTGAAGAGGGGTCTCACTCGAGCACAAAACCTCTGCTCGAGTGATCTTGTAATTTTCACAGGGAATGTCCTCTCGGGTCATCACTCGCACATCATATTGACAAGAGTGAGAATTTGTACTCGCGGGTGAAATGGACCCTCACTCGAGCACACTTACCACTGCTCGAGTGAGACGCATATTCTCAAGGAATATGCTCTCAATATCATCACTCGCATCAGAATTTCAGAGGGATAGAATTTTCACTCGCGAGTGATGTGGGCCCTCACTCGAGCACAAAGACTCCTGCCCGAGTGAGAAGAATATTCTCAAGAGTTATACCTTTTGAACAAGCACTCGCAACAGATCTGGAGAGGGATAGAATTTTCACTCACAAGTATTGATGTGTCACTCGAGCATGAACGGGTGTGCTCGAGCACACTTGCACTCCTCTGAACTTCATGACTCTCGGCCAAGTGCTCGCAGTACCTTGCTCGAGCACAGAATGCTCATGCTTGAGCATTGATGTCTCGTCTCGAGTGAATGATGAAAGCATGCTATTACTTACTCTCGGCCAAGCACTCGCAGACTCTCACTCGCATGTGTGCTCGAGTGAGAATGACTTCTCTGCTCGAGTGCATACCTTAGTGCTTCGAGTGATCTCATGAATACAAAGGGGGAATGCCTCTCGGGTACACACTTCCTGGCATTCTCTCACATCTGCTCGAGCACAGAGAAGATTTGTGCTCGAGTGCAAAATCCTTGCTCGAGCACTCCAGTGTAATTTCACAGCAGATATCAGCAAATCATCAAATATGCATTTGGTAACTTGGAAACTTTTCTCAATCTTCTAAAAACATGTTTTGCACATAATTGACTTATTGTTATCATCAAAACTTGGGATCTAACAGTAACCCCACCTAATTTTTGCTCCTGAACTCAATAGAACCATCAAATCATTGAAAATCCAACTCTAAGACCCATTTCTAGAGCTGGCCGAAATTTATGAGTTCTCCAGGAAAAATCGGGGTTTTACGATTTCGGCTCCGTAAACGCATTCCTTTCTACTCCTAACCACTTAATTAACTATTACATTAGGTTATAACTACCATTTGAACCAAAATTGGGCAGCATAACCCTTAGGCAACTCAATTCCAAAAATTTAAAACCAACGGCAATCCGGCGAAATTTCACCGATTAAATTGCCAACAGCAACCAGAATAGTTAATATACGAAGGTTTGGAAGTTACCTCAAGCTCTCACAAGTTTTTTCCAAATATGGCTGAAAACCCTAGGTGTTCCACAACAAATTTTGAGCTTCCAAACCTTAAAGAACAAAGAGGAGTAGCTTAGGGTCGGAGTTATACGCGTTAGGAGCTAAATCGTCGGAGAAATTGGCTTACCTTGTGAGATTTCTTCTCCTTTCTCTTTCTAAAATTCTGAACGTTCTCTCTCACTTTCAGCTGCTGTTTTGTACGTGAAATGCTGAATGAAGAAGATGAGAATGATATATTATAATATCATATATAATTTTAATGATTTATGGAATTTTCCAACAATTCTAAAACTAATTTTTATTACATAACTTCCTGCATTCATGTAACCATGCCATCATGTCCAACCAATATTTCCTTATTTATGCCACATGTAGGAGACACCTAGGGGTCCCTCCCTAAGGTCTCAATTGGCTTCACAACTTGTTTCGGTTACATATACACGTAAAGTCTGAATTTTGGTCAAAATTGCATTTTTGCTCAAATTTTCCATAAATTCATATCAAATTGACCAAAATATTCTAAATATATTTTTCCTTTTATTTTCCTTAATTAATTGAAATTATCTTCAATTAATCAGAAAAATAATTAATTTTTGTGATAATTTGGCAAAATTACGATTTTGCCATTACCTTTTTAATCCAATTTCTTCTCTTATTTTTCTTTGGCCAATTTCTATCTATTTTTGGACCAAATATTTTCTCTAATATTTTCTTCATTTTTGGACCTTAATATTAGGCTTTTTAAATCACCCAAATTAATTCCATATTCATTTTTTCCCAATTTCTCGTGAAATTGAACATTTATAAAATTCATAAATTCCAAATTCATGAATATTCACCATTTTATTGAGTTTCCCCAAATAATTACAATATATTTGGTGAATATAAAATTTGGGGTGTTACACCAGGAACTTGAAAATGCACTTAACAACACCTAGACCTAAAACTCAGCTTATGAATCAATTTCAATGTGGAATATGAAGCAATGGCCATACAAAACTTTGAATGACAATGACAGCAATAAAATTCAAGGACTGATACATGCAACAGTAGAAATTCGGCAAATATAAGTTGAAAGTACAACAAGGAATATAATGTAGACTTACAGCAGCGGTAGCAAGTTTAAGTTTAAAGATTTTGCGATGCTCAAAGTTTCATAGATTAAAGATCATGTGAGAACATTAACTAAGCACAGGAATGAATGCTTTAGCAGCACACAATCAGAAGCAACAATTTCATTTGTTAACGATTATCATCATCCTTCCTACTCACATTCTCAGCAACAATATGCATTATCATCAAGCAATTTAAAACACAATTCAAGTCTACCAAGTTAACAGTGACCCACAATTTTAAAATGATAACAACAAAATCTCAATTTTATGGACTTTCTATTTCAAAACTTCTAAAGAAAAGCATAGAGAAGACAAATTCCTCATTATGTATATAAAATTCCTCAATTTTATAGAAAACAAAGGGAAGAGAAGGCATAGGGGTCAATCCCTCAAATCCCATAGCTATTCAACATTAGACCTGTATCACCTATATCCCATAAATTGTCCTACACAGAGACATAAACCCAGCTAGATAAACCACAACACTTTATAATTGCACACAACATATAATTACATTGAAATGGAATTGCACACAGCAACATCATAATCCAGCACACAACATGTAATTGCAATTACAACAACACTTTATTATTCATACGGCATAAGCAATGCATATGAGAACAATGTAACTTGGATTCAAAAACTCCCTATTTTTATAAAAGCTCATAGATGAATTCAGCATAACATAAGTGAATGAAATCAAGATATTCTTCAGTGTAACTATTCTTGCATAGAAGAACCAATTGCCAATTATCACTGAAAAAAGAGAAGAATATTATGCAAACATAAAGCATTATATATATATATTATGAAATAATAATCTGTTTAGGCTCCATGCACATATGGAGCCAAGAAACACTCAATTGCGGTTTAACTAAGCCTTTCTTATAAGTATGTATATCTGATAGTAGCAGTGGTCCCTTTCTCTTGCATTTTAACTGGGCATAGGAATCCAAATTTATCGCTATTGCCAGAGGAGACTAATCTATGATTCATGTACCTATAAAAAGGCAAGCACACAAATCAAAAGTGAATGGCAAAATTTTTAAAATATTTACTTCGAATTGAAAAAGATACTTATATTAAGAATAGTTGGACAATCACAATCGTAATATTTTGTCTAGGAGCTACCATGGACATTAATCATCCCTCTCAAGAAAGCATGTCACCCCTGACTTGCCAACAACTAATTCTGTAGGCCAATCTTTTATTTGAAACGATGTATAATATGCCATCAGAATCACTTGTTGCATGATATTTAATGGAGGCTGTTAAACTTCTTGGGTAAAGGGAGCTGGACTTGTTGGGGATTTAATCGGGGTTTCCTTAGCTCAAATAGAAATAAGGTTCTTTAGCCACAACATGAAACCACCTAGGACATCGCTCACAATCTTTAAATCATTATAAGGGATAGGGACAGGTGCATCTACATGATCACCTTTTCAATTGATACTCTGACTTGATCATATTGCATTTATTGGTGGTGGTTAGTTGATCCCAAGTTATGCACACTCCCCCATACAACTAACCGTCTTAGAGGATCCTCGTCAAAAATGTCAATAGGCTTAACAAACTCTCTTGTAGGACCCTCTAATGACTACCCAATATTGCAATAACTCTCTTTAGTGCTCTGCTTGTTAGGAGCAAGTAATTGTGCCTAGGAAGCATTGGTATCTTGTCTTGAGCTCATAAACACCATCATTTCCTATTTCATCTTGCTTATCTGGGTTTCTAATAGTATATCAAATGATGCTTTTGCCTCCACCCTTGCTTCCGCTCATGTAGTGGCTAGCATATACCCCAATTCCTCCTTAGTCATAATGCTTGAGGAGTGGCATGAAGGGGCTCCAAAGTAATCCCTTATTCTTTGTAATCCCCCTACCTTGATTAGCGTAATTATAATTCGATACACATAATTAATTGGATTAGAAACCCAAAATTGTAGTTCCATCTCATCTCTAACTAGTACCCCATGTGACTTTATGTCCAGTTTTATGCAGGGAGGAACTCTGGAGGTAGAATCGACCCTTCAGCTATTTCTTCATGACGTGTCTCCTCTTAGGTCTCTTCTTTAGTAGACTGGACCCCGTCATTATTACACTTGTCTTTTTCTACCCTGAGCTCTGCCCTTAGCTCATTTATTATATCTCGTTGTTCCCTTATCATGCCCATCATCTCTTGCATAGGATCAGGTGGGTTTTTATTAAGTTCTTCCACCTCTAGCTCAACTCTTTTAACTTTCGGATGAACCATTATGTCCTTTAACTCTACAAATGATTCACCATATCAGTATCACAGTTAATGTATACACATAGTCCCTAAAACTTGTATGTCAACACATAGCAAGAACATTCATGTATACACAACAAACAATCCTGGGTCATCCTCTATTACTAAGCCACAAGACCATAGTCACTATCCTAAAAAGTTCTACCCTTTCCAGGAACTACAGGTCTGATACCATAAATGTAAACCCCTTCCTTAATAGATGAAATTATAATTCAAAAACATATAATTAAGTCAAATTAGAAACCAATAGATAATTTAAAACTTATTTAAAATCTCATCTTCAAGATAGGGTTATAAAAAATTTCTTTCAAAATTTGTTTAACTTGGTATCACATTTACATTTCAAATATATTTGGTCTGTGTAGTTAGATTTCTTTTTTTTTTTTTGACAAAGTGTAGTTAGATTTCATTCATACATATTAGAGTGTAAAAAAACTTTATGGCGACACTAGCTTACATGCATTATCTAAAGGGTTTATGAGCATTTTGGCCCTTACCAATTTCCCATTTAGAGATTACAAAACACTATCCAAAATTTACATTTATAATATGTACAGTAATCCTAACCAAAATATGATAACCAACACCAAAATTACATCCCTAGCGGAGTACTAGCCGCCCTTGGTTGCTTGTTTCTCCTTTGAGCCGCTTTCCTTGGCTATAGGTTAGTCAGTGGAAAGAATGAGATTCAAGAGAATCTCAATACTAACAAATCACTCATACAATATATAATCACATAGAATGCAAGCAAATCACCAAGCAGTAATGATCACAGTGAAGCATGAGTTTTGTCACAAATGATAGCACTCATGGTTGTATACACATAACTTTCACAGCAACATACACCATAGCATTGGCAATCAACACAATATAGTGATAAGACATACATACAATGCATTACACATAGTAGAAAAGAAAGTGTCACTACCTTTTGTTTTTCTGGGTGTGCTCTGGCATCGGTTGTTCACGTACAGGGCAAATATCAAATTCTAAAAACCATAATCAAGGACGACATGTTAATCTCTATTCCAAGCTCTTGATTCCAAAATACTTAAAGTTGTTATCATTTAAGACCTTTTAGTGGCTACTAGAAGTCCAAACAAATGCCTAAAGGGTTGGGAAAGACTTGACCAAAGACAATTTTTTGAAAGTTCAAAATGCATTTTTGAGGGGTTGGTCGTGGCCTACAAATGGTCAGAAAGTTTTGGGCTACGGTCAAGATCCTCTGGCCATGGCAAAAGACAGGTTAGAAACTTTTAGGCCTTGGCCAGAAATAGGTAAGAGACTTTTGGGCCACAGCCAAGAACTGGTCAGAAGGTTTCAGGTCGCGGCCAATATTCATGGGCCGCATCCAACCTTGGGCTTGTGTCCTCGCTATTTTCAAATGACCATAAATTCTTGCATAGACATCAAAATGATCCAAACATTATATCAATGGAAAGCTTACAATGTAAACTACAACATTGGAGAGTTTCACAACTTTTCAATACCATTTACTATTGAAAATCACCATGAAAATTTGGTGCCTTGCATAACATTTTACACATGGAAATTTTCCAGAATTTCAATTTTTGCAAAAAGTGTTTCCAAAGGTCAGATTTTCACAACTAACTCCATTCCCACACGATTTTCTACAAGGAATCTAATGGTAATATTAAAACACCCAAATTCACATGTTCTATTTTGGGACACATTTCAACATAAAACTAAAGTCACCAAATTCCACATTTAAGATTCCAAACCATTTCTATTGTCTAAGAAACACAACATGACACCATTTTCACCACAAAACACCATGCATTTGATGCAATCCAATGTTACATTAAAATCAGGGCAAAATTCCAAAAAATCAAAGTTTCAACAATGGTCACAATATATATACCAAATGGCAGCTTTTACTCACCTCCTTCACTTTCCCAAACTTATTCATTGATTTCTCAACCTTCAACTTTTCTCAAGCATTCAAACACCTCCTCTTGAAAATCTAAAACCATAGGAATGAAGCCCTCATTAAGGTCATCAAGATTAAAGAAGAGGACTTTAGCATTTTAGGTCATTCACAAGTCAAATTGTAAGAAAATTACCTTGGTTTCTTCTTTCTCTTTCCTCTTTAGCTATGGCAAAATGAGAGCTGAAGTGAGAAGGAATAAGATGATGATAATTAGTTTTCTCTCTCCCCCATGCCTTGGCTGACTTTGAAGATGAGGAGGGAAGGAAGGTGTTGAAATTTTGACTTTATCATTGGTCTATATGATGACAAGTGTCAAAATCTCATGCATTATCACAAAAGCAATTAACTTCACTAGTTACACTAACCAACTCATTAGCCAATTAGTCACAACTCTTACTCTTTTAGTTATTGGTAAATTACCTTTTCGGTGCTAACTAATTGGCCCGTAACTTTTCTTTTTCTCATTTTACCCCTTACTATAGCAATTTCCATTGTATCACCACTTAACACATTCTTTAGCCTTATTTCTCACTTCCATATGCCATCCTCTCTATTTTAATTCAATTTAGGTGTTAATCCATAATTGAGCTTAAATACAAGGTTTACGCATTGGCTATTACTCATTCAAATCATTACCTACATTGTATTCTCTGACAGTGTTTGTTTAACATTAATTATATTCACTTTTGGAGTCATTAACCCTTAATCGCATTTTGGGGCATTACAGTCGAGTAGCGATGGAGGAGTTTAGAAGAAATAGGAGAGAGCTTCATATTCAAGTCTTAAATTTAAGCGCGAGCAATGGAGAAACCTGAGAAGAATACGGCGGCCTCTTTTAGACTGGTTCCACAGAACAACTAGTCTAAAAAGGTTATATTTTAGATCGATTCTTCCTAATAACAAGTCTGAAAAGTAAGCAAATTTTTTTTGCTGCTCAAATTTTTAGACTGGTCCTTAATAACAACCGGTCTAAAATATTAAACTTTTTAGACCTGTTGTTCATAATAACTGGTCTTGAAAGTAAGTAATCTTTTATTTTTTTTACTGCACAACTTTTTAGACCGGTTCCTATTAACAACCAATCTAAAAAGTTTAATATTTTAGATCGGTTTTGAGAGACAACCGTTCTAAAAAATAATAAATATTTTTGTAAATTCAGAACATATATTAGATTTATTATACTAGAACCAGTCTAGAAAATATATTGCATATATATTTTTTAGTTATATTTATCATTTTAGACTGGTTCTTAATGTAACAGGTCTAAATAATATATTTTAGACCTTATATTAGAGGAACCAGTCTCACAAATTTTAGATAACTATGAAACTGCCACCACTTATACCTTTTAGACCTTATTCCTATAACCAATCTAAATGTGCAAGTCTAAAAGGCCTTTTCTTCACTTGTGGTGCAACATACTTATGGCCATAGTAAAAGTAGAAATAGAGCTTCATTCATTTATACATGCTTCACATAATCAAGCAAAGCAATACAATATAAACATCACATACATACAAGTAAGTAAGTTTACTATCTCTTGTCTTCATGCCCTCCTCTTGTAGCTTTTCTTCCAACTATTATAGTTTCTTGAAAGTTCTTCCATTTCTTCTTCCTTGACCTCTCATGACCTTAGATGTCCAATCACATCATTACAGATATGATAGAGAGTCATTGGAAGTGTATATCAATGTCTAAGAAGTTACGGAGGCTAAACAATTTGACATAATGAAATATTGGGAGTTGGAGTCTTGGCTGCGGACATGGAATCCTTTGGTCATGGCAAAAAATGGTCCAAAAGTATTTGGTCTGTGGCCAAGCAATCTTCTGCCAGTACCCAAGAAATCCTTTGTTTCTTGGTTGAACTTCTAAAATCATAACTTAATCCACAAAAATCCAAATAGAGTAGTTTAAAGTTCTATATGACTCTCATTAAGTCTAATTTAACCAAAAAATATTAACCACTGCCAAATACAGGGCTAAATTTCCCAAAATCATTGAACAACACAACTAGTCTAGAAAATATTCCAGATTCCATGCCTAACTTCAAAAATTCATATCTCACAATCTATAAACCCAAATGACATATAATACCTATAAAATTAAAGGCCTATATGTCTACTTTCATCTTGGAAAGTTTCATGGCCATTGGGCAAGATATGATCACTCACAAAATTGTCACAAGCAGACTACCTGCAGAAAATGAAACCTGTTAGTACAATTACTTTGACTTCAATCTATGGGTTTTCAATCTAGCCCTTCTAAAATCATGTTCACAACCTTTTCCTAAACAAATCATGTACAATCCATTTCTGACCTTGAAAACACCAAAATCATCTTTTTTCCATAGGTTTTGGACCTGAACAAAAATTAGGGGAAATATAAAAATGCTACAAAACCTTAAGATATTTAGTTCAAATCGTAGCTTATACGTACCTCTACCAGATTCTATAACTGGTTATTGATTTTAGCAATAATCCAACCAACTAGATGACACCTCACACCTCTAATCAAGAATCCAAAACCATAGAAATGATTTACATGGAATATTTTCCTGTCATCGAAGGATGAAACCTTCAGAGAATTTATTGTTTGCCATGAAAGTGTAAATTGAGAAAGGTATGTCCATTGCAGGTATCAGGACAGATCATGGTGGAGAATTTGAAAATCATACTTTGGAAGACTATTGTGATGCTAATGGAATTGATCACAACTTTTCTGCTCCAAGGTCACCTCAACGGAATGGAGTCGTGGAATGAAAGAATAGAGTACTTATTGAAATGGCTAGAGCAATGCTAAATGAAAATAACGTGTCTCAAGTTTTATGGGCCGATGCAATGAGCACATCATGCTATATTTCAAACAGAGCCTACAACAGGACAAAACTTAGAAAGACACTGTACGAACTATACAAAGGAAAGAAGCCAAATCTTGCCCATCTACACACCTATGGTTGTAAGTGTTTCATTCATAATAATGGTAAAGAAAACCTAGGAAAATTTGATTCTGAATCAAATGAAGGAATATTCATAAGATATTATAACTGAAGTAAAGCATATAGAGTTTTCTAAACAAACATGTGTAGTTGAGGAATCAATTCATGTTGTATTTGATGAATTTTGAAAGAGGCAAGCTTCACCCAAGAGGGGGTGAATTAGGTGATGTGATAAATTTTTCACTATATGTGGTGATATGAAAATAGTAGTCGACAGAGTAGAGTTGAGAAGATTGGAACACAGAGAGTTATACTGGTTCGGCCTAAAAACTAGGCCTATGTCCAGTCCTCAGAGATTAAGACCTACTGAGATTTTCACTAATCTTCCAAGATTCAATGGGCTCTCAAAATGCCATAAAACAACAATTGTCCTCGAACGGACTACGAGCAGAAATATTCTCACACTAAGAAATTTCTCTTCCCCTTACAACAAGTCTTACATGCATAAAAACAACCTATGACCTTTCCCACTTGCTTACGTATACAAGTCTTATGAGTAGCAACGTTCTCTCCTACTTACACCACTGTAAGTCTTACGAGCAGCAACGTTCTCTACTACTTGTATCTTATAAGTCTTAGGCGTGGAAGATTTAACTAGGAATTTTCTTCAACAGCTTCTCTCGTAAGTATATCTACCCTCTCAAGGTCCCAATACCTTAAGATCAAATGAAAATATAATTTTAAATGTATATAGACTCTCTTACAGAGCAAGTATGATAAATACTGAAGATCAATATGAATACAGAGAAAATATGAATAACAAAGACTCGTGAATTTGATTATGAATTATTGTGCTTTGTTGTTATTAATGATCTCTGGAACTCTATATTTATAGATGTTCAGTTTTTGCCTGTTTGAATAAAGATCATTGTGGAGCGGGGTATGTTGCTATGGAATGGCATGCGCAAGTTTGAAAACTTTGAATATAGTAGGTACATGCTTGTCATGATGTTGTCTGCCGTTGTTTGACTTCCTTCGTGTCTGTTTATTTCAACGTTCATCCTATTGTATCACACTTATAAAACATTCAAAATGATGTTAAATAATAATAATAAGTGATGATAATATAAATACATAACATTAAACCATATTCAGATTGAACGCTGTAAGACTGGTGCATTTAGTCTTCTGGCAGAGTATCACTCGAGCATGGATGGGCTCACTCGAGTGATCTTACCATTTTTCTCCTTGTTTGTCAGTTTTGTACTAGCACTCGCATAGGATTTCTGAGAGATAATTTTCTCACTCGTGAGTGATGTGGGGCCTCACTCAAGCACAACTCCTTCTGCTCGAGTGGCTTGCATTTTACATTAGGAGACTCATCTCTGGACAGCACTCACATACCATTTTAGCAAGAGTTAGATTTTGCACTCGTAGGTGATGTAGGCCCTCACTCGAGCACACATACTCCTGCTCGAGTGAGAGGGATATTCTCATGTAATATACTCCTTTATGACTCTCGACCAAGCACTTGCACTCCTTCACTCGCTAGTGCTTGAGTACAAACCAGGTTCATGCTCAAGTGTTGATTACAATGCTCGAGTACATCAGAAAGAATAAAAGGAATTGCTCTCAGCCAAGCACTCGCAGTCCCTCACTCACTAGTACTTGAGTGAGAAAGAGTCTTCTGCTCGAGTGCTAACTCCAGTGCTCTAGTGAATCAGTAAAAATGACAGTAGTATGCTATCGGGCAAGCACTTTCAGGCTATCACTTGTATCTACTTGAGCATAAAAGAGCTCAATGCTTGAGTGCTAGTTCTTGTGCTCGAGTACAACAGTTAGATTTCACAACAGACATCACAGAACTTTGCCATATGCATTTGGTAACTTTGTAATCATTCCTTAGACTTATAAAACTATGATTTGCACACAATTGGCTTTTGTTATCATCAAAACTTGGGATCTAACAAATTTGAATCCTTTGACAAAACTATTGACAATGAGAAGGAAATTGTTTAAATCAAGAGAATAGTCAACCTAAATCTTTCGGCCTAGAAGTTGATCAAACCAAGGAAGAAGTGTTAGGATCGGTAGGCACAGCGGAAGAATTTTAAAATTTTCACCGATCCTAATCGAGGATCTATCAACGGCGTTTAAACCAAGTTGGAAGGATTCATACCTTTTTGATGATTCAGAGTTTTCACGATCTCTAGGAGCCAACACGTCAGGTCCGCTCCCTCTACCGGTATCCACACGAATGCTCTCCAACCAAAACTGCATGCTAGCGCCTCTAATGTCTCCTAGGGTTTCACTTGCGGCTCTCAATTCTTATGTGCTTATCAATATATCTGCTCTATCAAGTTTATAACCTATGAGGGCTATTTTCAAATTTCAAAATTAATCATCATTAATTTCAAAATTAATTAACAATTAATTATCTTGATGAGCTAATTAAATAAATTCAGTTTAAATTAAATCTGTCCAACAATTTTAATTTAACCTATTTATTTAATCGAAATAAAGAGCCATTAGATTTAATTTATCTTCATAAATTAAATCTGAGATACTATATCTCTATCATGTTAGTTATTAAATTTAATATATCTTAATAAATTAAATTTAAAACTAACACAATATAATAATATCATATAATATATATACATATATATAAGATATATATTTAGAAAAAATATATATCTATATAATATTGTTAAATATAATATCATATAATACACACACACACACACACACACACACATATATAAGATATATATTTCGAAAATATATATATCTATATAATATTAATAATGAATTTTATATTATATATATATAAGTATAAAATTCATCCACCCTAAATTAAACATTATCTCGTGTTGGGCCATTCTTGTGTGCGACCCTGTAGGCCCATATAAAGTTGGTAGTGGGCCAATAACTGTACTAACCCATAAGTCGCAAGCGGCATCTAGCAAGACATTACGACTACCCAATTCATATGAGGATCGTTAACATGATGCAACCTGTCATACAACTATGTCACGTCCCTTTTGTCACACGATATATCAGTCAAGGATGAGGCATGGATAATGTCATCCTCTTGTTCCTGACCATTACTTTCTCGATTCCTGAGTAGCCTGATAACAGAGACAGAAACTCCTTTCATCATAGTATGGCCATACATTTCTCAGACTGACTCATCGAGGGGCCCAGTAATATCTCTCTACTAATGTGAGGGACAAATTCCATCTTGATCATTCATATTCCTCTACATGAAAAACCACTAAGCCCGATCGTAGCCTTTATCATCACCCGGTCAAAAGTAACTTTTGACTAGTTCAAAGCTTAGCAACTCTCATGTAGGAATCCATGATGGCCTCAGGTCTAAGGGCATTGTGACGTGGTTATACATGAGAAAAGCTTATGACTTGATCCATGTAGCTTTCTCATAGTGGGTCGGTCCAGCACCTTGTACTCTTACAAGTGCCTAAGACTTTGATTCGTATCTCCATATCTTATCAAAGTCATACTGATCTTGTTTCATCTCTGCTCCCGCATAGATGACTGACCAGGGACATTTTAGGACAATCTTTATGATTTATCCAAGGATACAATTATCACAGTTAACATGCAAATAATATGATAACATAATGGGGAAATAATAATGTTCAAAGTATAATGATTGGCCCTTAGGGCAAAATTTCCAACAAGAAGATCAGTCACTAGGATAACCTAGAGCTTGGAAATACAATAAAAGTCATCCCCTAGAGCAAGTCATAGGAGATGTGAATGAAGGAGTCAAAGCTAGAAATGAAATTTTCAATGAAGTTAGCTTTTCTACCTTTATTTCTGAGATTAAACTTTCTAACATTGATGAAGCCCTATCAGACAATGATCAGGTAATAGCAATACAAGAAAAACTAAACCACTTTGAAAGAAATCAAGTTTAGGATTTGGTACCCCGACCTAAGGATCATCCAATCATTGGTACTAAATGGGTATTGAAGAATAAACTTGATGAATCCGTAATCATCATCAGAAATAAGGCAAGATTGGTGGCCAAAGGCTATAATAAGGAAGAAAGAATTGATTATGAGGAAACATATGCTCCAGTGGATAGATTGGAAGCTATATGAGTACTTTTAGCCTTTGCATGCATCAAAGGATTCAAATTGTATCAAATGGATGTGAAAAGTGCATTTTTAAATGGATATATCATGGAGGAATTATACCTAGATCGACCTCTAGGTTTTGAAGATCTAACTAAGCCTGACTATGTTTTCAAACTAAAGAAAGCCTTATACGGTTTAAAACAAGCCCCTAGAGTATGGTTTAAAAGACTTAGTAAATTTCTCATCGATCAAGGTTTTGTATGAGGAGAAATTGATATAATACTTTTTTCCAAAATGAAAAGGAGATGATATTTTAATTGTACAAATATATGTTGATGATATAGTTTTTTGTGCTACTAATGAAACCTTATGCAACGAAATTTCTGAGATAATGCAGGCAGAGTTTAAAATGTCAATGATCGTAGAATTGAATTTCTTTCTTGATATGCAAATCAAACAAATAAATAATGGAATTTTCATATCTCAAATAAAGTATTTGAAAGAGCTATTGAAGAAATATGGAATGGATGAAGCAAATGGAATAGACACATCTATGAATGCAACTATATTGCTTGATGCTGATGTCAAGGGGAAAGATTACAATATCACAAGATATAAAGGAATGATTGGATCATTACTCTATCTTACTGCAAGTAGACTTGACATCAAATTTAGTATTGGTATGTGTGCAAGATATCAATCAACACCAAAGGAATTACATGCTGAAACTATCAAATGAATATTTAGATACCTCACCAACACAGTATAATTGGGTCTCTGGTATCCTAAAGGAAGAAATCAATATCTAGTTGCCTACTCATATTTTGATCATAGAGGATATAAGATAGACAGAAAGAGTACCAGTAGACGAAGCCAGTTTCTTGAAGTTTCACTCGTGTTATAGTTAGCAAGAAACAAAATGCAATGTCTCTTTCATCAACAGAAGCTGAGTATGTTGCAACATCAAGTTGTTGTGCATAAGTGTTATGGCTAAAACAACAATTACAAGATCTTGGTATTTATCTAAAGGAAATACCAATATACTGTGACAAGACTAGCATGATAAGCTTGGCAATGAATCCAGTTCAACACTCCAGAACCAAGCATATTGATGTTAGACATCACTTCATCAGGGATCATGTTCAAAAGAAAGATGTCAAAGTGATATTCATTCCAACTCATCTTCATCTAGCTAATATCTTCACAAAACCCCTAGTAAAAGATCAATTTCTATTTATCAGAAGAGAATTGAGAATGGTAAATCTCAATGAATTGTAAGTTATCAAGTATTTACAACATATTAGATGATGTTGTTTAATAATGTTTTAATGATTACTAACTTAAGCATAAGAGTTTCTAGTAATTTATTTTGTAGGAATTTGATACTCTGTTATAAGGCAAGAAAAGCAGAGGTTAACAGAGAACAATATTACTGGAGGGGCAACTTTAAGTAATAATCATTACCTGAGTAATGACTTGTAGTAATTATACAAATTACTCGAGTAGCCACTCGAGTAATGACCTAGAAAATGTGGCAGTGAAACATCAATTCAAAAGGAAATGGCATAATGGTTTGAAAATGAAAAGTTATAATATGAAGAGATAGATTACTCGAGGAAGCTTTTGAGTAAACTATGAAAATTACTCAAGTAAGGCCTTGAGTAATCTTAAGTACAGATTATAAATCAATCCAATTTCTATTCAAATCTATCTTAAAGTTCCATCAAATGATCAAGGAAATATATGTGGGTAATTATAATATGACTTATGATAGGTACGCATTTAAATTGTATTAATTTACATTTTTTTGATATGCTTACTTGAGGGGGCCCTCGAGTAATGGCCCAAGATCACTCAAGGGAGCCCTCGAGTAATATCAGGCAACAGGGGTATATCACTGTGCATCCTATCATTTTCACAAAATTACTTCAACTGATTCTCTAAGTAACCTTCAAGAAAAATCTTTCACAAACATTTCTTTACTTCATTTCCGTCAAAACCCATTGAAAATCCTTATGAAAAACCTCTTCAAATCGTTCAAAATCCTCAGCACTAACCTTCAAATTTTGTGAGACATTTTCCAAAAAACCTTCTTCTTTCAACCAAAATGGTTAAAACTAAAACTACCCTTCTAGATACTCCTTCTAAGTCTACTAATCATTTGCAATCACCTTAATCTACTCCATCTCTTCTTGCCAAAAGACAAAAATTTTCTCCTAAGCTGAAAGCAAAATCCAAGCCGTAAGCCAAACCTAAGGTCAAGGGGGTTGTGATCAAGGAACCCCCTTGACCTTAAGAATCAAATGATCTTCCCAAAGTCATTTCAAAAGAGTTTTCAAATTTAAATTGAACTAAAGATTCCATATGGAAAGTTATCAAGAAGCATATGATTAAAAAACTCAATTTTAAAAACTTTGTTCAAAATCACCAAGTTTTGTCATAATCAAAAAGGGGGAGAATATTAGATCTCATATGTTTCGATGATAACAAAGATTGGATTAATAGGACAAAAGGTTTTGATAATAAACAAAAAGGTTTGCATAAAGTAACTAATTAAGCTTATGGTAGCAAGCAAAATCATTACTTGAGTAACTATTCAAGTAATGAAGAAGAATTGAAAGACATAGAATAGTAGAAAGCATCACTGGCAGATTTTTAAAGGCATTACTCGAGTAAGCCTTTGGGAAATGATCCTTCATTGCTCGAGGGATCCACTTGAGTAATGTGTGAGAAATTGTTCCAGATGTTCTCTGTCAAAAATTGCATGGCATTACTCGAGGGAACACTTGAGTAATCTAAAAAGAAATTGAAACATTACTTGAGGGATCACTAATTAGAGAAGAAAAATATAGCAACTCTGGGCCATGAAATGAGTGACATTACTCGAGGGATCACTCAAGTAATTTAAAGTAAAAAGATTACATTGCTTGAGGGATCACTCTAGTAATCAGGTAAGCAAAGAAGCAGTTACTCTCAGCCAAGATTTAGATGAGATTACTCGAGGGATCACTCGAGTAATTAGAAAAGAATTAGAAGCATGACTCGAGGGATCACTCAAGTAAAAGAGAAGAAAAGAAAAACTTACTAGAGGGATTACTCGAGTTATCAAGTCTTTCAAGTTTTTGTACTCGATAGATTACCCTAATAATCTGGTCAGAAAGTGTTGACTTACTCTCTGGCTTATTTTTAAACGAATTACTCGAGGGGTGACTAGAGTAATGTTCCTGGATGCCTCAAGTAACTACTAGAGTAATCATGTCCAAAATTATGATTTTAATCTATTGTTCATTGAGTTGTTGTCTATGTGATTAACCTTTCAATTTTTAGTATTCTGAGTATATTTGCAGAGAAACAATAAAGAGGTTATACTTTGAGAGACAAGTCAAACATATCATCCGCAACGTCAGAAACACTCATCTATCGCAAATGGCTATATTTCAAATTTGAAGAATGGTCAAATGAAGTTGTGTAACTCTAACAGACATGTTTGAAATGCTTCCAACGGACATTACAATTCACCTATATATATGGAGCACTAAATGAAGAACATAACACAACGGCTGAGAACATACAAACACACATCGATCAATATATTCTTAGTGCTCTATTTCTTATATTCACTCTTTGTACTTCAGTGATTATATATTTACTCTGTGAGAGAGATTTTCTTTACAAACTCAATATTTATTATTGGGACAACTTAAGGTTGTGGAACCTTGAGTTGGGGATTGGTTTACAATGTGTAAGGGGGAGCGAGTGTCCAATAAAGAAACTTGCTGTGTATTGAGGTGCCAAGAACCCACTGAAACTTAGAAGATATAGTCAAAGTAGTTGTGGCCGAACCAATATAACTCCTGGTATACACTTTAGTGATATTTCTCCTAGCTCTTATCTGCTTTAAATTTCCAATCAATTTTTATATCCAAAATGAATTTTCTGGTATAACCCAATTCACCTCCCATCTTGGGTGAAACGCTTGCACTAACAGTGTTTAATGCCATTCATATCAAAGTAGTCTCTATAAGACCTGTCTTACATTCCTCTTAATATTACGATATTAACTAGAGTAGCAATGCGCAGTTCAGTAGGAACACAAGAATAGTATAAATATACTGATAATAGGTACATGTGTTGGAAATTGTTCCCAAAGGGCCAATAATTGTACTTTGAACATTATTAATTTAATGAAATGTCTCCATTCTGTTATCATATTATTTGCATGTTAACTGTGATAATTGTATCCTTGGATAAATCGTAAAGAATGTCCTAAAATTTCCCTGGTCGGTTATCTATGTGGGAGTAGAGATAAAACACCAGTATGACTTTGATAAGATATGGATATATGAATCAAAGTCTTAGGCACTTGTAAGAGTACAAGGTGCTGGATCGACCCACTATGAGAAAGCTATATGGATCAAGTCATAAGCTTTTCTCATGTATAACCACGTCACAATGCCCTTTGACCTGAAGTCATCATGGATTCTTACTTGAGAGTTTCTAAGCTTTGAATTAGTCAAAAGTCACTTTTGAACAGGTGATAATAAAGGCTACGATCGGGCTTGGTGGTTTTTCATGCAAAGGAATATGAATGATCAAGATGGAATTCATCCCTCACATTAGTAGAGAGATATTACTGGGCCTCTTGATAAGTGAGTCTGAGAAATGTATGGCCATACTATGATGGAAAGGAGTTTCTATTTCTATTGTTAGACTACTCAGGAATCAACAAAGTAATGGTTAGGAATAAGAGGATGACATTAACCATGTCTTATCCTTGATCGATATATCATGTGACAAAAGGGACGTGACATGGTTGTATGACAGGTTGCTTCGTGTTAACAATAATCATATGAATTGGGTACTCGTAATGTCTTACTAGAAGTCGCTTGTGACTTGTGGGTTAGTACAGGTATTGGTCCATTGCCTACTTCGTATGGGCCTATTGGGTCACACATAAGAATGACCCAACATGAGATAATATTTAATCTAGGGTGGATAAATTTTATATTTATATATGATATATATTTTTGAAATACATATTATATATATATGTATATATATTATGATATTATTATATTGTGTTAGTTTTAAATTTAATTTTATTAAGATAAATTAGATTTAATAACTAACATGATAGAGATATAGTATCTCGTATTGAATTTATGAAGATAAATTAAATCTAATGGCTCTTTATTTGGATTAAATAAATTGGTTAAATTAAAACTATTGGACAGATTTAATTTAAACTTAATTTATTTAATTTGCTCATCAAGATAATTAATTTTTAATTAATTTCAAAATTAATAAATATTAATTTTGAAATTCGAATATAGCCCTCATAGGTTATAAACTTGATAGAGCAAATATACTCATACATGGATGAGAATTTAGAGCTGCAAGGGAAACCCTATGAGACATTAGAGGCGCTAGCACGTAGTTTGTGTTGGAGAGCATTTATGTGCTTACCAGTTGAGGGAACGGACTTGACGTGTTGGCTCCTAGAGATCAAAAACCTTGAATTGATAAAGGTACGAATCTTTCAAACTCAGTTTAAACGTCGTTGATAGATCCTCGATTAGGAGTGGCAAAAATTTTAAAATTCTTCCGTTGTGCCTGTCAATTGTAACAAAATGATTTTATTATAGGAATTCCCATAGGGTTTGTACATAATATGTACAAATATGCACATGAATATACAAGTAGTGTAGCCACGCAATACTACTAAAATGTCTAAGTCTAATCTAAGAACAGTAAACACATCCCTGTCTTCATTCCACCTTTGTATTTTCCTCGTGCAGCCCTTTTCTCTATTCTCAACATACCTTATGCTTTCCCCTGTCTATATGGTCAGTGGGGAAGGGTGAGATTTGAGGAATCTCAGTAGTAAACAATTACCATAATACATGCATGATATATGCTAAGTGCATGATATTTTAGCCTTAACTAGATGCATGCGACATAATGACAATTCTGCATGCTCAATGTTCATGTATCATACTTATAGCCATGGCATAAACAGTAGCAGAGCTTTATCATTCAAATATGCTCTACACAATCAAGTAAAGCAATCATATGCATCACTACACAAGCATAACTATCAAACACATGCAAGTAGGGTAAGTACACTACATCTTGACTTTGAATCCTCCTCTTGTACCTTTTCTCCAACCATTGAGGATGCTTTTGCTTTGTCACCACATGAACCTATACATATAACTATATGACTTGTTAGAGTCATGAAAGTGAGTTATGTCTTAATTCCTACATTTCCTTTTAAATGTCACTATTTTGTAGGCCAACCCTAATTTGCCAGTTTTGACCCTCAACTTTGAAAAATCATAACTTATCCTCTAGGACTCCAAATAAGGTGTTTTGAAGTCATAGGTAAAGCTTTTTAAGTCTACTTTAAGGAAAAATATTAAATACTACCAATTAGAGGGGTTAAATTCCCATAATCCTTGACAAACATTACTGCTCCAAAATTCATCCCAGTTTACATGCCTCATCTTTAACAATTCATAACTTACTTTATAGACATCCAAATCATGCATTCTACTAATCATTTTAAAGCTTAGGATGTCTAATATTGATCTGGAATGTTTCATAATTTTTGGACATCATTTACCTATTTAAAAATGTCACCCAATCAAACTGCCACGCACAAAATTCATACTGGCAGAATTTCCAGTTTTCAGTATTTATTTCTAATAGTCCAGAATTTACAACCAGGGGCTATTCCCACATAATTTTCCATTTTAAAGACAATGGAATCATTAAAAAACACTAATTCTAGTCCTAACACCAGATTCTGTTCCTCGCTAAAACTTATAGAAAATTAGGGGAAAATGTGATTTCATGTTTAATCCATCAAAAGACCTTCCTTTCCTTGTAATCCCATAATTAACCATTTAAACACTTGTACATCATGATTAGTGGAGATTTGGGCTGAACAACCTCTTAGTGTTTAAACATCCTAAATTACAAATCAACCAAACAAACCACTAAACAACCATAATAAACAACATTGAATCAACAAGATAGCAAGGTTTACTATGATTACCTTTGGTCTCTCTCTCTCTAGGGCTCAAAAATCTTGTCCACTCTCTCCTCTTTCTCTTGATTGTGTGCTTGTTGCACATGTATTTCAAGGTGATGTAGGGATTAGACAGTGTCTTCATGAATGTGGAAGCAAGATCACATGACTTTCATAAATATCTTACCTTGTTTTCTTATTGTGCTCTCTCTTGACCTTGCTTCTTCAAATAACCCTCTCTCTCTCTCCTCTTTCTATTTTGGATGAAATAGTAGGTCATTTGGAAGAGATAATTGATCTTAAAATATCATCTTTCACCTCCTTACAATATTAGTATTTTAATGTTAATTTATCACATGTTAACTTTTTGACTTTTTAACTTATTTTACTTGGCTAATATTGCTTCTACTTATTTGATGAGAACCAAGTATCTTATTTCCCTCTTGCTTTCTTCAACTTGATTGAAAATGCTCTTTGAGAAGGAGATAATGATCTCTAAAATATCATATCTCTACTTCCTTAAAAATATATTATCTTATGCCAATTTTCACATGCCAATTTAATTTAATTATTATCTTTTCAAACTTGGTCAAGATTGGTTCAACATGGCACCATTTATATCCAAATATTTATTTTGCCTATTATTGTCCTTTTTGGACAAAAATTGTCCCAATAGAAAAAAAAAATAAAAGTCTTCTTGCTTTTATGACAACTTACCGTTTTGCCCTTACATTTTTGTCATTACCTTTTAAATTTTGCACCATGATAAAAAGCTGACACAATTTTCAACAAATTTTGAAAATTCATAGATTTATTTATATATATCCAATTGCAATGGTTCCAAAGGCTATGTGACCATTATTAAGTCTATTTATAAGGAAAAATATTTTCTTTAGCCAAATAGACACAACTTTCCAAAGTTATCATTTATTGGACATTGCCATAGAACCTTGCCAGTTTTACTTGGCTAACTTTAAAAATATATAACTCTCAGTGTACAGGTCCAAATGACTTTATGACCTATCAAATCAAAGTTTGATATACTTACTTTTATTTTTGAAAGTTTGACATTCATTGGACATTATTCAATTATCCAAAAATCATCACACAACCAAAGTGCCATGCAAGAAAACACACTAGTAGCGAATCCAAATTTTACAATTTGTGTTCCAAACATAATCATGTTGGGTGAATAAAATTTGGGATGTTATAGTCTCTAAATGCTTGGTTTCTAAATTCTCCTCCATGATCTGTTCTAATTTCTGTAATAGAAATACCTTTCTCAATTTGCACTTTCTTGGAAAAAATAAAAAAATCATTAAAAGTTTCATCTTTTGATGTCAAAAAGATAGTCCATATAAATCTTGAGATATGATCAACAATGACCAAGGTATATAGATTTCCACCAAGGCTTTTAACTCTTGTTGGTCCAACTTGATCCACATGCAGCAGTTGTAATAGTCTTTTTGTTGATATTTCCTTCTTAGTTTTGAAAGAGAATTTAGTTTGTTTTCCTTTTCGACAGAAGTCACATACTAAATCATTTTTAACATTCAATTTAGGTAAGCCTATAATCAAACCTTTTTGATAAGCTAATCTAACTTATGCATATTTACATGTGCTAGCCTTTTGTGCCACAACCAACTTTCATCAGTATTACTGAGAAACTAGTTTTCAAAAAAATGATTATTAATATCAACAATATAATAGTTAACTTCCGTTGTGGCTTTGACTTTTACCTTAAGCTCATCTTTCTTAGAGCCAAAGATGACCCTGTTATCTTTGTTAGTACTTTGACTTACACTCAATAGGTTGTGCATTAATCCTTCTACATAGTAGAGATATTTGATTTGTATCCCGTTTTCAACTCCAAATTCTCCTATCCCATTACTTTTTCCAAATTGATTTCCACCAAATTTGACTCTGCCTCTTTCTTTTAGATTTTTGGAGGTAAATCTCTCTTTGTCACCAATCATGTGCTTTAAGCATCCACTGTCTATGTACCATTTTTTTGGGGGTTCCTTGAAACATACTTACAGAGAAAGAATGACCAAGTTTTAGGTACCCACACCTTCTTGGGTCCTTTATGATTTGTCTAAACTATCTTAAGCAAGTATGAGCCTTTAGGCACCCATCTGTAGGTTCTCATAGTTCCTTATTTCCTGTGATAACATGATGAAGTGTAATGTCCCTTTCTATTGCAAAAATTACAATGAGTAAAAGGGTTAGAAACATGCACTGGTATTTGAAAATAATTCAAATAAGTTTGTTTGCCAAACTTTTTCTTCCCTTTTGATTATCTGGCTTTAGATCGTATACAATTCTAAATCTGTCATTGGTGAATTTTTTAGTTTTCAAAATCACTTTGAGCATTTCGCTTCCCTTGGTAAACTTTTCAAGAGTTTTGGTAAGATCGTTGTTTTTATTTTCTAAAAATTGTCAGGTGTCATAGAAAAATGGTTTTGGTTCCTCAGGCATTTTCACCCTTTTTTTGTGTTTCATAAGTTCCCTCACTATTTTCATGAATTCAGTATTCAAAGTATTATCTTCATCATGTAGTTCATCGTAAGTAGGATTTTTAGTTACCTTATCTTCCTCTAATTGTTCTTGAGCCATGAGGTAGATGTTAGCCACTTCTTCATCATCACTTTCTTCTTCATCAGAAGAGTTGTCACCCCAGATTGCTGAGACATATGCTTTCTTCTTATGAAACTTGTTCTTCTTCCTTTCTTTGTTCTTTAAGTACTCAAAGCATTCAAATTTAATGTGTCATGGCTTCTCATATTCATAACAAATGATTTGCTCTTTTGTCTCTCTTCTCCTGCTAGTCCCTCCTTTATTGGAAATTTTAAATCCTTGAATCTTTTTAAAAATTTTCTTGAATATACTTATGATCATTCCCATTTCATCATCTTCAATTTCTTCTTCTGTTTTTTATGTCATTTCTTCTTTGATGAAATTTAATGATACTCTTTTCTTCTTTTTGTCAATCAATTTCTTAAAGTTCACGTTTGAACTTTAACTTGCTTTCATATTCTGACAAACTTCCAAATAGATAATCCACTTATCGCATTGACTTACCTTTGGCTTCCTTTATTGCTATAACCTTGGCTTCCCACTCCTTAGAGAGAATATTTAGTATCTTCCTTACTTGGGTGTTCTTATCATAGAATTTGCCAAGTACTCCAAGTTAATTAATGAGATAAGTATATCTGATTTCAAACTCAGCTATTGGTTCTCCTAACTTCATACGGAGTAGATCAAACTCTATAACAAGAGTATTAATCCAATTTTCTTTAATGCTCGAATGTCCTTTAAGCTTTATTTCCATATCTTGCCATATTTCCTTTGAGGTTGGAAGTGTGCAAATCCTAAAATACTCCTTTTGACTTAAGGCACTTTGGATTATCAGGATTGCTTTACTGTTCAGAGTCACGAGCTTTTTGTCATTGTCATCATATTCTTCTAGTGACTTAGGAACTGGTTGAACTTCTATGATTTTTACGGGTATGTAAATACCATTTTGAATAACTTCCCAGAGCTCATATTCTTGGCCATAATGAACACTCTGAACTTTGCCTTCTAGAATCAAAAGTGTTCTCCACTAAAACCTAGAGGTCTTCAAATTAGGGCTCCATCTGGAAGTATTCCTTCACCCATAATAAAATTTTAATGAAAAACAACAATTTAAAAGGCATTAAATAAAATAAATTGTAGTTAAGAGATAGAGAAATATCACTAAAGTATAAACCGGGGATTTATACTGGTTCAATCACAACTTAACTGACTTATGTCTAGTCCTCAAATTGCCTCTAAGCTTTTTACTATATGTTCCAAGATTTAGTAGGTTCTTGGCACCTCAGTACCCTATAAGGTCCTTCTTTGGATAGTTGCTCCCCCTTACACAATGTAAACAAATACCCTACATAAGGTTCCCCATCATTAAGTTATCTCAAAAAGAAGTATTAAGTGTTTTAAATAACTCTCTTTTTCTCAGAGTGAATGAATAAACAATAAAGTACAAAAAAACACATATAATGATAGAATAAATAGAGCACTAATAGTAGACTTAAATGTTTCACAGTGCGGTAGTTGCTATGCTTTGAATACTTTTGTAATTATAGTTGGAATGAATTTAATGACCATTGTGAGCATTCCATTTGTCCGTTATAGTGCTAATGCTTCTGTGGACATTCCTTATGTTTTGGAATATAGCCATTGGAGAAGAGAGAATGTGTTGGTTGAAGTTTTACTTTAGCATTTAATGCTTCTGACACAAAATCTACTCTTTTTGGTATTCAAAATTTTAATTAAGAAATTCCCTGAAACTTTCTTAAAAAGATGTTAATCATGCAAAAGAATAATAACAAGCAAGATTCAAGGTTTCAACAAAAAGTTTCTTTGATTTCATAAATCTTTGGTTTCATGCTCTGTTTTCTGGATCAATAGACTATTCGAATATTCTTCTTACTATTTGTATAGAATGACTCTTTTTCAGTTGTAGACTATTCAAATACTCTTCTTACTATTTGAATAGTATTTAGTCTATTTGCGCTAAGATTATTTAAATAAGTTGACCTCTATTCAAATAGTCCCTTTTGTAAACCAAATGGATTTATTCGAATGCAAACATTGTTATTCAAATAAATTTTCATAATAATGTGTATTCAAATACAATTCTTTCTATTCGAATATACTTTCTGAAATCAAAAAATATAGAATTATTCTGATACAACATTTAACTATTTGAATAAGCTTATTAAGATATAGAATTATTCTTATTCAAATATAGGAGTATAGAATTATTCTGATACAACATTTGACACAATTAGGAAGAGACGTTGGTCATCTTCTTGTGGTGCCAACACAAAGGTCAAAAAGTAAATCTCATGATTTAGGGACAAGTGGTGCCTGCTTGATGTGGCACCCTTAAAGTTGAGTCATCATTACTACTTTATTAAAGTTACTTTATTAGTGTTACTCGGGATCCTACTCGGGTTTTCCTCAAGACTGCACCACATATATCAAAGCCTGCAAAATGGCACCATGTGTACCTGTGTCTAAGAAAGTGGCACCAAGTGTCCTTGTAGGGCCTCATATCATTAGGAGAACTATTCTCTACCTGAAACACTAAATCATACAATCCCCAAGTGTCTTTCTATCTCCCATCATTCTTGAGACTCTTCCCAAATTGAGCTTAGTAGTCTACCTGATATAAGCTTATCCTTAAGTCTTTGGGCCCAAAATTTGGGAAATTACAGTATTGAATTACAAGTTGTAAGGGGGAGTGATAACTCTCCATATTTTGTATGTTTAAAGGATATTTTGAAGATACTTCGAGAGTTATCTATGCAATTTTGGAAGGTTTCTATGAGATTATATTGTTAAAAGATCAAATTAAAGTGATGCATCATTTATGAAATTTTATTAAGAATATCTTAGTTTTAAATTTAAATATAAATAATTGAGTCTATGTAAAAAAATTTTTAAAAAATTTAGTTTAACTTTTCTTAAAAAAAGGGAAAACGAGTTTCATATTTAATTATTATTATTCACCTCCTCTCTTTCCTTTTAGTTGGAAAGTGAACATTAGGAGGAGCAGAAGAGGTGCCGTCGGTTCGGAGGGAGAGAGGCATTTGTCGATAATTGTTCACTATCATCTTGTTATAATCTCTTACCATTAAACTATGATATGATTATTCTTTGTTTCCTTTATGGTTTTAAATTTTGAAATTGTTTATGAGATGAGCAAAATTAAAGCCATGTGTGGCTAATTGTTATTGAACCTAGAGTAGATATGAATGATTTGAGGATTTGCGTATGTATGAACTATTAATTGTACTTAATGTTATTTTGTTTACTTAATCTTGTTCTATTTTATGAACTTAGTGCTTGATCACCACTAAGTATAAAAATTGGGGAATTTAGATTAGCCTTTGGAGAGGAATCATAATTGAACCATATGATTAACTAATGTAGGATTAGAATTTATTCCAATTTGCCAATGGGATAGGAATATATGTATTAGACCCATATAATCCTATTTGACTGAATTGGACATTTATTGCCCCTTGAGTAAATTAGTTAGGAATAATAATTTTAACTTGAGAGAAGGGTACAAGTGATCATGAGATACTTATATCCATTAATACTCTAGATTAACAACTTAATATTAAGTGCATTTTTTGGTAATTAAATGCTCTAAGACTTGTAAAAGGGATTAGCCACTTTAGTTTGTTTTATCATTTGAAATATTTTAAACACTATATTTAGTATTTTTGGTGTCTATTTAAATTTATCTTCAATCATCCTTAGTTGATTTTCTTATCTTAAATGAAAATGGGAAATTTAATGCCTAATCACTCATTTGATTGAGTCTTTATGAGATGACCTTGATTTGCTATTATAATATTTTTACAGCCCATACACTTGCGATGCTTACTTAAATTTTGGTAGCATCGAGTTTTTGGTGCCATTACCGAGGATTTCTAGGCAATTGGTGATTAGAATTAGAAATCCTTTAGTAGTTTTAGCTTGAGCAATTTTATTTTATTTTTGTTAGTTTTGTGTTAGTGTGATACTCTTGAGATCTGTTTTGCTTTTAAGGTATTTTAGTATATGCCTTACAGATCTAAAGCTACTAAGACACCACATAAAACAAAAAGCGACCAAAAACTTTTGGAAGCTATAAAACATCAGACTCAAGCAAAGGAAGGTGTGAAAACTAGGCATAAAGTAATGTTGTAGATGAAAATAATCGTTTGGGTGTCAATGATTTTCTTGAAAGACAATATTGTAGGTATCAATAAGGAATCAGAGTCTTGATTTCAAGCAATTAACTTTGAGATCAAGCTGGGTATACTGAAGATGCTTGAACTATATGGTCAGTATGTAGGAAATGATTTAGAAGATCCAAATTGACACTTGATTCAATTTCTTGATATTTATGACTCATTCAAGCAAAATAGAGTTCCTAATTATGCGATTTGCCTTTAGCTTTTTCCTTATTCTCCACAAGGAAAAGCCAAAGAATAGGTCAACAATTTAGAAGAGCACAGTGTAACTTCTTAGGTTGAGTTTAAAGAAAAGTCCATATCAAGATTCTTTCCACATAACAAGATGGTGGATGCAAGAGATGCTCTTACTAATTTTCGCCAACAGTTTGGGAAACATTTATATGAAGCTTCGGAGAAGTTCAAGTAGCTTGTAGGCAAAGTCCTGGCAATAATTTTGAGAAGTGGGTCTTTCTTCAAATCATCTATACCTAGTTGACTCCTGAATCTAGATCAAACTGAATTCTTTCACTAATAGGGGAATTACAAAGCAACCGGTGATAGAGCTTAAAATTTATATATTCTTTTATTAATTAATCATAGGTTTTGTTGGACTTAATTGAATATTTTGGGCATAATCAAGTGTTAATGCGAGATTTTAGTGAAAGGATAATTTGGGAATAATAGTGGTTAAAGTGTTATATTTTTAATTAATATTTGTTATTCCCATTATTCTTTAATTATGAGCAAAAGATATTACCTTTGTGAATATAATTTTGTTGGTGATGATGTGGCACAATTTTTGTCAAGTGTTCAAGGTCAAAGATGTTATTTTGGAGTTTAATGAAAGACAAAAGTGGAACATCACAAGTGCAAAATTTGTTTTCACAATTTTTTCTAAGAGGAGGTTAAATGAGTAAAGGCCTTGTTTGGTAGTTTCAATTTTATGTCTAATGCCAAAACATATTTTATCTCTTATCCAAACAAGGCACAACTCACTTTTAACCTAAAAATACTTGAATTGCAAAGAAAAAGAAAGCAACGGGTAGCTAAGTTAATTAGAGGAGGCTGGACCGATTGGGAATAAAAGAGAAAGAGGAGCTGACTAAATATGAAAGCTGGACCGAATTAAATGAAATGAGAGGTGCTGGACCAAATGAAGAATTGAAGATTGAAGGCAGCTAATTTTGTGGACCAAATGTGTAAGAGAAGACAAAAAAAGAGGAAGGGGGCTGACTGAGTTGAATGGGGGAAGAGGCGTGAGTCAACCAAACGAAAAGAAAGCAAAGAGGAGAGATTAAAATAGAAGTGGTTGGGCCGGCTGTGTGTGGAAAGGAAAGGGGAAGCACGCGATATTGAAAGAAAAAGGAGTATGTATTGCGGCTGGGTGTGAAAAGGGCAAACACTTGAGGAATGAGATAATGGAGGGTCTGGCAGCTGTGAAAGGAGGAAAAAGGAGGAGACCTTGACCAAATGTAAAGGAGGAATTGGGAGAGTAACACCTGGACAGAAAATTCAAAGATGAAGATGGAAAGTGGGCGTTAGTGCAGAATTGAGAGACGTAACTTGCAAGAGGTGGTGCTGCATTTTCCATGGCTCATATTTTCAACATTCTTCAAGCTTTTTCTTCCTCTTCTTCCATGAGTAGCTAAGCTTTAGTGATTTCTTTGAGTTGGGTAATGGTTGGAGTTTCTACACTTCAATAGAATTCCTTTAAGCTCTCTTTCTAGTTCATAATTTTAGGATTGGTTAAGTGTGTAGTTATGATCTAGATTGTTCTATGCCAAGTGAATAAACTTGGTGGTTAAGTTGGGAGTTGATTAATTAAGCTTTGTATGATTCAAATTAGGAGTAGGTTGAGTTTTTTATTCCAACTTGGTGAAGTCGATTGTAAATGATTAAACTGAATGCTTTGAACTTTTGTAATGTAATTACAAGCTAGAATTGGAAGTTGATTATTCATCTCCTTAAGTTTGAATTATTTGGTGGTATTCATTTAATTGCTTCAATAGAATGAATTAAATGATTATTGCAAGTATGGAGCTAGTTGTAGCTTAGTTCCATCCTCTTGACTCATATTATGGAATTCATATTATTAGCAAGCAAGAAAGACTAAAACCTCAACTCAAGGGAATCTCATCTCATCATTATACTAGTTAATTGTATTTATCTTGTTGTTAGTGTTAATTTCAATTCCATTTTCTTCTTTGTCTTGAAAACTGAAAAAAACAAAAATATTGTTTTAGCTTAGATTACTTCATTAGTTTAAAAATACAATTTCTCAAAATGATTTCTCACAACTTTAAGGTTTTTATCACTTAACTATTTAGAAACTTGGAAATTAATCTCCTTACAAGAATGACATAGGTTGTTCTACTATGCTACATTTTCAAACGTAGTTTTATTTTGAAAATTCACATGACATAGGTCCATCAACTGGTGAACTTTGTTTGTAGATGTTTATATAACTTATTAGCTTACTTTATTTAGAACAACAATGAATGAAGATCAGTGAAGTCCATGGACACTTTGTCATAATTGGTGGGAATGTTAAGTGCTCTCAACAATAGGTTTGATCACCTAGAAGCTCAAGTACACTTATGTAAAAGTGGACACATGGTAGTTAATGCTATTTATTGTCAAACCCCTTAACATTTCAATATTTGCTAGAGTAATAAAGGAGAGTTTCACAGGCATTCAGAAATAACACAAATATACTGATATCGAGTACTTGTTTAAAATACAGGAAATTCCTATAAGGTTTGAAAAATATATACAAATTGTCCAAAACTACGAAAATAAACCAAGATAACCAATAGCTACACCTTTCTGATAAAAAATCCTCAATTTTTTGGTATTTACCATTTTGCCCTTAGAGCCGTTAGCTTTTGCTGGAATTTTTTTAAATATTGGAAAGGGTGAGATTCAAACGAATCTCAATAGTAACAGGTGATCATTCATAGAAGATGCAATAAATAAAAATGCCGAGCACATATAATACAACAGAATAATAACACTGTAATTATAATAATCAGTATGTACATATATTCAGGGCCATACCTCAGACGGGTTCAAGACCATAAACTGGGCAATGTACCTTTTAGGTACTGTGTATCATAACTGGATCCTCTTTGGGCCATTGGGGTACTTGTGCTTTTTGTTAGTGCAAGCGTTTCACCTAAGAGAAGGGTGAATTGGGTGATACCAGAAATTTTGTTGCGTATAAGAAAATTAACTGAATATTTAAAGCAGTTGAGAACAACGAGAAATATCACCGAAGTGTACACAGGGAGTTATACTGGTTCGGCCACAACCACTTTGACCTACGTCTAGTCCTTAGAGCATCTATGAGAGTTTCACAATATTCTCCAAGATTCAGTGGGTTCTTGGCACCTTAGGATATAAGCCTTTCTTTCCTGCTTGAGAATAATTCTCAAGTTCCTGAACCAGTCAAGAAAGTTTGTCCCGTTGAGTTTGTCCTTCTCAAGGACCAATCGCAATGATAGTGTAGCGGTATTACTAGTCGACATGATTCTATAATTAAAATATGCAAAGTTAGTTAGTAATCTCCCACTAAGTTAACAACCCTCAAAATAATAATTAGTGGGCTAAGATCCATATTTGACCTAACCTTAAGTCAGCTTTGGCAAGATGCTTAAATTCGAGTTATTTAGATAGGTAACCTATTTACCAATTACATCACATGTAACTCTTAGATCTTTATGGGATTTGACCATTATATGATCCCGTATGTTTAATCCCATCTAATGCCTTGAGATACAAAACCTTTTTGTTAATCTCAATTAAGTCCAAACAATAATGAATATTATGAGCAGCACCATTACTCATGCTTGTCTCATCAAGATAACTCAAGAGCATCTACTTTGGTGGTTTCCACAATTGAGCTATCTAGGTTTTGACAAGTATTCATTAATTGACAGCATTATGACTTAAGATTTGATTCAGAGGGCTTAATTAATTAGCTTTGTTTATATGGATGCAATCATGGTCGTATCTCATACAGATAAATACATATAAACACAAAAGTATTCATGCAATGATCTAATCAAAGGCATAATTTAAATGTGACACAACATGGCTTATCTAACCTAAAATCCTCCCAAGCCAATGAGAGGCCTTCTCTAAATAAGAAAAGAAATACATTGAGAGAAACCTCGTTTAAACACTCGAGGGGAGTGAGATGAGAAGAGAATGTACATCGAGAGTATTTAGAGAAAGGCGTGGCACACAGGCCGTATTTAAATATTACAACCCTTTGTAAAATTCTAAAGCCATGTTGTTCACCATACCCAAACAAGTATAAATAATAAACCACAGCAAGAATTCATACCGTATGAAAAGCAATAAATGTCGTGATCAGATTATATTGCGCTACACAGAGGTGGTCATAGCGGTCCTGCTAAGGATTTTTAAAAAAGGCACATTCCTTTTAAACGAAATATTTGAAAATTTTAAATTTTTAAATTTCGAACCCAAGTTTTAAAAAAACAACAATGGCCCAGAACGCTTATGATCCAGATTGTCTTCCCCATAGTTCTGATCCCTATTACCCAAATAGATATCCAAACCTAGACCCTATTTGATTGCCGCCAACTACGATCTCAGGTACCCTACCCAATTTCATGCTTGTTCGAAAATGAAAATCCCATATATATTTCAAGATACACATGTTCGGAATCGATTTCATGCTTGTTCCAAAACGAGAATCACATACATGTTTCAAAGCCGAAAATGAAACAATTTCAAGATTCAATGTAAATGAAAACAAAAATTAGCGGAATTACAAGATCACATCCTTTCAAATAATTTCATTTCGTATTAACCAAATCATATGCATATTTGAATGTTTCTTATAAACATACATACACATCCCATATATATCACATGTATAAGAATCATAAACTCAATTTAAACGCACAATTGAACTAGCTCTGATACCATTAGAATCGGGAGGCACAACGGAAGAATTTTTAAAATTTTCACGTATCCTAATTGAGGATCTATCAATGACGTTTAAACCAAGTTGGAAGGATTCAGACCTTTTATGATTTAGGGCTTTCACGATCTTTAGGAGCCAACACTCAGGTCTGCTCCTTCTACCGGTATCCACACGAATGCTCTCCAACCGAGACTGCGTGCTAATGCCTCTAATGTCTCCTAGGGTTTCCCTTGCGGCTCTTAATTCTCATGTGTATCGTAGTATATATACTCTATCAAGTTTATAACCTATGAGGGCTATTTTCAAATTTCAAAATTAATCATTATTAATTTTGAAATTAATGAACTATTAATTATCTTGATGAGCTAATTAAATAAATTCAGTTTAAATTAAATCTGTCCAACAATTTTAATTTAACCTATTTATTTAATCCAAATAAAGAGCCATTAGATTTAAGTTATCTTCATAAATTAAATCTGAGATACCATATCTCTATCATGTTAGTTATTAGATTTAATTTATCTTAATAAATTAAATTTAAAACTAACACAATATAATAATATCTTATAATACACACACACACATATATATATAATATGTATTTCGAAAATACATATATATATGATATTATAAACGAATATTTTTATATTACATATATACATATATATAAATATAAAATTCGTCCACCCTAATTAAATATTATCTCGTGTTGGGCCATTCTTGTGTTCGACCCTGTAGGCCCATATGAAGTTGTCAGTGGGCCAATAACTGTATTAACCCACAAGTCGCAAGCGGTCTCTAGCAAGACATCACGACTACCCAATTCATATGAGGATCGTTAACACGATGCAACCTGTCATACAACCATGCCACGTCCCTTTTGTCACATGATATATCGGTCAAGGATGAGGCATGGATAATGTCATCCTCTTATTCCTGACTATTACTTTTTTGATTCCTGATTAGTCTTACAATAGAGATGGAAACTCCTTTCTATTATAGTATGGCCATACATTTCTCAGACTTACTCATCAAGGGGCCCAGTAATATCTCTCTACTAATGTGAGGGAAAAATTCCATCTTGATCATTCATATTCCTCTGCATGAAAAACCACCAAGCCCGATTGTAGCCTTTATCATCACCCAGTGAAAGGTGACTTTTGACTAGTTCAAATCTTAGCAACTCTCATGTAGGAATCCATGATGACCTCGGGTGAAAGGGCATTGTGACGTGGTTATACATGAGAAAATCTTATGACTTGATCCATGTAGCTTTCTCATAGTGGGTCGGTCCAGTACCTTGTACTCTTACAAGGGCCTAAGACTTTGATTCGTATCTCCACATCTTATCAAAGTCATACTGATTTTGGTTCATCTCTGCTCCCGCATAGATGACCGACCACGGACATTTTAGGACAATCTTTATGAATTATCCAAGGATACAATTATCACAGTTAACTTGCAAATAATATGATAACAGAATGGAGAAATTAAATTAATAATGTTCAAAGTACAATGATTGGCCTTTTGGGCACAATTTCCAATAGAACGTTCGGACTTTTATTTGACTTTTCACTTTTGGCATGATCTTTCATTGTTTCCCTGTAAATGTACTTAGAATACTAGTACAATGAAGAGTTAATCATAGAGAAAACAATTCAATAAAGATTCAGTTAAAAAGATAATTTCTGGACTTCATTACTCGAGTGGTCATGTTTGTTACTCGAGTAGTCCCTCGAGTAAATTTATCAAAAATATAGCAGTGGGTAATTCAAAATTTTTCATAAGATATTACTCAGGTAAGACAAGGAGTGCAACACATCACAAACCTTGGAAAAACCTGATTACTCGAGTGGCTACACGAGTGGGAATGTCTTTTCCTCACAAGTTACTCGGGTGCTTCCTCCAGTAAGCCTATTACTCGAGTGGCTACTCGAGTGGCCTTGTTGTTTCCTCAAACCTTACTCGAGTGACCCCTCGAGTAAATTTCAAATAACTTTGCAGATTACTTGATTACTCACTCCAGTAATTGCACCAAATTTTTGGTTGAGAGTAATTGTTCTTTGTTTACCTGATTACTCGTGTGGTCCCTCGCGTAATGGATCAAATAACTCCGCAGATTACTAGAGTGCTCCCTTGAGTCATGCCTTTTTCTCACATGGTTACTCGAGTTGCTATTCGAGTAAATTGTTGCATTTCTTGGCCGAGAGCTACTAGAAGATTTTTTCCTTGGTTACTCGAGTACAGCCTTTTCTCATGTGTTACTTGAGTGGCTACTCGATTAATGGCTCATATTAGTTGGTAGATTACTCAAGTAACTTCCTCCAAATTTTGGCAGTTCTTTCGAAAACATTTTCTTTCACCATTACTCGAGTGCCCACTCGAGTAACAGTGTTCCTTACTCAAGTGATCCCTCGAGTAAACATATACATTTGCGAGTGATGGTCTTCCTTTGTTCTTCCTCTCAGTTCTTCTTTATTACTCTAGTGCTTACTTCAAGTAATGCTTTGCCATTTATTTACTTTGTTCAAGTTTATTTGTTATCATATCCTCTTTTATCATTAGTCCAATCTTTGTTATCATCAAAACATATGGGATCTAACATTCTCCCCCTTTACGATGAAGACAAAACTTGGTGATTTTGAACAAAGTTTTTGAAATTGAGTTTTCAAACTTATGCTTCTCAAATACTTTTCAGATGAAATCTTTTGTTCAATTTAAACTTGAAAACTATTTTTGAAATAGCTTATTAAAGATCTTTTCAAAGTTTTTGTTCTTATTTATTTGTTTACCTTGCATACAAAATCAAAAACTCATTAGTCCCACAAAGCAATATAACTTCAATGAAATTTAACTTTAATAGCATAAAGAAACAAATTGCATAAAGAAGAATTCATTACATAATCAAACTTTAGAATTCAAAAATAAAAGCTTAAAAGCACCCCAAAGCCCCACACACCCAAATCCCAATACATTAACTCAGTCATTCATCACAAAATCACTTAGGCTCTTCTCCCCCTTTTTGTCTTCATCATAAAGGTGGAATCAATCATGAGGAGGAGTAGGTGGCTTGGCTGCTGAGATAGGAGTGACAGGAAATGGCAATGATTCATATGAACCATCTGAACTTGAAGGATCTGAAGATGATGGTTCAGGGTCAGGAAGGTTCACTAGCGGTGTCTGAAGATCCTCTGGAGGATTCACCGAAGATGATGGGTAAGGAACGAGAGAAGTAATTTCTACTTCCTCTGTAACAACCGGTGAAGACTCAAGCACCTCCTCAGTATGTGTAGGTGAGGCAATGAGAGTAGATATGGGCTCTGGCTGAACAAGCTGAGGTGGGTCATTAATGGTGATATGGATTGCCTCAGATGTGTCAGGGTCAGGAATAAAGAACAAGACATGACTGGGTCCAATCTCAGAGGGTCTATGCTCAGTGGGTATAGATGGTCCAGGTTCAGAGATAGGTATGGGCTTAGGAGTAATAGAAGGACCAGGAATAGAGGAGCCAGAAACCATAGCATCAAATATGGCAATAATGGATCTCAAAAGCTCACCCTGGGAACGTTGTTCAGCAGCAACTCTTCGTGTCTTTTATCCATCCTTTCTACAAGTTGTCCTATCTTCTCATTCATATAGGTTACCAACTTCGTATTGGTATTCGCAATTTCAATATGAAAACTCTTCAGAATGTTCTCCATGAATGTTTGCATTACGGTACCAAAGAAGGATGAAGAAGATGTGTTGGCTGGAACAGAAGACTGTGTGTTATCCATTTGACTAGTTGCTATGTTAGTCTTCTTTTTCTTTTTAGGACTTGCTTCTAGAGGAGTCTTCAGAGGAATCTCAATGTTCAATTTTCCAATTTGATTCCTCCCAACTAGTGCTATCCTCTTAATTGGCCCCATACTCTCCAAGTACCAAATCTTATTCTTCTTAAAGAACAAGGAAATAAGTTGAGGATAAGGCATTAGAGTAGTAGGTTTTCCTTTATACCTATATCTCTTGATCTTATTGAAGATATATTCTCCCAAGTCCTTTTGTTTTTTGAGGATCAATTAAGTGAATTTTCTGAAGTCCCTATCAATGAAATGAGTGAAGTTATTAGATTTGTTCACCATGGCTCTATAATAGATATACCATAGGACTCGATGAAAATCACTTAACTCACTTGGTTTGAAATTGAGGGGTCCCACTATCTCACCAGGTCAGAGGATAGAAAACAACTAGTTTGAATTATAATTAGGATAATCATCATCAGGAGGGTTCTCTATTCCTAACCAGGTATTGATTCTAGAAGGTGAGATTAAAATTCTCTATCCTCTGACCATAGAAGTCATTTCTTCTTCCACAGACTTCCTAACGAGATCATTTATAGATTCAAGATTGTTAGTTCAAGCGTTTCACCCAAGAGGGGGGTGAATTAGGTGATTCCAAAGATTTCGCTGCGTATAAGGAAATTTATGAAATATTAAAAACAGTTAAGAGTAAGGAGAAATATCACCGTAGTGTACACCGGGAGTTATACTGGTTCGGCCACAACTACTTTGACCTACGTCCAGTCCTCAGAGCGTCTCTAAGAGTTTTACTATATTCTCTAAGATTCAGTGGGTTTTTGGTACCTCAATACACAGCAAGTTCCTACACCTAGACACTCGCTCCCCCTTACACGTTACAATCAAATCCCCAACTCAAGGTTCCACTACTTTAAGTTGTCTCAATAATAAATATTGAGTTTGTAATGAAAAAATCTCTCAAAGAGAAAATATATAATTTCTGAAGTACAAATGAATGAGTATACAAAAACAAAGCAGTAAATGTATTGATCGATGTGTGTTCTCAGTTTGTGTCTCCTTATTTTCTTCTCTTTTAATGCTCCATATATATAGATGATTTGTAGTGTCTGTTGGAAGCAATTTCAAACTTGTCCATTAGATTCAGCAATGATTGACTATTCTTTGTATTTGAAAACTATCTGTTGGCGGTAGGTAGCGTTAGGTGAACGTTCGGACTTTTATTTGACTTCTCAAATCTGTCATACTCTTTCATTGTTTCTCTGCAAATGTACTTAGAATACTAATACAATGAAGAGTTAATCATATAGATAACAAATCAAGAGACATTAGATGAAAATATAATTTCTGAACTGCCTTACTCAAGTGGCTACTCAAGTGATCAAGTTTGTTACTTGAGTGGTCCCTCGAGTAAACATGTCAAAAATATGGTAGTGAGCAAATCAACATTTTGCAAGAAGAATTACTCGGGTAACACATGGAGTGATATATTACAAACCTTGAAAATGCCTGATTACTCGAGTGGTTACCAGAGTGGTCATGTCTTTACCTTCACATATTACTCGGGTGATCACTGTGGTAAACTGCTTACTCGAGTGGCTACTCAAGTGGACTGCATTTGTCTTCACACCTTACTCAAGTGATCCCTCGAGTGGCTTTCAAATAACCTGGCAGATTACTCGATTACTCCCTCGAGTAATGGCATCAAATTCTTGGCCGAGAGTTTACTATCTGGTTACTCGAGTGGCACTTCAAATAACTCTGCATATTACTCGGGTTGTCCCTCGAGTAATGCTATTTTCTCATTGCTTATGAAAGTGGCTACTCGAGTGATGGGCTGCATTTCTTGGCTGAGAGTCACTGGAAGATTTTAGACCTGGTTACTCCAGTGCTACTCAAGTGATACCTATGAAAATTTTGTTACTCGAGTGACTACTCGAGTAATTGTCTATATAACTTTGCAGATTACCCGAGTGGTCCCTCGAGTAACTTCTTTCAAAATTTGGCAGTGCCTCACTGGATGAAATTTTGTTTACTTACTCAAGTGGCTACTCGAGTAATGGCTTCTGTTACCTGAGTGGCTACTCGAGTAAGCCTTCTTTAAAATTGTTGATTTCTTCCAGTGGTGACTCCAAGTGATGCTATGCTTCTTTGTTCAAATCTATTTGTTTGTTATCAAATCCTTTCATATTATTGATCCAATCTTTGTTATCATCAAAACATATGGGATCTAACATTCTCCCCTTTTTTGATGATGACAAAACTTGGTGATTTTGAACAAAGTTTTTGAAGTTGAATTTCTAAACATGCACTTCTCAAAATTGTTTTTCATATGAAATCATTTGTTGGAATTAAACTTGAAAATTCTGTGAAATAACTTATTGAAGATCTTTTCACAGTTTTATTGTCCTTATGATTACTTGTTCACCTTGCAACACAATCAAAAACTCGTTAATTTCTCAACGCAATATAATTTCAATGAAATGTTAACATAAATGACATAAGAAATAACTTGCATAATGAGAAGTTCATTACATAATCAAAACTTATAATTCAAGGATAAAAACACCCTAAAACCCCATACACCCAAATCTCAATCTATAGACTCAACCATTCTTCACAAAATCACTCAAGTTCTTCTCCTCCTTTTTGTCTTTATCACAAAGGTGGAATCAATCATGAGAAGGAGTAGGTGGCTTGGCGGCTGAGATGGGAGTGACAGGAAAAGCCAATGACTCATATGAACCATCTAAACTTGAAGAGTGTGAGGATGATGATTCAGGGTCAGGAAAGTGCACCGGAGGTGTCTGAAGATCCTCTGGAGTAATTATTGGATGCAAAGAAGTAATTTCTACTTCCTCTGTACCAACAGGTAAAAAACTAAAACCTCCTTAGTGCGAGTAGGTGAGGCAACTGGAGTAGGTACTAACTTTGGTTAGGCAGGCTGAGCTAGCTGAACTGGATCATCAAGGGTGACATGAACCAACTGAAGTGTTTCTGGGTCAGGCAATAAAAACAAAAGATTCTTGGAGATAGTGATAGGTAATGTAGGAGGAGGAATAGAAGAAGGACCAACCTCAAAAATTTTAGGCTCAAAAGATGTTGACTGAGAAGGTTCAGGCTGAGTAGTTGAGACAAGCTCAGGAGGTCTCAACTAAGAATGTAGTGCTTTAAATGGTCAGGGTTTAGGAGGTGACTCTGGCTCAGGCAAGAAAGAAGGTTTAAAGGTACCAGAGGTAGAGGGGCCAGATGCTATAGCATCAAGTTTGGCTACAATCAACCTCAGAAGCTCACCCTAGACACATTGTTCTGCTAACAATTCTTCGTGCCTCTTATCCATCCTTTCCACAAGTTGTCCCATCTTAACATTCATGTGAGTAATCAACTCGGCATTGGTATTTGCAATGTCGATATGAAATCCCTTTAGCATATTTTCCATAAAATGTTGTAGTGTGGCATTGAGGGAGGAAGGTAAGGATGTAGTGCCGGCTGGAGCAGAAGACTGTGTGTTATCCATTCTACTTGTCTCAATCTCAGTCTTTTTCTTCTTTTTGGGGCCTGGTTCCAGAGGACTCTTGAGAGGTATTTCAATGTTTAGTTTCCTAATTTGATTCCTCTCAACAGGAGTTATCCTCTCAACCGGTTCCTTACTCTCTAGATACCAAATCTTGTTCTTCTTCAGAATCAGAGATATGAGCCAAGGATATGGCATAGGAGTGGATGGCTTCCCTTCAATCTTGTACTTTTGTATCTCTAAAAAAATATATTCTCCTAAGTCTTTTTGCTCTTGGAGAAGGAAAGAAGCAAACAACCTATAGTCCCTTTCAGTGAAATGTGTATAATTATTGGATTTATTTACTAAGGCTCTAGAGTAGATGTACCATAGAATCCTGTGGTGGTCACACATATCACTCAGATTGAAGTTTAGAGGTCCCACTAACTCACCAGGTCTAAGAATAGAGAAGATCTAGTTAGGCTCAAGTTTAGAATAGATATCATCAGGGGGATTTTCCATTCCTAACCAAATATTAATCCTAGAGGGTGAGATGAGGATTCTCTGACCTCTAACGTTTGTGGTCATTTCTTCCTCTACTGATCTTTTAATAGGGTCATTTAGTATTTCAAGATTGCAGTAGAAATGACTAACTACCTTGGTGCAAAAGGGTAATTTAATAGATAACCAAGGCATAAAGGGTTTAAGGTAGGGACTAAGGTCATACTTCAATACCTCCCGAAGAACTTGGAGATCAATGTAGTGAGTCTTGCACACCTTCCTCCTAGAGAAATAAGTCAAGAACTTCTAAGACTTCTCCAACTTGCTCACATTGAAGCCTTTAGGGGGGAGAGTAATTTCCTCTTCTGGCACTTCTGGCTTCTTAGAGAATTGTCCCTTCTTTGCTCCTATTTTCTTTGAATCCATGCCTTCCATAATAGCTTCTTCAAGAAAGCCAGCCATTGCTTTGGCAATATTGTCATCGTATTTAGGTTTCTTATAAGGTTTTGGAGTGAAAGAGGGTGTGGAAGAATCAGAAGGAGAAGGGATGATACTTTTGTGCCTTTGCCTCTTCCAGTTGAGGTACTCTTCTTAGATTGAGCTCTTATGACAATGGGCTATTTGATCACAACCCCTTTCTCTTTCGGCTTAGACTGAGATTTGGCTTTGGATTTCAGTGTAAGCTTGCGTTTCTTGGTGGATTGAGAAGAGAATGGGTCAGATGATTATTTAGGTTCAGAGGACTTTGAATGGGTGAGATTTTTGGTTCTAGCCATCTTGCTGAGAATTTTTGAAAAATGTGAAAGTCGCTCGGCTAGGGCAGAGAGATTCTGAGCAAAATAGGAAGTTTTTTGAGCTAAAAATTGATGGGTTTTGACGAAAATGAAGCAAGGAAGTGATTATGAAAAATTTTTGTGAGAGCATTTGGTGAATCACTCAAGGCGATTTTGTGAGAAATGACCGAGTATCGAGTTGAATTAACCTAGAGCCTGACATCACTCAAGGGCTTACTCGAGTGATCATCATCATCACTCGAGTAGCTACTCGAGTGATCTTATGAAAAATTTTCAAATACAGCAATTTTGAGCACGTACCTGGCATGAATAATTTTGTAATTATCCATGTATATTTCCTCTATCACTGGATGACTCTTTAGAACAGATTTGACTTGAAAATCAGATGATTTAATATTTGCACCCAGGTTCACTCTAGGCCTTACTCGAGTAATATTGAACATCACCCGAGGCCTCCCTCGGGTAAGCTGTCTCTTCACCTTTTAACTGTTTATTTTCAACCGTTGTGCTATTTTATTTGAAATTAATACTTCACTGGCACATTTCCAAGTTTATTACTCGAGTGGCTACTCGAGTAATGCATCCATTACTTCAAGTTGTCACTCCTGTGATACATTTATTACTTGAAGTTGTCACTCCAGTGATGCTCATTACTTGAAGTTGACACTCCAGTAATGTTGTCCTCTGTTAACCTCTGTTATTCATACCCCAAAATAGAATATTATGATCCTACAAAAAAGAAATTGCTAGAAACTCTGATGCTTAAATTAGTAATCATCCAAACATCAATAAATAATATCATCTAACATTTTGTAAAGACTAGATGACTTATAACTCATTGGGATTTACCATTCCCAATTCTCTTCTAATATATAAAAATTGATCTTTTGTAAGAGGTTTTGTAAAGATATCAATTAGTTGAAGATGAGTTGGAATGAATATGACTTTGATATCTTTCTTTTGGACATGATCTCTGATAAAGTGATGTCTAACATTAATATGTTTGGTTCTGGAATGTTGAACATGATTCTTTGCCAACCTTATCGTGCTAGTATGTCACAGTATATTGGTGTTTCTTTCAAATAAATACCAAGATCTTGGAGTTGTTGCTTAAGCCAAATTACTTGTGCACAACAACTTGATACTGCAACATACTCAGCTTCTGTTGACGAAAGAGACACTATAGTTTGTTTCTTGCTAAACCAAGATACAAGTGAGCCTCCAAGAAATTGGCCTTGTCCACTTGTGCTCTTTCTGTCCGTCTTGTATCCTCCATGATCAGAGTCTGAGTAAGCAACTAGATATTGACTTCTTCCTTTGGGATACTATAGACCCAATTCTTGGGTGTCAGCAAGATATCGAAAGATACGTTGGATGGTTTCAGCATGTGACTCTTTTGGTGCTGATTGATATCTTGCACACATACCCACACTGAATTGAATGTCAGGTCTGCTTGCAGTAAGATAGAGTAATGATCCAATCATTCCCCTATATTTTGTGATATTGTAATCTTTTCCCTTGACATCCGCATCAAGCAATGTTGTTGAACTCATGGATGTGTCCATTCAATTTGCTTCATCCAATCCATACTTCTTCAATAGCTCTTTCAAATATTTTGTTTGAGATATGAAGATTCCATTCTTTCTTTATTTGATTTGCAAACCAAGAAAGAAATGTAATTCTCCCATCATTGACATCTCAAACTCCCCTTGCATTATCTCAGAAAATTCTTTGCACATTGTTTCATTAGTAGCACCGAAAACTATAACATCAACATATATTCGCACAATTAATATATCATCACGTTTTTGTTTAGTAAAAAGTGTTGTATCAACTTTTCCTCGTAAAAAACCTTGACAATAAGAAAATTTACTGAACCTCTCGTACCATGCTCTAGCAGCTTGTTTTAAACCATATAAAGCCTTTTTGAGTTTGAAAACATGGTCAGGTTTGGTTACATCTTCAAAACCTAGAGGTTGATCTACATATACTTCTTCCATAATGTAGCCATTTAGAAATGCACTTTTTACATCCATTTGATGGAGTTTGAATCCTTTGATGCATGCAAAGGCTAAGAGTACACGTATAGCTTCCAATCTAGCCACTGGAGCATACGTTTCCTCATAATCAATTCCTTCTTCCTAATTATAACCTTTGGCCACCAATCTTGCCTTGTTTCTGACAATAATTACTGATTCATCAAGTTTGTTCTTGAATACCCATTTAGTGCCAATAATCGGATGATCCTTAGGTCGGGGTACCAAATCCCAAAATTGATTTCTTTCAAATTGATATAGTTCTTCTTGCATTGCTATAACCCAATCATTGTCTGATAGGGCTTAGTCAATGTTAGAAGGTTCAATCTCAGAAATGAATGCAGAAAAACTTACTTCATTGAAAATTTTATTTCTAGTTTTGACTCCTTCATTCACATCTCCTATGACTTGATCTAGGGAATGACTCCTATTGTATTTCCAGGCTTTAGGTTGACCTAGTACAGTTTCTTCATCCTTGGTTTTGTCAACTTCTGGAATAAGCGATTTAGAAATAGATTAACCATTTTCTTGATTTAAAACAACTTCCTGGTCATCATCAATGGTTTTGTCAGAGGATTCAAATTCATCAAATACAACGTGAATTTATTCTTCAACAACACATGTTCGTTTATTGAAAATTCTATATGCTTTACTTCGTTTAGAATATCCTAGGAAAATTCCTTCATCTATTCTAGAATCAAATTTTCCTAAGTTATCTTTACCATTATTATGAATGAAACACTTACAACCGAAGATGTGTAAATGAGCAAGATTTGGCTTCCTTCCTTTGTATAGCTCATATGGTGTCTTTCCATGTTTTGTTCTAATGTAGGTTCTATTTGAAACATAGCACATTGTGCTCATTGCATCGGCCCAGAAAACTTGAGATACTTTCTTTTCATTTAGTATTGCTCTAGCTATTTCAGTAAGCACTCTATTCTTTCGTTCCATGACTCCCTTTTGTTGTGGTGTCCTTGGAGTAGAGAAATTGTGATCAATGCCATTAGTATCACAATATTCTTTAAAGGCTTGATTCTTAAATTCTCCACCGTGATCTTTCCTGATATCTGCAATGGACATATACCTTTCTCATTTTGCACTTTCTTGGCAAAAACAATAACGTCTGCAATGGTTTCATCCTTTGATGACAGAAAAATAGTCCACGTAAATCTAGAGAAATCATCAACAATGACCAATGAATATAAGTTGCCACCAAGGCTTTTAACTCTTGTTGGACCAACTAAATCCATATGTATCAGTTGAAGTGGTTGATTTGTGGTAATCTCAAGTTTTGATTTTAAAGATTATTTAGTTTGCTTACCCTTTTGACATGCATCACAAATCAAATAGTTTTTAAAACTTACTTTAGGTAAACCAAGAACTAAATCCTTTTTGAGTAATTTGCCTAGTTGGTGCATGTTGACATGAGCTAGTCTCTTATGTCATAACTAACTTTCATCGGTATTGCTCATAAAACAATTTTCAGAATCATTTCTATTTATATCAATTATATAGCAATTACCTTCCCTTTTTGCTCTGAGCTTTTCCTTGATATTTTTCTTATCAAGTTGTAAGTCTTTTTTTGTTGACAATCAGACATTCTTCTGAACCAAATATTATCAAGTTGTCTTTATCTGCACTTTGACTTACGTTCATCAAATTATGACACAAGCCTTCAACATAATATACATCTTTGACTTGTATTCCTTTGTCATTTTTTATTTCACCAATTCCTGCTATCCTTCTGAATTCATTTCCTCCAAATTTCACCTTTCCACCTTCCTTAGGTTGCAATATGGTAAAAATTTCGAAATCTCCAGTCATATGTCTAGAGCATCCACTGTCTATGTACCACTTGTTGTTTTTGGATGCTTTGAGATATATCTGCAATTAAATATGATTAAGTCTTAGGTACCCACTTATTTTTGGGTCCTTTTGGGTTAGTACAAGAAATTTTCGAAATATATGAGCCTTTAGGTACCTATTTGTAGGTTCCTATCATTCCTTTCTTTTTATGAATGCATGATGAAGTATAATGACCTTTTCTATTACAATAATTACAATGAGCAAAAGGATTTGATGCATGCACAGAATGCTGAAAATAATTGAAGTATGATTTACCTCATGCTTTCTTTCTCCCTTTCCTTTTGTCTGATTTTGGATCATATCCAATTCCAGATCGATCATTTACAAATCGTTGAGCTTTTAAAATTACATTTAGCATTTCACTTCCTTTAGTGAATTTTTCCAGAGATTTAGTAAGATCAGTGTTTTTCTTTTTCAAAGAAGTGCAATTTTCACAATCCTTTTCAAAATTCTCTTTAAGCTCTACTTCAAGAATTTTGTTTTTCTTTTTGAAAACAACTAGTTCTTTAACTACTTTGATGAATTCAGGATGTAAAGCAATATATTTAGAAAAGTAATTCATCATAGGTAGGATTAGAATCAGTTACCTCTTCTTTTGTTTCCTCTTGAGCAACTAGACATATATTGGCTACTTCCTCTTCATCGCTTTCTTCGTTAGAAGAACTATCTCCCCATACGGCAGATGATGTGTTCTTTATTGCTTGTTCCTCCTTTTTGAAAATTTTTTAATCCTTGGCCTTTCTTGTAAAACTTTCTGAATTATTTCATGATTAGGCCTATTTCATCATCCTAAAGCTCTTCATCTTCATCTTGTTCTTCTTCTTTAACTTTCAGTGCTAGACCTCTTTTCTTCTTGTCACCAATATCATCTAGTTCTCATTTGAACTTTAATTTGCTTTCATATTCAGAAAGACTTTTGAATAGAGAAGCAACTGATCGCATTGATTCACCTTTTGCTTCGTCAATTGTAGTGACTTTTGCCTCCCAGTCTTTAGAAAGAATATTTAAAATCTTTCATACTTGGGTATGTTGATCATAGACTTTTCCAAGTGCTACAAGTTGATTAACAAGGTGAGTATATCTAAGTTCAAATTTAGCTCTCGACTCACCTGACTTCATTCAAAGTAAATCAAACTCAGTAACTAGACTATTGATCCGGTTTTCTTTTATTCTAGAAGTTCCTTTATGAGCTATTTCCAAAGCTTCCCACATTTCTTTAGCTGTTGGGAGTGTGCAGATTCTGAAGTACTCATTTTGACTTAAGGCACTTTGAATTATTAAAATTGGTTTACTGCTGAGTGTGATGAGTTTCTTGTCATTCTCATCATATTCTGCTGGTGTCTTAAGATCTCTCTATGCATCTACAATCTTTTTAGGTTTGTAATTTCCACTTTCAATCTTTTTAGGTTACTCGAGTGACTACTTGAGTAATTGTCTATATAACTTTACAGATTACCCGAGTGGTCCCTCGAGTAACTTCTTTCAAAATTTGGCAGTGCCTTACTGGATGAAATTCTGTTTTCTTACTTGAGTGGCGACTCGAGTAATGGCTTCTATTACCCAAGTGGCTACTCGAGTAAGCCTTCTTAAAAATTGTTGATTACTTCCAGTGGTGACTCCAAGTGATGCTATGCTACTTTATTCAAATATATTTGTTTGTTATCAAATCCTTTCATATTATTGATCCAATCTTTGTTATCATCAAAACATATGGAATCTAACAAAGATTACAATAAAAATGCCTCACAACTTTGGTGCAAAATGGGAGTTTAACAGAGAGCCAGGGTATGTAGGAATCAAGATATGGACTTTGATCGAATTTCAATACCTCTTGAAGAACCTTATAGTTAATGTAATGCATCTTGCACACATTTCTTCTTACAAAGTGACTCACATACTTCTAAGATTCCTTAAGCTTTCTCACATTGAATCCTTTTGGAGGAAATGTGATTTCTTCATCTCTCTCTTCTGTTTGCCTTGAAGATTTCCCGTTCTTTACTTCCTTATATTGAAAAGCTTCCTCAAGCATGCCAACCATGACTTTGGTAAGCTTCTCATCAATCTTGTGCTTTTTTAGAGGTTTAGGAGAAAAGGTGGGTGTGTCGGATGAATCAGAAGAAGGAGGAGATGGCTCTTTTATTGCTTAGCCTTTTCCTGTAGGTGAACTCTTCTTGGTTTTAGCTGGCCTCCTTAATCACTACCCCTTTCACCTTTGGCTTGGTTTGCGGTTTGGCTTTAGTTTTAGGTTTAGGGGAAATCTTTGTTTTCTTGGTAGGAGGAGATGAAAGAGAATCAGAGGGTTGATATGGTTCAGAGGACTCAGAAGGAGTGCTAAGATTGGGAGATTTTGTCCTCACCATTATGATTTGAGAAAATCAATGATTTCTGGAAAAACATAGATCGAGCATCACGAGAATAGGGAAGACGATTTAGTGCAATCTGAGAGGTTTTTGTAAGCATAGACCACTGGGTTTTGACGGTTATGGGAAGAGAAAGAGATTTTGAAAATTTTTTGTGAGAGCACTAGGAGAATCACCCGAGGTGATTTTATGAGAAATGACCGAGTATCGACTAAAATAACCTAAAGCCTGACATCACTTGAGGGCTTACTCGAGTGATCATCAGTCTCACTCGAGTAGCTACTAGAATGATCATACCAGAAATTTTTAAAATACAGTGAATTTGAGAGCATACCTGGCATGAATAATATTGTAATTACCCATATATATTCCCTTGATCATTTGATGCTTCTTTAGAATAGATTTGAGATCTGCACCATGTTCACTCGATGCCTTACTCAAGTAACGTTGAAGTTCACTCGAGGCCTCCCTCAGGTAATCTGTCTCTTCACCTTATGACTGTTCATTTCCAACTGTTATGCCATTTCATTTTAAATTAATGCTTCACTGGCACAATTCCAAGTTCATTACTCGAGTAATGCATCCATTACTTTAAGGTGTCACTCCAATAATGCTCATTACTTCAAGTTGTCCCTCCAGTAATATTGTCCTCTATTAACCTCTGCTTTTCATACTCCAAAATAGAATATCATGATCCTGCAAAACCAATTGCTACTAGTACAAAAAAGGTATTTTAGATCGGCATATTTAGACCAGTTGTAGCATATAAGGTCTAAAAGAAATGCACGGTGGTATTTTTGTAATTATAAAGAGGTTGGGAGACCGGTTACTATATTAACCGGTCTAAAAAATATTATTTAGACCGGTTCTACACTAACTGGTCTACAAAAATATCTTTTAGACCGGTTACTGTAAGAATCGGTCTAAACTATATTTCTTTTAGATTAGTTAATAATATAACCGATCTAAAATAATTCTTTTTAAGACTGGTTCTTATAATAGCTGATCTTAAAAGTCCACTTTTAAGACCAGTTGTTAGAGAACTGATCTTAAAAAGCTTTTAAGACCGGTTATATTATTAACCTGTCTTAAAAGTCATCCTAGTTTAGCTCCCGCCCTTCCATTCTGTATTATCGCACCTCAGATCAGCTCCCCTTTCTCGTGCCTCAGCTCGCCGCCCTTCAATTCTGAATCTCGCCTGAGCTCCCCGCCCTTCCATTGTGAATCACGCCTCAGCTCTACTCAGCTCTCGACTCCCTGTCCCTTAATTGAGCTTTGAATTGGAACAATCGAATCAAGTTGAGCTGCTCGTTGTTGTCGCTAGTGGGTTGCTATCATCCATTGCTTCAAGTGGTCAGTCTATCCATTATTCACTACATTTCACATCCGTCTTTGTCAGGTATGCTTCCTTGTCTTCTTTATTACTGTTTAATTATCAAAGTTTTTAGTGCCTCTCTCATAATTCTGTTTATTATTTGCTTTTCTTCAATTTTTTCTCTTCAATCATTATCTGTGATGCTATATTAAGAAACTTGTTAGTGTTTCTTTTCCAAAATAACCTCTGTTTATCTGGATGAAACTTGTTAGTGTTTCTTTTCCAACGTATTGAAGGAATTGAATTTCTCTAGGAGCTGTACTCTGCGCCATTACTGGTGAACAACTATAACCTTAGGTGTAACGCTGGCCTCTTAGACTGAGTTATCTATTCACACCAGTAGTGGATGGATGGAATCAATCTTTTCCTCTACTTCCACTTAATTATGAAAAAGTTGGTCTGTTTCCATCCTTATTGGAAATCCCTTATTGAATTCTGCCAAAGTTTGTAGCTCATCTCTCTTCGTGGATATCCTTTATTAAATAAAGCTATGTAAGCAATCTTTTTGTCATGGTTATTCCTCGATGACTCTATTCTATCTATCCCTAAGATCTTCTTATTCTAAGCTAAGAGATTGGAAGAAGCATCTCATCTGATCCTTCTGTTCTTCTTTCTCCACCATCTCCGATTCGTCGCGAAGAAAAATAGTTGTGTGCCCACCAAAAGAGGAGTGGGTCTTATATGAGTGAACAATCTTATATAGTAGGTGCAAAAATTGTAAGTATATATCTTTGCTGTTATTAATTACATACGAAACATACTTCATTACTTATGTTTGTTATTTTGTATTATCTTACATGAGGAAATAAGAAAAAAAGAGGTTGAGGGATCTTTTAAGTCTGAGGGCTGGAAGGATATTCTAACTGTTGCTACTGGCAAACATGAGCATCCAGGCTGTGTCAGAGGAGATGGAGGAGGGGTTGGGATAAAAGATTACTTTGGAGCCCCCGTACGCCATTCCTCAAACATCGTGACTAGGGAGGAATTGGAGACTATGTTGGCCACTGCAAGAGCAAAAGCAAGGGCCGAGGCTGAGCATCCTTTGATGCACTGCTAGAAACCTGATTGAGCAAGATGAAAGAGGAAATGATAGTATTTATGAGCTCAAGACAAGATACCAGTGCTCCCCAGCCACAATCGCTTGATCCTAATAAGTAGAGCACTAAAGGGAGTTTTTGCAACATCGGGCAGTCATCAGAGGGTCATGCAAGAGAAATTATAATGCCTTGTGACATTTTTGTCAAGGATCCTCTGAGATGGTTAGTTACACGGGGTAGTGTGCATAACCTTGGATCAACTGTCCACCACCAACAAATGGAAGCTGATTAAGTCTGAGTGTTAGTTGACGAGGTGATCATTGCAGATGCACCTGTCCCTATCCCTTCTGATGAATTCAAGATCATAAGCGATATCCTAGGTACGTTCATCTTGTGGCTAAAGAACCTTGTTTCTGTTCTCACTAAGGAAAGTCCAATCAAAGCCCCACTAAGTCTAGCTCCCTTCACTCAAGACGTTTCATAGCCTCCATTGAATATCATGCAACAAGTGATTCTAATGGCATTTGATACAACCTTTAAAACAAGAGATTGGCCTAAGGATTCAATTATTGGCAAGTCAGGGGCCACATGCTATCTTGAGAGGGATGCTTTGATGTCCCTGGTAGCTCCTGGACAAAATCTTACGATTGGGATTGTCCAACTATTCTTAATGTAAGTATCTTCTACAATTCCAAGTAAATATTTTAAAAATTTCACCATTTACCTTTGATTTATGTGCTTGCATTATTGTAGTTACATGCATCATAGGCTAGTCTCCTCTGGCAAAAGCACAAAATTTGGATTCTAATGCCTCCATCAATTCCAAGAGAAAGGGACCACTGCTGCTATTAGACATACATGCTTATCAGAGAGGCTTAGTGAAACCGGAACTGAGTGTTTCTTGGCTCCATATGTTCATGGGTAAGAAAAAAACTTATATTTAAAAATATAGATAATGTTTTATATTTGCTTAATAATAGTCTTCTCTGTTTTTCAGTGATCATTGCCAGTTGGTTCTTCTATGCAAGAGCAGTTATACTGTTATCCTCTTATGCTCCTCCACTTTAAACCAGGGAATCATTTGAAAAAGACCATGAACTAGTAATTTTTCTTGCATTATTACCTTTTGTTTGTAAAGTTTATAGAATTTGTGTACAATAATTAATCTTTCTGATTTTGATGATGATAGGGCTATGCGGACATTCCTACACACTGCTTGTGGTAAGCATATTCGTGACTTAAAGGACACTACATGGATCATGCCAAAAGGTTAGTACATACTGATTTGTTTTGAGAATGTAATAGGTCATGCCTTTATACTTATTTTAATGATATCATGTTTTTTTTCAAAGCCGGAGGCAACCACAGTGGTCTAACCTATGTGGTTTTTATGTTTTGAGACACATCTACAAAATTATCACTCTAGGCAGGATTGATTTTTCTAAAGAGGTAAATTTATATTTCAGAACTTTTGTATTACGTACTTTATTGTTTTTAAGTTACTAAGTTAATATGTTGTCTGGTATTGGTGTTACAGATGTTTGACCTTGCTGATCCCTTTTATGAAGAAGATATTAATTTTATTCGTACATGTTGTGCTGAATTCATCTATGAGCTATTACAAAAATAGTGAGTTTTTGAATCCAACGTAACATTGTACATTGTTCTCATACGTATTACTCCTACTCTATGAATTTCTAACTAGGTTTATGTATCTGTGTAGGACAATTTATGGGATATGGGTGATACAGGAGGCATGGGATTTGAGGGACTGTCCTCTATACTTTTTCTTCACTTTTTATTTTGTAAAACTGATGAATTTCTGCTGTTGCTTGTATATATCCTTGAATTTATTGCTGCCATTGTCATTCAAAGTTTTGCATCCATTTCTGAGCAAATTCGTTTGTTTGGACATTCCTTCATATTGCACATTAAAATTGATTCATATGCTGTGTTTTAGTTTTAGATAGTTGTTGAGTGCATTTGGAGTTCCTGGAATCTGATTTAAGCTTATTGCTTGAATTGTCCACATTTGATCTTCAACCTTGATATCTTGCAACATTTTATCAAGTGTTAGCTATCTCAATTTGATTTGTGTGGCTTAAAATTAAGTGTTCCACACTAATTAACATTTGTTGAAAGTTGATTTAAAGTCACCTATTTTACACCTTCATTTATGCTTGTTGTTGTCATTGCTTCTATGAAATTTGTGTTGCGTTGCTTCTGTGGAATCTGGGATAGAAATGGTTTGCTAGGTAGCTTATATATAAAAGGGTCTATTTTAAAAAAAATAGAACTTTTAAGACCGGTTGTAGCTACAACCGGTCTTAAATGTGTGGAATTTAAGACCGGTTGTAGGCACAACCGATCTTAAATTAAATTTTAAGACCGGTTCTTCTTCCAACCAGTCTTAAAAGGTATACTTAACCGGTCTAAAAAATAACACACATTTCAGACCTGCTGTAACAAGACCTAATACACAACCGGTCTAAAAAGTCATTTTTCCACTAGTGTGCTAGAAACTCCGATGCTTAAGTTAGTAATCATCAAAACATCAATAAATAATATCATCTAACATTTTTTAAACACTAAATAACTTACAATTCATTGGGATTTACCATTCCCAATTCTCATCTAATATACAAAAATTAATCTTTTGCAAGAGGTTTTGTGAAGATGTCAGCTAGTTGAAGATAAGTTGGAATGAATATCACTTTGACATCTTTCTTTTAGACATGATATCTGATGAAGTGATGTCTAACATCAATATGCTTGGTTTTGGAATGTTGAACAGGATTCTTTGCCAAGCTTATCATGCTAGTGTTGTCACAGTATATTGGTGTTTCTTTCAAATAAATACCAAGATCCTAGAGTTGTTGCTTTAGCCATATTACTTGTGCACAACAACTTGATACTGCAACATACTTAGCTTCTGTTGATGAAATAGACATTGTAGTTTGTTTCTTGCTAAACCGTGATACAAGTGAGCCTCCAAGAAACTGGCCTTATCCACTCACACTCTTTCTATCCGTCTTGTATCCTCCATGATCAAAGTCTGAGTATGCAACTAGATATTCACTTCTTCCTTTGGGATACCAGAGACCCAATTCTACCGTGTCATCAAGATATCGAAAGATACGTTTGACGGTTTCAGCATATGACTCTTTTGGTGCTGATTGATATCTGCCACACTAAATTAAATATCAAGCCTACTTGTAGTGAGATAGAGTAATGATCTAGTCATTCCTCTATATTTTGTGATGTTGTAACCTTTTCCCTTGACATCCGCATCAAGCAATGTAGTTGAGAACATGGGTGTGTCCGTTCCATTTGCTTCATCTAATCCATACTTCTTCAATAGCTCTTTCAAATATTTTATTTGAGATATGAAAATTCCATTCTTTCTTTGTTTGATTTGCAAATCGAGAAAGAAATTCAATTCTCTCATCATTGACATCTCAAACTCCCCTTTCATTATCTCAAAAAATTCTTTGCACATAGTTTCGTTAGTAGCACCGAAAACTATATCATCAACATATATTTGCATAATTAATATATCATCACGTTTTTGTTTTGTAAAAAGTGTTGTGTCAACTTTTCCTCGTACAAAACCTTGATCAATAAGAAATTTATTGAGCCTTTCGTACCATGCTCTAGGAGCTTATTTTAAACTATACAAAGCCTTTTTAAGTTTGAAAACATGGTCAGGTTTGGTTACATCTTGGAAACCTGGAGGTTGATCTACATATACTTCTTCCATAATGTAGCCATTTAGAAATGCACTCTTTACATCCATTTGATAGAGTTTGAATCCTTTGATGCATGCAAAGGCTATGAGTACTCGTATAGCTTCCAATCTAGCCACTGGAGCATACGTTTCCTCATAATCAATTCCTTCTTCCTGATTGTAGGCTTTGGCCACCAATCTTGCCTTGTTTCTGACAATAATTGCGGATTCATCAAGTTTGTTCTTGAATACCCATTTAGTGCCAATGATCGGATGATCCTTAGGTCGGGGTACCAAATCCCAAACTTGATTTATTTCAAATTGGTTTAGTTCTTATTACATTGCTATAACCCAATCATTGTCTGATAGGGCTTCGTCAATGTTAGAAGATTCAATCTCAAAAATGAATGCAGAAAAACTAACTTCTTTAAAAATTCTATTTCTAGTATTGACTCCTTCATTCACATCTCCTATGACTTGATCTAGAGGATGACTCCTATTATATTTCCAGGCTTTCGGTTGTCCTAGTGACTGATCTTCTTCCTTGGTTTGATCAACTTCTGGAATAAGAGATTTAGAAATAGATTGACCATTTTCTTGATTTAAAACAACTTCCTACTCATTATCAATGGTTTTGTCAGAGGATTCAAATTCATTAAATACAACGTGAATTTATTCTTCAACAACACATATTCGTTTATTGAAAATTCTATATGCTTTACTTCATTTAGAATATCCTAGGAAAATTCCTTCATCTGTTCTAGAATCAAATTTTCCTAAGTTATCTTTACCATTATTATGAATAAAATACTTACAACCGAAGATGTGTAAATGAGCAAGGTTTGACTTCCTTCCTTTGCATAGCTTGTATGGTGTCTTTCCAAGTTTTATTCTAATGTAGGCTCTATTTGAAATATAGCATGCTGTGCTTATTGCATCAGCCCAGAAAACTTGAGACACGTTCTTTTCATTCAGCATTGCTCTAGCCATTTCAGTGAGCACTCTATTCTTACATTCCACGACTCCGTTTTGTTGAGGTGTCCTTAGAGTAGAGAAATTGTGATCAATCCCAAATGATGTGTTCTTTATTGCTTGTTCCTCCTTTCTGAAAGTTTTTGAATCCTTGGCCTTTCTTGTAAAACTTTCTGAATCATTTTATAATTAGGCCCATTTCATCATCGTCAAGCTCTTCATCTTCATCTTGTTCTTCTTCTTTTACTTTTAGTGCCAGATCTTTTTTCTTCTTGTCACCAATATCATCTAGTTCTCGTTTTAATTTTAATTTGCTTTTATATTCTAAAAGACTTTCAAATAAAGAAGCAACCGATCGCATTGATTCACCTTTTGCTTCCTCAATTGCAGTGACTTTTGCTTCCCAGTCTTTAGAAAGAATATTTAAAATCTTTCGTACTTGGGTATGTTGATCATAGACTTTTCCAAGTGCTACAAGTTGATTAACAAGGTGAGTATATCTAAGTTCAAATTTAGCTATCGACTCACCTGATTTCATATGAAGTAGATCAAACTCAGTAACCAGAGTATTGATCTGATTTTCTTTTATTCCTGAAGTTCCTTCGTGAGCTATTTCCAAGGCTTCCCATATTTCTTTAACTATTGGAAGTGTGCATATTCTGAAGTACTCATTTTGACTCAAGGCACTTTGAATCATTAAAATTGCTTTGCTATTGAGTGTAATGAGTTTCTTGTCATTCTCATCATATTCTGGTGGTGTCTTGGGAACTCTCTGTGAATCTACAATCTTTTCAGGTTTGTAGTTTCCACGCTCGATCACATTCCATAGCCCATATTCAGTAGCCATTACGAAGACTCTGAACTTTACTTTCCAGAATGAGAAGTGTTCGCCATTCAAACCCGAAGGTCTTGTGATAGAAGCTCCGTCAGGAAGAATGCCTTCACCCATGCTTGCCATTGGATCCTTCTTAGGCTGTTAAACCTTAACAAGAACACCTACGCTCTGATACCAAAGGTTAGCACAAGTGTTTCACCCAAGAGGGGTGAATTGGGTGATACCAGAAATTTTGTTGTGTAGAAGAAAATTAACTGAATATTTAAAGTGGTTGAGAACAAAGAGAAATATCACCGAAGTGTACACCGAGAGTTATACTGGTTCAGCCACAACCACTTTGACTTATGTCCAGTCCTCATAGCGCCTCTTAGAGTTTTACTATATTCTCCAAGATTCAGTGGGTTCTTGGCACCTCAGTACACAACAAGTTCCTTCACCTAGACACTCGCTCCCCCTTACACATTATAATCAAATCCCCAACCCAAGGTTCCACAACCTTAAGTTGTCTCAATAACAAATATTGAGTTTGTAATGAAAAACTCTCTCACAAAGAAAATATATAATTATTGAAGTACAATTAATGAGTATAAGAAAACAAAGAACTAAGAGTGTGTTACACAAGGCTATTCCCACATAATTTTACCAATATATCTCTAATGGTCCTAAAATTCTTACACAAGGCTATTCCCATATAATTTTACACAAGGAACCTATTGGAAACCTCAAAACAACCAAAATCATACCACAATGACATTTTCCCCACATTGGTTACACTTATCACACACTTTAAAAAATTCCACAACTTTTACTCCCAATTACTCAAATCAATCCTAATGGCATCAAAACACACTATGACACCATTTTTACCATATTACCATATTCAAATCATCCATTTAACAATTATACCAAAATTAAGGCAATTTCCACAAATCACAAAACCTAACCAAATATCACAAAACTTAGATCAAAAGGGTATAAATACTCTCTTCCTATTTCCCAAGCAAGATCATTGATTCTTCATCTTTCAAGTTTCCCCAAGCTCTCAAAACACCTTCTTTCACAAATCTAAAACCATAGCAATGAAGTTCTCATCACTATGAACAACTTTAAAGAAATGTATTTGAGCTAAAGAGGACAAGAAGCTAACCAAAAACGCACCTTTCATTTTCTCTTTCTTCCTTGAAGAATGGCAAAAATAGAGGATGGAGAGAGAGAAAAGATGTTGAAGAAGGCACAGATTTTTTGCCCCAAAAACACAAACAAACCGACTTAGAGGGAAGAGAGGAGAGAGGGAAGAGAGTTGAATCTTTGACCATGATCTAATGGTCCATAAGTTACCACTTGTCACCATCTAGCTTCAACTCTCATGGGCTCACATGCACACACTTACACATGACTCCACCCCTTGATCTATTACACAAATCAACCCTAACTATTGATCTTGAAGTTACCAATGAATTTCCTCCTCGACAACCTATCAATTGGTTGGCAAGTTTACTATTTTGCCCCTGATTATGGTAATTCACACTCAATCACCACCGAACATATTATTCTCATTCCATATCACCACATTATGCGCCATCCCTATAATTTTAGTCAATTTAGATATTAATCCACCATTGAACTTAAATATAAGGCTTTGACACTGCTCGTAACACAAACGACTACAATCCACTTTATATTCTCCAAAAGGGTCTATTTATCACTAATCACATCCACTTTTGGACTCAAAATCCCTTAATCAAATTTGGGATCCTGCTAAACCAGGGCTTAGAAGTCCACTTAATCCATACTTATTCTCTACCCTCAAGTCTCAGAATTTGGGGTATTACATTTCTTCCCCTATTCAAATAAATTTCATCCTCAAAGTTTTTCATATCCTATAAACTATAAACCTCGAATGCCTCTTCATGACGACATTCAATTCACAAAGTACTTTCATATTGGGATGGTCCCTTCTAGACCACCCTCACAATCATACGCAATAGGTCTGACTCTCATAAGAATCAAAATAGACCAATGTGTCATGGTTCAATGCATTTTGCTTGATCATCTTACTGATCACAGTATCTGAAAACACTCTTACATGCATGTGATCTCCGTTTCAAACTTGAGAGACTTCTACCTCATTCGATCATAATTCAAGTAGACTGAACTCGTTCAGGCTAACTTTGAATCTCTACAATCATAATCACAAATCATATACAGACTAATGTGGCATGCTCGGTTTCTTTCCCACCACACAACACTTGAAATTCTTATAATCACCGTATAATTCTACTATCACCTCACCTAGATAATAGCGCCACATCTTTGGCACAAACCCAGATGCAACACTATTGCCACAATTGTCGCAATCGGCCCCTTCCACGGTGCCGCGCGAACACAATCACCATACATTTGCCAACAAATGCAATCGCATCTACATATGATTGCCACAAAACTCTATAATCACATAACCACAATATTCGGAGGCTCTAAATCATAAGTCATAACATCTCAGCAGTTGGGCGGCATAAGCCACCGCTATGCTCAATTCAATCTAGTTACCCCTTCCGGGAGTAACCCCAAAACACCACAAATTTATTACACAAACGACAACCTCTGCTGTATACATAAGTATTTTAGCTCTCACTGTATTCAATTTCACATCATTACCGTCACCCGTACACCTACCCATGATTTCCTAGTGGAATCGAGACTCTTGAGCATCCACAATATCAACACATCACCATACAAACTTTCACGGTGTTACCACAGTATCCACAGATGATTCCATATTGATACATGACCAATGTCACAGGTTCACAATCCACCCCACCCTTATCCCCTTTTACCATCAGGAAGACATACAGTCTTACCTGAACCGTTGTTAACAACTCAGGGACTATTGGCGTGGCGGTGTATACATATTACAAGAATACCTCAGCCTTCTGCCACTTGCACAAAGACTTCTATCTTCCGCCATACTCACATAATTTCACAACATCCCACATTGCAGACTATAATTTTACGCATCACCTTTCGGCCTTGGGTCAACACCGGTACAACTAGCCTGATGGAGAGCCATGTTGGCCATGCTAGGGTAAGTGCCCTCACAACTGAGAACCCCGATGATGTAGTCAAATTCACCATCAGCTGAATTAGCTATACTCTGTGGACACAATCACACCTTGATCCCAGCTTGTTCAAAACTTTCACACCCACATCACCGACAGCCTCAATAGGCAACCCTAACAGATGGGCTCCGTTGATAGCCTCAACCGACAACCTGACCAACGGCACCAGAACACCCTCAAAAAAGGAGAATGGGAGGACTTACAATACACAATCACATCAACCTGGAACCGGGTATATTTGTCGCCAATACCTATCCACATCATAAATCACACTTACTACAAGTTTGAGCTTCTGCTCAGTACAGTTCTCAACACATCATATTCACCATTCTTCCGCTGCATACTCTGAGGTCTTTCTCCTCATCTGTGCTTTCACAATGTTGGAGTGATTCAATAGGAGTCCCATACGAATCTCCCACTGCACTTGACCACACTAACAATCTGTGCCAGACCTTGGCCCGATTCAACTTAAATCTTTCAGAGTCATAATCAACACATTGCTGAGAACATAGGCTCTCATAGTTCTACTCTACGATTCAATGTCACGACTACTGCTCTCTATGGTTCGTTGTCACGGCGGCTACACACTAGGGTTTATCATCACGACAGTTTTCACAAAGTTCACAAAATCACATAGTCAATCCCCCATAAACTATAGTCTCAGTGGAACGGTCCTTCGCCATGAGAACCCCCCATGTGGCCGTAGGTGAAAGACACACAAATAGCCTTTCGACTTACTAGGACACATCCCCCATATTCCACCGCCCAAAGGCACAGTCCTCCCACCGAAACTCTGATGGGCCGCAAGTGAAGATTTCACAAAGAGCCTCTCTGATCAGATGTCACAATAGGTAGCCCTTTCCCATTAAGACTCCCCATAGGTAGCACTCTCCGATTCAAATCCTCCATAAATAACTTTCTCCCAGTACTAGGTCAACCACTTGCAACCTCAGGATAACTTATATACATTTCAATTCAAACCCAGTAGCATACCCTGGTACCACAGACGATCCAGGTCAAATCAAGTTCCAAAGAATCAGCCCAGCTATTGAGCCTGATCCTTAGATCACAATTCATTTCTCAACCTCATTTGAACCAGAAATCACTTCCCTCATTTCCACTGAGCATCAACAACTCCAACTTAAATTCATCATTTCTAGAAAGCATCTTTAATTCCTACACAAATTCAGATATCTCTGCCAGCCTAAGGCTGACCAGTCCCCTAGGTCTTAAGGCCTTTACACACACAGGCTAAGTGTGACATCACTATATATAACATCATACCACCTAGGATTTCTCACCCAACCCCTAGATTCATACTGAAACCTAGAACCTCAATTCACACATCTTAGGGAATCCTTTCCCTCTATTCTCAAATTAGATTATGGGTCCGATTACCTCCACCTCCGATCTACACATCTAATTCTCAGGCAAACCATTATATCTTTTGATTCCCTAATGATTCCCCACTGTAGAATAACCAAATAACACATACACATAGTCCACAAATCTCATCTATACACAATAACAGGGACATTACTGTGTATACCACAAATAAACAAAGTTATCCTCTATGACTTAAAGCAACAACTACTGCCACTATCCTGGAAAATTCCCATGTTCCTTAAGAACTACAGCTCTAATGCCAAAAATGTAACCCACTTCATAATTATGATTCAAAATTTATAATTAAAATGAAATAGAGACCAATAATTATCAAAACTCAATTTCAATCCCATCTATCAAACGGGATTTTCACAAATACCCTTCAAAATCATTTATAACCTGGTCTCACATTCATATTCCAAATACAATTTCTACACGAAGATAAATCACATTTAAATATATCAAAGTATGCAATGTAATCATCCTAGCCAATCCCAGGTTTCATATATTAATCAAAGCCTTATAGGACACATTCACTCATATACAATTTCAAAATAGGGGATTACTCAAACTATCTCATATACATAATCACATCCTCATTTATATATACACAACCAAATCCAAATACACATCCCAACAAGTAATGATAACCAACTACCGAATCTTTAACCCAAAGGAAGTCCTTGCCATCCCTGATTGCTTGCTCCATCCTCAATCCACTACCCTATCTGAAAGGTTAGTAGGGGAGGGTGAGATTCTAGAGAATCTTAGTAGGTAAACAATATCAATATGCATGTACGATAAATGTTTAATGTATGACATGCTTGCATCACATAACTCATGTTTATACAATGACAAATTTGTAAGCTCAATGCTTCAAACAACATACTAATGACCATAGCATAAATTGAAACATAACTTCAAATTAAACATAATCATGTAAAGCTAAGACATGTACCAACACACTAATACAAATATCAAATACAAGCATAAGAGATATGTTCCCTACCCTCTTTCCATGTAAGCTCTAGCTCCTGCTGCTCATGATCAGGGCGAACACCAAACCCTAGAACCGAAACAAGGACATAGGGTTAATCCCTTATCCAATTTGTTAACTTTCAAACACTTAAGTTGATTATCATTCATGACCTTTAGGTGGCTACTCAAAGACTAAATACATGCCTAAAGGGTTGGGAAATACCTGACAAAAGACCATCTTTTGAATCCTCAAAATCTCCAATGGTCCTAAAATTCTTACACAAGGCTATTCCCACATAATTTTACACAAGGAACCCATTAGAAACCTCAAAACAACCAAAATCATACCACAATGACATTTTCCCAACATTGGTCACACTTTACCAAATTCCACAACTTTTACTCCCAATTACTCAAATCAATCCTAATGGCATCAAAACACACTATGACACCATTTTACCACATTACCATATTCAAATCATCCTTTTAACAATTATACCAAAATTAGGGCAATTTCCATAAATCATAAAACTTAACCAAATATCACAAAACTTAGATCAAAAGGGTACAGATACTCACCTCTTCCTCTTTCCCAAGCTAGATCCTTGATTTTTAATCTTTCAAGTTTCCCCAAGCTCTCAAAACACCTTCTTTAATAAATCTAAAACCATAGCAATGAAGCTCTCATCACTATGAACAACTTTAAAGAAAGGTATTTGAGCTAAAGAGGACAAGAAGCTAACCGAAAACCCATATTTCATTTTCTCTTTCTTCCTTGAAGCATGGCAAAAATGGAGGATAGAGAGAGAGAAAATATGTTGAAGAAGGCACAGATTTTTGGCCCCCAAAACACACATATGTTAGATCTCTCATGTTTTGATGATAACAAAGGATGGTATGAAAAAGATTTGATAAACAAATAAGTTTGAACAAAGTAATAACAGGGTAAATCATCACTTGAAGTAAGTATTGGAGTAATGAAGAAAGGCCAAGAGAAAAAGCTGAGAAACTTCATCACTGGCAAGTTTTCTAATGGGTTACTCGAGTAAGTAGTCGAGTAATGAGACAAAAACTTGAAGTAACCAGAGTTAACCTTCAAGTTACCTGCCAACGTTACTCGAGTAAGCACTCGAGTAATAAGGTATTTGACTTCCAGTTGCTCTCAGCCTGCCAACGTTACTCGAGTAGCTACTCGAGTAACCAGGTAAATAACTTGGAGTTGGTCTCGGCCTGCCAATGTTACTCGAGTAAGTACTCAAGTAACCATGTAAAAGACTTCCAGTTACTCTCAGCCTGCCAATGTTACTCAAGTCTATACTCGAGTTACTCTGCTTCAAGAAATATGTTTCTCTCGGCATTTTCAACCCTGCCAATGTTACTCGAGGCGCTACTCGAGTAACTCACTGTGGTAAGCAAAACCTGAAGGTAATACTTGAGTAACATGAAATGCTTTTATCACACTTCACTCGAGACACTTCTCAAGTATGCAGAGTTATTTAGAAGAAAACTTCAAGTATCTACCCGAGTAAGCTATGCAGAAAATTTATGGTTACTCGAGTAAGTACTCGAGTAACAGGGAAAGCAAACTTGAAGTGTTCTCGGCCCTGAAATCCTGCCAACATTACTGGAGTGAAGCATCGAGTAACCTAAAGTTTATTGGAAAGATTCCTAGAGTTGCTACTCAAGTAACTTATGAAGTAAAGTGTACCATACCCGAGTAAGTACCCGAGTAAACAGGTATTTTCAAGGTTTATAAATTTGTTTACTTCATGCACTACTTGAGTTGTGTGATGTTCATTCATTAACTTGTTATCATTAGTTTCACGATGATACTCGAGTAAACTTAATGAATACTCGAGTAACTACTCGAGTATGCAAGTCCAGAAATTCAGCAATCATTCCAACGTTCATTGATTTGTTCTCTATATGATTAACCATTCATTGTATTAGTATTCTTAGCATATTCACAGATAAACAATGAGGAGATCTTACTAAATAAGGAAAGTCAAATGCAATGTTCAAATACTACCTACCGCCACCTATCGCAAACGGATATTTTTCAAATACTGGAAAAGTCAACAGTGCCTGCGCACGCTCTAACGGGCGAGAAGAAAATGTTCCAACGGTCGCTACCAACACATCTATATATATGGGAACATCCAAACAAAGATAAGAACAAGAGAACACACACACGAACGCATTATCAAAGTTCACGTTCAATATTCTGTTTTACATATGCTTGTAATTCTGTACTTCAGTGATTCTTATTCACTCTGTGAGAGAGATATTTCATTCAAACTCAATATTTGTTATTGAGGTAACTTAAGGTTGTGGAACCTTGAGTTGCGATTGGATTACAACTTGTAAGGGGGAACGAGTGTCTAGGCGAAGGAACTTGCTTGTACTGAGGTGTCAAGAACCCACTAATCTTGGAAGTTATAGTGAAACTCTCAGAGAAGCTCTAAGGACTGGATGTAGGTCAAAGTGGTTGTGGTCGAACCAGTATAACTCCCGGTGTACACTTTGGTGATATTTCTCCTTACTCTTTACTGCTTTATATTCACCGTCAAGTTTTATATTTGCAACGGAATTTTTTTGTATCACCCAATCACCCCCCTCTTGGGTGAAACACTTGCTCTAACAACATAAACCGACTTAGAGGGAAGAAAGGAGAGAGGGGAGAGAGTTGAATCTTTGAATATGATCTAATGGTCTACAAGTTATCACTTGTCACCATCTTGCTTTAACTCTCATGGGCTCACATGCACACACTTACACATGATTCCGCCCCTTGATCTACTACATAAATCAACCCTAACCATTGATCTTAAAGTTACCAATGAGTTTCCTCCTCAGCAACCGATCAATTAGCTGACAACTTTACTGTTTTGCCCATGATTATGGTAATTCACACTGAATAACCACCAAACACATTATTCTCATTCCATATCACCATATTATATGTCCTCCCTATAATTTAAGTCAATTAAGATATTAATCCACCATTAAACTTAAATACAGGGCTTTAACACTACTCATAACACAAACAACTACAATCCACTTCACATTCTCTAAAAGGGTCTATTTATCACTAATCACATCCACTTTTGAACTCAAAATCCCTTAATCAAATTTGGGATCCTACTAAACCAGGGCTTAGTAGTCCACTTAAGCCAGGCTTATTCTCTAGCCTCAAGTCTCAGAATTTGGGGTATTACATCAACATCTAGCTTTTAGGGTGTGGTTCTTCAAGGTGCTTAAGTGCTTATCATTTGGTATCAGAGCCGGTGGCTGGCGGACTGGAGAGGGCTACCTACAGAGGGTTCTAACCGAAGGGGCTGATTAGAAGTGGCTGAGTGAAGCGCCAAGTAAAGTGCCATAGAGTGGAGCCACCAAGACGTCAGCTTTCTAGGGAGGGTGTATTGATAGGGACAAGGTAGTATAGGCTGCCAAAGTCTCATATCTAGTAGTATGGGCTACTTGATGGGGTACTTAAATGCCTTAGCTCTTCCACCTAAACAACTAGGTTTTGGGGTATGGTTCTCCAAAGTACTTAGGTGTCTATCAGGGAGCAAAGATGAAATAAGACCAATATCGCTTTGAAGAGGTATGGAGATATGAATCAAAGTCTTAGGTACTTGTAAGTGTACAAGGTACTGGATCGACTCGCTATGAAAAAGATGTATGGATCAAGTCGTAAGCTTGTCTTATGTATAACCATGTCACTATGGCCTTTGACCAGAGATCATCATGGATTCCTACATGAGAGTCTATCAGCTTTAACTTAGTCAAAAGTTACCTTTAACCGGGTGATGATAAAGGCTACTTTTAGGCTTGGTGGTTTTCATGCAAAGGAATGTGAATGGTCAAGATAGAATTTATCCCTTACGTTAGTAAAGAGATATTACTACAGCCCTCAATGAGTGAGTCTGAGAAAAGTATCACCATACTACGATGGAAAGGAGTTTCTATTTCTATAGTCAGACTTCTCAGGGATTGAGAAAGTAATGGTCAGAAATAGGAGGATGTCATTCTCCATGCCTCATCCTTAACTGAAATATCATGAGACAAAAGGGACGTGATATAGTTGTATGACAGGTTGCACCAGTTTATTGATCTTCATATAAATGGGGTAATCATAATGTCTTGCTAGAGAGCACTTATAACTCGTGGGTTAGTATAGTCATTGGCCTAGTGCCAACTTTATATGGGACTACAGGGTCACACACAAAATAGCCCAACATGAGCTATAATGTCAAGATTCATTTAATCTAAGATATGTCTAAATTTATGAATGTAATGGTTAATCTAGGATGGACGAATATATATATTCAAAAGAAAATTAATAATATTACATATACATATATGTGTTTTTAAAATACATATACATATATATGTATACATATTATACATGATAATATTATTATATTGTGAAAGTTTTAAATTTAACTTTATATGATAAATTAAATTTAATAACTAACATGAAAAAGATATAATATCTAGGATTAAATTTATAACAATAAATTAAATCTATTTCCAATGGCTTTTTATTCAGATTAAATAAATAAGTTAGATTAAAACTGTTGGAAAAATTTAAATTAAACCATATTTATTTAATATGCTTATCAAAAGATAATTAAGTGTTAATTGATATGACATGGATTTTTAAACTAATTAAGATTGATTTTAAAAATCCAATATCCATCATAAAATAAAAACTGACTAGTTATTTAAAAAGGGCGAGCTAGGGTTTTTTGTTAGAACCGGCTGACACCCAAGAGGGGAGTGAATTAGGTGTAAGATAAAAACTCAAGAACTTTGAAATGTTTTCACATCTTAGTAAAAGTAATAAGTATGAAGGTAATGAATCATAAATCAACAGTTAGATTAAATAATATATGCTGGAAATATAAGAGCTTAGGGAAGAGAATATGCAAACTATGATTTATCCTGGTTCGATCCAATCTATAATGGCCTATGTCCAGTCCCCAGGCTCCCCTGAGATTTTCAAATCCACTATCTTGTTTAATCCGAGCACTAGAAAAGCCTTTACAATCCCACAAGTTTATCCGGGTACTTGTGAAACCTTTTACAAATTTCTTATTGAAATACTCTCCCTTACGGAAAGTTTTACGAGCAGAGTAATCCCGAAGACCTTCCTCTCTCGTTTACCCATGCAAGTCCTACAAACAGTAACATTCTCTCCTGCTTACACCCTTGTAAGTTTTACGAGTAGCAACGTTCTCTACTACTTGCACCTTGTAAGTCTTACGAGCAGAAAGTCTTAGCAGTGATTCTCTCAATAGCTTCCCCCGTAAAGAAATCACCCACTCAAGGTCCCTCTACCTTGAGATCAATTTAGAAATATAATTGAAAGTGTTTACAAACTTTCTCACAGAGCAGATATAATACTCACTGAAGTATAATACAAATAATCACTCTATCAATGATAAGTAATATAGAAATTGCAAAACAAAGAGTGTTTTGGTAGAAGCAGAGGATTCATGTTTCTATCATTTTCTCATAGTTGCTCGCTGTCTCTGTTACCCATCAACTTTGAATGCTCTCTCATTTATAGTTGATGAAGATGATGACCGTTGTGAACATTCGTCTATTAGAGTCCCATTTCTTTGTTTGACCTTTGAGCACATTTGATATCTACCCACTATGAAATATTCATTACAGATTGGAGCGTCCCATTAAAGAGCAGGATGTTTCATTATGAGATATACGTCAAATTGTGGAGCGTTTATGTTTCATACATTCGTTCATGGTGGTTCAATCTTTTGTCATGGTAGGTAGCCGATACTCGGTGTGTAATGATGTCGCCCACCATAATTGACTCTTCCATTTGAATATGTAATCTCAACATTAAATTTCCTATTTCACACTACAAAATGTTTAATCACTAATATGATGAAGTGTTAGTCATGGGCATATTGGATCATTGGTCAAAAGCTGAAATTCTGGCTTCTGGGACTCATCACGTTGAGTGACAATATTTGCCATAAATGACCTCCATTCTTAAAGATGCAATCCAAATGTTTAATCTCCTAATTTACACTTGAAATATATATTAGTTAACGTTTAAGAATAATAACAAGCAAAAACATAATGAATGTATAACATTTAACTATGTTTGGATTGATGGCTTTGAGAGTCTGAACTTTTTACTTTTTGGTTCTGTCAGGACTTTACTCGAGTGTAAAGAAGCCTCACTTGAGTACATGTATAGTTTTGTACTAAGGAACTCAACCTCTGGATAACACTCGTGACATTTTTATCAAGATTGTGATTTTGCACTAGCGGGTGATGTGGGCCCTCACTCGAGTGCATCAGTATATCTCAGCTTTAGGCTTCATTTTTGGACAGCACTTGCAGCTAAATATTCAAGAGTGCATTTTGCACTTATGAAGTGTTACATCCAAACTCGAGTGCAGTATGGCTCACTCGAGTGTATTTCATATTTTCATGTTCTGGCTTCCTCTCGAGCAAACACTTACTGCTCTTCACTCACAGGACTCAAGTGCAATCCTTCTCCTCACCCGAGTGTTATCAGTCATGCTCAAGTGCTCTTCACATTTCTTTGGTCATATTTCTTCTTGGGTTAACACTTTCATATTGACACTTTATAGTACTCGGGTGGAAACCTACACTTCACTTGAGTGTATTGTCATTCTCTCGAGTATAGCTGAAATACTTCCACTTTATAGCCACTTCTAGACAACACTCGCACCAAAATATCAAGAGTGCGTTTTACACTTCCGAAGTGACGTAGGGCCATGATAGACTCAATTTATTCATTTGATTCTAAATATGGAAAATGATATATCATAAGAAAGCTCTTGTCATATGTATTCCAATGAAAAAAGAATCAGCTCCAAACTCCTTATATTCTACAAGTTATGATCGAAAGAGTGTCTATTGCACTAGACCGCACAAGTACCAACTTCCAGAAGGCATAGCTCCTAGAATATAACTTCCAATTAGGCAAATTACCTTTCCATGGAAAGCTCTTTGAGTCTAGTTTCATATGGCAATAGTTACGTCTCAATCTGATGTGTTATTTGTGAGTTATATCCAAAATACCAAACCTATCTTGAAAAGTAATGGTGATTTCAGTGTCATCTTCCACAGATCATATCTCCTTCATCTGAGCTTCTTTTAATGTGATCTTGGTGTAAATATTTTGTGTTGTGGTGAGTCTTCTTTCATATGCCACTAGTTTCAGGTCAATCCAACGTGTAGTTTGAGAGATATGACCAAAATACCAAACCTCTAGCGAGTAAAATGAGAAATAGAGTTGAACATAGTAGCCCCGACACTAGAGTGTGTTCATCCTGCACTCGAGTTCAACACCTCTGGCACTTGAGTTTTGAGCTCACACTAGATTGAAACTCCTCTAGAATTGCCATAACTCATATATAAGTCATCTTAGCTTCATATTAACCCATTCCAACCATCATTTGATCATAGAAGCCTTCGGTATCATCATAGAAACCTCCAGTATCACTTCTAAGAATCTTGATATTCTCATTAGATCTTGCAATTTCTTCTCTCTTCAATATCTCTCTTCTTGATTTTCCTCCTACTAGTGCTAGCACACTGTTCGTGTTGGATTCCTATTCGTGTGGATGCCGATAGAGGGAGCTGATCTTAGTTGTTTAGCTCCTTGAGATTGAAAAAAAAAAGACTTAACCATAAGAAAGGTATGCTTCTTTACTACTCGATTTAAACACCGTTGATAGATCCGCAGTAGGGATTAGAAAACTTTTGAATTTTAATTTTCCATTTTTCCTACCAATCCCAACAGTGGTATCAGAGACAGGTCAATTAGCGAGACCGTCGTGGCTAACTAATCGTAGCTCGACATAATCATAAGATTTATTTCTTTTTATATTGTATGAATTGTTGTTTGTTGTGGTCTTAATTTCTAAAATTGCTTGGGTCTGGTGAACAATATGGCTCTAGTTTTATAAGTGTTGTAATTTTTTTTAAATACAGCCTGCATGTCATGCCTTCCTCTATATAGTCTGGATGTACATTCTCTTCTTATCTCACTTCCCTCTTATGTTTAAATGAGGTTTCTCAAAGTATTCTTCTTTCCTTACTAGAGAGGTCTTCTCATTGGCTTAAGGGATTTAGGTTAAGTGAGCCATATTATGTCATGGTTAAATTATGTTTTCTTTTGATTAGAATATTACATGCATATTTTACATATATATGTATATTTGTATGAGATACAATGGTGATATATGTATTCATATAAACGAAATAATTAATTAATACTTACCAAAACCTAGATCGTTCAATTGTAGGTTCCACCAAAGTGGATGCAATTGAGTTATCTTGATGAGACAACCATTAGTAATTGTGCTACTCACATATTCATTATTGTTTTGACTTAATTTAGATTAACAAAATAGTTTTGGATCTCAAGGCATTAGATGGGATTAAACATGTCAGATCGTATGATGATCGAATCCCATAAAGATCTAAGAGTTACGTGTGATGTAATTGGTAAAGAGGTTACCTACCTAAATAACTTGATTTAAGCGTCATGCCAAAGTAGACTTAAATTTAAGAGAAATATGGATCCATTATTATTACATTAAGGGTTTTTAATTTAGTGGGGACTACTAACCAACTTTGCATATTTTATTGTAGAATCATGTCGACTAGTAATACTGCTACAATATCATTGCGATCAAATCTTGAGAAAGACAAACTCAATGGAACAATCTTTCTTGACTGGTTCTAGAACTTGAGAATTGTTCTCAAGTAGGAAAGAAAAGCATATATCCTAGGTCAACCTATTCCTGAGGATCATGCATCCAATGCTCTAAGAGCTCATAATGATGCTTACACGAAGCATTGCGAAGAATCTGTGGATGTAGGTTGCTTGATGCTTGCCACCATGGTTCCATAGCTCCAAAGAGATCTAGAACTTATTGAGGTTCATGACATAATTGTGTATCTCAAGTAAATGTTCTAGCAACAGGTAAGGCAAGAAAGCTATGAGACCTTAAAGGCCTTACATTCCTACAAGATGGCTGAAGGTGCATCAATTAGTGCTTACATGTTAAAGATGAAAGGCTACATTGATCACCTTGAAAGGCTTGGATTTCCCATGAGCCAGGGGTTAGCTATATATTTGATCTTGAACTTACTCTTGGAAAGTTATGACCAGTTGTTATGAACTACAACATGAACAACATGGATAAATCAATTTTTGAACTACATGGGATGCTTAAAAATATTAAGTAGAACATTAAGATAAAGCTCAACATTATTTTGATGGTTCAGAAAGGAAGGGAATGAAAAGGAAAGGCAAGGGTAAGGGGAGGGGTTAAGGCTCTGGTGCTAAGATAAAAGAGTCAAACAAGCCCAAAACCAAGCATGCACCTAAGAAGGCAAAGCCTCTAAAGGAAGGAGTATGCTTCTTCTGCAATGAACCCGGTCATTGGAAAAGGAATTGCAAACTCTACCTTTAAGATCTGGAAAAGAAGAAGGATAGCGGGGATATCTCTTCAGGTATTTATGTTATAGACATTTATCTTTCTACTTCATCTACATGGTTATTAGATACTACAAATAGTTCTCACATTTGTACAAATGTGCAGGGTCTTAAGGATAATAGAAAGCTGAAGAAGGGTGAAGTGGACCTACAAGTTAGAAATAGAGCAAGAATTATTGCTTTAGCTATAGGCACATATGAATTAGTTTTGTCCAGTGGCCTTTTGTTAGTTTTAAACAATTGCTATTATTTTTTTGCTTTGAGTAGTAACATTGTTTCTCTTTCTTATTTAGATAAGGAAGGTTATTCTTCCATTATTGGGAATGATAAATGTTCTATTTATCATAATGTTGTTTTCTATGATAATAGTGATTTGCATGTTGGTCATTATATATTAAATTTGGAACATCCTAACAGTGGGAATATTTATAATGTAACTACCAAAATGTTCAGGTCAAACGATGTGAATCCAATATACCTATCGCATTGTCATCTATGCCATATAAATGAGAAATGAATTTTTAAACTCCATCAAGATGGATTTCTTAACTTATTTGATTTTGAATTATATGATACATGTGAGTCTTGCTTATTAGGAAAGATGACGAAGGCACCTTTTATTGGTCAAATTAGGAGGGACACTAATTTATTGGGCCTCACACATACAAATGTACATGGTATACTGAACACAACTGCCAGAAGAGGTTATATGTACTTCGTTACATTTATAGATGACTTTAGTAGATATAGATATATCTATCTAATAAAACATAAATATGAATCTTTTAAGATGTTCATAATATTCCAAAATGAAGTAAAAAATGAACTTATCAAAATGATTAAAGCACTTCAATTTGATAGAGGTAGCGAATATTTGAGCCTAGAGTTTATTGACCATCTTAGGAGTTGTGGGATGATCTCATAACTAACTCCTCCATCAACACCATAATAGAATGACATTTCTGAACATAGGAATCGAACACTAATAGATATGTTCTATCTATAATGAGTCAAACAGATCTTCCACCATCCTTTTGGGGCCGTGCTCTAAAGATAACTCCGTTCACACTAAATCGTGTTCTATCTAAGGCAAATGAAAAGATACCATATGAGACATGGACTGGAAAGAAACCTAGTTTACTTTTCTCAAAATTTAGGGATTTGAGATATATGTTAAGTAATAAGCCTCAAATAAATTAGCACCCAAATCCTCAAAGTGCCTTTTTCGTGGAGTATCCTAAGGAAATGAAGGAATACTATATCTACAATCCCACCGATAAAAAAGTGTTTGTTTTTTAGAATGTTATGTTTTCTTGACAGAGTTTATCTCTAAGAGAACAAGTAGGAGCAACATATATATCGAAGAAGTTCAAGAGTCACATGATAGCTTAGAACCATGGATGGAAAATAGAGAAGACTCAAAACAGATTGCTGAGCCTTCTCAAGTAACGTAAGGTCTACAAATATCTGATAGGACATGGTATCAGCCTCAGAGATATGGATTTCTGATTACTAAAAATCGTAATGTGTTACTTATTAAGCAAAATGAGCTAACTACCTATCGGGAAGCCATAGTGGGACCAAACTTTGAGAAATGGCTAAATGCCATGAAGTCTAAAATGCAATCCATGTACAACAATCTAGTATCAACCTTAGTCGATCCACCTGAAGGTGTAAAAACCATCGGGTGCAAATGGGTTTTCAAGGAGAAAATTGACATGGGTGGCAATGTAAATGTCTTTAAGGCATGACTGGCTACAAAGAGATTCACTCAAACTTAGGATATAGACTATGATCAAACCTTTTCTCCAGTTGCAATGGCCAAATCAAAACAACCTTCTTTAAGGAAAGCTTTTGAGGATGTGTACATGACACAACCTGAAGGCTTTGTGCATTCAGAGGACTCTGGTAAAGTGTGCAAGCTTTAAGGATTTATTTATGGATTGAAGCAAGCATCCTAGAGTTGGAATCATCATTTTGAACAAGTAGTCAAAGAGTTTGGATTCATTTAAAACATCAATGAATCTTGTGTTTAGAAGAAGGTTAGTGGAAGCATAGTTGTATTTCTAGTACTTTATGTAGATGACATCTTACTCATTGGGAATGACATTCCTACCTTGTAGAATGTCAAGTCATAGATAGGAAAGTCTTTCTCAATGAAAAACTTAAAGTGAAGCCACCTACATTCTAGGGATTTGGATCTATTAAGATAGATCAAGAGACTAATAGGTCTAAGTCAGAGCATTTACATAGACAAGATACTGTATAGGTTCAATATGCAGGACTTAAAAAAGGGTTATATGCCCATGCCCCATGGTATCTATCTTAGCAATGATATATGTCCTAGTATACTAGATCAGTGAGATCACATGAGTAAGGTTCCATATGCCTCAACTATTGGATCCATCATGTATGCCATGTTATGTGCTCGATGGATGTCTCATTTGCCTGAAGTATAAGCAACATATATCAACTAGATCTTGGGAAGGTCATTGGACTACTGTCAAGAATATCCAAAAGTACTTAAGAAGTACTAAGGACTTATTCTTGGTACATGGTGGATTAGATGATAAGCTCTATATAATTGGTTACACATATGCAAGTTTCCAAACTGACCAAGATGACCTTAAATCGCAATCTAGATACATATTCCTCCTAATTGTTAGAGCAGTAAGCTGGAAGAACTCTGAGCAGAGCACTGTAGTAGATTCTACAATAGAAGCTGAGTATATAACAATATCGAATGGAGCTAAGGAAGCCTTTGGATCAAAAAGTTCATTACTGAACTAGGGCTAGTGCCTAGCATTTCAAATCTAATAGATTTATTCTGTGACAACAACGATGCTATTGCATAGGCCAAGGAGCCTAGGTCATATCAAAGGACTAAGCATATACTCAGGCAATTTCATCTTATTAGAAAAATCAATAATAGAGGTGGCATAAAAATATACAAAGCAATAGGCGAAGACAATGTTGCTAATCCTCTTACCAAGCCGCTTACATAGGCAAAGCATGAGCATAATGTTAGGATAATGGGAATTAGGAAAATTGGTGATTATACCTAGTGTAAGTGGGAGGATGTTGGAAATTGTTCCTAGGGGCCAATCATTGTACTTGGATTATTCGATCAACTTCTCCATTTTGTTGTCATCTTATTTGCATGTTCAATATGAGAACTATCATTAGATAAATCATAATGATTGTCCTAAATGTCCATGGTTGGTCATCCATATAGAAGCAAAGATGAAATAAGACCAGTATGACTTTGAAGAGGTATAAAAATATGAATCAAAGTCCTAGCCACTTATAAGAGTACAAGGCATTGGATCGGCCCATTATAAGAAAGCTGCATGATCAAGTCATAAGTTTTCTCATGTATAACCACGTCACTATGCCCTTTAACCTGTGATCATTATGGATTCCTATATGGGAGTCACTAAGCTTTAACCTAGTCAAAAGTCACCTTTAACTGGGTGATAATACAGGCTATGTTCGAGCTTGGTGGTTTTCTTGAAGAGGAATATGAATAGTCAAGATAGAATTTGTCCCTCACATTAGTAGAGAGGAATACCTAGCCAATCGGATGAAGAGAGACAATTAGTCATCGAAGGTCTCTGTATCACCCTACTTGATCGATAAGAGTTTAGTCTCCTTCTCAAGCCACACTGACTTAGGAAAATATTTTTCCTTGAATATTTCTTGGAACACTTCTCAGGTCAATGGCATATTCCAGTTTTGTTACCTCAGGGCGATATTCTACCACCAATAACCAGCATCCCCCACCAACTTATATATAGCTAAACGTGTCTTCACCTCTGTCAGGCAATCAAGTACTTCAAAGACCTTTTCCAGATTAGTCAACCAATCCTCGACTGCTTGGGATCAAACCTCCCTCTGAACACCGAAAGTATATGTTTATAGAGTTTTGAGACCCAGAATTGTAGATCTCTCTTATCTTTGATTGGTACCCTATGTGACTCTTGGTTCAGGGAAATATAAGGTGGGGATTCCTCAAATCAAATAGAGCCCTCAGCAGTATATTCATGTTGTGTTTCCTCTTGGGTTTCTTCTTAATGGATTGGGCTCGATCTTCGTTACGTTTTGCCCTTTCTTCTCCGAAATCTTCTCTTAGCTTATTAATCATATCTCTTTATTCCCTTATCAGACCCATCATCTCCTATATAGGATCAGGTGGGCTATCATGGATTTTCTCCACCTCTAGGTCTACATGTCATACTTTAGGGTGAACCATTATTTCTCTTTACTCTATAAATGATTCACCAAGTCAATATCATAGCAAATACATACACATACTCCTTAAGACTCATATAACACAAACATCATGAACATTCATGTGTATACACATTAAGTAATCTTCCATCACTAAGGTAAAGAACTATGAGAGCTATCCTAGCAAAACTGATCCTTGCCAGGAACTATAACTCTGATACCAAAAATGTAACCCCCTACCTTAATAGCCATAATTATAATTTGAAAATGCATCATAGGATAATTTAGAGACCAATGGATTTTAGAAGCTCCAACTTTAAGACAGGCCCTATATAAAGTGGGTTTTCAAAAAATTTCTTTCAAAACCTATTGAACCTGGTCTTATATTTACATTTGAATATAGTTGGCCTACCCACTTCAGTTTTATTCATACATTTCAGAGTGTAAACAAAATTCCTGGCCACACCCTGGTTCCATTCATTAACTAAAGGGGTTTACGGGCATTTTCACCCCTATCAATTGCACATTCAGGGGATTACAAAACACTCTCCAAATTTTAGATTTACAATATATATAGTAATCCCAACCAAAATATGACAACCAACTACTTAATTACATCTCCAGAGGAGTACTAGCTGCCCTTGGTTGCTTGTTGGTCCTTCGAGTTCTTGCCCTGACTGTAGGTTAGTCAATGGAAAGAATGAGATTCAAGAGAATCCTAGTATTAACAAATCACTCATACAATATATAATTACATAGCATACAAGCAAATCACCAAGCAGCAACAGTAGGTTAATTCCAAAACACTTAAAGTTGGTTATCATTTTAGACCTTTAAGTGGTTATTAGGAACCTAACAAATGCCTAAAGAGTTGGGAAAGACTTGACAAAAGACCACCTTTCAAAAATTCAAAATGTTAGTTTTGAAGGGTTAGCCGCAGCCAACAGATGGTCAGAAAGTTTTATGTTGTAGCCAAAGTCCTCTAGCAGTGGCCAAAACTAGATCAGGAACTTTTGGGCTGCTGCCCGAAATAGGTCAGAGAGTTTTGGGCCACTGCGAACACCCTTTGGGCCACAGCCAAGAACTAGTCAGAAGGTTTTTGGCAGCGGCCAACCTTTAGCCTGTTTCCTGGCTGATTTTTAAACAACCATACCTTTTTGCACAAACATCAAAGCGACCCAAACTTTATATCAATGGAAAGCTTGCAATGTGAAGTACAAGACTAGAAAATTTCACAACATTCTAACATCATTTGCTATATCAAAACCCTATGCAAAGATGGTCACTTGCACTGTATTTTATACTTCAACATTTTACAGAATTTCCAGTTTTACACCAAGTGTTCACAAAGGTTTCAAAATGCTCAACAAACAATACTCCCATAAAATTTTCCACAAGGATTCCAATAGCAACAATCCCACCTATATGTTCTATTTTGACCACATCATTATACACAAAACCACAACTTCACCAACCGTCACATTCAATGTTCCAACCAATTCTATTATCCAAAGGGCAAAATAACACACCATTTCCACAATAACATACCATACAATTCACACAAACCATTACCACATGAAAATCAGGGCAAAATCTCAAAAATTAAGTACTCAACCAATAGTCACAACATATAAACCTAAAGATAGCCATAACTCACCCCTTTCACTTTCTCAAACTTGTTTCTTGATTCACCAACTTCCAATTTTCCTCAAGCACCCAAACACCTCCTTTCAAAAATCTGAAACCATTGGATCAAAGTTCTCATCAACATGAACAAAATTATAGAAGAGAGTTTGAGCATTTAAGGTCAAGATCTCACCTTAATCTTGAGCTTTTCCTTTCTCTTTCTTCCTTCAACAATAGAGCAAATGACAGAGACAGAGACAGAGAATGTGAGATGATGATAATAAAGATAGAAGCAGAAATATTTCCTCCTCACACACACATAACCGAGTAGAGAAGAGAGAGGGAAGAGGAAAATGCTTAAAAAAATGTTTCTTTGACTTTTCTTCCACCAACTCTCATCATGCTTCATCCAAAACCATGCCACATGTCCTCATCTCTATGGTTCCATTAGAAGTAATTCTCCACTTAACTACACTAACCAAATCCATTAGTTAGTAATTAAGTTCTTCTTCAATTGCTGACTAATTAGCCGATACATTTTTCTATTCTTCCAATTTTGCCCATAACTACGTAAATTCCTATTGAATTACCAAATAACACATTATCTTATTCCTTTCCTTCATTTATGTGCCCTCACCCCTTTATGATTCCTTTTAAGCTTTAACAACACAATTAAGCTAAAATACAGGGTTTGGGCAGTGAATGCTGCATATTTGGATCACAATCCATATCATATTCTCCAAAAGTGTTTGTTTACACTAATTACATTCACTTTCAAAATCAGTAGCCCTTAATCATATTTTGGGGCATTACAATTCTCCCCCGTAAAATAAATTTGGCGCTTAAAATTTGTCACACTACTTGAGCCATAAACTCTAGATAATGCCTCTACATGTCTGCTTTCGCTTCCCAAGTGGCTTTTCAGGGAGGCATTCCCTTTCGGACCACTTTCACAAACAGGAAACTTCAGTGTCTGAGCTGTCTTTCCTCTCGATCAATGATTTGCTTTGGCTCTACTATATATGTGAAGTTGTCTTGTAAGTCAACATCTTCATACTCAATAACATGTGTCGGATCTAGTTGGTACTTCTTCAACTAGGAAACATGGAACACAACATGGAGCTAGCTCAAGTTTAAGGGTAGGGCCACTTGATACGTAACAGGCCCAATTCTCTCAAGAATCTCAAATGGACCTATGTATCTTAGGCTCAATTTCTTTTGCTTGATCGCTCCCCCGATGCCAGTGACCGAAGATACTCTAAAAAATACTTGATCTCCTACTTCAAACTCTAGAGGTCTTCTTCTCTTATCAGTGTAGCTCTTCTATCAACTTTGCGCTGCAAGGAGCCTCTTTCAAATGATTCTGATCTGCTTTGTAATCTAATCAACAAGATACAGCCCACACAACCTTCTCTCAAATAGCTCTATCCATCACAAATGTTGTAATACCCCAAATTTTGATTAAGGGCTAATGACATTTATTAAGAAATATTTTGTGAATTAAAGTTGAATTGAGACTCGAATTAATTAGTAGAAAAGCCCAAAACCCTGTATTTTAGCATAATTATATGTCAAAGTAATTCTTTGGGTTAAAATGGGGGAAATGGTGCATGGAAGAAGAAAAATGATTTAAAATATGTGTTATGTGGTAATTCAGTAAGAATTTCCATAATCAGGGGCAAAACTGGAAGAATGGAAAATTACCGACCAATTAGTTAGCAACTAAAGAAGAACTTAATTGCTAGCTAATGAAATTGGTTAGTGTAACTAAGTGAAAGATTAAATGTGTGCGATTTCATGAGATGGTGACATGTGGCATTGGTGGATAAAGCAAGCATGGAGAGTTGGTGGAAGGAAAAGTTAAATACATGATTTTATATTCATTTTCTCTCTCCCTCCCTCCCTCTTTTCGAATGAGTGTGAGCATAGGGGCAGAAATTCTGCCTTATTCTTTATCATCATCATCTCAAAACTCTCTCCCCCTCCTTTCTCCAAGCTCCCTCATTTCGCCATTTTTGAAGGAAGAAAGAGAAAAGAAAAGCTTTAGATTAAGGTAAGATTTTGACCTCAAATGCTTAAACTCTCTTCTATAATCTTGTTCCTTGGTTTGAGAGCTTTGATTCTATAGTTTTAGATATTCCATTGGTGGTGTTTTGAGCACTCAAAAAAATTTAGAGGTTGGAGAAGCAAGGAACAAGTTTGGGAAAGTTGTTAAGGTGAGTAAGAGAAACCTTGCTACATAAGTTTTGTGGCTTTGATTTAGCTTATAATTTCTAGGAATTTTGCCTTATTATCCAAAATTAGGGCCATTGAGTGTATGGAATGTTGTGGACATAGAAAATGGTGTCTTGTTATGTATTTTGAATAGATAGAATTGAATTAAAGCTTAAATTTAAAGTTTGGCAATTTTGGGGTTTTGTGTTGATATGTTCCAAAAAGAGAACATCTTAAAGGAATGAGATTTGGTTATTTTGATGTTCCATTGGATTCCTTGTAGAAGATTGTGTGGGAGTAATACTGGAACTTACTTTTGGAACCACTGGAAACACATGTTGAAAAAAGGAAAATTTTGTCAAGGGGAAACTCTATGTTGGGCAGTTGGTTTACATGGACGTTTCGAAATAGCAAATGATATTGAAAAATTCTAAAATTCTCCTGATATGTAGTAGACATTTCAAGCTTTCCAATGACATAAAGTTTGTGTCATTTTAATGTGTGAGCTAAAAGTTATGAATTTCCAAATTTTGATGTTAAAATTGGGATCAAGTCTAGAATAGTAAGGAGAAATGTCGAATTTTGTATTTTTGTGGTTATATCCATCATTGATTCATATTTTTTCCTATAAAGATTACTTAAATATCTTTCCATAGTCTTTTGAATCACCTCATCTCAATTTTTCTAGAATTATTTATAATTTTTTGAAATTCACCCAAGAAATAGAAATTTCCCTTAGCTGTAGCCCAAAACTTTCTAGGCAGTTTTTGGCTGCAACTAGAAGATCTTGGCTACAACCAAACACTCTCTGTGTAGTTTTTTGCCACAGCCAGAGATTTCTTGGCTACAGCCAACCCCTGTTTTTAGCACTTTGTAATTTTGAAAAGTGGTTTCTAACCTATTACTTCCCAATCCTTTTAGGCTATTATTAGAGAATTTTATAGCTACTTAAAAGACTTTAATGATAACCAAATCTAAGTGTTTTGAAGTCATTTAAGTATTAGAAAAGGTGGTAACTTGTTGTCCTTAATTATTATTATAGGATTTGAAATTTTTCTGGAATGTAGAAGGCCTATGCCTGAACAAAAATGGAAAGACCAAGGTACTGACACTTTCTCCTACATGATGCTTAATGCATTGTTTGTTTGTATTTATCATTGAATGAATGATTGGGTTATGGTAGGTAGCCTGACCTTGAATGTTGCTGATATTGATTGATTCGTGGCGGGTCACCAGGCTTTGAATGAATAATTGGGACTTGGCAGTTAGCCCGACCTTCAATGCATGATTAAGTCGCAGTGGGAAGTCTGGCTTTTAATAATCGATTGGGATGTGGTAGTTAGCCTGACTTTAAATGCTACTATTACTGATTGAGTCACAGTGGGTAGCCCGACTTTGAATGTTGTTGTGTTGCTGAATTGTGATATATGCTTACATGCTTTTGTTTAATTATGCATCATATACATGAAATTTTACTACTGGGATTCTTTTGAGTTTCACTCTTTCCAGTTAACAATTTTAGCTAGGGCAAGCTGATCATGGAACAAACAAGTGAACAAGGGTGATTGGGATTACCGGTGGTAGTCTTAGCTTATTGGTTTTTGGTTATCATTTTGGACAATTGTATATATTTGTTGACCATAGAATAGTAGCTATTGTGTAATCCCTGGTATGAGAAACTGAGATGGGCATTGAAGCCCTGTAAAACTCTTTGGTTAATAATTATATTATGGGTGAATGCCTGGAATTTTGCTAGCACTCTGATATTGTCTATGTGACAAACTGAACAGGCCAAATGTTTTTATTTAAAAATGAATGGAGCTCATATTATACGAGTTTTGTAAAAAGTTTTAAATTATCCTCGATCTCTTATTCAATTATAAAACATGTTTTAAACCCCAATTATGGCCTTGATGACGATAGGGGTTACCTTATGGTATCAGAGCAGTGATTCAAGGCAAGGGTAGTTTTACTAGGATAGTGGCCATAGTTCTTTGACTTAGTAATAGAAGATAGCTGGCAGTGGTTATGTATAAACACAAATATTCCAGTTATTTGGTATATGAGTTTTAAGGAATATGTTTATACACCTAGTGTGATATTTGTAATATCCTGGATTGTGACCAAGGATTAGCAACTTCAAAGTAATGTAATTAATATTAATTGAGCACTTTTGAAGTATATATCGTGCATTGTGATAATTAGGGGCAAAACGGTAAATTTAACGACCGACTGGTTAGATACCATTGAGAACACTTCTTAGTAATCAAGATTAATGGCTAAGATTGAAAGACCAAAAGGTGGAATCTTGTGCATGTGAAATCATAGAAGGGAAAACAAGATGGTGCCAAGTGTCAAAATAAGGACCCTTAGATTAAAGTCAAACTTTCAAACCATTTTCTCTTTCTTTTCTCTCCCTAGTCGGTTTATGTATATGTGAGGAAATGAATCATCATCATCAATATCTCATTTTTCTCTCTCATCCTCCTCTATTTTTTTTCGCAGAACAAGGTAAGGAAAGAGAAAGGGAAAAGCTTGAGTTTTTGGTAAGTTAATGCCTTCATATGCTCAAGTGTCTTTCATTAATGTTGTTCATGAGGTTGAGGGCTATATTCCTATGGTTTTAGAATTTTGGTTGGTGAAGTTTGAGAACTTGTGGAAATTTGGAAGTTGGAGAATTGAAGAATTGGCTTTAGGAAGAAGAAGAGGTAAGAATTAGAAGTATTTTGGTATAGTTGTTGTAATCATTGGTTGAGTATTGGGGATTTATGAATTTGCCCTGATTTTGCGCAATTTTCGAATGGAATAAATTGGCTTATGTGTTGTGTAGAATTTGGTCTTTTGTTGAACATTTTGGCCATTGGAATTGATTTGAGAACTTGGATTGGAAAGTGTGGCAATGTGTGAAATGTGTTGTGACATTGTGAGACATATTGTGATTGTTATGTAATATGTCAATGGGAGTTGAATTTGGTCATTTTGATGATTTCAATGGTTTTCTTGGGCAAAATTGTGTGAGAATGGTGTTTGGGTTGGAATGGGAATCATTTGGGATCAAATGTGAAAATCTGGAAAAATCTGGCTAATGTAAGTCTGTTCTGGACAGTCAGATGGTGTGGACATTTTGACTAGGCTAATGATATTATAAAATTATGAAACTTTCCAGTTTTGAAGTTCACTTCCCAAGCTTCAAAATGGACATAAATGTTGTGTCATTTCGCTTTGTGAGTTGGGAGTTTGAACTGTCCAAAGTTTGGCAACAAAACTGGACCCTGTTTTGGCACAACGTTAGGTTTTTGGTAAATCTGGACTTTTGTGGTGATTTCTAGTAATGGCCAATATTTTTCCTAGAAAGAGGACTTAAATAGCTTTCATTTGGCTTTAGAATCACCTTATTTCGATTTTTCCTGAATTAGTTATGATTTTTGGAAGTTCAGCCAAGAAACTGGATTTTCTTGGCCGAGGCCAGCGGATTCTGGGCCGCGGACCAAATGTATCTAACCACTTTTTGGCCACGGCCAGTGGATTTGTGGGCAGCAGCCAACCCCCAAAAATTAGTGTTTTGCACTTTTTAAAGGTGGTTTTTGGTATAGCCTTTCCCAACCCTTTGGGTATATGTTTAGGCCTCTAATAGCCACCTAAAGAGTCTAAATGATAACCAACTTAAGTACTATTAAGAACTTGGAAAAGAGATTGATTTATTGTCCCTAATTTGGTTTATAGGATTCGACATTTGCCGTCCTCGTAAGCCCACTGAGCCAGCAAACGTCAGGAAGGAACGAGGTAGTAACTTTTCTTTCATACCATATGTGATGCATTGTATATGTGTATTATCATTGATTTGTGATAAACTCGTATGCTGCGACATTGTGAATATGTGTAAACACCGTCATACCAATAGTCCCTGAGTAGCTAACAACAGATCGGGCAAGGGTTGTATGCCTTCCCGACAGAGAAAGGGGATGAAGATGAGGTGTGATATATGTGATTATGTGGGCCGAAAGGCTATTTGTGAAGGCCGACGGGCCATTTGTGAAAGCCAGATAGCTATATGAGCTATAAGGCTATGTGTATGCACTGCCACGCCAATAGTCCCTGAGTAACTAACAACGGTTTGGGTTAGGACAGTGTGCCTTCCCGGCGGAGAAAGGGGATGAGGGTGGAGTGTGATTTGTGCTGCTGCTGCTACTGTATGATGATTTGCTTACATGTTGTGTACTTATGTGTGCTATAATTGTTTTGTTACTACTGGGATTCTCTTGAATCTCATTCTTTCCTTTAACTAACCTTTCAGACAAGGCGAGTGGCTCTAAGGAGAAGCGTACGACCCGGAGCAGTTAGAACCCTATAGGGACATTTACTTTTGGATGTGTTGGTTAAACCTGTTGGACAGGGATGTTGTAAATTATTTTTGGGCTGTATTTAGTAACAGAATATAGTTGTGTAATCCCCTATATGGGAATTTTAAACCTTCTAGTGAATGAATGGAACCTGGGGGTTACCGGGATTGCTATTAGATATTCTGATATGAATGAATGTAAATTAACTGCACAGGTGATTATATTCAATAATTGAATTTGAGACCGGAGTAGGAAAGAAGTTTTGAAAATTTTGTAAAGTCCCTACCAAAAAAGGGAGTTTTAAATGAGTTTTGAACTATTCGACGGTCTCTAAACCAACTTAATTAAGTGATATCAAATTATAATTACGTGTTTAAAAGCAGGGGGTTACAATATTGATGTTGTGAATCATTTGTGTTAGAGAGGAAAGAACATAATGATTTGACTAGATATTTGACAGGTAAAACCGGAGATGGGAGAAATAAGCCATAATCCACCTAATATCATACAGTGGATGATGGGTATGATGTTAAAGTAGTAGGATATGATCTATAAATTAAGAGATGAGCTCAGAGAGGTAATAGTAGAATGGAATGAAGATAGAGTTCAAGTAACACAAGACAAGATGAATTACGAAAAATGACAGAAGGGATGATTCGACCTCAAGAGTTAGGACCATACTCTGAACCGAATCAAGAGTCACATGTGGTGCCAGCCCAAAAGGATCGAGATCTACCATTAAAGGGAAGATTTGATCCCTAAGCTACTGAAGGTTGGCTACTCCGACTCAAGAAATTTTTGAAGTGTTGGAATGCCCAATTGTGGTAAGGGCGCTACTGGCTGTTACTCCTCATACCTGTGACACATGCATAATAAGCGTGGAGCTCTGATATATTAATCAAAGGATTGGGATGTGAAATGAAGAAATAGTTGGCCTCTACACAGTTTACTGAATTTAACAAGCGGTGGAGGAGTTTGCGAAAGTTAATCATGCTCAACCCAGGGAAGTCCTAGGATGGGTGGTGTAACCCCCTTTCGTAATTAATATTCGGAATACGCAATTAAGGTGAAATAGAGACCAATAACAATCAAATAACATTTATAAACCCATCTACCAGACAGGGTTTTCACAAATACCTTTCAAAATCATTATAACCTGGTCTCACATTCACATTCTGAATACAATTACTACACGAAGATAAATAGTGCTTAGGTCGAAATGCGAATTGGTTGCACTATGGTTCTGGTGCATGACAAGAACTCAAACCATGTGAACTTGATAGATGGTGTTGAACCTTCGGTATTGTTTTGAGGTTATTACCCAAATACCGTGAAGAGTAGGGTAGGTGCTATTAATCTTGATTCTTAGTGGAACCTATTGGGTATAATTGAGGAAAATGATTTCCAATGTATGTGATATTAAGGTTCTAGATTTTACGATGAACCTAAATGTTAGGTTAAAACCCCTAGGCTGTATGATATTATATGCCAGTAATGTTATAGTGGACTTACGTGTCTAAAGGCCCTAAGACTTAGGGGACCAGTATGCCTTTAGGCTGGTAGATATACTTAAACTTGTGTTAGGTTAATGATACTCCGTGGAAATGCAAAAAGTGATTTCCTAGTTTAGCTAATCTTGAAGTTCTAAGAGTGGAATTGCGATCCAAGGATCAAATTCAATAATTGAACTAATTCTTAGGAATTTGATTTGACCTAGAGGGTCTAAAATACTAGAACATGATATGAAAATGAATTGAAATGTGTATGAGGTTTCTCAAGGATGCTAGTTGCTAATCTAGCATAGGGAAATATCTTGACAATAGAATATTCTCATATTGAATGAGAACAGTTCTTGATAGAACAATGAGTGACTATGGAATATGGTCTCACGGTTGAGATAGAAAATCGAATATGTGAGTGGCTTTCGGATTCCCTGTATAATGTGGGTAGAGTACCCCGATAAGGGCAGTAGAATTTGTGAATATACCAGGTGTGAATTGGTAATAGAAGCCCATATGCAATGGCCTAGAATAATTTGAGTTGAAATAGGCAAAGAGCGGCATAGAGGAACATAGATTGTGAGTACTGTCAGGTGTAGTGGGAGATTCCTAGGGGACTCCTATTAACTCAACCTAACATTATTGATGTACACATAAGGAGATAAACCTTAAAGTGTGTAGCGGAAGCATAGCAAAAGTGATGTGTTTAAGAATTGCTCTAAGTAGAAGCTCGAGGCAGTAAAAACAATGTGTTAGGTATGGCTTCTAGAAGTAAAACTTCAGGGCCATGTTATCATGTGAGAAAGGGTCCCGGAGGATCCCAATATAGTGAAAGTAATGCTAGATTAGCAGAGGCCAAAAACTTTTGATGAGATATGCAGTTTCTGAGTCTTGCTATTATTACCAAAGGATTTATTCAAAACTTCTCCTAGATCGTTTTGTCGATGACCAAGCTCATGTGAAAGGATCAACCGTTGAGTGGGATGAATGATGTGAATATTGTGAGAAAAGCTCATAGAGCTGCGAGTGGTATTGTCAAATGCATTAGTGTTGAATATACCTAATCCCATCTTAGTTTTATTATGTATTGCAATGTGATGTGAATAAGCAAGTGTTGGGGTGTGCCCTGCCCAGCTTGATTGTATTGTGTATCATAATATGAACTATATTGTGTACTATGATGTGAATGAGCTGGGATTAGGGTGTGGCCAAATGCTGTAGAGCAGAGCTAATTTAGCTAATGGCGAATTTGACTACATGATCAAGGGTTTTCACTTATGAGGGCACTCCAACATGGCTAACTACCATCGTGAAACAGATAGTTTTCAAATTCAAAGAATAGTCAACCGTTACTGCGCAACTCTAACGGACATGTTTGAATTGCTTCTAACGGACACTACAAATCATCTATATATATGGAGCATTCAAAGAAAATAAAACAAGACACAAGAACTGAGAACACACGAACATACACTGATTAACACACTCTTAGTGCTTTGTTTTCTTATACTCATTCATTGTACTTCAGTGATTATATATTAGCTCTGTGAAAGAGTTTTTCATTACAAACTCAATATTTGTTAATGAGACAACTTGAGGTTGTGGAACCTTGAGTTGGGGATTTGATTACAACGTGTAAGGGGAATCAAGTGTCCAGGTGAAAGAACTTGCTATGTACTGAGGTGCCAAGAACCCACTGAATCTTAGAGAATATAGTGAAACTCTCAGAGATGCTTTGAGGATTGGACGTAGGTCAAAGTGGTTGTAACCAAACCAATATAACTCCCGGTGTACACTTCGATGATATTTCTCTTTGCTCTCAACTACTTTAAATATTCAGTTAATTTATTTATATGCAATGAGATTTCTGGTATCACCCAATTCACCCCCCCTCTTGGGTGAAACGCTTGCACTAACACACTCCTCATCATCCATGCGGCACAGATAAGAGGAATACCTAGCTAATCGGATGAAGCAAGACAAGTAGTCATTGAAGGTCTCTGTATCACCCTAATTGATCGATAAGAATTCAGTCTCCTTCTTGAGCTGCACTGACTTGGGAAAATATTTTTCCTTGAATCTTTCTTGAAACACTTCGCAGGTCAATGGTATATTCTGGTTTCGTAACATCAGGGCGATATTCTGCCACCAATGATCAGTATCCCCCTCCAACTTATATATAGCTAAACGTGCCTTCACCTTTGTCGGGCAATCAAGCACTTTAAAGATCTTTTCTAGACGGTTCAACTAATCCTCGACTACTTTGGGATCAAAGCTCCCTCTAAACACCAGAGGTAGATGTTTACAGAATTTTGAGACCCAAAATTGTATATCTCTCTCATCTTTGACTGGTACCCCATATGACTCTTGGTTCGGGGCGATATAAGGTGGGGATTCCTCAAATTAAATAGACCATATAGTTGTTTCTTCATGCTGTGTTTCCTCTTGGATGTCTTCTTGAGTAGACTAGGCTTGATCTTCGTTGTGTTTTACCTTTTCTTCTATAAGCTCTTCTCTCAACTCATTAATCATATCTCTTTGTTCCCTTATTAGACCCATCATCTCCTGTAAAGGATTAGGTGGGTTATCATGGATTTCCTCCACCTCTTGGTCTACACATCGCACTTTGGGGTGACCATTATTTCTCTTTACTCTACAAATGATTCACCATGTCAATATCATAGCAAATGCATACACATACTCCTTAAAACTCATATATCACAAACATCATGAACATTCATGTGTATACACATTAAGTAATCATAAGCTATCTTCCATCACTAATGCAAAGAACTATGGGAGCTATCATAGCAAAACCTACCCTTGTAAGGAACTACAGCTCTGAGAATAAAAATGTAACCCCTACCTTAATAGCCATAATTATAATTTGACAATGCATCATTAGGATAATTTAGGACCAATGGATGTTAAAAGCTCCAAATTTAAGACAAGGACTCGCCCTGTATAAAGTGGGTTTTCAAAAAAAATTCTTTCAAAACATGTTGAACCTGGTCTCATATTCATACTTCGAATATATTTGGCATGTGCAATTCAGTTTCATTCATGCATATCAGAGTGTAAACAAAATTTCCGGGCACACTCGGGTTCATTTATTAACTACGGGTTCTATTCATTAACTAAAGGGGTTTACAATCATTTTCATCCCTAACAATTTCCCATTCAGGGAATTACAAAACACTATCCAAAATTTGCATTTACAATATATACAATAATCCCAACTAAAATATGACAACCAACTACTAAATTACATCCCTAGAGGAGTACTAGCAACTCTTGGTTGCTTGTTGCTCCTTCGAGCTACTTGCCTTGGCTGTAGGTTAGTCAATAGAAAGAATGAGATTCAAGAGAATCTCAATAGTAATAAATCACTTATATAATATATAATCACATAGCATGCAAGCAAATCACCAAGCAGCAACAGCAGCAACGACCACAGTGATGTGTGACTTTTGTCACAATTCATAGCACTCATGACTGTATACACATAGCCTTCACGGCATACACACAGCCTTCACAGCTACACATAGCCTTCACGGCTTACGCATAGCTTCCATAGCATACACATAGCTTTCACAATTCAATGATAAGACATACATACAATGCATTACACATAGTATAAGGGAAAGTGTCATTACCTTGTTCTTTCTGGGTGTGCCCTAGAATCGGTTGATCACGTACAGGGCAAATATCAAATCCTAAAACCATAAGAAAGGACAGCATGTTAATCTTTATTCCAAGTTCTTAATTCTAAAACACTTAAAGTTGGTTATCATTTGAGACCTTTAGGTGTCTACTAGGAACATAAACAGTGCTGAAAGAGTTGACCAAAGACCACCTTTCAAAGATTCAAAATGTCATTTTTGAAAGTTTGGCCGCGGCTAAGCCATCCATTGGCCACAGCCAACAGATGGTTAGAAAGTTTTGGGCTGCAGCCAAAAACATATCAAGAACTTTTAGGCCACTGCCAACACCCTTTGGGCCGTGGCCAAGAACTGGTCAGAAGGTTTTGGGGCATGGTGTAACCCCCCACGGTAATGACATCTGGATTTCGAAATTTAAGTGAAAGAGAGACCAATAAAATGAAATCAACAATTTATAATCCCTCAACTCTGGATGAGGTATTTCAAAATCAATTCAAAACATAATAATTTCGGGTCTCACATTCACGTGCGGATATAACTACTTGAGAAATCAAATCACATAAGAAATATCAGAGTGCGGAAACTAAAATCCCGGCAAACCCTCGGGTTACTTTATATATATCGAATGGGTTTACTATTTTCCAAATGGAGATTACAAATCAAAAATTCACTATGAACAATTTATATACAGTAATCCCAAATCTACAATAGATAATCAACAATCCCAAAATCCTGAATGTCCCTAAGAGATCCTAACCACTCCAGGTTGGTCGCTTCTCCTTCGAGCCACTTGCCCTGTCTGAAAAGGTTAGTAATATGGAAAGAGTGAGATTCTAAAGAATCCTAGTAGCAACAAGTCACTCATACAATATATAAACATAAAGCATGTATGTTCATCATGTTCAGCAGCTTTACAATGATCTCTGGCTCGCGCCACATACGATAGCACTCACGGCTGTAATCACAATGCACTATGCCAGCTTTCGCTATAATCACTATGCATAACGCCCGCTTTCGCGGTGAACACTATGTAGCAGCAACACGAAGCACAAAGCACCACAAAGCATCTCAAAGCACAATGTATCACTAAACTCCACAAGGTATCTCAATGCACAAGGTATCACAAAGCAGTAGCAGCAGCATCCACACAATGAATGACAGACAAACATACAATACATTTACACAAAGTATAAGAGAGGACTCGCTACCTGAATCTTTCCTGACAATCTTAGGCACAGTGGGCTCACGCGTTCGGCGAATATCAAATCCTATACCAAATTAGGGACAATTGATCAATCTCTCTTCCAATTACTTATTTCCATAATACACTAAGTTGGTTATCATTTAGGACTCTTAAGAGGCCACAAATGCCTCTAATAGAAGCCTTAAAAGGTTGGGAAACAATAGGTTGAAGGTCACTTTTTGAAAACACAAAGTGCTGGAACACAGGGGTTGGCCGTGGCCAGCCTCTCCTTGGGCCGCGGCCAAAATATGGTTAGAAGGCCGCTGGCCGCGGCCAGCCACTCATGGGCCGCGGCCAGAATCAGGCCAGAAAGGTTTGGGCCGCGGCCAAGCAATTTCCTGACTCTTGGCTGAACTTTGAAAAACCATAACTAATTGTAGAAAAATCGAAACGGAGTGATTCCAAAGCCAAATGAAAGGTATATAAGTCCTCTTTCAAGGAAAAATATAGCCCATCACTGGAAATCACTACACAAATACAGAATCACCAAAAACTAAACACTACTCCAAAACAGAGTTCTGTTTCAGTCCCAAACTTTGGACAACCATATCTCACAGAATACTAAACGAAATGACACAAAATATATGTCCATTTTGAAGCTTGGGATGTGAAATTTAAGACTGGAAAGTTTCATAATTTTCCAACACCATTTGGTCATTCAAAACACTCGTTCAAACTGACAGCGAAAAATAGAGTTCAAACAAGACAAATTTCCAACTTTTCCCAAGTGATCCAAATGAATCCAAAATCAACAACCAAGCTTATTCCCACACAAAATCACTCCAGGAATCCAATGGAAATGTCAAAATCACCAAAATCCTATTCCATTATCATGCTTTGGTTTTGGGTAACATTAAACACCAAACTCTCAAAATCTCCAAACTTAACAATTTCAAACCCAATCAATTCTATCTATCCAAAATGCATTCCAAACATACAAATTCCATATCAAACACATACCAAACTCCCAATGGCCCTTATTTTCGAAAATGGGTCCAAAATTCCAGAAAATTCAAACTATTTCAATTGGTATGAAACTTACATAGATAGATAGGTCTCACTCACCTTATCAACTTCTCCAAAGAGAGTTCTTGATTCACTACTTTTCAAAATTTCGTGTGATCACAAACCACAACCAATGGACAAGCTACAACCATAGAAATGTAGCTCTTAACTCAAGGATCAACATTAATAAAGAACATTTTTCCATTAGAAGCCATTTAGAGGGTCAAATACACATCTTTTTCACAAGCTTCTTCTCCTTTCCTTCTGCAGAAATGGGGGCACAAAAATGAGAGAAAATGGGAGAGAGAGAACGTGAGAGATGGAAGGGATGGGGAATGATGATGAATGAAGTACAATTTTCCCTTGCCCCATGCCTCCAAAAATGCATAGGAGAGAGAGGAGAGAGAAAAAGGTGGTTTTTGTCTCTTATGCCTCATCCTATGGTCCACCATAATGCCACTTGGCAACATCTCATCCCTTGATCTCTAATACCACACACATTTACACCAAATTCACATTATATTTCTCCCAAAATATTTAATTACACAAATTACAATCAATCTCAATGCCATTAGCCCTTAATCACAAATTGGGATATTACACACGGCCAACATCCACTGGCCTCGGCCAACCTTTGGCCTGTTTCTTGACTGATTTTCAAATGACCCAAACTTTATATCAATGGAAAGCTTGCAATGTGGACTACAAGACTAGATTTCACAACATTATAACATCATATGCTATTTCAAAACCCTATGCAAAGTTGGTCACTTACACAACATTTTACACATGAACATTTTTTAGAATCTCTAGTTTTGCACCAAGTGTTTACAAAGGTTCCAACATGCTCAACAAACATTACTCTCACACAATTTTTCATAAGGAATCCAATGGCAACATCAAAACATCCAAAATCCCATCCCATCTACATGTTCTATTTTGACCACATCATTACACATGAAACCATAAATTCACCAAACTTCATATTCAATGTTCTAAACCAATTATATTGTCTAAAGGACAGAATAACACACCATTTCCACAACAACATACCATACAATTCACACAAACCATTACCACATGAAAATTTGGGCAAAATCCCAAAAATTCAGTACTGAACCAATAGTCACAACATGTATACCAAAAGATAGCTATCACTCACCTCTTTCACTTCCCAAACTTGTTTATTGATTCACCAACTTCTAATTTTCCGCAAGCACCCAAAAACCTCCTTTCAAAAAATAAAACCATAGGATGAAAACTCTCATCAACATGAATAAAACTATAGAAGAGAGTTTGAGCATTTATAGTCAAGATCTCACCTTAATCTTGAGATTTTCCTTTCTCTTTCTTCCTTCAACAATGGCGCAAATGAGAGAGAGAAAAAATATGAGATAATGATGATGAAGATAGAAGTAGAAATGTTGCCTCCTCACATACGCATAACCGAGTAGAGAAGAGAGAGGAAAGTGGAAAATACTTAAAAAACTATTTCTTTGACTTTTCTTCCACTAACTCTCATCATGCTTCATCCAAAACCATGCCACATGTCCTTATCTCTATGGTTCCATTAGAAGTAATTCTCCACTTAACTACACTAACCAAATCCATTAGCTAGTAATTAAGTTCTTCTTCAGTTGCTAACTAATTGGCCAGTTAATTTTTCTATTCTTCCAATTTTGCCCCCGACTATGGAAATTCCTATTGAATTACCACATAACACATTTTCTCATTCCTTTCCTTCATTTATGCGCCCTCCCCCCTTTATGATTCCTTTTAAGCTTTAACAATACAATTAAGTTTAAATACAAGGTTTGGGCACTGATTGCTGCACATTTGGATCACAATCCATATCGTATTCTCCAAAAGTGTTTACTTACACTAATTACATTCACTTTCAAAATCATTAGCCCTTAATCATATATTTGGGGCTTTACATATCATCTATGTAGTTTTCCTTTTACATATATGGAACAACAAAAGCAGTTCGCCCCTAAAACATACGGGAAAACTATTCCGACTTGTTTTTTATTTTGAACCCTTGGGGAATATTTCCAACAAATACCCCACATATATTTAGGTATTTTATTTGGCCCCAAAGCTAATGGGTTTAGGCCTAATCCACCAAGGGTGGACCAAGCCCAATTCCCAACACCCGAAACAAGTGGCTCTCTTTTGCCAAGAAACAATTGCATATTCCGTTTTATTGATTTGCCCACAACTGTAACTCGTATGATAATTTTTGTTTTTTGGAATTTAAACTTAATTTTGACACGTTCCTACAGAAGGGACAATGCTAGGTTGAATATCAAGATATCTTTGGCCGTGATGTTTTCTAAGATTATACAAATGACATAGTACTAATAATGGAATGGGCAGATAGAGTCCAATTAAACCAGTAGGAGGCTATAGAGAGTCAAGGATTAAAGGTCTTGGATCTTGTAATCCTTGTATATAGTGCAGTCTTAGACATCTACTTGGGTATGGATATTTCCGCGCAGATCCTCTTCCTAAGAACCTTTTAGCAACACTTGATGGAACGCTTGCTTTTCTTGATTTCAGCATGATGAGTGAAGCTCTAGAAGAAGCAAGGTCTGCAATAATTGGTCATGTTGTTCACTTGGTTAACTGAGACTACAAAGCAATGGCTCATGACTATGATACTCTTGTTATTTTTGGCACATGATGTTGATGTTTCTCCAATTATACTAGCATGTCGAGACTTCTCTGATGATGTGCTTACTTATACGACGAGTGAGAAGGGAATTGAGGAAGAGAATATAGGGGAAGAGGAAATGGAGAGAGGAAGCGGAGAGGCCAAAGTCGTCGGGTATGAGAAGGATTTATTATGAATTTTTTTTAAGAAGAATGAATTGGAAAGAAAAGACATAAGAAAAGATAGTATAAGGATATATTGGTAAAATTATCTAATTTAGAAATTCCTAATGAGACCTCTTGATCTTATTAAGGATTTGATAAAAGTGCATGCCTCAGTTTATATATCAACATTCATAAGGATTTGATTATAATTTTCCAAAAAAAAAAAGACTCATAAGAAAGAAAGTGTATTTTTATTTTTATTATTGTTACTATTATGATTTTTATCGTCATTATCAAAATATCTATCTTGGGCAGGGTTTTGAAACCCACGTTGGACTTGCCGGTTTGGACTGGAAACTAGTGAACCAGTCGGTAAACCGGTCCGATACGGTAGTCAACCTGGGTCACTATTTTTTTAAAAAAAAATTGATTTTTTTAAATTTTTTTAGAATTTTATATTAATAAGCTTAAAATCTTTAATTTCTCACCTGTTTGGCCCTAAATTAGCTTCGGTTTGACTTTGATCTCACCCATTGACCCTTGACCCAATACTCTGACCAATTCAATGGCCGATCCGAGTGATCTTGGCCATTCCGAATTGTCCTGGGCAGAACAATTCAAAATTTTTAGATATTTATCTTCGTCTTGCGAACGACATTACCTTGGGAAGGAAAATGTAAGGTCAAAATGGTCCTTTCGTCGCAACTATAATCTCTCCCACGCCATTTAAATGGGGATTGGCTTCTCTACACTGTGGGTTAATCCGCTGCCATCTTTTGCTCACCAACTACGTCATTTTATCTTTTATGTGCAAAGTGGCTTTTAGAATTTGCCTTCGTGTCCCCACAATCCTGACCGATATCCACTCTGATGTTTGCATGGTTAATAGTAATAATTGTTTATTTTGAATTTATGTATTTATTTTCCAATTTAATGGTAGAGTAAAACATTTCATCTTCTTCTAACATTTTCAATTTTTTTTGCTTCTTTAATAAATCTACATACTTATCTACTTAAAGAAATAAAATTAGATATACTATTTTTCATAAAAATCTCTGGAAAACAAATATATTATTTTTTAACTAAAATTGGAAAAAATATTATTTTTAATAAGTAAATCAATTTAGCTTCATGAAATCATGTAAGCATTTTCTTTTAAGTAAATTGACAATATATTAAAGGAGGAAAATTTTTATTTCATTTTAAAATTTAAAACTAACAATAATTTAATAAAATAATGATTAAATTGTAATTTACTGTAAATCAAGAAAAAAATAAAGGGTTAGGTGCAACTAGCATCCTGGAGTATTTTCTAAGGTGCATCCAATGCCATAGAGTAATTTGTAATGCACCTATCACCATACACTACTACAAAAAACTAAAGCTGTGGACCTTATAATTGTATTTATTGTGGCGCTAGAGAAGTGCCACATATCTGGACGCCACTAAAAAAAGCTGTGGCGCTTGGAAGCACCACAACATTTTAATTTTTTTTTTTTTAAAAAAAATACCCTCCTGTGGTGCTTGTTAGAGGAAGTACCACAGGAGGGGGGACCTACTGTGGCGCTTACGTCAGCAAGCGCCACAGGAGACCCCCCTCCTATGGCACTTCCTCTAACAAGCGCCACATGAGGGTCCTTTTTTTTTTGCTTTTTCTTTTCTTTCCTGTGGCCCTTTTTTATGCTTTATGATTGTGAAGCTATATATAAAATGAGTTGCTTTCATGTTTATCATCTCTTAGATTGTCAATCTTTCTATTTTATATTTCAACCTATTATATATATATATATATATATATATATATATATATATATAATTTTCACATTTAAAAATTCAAGTTTCCCAACAATAATGTTCTTACACAACAATATATTTATTGTCATTTCCCCAACAATAATGTTCTTACATTAATACTCTCCAAAGCTAACATAAAAAATATCACAATACAAGAACTTGATATGTGAACACAGTACATCAACAACTAATTAAGTAAATTAAAATATTACTAAAAAATGCAAGCTTGTCGGCCAAAAAATTTAAACAAAGCAAAAAGGCAAATGTTATATTACGATTTATCTTTACTGTACTAAAAAAAAAATTAAACAAAGCAAGCTAGAATGAAACAATCTTCTTCTTACGTTGGTGACGCTAGCGTGAGTGACGAGGATGAGCAAATGTGAGCTGTGGAGTGGAGTAGAGATCAAATGGATTGGGGTTCAAAAGAGGAAGAGCGACAAAGAGAGTATGAAGAAAAGGGAACAACTAGGAACAAAAGTGGGGACGGACGAAACAAAAATGGAAAAAGGGATAAGAGAATTTAATGAAGAAGACAAGTGTGTGTTTTTGTTGTGTAAGAGAAAGTGATATCTTTTACAGAGGGAGGGGCGTCAACATGAGCTGATGAAGAGGGAATAAAAAGGAAAAAGGGAGGGAAAAGATAAAAAGTAAAGTTAAAAGAGGGAAATTTGATTGGCGGGAGAATTGAAAATTCAAATCCAGCCAATTGTGGTACTTCTTTAAAGAAGTGCCACAGCTGCCCCTTTTTTTCTATTTAATATTTTTTTAAATTTTGGGGACCTACTGTGGCGCTTGGTCCACCAAGGGCCACAGCTGGGGGGCCAATTGTGGCGCGTGCCAAGGCAGGCGCCACCCTTGGGTAGGACCAACTGTGGCGCCTGGTCCACCAGGCGCTACAGCTGGCCAATTGTGGCGCGTGCCTTGGTAGGCGCCACAATTGTCCCCCTCAACTGTGGCGCGTGGTGGACCAAGCGCCACAGTAGGTCCACAAAATTTTTAAAAAAATTTAAATAGAAAAAAAAGGGGCAGCTGTGACACTTCTTTAAAGAAGTGCTGCAAAATGTGTGCTACTTTTCAACCTTTTGTAGTAGTGATAAAGTATTTTTTCTAAAGTGTCCACCACCCTGAAATACTTTTTGGTGTAATTTTGCACTTAATAATTTAGATAATTTAGGGTCATAAATATTATAAAAAATTTTCCGGTCCGGTCTGGGTTCATATTTTAAAAAAAAGATTATTTTTCCTTTAGAATTTCATACTATAAGTATAAAATTTTCAATTTTTCACCGGTTTAGTTTTGGTTTAGCTCTGGTTTGACCCCAATCTGACCCACTGACCCTCAACCTATTACCCCGACCGATTCAATACTATCCAAATTTTAATACCTTGATTGATTATGACTATTAACAATGCAAACATCGGAATGGATAATGGTTAGGATTGCGGGTACACGAAAGCAAATTCCCAAAACCACTTTGAACACGAAAAATAAAACGACGTCGCTGGTGTGCAAAGGATGGTAGCCGATATAACCCGCAGCGGAAAGAAGCCAATCCCATTTAAATGCCGCAGGAGACTTTTCTAACCTCTCGGTCCGAAAATATCAGACTCTCTTGGCAGTTCTTTGCTTTCTCTCTGTTTCTGCCCACCAAATTTGAGGTTAGAACTATGGCGTCTTTGTCTCAGATAAATAAGTTTCGCTGCAAAGCCCCTTCAGTTACCCCGTCGGCTTCTAATCTCAACCCTAAACCTTCAATTTCTCTGCCTTGCATGGTTGAATTTTCCGGTCAATCCATCAGAAAACCTAACAATTCGCCACGGCCAGTTCTCTATGTTCGAGCAGTGACTGACGACGACGAGTGGGGTCCTGACAATAAGAAGGAGGGGGAGGGTTCGGCGGTGGGAGTGGCTGTGGCGGAGGAGAAGGTATTGGAGGAGTTGGAGACTGATCGGCTGAAAAAAGCGTTGGTGGATTCGTTTTATGGGACCAATCGAGGATTGAAAGCGACGAGCGAGACGAGAGCGGAGATTGTGGAGCTTATCACGCAACTTGAGGCCAGGAACCCAAACCCTGCGCCTACTGACGCCTTGCAACTTCTCAATGGAAAATGGATTCTAGCGTAAGATTTCCTTTTACCTTATCTCAAATTTTTTTGGGACTTATTTTAATTTCTGTTGGGTTTTAGAGAAACATGCTAAACTAATCTAGAAAATGGAACTCCTCTTATCACATTAATCTAAGATTTATTTATTTAATTTGAGTAAGTTTATTAAGCTAAAGAAATTATTAGGTTAATATAATTTTTTGCCCTCAAAATTAACCCTTATTTTAGTTTTGGACTCTTAAATTTTAAATCATAGATTTTGATTCCTCAATATTCGTTCCTCTAAAGCAGTGTTCTCTATAACTAAATAAAAACTTGTACCATGTGGCTAATTACGGAGATTGAGTTTCTTTCTTATTGTATGCATTGAATACAAAAGATCTAATATTTTATTAATCATGGGAAGTGGGATTCAGGATGAATTGTCTTTATGTGTTTGTGAATAAATTAACAGTTCGATTGCTAAATACTTAAATTGTTAGATTTATTTAACCTTAATTTTTTAAAATTAATAAATACACAAGTCCCTACAAATAATGCATTCATTAACGTCAAACTCTTATCAATTGACCTCAAATTGGTTTTCGTTTTTTGGTGCCCGGGGTAGGTAAACTTATAATGAATTTATTATTGGGAAAATTCCAAAAAACTACAAAGGAAATTAGAAAAGGACAAAAAGGTTGGGTGAAATTCACATATCCCAAATCAGTGAGGGGTGAGGAATCTGGAATATGAAATCTTAAGACAATTACCTAAATACCCTCCTCCTAAGTGACAGCTAAAAGGGAAATGTAGAGACACGAGAAGGCAGAGTTGAAAGGGTGTCAGAATAGAGAGTGATAGGAAAGCTCGGGGAGACGACGCGAAGGACGGTGGGTCGACGGTTGTCGGTGGTGATTTGCAGTGTCGTCGGCGAAGGCAAACGAGGCATTGTGCTGTTGTGTGCTCTCCCTCTGTCAGAGCTTCAATGGTCAATCGTTTCAGTTGACGGTGTTGGGTGGCGCGGGGCGATGAGTCGACTGTCTCACAGCAAATCGGATAGCAACTTGTCATGAAATATGCGATCTGACAACTGATAAATATATGAAGGTGTTAATCAACAGAATGATGTTGTTAATATAGAGCGGTTTGGTGTTATTACTCATGGAACATCTATTTTTGCAAACCTTTTCCTACGCACGTCTTCTGTTGTCTGTGTGAATGGAAGATGTCAAAGATATTGCGTTTGGACAGTGACGCTAAAACTTTCCCATTTCTTGTTGGCCAGATGTTAATCAACGAAATAATGTCGTTAATAATGAATATGATCTTGTTAACTGTAGGTGAGGTGTTGTTTTGGGATCGAACTTGTGATTTGGCAACTTCATTCCTTTTAAGATATTAATGAAGGATGTCGAGTTGGTAATAACGAAAATAAAGTTGTTACTTGTGGCTAACATGTTATTTTTCTTCATCTACATTTGGACCATTCCAACATGTTCCTCCTACAATCTTAATAGAGGAAGTCAAATCGTTAATAATGAATCTGATGTTGGTAATACGTAGAGAGATGTTGTGTTTTCCCATCTACATTAGAACCTTCCCAGGTATTCCTCACAAGATGGTAATGGTGAAAACTGAGTCGTTAATAGCGAAGATAATGATGTTATTATGGGGAGAGATGTTGTGTTTTCCCATATACATTATGATTTTCCTAAATTGTTCCTTCGAAGATGTTAATATAGGAAGTCTAGTCGTTAATATCGAAGATAACGATGTTATTACGGGAAGAGAGGTGTTTTCCCATCTATATTACCACATTCCTAACTTGTTTCTTCGAAGATGTTAATGGAGGAAGTCGAGTCGTTAATAGCGAAGATAATGATGTTATTATGTAAATAGATATTGTGTTTTCTCATCTACATGACGACGTTCCTAACTTGTTGCTTTGAAGATGTTAATGGAGGAATAGGAGTTATTAATGAAGAAACCCATGTTGTTAATCGAGGATGACTTGTTGTGTTTTTCCATCTACGTTAGGATATTCTTAACTTATTTCTCACAAGATGGTAATGGATGAAATGTAGTCGTTAACGATGGAGGTAATGTTGTTAATCAAGGATAACTTGTTGTGTTTTCCCATCTACGTTAGGATATTCCCAACTTATTTCTCACAAGATGGTAATGGATGAAATGTAGTCGTTAACGATGGAGGTAATGTTGTTAATCAAGGAAGAGATGTGTTTTCTCATATACATTAGGATGATCCCCACGTATTTCTCACAAGATGGTAATAGAGAAAACAAAGTCGTTAACGATGAAGATGATACTGTTAATTTGAGGAGAGATGTTGTGTTTTCCTATTTACATTATGACGTTCCTAACTTATTACTCTTAAGATGTTAATGAACGAAGCGCAGTCGTAAACAAAGAAGATGAAGTTGTTAATTATGGCTCATATGTTGTTTTCGGGCATACAACTTGGGACGTTGCAAAAGCTTTCGGTTAAAGATGTTAATCTAGCAGGTAGAGCCGTTAATGAATCATGTGGTTGCCAAATCACAAGTTCGATCCCAAATAACACCTCACCCACAATTAACAAGATCATATTCATTATTAACGACATTATTTCGTTGATTAACATCTGGCCAACAAGAAATGGGAAAGTTTTAGCGTCACTGTCCAAACGCAATATCTTTGACATCTTCCATTCACACAGACAACAGAAAACGTGCGTAGGAAAAAGTTTGCAAAAATAAATGTTCCATGGGTAATAACACCAAACCGCTCTATATTAACAACATCGTTCTATTGATTAACACCTTCATATATTTATCAGTTGTCAGATCGCATATTTCATGACAAGTTGTTGTCCGATTTGCTGTGAGACAGTCAACTCATCACCCCGCGCCACCCAACACCGTCAACTGAAACGGTTGACCACTGAAGCTCCGACAGAGGGAGAGCTGAATACACAACAGCACAATGCCTCGTTCGCCTTAGTCGACGACACCGCAAATCGCGACCGATAACCGTCGACCCACCATCCTTCGCGTCGTCTCTCCGTCTCCCCGAGCTTTCCTATCACTCTCTGTTCTGACACCCTTCCAACTCTGCCTTCTCGTGTTTCTTCATTTCCCTTTTAGCTGTCACTTAGGAGGAGGGTATTTAGGTAGTTGTCTTAAGATTTCATATTCCAGATTCCTCATCCCTCACTGATTTGGGATATGTGAATTTCACCCAACCTTTTTGTCCTTTTCTAATTTCCTTTGGAATTTTCCCTTAATTATTTTTAAAGGTAATTTATATATTTATTAATTTCAGCTTCGGAAAAGCTAAAATTACTTTTTTAACTTAATCTGCCGCAGAACTTGTGGTTACTTTCTGTTTGCAGTTTTCGTTGGGTCTATACTGTATATAGGATGGCGAGAAAATAAGTTTGGTGACTTAGTCGGAGATTTACGCATATATAGATAGGTTGGCATGTGGTCCTGGGGCATTGACAAGTTCAATATTTGAGTTTTGAAAAGTTAGGTGATTTTTACTTGTTAACACTAATAGAGTATTTAAAGAACCTAAGAGTTTTGTAGCGCTCATACATATAGGAAGCCATGGCAACTGACTCGGAAATTCAACTTCATGTACTTGATTCTTAGAATAATCATTGAACTCAAAATTAATTATCATGCCTCTCTGCATTGATTTAACACTATATAACTTTTACATGTTTCTTTCTTAGCAGAACAAATATTTAGGCCTTTGCCTATCTCAAAGGATTAATCATTGACTGAATCTCAATAATCAAAATGACATATTATATATGGCATATTATTCTCTTCCCTCTCGAGAAGTGATTTAACCATATAATTTTCTTCCCTTCTTATTTTCCCATCCAAACATATCTTCTATGGTATGGTATGAGTCAACCTACTAAGGGCCAGAAGGATATGACTCAACCTACTTGAATTGCCCTATACATTGCTCATAGTTCGAAGAAGAAAGTTATATTTTTCATAAATTATGAATTTTCTATCTTGTTCCACACACGCACAGGGATTGTGTGCCCAAATACTACATAGGATGCGAGAAAGTTTTATGATAGGTTGAATTTGAAAGCGATTATGGGGCATTTGTGGTTGTACAGGTACACATCTTTTGCAGGTTTGTTCCCACTATTGTCAAGGGGAACGCTGCCACTGGTGAAGGTAGAGGAAATATCTCAGATCATTGATTCCCAAAACTTCACGGTTCAAAACTCAGTTCAGTTTGCTGGCCCTTTGGCTACCACCTCAGTTAGCACCAATGCCAAATTTGAAGTTCGCAGTCCAACACGTGTCCAGGTTTGCCTTCAATCCTACCAAGTTTTAAGAATTTTGAGGAGCTAATTAAAGTCCTATAGAAGGACGGATTCAATGTGACTATCATATTAGGTGTATATTTTTTCATGAACCTTATTGAAAGTTTAAGATCTTGACTAATGAAATCCTATGACGTTTTGCAAATTTTGAGTGACCAAGTCCAACAGAAGGATGGATTGTATATTTTTCATTAACCGCATTGTTAATTTTAATGTCTTGGCTAATGAGACTAGTTTCCTTCTTTGGAACATTGTCCAGATCAAGTTCGACGAAGGAATCATTGGCACCCCTCAGCTGACAGACTCGTTAGTGATACCGGAAAATGTGGAGTTCTTGGGCCAGAAAATTGACCTGGCACCTTTCAAAGGAATACTCAACTCTGTGGAAGACGCAGCCTCAAATGTTGCCAGAACAATTTCCAGTCAGCCTCCATTGAAGATCCCAATCAGCAATAGCAATGCTCAGTCGTGGTTACTTACTACATACCTAGATGAAGAACTTCGAATCTCCCGGGGAGATGGTGGCAGTGTCTTCGTTCTCATCAAGGAGGGAAGCTCCCTCTTGTCAAGCTTAAGCACCTAGTTTACTTTTAGCATATGTATAAATGTATGCTCACAAATAATAAACCTAAACTTAGGCACAGGGTTTGAGCTCGTATGAGTCATGGTATTTGGAATGCTATGTGCTTATTCATGGTGTATAGACATAGTGTTGGTATAAGAAATACGAATGGTTGAGTTACTAATAAATGCCTTATGCTTATGGGTCGGAACCTTGGCTGAAACTATTGTGAACTATTTCGTTGTATCAAATGAAAAATATACTCATAAGAACAATATAAAAATGGATAACCACCGATGAGAGGGGGGAAAATATATAAAGAGAATTATTAAGGTACCGTGGAAAAGTCAATAATAAATGAGCAGCATGATCCTTGTATCATTTCCTAAACTGGAATTTGAGATTGCATATTTCTTGGTTGTTATTGGACTTTTAGGTGATTAAATTTTTTTCTTGAGACTTTATAGTAATTCTCCTAAAAAGATATCGAGTTAATATATGAGAGACCTTAAACAAGTGAATAAATGAACGGAATTATACTATAACAATAATAAGCCTTATATTACCAAGTAGTGTTAGCTATATGAATCGTGCGATATAATTATACTCTATTAACAACTAAATTTTTGGATAGATTGTTAACAAAATGTCTCATTCAATGACTCTAATCATTGTTTTTTTTTTTTTGTCTAAATCAACTTTTCAAGGGTCTCTGTATCATTTAATGTACCCACCTCCAATGGTCTTTATTTGTCTAAATTATCTCAAATGATGTTCTACAATTTTCTTTGGAGAAATTACAATGAGGCCATAAGGAAGATATTTAATTACCAACAAGTCCCAATGATAATGGAAGAGCAGGCAATGGCAAATTTCAAAGTAGGAAATAACATCTTACTTGTTATTAGGACTTTTTTGTAATGAAGTCCCTTACTTGGGACCTTATCGTCATTCCCCCATTTTCTTTTTCATAGGCGTTATGCCTTCCACTTGCAGCCTATAACAATAGTTATCACTCGGTCATTCAAATGGCTCCATATGAGGCATTTGTACGGAAGGAAATGTCAGTCACACTTGTGCTGGACAGAACTGTCTAAGAGGAGGTTATTTGGGTCAGACATAATTGATCAAACAACTGAGCAGATTAAATTGATCAAGTAAAGATTATTAGCTGCTTAAAGTAGACAAAAGAGTTATGCTTATAAGATGCAAAATCCTCTAGAGTTTGAGGTCGACGATCATGTGTTTATGAAATCCTATTGAAGATTGGGCCGGTAGCGTACAGGATAGCTTTACTCCCCAAATCTAAGCAGACTACATGATGTCTTCCATGTTTTATAGTTCAAGAAATATCAACCTGACCTAGGACATATCTTCAATATGAAGATGTGAATGTGCGGGATGATTTGACATATGAGGTCACACCTGACCGAATCATTGATCGGCAGGAGAAATAGCTCAGACACAGGAGTATCTCGTTCATCAAGGTTGTTTCGAAGAGATTATCTCTTAGAGAAGCAACGTGGGAAACAGAGGAAGACATGCAGAAGCATTACCTGGAATTAATGAGAGAATGTACATGTAGCAAATTTTTAGGACGAAATTTTATTAAAGGGGGAGAGCTGTAATATCCCAAAATTAATTCAGCAAAAATCCCATGTATATTTATTATAATAATGGAATAAAATGGTGAATTTTGGTGCACTTGGAATGACAAAAATACCCTTAGTAAAACACAAAAATTGAGCGAATATAAAACATAAAGTATAATTTTTTTCTTCCAAAAAGCTTATTCTTGAAGCCCAAAATGATGAATGGAAGAACACAAATTTTGGGCCCAATTAATTGAGAATTTTGGCCAAGAAGAAGGAAAAAGGAGAAGACCCAAATTAAATACAAAAATGTAAGGGAAAAATAGTAATTTACAATAAAAGCAAGAAACTAATTTTTTTCCCTTTTCTGGATAAATATTTCAGCGAAATAAGAAAAGCAAGAGGGAAAAATAAAAATTTGAAGATAAACATCCAAATGGGGAGCATTTCTAGCCAAGTAAAAAGGATGAAGTTAAAAGTCAAAAATTGTAGGTAAATAATTACAATTAAAAGTAATATTTGAGGAGGTAAAATTATGATAATTCAAGAAGCTATTTTAATCATTTTAAGGACCAAATTTTGGCCAAGTTAAAAGATCCAAGAGGAATATTTATGAATAAGTAAAAGAAGCAAGAAAAGTCAAAGTTAAATATGTGGTAAATTGCAATTCAAATAATATTAACTAAGTAGGTGGATGATGATATTTTTTGAGCTCTTATCCCTTTTCCAATAGCCACTTTCATCTAAACACAAGAAGCAAAAGAGAGAGAGAGTGCGTGTCCTGGAACATAGAGACCAAGAAGGAAAGGGCAAGTGCCAAAGAAGACTAAGGTAAGTTGATGATGAAAATTCATGTGTTCTTGCTTGCTAATTCATGGAAAACCTCTCCTAATCTCTATTCCTTCATGAATCACCATGTTGCAAGAAAAATCAAGAGGAAGGAGAGAGAGAGAGAAAGGTGTCGCATTTTAGTGAGAGAGGAAAAGAAATCAAAAGGTAACCATGAAACCTTGATCCTCTTGTTGATTCAAACTTCTTGTTGGTGGTTTGGATGATTATTAGCTTTGTTTTGGCTTGATTTGTAAATTGGGAAGATTAAACCCTAAGGGAACATGCTACCCAATTTTCCATTAATCATGATTAATAGGTGTTTAAGTGGTTAATTATGTGATTGGAAAAGGAATTGCAAACTCTCCCTGGAAGATCTAAAAAAGAACAAGAAAGATAGCGAGGCTATCGCTTCAGGTATTTATATTATAGACATTCATTTTTCTACTTCCTCTACATGGGTATTAGATACTCCATGTGGTTCTCACATTTATACAAATGTGTAGGGTCTAAAGGACAGTAGAAAGTTGAAGAAAGGCGAGGTGGACCTACGAGCTGGAAACAGAGCAAGAGTTGCTACTTTAGCCGTAGGCACTTATGAATTAGTTTTGCCCAGTGGGCTTTTGTTAGTTTTGAACAATTGCTATTATGTTCCTGCTTTGAGTAGTAACATTGTTTCTGTTTCTTATTTGGATAAGGAAGGTTATACTTCCATTACTAGGAATGTTAAATCTTCTATTTATCGTAATGACATTTTCTATGCTGATGGTGATTTGCATGTTGGTCATTATATATTAAATTTGGAAAATCCTAATAATGGGAATATCTATAACGTAACTACTAAGAGGATAAAATCAAAGAATTTGAATCCAACCTACCTATGGCATTGTCGTCTAGGCCACATAAATGAGAAATGCATTTCTAAACTCCATCAAGATGGATTTCTAAACTCATTTGATTTTGAATCATATGATACATGCAAATCTTGCTTATTAGGAAAGATGACTAAGGCACCTTTTACTGGGCACAGTGAGAGGGCCACTGAATTATTGGGCCTCATACATACAGATGTATGTGGACCATTAAATGTAGCTGCCAGAGGAGGTTATGTCTACTTCATTACATTTATAGATGATTTTAGTAGATATAGCTATATCTATCTAATGAAACATAAATCTGAATCTTTTGAAATGTTCAAAATATTCCAAAATGAAGTACAAAACCAACTTGGTAAAACAATTAAAGCACTTCGATCTGATCGAGGTAGTGAATATTTAAGCCAATAATTCATTGACCATCTTAGGAGTTGTGAGATAATCTCACAATTGACTCCTCCAGGAACACCACAATAGAATGGCGTTTCTGAACGGAAGAATCGAACACTATTAGATATGGTTCGATCTATGATGAGTCAAACAGATCCTCCACCGTCCTTTTGGGGACATGCCCTAGAGACAGCTGCGTTTACACTAAATCGTGTTCCATCTAAGGCAATTGAAAAGACACCATATGAGATATGGACTAAAAAGAAACTAAGTTTATCTTTTCTCAAGATCTGGGGATGTGAGGTATATGTTAAGCAACAAGCCTCTGATAAATTAGCGCCCAGATCCACAAAGTGCCTTTTTGTGGGGTATCCTAAAGAAACGAAAGGATACTATGTCTACAATCCCATCGATAACAAAGTGTTTGTTATTCGAAATGGTAAGTTTCTAGAACGAGAGTTTGTCTCTAAAACAATCAATGGGAGCTTACGTACATCTCGAAGAAATTCGAGAGCCACAAGATAGTACAGAACCACATATGGAAATTAGAGAAGACTCACAACAAGTTGCTAAGCCTCCTCAAGTAACACAAGGTCCACAAAGATATGATAGGACACAACATCAGCCTTAGACATATGGATTTCTGATTACTGAAGGCCGTAATGTGTTGCTCATCGAGCAAAATGAGCCCACCACCTATCGAGAAGCCACAGTGGGACCAAACTCCAAGAAATGGCTAAATGCCATGAAGTCTAAAATGCAATCCATGTATGACAATCAAGTATGTACCTTAGTCGATCCACTTGAAGGTGTAAAAACCATCAGGTGCAAATGGGTTTTCAAGGAGAAAACTAACATGGATGGCAATGTAAATGTCTTCAAGGCATGACTGGTTGTAAAAGGATTCACTCAAACCCATAGTGTAGACTATGATGAAACCTTTTCCCCAGTTGGAATGGTCAAATCAATCAAAATCCTTCTTGCCATTGCAGCATATTATGACTATGAAATATGGCAGATGGATGTCAAAACAACCTTCCTTAATGGAAAGCTGCTTGAGGATGTGTACATGACACAACGTGAAGGTTTTGAGCGTCCTGAGGACTCTGGTAAAATTTACAAGCTTCAAAGATCCATTTATGGATTGAAGCAAGCATCTCAGAGCTGGAATCATTGTTTTGATGAAGTAGTCAAAGAATTTGGATTCATTCAAAACATCGATGAACCTTGTGTTTACAAGAAGGTTAGTGGGAGCATAGTTGTATTTATAGTGCTTTATGTAGATGACATCCTACTCATTAGAAATGATATTCCTACCTTGCAAAGTGTCAAGTCTTTGTTAGGAAAGTCCTTTTCAATGAAAGACTTAGGTGAAGCCACCTATATCCTAGGGATTAGGATCTATAGGGATAGATCCAAAAGACTAATAGGCTTAAGTCAGAGCATATACATAGACAAGATACTGCATAGGTTTAGTATGCAGGATTCAAAAATGGGTTACATGCCCATGTCTCTTGGCATCTATCTTAGCAAGGATATGTGTCCTAGTACACCTGATCAGCGAGATCACATGAGTAAGGTTCCATATACCTCGGCCATTGGATCCATCATGTATGCCATGTTATATACTCGACCGGATGTCTCGTTTGCCTTAAGTATGACCAACAGATACCAACAAGATCCTGGTGAGGGTCATTGGACTACCGTTAAGAATATCCTAAAGTACTTAAGAAGGACTAAGGACTTATTTTTGGTCTATGGTGGATTGGATGATGAGCTCTGCGTAACCGGTTACACAGATGCAAGTTTCCAGACTGACCAATATGACCTTAAATCGCAATCTGGATACGTATTCCTCCTAAATGGTGGAGCAGTAACCTGTAAGAGCTCCAAGCAGAGCACTGTAGCAGATTCTCCAACAGAAGCTGAGTATATAGCAGTATCGGATACAACTAAAGAAGCCATTTGGATCAGAAAGTTCATTATTGAACTAGGGGTGGTGCCTACCATCTCCAATCCAATATATTTGTTCTGTGACAATAGCGGTGCTATTGCACAGGCCAAAGAGTCTAGGTCACATCAAAGGACCAAGCATATACTCAGGCGATTTCATCTTATTAGAGAAATCAATGATAGAGGTGATATAAAGATATGTAAAGTAGCAAGAGAAGATAGTGTTCCTGATCCTCTTACTAAGCCACTTGCACAGGCAAAGCATGAGCGTCATGTTAGGACAATGGGAATTAGGCAAATTAATGATTGTACCTAGGGCAAGTGGGAGGATGTAGGAAATTGTGCCCAAAGGGCCAATCATTGTACTTTGAACATTATTAATTTAATAAAATTTCTCCATTCTGTTATCATATTATTTGCATGTTAACTGTGGTAATTGTATCCTTGGATAATTCATAAAGATTGTCCTAAAATGTCCCTAGTCGGTCATCTATGCGGGAGCAGAGATGAAACAAGATCAGTATGACTTTGATAAGATATGGAGATACGATTCAAGGTCTTAGGCACTTGTAAGAGTACAAGGTGCTGGACCGACGACCCACTATGAGAAAGCTACATGGATCAAATCATAAGCTTTTCTCATATATAACCATGTCACAATGCCCTTTGACCTGAGGTTATCATGGATTCTTAAATGAGAGTTGCTAAGCTTTGAACTAGTCAAAAGTCACCTTTGACCGGGTGATGATAAAGGCTATAATCGGGCTTGGTGGTTTTTCATGCAGAGGAATATGAATGATCAAGATGGAATTTGTCCCTCACATTAGTAGAGAGATATTACCAGGCCCCTCGATGAGTAAGTCTGAGAAATGTATGGCCATACCACAATAGAAAGGAGTTTCTATTTCTATTGTCACACTACTCAGGAATTGAGAAAGTAATAGTCAGGAATAAGAGGATGACATTATCCATGCCTCATCCTTGACTGATATATCGTGTGACAAAAGGGACGTGACATGGTTGTATGATAGGTTGCATCGTGTTAACGATCCTCATATGAATTGGGTAGTCGTGTTGTCTTGCTAGAGGCCGCTTGTGACTTATGAGTTAGTACAATTATTGGCCCACTGCCAACTTCATATGGGCCTACAAGGTCGCACACAAGAATGGCCCAACATGAGATAATGTTTAATTAGGGTAGACGAATTATATATATATATATATATATGTATATATGTAATATAAAAATTCGTTAATAATATTATATCGATATGTATTTCCAAAATACATATTACATATATGTATATATATATATATTATATGATATTATTATATTGTGTTAGTTTTAAATTTAATTTATTAAGATAAATTAAATCTAATAACTAACATGATAGAGATATGGTATCTCAGATTTAATTTATGAAGATAACTTAAATCTAATGGCTCTTTATTTGGATTAAATAAATAGGTTAAATTAAAACTATTGGACATATTTTAATTTAAACTGAATTTATTTAATTAGCTCATCAATATAATTAATAGTTAATTAATTTCAAACTTAATTATGATTAATTTTGAAATTTGAAAATAGCCCTTATAGGTTATAAACTTGATAGAGCAGATATATTGAGATACACATTAGAATTGAGAGCCGCAAGGGAAATCCTAGGAGACATTAGAGGCACTAGCACGCAGTCTCGGTTGGAGAGCATTCGTGTGGATACCAGTAGAGGGATCGGACCTAAGTGTTGGCTCTTAAAGATCGTGAAAGCCCTGAATCATAAAAGGTATGAATCCTTCCAACTTGGTTTAAATGCCGTTGATAGATCCTTAATTAGGATCGGTGAAAATTTTTAAAATTCTTCCGGTGTACCTACCGATTCTAACAGTTAACTCATCTTGTGAGGCTTCAATTGTTGAGAGTCATCCATTACCATTCTCCCCTACAACACCGGGCACTTCCCAATCCCATATACTCATTCACTGCAGCCTATATTGATTACTTCATTTGCAGACCACTCAGGTCGTATATCTACAGGCTGTAACATCCCAGATTTTATTCACCAAAATTCCTTACACTTTGTGACATTTATTGGAATTAATGGTGAATTAAAGAGCACATAAAATGACAAAACAAGGAAATTAGTGGTCACATACAACATGATTATGTTTGGAACACAAATTGCAAAATTTGGATTTGCCGCTAGTGTGTTTTTGTGCGTGGCAGTCTAGTTGTGTGACAGTTTTGGATAAAGAAATGATGTCCAATGAGTGTGAATTTTTTTAGAATAAAAGAGACTTGTCAGGCTTTAATTTGATAAGTCATATAAGTGATTTGGAGTTGTAAACAAAGAGTTATGTATTTTTGAAGTTAAACAAGTGAAACTAGCAAGTTTTTACGGCAGTGTCCAGTAAATGATAATTCTGCAATGTTGTGCATCCAGTTGGCTAAAGAAATTATTTTTCCTTAAAAATATATTTAATATGGGTCACATAGCCTTTAGAACCACTGCAATTGGATATCTATAAATAAAGAAATGAATTTTCAAAGTTTGATGAAAATTCTGTCAGCTTTCAAGCAAGGTGCGAAATGAAAAAGGTAATGGCAAAATTGTATGGGCACAATAGTCATTTGGATAAATTTAATCTAAAGCCCAGATTTTTCCCTTTTTCCTCATGATGTTGGATGGTCAAAAAGGGAGCAAGAAGGGAAATAAATGTTTGAGATACAAATGCTAAAAGTTGAAGCAATTTTGGCCAAGTAAATTAAAGTTTGAAAGTCAACAATTGTAGATAAATTGAGGAAGTAAAATACGATAATTTAAGAAGCAAATCCCCTTCCTTTTCTTAATGAATTTCGGCCATGCAAAATGGGAAAAGAGAAAATATTGGATATGACCCAAAAACAAAAAGATGAAGGTGTAGTTGAAAAGCCAAAAAGTATTACACATTAAATACTAATTTTAAGAGATGGATGAACCTAACATGAAAGACTTATTTGACTCCTTTCATCAGCCCCACTTTCGTCAATATTGGGAGAGAGAAAAGGGAAAGTATTTATGGCCAAGTTAAAGGAAAAGTCATATGGAAAAAAAGCAAGTGACATGTGATGAAAATTAACAATAAAATACAATATAATAAATGAGGTGGATGATGATATTTTAAAGAGAACATTATCTCTTTACTTTGGCCATTATGTCATCCAAACAACCACAAATAGAGAGAGAGAGAGAGTTTGATAAAGAAACAAGACGAGAGAGAGAGAGAGAGAGAGCAAGATTCAAGGAGCAAGAACAAGGTGAGTTTGGTTGTAAAATTCACTTGTTCTTGTCTTCAATCTATTGTACACCTCTTCTAATCTTCATATCCTCCTTGAATAACATATGTAGCAAGAAAAAATCAAGGGAAAGAGCAAGGGGGAGCCACAGTTTTGGAGGCCTAGAGAGAGAAACAAGAGGTAAAGCCATAAACTTTGATTTTCTTGTTGGATTCAAGGTGATTATTGTAGTTGTGGATGATTTGTAGCTTTGTATTGGCTTGATTTTGTGATGTGAGATGCCTAGCCCTAAGGGGAGGTGCTCCCCAAATTTTGATTAATCATGTCTAAGAGGTGTTTAAATGGTTAATCATATGATTAGAAGTGTAAGGAAGAAGTTTAATTGCATGTAAAGTGAAAATCACATTTCTCCTAATTATTCCATGATTTTTGATCAGCTATTGTTCATGGTTTTTGGGGTTGAATTTGGTTGGTTTGATGACTCCATTGTGTTTAAAATGGAAAATTGTGTAGAGAACATGCAGAATATGAAGTGTGAAGGCTTTAGGGTGTGAAATGATAATTTTACCCCTAAAACTCTAACATAGTGGCTGCCAAGGGTAAATATGTAAAGTTGGGTATGAATTTTACAATTCTGAGGTCAAAAATAAATTCTACATGTAAAATTATGTAGGATTACCCTAGGCTATAATTTTTGGAAAGGTACAGTTAGACCTGGTACAAAGGGAATTGGACTGGGTCCCTAAAGGCATTTTGATAATTTTGTAGTTTTAGGCTAAAATAACCAATAAAATGAGTTTAGAGCAACACATGAATGACTATTAACTCAATTCTTGTACTTTTAGAATTTTAGGACATATCAATAGCTTGAGCCAGATCAAAGGTACTTAACAAATAGTAGAGCAGGAAAGGGCAATTTTAGCTAGTAACTCTATCTTCATACTCTATGTGAACTTTTATATGCTTTATATTGCCATCTTCTGCGATATGCATAATGCACTCTCTAACTGAGACGAGAAAAGCACAAGTACCATTCAGGGGGAAAAGTACACGTCCCCCAACGGCCCCAAAAGGGGATCCAGTTATGAGATATAGTACCAAGAGGGTGTAACCCCCTCACCGTAATTACATCCGGATTACGAAATTTAACTGAAATAGAGACCAATAAAACAAAATAACAATTTATAATCCCACATCCAAGAGATGGGGTATTTCAAATATCAGTTCTAAAACATACTGAATCCTGGTCTCACATTCAGGTACGGATATAACTACTTGAGAAATCAAATCACATAAGAAATATCAGAGTGCGGAAACTAAAATCCCGGCAAAACCCCGGGTTACTTCATAAATATCATGGGTTTACAGATTCCCAAAATAGGGATTACATATCCAAAATATTCATTTACATTCTCATGTACACTTGGTAATCCCAAAACCAAAATAAGGATAACCAACTACCCTAAGTCTCAGAGTAATCCTAACTACTCCTGGTTGTCCGCTTCCCTTTCGAGCCACTCGCCCTGTCTGAAAAGGTTAGTCATATGGAAAGGGTGAGATTCTAAAGAATCCCAGTAGTAACAACTTTTTCATACCACATGCAATCACATAATATGTAAACAAATAATCTCATATCAGCAACACAAAATCACACTCCACCCTCATCCCCTTTTACCGCCGGGAAGGCATACCGTCCTAACCCGAACCGTTGTTAGCGACTCAGGGACTATTGGCGTGGCAGTGCATATGAATAGCCTTATGGCTCACATATAGCCTTTCGGCTTTCACAAATGGCCCGTCGGCCTTCACAAATAGCCTTTCGGCCCACAATTAGCCTTTCGGCCCACATAATCACATATACACACCCTAACCTCATCCCCTTTTACCGCCGGGAAGGCACACAGCCCTTGCCCGAACCGTTGTTAGCGACTCAGGGACTATTGGTATAGCGGTGCTTCCACAATTTTCACAAACATGCTGCATACGAAAACCCATTTCATCTCAATGACATTGAACACATACAATGTATCACATAAGATATAAAGAAAGAGTCACTACCTGTATCTGTCCTGATTGGCTCCGGCACCTTGGCCTCACGAGGACGACAGATGTCAAATCCTATATCAATTAGGGACAACCAATCAATCTCTTTTCCATATGTATATTTCAATAATACTCTAAGTTGGTTATCATTGAGGACTCTTTAGGTGACTATTAGAGGCCTAAACATATGCCTAAAGGGTTGGAAGACACTACCCAAAAGACCCCTTTTTCGAAGGTAACCCACAGATTTCTGGCAGTTTCACTCGAGCACAGATGCTCTCACTCGAGCACAAGTACGGAAATCACTCGAGCACAAGAGAGAGTGAGAGACAGCGAGTGAACACCTGAGAGCACACCAAGCTCTCCAGGATCAGGATCATTCGAGCACAACCATATGCACTCGAGCACACACCCCATTCCCGCGAGTGAGAAGGCACACTCGTGCACCTTACCCGCGAGTGACAACCCGAGAGCACCATCCACACCAGAGGCACAAGCTCACTCAAGCATGACCCCCAGTGCTCGGGTGAGACGGCTATGCTCGCGAGTGTCAGAGCACACTCTCTTGGCATCAACCAGCGAGGGAAGACCCGAAAGAAACCCTTTACTCTGGACTCGCACCATCACTCGAGCAACCCAAGTTCACTTGAGCACATTCTTCCCTCACTCGAGCACAAGGCAATGCACTCGAGCATTATTCATAAAACCCAGACGAACTCGAAGCAGAAGAGGGAAAAACTCACGCATCACTCGAGCACGTTCATCCTCTGCTCGAGTGATGTGTATCAGAGACCCAAAAACGCAGAAAAACCAGAAAACACCAGATGGTCAAAATCATGCCCAATGGTTCCCAAACTCCTCTCAAAGCTCATACATTTCAAGCACTAACTAGGGAACACAATGGCAACTCCAAAAACACCCCAAAAACCACTTTGACCACAATCAAACACTAAGGTCTCTATGATACACAATATCCAAATTTCATTCCACTTAATTCCAACATTCCAAATCATATTCAATACTCAAATAACTCCACAATGATTCATTTCTAACATCAACCACCATAAAATCCACATTTTCAACATTTGGCATAATTAGGGCAAATTTTCCAGATTTTACCAACTTAGCCAAAAATTCACAAACAATATACCAGAATGCTCTAAATGCCTACCTCTTCTCTTTGCTCAATCCTGAATCTTGATTCTCCAATCTTCCAATTTCGACTCACACACAAATCACCATTTCTCAAGATTCTACAACCACCACCATAAAGCTCTCATTGAGATGAACAATATTAGAAAAGAGGTTTTGAGCAAAGGAGGAGCATTTCTTACCAAAGATCAAAGCTTTATACTTTCTCTTTCCCAAGCTTGTTCAGCGAAAATGGAGGAAGGAAGAGAGAGAAAATGGGATATGGAGGAGATGATGATGAAGATGAAAAAGTCAACACTTTCTCCCACACACACCCACTCAACCGAATAGGAGAGAGAGAATGAGGGAGAAAAGTGCTATTTTGTCCTTTTGTGGCTTCATCCAATAGCTCACACAATGCCACATGTCATCATCTTAGTCACTCCCTCAAAGGCTCACCAACATCACAACACATAGGATCCCGACCCATGGTCAAAGAATCACAACCCTTGATCTTAAATACCACACATATTTATTCCAAAATTCACATTACATTAATTCCAAAAGTGCTTAATTACACTAATTACAATGATTCTCATACTAATTAGGCTTAATCACAAATCGGGATATTACAATTCTCCCCCTGTCAATTAAATTTCGTCCTCGAAATTTGCTACATCACTTGAGCCATAAACTCCGGATATCGCCTTCGCATATCTTCTTCTGCTTCCCAAGTTGCTTCCCGCTGGGTCATACCCTTCCAAATCACTTTCACATAAAAAATACTCTGGTGTCTGAGCCGACGTTCCTCTCGATCAATAATTTGCTCTGGCTCCACCGTATATGTGCAGTTATCTTGCAATTCCATATTCTCATACTCAACGACATGAGCTGGATCCGGTTGATACTTCTTCAACTGGGAAACATGAAACACATCATGGAGTCTGCTCAAGCTCAGAGGTAGGGCTACTCGATAAGCAACAGGCCCAATCTTATCAAGGATCTCAAAAGGACCTATATACCTCGTGCTTAACTTCTTTCACTTTATAGCTTGCCCAATACCGGTGACAGGAGATATTCTCAAAAACACATGGTCACCAACCTCAAATTCTAGAGGCCTTCTCCTCTTGTCCGCATAACTTTTCTGCCGACTCTGAGCTGCAAGAAGCCTCTTACGAATGATTCGAATTTGGACTGAGGTTTGATCCACAAGATCTGGCCCATAGAGTTTCCTCTCGGACAACTCATTCCAACACAATGGCGATTGGCATTTTCTCCCATACAACGCTTCATACGGCGCCATCTGAATGCTCGCATGATAACTATTGTTATAGGCGAACTCCGCAAGTGGAAGAAAACGGTCCTAACTCCCTTTGAAGTCAAGAACACATGCCCGCAACTATCCTCTAAGGTCTGGATAGTCCTCTCTGACTGTCCGTCTGTCTGAGGATGATAGGCTGTACTGAATCTCAACTGAGTACCCAGTGCCTCATGCAATGCCCTCCAAAATCTCGAAGTGAAACGAGGATCTCGATCGGAAATGATATTCTTCGGTATTCCATGGAGCTTCACAATTTCACGAACATAAATCTCTGCTAGCTTGTCCGGAGAGTAACTAGCATTGATCGGTAGGAAGTGCGCTGACTTCGTTAACCAGTCCACAATGACCCAGATCGCATCATAATTTCTGATCTTGGGCAATCCCACAACAAGATCCATGGTCACGCTTTCCCATTTCCATTCCGGAATCTCAGGACTTTGTAACATACCAGGAGGTCTTTGGTGTTCAATCTTCACTTTCTGACACGTGAGACACCTCGCCACATATTTCGTCACATCACTCTTCATTCCCGGCCACCAATACACAGATTTCAAACCATGGTACATTTTGGTCATACCAGGATGAAGGGTATACCGGCTCTTATGTGCCTTATCTAAGATCTTCTGTCTCAACTCCGCCTTAAGTGGAATGCACACTCTTTCCTGATAGCGAACCAGTCCACGAGGCGACACATCATAGTCCTGAACTTTTCCTCGCTCAATCTTAGCCAGGTTACGCTGTATCCAGTCATCTTGCCTCTGAGCTTCTTTAATCTCAGCTCTCAGATCACTTTCCCCTTGGGAAACATTATAGTTGGCACAGATGATTTGGTTCGACAGATTCATATCACGAAAGTCAGCAATCAACTTCTCCTCCTGTATCATCATAGTTGCCACAAACATAGTCTTTCGACTAAGAGCATCAGCGACTACATTTGCCTTACCCGGATGATATTTTATTTCCAGATTGTAGCCCTTAAGCAACTCCATCCAACGCCGCTGTCTCATATTCAACTCTTTCTGATCATACAGATATTTGAGACTCTTGTGGTTGCAGTACAATTCCACTATCACACCATACAAATAATGCCTCCAAATCTTCAAGGCAAACACAATAGCCGCAAGCTTCAGATCATGAGTGGGATAGTTCAATTCATGAGGTCTGAGCTGTCGAGAGGCATAGGCCACCACACGTCCCTCCTGCATAAGGACACACCCTAATCCCTGCCCACTGGCATCAGAATACACAACATATGTCAAACTGGGATCGGGCAAAATCAACACAGGTGCCGTAGTCAATCTCTCCTTCAGCTCCACAAAACAATTTTCACATTTCTCATCCCACATAAACGGTTGATCTTTTCTCGTGAGCTTGGTCATCGGCAACGCACTACGGGAGAAATTCTGAATGAATCTCCGATAATAACCAGCAAGACCCAGAAAACTGCGTACTTCCGCCACAAATTCTGGCCTCTTCCAGTTCAATACTGCTTCCACTTTACTAGGATCCACAGAGACCCCTCCTTGCGAAATAACATGGCCTAAGAATTTCACTTCTGATAGCCAAAACTCACACTTACTCAATTTAGCATAGAGTTGCTTTTCACGCAATATATTCAACACAATTCTCAAATGATGCTCATGTTCTACTCTACTCTTAGAGTATATCAAAATATCATCGATAAATACCACAATGAATTGATCTAGGTATTGCCGAAAAATACGGTTCATGTAATCCATGAAAACCGCAGGCGCATTGGTCAACCCAAATGGTATCACTAAGAATTCATAATGACCATACCTAGTCTGGAAAGCAGTTTTTGGAATATCTTCCTCTTTCACACGCAGCTAATGATACCCCAACCTCAGATCAATTTTCGAAAACACACTTGAACCAGATAATTGGTCTAACAAGTCATCAATCCTCGGGAGATGGTACTTATTCTTGACGGTAACCTTATTCAACTCTCTATAGTCGATGCACAAACGAAGACTCCCGTCTTTCTTTTTCACAAACAAAACTGGAGCACCCCAAGGTGACACACTGGGTCTAATAAACCCTTTCTCAAGTAAATCTTCAATCTGCTTCTTCAATTCCGCCATTTCATTTGGAGCCATACGATATAGGGCTTTGGATATTGAACCCGCTCCAGGCACAATGTCAATCGGAAACTGAACTTCCCTTTCCGAAGGTAATCCACTTAAGTCATCCGCAAAAACCTCAGGGAATTCATTCACTATGGGTATACTACTCAAAGTTTCACTGGTTTCTCCTTTTACAGAAAAGAAAACCATATACCCCTGACAACCCTTCTACAAATATCTCTCAGCCTTAGCTGTCGAAAGGAAATTCAAATCAACATTTCCATCCTCATTATTCTGAGAAACAGGATATACTACCCTCTTGTTTCCACAATCTAATAACACATTGTTAGCTCTCAACCAATCAAAACCCAAAATGACTTCCAATTGGTAGAGCGGTAGACAAATCAGATCTATCACCGATTCACGACCCTCTACGGTTATAACACAATTCAAACAGGCATCGGTAGTTACAGCCTTTACACCCATCGGTGTTGACACAATCAGCTCGAATGGTAACTTATACACATTCATACCCAGACGCTTCACACAATCATACGAAATAAAAGAGTGACTTGCACCCGAGTCAAACAATGCTTGCAATACAAATCGATTGAGAAGAACTGTACCTTGTATCAGCTCTGGGGATTTCTGGGCTTCCTCATGAGTCATAGCAAATACTCTGCCTTAAGCCCTCGGTCTCTGCTCCACTTGCGGTCGTTGGCAATCTCTAGAAAGATGTCTGGGTTGCTTACAATTAAAGCAAATCATCTCGCCCCGACAATTTTTGCCATAATGTGACTGATTACAGCGAAGGCATCTCCACTCAGTCCTCGATTTCTGGGATTCACGATCTCTGGGCTGGTAGGGCTTCTTACCACTACCCCTAAATGAAGATGACCCCGAACCCTTCCGCTTCTGAGGAGCACTGCCCTTACTGGGCTCACTGTGACCACCAATAGTCTTAGCCGGATACAACTCGTTCAAATTACTTTCTGTGATCCGACATTCTTCAACAGCCTTGTTGAACTTAGAAAACTGATTAGTGGCTATTCTCTTCCTTATATCACGTCTCAAACCCCGTATAAGCAAATCTGAGCTCAACTCCTCATCATCCCTCTTCTGAAGATAAGAGGAGTATCGAGATAACCGGGTGAATCGGGACAAATACTCATCAAACGACTCTGTGTCCCCTTGCTTGATGTTTAGGAACTCGGTTTCCTTTTCAAGCCTCACTGACTTGAGAAAATATTTCTCATCGAAGTGTTGTTGGAACACCTCCCAGGTCAATGGTACGCTCTTGCTTTTCAACGACAAAGCAATGTTCCGCCACCAGCGGTCTGCATCTCCCTCAAGCTTGTACACCGCTAACTTGGCTTTCACTTCCGAAGGACACTCTAGGACTTCAAATATCTTCTCAAGACGGTTCAGCCAATCTTCAGCCGCCTGAGGATCAAATTTCCCTCTGAATGCCGGAGGTAGGTGTTTACAGAATCTGGAGACCCAAAACTGAAGATCTCTTTCCTCAGTGACCGACTTCCCATGTGGCCTTTGATTTTCCTCAGTAAGAGGAGGCGATTCAAGTGGTCGTGCCGACCCTTCAGCAGTATCCTAATCTAGTCTCCTCTCGGGTTTCCCCTCGAGTTCCTTCTTGAGTAGACTGACCTCTACCCTCATTGTTCTTTGCTTTCTCAGCTAGAAGCTCTTCTCTAAGCTCTGCAATCATATCTCTCTGATCCTTTATCAAGCCCATCAACTCTTGTATAGGATCCGGTGGATTGTTATTGACAACTTCCACATCGGGATTTCCTTGTTGTACTCTGGGGCGACCTTTTGTTGTTCTTTTCATTCTATAAAGAACTCACCCTATTAATCCAACAATTATAGTATACACATATCTACAAATCGCAGATATCCATAATCACAACCCAAAGATGTGTATACAAACAAATATTCACAATTAGTCTTCTATCATTAAGTCCAAACATGGGAGCTATCCTAGCAAATTCTACCCTTGCTAGGAACTGCAGCTCTGATACAAAAAATGTAACCCCCTCACCGTAATTACATCCGGATTATGAAATTTAACTGAAATAGAGACTAATAAAACAAAATAACAATTTATAATCCCACATCCAAGAGATGGGGTATTTCAAATATCAGTTCTGAAACATACTGAATCCTGGTCTCACATTCAGGTACGGATATAACTACTTGAGAAATCAAATCACATAAGAAATATCAAAGTGCGGAAACTAAAATCCCGACAAAACCCCGGGTTACTTCATAAATATCATGGGTTTACAGATTCCCAAAATGGGGATTACATAACCAAAATATTCATTCACATTCTCATGTACACTTGGTAATCCCAAAACCAAAATAAGGATAACCAACTACCCTAAGTCTCAGAGTAATCCTAACTACTCCTGGTTGTCCGCTTCCCTTTCGAGCCACTCGCCCTGTCTGAAAAGGTTAGTCATATGGAAAGGGTGAGATTCTAAAGAATCCCAGTAGTAACAACTTTTTCATACCACATGCAATCACATAATATGTAAACAAATAATCTCATATCAGCAACACAAAATCACACTCCACCCTCATCCCCTTTTACCGCCGGGAAGGCACACCGTCCTAACCCGAACCGTTGTTAGCGACTCAGGGACTATTGGCGTGGCAGTGCATATGAATAGCCTTACGGCTCACATATAGCCTTTCGGCTTTCACAAATGGCCCGTCGGCCTTCACAAATAGCCTTTCGGCCCACAATTAGCCTTTCGGCCCACATAATCACATATACACACCCTAACCTCATCCCCTTTTACCGCCGGGAAGGCACACAGCCCTTGCCCGAACCGTTGTTAGCGACTCAGGGACTATTGGTATAGCGGTGCTTCCACAATTTTCACAAACATGCTGCATACGAAAACCCATTTCATCTCAATGACATTGAACACATACAATGTATCACATAAGATATAAAGAAAGAGTCACTACCTGTATCTGTCCTGATTGGCCCCGGCACCTTGGCCTCACGAGGACGACAGATGTCAAATCCTATATCAATTAGGGACAACCAATCAATCTCTTTTCCATATGTATATTTCAATAATACTCTAAGTTGGTTATCATTGAGGACTCTTTAGGTGACTATTAGAGGCCTAAACATATGCCTAAAGGGTTGGAAGACACTACCCAAAAGACCCCTTTTTCGAAGGTAACCCACAGATTTCTGGCAGTTTCACTCGAGCATAGATGCTCTCACTCGAGCACAAGTACGGAAATCACTCGAGCACAAGAGAGAGTGAGAGACAGCGAGTGAACACCTGAGAGCACACCAAGCTCTCCAGGATCAGGATCACTCGAGCACAACCATATGCACTCGAGCACACACCCCATTCCCGCGAGTGAGAAGGCACACTCGTGCACCTTACCCGTGAGTGACAACCCGAGAGCACCACCCACACCAGAGGCACAAGCTCACTCGAGCATAACCCCCAGTGCTCGGGTGAGACGGCTATGCTCGCGAGTGTCAGAGCACACTCTCTTGGCATCAACCAGCGAGTGAAGACCCGAAAGAAACCCTTTACTCTGGACTCGCACCATTACTCGAGCAACCCAAGTTCACTTGAGCACGTTCTTCCCTCACTCGAGCACAAGGCAATGTACTCGAGCATTATTCATAAAACCCAGACGAACTCGAAGCAGAAGAGGGAAAAACTCACGCATCACTCGAGCACGTTCATCCTCTGCTCGAGTGATGTTTATCAGAGACCCAAAAACGCAGAAAAACCAGAAAACACCAGATGGTCAAAATCATGCCCAATGGTTCCCAAACTCCTCTCAAAGCTCATACATTTCAAGCACTAACTAGGGAACACAATGGCAACTCCAAAAACACCCCAAAAACCACTTTGACCACAATCAAACACTAAGGTCTCTATGATACACAATATCCAAATTTCATTCCACTTAATTCCAACATTCCAAATCATATTCAATACTCAAATAACTCCACAATGATTCATTTCTAACATCAACCACCATAAAATCCACATTTTCAACATTTGGCATAATTAGGGCAAATTTTCCAGATTTTACCAACTTAGCCAAAAATTCACAAACAATATACCAGAATGCTCTAAATGCCTACCTCTTCTCTTTGCTCAATCCTGAATCTTGATTCTCCAATCTTCCAATTTCGACTCACACACAAATCACCATTTCTCAAGATTCTACAACCACCACCATAAAGCTCTCATTGAGATGAACAATATTAGAAAAGAGGTTTTGAGCAAAGGAGGAGCATTTCTTACCAAAGATCAAAGCTTTATACTTTCTCTTTCCCAAGCTTGTTCAGCGAAAATGGAGGAAGGAAGAGAGAGAAAATGGGATATGGAGGAGATGATGATGAAGATGAAAAAGTCAACACTTTCTCCCACACACACACACTCAACCGAATAGGAGAGAGAGAATGAGGGAGAAAAGTGCTATTTTGTCCTTTTGTGGCTTCATCCAATAGCTCACACAATGCCACATGTCATCATCTTAGTTACTCCCTCAAAGGCTCACCAACATCACAACACATAGGATCCCGACCCATGGTCAAAGAATCACAACCCTTGATCTTAAATACCACACATATTTATTCCAAAATTCACATTACATTAATTCCAAAAGTGCTTAATTACACTAATTATAATGATTATCATACTAATTAGGCTTAATCACAAATCGGGATATTACAGAGGGTACATTGCCCAATCTATGGTTGTAAGCCTAGTGGAGGTATGGACTGGTAAGGGTTCTTATAGTAGTTGGCCCTAAATACATGTGTGTAACTTCCTGAATTTCAGTCACTAAAATTTCTTATATTTAAGGGAATAGAATGGTGAATATTGATATACTTTGAACAACCTTTGGCTATAAATTCTTAATCATAGACATTAAACACTAAAAATTGGAATATAAACAATGCTCTAAGTGAAATTTCCTGTGAGGTGGTGAGTTTGTTAAGTGGTTTTGGATTATCAAATGATGTCCAAAAATTGTGAAATTTTCCAAAATGAAGTAGACACTCCAAGCTTTAATTTGATAGGTCATGGGAATTATTTTGAGATGTACGCAAAGAGTTATGAATTTTTGAAGTTGGCTCAGTGAAATTGGCTAACATTCATGGCATTATCCAAAAACAAGAATTTTAGGAATGTTAAGCTTCCAGTTGGCTAAAAGGTATATTTTCCCTTGAAACTAAACTCAATAAGAGTTTCATAGACTTTGGAATCTCCAAATGAGTTTCTACAAATAAAGTTATCATTTTTCAAAGTTTATGAAAAATCTACTAGAATTGCCAACTATTATGAATTTAGGGGAAAAAAAGGTAATGGCAATGATATAAATTGTGGAATAAAGTAAAAGCCCATATTTTCCCTTTATTGGTGGATATTTGCTACCAAAATATTAAAGGAGAAGAAAAATATTTACTTGGAAGATAATCATGCCAAGTGGCATCACCTGTCAGGATCGGTAGGCATAGCGGAAGAATTTTTTAAAAATGTTTACCGATCCTAATCGAGGATATATCAACGGCATTTAAATCGAGTTAGAAGGATTCATACCTTTTATGATTTAGTGTTTTCACGATCTCTAGGAGCCAACACGTCAGGTCCGCTCCCTCTACCGGTATCCACACAAATGCTTTCCAACCGAGACTGCGTGCTAGCGCCTCTAATGTCTCATAGGGTTTCCCTTACGGCTCTCAATTCTAATGTGTATCTCAGTATATCTGCTCTATCAAGTTTATAACCTGTGAGGGTTATTTTCAAATTTCAAAATTAATCATCATTAATTTTGAAATTAATTAATTATTAATTATCTTGATGAGTTAATTAAATAAATTCAGTTTAAATTAAATCTGTACAATAGTTTAAATTTAACCTATTTATTTAATCCAAATAAAGAGCCATTAGATTTAATTTATCTTCCTAAATTAAATCTGAGATACTATATCTCTATCATATTAGTTATTAAATTTAATATATCTTAATAAATTAAATTTAAAACTAACACAATATAATAATATCATATAATATATATACATATATATATATATAAGATATATATATTTCGAAAATATATATCTATATAATATTATTAATGAATTTTATATTATATATATATATAAAATTCGTTCACCATAAATTAAATATTATCTCGTGTTGGGCCATTCTTGTGTACGACCCTGTAAGCCCATATGAAGTTGGCAGTGGGCCAATAACTATACTAACCCAAAAGTCGCAAGCGGCCTCTAGCAAGACATTACGACTACTCAATTCATATGAGAATCGTTATCACGATGCAACCTGTCATACAACCATGTCACGTCCCTTTTGTCACATGATATATTGATCAAGGATAAGGAATGGATAATGTCATCCTCTTGTTCCTGACCATTACTTTCTCGATTCCTGAGTAGCCTGATAATAGAGACGGAAACTCCTTTCCATCATAGTATGGCCATACATTTCTCAGACTCACTCATCGAGGGGCCCAGTAATATCTCTCTACTAATGTGAGGGACAAATTCCATCTTGATCATTGATATTCCTCTGCATGAAAAACCACCAAGCCCGATCATAGCCTTTATCATCACCCGGTCAAAAGTGACTTTTGACTAGTTTAAAGCTTAGCAACTCTCATGTAGGAATCCATGATAACCTCAGGTTTAAGGGCATTGTGACATGGTTATACATGAGAAAAGCTTATGACTTGATCCATGTAGCTTTCTCATAGTGGGTCGGTCCAGCACCTTGTACTCTTACAAGTGCCTAAGACTTTGATTCGTATCTCCATATCTTATCAAAGTCATACTGATCTTGTTTCATCTCTGCTCCCGTATTGATGACCGACCAGGGACATTTTTGGACAATCTTTATGAATTATCCAAGGATACAATTATCACAGTTAACATGCAAATAATATGATAACAAAATGGAGAAATTTCATTAAAATATAATGTTCAAAGTACAATGATTGGCCCTTAGGGCACAATTTCCAACATCACCTTAAGCTAAGGGATTAAATAATAATTGATTAAGGTTTGGGCACATGTTTAATTAAGAATAAAATACTATATCTTGTGCATTTGGTTAGGTTAATAAGATAAAGCCCATTTAGTTTGTGGAGGCCTTAAGGTGGCATCTTTTTGGGCTAGCAAAAGGGGAAGGAGATTGGTTCAAATGTAATGAGAAGGTTATGACAAATTAACAAGAGATAAGGCCCACGTACTAGCTTGTGTCATAAACCCCTAATTAAATATTTAATTAAAGAGATGATGAAGATATTTATGAAGCTTTGTCTTCATCTTTCTCTCCTCACTTTCATCCAAGCTCAACAAATAGAGAAAGAGAGAAGCTTTTTAGAATTTTGAGAAAGAGGGCAGGAGGAAGCAAAAATCAAACGTAAGGCTTGTGCTTTCAAGTTTTTAAGCTTCCTAACTTGTGTAACACCTCTTCTAAGCTCTTGATCTCCATGAAAAATTGTGTGTAGCAAGCAAATCTTTAAGAAAAGAGAGAGAGAGAGAGGGAGACATGTAGAGAGAGAAAGTTGGAGAAACTAAAGGTAACTTCAAGAACTTCAATTCCATTGGTGTATTGTTGTTGGCGTTGTGGTTCTTGTCATGATTTGTGGTTTGGTTGATGATTTTGTAAAGTTGGGATGTTGAAACCCTAAGGGGTTATGCTGCCCAAATTTCTACAAATAATGTTCAAAAGGTGTTTAAGTGGTTAAACAAGTGTTCAGGCATGAAAAAAATTTGTTTTATGGAATAAAACATAAATCCCCAATGTTTCCCAATTAATTCTAGATTTCATCCAAACATGATTTAGCAGTGTTTGGATTGGATTTTGGTGTTTTTGATGATTTTATTGGGTTTAGAATGGAAAATTGTGTAGGGTTGATGTTGAACATGTTATGAGAAAAGCCATTAAAAGTGAATACCCCTTAAAACCCTAGTAGGGGCTGTCAAGGGCAAAACTGTCATTTGATAGTGATTTTGTAAAACCTAAGGTCAAAAATGGATTATACATGTAAAACTATGTAGAAATAGCCTTGGTCAAAATTTCTAGAAAAGTACAAGCGGACCAGGTAAAAAGGGACCTAGACAGGGTCTCTGGGGCATTTTGGTAATTTTGCATTTTTAGACTAATACAACCAACAAAAGCAATTTGGAAAAGTCTAAAGTGATACATGAATGAGTATTAACCTGATTCTTGTAAAATTGGAATTTTAGGACTAGACTGTTGAGCCTGAGCCAGTCCGAAATAAGAACTCAATTTGCATGTAAAAAGGGGTTTAAGGTAGTAACTCTATCCTTCATACACTATGCCAACATTTATATTTTTGTGTATGCCATCTTTTGTGATATAATTAATTGATGTGCTTATTGCTGAGGAGGGCAATTTGTGTAAATAGAGGCACACTTACTTGGTTGTTGAGTAAGAACCTAACCAAGGTTTTATGGGTAATGGGGGATTGAGCCGCTAACTCATGTATACATGCTGTGATGACTATTTGTGTGGTTAATATGTTACATAATATGGAGCATGAAATATTTAATTTTGGATTTTATATGATCGATTGTATATTACTACTAAGATTCGTTTGAATTTCTCCCTTTTTCAAAATTAAAATATTGTAACAGAAGCTAGCAGCTTTAAGGGCAAAACAGTAAATACCGGTAACTGAAGTGTTCGGGCAAAGAGAGTTATAGCTGTTTGGTTATACTTAGTTTATTTTTAATATTTTGGATAAAAATTGGATAGATTATTAAACCCTATTAGGAGGCATCTGTAATGTAATCAAGTACCTTATATCAATATATTTGCGCTATTCTTGTATACCCGCTAAACCGTGCATTGCTACTCTGATTAATATTAATGATAAGTGGTACGTAAGATCAGGTCTTACAATATGCACATTCCGACTGTGATGATTATAGTGTTATTATTATGTTGCATTATATGCTACTTGTTTTATTTATTTATTGCATTTTATAAGATCGATTGTATATTACTACTGAGATTCTTTGAATTTCACCCTTTCCCCAAAAAATTAAATATTCCAGCTAAAGGAAGCAGCTTAAAGGGTAAAGATGTGAGTATTAACAATTGAAAGGTCTGGTCTAATTTGAGTGCTAACGTTGGATATCTGCATGCTTTTATTATAGTTTAGGTCTGTAAATATTATATTTTAGGTATGTAATTATTATCTACAAGATCTTGTGTAATTCCTTACATTTTTGCCCCTTTTATACGTGTCAGAAGCATTCCTATTCAATTCTTTAGGGGTTGATTTTTGTATTTCTGGCTATTGAGCTGTTATTCTTACCATGTTCATATATTAGAGTTAGTTCTATTTCTCCACTATTACTTTTAGTTTTGGTGATCCCGATTATCATTCAATTCTTATACGCGTCCATTCTAACAATTCATACTATTCATACAAATATCTAGGGTGTACAGTTAATACATACAATAAATTATTACACATTATTCCTTCTGACTTCTTCATCTTCTTTCCTTCTGGTACATCTTCAACATTCTTTTCTTTCATACTCCCATGCTTATATGGTTGGTGGGGGAGGGTGAGATTTGGAGGAATCTCAGTAGTAAACATTACAAACAATGTATGTAAGATGAATGCTAGTGCATGATATGCTTGCCTTACTTAGGCTCATGTTCACATCATGATTCTGCATGCTCAATGTCTCGTGCAACATACTTATGGCCACAACAAAAATAGAAATAGAGCTTCATTCATTCATATATGCTTCACATAATCAAGCAAAGAAATACAACAAATCAATACATAGCATAAACATCACATACAAACAAGTAAGTAAGTTCACTACCTTTGGACAAAGTCCTTCTTCTTGTCCCCTTTTCTTCCAACCATTGAACCTTCTTAGAAATTCTTCTAGGCTTCTTCTTTCTTGCCTTCTCATGGCCCTAGATATATAATCATATACTTAGTGCCATGATAAAAAAATTCTCAATGGGCTACTTTAGCCTCAGGAGCTTTCTTCACCCTTGGAGTTCACGCCCATTCTTTCTTAAATTTGCATGGTAGCCAAAAGCTGCCAGCATTTTGACCAAACTTTGAAAATTTATAATTAGTTCTATAGAACTCTAAGTGGGGTGGTTCAAATTACTAATTAAATCTATTTGAGTCTATTTTAAAGATAAAATATTACTAAGAGCCAATTCTAGCAACACATTCTAGAATCACGACCAAAGCCACACTGGTCCAGGATTCTATCCAGATGCAATACCTAACTTCAAAAATTCATAACTCCAAATGTACTGACCTAAATAGTACATATTACATATTAAATTAAAGCTTGACATGTATGCTTTTATTTTGAAAATATCATAATCATTGCATCACGTTTGAGCATTCTAAAACTCACTATAACCAAGCTATCTCCCAGAAAATGAAATCTAGTAGCACTATATTGAAATCCCAATTTTCCGATTTCAAATCCATTTTTTCTAATATTATATCAAAAACCTACTCCTACACAATTTTTCCCAAAGAATCCATTGGAGAGCTCAAAATTAGCAAAATCATTCTCCTTCTACCTACCCTGTTCAGACTAGAAAATTAGGGCACAAAGCAACAATTCACCAATTCACAATTTCTTCATCAAACTAGTCTCATATGCTCTAAAAACTTCATATAAGATCATCTATATGGTCATAACACCATTAAACCCTAATTTTTCTTAATGACCAAAATTCAGGGCAGCCAATCAAATCCACCATACTCAACCAAACAACATAATATATATTTCAAATTAAAGCCTAACTTTACCACTTGCTCTTTCTTGAGCTCTTTCTTTGGTTCTCCAACTTGGGTTCCTGCAAGATAACTCAAAACATCTCCTCTTGAAATTCTAAAACTATAGAAATGAAGCTCTCATCAAGAGGAACAATGTTAAAGAAGAGACTTTGAGCTAAAAAAGTGATTATCAAGGTGAAAATCAAGGTAGAAGATCTCACCTTGTTCTTGAACTTTAAGTTCTCCCCTTTCTCTTTCCTTCTTTTTTTTTCTATTTTGGGAGGCTTGGCCAACTTTTAATGAATAAGAGAGAGAGAGAGAGAGAGAGAGAGAGAGAGAAAGAGTATTAGTTTTAATATCCATTTCATTGGTTCTTGAATTCTTAGATGAAAATTATCCAATGAACAAGAGAAAATCCAAGTGTCACAATGTTATATTGTCTTGCAAAAGTAGATTGATTAGATTAACTATATTTAGCCAAATGGTCTTCTTTCCTCCTTCCTTCTCCCTTGACTGAATTTGGTATCCCAAAAGAAGGGAATTATGTTGACAAATTCCTTCTTGAAAGCTTGATTTTTGGGCCCACCTTCTAAATTGACCAATTATGTAGTCTTCTTGACTTTATTTTCTTGGTCAAATGATGCTAGATTTCTTCAATTGCAAAATCTCTTTTTCTTTATTTGGGATCTTGATGAAATTAATTGAGAAAAAAGGAGAAAGATATGTGGACTAATTGATCTCTTGGTTCTTGCTTTATTTATACCTAGCCACAATTGTTAACTTTTCAAATGGAAAAGTGAAGTAGTATATCATTTAAATTCTCTTTCCTTATTCCTCTTCATCTTGGACATTTTTGATCAAGGAAAAAGGAATTAATTGCCTCTTCATCTTCATTATTGCTCTTGCTTTTCAAGAGCTAATCTTGACCCTTCATTTTAGGTTTCCAATTCAAACCTCAAGATCAAGTGGCCATTGTCTCTTTTGCCTTTTCAAGAGCCACACTAGGATCTGGGATAGTCATCAATGGTGTGAATATCAGTCTCTCTCTTAGCTTTTAGAAGCTTACACTCACAGTTACCATTCTACTTAAACACATTTCTTTCATTCACATTAGCTCTATCAATGGTCAAGGGATTTGGGAGATATTCTCAATAAATCTCTGGTACAAACTAGCAAGACCCAGACAACTGCATATTTGTGTACTAGTTCCTGGCCTCTTCTAGTTCAATACTATTCATTATACCATACTCGCAGTATGTCATACCTATATGCCTTTGATCACCATTCATCTTACTAAGATGACTATCTAACCTGGAGATCCCTTATGACATTCACTAGTCCTCTGGAGATACTAGATGCTATCCTCACAGGGAAACAAAAGTAATACTAACTTCTTGATATAGCTTTTCTATGTATTCCCATAACATAGAGTGGTGATCTAATTCTTAGTTAGCACTAGAGATCCAAGAGTCAGCAACAAAATCTGTATCCTATGCTACCTTATTTATCTCTTAAAGTCTTAAGTTCATTGAATTAACATCCCAAAGGGTCACCCATCTCGAGATTTCTCTTGCCTAAACACGCTTAACGACGAAGTTCATTTGGAATTCGGGTCACATGCCAATCTGGAATTAGATATATCAGAGCTCATACCTATCTCCACTACGTACACATCACTATTTTCTGCCTCTACATCACTATTCTCTAAGTTTGTCTACCCATAACTCTTAATCCTATTATCACTCAGGATTATTTTAGTATTACTCATGGATACTATTCACATCAATAGAGCATACTAGCCAAAAGCCAGAATCTCATGCTCTGATACCAATAAATGTAACACTTGTTCCTTATACCTCTTTATTATGCATTGAAGCGATGTCATTATTTTTATGGCTTAGTAGAATCATTAAATAATTTTCTAGCTAAAAATTTTCACATTTATTTATGGGGCATTATCTATTTGGTAAAGGACGTATTTACCAGATTATTTAACTTTATTCACTAGGTTACTTAATTCTTTTCATTCCTTATTATAAGAGTATCTCTCTATTTATTTAACCACTCTGCTTACTTAACTAATGAGCTTGTACTGTGTGATTACCCATTCCTAGTTCAATTATCGTGCTTTTGAAGAACATCCATCCATTATGCAGGTTATACAATTAACCATTTCAAATATTAATTATACATAACGGATTAGTGTGTCTTAGTCTTCATCTCCTTATCGCAACTTTTTCATCTGGCGCAATGTCCTACACTCCTCTACTGTGCTTACGTGCTTGTCTAGTTGGTTGAGGAAGGGTGAGATTCGGGGGAATCTCAGTACCAAACAATACCACTTAGCATGCATGATAAAAGCTTAATGTATGACATGCTTGCCTTACATGAATTTATGCTAACATAATGACATATCTGTATGCTCAATGTATCATACATCATACTCATACTCATGTGCATGTTTCTTTTTACTTGTCCATAACTGATTATTACTTGTATTCTTACTACCTTTAATTCAAATTCTGCTAGTTATCTAATGTTGTTGCAATAGTTTCTGTACAGTACAATTCTACACATTGCAGTTTCACTATTTACAGAAATAGGCAGATTTTCAATCAATTTTGGAAATTCATAATTAATTATAGGAAAATTTAATTTGACACATTCCAAAGCCTATGTGAAGCTTTTTAAATTCACTTATGTATAAAAGTACTTAAGTCTAACCATAGTTATAACACTTTTCCCAGCAATTCACCAAACTCTACTGTTCTGAGATTGCTTTCCAGAAAAATAGGGCTCAACTTTTAAAATCCATATCTTTTAATGTACTTGTCCAAAAATCATGGTTTACCTATCAAATTAAAGCTGTAGATGTCGACTTTAATCCTATCAAATTTCATAACTTTTGGATAAGGTTTGACAAACGAATTTCAATGCATAATAACATTGCCTCCAGTGAAGCAAATCAAACACCATTTCCTTTCAATTTTCAAAACTTTTAGATTTGTATACCAACATCCAAAAATCATGAACACATGTATTCCTACATAATTTTCCCTTCTAAATCCAATTGAACCATCAAAATTACAAAATTCCAACTCCTTCCTATGGTTTTGCATTTGGCCAAAACTTTGAACCCTTAGGAGAGAAGTTGTGTTTTATTGATTTCTCTTGATTAACCACTTCCTTTTCACTTATAATCACAAGATTAACTACTCAAACACTTAGTAAGACTTATTTGACAAAATTTTGATAGCACAATCCCTTAGTGTTATTTCACAAAAACAACTAAACCAAGCCAATCACAACATCAACAACCATAACAACAACACATAAGGCAAGAGGATCAAAGTTTTGGAGATTGCCTCTTGCTTTCCCAACTTTCTGTCTTTAGGATGCCACTTCCCTCTCTCTCTCTCTTCTCTCTTGATTTTTCTTGCTAACCATGATTTTCAAGAAGAAGAAGAGGTTATAAGAATTTCTAGGTAGATTAGAAGGCATAAGCACTTTGATTTCAATCTCTTACTTTAGATTCTAGCTTCTTGAAACCCTAGCCCTTCTTGTTCTTCAAGCTCTTCTTAAAACTCTCTTATCTTTTTATTTGTTTAAATTTGGCCAAAAATGGAAGGAAGGAAAGAGATAATGAAGGCTTAAGAATATCTCACTTCTTGCCTTATGGTATATTATTGTTTAATGCAATTTCACATGTGCATGTTTCTTTTTACTTGGCCATAATTAATTCTCATTCATGAATTAAATATGGACCAAGCATTTGTATTTCCCTTTTACCAAAATTTAAGAGAAAATAGGGGAATAAAATTTGCCTCTTGCATTTCACTTAATTCCCTTCTTCCAAATAATTAATGGTGTCATATTACTTCTTGACTTTTCCATTTTTTCCCAATTGGTCTCAATGCTCCAAATTAATATTTATCTCCCAAATAATTATTTTCCCTCTCCTTTCCCTATTTGGCTAAAAATGTGGTCCAATATTAGGAGAAAATAATTAGCTTCTTGTTTTATGGCAAATTACCATTTTGCCATTACATTTTATGATTTATTGAAATAAACAATTCCTTGCTCCTTTTTCTTTTGGTTTGGACAAATTTTAGCACTAGTATTGAGCCAAGATTTGTGTTCTTTCATGATCAAATTTAGGCTACAATGTTAGGCTTTTTAGTGGACAAGAGTTGCTCCTTTGTGTCCAAGCTTAGCCAAGTTGTGTGTAACCACCGATTAGAGTATTTATCGTTTTATGTACATCACAATTCACCATTTTATTCCATTAAATGTATCTATTACATAGAAGTAATATTGGTGACTAAAAATGGGATGTTACACAAATCAAGTTCAGATGGTATTTAAATGGTTAGATATGTGATTAGGAGTGAAAATGAAGGAGCTTTAATGTTACATCAAGAAAATCACATTTTCCCTTTTCTTTGTTTAAGTTTTGGCCAGACTTAGATCAAGGGGTTAGGGTTGGAATTCCATTAATCAGATGGTTCCATTGTCTTTAGAAGGGAAAATTGTGTAGGGTATCTGTTAAGTGTGAATTGCAAAAAGCCTTGGAATGTTAAATGACAAAAAGAACCCTAAAATCCTAAATAGGAGCTGCTAAGGCCAAAACTGCCTTTTGGTAGTGAATTTAACAATTCTGAAATTCATAATCAATTCTACATGTACAATTGTGTAGGACTAGCCTAGGTCATAATTTTTTAAAAAGTACAGTTGGATCGGCACAAAGGGACTTGGACTGGGTCCTTGGGACATTTTGGTCATTTTGTAATTTTAAACTAAGATAACCAACAAAATGAGTTTGAAAGAGTCTAGATTGATACATGAATGAGTATTAACTCAATTCTTGTAAAACATAAAATTTTAGGACCAGACGGTTACCCCGAGCTGGAACAAAATTTAGGAATAGTTGTGAGCTGAAAAAGGAAACCAAAGGTAGTAACTCTATCCCTCTTACACTGTGTGAACATGTATATGCTTTATGTACACCGTCTTCTGTGATACGCATGATGCACTTTCTAATTGGTGTGGTAAAATCACAAGTATTGTCCAGGGGAGAAGCACTAATACCCTAATAGCCCCAAAAAGGGATCCAATTGTGAGAATTCAATACCAAGAGGGTACACTCCCCAATCTATGGTCAAAAGCCCAGCTAAATTTTAGAAATCAGTGGCTAATAGTAGTTGGCCCTGACTCAGGATCTAACAGTCGCTGGCCTTGAAATATGTGCACATATCGATAAATTTTATTACAGTGTATTTATTATATTGCATTATATGGTACCTAGCATAATTATTTGTTGTATTTTATATCATTGATTGCCTGTTACTATTGAGATTTATTTGAATCTCACCTTTTTTCAAATTTAAAAATATTCCAGTAGAAGGTAGCATCTTTAGGGGCAAAATGTTAATATTGGCAATTAAGGTATCCGGGTTAAGAAGTGGAGTTGTTGGTTATAGTTGGTTTATTTTGAGAGTTTTGGACAAATTTGATATTTTCAAACCTTATGGGAACTTCTATATTGCAAACAAATACTCTTTATCATTATATTTGTACTATTTCTGTATGCCTATGGAACTGTGCCTTTATCACTCTGGGAACTATCGAAATGTTAAGTGGTTTGACAAGAATCTCAATGGTAACAACAATTAATCAAGTATAATGCATGTTTATGAAGCATGCTAAATAAACCATCATATTATCAGCAAATACCATAAACAATATTCAGGAAATAGTATACCGCTTAAACACAAACACATGACCCATTGGTCCAATACCACAGGGCTTGGTTTTAACTACCTCAGGCGTCGACCTAGAATCATCATCTAAATGCATCTGCCAAAATAAGGACATATTGATCCAATAGGTCTTATGGCCTAAAAACACAGCGATGGTAAAACCATACATACAGAATACAAGAGAGAAAGAGTTACTACCTCATAGCCTTTCCGATCACCTCTTCTTCTTCGGGTTCAGGTAGTTGTCGAATCCCGAACAAATGTCAAATCCTATAATTTGTGAAAATGGGTCATTATTTGATCCAATGCCATCAGCATAAGGAACACTATGTTATTCTTGATCCATTCTTATCTCTGTCCTTTTTTCAACTTTTTTGGTTATCTTTTGTATTCTAAGACATATTATATGTCTTCTTCTCTTGCGATTTGGGTATTCAATATGGCCACTATGGATCTCTATATCATGTTTCTAATCTTCATGCTTCTTCTAATTACAATTCCCTTCTAAATGTTGAAAATTCAAGGATTAACCATAATCTAAACTTCAAAAATTCATAACTTAATATAAAAGAATCCAAATAAGGTGATTCAAGTTCCAATGTGAAGATCTTTAAGTCCTCTATAAGGGTAAAATACTATTCAGTTAAAATTTCAAATATCCTTGACCAACACATCAATCTCAGGGCTCAATCAAGATTTGGTACCTCAACTTTAACAGATTATAACTTACAAACTACACACCCAAATAACATATTTTATATATCATCTTAAAGCTTAAGTTGTCTATTAATAACATGAAAAATATGATAATCATTAGGCAAGATTTGACTATCCAAAACACAACCCAAAGCAATCTGACTCCAGAAAACAAATATGGCAGCAACTAACATCAATAAATCCTTAAGTTCCAAATTTAGGGTTTTTAATCCAATCATCCAAAAATCATAACCACAAGCTATTTTTACATAATTTGCCCATAAAATCCATTTCTAACCTAAAATTTATAAAATTCTAGTTCTAACACTATGAACTCTACTTGGCCTAAACATTAGGGTTTTTGGCCAAAATCTGGTTTTCGATTATGATGCTTTTAGAATCACTTCCTTACCTTAATCCCATACAAATTTTCATGTTAAACATATTGGAAGCCTTAAAAACACCAACATCATATTCTTCATATTGTTTTAGGTTTGGCCGAAAATAACCTTAAGCCTTAACAAGTTTGTTTTGCCAATTTGATAATAAAACTTATCAAATATCATCATCAAACCTCATTTAGCATCTTATTTAATATTATAAGAACATCAAACCCTAATTTTCACTCTTTGGCTAAAACCCTAGGGCAGTAACATAGTCTCATAAAACTTTACAAAACCTCAAGAGATTATACTTAAATCAAAGCTCACACTTACCTCTACTCGACGCTATGATCGGTTCTTGATTCTGACAGCACCTTCACCTTAGAAGTAGTACAAAAATCCTCTGTTTGAAAATCCAGAACCATAGAAATCTAGCTCTTGATGAGTTGAATGAGACTTGGGAAGGCTCTATTGGCCAGAAATGCTAATTCAAGATCGAAATTCTATAAGAACGCTCTAGGATTTCAAGAACACTTCAAACTTCTCTCCTTTTTCTTTTTCTTGGAATTTTCTCTATTTCCCCCCTAATTTTTATTTGCTGGCTGAAATTTAGTAAAGGTTGGAGGGTGTTAGATGCTCTTGATGACACGTGTTAAGTGTTAAAAATCTTAGGGTCCTAGACTTTATTTTTTTAAAATACGGCTGACCTAGACACTGGAGAATTCACTTGACTTACTTGAGGGGTGTCAGGGGAAAGTCATGTGTCCAATGTGAAATCATTCTCTCTCTTCCTTCCTCTTGCCTGACTTTCATGTTAGGAGAGTGAAGTTCAGTGATTTCATCTGGCTTTCATAAGCGGTACTGGGAAAAGTTGGACACGTGGCTCAGTTGGAGGCCGATGAGTCATGCTGGCTAATTCAACTTGTGATAAGTGAGGGCTAGGTAGTGCCTTTTATTAAACCAACCCAAAAGCTACCTTTCCAAAAAGCTGCTTACAAAAAGCCACTTCATTAAAGCTACTTTATGCAGAGTCTATTCGGAATAGCACTATGTGTGCTTATATATGCCTGTATATCTTATAGCACACAATGTGTCTATGTATGCCTTAAAATAGTTCCATATATGTAGTGCCTTGGGAAACTTTTGGGTGTATACTAGCATATCTTGGAAAACTTTGGATATTCATGTAATCATCATTAGATGGTGCCATACTTTGCCTAAGTGCCATATGTATATGGCACCATGTGTGTCTCTTAAGGAGGCACCAAGTGCCTTCATACACTCGTCTATAGGTGTATTTATTCAACTAATTCCACATACAAAGCAATACGGGTTACGAAATCTCAATATATTATAATTGATGCCAAATATCTACTTTGTCACTTGCTCTCCCATTTTAACTTCCAAATCACTGCTAATAGAAGTTCTTATAGTAACACCTCTTACCAATTACCTAACTTAGAGAGTTTTAAAACATTTAGCTATAACCTCAATAGAAAAAGCAAGTGACTTATACTACATGGCTATCCAGGTTATGAAAGAATCATGTTATTTTTCAAAACATTTTCCATCATATAGGAAAAAATGCAACTACAACTTAGAGCTATTAATGTTATAAAAGAACACAACATATTTATGTATCTTAACCATAATAGAAAAGGAAAACTTGGTTGGAAGTTTGTCATGAATAATTAAAATGGTTCATATAATCACATGCAAGAAAACTAGTAAACTGACCCCTATAGCAGTAATAGTAGATAAAATAGCTCAACTCTTGGCCTCTAGCCTCACAACAAGTACAACATAGGAGATCTCAGCCTCTGGCCCATAAATAAATCCAAATGAAAATACTTAAAATTTGAAGTATTTATGGATCCATAAATTAAAAGAAAGTAAACATAGTTCATGCATTAATCTGACCAACTCGTCACACCAAAGCAATCTGTTAGTGTAGTGAGGAAAACAATGACTTGACAATTCTAAAGAAGCATACTTGATGATGGTAATTAAGCATTAAAATGTGATTGTAATGAAATAAACTGTTCGCAAGAACCTAAGTGGAATTTCTCTTTTAGTGACTTCCCCAAAGCTCCTACCATATTGTTACATCATGAAAATTGTTAAATATAAGGGGTGACATAGACATGTCAATAACTATATTCCATCTTACAATGTAATTACTATGTGCTCATAAAGTGCCAAGTAGACAATTCACAAATCATAATATGCACAAACTAATAACAACATCACAATATAATAAGAGATTATGAATGCAGACACAACCTAAGTCCTATTAGTTCAATTTTGACCTTATAGACTACATGTCAACTTAAACCCATAGGCTAACTCTCACCTTAGGCTGGGAGCTCTAACAAGCTCTTTGATACGTGATGTGGATCATCCAAAATACTGTAAAGCACACAATAGACCATGAGTTCCCTTACCTTTTCTTGTGAGGTGTCATAGTCCTAGGTTACCCCTTAAGGACAATGAAAGGGCTAACCTTAGTATACCTAATGGTGCTTACTATGTGACATAAAATATCAATCAAGTTCTTTATCTTCCTGCCATGTAATTATCATTTATCTTTAAACTACAATGTCTCAATCATATATGCATTAGATTAGCCTCAAGTCTCATGACTTCAGCTAACAATCACTACTACAAAAAATGCTTTTATGATGATTATTATTTGTCATATATAATGGTTTTGAACTGTCATATATGTGGATGCTATAAATATGCTCTGTATAGATAAATTACAGTTCTGAAACATTATTTATTCTAAACCTATTATAATGGTTATAATATAATACCTATTATGTATTAAGGCTTGGTGAAACCATAATATGCACATTGCTGGAATAATAATTAATTGGCACTTGTAAACAACTGAAATAAAATATGGCAATGATTGAATAATTCATAATGGTTCTGCTTTAGCAACCACTATATATGTATTAAGATATATAACGATTCTTTCACAATAACCATTATATATGTATAGTAAAGCAAATGGATTTATTTAAACAATCGTACATATAGTTGACATAAATAATGGTTGTTAGGTAATAGCTGTGATTTATCAAAGGTAAGTTTTTTTAAAAAAAAATTGGGGGAGGGGTTCTACTTTCGATATCCCTTTTACATATACGTTTTTACAGAATGAATCAGAATATATGTTTACCTTCATTCATATACATAACAATAGAACGAATTAGAATATATTTACAGTCATTCATGTACATGTATACACTATTACAACAAAAAATTTAAAACAAACACATTAGTGTCTAGAAATTTATAGTCATTTGAAGGTTTCACTCTCCTACTAATATTGTAAAGATGTTGCCAACTCTTCAGCCACTTCTTCCATTTGTGAGTAGCTAAACATCATATAGGAAGCAATAAAATACTATACACAAAAGGAAACAATAGATGGAAGTTAGATAATGTAGTATATTGCTGACTCAATGTATATATGAACGCATTAAGCATATAATATACCTTATTTGTATCAATATTTTTAGGCATATGTGATTATGTCCTTCATGTACTGTATCTGTAGTACCCATCCGTAGTACCCACAATCATTACTCATGTCTCGTTGGTTTGGGTACTATAAGGAAATGAGAAGAACCTTTTATCAATCAATTATATATATAAACTATATGTGTACTTTAATTTAATATTATAGTCATTAGTGAATAATATATACACCTTCAGACCCAGCCATTAGAAGACACTTCTGGAGCAGCCATCAGAGAGGTTGTTTTTGGTGCAGTTGAGGCCATTTTGAGTGTAATACCCCAAATTCTGAGACTTGAGGCTAGAGAATAAGCCTGAGATTAGTGGATTGTGAAGCCCCAGTTTAGCAAGATCCTAAATTGTAATTAAGAGATAATGACTCCAAAAGTGGATGTGGTTAGTGATGAATAAACCCTTTTAGAGATTATGGTGTGATTTGGCACCTGATGTGATTCGTATGTGTTGTGAGCAGTGCCGAAACCCTGTATTTAAGTTCAATTATGGATTAACATCTAAATTGACTTAAAATAGAGGGGAGGGTACATTGTGGAATAAAAGGAATGATATGGTGTGTTTGGTGGTGATTTAAGAGGAATTACCATAATCAGGGACAAAACGGTAAAGTTACCGATCAATGGATCGGTTACCGAAGAGGAAACTCATTGGTAACTTCTAGATCAATGGTTAGGATTGATTTGTGTAAAGATCAAAGGGTGGAATCAAGTGTATGTGTGTGTATGTGAACTCATGGAAGATGGAATAAGATGTTGACACTTGGCAAGTTTTGGACCCTTGGATCTTGGTCAAATTGTCAACACATTCCCTCTCTCCTCTCCTCTCTATTTGGACGTTTTTGGGCTCTTCAAAATCTGCATTCACTTCATCTCTTCATCTTCATCTCTCTCTCTCTCTTGCTCTCCATTTTCGCTTAGCTCAAAGTGGAAAGAGAAAGAAGAAATTCAAGGTATGGTGCTCTAAATGGCCTCTAATGCTTAAACACCTTTCTTTAATGTTGTTCATAGTGATGAGAGCTTCATCTCTATGGTTTTAGATTCTTGATTGGAGGTGTTTGATGGCTTGAGGAAATTTAGAAAGATGAAGAATCAAAGAATTGGTTTGGGAAAGAGGAAGAGGTGAGTATTTGAAGCCTTTTGATCTAAGTTTTGTGATTTGTGGATGAGTTTTGTGAATTGTGAATTTTGCCCTGATTTTGGTAGAATTGTGAAATGCATGAATTGTCATGTGTTTTTTGTTGAAAATGGTGAATTGTGGTTAAATTGATGCCATAGTGTGTTTTGGTGTCATTGGAATTGGTTTGAGAACTTGGAATGAAAAGAATGGCAATGTGGTGTTTGTGTTGTGATTTGTGATGAAATGTTGTGATTGTTGGTAAAACATGTCAATGTGATGTGAATTTGGTTGATTTGGTATTTCCAATGGATTCCTTGTGAAATTTTGTGTGAGAATGATGTTTGATATGAAAATTGGACCATTGGAAGCCAATTGTGCAAATTTGGAATTCTGTCTTTTGAAACTCTGTTCTGGACAGTCTTCTTGTGTTGCCATTTTGAATGGGTAAATGATGTCAGAAAATTCTGAAACTATCCATTCTTGAAGTTCACATCCCAAGCTTCAAAATGGACATATAAATTGTGTCATTTCGTTTTGTGAACTGGGATTTATGTTTGCCCAAAGTTTGAGGTCGAAACTGGGTTTGATTCTGGAGCAGTATGGATATTTGTGTGATTCTGTATTTTTGTGGTGATTTCCAGTAATGATCCATATTTTTCCTATGAAGAGGACTTGAATAAATTTCATTTGGCTTTGGAATCACCTCATTTCTATTTTTCTGAAATTAGTTATGAATTTTCGAAGTTGCCTTGGCTGCAGCGCAAAAGTTTCTGTGCACGTTTTGGCCGCAGCCAGAAATTCTTGGCTGCTGCCAAAAACCTTCTGTGAGTGTTTTGGCTGCAGCCAGAGGATTCTTGGCTACAGCCAACCCCTATTTTCAGCATTTTGAGATTTTGAAAGGTGATTTCCAACCTAGTACGTTCCAATCCTTTAAGCTTTCGTTGAGCTTATTTTAGCCACCTAAAGGGTGTGAATGGTAACCAACCTTAAGTGATATGAAAGTAAAGATTTGGAATAGAGAATAACCCTATGTACTTGATTTGGTTATAGGGTTGGATATTCGCTTTGATCGTAAGTAGCCGGTGCTGGAGCATACGTGGAAAGAACAAGGGTAGGGAACTTACCTCTCTTACATGCTTTAATATTTGTGTTTGTGTATTAATGCATGTATTGCTTTGCTTGATTATGTGAAACATGTATGAATGATTGTAGCTCTGTTTCTAGTTTTGCTATGGCCATGAGCATGTTGTTGAAACATTGAGCACGCAAATATGTCATTGTGTGAGTATGAGTTATGTATTGCAAGCATGTCATGCATTAAACATATATCATACATGCATATAGGCATTTGTTTCCTACTGAGATTCTCTTGAATCTCACCCTCCCCTACCAACATTTTAGCCAGGGTAGGTGGATCGAGGATGGAGCAAGCAGTCAAGGGCGACAGGACTCATTCGGGTTGTAATCTTTTGATAGTTGGTTATCATAATTGGGATGATTTGTATTCGTATTTGGATATGAGTTGTATATATTGTGGAATGTATATTTGGATATTCGTATTTGGATTTGGATGTGTATATATGGATGTATATTTGATTATGTATAGAGATAAGACTTGTGTAATCCCCGTTTGAGGAATTGTAAAGGGCGAATGTGCCCTATGAATTTTATGTAAAGGTATGAACCCGGAAGTTGCCGGGATGATATTGTTGTACACTCTGATATTTGTATAAATGTGATATTCCGCGTGATGTAAGTGTATTCGAAATTGAATATGAAACCAGGTTAATTAGATTTCGAAACGTATTTGTGAAAACCCTGTCTGGGAGATGGGATTGTAAATGAGTTTTAATTGTTATTGGTCTCTATTTCACTTTAATCACATATTTCAAATATAATTACGGAAGGGGGTTACATTGAGTGCAGTATTTGTACACAACTCTGAGAAGATACAATAAAAAATTATATATATAGAAACATGTAAGATGAACTGAATTATAAGAGATGATAAATAGATAACTTACTGCTTGAATGTTTCCTGCATGTATGGTCTCAAGCCTAGAACCCCGATCATAGAGTCATAATACCAAATCTTTTTGCATAATGTATTTATCATTATGAGCATCCAGTGTTTCCTAACTACAATAATATATCACACTATTAGACAATTACAAAATATATAAAAAATAATTTAAATGGAGTTAATGATGTACCCACCCTTGAATGTAAGGCACAAAGAAGGCCCTCCTGATGAATCCATTCCCTATAAACCTCTTATGATATTGCTTGACATCTTCCTTTATGCCCTCACCCTGGTTATTGAGATTGTCAGGGTGGATGAACTTGATCTTTTCCAGGAGGCCGCAAGGGAGGATATAAGTATGGTACATGTTCTTAAAATGCCAAAACTAACATATCAAAATGTAATCAATGTACTAAGTAGCCAACTATTTAATCATGATTGAAGAAATTCCTCATAAAGAAGTTGACAGAGCTTGTGCATGCCATCTCCTAGTTCAGGACCTTAGAAACAAGCTATTGGCTTACAGCTTCATGTTGGTCTGGTAAATTTTAGAACTCTCTCTCTCTCTCAAATTTTATCATTGAAAACAGATCTGAAGAGAAGAACTTGTCAGTAAACATCTGGAGGGACTTCCAGTTAGATTGAACAACATGCTTATTTTCTGAGAAAAACTTCTTCTTGGATAGATAATTAGGGGTGTGATGCTTCCTCTTCTTAGACTGAATAAGTGTCTTTGACTGGGTACAGAGCTTGGACTTGGTAGGTTGTTTCTTTTGGGAGGTGGACTTCTTGGTCGGCTTGCATACTATAAGCATACGGCGAGGCCACACAATGAAGTCGTCTATAGCCCTTCCTACTATATTCGTGTCTTTGGTGGCTATAAGGAGCGGAGAGCTAGGGTTAATATTGGTATTGGTTTGTACCTTCACATGCTCTTAAAGGATAGGCTCATTATGAAGTATGTTATCCTTTAGACAGTTGAACATGCGGCATGTTGCAATTGTATGGTGTCTAGGGCTATCAACAAAATATTCAACTTCCACCAAGCCCTTAAGAAAATCATGGCTTGGAAATGTGCAGCTGCCTCTAGTACTTGGGCTGCCATTTCCCCCTTGCTGCTTCTTACAATGCTCCTTTATCAGCCCTTATGTGATAAAAAGTATTTGTTTTTGCATTTCATCGTATTATTTGTAGAGCTTTTAATATGTTTCTTCTTTGTTATTTCTCCACGGTTGCCGGTGACCATAATAGTTTATCTTGGTCAATCTTGTAACACCTTGCCTTTAATCGCATAATTATAATTCGATATTCGATAATTAAATTAGATTAGAGACCTTTGGATAAATTAAACTCATTTCAATCTCCCACTTTGTAGTAGGGTTTTCATAAAAACATTCAAAATTTCTTCCTATTCCTGGTCTCCATTTCAAAATTCGAATATAATTACCTGTGCAGTTTATCTACATTTACGTATGACAGAGTGTATTACCAAATCCCCGGCACTCCCGGGTTCTATACATATATAACCTGAGGGTTAATATATCCACTAGGGGATTACATATCCAAAAACGAATACATAATCCATAATTAAGTATAAACAGTAATCCCAGTTCAAAATGTACAACCAACGCTTCCAAAGTCAATATACCCCTAAGGGTCCTAAGAGCTCCGGGTTGGCCTCTTCTCCTTTGAGCCACACGCCCTGTCTGAAAGATTAGTCATAGGAAAGAATGAGATTCGAGAGAATCTCAGTAGTAACAAACCACTCATACAATGTATACACCAAGCATGTATAGATATCACAACCAGCAACAACAACAGCAATAAACTCGAAGATACATGGTTTTCACCATAAACGACAGCACTCACGGCTGTATACACAATACGACAGCTCTCGTTGTAATCTTCATCACGACAGCTTACGCTGGAATCACAATAACGACAGCTTGCACTGTAAACGACAGCTTGCGCTATAAACGACAGCTTACGCTATAAACGACAGCTATCACCAGCTGTAACCGCAGCAGCATCAAGGAATCATCATAAAACAGTGATCCAACACACACATACAAAGCGTTACACACAGTATAAGAGAGAGAGAGTCACTACCTGATCCTTTCCTGATGTCTCTGGGCACTATGGACTCTCGAGGACGGCAAATATCAAACCCTGTAATCAAATTAGGGACAACCCGTCAATTACTTTTCCAAGTTCTTATCTCCATGATACTTTAAGTTGGTTATCATTTGAACTCTTTAGGTGTCTATTATGGGTCTAAACATATGCCTAAAGGGTTAGGAGAAACTACCCCAAAGACCCTCCTTCTTGGAAGAATTTATGAAATTTGGGCTGGCTCACTCGAGTGAAAAGAGTCTCACTCGAGTGATACCCTGCCAGCACTCGAGCACAAGAGGCTGTGCTCGAGCAGAGACCCCTGGAATTCACTCGAGCACTTGCGAGTGAACCCCAGAAAGTGCTTGCCCGAGAGCAAACTTCACTACAATCCTTCACTTTCACTCGAGCACAAACACCTGTGCTCGAGCAGAGACCTCAGGAGCACTCGAGCACCACGGGAGTGAGGCCTGCGAGTGACAACCCGAGAGCATCTCTCAACATTTTCCCCCACCTTCACTCAAGCACAAACACCTGTGCTCGAGCACTGACCCTCAGTGCTCTCGAGCACAAGGAAGTGAGGTCCAGCGAGTGTATACCCGAGAGCAACCCAACTCCCAGGCACAGTTTCACTCGAGCACAAACACCAGTGCTCGAGTGATCTCCCAATGCTCGCAAGTGCCAAGCGCACTCTTGGCAAACTGCCCACGAGTGATAACTTGCAACGCTCACCCCCAGTGTTTTATGCACCCTCACTCGAGCACACACATGCTCACTCGAGCATGTTCATCTTGTGCTCGAGTGAGACCCTTCTCACTCGAGAGATCCTATCAGAAGCCCCAAAAACGCAGCAACTGATAAACTTCTCCAGAATTCACCCAATGAACTCCAATGGTTCTAAAACTTGTGTTAAAGCTCATTCTCACTTATTTCAACACAAGGAACAAACAACCCAAATTCAACTCAATCAACACATTCTCACTCTAAATCATAAAACCACTCAAAACCTCCTTCTAACAAATTTCCCTTATTCAACTTCAAATCAAATTCTAATCACACCCAAGTGTCAAAACTGACCAAATGAACAGTGACACTCTAATCAAAACCTACCCTTCACTTAACATCATAATTAGATCAAATTTCCAGAATTTTCATTGATTAAGCAAACCTTATAACATATATACCAAAATTCTTCACAAACCTACCTCTTAAACTTGCTGAAATCAACACCTTGATTCCACCAACTTTCAGATTTGTCCAACAATCAAACACCACCAATGGAAATTCTGAAATCATAGAAGTCAAGCTCTCAACCTCTTGATCAACATTAATGAAGGGTACATAAGCATATGAAGACCTCTACTTACCAAGACTTAAGCTTTTCTCTTTCTCTTTCCTTAGCTTGTGCAGCGAAAATGGAGGAAATAGAGAGAGAAATGTGTTGGTGAGAGTGATGATCATTGGTTTCTCTTTTTCCCATGCATGCCAACGTTTTGAAGAAAGAGAGGGAAAGGAGGATTAGGTTGAATCTTTGACTTAATCCAATGGTCCTTCTCTTGACACTTGTCACCATCCTATTCTCCCTATCATAATTTCATATAAACTTGCATGCATAAGATTCCACCCCTTGATCTTTCAATCTCAACCATTGATCTTGATTACCAAGGAGTTTTCTCATCGGTAACTAACCAGACGGTTGGTAAATTTACCGTTTTACCCCTGATTAGTACATTACTCATTAAATCATCAATAATGATCTTGATATCATATTACACAACATATACTTCAAAAGTGCTTAATTAATATTAATTACATCATTTAAAGTTATAAATCCTTGATTAAAATCCAGGATGTTACAAATCTTGTCTTGGTCAATCCAAAGTTGGCACCCCAAAGAAGTTCGAGATGGTCAGGCCCCAATATCAGGGCCAATATGTCCTCATCTATAGAAAGGCCACCCTGTGTTGTAACTTTCTACAACATGGCTTGTTGTACATTTAACAATAATGTTAATATTGATAGTTAATTGAAAGTATCCAAAATCACTCAAGTTATGACTATCACCTGAGTTATAACTATATCTTATCAAAAATCACTTTCGAGTCTAACTTGCAATTTTTATTCAGGTTTAAAACTCTCTAAACAAACATTATCACTCAAGTTATTTACTACAAATTTTCAAAATATTCAAGACAACTTGTTAATATGTCCCTATTTTATTATCTATTTTTATATCTATCTATGGGATTTTATAAAGACAACCTACACAAAATAAATGCGAGAAAGGTTAGATTTGTCATATTTTTATTTTCTAGATTAAACTGATTCGTACGAAGATATTTTTGGTCGTGTTTATTGTAGGAAAATTAAAGAATTAAAATAAAAAAGATAATCAAAGCCAAAAAGAGGATGAAGAACTACATAAAAAAGTGGAAATTCATATAGGTTGAAGGATCATGTGAAATACATCCTTAAGATTGCTTTTGGGCCAAATTATAGCATGGTTAGGGCCCATATGTATTAACTTATGTCTTAAGCTCCTTAAATAGGCCCTATGATCATCACTTAAGCTGAAATGCATGTTCTTCATGACCCATGAATAGCAAAAACGTGGCCACCTATAATCAATGAAGGGTAAGAAGGTGATTTCACAAAGTTCCCTCCTCCCCAAGTTATAAGAAGGTGCCACCTCAAATTGAAGGGCATGATGGTCTTTTTGCATGGTTCTTTTCCTGCAAGCTAACATATGACGCTACCTAGGGAGAATGAAGACCAAGTCAACCAAGCCTTGGATTGTAAGTTGTCATATGTCATTATGAGAATTAATTAGTGATAATTCATGAAAATCCAAAAGATATTATAATCAAATATCAATTCTCATGATTCCACATGTCCTCATAATCTTAAAGGGCATAATTAAATATATAATTCAAAAAGGGATTAAATTCAATTATTATATCTTTTTATCCCTTAACAATTAAATTCAATTCTTTCGTAAAATATATTCAAAGAAAAACACAGGTCCATATATCTCTTCAAATACCAAGGGCTAGATCATCATCTTTTCATTATCTTTTCAATGAAATCACATCATCATATCATCCTTTATACAAAAATTAAATTTGAACAATTATCTCTAGCTACAAGGTCAAGCCAATCAGAGCCAAGAAGACACATGATATATTAAAGATTTAAAGAAGAATTAAAAAAGGAGATAAAGATTTATCAAGATAGAAGAGCAAGAATTTAAATTATAGGGAAAATTAATCTTTTAATCCTTCTAGTTTTGACTCATTCATAACCCAATCCTTAGAGTATAACTATATGCAACTCGGTCCTTATACTTTGACTTTCTTGCAACTGAATGCCTCATCGTTCCATCATTTACTAAATCATCACTGGGTATTCCTACATGACAGAAAAAACTTTCCCTTTCTCCTTCTACAAGCCCTTGATGCCTCTAAAAGGAACCCCAAGGCTTCATTCCAAGGCATGACCACACACCACACTTCTCGTCTTCTTCCATAACCATGTGTGGTTAATTAATTCTATTTTTGGGGATGGATATTGTGGCATGAGTTCATATTCTTTAATTAAGAGTTGGCATTTAGTTCTATCTTTACTTGATTATATGTAATTTATGATTTTCCTAGGTTTAGGTTTTGAAATTCTATATTTGAGACTTTGAATTTCAGTTGAAATTAATTGTGGCTAAACTTTGCAATTTATTATTTGAAGTTATATTTTGAATTATATTTCAAGAGTTTGGATATTTCTTGTTTTCATCCAAGGTCTTAATTTTTTTCATTTAAGATTCATCGAAACTTGTGTGTTTGTTTTTTTTTTCATTTTTTACTTTTTTAGTTTCATTTTTATTATTAAAAAATTGTGAAATGTCACCACTCATTATTTGTTGAGTCTTGCACATCAAATTAATTTATGAATTAAATGCTATTGACTTCACGCAAGAGAATACGACCTAGGTTATGCCACTACGTTGCATTAGCTAGTTATTAATTTGAGCGCTAATGACAAGCCTGATCACCTGTGAGTTCCATGTGAGTGATAATTTTAAAACTTTTAACATGCAAGTAAAACCCGAGTACTACTCTTCCTAGTTATTAATCTTCATCTCGGATTTTCCAAACTCTTCAAAACTCAATTGGACTAAGATTAAACTTTGTCTAATCATTCAAAATCTTCATCAATCAAATTTCAACTAAGTTTATAGGTGATTAGTCAAGAATTATGTTTCAAATGATGAAATAACATCACATTTGCTTTGTTAGAATCGGCTGACACCTAAGAGGGGGGATCAATTAGGTGTAACTTAAAAACTTAAGAACTTTGAAAATCTTTTTAAATCTTAGTGAAAACAAAAAGTATAAAAGTAATGAATCATAAATCAACAGTTAGATTAAATAATATATGCTGGAAATATATGAGCTTAGGGAAGAGAATATGCAAATCGTGATTTATCCTGGTTTGATCCAATCCATGATGACTTACGTTCAATCCTCAAGCTCCTCCTGAGATTTTCAATCCACTATCCTCTTGTTTAATCCTTGCACAAGAGAAGCCTATACAATCCTACAAGTTTAGTTGTAACCCCCTCCGTAATTATATCCGAAATACGCGATTAAAATGAAATAGAGACCAATAATAATCAAATAACATTTACTAACCCATCACATGACGGGGTTTTCACGAATACTTTTTGAAATCATTTATAAGCTTGGTCTCATATTGACATTTCGAATACAATTACTACGCGAAGATAAATCACATTCATATAAATAACAGAGTGCACAACTTAATCATCCCGGCAATCCCGGGTACATACCTTCACTAAAGATACACAGGGTACAATTGCCCATTACAGTTCTTCAAATAGGGATTACACAATCTCACCTCGAAGGAGTCCTAGCCGCTCCCTCTACGAGCCACTTGCCCTGTCTAAATTGTTGGTAGGGGAGAGTGAGATTCGAGAGAATCTCAGTAGGAAACAGATACCATAATGCATGCATGATAGATGCTAGGTGTATGACATGTTAGCTTTATCTAGATGCATACCCCATAATGATATTTCTGCATGCTCAATGTTTCATACAACAAGACTATAGCCACAGCGAAAATAGAAACAGAGCTTCATTTATTCAAATATGCTCTACACAATCAAGTAAAGCAATCACATACATCAATACACAAGCAAAGATATCGAATACATGCAAGTAAGGTAAGTCCCCTACCTCCAGTCTTTTCTCCTCGATTTGCGTGCCAGCAACTCGGGTCTTTACATTCGATCCTACAATGTCAAATATACCATTTAGACACTTCTATAGTGTTTCTGGGGGTTATATGAGGCTATATTGAAAATTTACTAAAATACCCCCAGGGACCCGGCCCGGCCTGGCCCCGCCGTACCTGGTCCGGCTGTACTTTTCTTGAAATTTTGACATGGGCTATTCTGACATATTTTCGCCCAAGGAATCCATTTCCGGACTCGGAATTATCAAATTCAATGTCAATTTACAAATTTACCGTTGGCAGCCTCACTTTAAGGGTTTCAAGGGCGTTTTCGTAATTATGCTTTTTCGGCCTTTTCCGAAAAAGTGCCCAACTGTAACCCCACCTAATTTTCGCTCCTGAAATCAATGGAATCATCAAATCATTGAAAATCCAACTCTAAGACCCATTTATAGCCCAGACCAAAATATATGGGTTTTCCAGGGAAAAACGAGGTTTTTCGGTTTCGGCTGCGTAAACGCATTCCTTTCTACCCCTAACCACTTTATTGACTATTCCATTAGGTTAGAACTACCATTTAGTATCAATTTGGGCAGCATAACAGCCCCACAAACCCATTTTCCATTTTTAGAACCAAAGACAATCCGGCGAAATTTCACCGATTAAATTGTCTATAACAGCCAGAATAGTCAATATGCAAGAGTTTGAAAGTTACCTCAAGCTCCCACTAGCTTTTCCTTCTTGTGGCTGAAAACCCTAACTTCAAAACACCAAAAGAGGAGCTTCCAAACCTTAAAGAACATAAAGGAGTAGCTTAGGATCGGAGTTATACGTGTTAGGAGCTAGATCGTCGGAGAAATCGGCTTATCTTGCGAGATTTCTTCCTCTTTCTCTCTCTAAAGATCCCATATGCTCTCTCTCTATTTCAGCTGTTCTCATCGTCAGAAAATGAGGAGGAAGAAGGAAAAAACCGTTTAATAACATATCCCATGCTTATGTCATCAATGTAACATGATGATGTCATAATTCTCAATTTTCGGATTTTTGGCAGATTTCTGACCAAACTTTGCAAAATCATAACTAATTCTAGAAAATTCGAAATGAGGTGATTCCAAAGCCAAATGAAAGGTATTTAAGTCCTCTTCATTGGAAAAATATGATCCATTACCAGAATCACCACAAAATTCCAGAATTACACAAATTTCATCACTGCCCCAAAACAGAGTCCATTTTCGACCTCAAACTTTGGACAGTCATATCTCCCAGTTCCCAAAACGAAATGGCACAAATTATATATCCATTTTGAAGATTGGGATGTGAAATTTAAGACTGGAAAGTTTCATAATTTCCTGACATCATTTGCCTAGTCAAAACATCCACACGAGAAGACTGGCCATACAGAATTCACACTGGACAGCATTTCCAGTTTTGCAACCAATGTGTCCAATTCAATTTAAATCAATTCCAGTGATTAAATACCACAACATGACACCATTTCCATCACAATACCCCATTCAATTCTTCCCTCTATTCTAAGTCAATTTAGATATTGATCCACAATTGAACTCAAATACAGGGTTTTGGCATTGCTCATAACACAAGTGACTACAATTCACTTTATATTCTCTAAAAGGGTTCATTAATCACTAACCACGTCCACTTTTGTAGTCATTAACCCCTAATCACAATTTGGGATCTTACTAAACCGGGGCTTAGCAATCCACTAATCTCAGGCTTATTCTCTAGCCTCGAGTCTCGAAATTCGGGGTATTACATTAGTCAAGCACTTGTGAAGCCTTTTACAAATCTCTCACTGAGATACTCCCCTTTACGACAAGTCTTATGAGCAGAGCAATTCTGAAGACTTTTCTCTCTTTCTTACCCATGCAAGTCTTATGAGTAGCAACGTTCTCTCCTACTTACACCCCTATAAGTCTTATAAGAAGCAACATTCTCTACAGCTTGCACCTTGTAAGTCTTACGAGCAGAAAGTCTTATTGACAATTCTCTCTATAGCTTCCCTTGTAAGAAAATCAACCCTCTCAAGGTCCCTCTACCTTGAGATCAATAAAGAAATACAATGTTTACAAACTCTCTCACAGAGTGTGGATAAAATGCTCACTGAAGTATAATACACATAACTCTCTCTCAAATATACGTGATATAGAAAATAGATAAGAACAGAGAGTGGTTGGGTCAGAGTGGATGACTCATGATATAAGCATGTTGGCATCGTTAAGCTCTCGTTGTTGTTCTGAACTCTGAATACTCTTTTATTTATAGTTGATGAAGATTGATGACTATTTGAGCGTTCCAACTTGTCTATTAGAGTCCTGTTGCTTTGTTTGACTATTCTTCATATTTGAAAAACTAGGCGTTACATTCGGCGGACGCTCCATTTCTATAATTTTTGACTTCATTTGACATCATCAAAACTAATCATATATAATATTCTCCCCCTTTTTGATGATGACAAATCCTTAAAGAAAAAATATATATGAGTTATACAAGCAAATTAAGAGCAACATATTTTTCTTGCCTTTCTCTCCCCCTATTTGACATCAGCAAAAAGTTTGAAGTATAAGGAAGAATACTTGTAGAGAAGTAAATATGGAAAAAAATTAGAAATGTCTTTCTCCCCATTAATCAAAATAATTGTGTCATGAAAATGACTTTCTCTCCCCTAATTTGAAGGTAATTTCATTTATAACTTGATGCAAATAAAAAAAAGGTTTTCATGAAAACAAATTTGAAACAACTTGGAGAGGTTTTCAAAAAAATTTTCATAATCAAGACAAATTGAAATCAAATATATGAAAGGTATTCTCAAAATATGAAGAGATGGTTTAGAAATGCTCATTTGGATTTAGGAAGCTGATGATTGATCCATGAATTCTATTACCTTCTTTTCTTGTTGTTTAGATCCATGATGTTTTGTTTAGATCCATGAATTCCATTGCCTTCTTTTCAACAAAATTTTCATAATCAAGACAAATTGAAATCAAAATATGAAGAGATGGTTTAGAAATGCTTATTTGGATTTAGGAAGCTAATGATTGATCCATGAATTTCATTGCCTTCTTTTCTTGATGTTTAGATCCATGATGTTTTGTTCACCATACTTTCGCTGTGGAACGCTGATGGATCTTGTTCATGGGAGTGAATTGTGGCTAGTTCAATGGTAGGCTCTAAAGAGTGCTCAATAAAATGCTCAGGAATAGCCTCTAAGATGTGGAAAGGGACTAAAGTACTGGCTTCTCAAGTGGTGTCTCATCTAAATCAATATGGTCAGTACTCATGGAATCTAAGATAGTTATCTAAATAATTTTAATCTCTTATCATAATTCCTTAGAATGCTACCAAAATTATCTTAGTATGTGCCTCTTGAAATGTTGCTACTAATATATTTTCCTTGATTGAGTGTTAAAGCATTGTTCCTCAAATTTGATAGTTTCTTTTTGTAGTACATTGAAGAATGTTGTTGCATAAAACAAATTCTCCTGCCAAAAGTATAAATCTTTCTTCCTCAAAGAATGATTAGTGCCATCAAGTTATCATACTACAACACTGCCAGTCAAGCCTACTCTGTCAGCCTTTGTTCTTTATACTAAAAGTAGAGCATCTTGATCAACTCCTACAAAGGTATAAATATGTGCTCTTTTGTAGCCAACTTCTTTTGGGTCCATAAAATATTAGACATAACTGTTATGCTCTTATACAATTAATCTATGTGATAGTGAGCAAAGAGTGTATTAAATCACTAAAGATTAAAACTATAATGTCATCCAATTAATTCATGCCATAAAGAATAGCAAACAATTGATACCAATAATGATGTTTTCAAAGTAACAATATGCAAATATACTTTGCATAGAAAAATATGTCATTGAAAATATTTTCATGCAATCCATGTAAGTTGTATCAAAACAGGGTCATAGATATATCCATAAAATTTTTTATCAACTTTTGTGAAATGAAAAATCATGATTGAAATCAGGTTTTCCAAGAATGATAATAAAATATGCAAATTGTTTCAAATCTCAGATATGATTTCAAATCATAACAATGCATTTTGAAATTGAGATTTTGAATACAAGAATAAATCATGTTCGAAACATGTTTATAATCGATATTCATGTTAAAAATGGTGGAAGTCAATAGTTATAAAATAAGTATCATAAAGCTTCACTGTGGAGTTAAGATAACTTGTTAATTATCAGAGTTAACATGTTGGAGAATTTTCCCAAGTGCAAAAGTCATATGAATAACCAAAAGGATTAGCTCGATAGACATATATGAGCATTATGACCTTGTTATTGATTTATAGACTATCTTGGCACTTAAAGTTGAGTTTTGAATGATATGAATATTCAACTCATCAAGGATTCAAATACATGACTTTGGTTACTCAAAGATAGATCATATCAATGGTTAATATGTTTGATCAACAAAGAGAGTATAAGAATAATGAATCATATACTCATTAGTCCAAATGACTAGAGTACTAGAACATTATCCTAGTAAGTTATTTCACTATAATGGTTAATGCATTAAGATTCAATGCACTAATAAACATTCATAATGCTTGGAATAACATGGCCAACCAAAGATTCATGCATTAGGCATAAGGCTTTCATATATTGAATTCTTTTATAGGAATTATACTTGAAACTCATATAGATAGTTAACTTGTTAGACATGGTCTAACTTGCCAGAAAATAAAGTTTGAGGAGTTCAAGCAGTAACAGGTTTAAATCAAGAAATAACATGTGAATGATAGCGAAAACTCTAGTTGATGGGTTTGAAGCATTTCTGACTTTCATTATACAAAAATATTAACTTCCAATTTCGAAATTGATTAAATGCAAATAAGATATGAATAATTTTCAAATAATGTGTATACACTTTTTATAAACATGATGAATTGAAATCCAAGTAAATTTGTGAAATGTGCATTTCAAACTTCAATACATAGAAAGATTATGCACAATTATATTTCCAGTACATTTAGCAATATGAAAACATTTTAAAAACCATAAATGATTGATCGCTAATGGTATGCAATAATGAGCAAGTATTTGCCACTCAAAATGAGTTGGGAAGAATGAGTGCGAAGGTTGAGTTTTGAAATGAAGTCTCAACACTCAAGTTTAACATAAGATTGCCTATACTGATACAACGTACCTAACTTGAGTGTAACTTGTAGACACCAAAGTTAATTTCCATCTCCTTGTATCTTTATACTCAAGTCCTCCAAGACCACTTGAGTAGCTTATACCTTTGAATCAAGCTTTTTTGTAATTTCCTTCCTGAACTCAAATTTCACTCTAAAACTACAAGTTGTGAACTCAAGTATATGTATGAAACTCGAGTCTAATTCCATATCTTGATATGAACTTGAGTTCTCACTCAGAGTTCATGTATCCTCTATTTACATATGTTTTAATGATTGTAAATAGAGCATTCCTTTCTTCTTCCTTTAAAAGCATATAGATCTTTATCTTCTTATGGTATCCAGGTTTATTTAGATATACTTATGGTTAGCTTGTTGGAATCATAATTCACATGCCCTAAGAATATAGTCAATTCGAAGAAATTGAGCATAATAAATTAAACATGACTTATGCCTAAAAAATATTTTCTCTCGAGATATGCGTATATACATAAAGTGTTAAGCTATTAAACGTTGCAATTCTTTATGAATGAATTTTCTAAAGATTGTGAAAACATATATGTAATGCTCATACCTAAGGTAACAAGGTATAAACCTCAATAAATATTAAAGATGATAGTGTAGGAGGTTTTATTGTTGTTTAGTTTTACATTAGGTGCTTGAAGGATTGCCTTTGCATACCTACTGAATCTTTCTTTGAAGCTCTATTTTTGCGTATTTGGCTTTATGCAAAGTTCTCTCATATGATATAGGCTTTGAGAGTATTTTTCATTGTGTATGAGAGATTCTCCTCTTTTTGTTCTCCTTAAGGTAATTGAATGGTACATTATGGTAGCCCTTCCTTGAGGTGAACATACTTCTTTTATCTATTGCTTTTTTCTATGGTTATGCTCTGTACCTACAGCAATAGATGTTCTAAGAGTTCTCTTTTATGGTGATATGAACCTCTTAATTGGTGCATAAGAACTCTTGGCTTCTTCTTCATCTTCTCTGTACCCTTATGTCCATTTCTTTTCGAATCGTCCTACTTCATAAAGTAATAGATGGACATTTGGTACCTACATATACTTGGATCCTTGATTGTTATCATTCGACTTTACATGTCCTTTCGGAACCCGAACATATTTATTTCTCACATGGGAATTTCTTCTAATATAGCATGTGTGAGAAATATGACTGGATTTGCCACAATAATTTCACATTGTTTAAAGATATGCATTATAGGATATCATGTAAGTATTATGTCATTTATGAGAGTAGAAACTAGAATGGATTTATTTGAACATTCTTTCTTCCCAACAAACTTTCCAACATATTTAAAAACATTTTTGCTTTTCTAAATTGAATCAACAATTGGTTGAAAAATAATCTTATGTAGACTTTAAAAATTAGTTTTATGAAAATCACGAGAAGAATTTGAACTTTTTAGCTTAAGTTCATCATGAGCTCTGGAGAGTGATTTTTCATGTCTGTCTATAATGAGCTCCTTTCGGAAATCCTCTTCTTCATCATCAACTTCCAATTATTCATGCACGGTAGATGCATAACTTGCAGTTTCACATGAACTGTCAACATTTTCAACTTCAACACACTTGTTAGAAGTATACATAGAATCAAGAGTATCCCAAATATCTCTAGTAGTAGAGTAAAATCTAATTTTCTCAAAATCATTTTTGGTTAAAGCACTAAATAGAATTTTCATTCCTCTAATGTTCAATGGAAAACATTTTCTTTTCTCCTTCTGTCCATTCCTTTCTTGGTTTGAAATAAAAGGTATTTGTAAAAATATTCCACATATTAAAATCAGATGCTTTAATAAAACTAGTCATTCTAGCTTTCCAAAACCAAAAATCAATATCTTTCAAAACAGGTGGAATTGTATAGTCAAAACCTTTGGAAAGCGTATAACACCCAAAATTAGCCATTATAAACTCTTGAGATAGTTAAGTCCTTTAAACAATAGTTCAGCTCTGATACCGAATGTTAGAACCGGCTAATGCCCAAGAAGGGGGTGAATTTGGTGTAAGATAAAAACTTAAGAACTTTGAAAATCTTGTCACATCTTAATGAAAATAATAAGTATAAAAGTAATGAATAATAAATCAACAGTTAGATTAAATAATAAATGCTGGAAATATAAGAGCTTAGGGAAGAGAAAAAGTAAACTGTGATTTATCCTAGTTCAATCTAATCCACGATAACCTACGTCTAGTCCCCAGGCTCCTCCTAAGATTTTCAATCCACTATCCTCCTATTTAATCCTGTCATAAGTTTAGTTGGGCACTTGTGAAGCCTTTTACAAATCTCTCACCGAGATACTCCCCCTTACGACAAGTCTTACGCACAGGTACTACTTGCACATTGTAAGTCTTACGAGTAGAAAGTCTTATTGGGAATTCTCTATGCAACTTCCCCCATAAGGAAATCAACCCTCTCAAGGTCCCTCTACCTTGAGATCAATTTAGAAGTACAAGTATTTACAAACTCTCTCACAGAGTGTGCATAAAATGCTCATTGAAGTATAATACAAAAAACTCTCTCTCAAATATACATGATATAGAAAATATATAAGAACAGGGAGTGGTTGGGTTGGAGTGGATGAATGATGATATAAGCATGTTGGTGTCATGAAGTACTTCTTGTTGTTCTGAACTCTTAATATTCTTCTATTTATAGTTGATGAAGATTGATGAGCATTTGAGTATTTTAACTTGTTCGTTAGAGTCCCGTTGCTCGAGTGATCACTTGAGTGATCTATTCATTTTGATCACAAACATTGCAAATAGCATATCATAGGAAAGCTCTTGTTGTGTACATTCTAATGCAACAAGAATCAGCTCCAAACTAATTGTGTTGTGAAAGGTATGATCTAAGTAGTGACTACTGCACTAGATAGTCTCTGAATTAACAAGTATCAACTTCCAGAAGGCATAATTCTTAACATATAACTCCAAATATAATCCATGACATATCAATGGAAATCTCTTTAAGTCTAGTTTTATATGCCATTAATTTTAGCTCAATCTGACAAGTCATTTAAGAGTTATATCCAAAATACCAAATTTGTTCTAAAATATGATGCTGATTTGAATATAAATTTTCAAAGATTATATCTCTCTCACTTGAATTCCTTTGAATGTGATTTAGGTGTGTATTTGATGTGTTGGGAGTCTAGTATTATATACAACTAGTTTCAGTTCAATCCAACATGTGATTAGAGAGATATGGCCAAAATACCAAATCTCTATCATGCTGAACGAAAATAGAGTTCGACAGAGTACTTACACTTGAGTGATGCCTTCTAAAACTTGGCAGAGAGCCAATACTCAAAGGAGCACCTTAGGGAAGTTCCATAACTTCTATATAAGTTATCTTAGCTTTGAATTGACCTATTCCAACCTTTATATGATCATAAAAACCTCTGGTATCACTTCTAAGAGATTGAATCTTGATATTCTCATTAGATCTTGCAAGTTCTTCTTTCTTCAATCTCTTTCTTCTTGTTTTTTTCTTGATGATCATTCTTCATAACCCAACTAGATATCTTTATGAATATCTTTAGTCTTCTTGTTTCTTTGCTTGACTAGTCTACAAGATATGCAAATAGAGTAGTTAGTCAATATAGAAGATAAGTATATTATGCAAAATTTTTACTCTTAATTTTTGAAATCAATATTTGACATCATCAAAACTAATCATATATAACATGCTTTTGTATCATAAGCATTTAATATGAAGATCAACAATCATCTTGCTAAGTAATAGGAAGAATCAAGCTTCAAGTCATTAAAATCTTCCTACTTATAAAGAAAAGTGCATTAAAGATGGAGCAACTACTTATCCAACTACATGTATTATGCATTCAATTCTCTATGTTCAAGAGCTCCAAAACCTTGTTTAACTAAACTTTATTGATTAGAATTTACTCTAAGAGAGAGAGAGAGAGAGAATTCTTTATTTATGCTATTTTCTGAGTGACTCAAGATTTTGGAATCTTGGGTGGGTCTTACCTTATGTGTTGTAAGGGGAATTTTTTAAAATCTCTAAGAGAGATTATTTATACTAAGGCACCAAAAGTCTTTTTGAACCTTTGACAAGATAGTTAAAATCTCATAAGTGTTTTAAGATCTAATTATAGGTCAAGTGGTTGAGACCTAACCAATATAAATCTCTGTGTTTCCTACTCTTACTCTCTTTAGTGATATCTTTCTAGCTTATTCTTATTAATTATTTATTTTAAATTTTAAAAGTTTTTAATATCATCTAATTAACCCTCCTCTAGGGTGAAACCAGTCTAATAGAGAAGACAATAGAGGTGGGAGAGGAGGTGGTGGTAGATGACGTCAATGAAAATGTGGCATATCTTCAGCACTGCATTTTGTTAGTTCAAACCTTTTACAAAAGAGGGGGATTGAATTGGGTGATATTAAAAATTTTAAACTTAAATACAAACTCAATGAAGATAGTAGAGTTAGAAGGATATCATAGAAGGAAGACACAGAAGATTTATACTAGTCCAGTTCAAACCACTAGACCGACATCCAGTCCTACTAATCCTTTTTAAGAGTTCTACTATCATCTCAAGATTCATAGGGCTCTTAGTGCCTTTGTAAAAACAAGTTCATCTTCAAAGAACACTTGCTTCTCCTTACACTTCGCAATCAATGCCTACACTCAAGGTCCCATTACCTTGAGTAACTTAGCCATAATAAATGATATAGTAAAGTCTCTTACAAGAGTAAGTGAATAATCATGAAGTAAAGAATCATAGAAATAGAGCTTAAGACTTAGCAACAAATGCAATAGTAAATTTTGAGCAGAGAGTTAGTTTCTTCATCTTTAGTGTTTTGCTATTTATAATGTGATGGTAGTTGATGATCGTTACTCTTTTGAATGCAGCCATTGTGAGTATGTGTGGTCATTGCTTATATCTATTGAGTGTGTCAGGTTATTCTGATAACTCTCTGTATTTTGAACATTTAAAGAATATTTTGAAGCTAATTGGAGAGTTATCAATACAATTTTGGAAGATTCAATGAGATTTTCTTATGAAAAGATCAAATCAAAGTGGTGAATTATTTGTGGGACTTATATTGTAAATATTTAGGTTAAAAATAATTAATTTTAATAAGATAAAGTTTTAATAAAAAAAAAGAAGTTGTTTTTATTTTATTGTCTTATCTTTTATTTTTATTTTCTTCTCTTGATTGTATAACAGGTGACGTGGTTTCTACTTTATGGATGAGTAGAAGTTGTGAAGCAATTTCCTAATGTAAGACGAGAATACGTGGGCCACATGGAAGGATCTTTTAACCAATTGGAATTTGCTAACAAAAGTAATAGGCCGATGCTTGACTGAAAGCAATTGGAAAAATAAAAAGCATTAAACCTTAAAGGAAAGAGGGAGTGATGGGATAGAAGGAGGAGCCACAATTATTGACAGGAGAGCTTCATCTCTTGACTGGAGGGGCCACACAGAAAAGTGAAAAAGAGTGAGCTATAGAGGAGGCGACTGGATTGCAGGATTTATTATTCATCATCATCATTACCGTCAATCCAGAACCATAAAGAAATAGAGCAGTGAACATTAAGGGCAAACCATAGCAGAATCGGAAGTGAGCCAGAGAGGATTGGTGAGGCAGCTGGTATTGGGAACCAGTCATCATCTTCAAGAGCTAAGATTCAGAGACTAAGCTAAAGCTAAAGAGAGAGAGAGAGCTAAGAGTGAGATGGGAAATCACAGAGATCACAGAGCTTGACTAACCACTATTGTCATCTTCCTCTGGTCACAACGCCATTACAGCTTCCCTCCAGAGTCGCCACTTGAGATTGGGAAGGCCAAGTTCATTCTTTATTTCCTTGCTTTAGTTTGATTCAGTATGGTTTTGACTTTAAGTTTTGTTGCTACTGCTGGTTTGTACTCGATTAGAGTGATGTATGGCTAGGCTCACTTTGAACCTAGAGTAGCGATAAACTAATTTGGGGATTTGAGCATGTATGAACTCATTAATTTGTGCTTATTGTTATTCTTGTTTACTTAATCTTATATATTTTATCTACTTTATGTTTGATCACCATTAAGTATGAATTTAGGGAATTTAGATTAGCCTTAGGAGAGGGGTCTTAATTGGACCATAAGCTTGAGCAATGTGGGATTAGAATTTATTCTAATTTATGAATAGGATAAGAATATACCTATTGGACCCATATAATAATATTAGAGTAAATTTGGACATTTATTGCCTCTTGAGTAAATTAGTGAGGGATAACAATTTTAACTTGAGAGAGGAGTATAAGTGATTGGAATATACTTATCTTCATCTAAACTCTAGATTAACAATTTAACATTAAGTACTTTTAATTGGGTAAATGCATGCTCTAAAACTTAAAGAAGGGATTAGCCACTCTAGGTTGTTTTTATCAATTGAATTCTTTAAATCGTTAGATTTGTTTCTTTGGCATTTGTTTAAATTGTCTTTCAATCTCTTTCTTTGATTTGCTCAACTTAAATGAAAATTGGAATTTTAATGCCTAATTATCTATTACCTTGGATCTCTGTGGGATGACCTTGATTTGCTATTATACTATTCTACGACCCTTACACTTGCAGTGCTTATTTAAAAATTTAGTAGCATCAAGTTTTTGGCGCCATTATAGGGGATTCAAGGCCATTGGTGATTAGAATTAGGAATCCTTTAGTAGTTTTAGCTTGAGCAATTTTATTTTATTTTTGTTTGTTCTTTGTGTTTATGTAATAATACTCTTGAGATTAGTTTTGCTTTTTAAGTACTATAGTTTATGCCCTGCAGATGCAAAGCACCTAAGACACCATAGAAAACAAGGAGCGTCCAAGAACTTTTGGAAGCTACAAAACCTCATACTCAACCAAAGAAAGGTGTATACACTATGACTATAGTAATGGCTAAGGATGAAAATGATCGTTTAGGTGTCAATGATTTCTTGGGAAGACAATCTCGTGGGTATTAATCTTGAATCAGAGTGTCTAAATTTCAAGTAAACAACTTTGAGATTAAACAAACTATGGTGGAGATGCTTAAACTATATGGTCAGTATGCTAGAAATGATTTAGAAGATCCAAATCGGCACTTGATTCAATTCCTTGATGTTTGTGACCTATTCAAGAAAAATGGAGTTCCTAATGATGCGATTCGCCTTAGGCTTTTTCCTTACTCTTTACAAGGAAACGCCAAAGAGTGGCTCAGTAATTTAGAACAGGTCAGTGTAACTTCTTGGGCTGAATTGGAGGAAAATTTCATATTAAGATTCTTTCCTCATAACAAGATGGTGGATGTTAGAGCTGCTCTAACTAATTTTTGCTAACAGTTTGGGGAACACGTATATGAAGCTTGGGAGAGGTTCAAGTTACTTTTTAGGCAGAGTCCTGGCCATAATTTTGAGAAATGGATCTTACTTCAAATCTTCTATACCCGGTTGACTCTAGAATCTAGATCAGAATTGAATGCTATGACTAATGGAGGAATTACAAAGCAACCGGTGAATTATGTTTATGGATTCTTAGATAACTTATCAGCTGACTTTATTTAGAACAACAATGATAGAAGATCTTTGAAGTCTATTGAAAAAGTTAATGAGGACACTTCATCACAATTGGTGGGAATGTTAAGTGCTCTCAACATGAGGTTTGCTAAGGTTGAAGCTCAAGGACTCTGATCGAATAGTGAACAAATGGGAGTTAATGCTATTTATGCTCCTTGTGATTATTGTGGAGATGGACATGCTACTGGACAATGCCTTATATCTCACCAGATAGAACCAGTCAATTATGCTGGAAACTGCTGTGGCAATAATCAGAGTAATCCATACTCTAATACTTACAATTCTGGGTGGCGTAAAAATCCAAATCTCTCTTGGAAACATGTTGCAACTCTTAATCAAGCATCCACTTTTAATATAAAGCCAATGGTGTTAGATCCCATATGTCTTGATCATAACAAAGATTGGATAATTGATATAAAAGGATTTGATAACAAACAAATGAATTTGAACAAAGTGGCTAAGCATTACTTGAAGTAAGCACTGGAGTAATAAACAAATTTTGTGAAGGCTTACTTGAGTAGCTACTCAAGTAAGGGAAGCTATTACTCGAGTAGCCACTCAAGTAATCACAGAGAATTTCATCCAAAGAGGCACTGCCAAAATTTGGATGTTACTCAAGGAACCACTCGAGTAATCTGCAAAGTTATATAGACCATCACTCAAGTAGCTACTCGAGTAACATGATTTATAAAGGCATCACTCGAGTAGCCACTTGAGTAACCAAGGTAAAAATCTTCCAGTAGGTCTTGGCCAAGAAATGCAACAATTTACTTGAGTAACCACTCGAGTAACCCTATGAGAAAAAGGCATTACTCGAGGGAGCACTCTAGTAATCAACGGAGTTATTTGATCAATTACTCGAGGGATCACTCGAGTAACAAGGTAAGAAAACTCTCCGCCAAGTTTTGAATGACATTACTTGAGGGAGTAATCAAGTAATCTACAAAGTTATTAGGCATCTACTCAAGGGAGCATTTGGGTAACTAGACAAAATCAGTTTCCTCTTCTTTTGTTTCCTCTTGAGCAACTAGACAGATATTGGCTACTTCCTCTTTATCTCTTTCTTCGTCAGAAAAACTATTTCCCCATATGGCAAATACAAAGGCTTTCTTCTTGTTGTAGAATTTGCCTTTCCTCTTCTCTTTATTCTTCTGAATCGGTTCTTGACATTCTGATTTGAAATGTCCTGGCTTTCCACATTCATAGCAAATGATGTGTTCTTTATTGCTTGTTCCTCCTTTCTGAAAGTTTTTGAATCCTTGGCCTTTCTTGTAAAACTTTCTAAATAATTTTATGATTAGGCCTATTTCATCATCATCAAGCTCTTCATCTTCATCTTCTCCTTCTTCTTTTGCTTTCAGTGCTAGACCTCTTTTCTTCTTATCACCAATATCATCTAGTTCTTGTTTGAACTTTAACTTACTCTCATATTCAGAAAAACTTCTGAATAGAGAAGAAACCGATCACACTGATTTACCTTTTGCTTCCCTAAATGCAGTGACTTTTTCCTCCTAGTTTTTAGAAAGAATATTTAAAATTTTTCGTACTTGGGTATGTTGATCACAGACTTTTCCAAGTACTGCAAGTTGATTAATAAGGTGAGTATATCTAAGTTCAAATTCAGCTATCGACTCACCTAATTTCATTCGAAGTAAATCAAACTCAGTAACCAGAGTATTGATCTGGTATTCTTTTATTCCTGAAGTTCCTTCATAAGCTATTTCCAAAGCTTCCTACATTTCTTAGTTGTTGGGAGTATGCAGATTCTGAAGTACTCATTTTGACTCAAGGCCTTTGAATCATTAGAATTGCTTTGTTGTTGAGTGTAATGAGCTTCTTGTCATTCTCATCATATTTTGCTAGTATTTTGGGAACTTTCTCGGAATCTACAATGTTTTCAAGTTTGTAGTTTCCACTATCAATCACATCCTATAGCTCATATTCAGTAGCCAATACGCAGACTCTAAACTTTGCTTTCCAGAATGAGAAGTGTTCGCCATTGAAACCCAGAGGTCTTGTGATAGAAGCTCCGTCGGGAAGAATGCCTTCACCCATGCTTGCCATTGGATCCTTCTTAGGCTATTAAACCTTAACAAGAAGACCTATGCTCTGATAACAAATATTAGTGCAAGCATTTCACCCCAAGAGGGGGGAGAATTAGGTGATGCCAGAAATTTTGTTGCATATAACTAAATTAACTGAATATTTAAAATAGTTGAGAGCACAGAGAAATATCACCGAAGTATACACCGAGAGTTATACTGGTTTGGCCACAACCACTTTGACCTACATCCAGTCCTCAGAGCGTCTCTGAGTATTTCAATATATTTTCCAAGATTCAGTGGGTTCTTGGCACCTCAGTACACAGCAAGTTCCTTCACCAGGACACTCACTCCCCTTTACACGTTGTAATCAAATCCACAACCTTAAGTTGTCTCAATAACAAATACTGAGTTTGTAATGAAAAACTCTCTCATAGAGCAAATATATAATCACTGAAGTACAATGAATGAGTATAAGAAAACAAAGCACTAAGAGTGTGTTGATCAGTGTATTCTCAGTCTTGTGTCTAGTTTCCTTTTCTTTGAATGCTCCATATATATAGATAATTTGTAATGTCCATTGGAAGCAATTCAAACATGTCCGTTAGAGTCGCGCAACAACGGTTGACTATTCTTCGAATTTGCAAACTATCCATTTGCGGTAGGTAGCGGTAGGTGAGATCTCGGATAATTTATTTGACTTTACTCTTCTTGCATGATCTCCTCATTGTTTCTCTGTAAATGTAGTTAGGATACTAATGCAATGAAGAGTTAATTATATTGAAAATAAATAAACATTCGATAAAAAACATAATTTCTGGACTGCCTTACTCTAGTGGCTACTTGAGTGATCATGTCTGTTACTCGAGTGGTCCCTTGAGTAAACCTATCAAAAATATGGCAGTGAGTAATTCAACATTTTTCATAAGATATTACTCATGTAAGACATGGAGTGAGATAGATCACAAACCTTGAAAATACCTGATTACTCTAGTGGCTACTCGAGTGGCCATGTCTTTCCTTCACAAGTTACTCGGGTGCTGACTCTCGTAATCTGATTACTCAAGTGGCTACTCGAGTGGCCATGTGTTTTCTTCAGAAGTTACCCGAGTGCTCCCTCGAGTAGAGGCCAAATAACTTTGCAGATTACTTGTTTCTGACAATAACTAGAAATAGAATTTTCAATGAAGTTAGTTTTTCTACATTTATTTCTAAGATTGAACCTTCTAACATTGACGATGCCCTATCAGACAATGATTGTGTTATAACAATGCAAGAAGAACTAAACCAATTTGAAAGAAATCAAGTTTGGATTTAGTACCCCGACCTAAGGATCATCCGATCATAGGCACTAAATGGATATTCAAGAAAAAACTTGATGAATCCGCAATTATTGTCAGAAACAAGGCAAGATTGGTGGCCAAGGGCTATAATCAGGAAGAGGGAATTGATTATGAGGAAACGTATGCTCCAGTGGCTAGATTGGAAGCTATACGAGTACTCTTAGCCTTTGCATGCAACAAAGGATTCAAACTCTATCAAATGGATGTAAAAAGTGCATTTTTAAATGGCTACATCATGGAAGAAGTATATGTAGATCAACCTCCAGGTTTCAAAGATGTTACCAAACCTGACTATGTTTTCAAACTCAAAAAGGCTTTGTACGGTTTAAAACAAGCTCCTAGAGCTTGGTACAAAAGGCTCAATAAATTTCTTATTGATCAAGGTTTTTTACGAGGAAAAGTTGATACAACACTTTTTACAAAACAAAAATGTGATGATATATTAATTGTTCAAATATATGTTGATGATATAGTTTTCGGTGCTACTACCGAAAGCATGTGTAAGAAATTTTCTGAGATAACGAATGGGGAGTTTGAGATGTCAATTATGAGAGAATTGAATTTCTTTCTTGGTTTGCAAATCAAACAAAGAAAGATTGAAATTTTCATATCTCAAATGAAATATTTGAAAGAGCTATTGAAAAAGTATGGATTGGATGAAGCAAATGGAACGGACACACCCATAAGCTCAACCACATTGCTTGATGTGGATGTCAAGGGAAAGGATTACAACATCACAAAATATAGAGGAATGATTGGATCATTACTCTTTCTCACTGCAAGCAGGCCTGACATTCAATTCAGTGTGGGTATGTGTGTAAGATATCAATCAGTACCAAAAAAGTCACATGCTGAAACCGTCAAACATATCTTCTGATATCTTACTGACATGGTAGAATTGGGTCTCTGGTATCCCAAAGAAAGAAGTGAATATCTAGTTGCATACTCAGACTCTGATCATGGAGGATACAAGAAGAATAGAAAGAGTACGAGTCGGCAAGGCCAGTTTCTTGGTGGCTCACTTGTATCATGGTTTAGCAAGAAACAAACTACAGTGTCTCTTTCATCAACAGAAGCTGAGTATGTTGCAGTATCAAGTTGTTGTGCACAAGTAATATGGCCAAAGCAATAACTCTAGGATCTTGGTATTTATTTGAAAGACACACCAATATATTGTGATAACACTATCACGATAAGCTTGGAAAAGAATCCTGTTCAACATTCCAGAACCAAGCATATTGATGTTAGACATCACTTCATCAGAGATCATGTCCAAAAGAAAGATGTTAAAGTAATATTCATTCCAACTCATCTTCAACTAGCTGATATCTTCACAAAACCTCTTGCAAAAGATCAATTTTTATATATTAGACTATAATTGGGAATGGTAAATCCTAATGAATTGTAAGTTATTTAGTGTTTACAAAATGTTAGATGATATTATTTATTGATGTTTTGATGATTACTAACTTAAGCATCGGAGTTTCTAGCAATTTGTTTTGTAGGATCATAATAATCTGTTTTGGAGTATGAATAGCAGAGGTTAACAGAGGACAATATTACTGGAGTGAGAACTTCAAGTAATGAGTATTACTGGAATGACACCTTGAAGTAATGGATGCCTTACTGATGTAGCCACTCGAGTAATGAACTTAGAAATGTGCCAGTGAAGCATTAATTTTAAATGAAACGGCATAACGGTTGGAAATGAACAGTCAAAAGGTGTAGAGATAGATTACCCTAGGGAGGCCTCGAGTGAACTTCAACATTACTCGAGTAAGGCCTCGAGTGACCTGGGTACAAATTTTAAATCAGCTGAGTTTCAATTCAAATCTGTTCTAAAGTGTCATCAAATGATCGAGGGAATGTACATGGATAATTACAATATTATTCATGCCAGGTACATTCTCAAATCTACTGTATTTTAATATTTTTGGTATAATCACTCGAGTAGCTACCCGAGTGGTGCTGATAATCACTCGAGTAAGCCCTCCAGTGATGTTGGGCTCTAGGTTATTTCAACTCAATACTCGGTCATTTCTCAAAAAATCTCCTCGAGTAATTCTCCTAGTGTTCTCATAAAAAATTTTCAAAATCTTTTTCCCTTCTCATTTATATCAAAACCCATTCATTTTTAACTTCTAAAAACTCCCAGATTGCTCAGAAATTCTTGCCCTACATTCGTGACTCTCGTCTCTCCCTTTTTTTAGAAATCTTTGATTTTCACAAATCACAATGGTGAGGACAAAATCTCCCAATCTTAGCACTCCTTCTTAGTCTTCTGAACCATATCAACCCTCTGATTCACATTCCTTTCTTCCTACCAAGAAAAGGAAAATTTCTCCTAAACCAAAATCCAAGACCAAGCCGCAAGCTAAGCCTAAGGTGAAAGGGGTTGTGATTAAGGAGCCCATTGTCACAAGAGCTCGAACTAAGAAGAGTTCACCTCCTGGAAAAGGCAAAACAACAAATCAGCCATCTCCTCCTTGCTCTGATTCATCCGACACACCCACTTTTTCTCCTAAGCCTCTGAAAAAGCCTAAGGTTAGTGAGAAGCTTACCAAAATTATGGTAGGCATTCTTAAAGAAGCTTTCCAATCTAAGGAAGCAAAGAAAGGGCAAACTTCAAAGCAAATAGAAGAAAGGGATGAAGAAATCACATTTCCTCCAAAGGGATTCAATGTAAGCAAGCTTGAGGAATCTTAGAAGTACCTGAGTCATTTTGCAAGAAGAAATGTGTGCATGATGCACTACATTGACTACAAGGTGCTTCAAGAGGTATTGAAATTTGATTAAGTCCCTACCTTGATTCCTATATGCCCTGGCTATATGTTAAACTCCCATTTTGCACCAAAGTTGTGAGACATTTTTATTGTAACCTTGAACCTATTAATGATCCTGTTAGGAAGTCTGTGGAAGAAGAAATGACTTATAAGGTCAGAGGACAAAGAATTCCAATCTCACCTTCCAGAATCAATACCTGGTTAGGAATAGATAACTCTCCTGATGATGATTACCCTAACCTTGATTCACACTAGATATTCTCTATCCTAAGACCTGGTGAGATAGTGGGGCCCTTCAATTTCAATTCGAGTGATATGAGTGATTTTTATAGAGTCCTATGGTATATCTACTCTAGAGCCATGGTGAACAAATCCAATAACTTTACTCATTTCATTGAGAGGAACTTCAGGAAATTCGCCGCATTGATTCTTAAAGAGCAAAAGGACTTAGGAGAGTATATCTTTAATGAGATCAAGAGGTATAGGTATAAAGGAAAACCAACTACACCAATGCCTTATCCTCAACTTATTTCCTTGTTTCTCAAGAAGAATAAGATTTGGTATTTGGAGAGTGTGGAGCCGACTGAGAGGATAACACCAGTAGGGAGGAATCAAATTGGAAAGTTGAATATTGAGATTCCTCTGAAGACGTCTCTAGAAGTAAGCCCTAGAAAAAAAAGAAGACTGACATAACAAGTCGAATGGCTGTCACATAGTCTTCTGCTCTAGCTAACACATCTTCTCCATCCTTCTTTGGTGCCGCAATGCAATTGTTCATGGAGAACATCCTGAGGAGTTTTCATATTGATATTGTGAATACCAATGTGAAGTTGGTAACCCATATGAATGAGAAGATGGGACAACTTGTGGAGAAGATGGATATGAGGCATGAAGAGTTGCTAGCTGAACAACATGCCCAGGGTGAGCTTCTGAGATCCATTGTTGTCAAACTTGATGCTATGGCATATAGATCCTCTACTCTTGGTCCTTCTGGTATTCCTGATCCCATACCTACTCCTATTGCATCACCTACACGCATTGAGGAGGTGCTTGAGTCTTCACCGGTTGCTACAGAGGAAGTATAAATTACTTCTATGGTTCCTTACCCTTCATCTCCGATGAATCCTCCAGAGGATCTTCAGACACTGCCAATAAACCTTCCTGACCCTGAACCATCATCTTCAGATCCTTCAAGTTTAGATGGTTCATATGAGTCATTAGCATTTCCTGTTACTCTTATCTCAGCAGCCAAGCCACCTACTCTTCCTCATGATTGATTCCAACTTTGTGAAGAAGACAAAAAGTGGGAGAAGAGCATGAGTGATTTTGTGATAAATGGCTAAGTTGATTGGGATTTGGGTGTATGGGGCTTTAGGGTGCTTTTAATTTTTATTCAAAGTTTTATTATGTATTGAATTCTTCATTATGCAATTTGTTTCTTTATGACGTTTCATTGAAATTATATTGTATTTTGGGACTAATGTGTTTTTGATTGTGTATCTTAGGTAAACAAGTTAATATAAGAACAAAACACCTTGAAAAGATCTTTAACAAGCTATTTCAAAAGAATTTTCAAGTTTAAATTGAATAAAATATTTCATATGAAAAATATTTGAGAAGCATATGCTTGAAAACTCAATTTCAAAAACATTGTTCAAAATCACCAAGTTTTGTCATCATCAAAAAGGGGTAGAATATTAGATCCCATATGTTTTGGTGATAACAAAGATTGGATCATTGATATAAAAGGATTTGATAACAAACAAATGAATTTGAACAAAGTGGCAAAGCATTACTTGAAGTAAGCACTAGAGTAATAAACAAATTTTGTGAAGGCTTACTCGAGTAGCTACTCAAGTAAGGGAAGCTATTACTCGAGTAGCTACTCGAGTAATCACAGAGAATTTCATTCAGAGACGCACTGCCAAAATTTGGAAGATGTTACTCAAGGAACCACTCAAGTAATCTACAAAGTTATATAGACCATTACTCGAGTAGCCACTCGAGTAACATGATTTGCAAAGGCATCACTCTAGTGACATGATTTGTAAAGGCATCACTCGAGTAGCAACTTGAGTAACCAAGGTAAAAATCTTCCAGTTGCTCTTGGCCAAGAAATGCAACAATTTACTCGAGTAACCACTCGAGTAACCCTATGAGAAATAGGCATTACTCGAGGGAGCACTCTAGTAATCTGTGGAGTTATTTGATCAATTACTCGAGGGATCACTCGAGTAACCAGGTAAGAAAACTCTCGGACAAGTTTTGAATGACATTACTTGAGGGAGTAATCAAGTAATTTGTAAAGTTATTTGGCATCTACTTGAGGGAGCATTTGGGTAACTTCTAAAGAAAACACATGGCCACTTGAGTAGCCACTCGAGTAATCAGATTACCAGAGTTAGCACCTGAGTAACTTGTGAAGGAAAGACATGGCCACTCGAGTAGCCACTAGAGTAATCAGGTATTTTTAAGGTTTTTGATCTATCTTACTCCATGTCTTACCCGAGTAATATCTTATGAAAAATGTGGAATTACTCACCGCAAACGGATAGTTTTCAAATTCAAAGAATAGTCAACCGTTGATGCGTGACTCTAACGGACATATTTGAATTGCTTCCAACAGATATTACAAATTATCTATATATATGGAGCATTCAAAGAAAAGAAAATAAGACACAAGAACTGAGAATACACTTATCAACACACTTTTAGTGCTTTGTTTTCTTATTCTCATTTATTGTACTTCAGTGATTATATATTTGCTCTGTGAGAGAGTTTTTCATTACAAACTCAATATTTGTTATTGAGACAACTTAGGTTGTGGAACCTTGAGTTGGGGATTTGATTACAATGTGTAAAGGGGATCAAGTGTCCAGGTGAAGGAACTTGCTGTATACTGAGGTTCCAAGAACCCACTGAATCTTAGAGAATATAGTGAAATACTCAGAGACGCTTTGAGGACTGGACGTAGGTCAAAGTGGTTGTGGCCGAACCAGTATAACTCCTGGTGTACAATTCGGTGATATTTCCCTTTACTCTCAATTGTTTTAAATATTCAATTAATTTACTTATAAGCAACAAAATTTATGCCATCACCCAATTCACCCCCCCCCTCTTGGGTGAAACCCTTGCACTAACAAATGGCACCTCCTGGTTTTTATCACTTGGAAAAGGAAGTTAAGCCTATTCAAGATCCCAAACCTGATCTTGAGGCAATGATGTCTCATCTTATTAGTTTTCAGTAAAAGAGTTCTCAAAATCAAGTTGCTCCAATGCAACATTTAGTTTATCCATCAAGAATCTTGAGGTTCAAGTGGGACAACTTGCAACTAATGTGAATGCATTACAACAATGAGAATTGCCAAGTAATACTGTGACTAATCCTCATAGAGATGGACAAGAGGAATGTAAAGCTGTCATATTAAGAAGTGGTAAAGAGTTACCTAAGATTCCTTATCCATTGAAGAACCCTTTAGCTTCAAATGGCAATGCAACTCTTAAAGTTTTTATAGAGAATGATGAAGAGCCTACTTAGAAGGTACATGGAAAAGTTAATGAAACAAAAGTTGATAACGAGTCTAAGAAAAATAAAGTGAAGAAGACGGCTACTAATGAGAATCTGAAATGGGTACTACCTTTCCCATTTCCTCAGAGATTCCAGAAGAAAGCTTTGGATGAGCAATACAAGAAGTTCTTGGGAATTTTCAAGCAACTCCACATTAATCTCTCTTTCCTTGAAGCTTTAGAGCAAATGCCTCAATATGTTAAGTTTCTAAAGGAGATGTTAAGTAAGAAGAGGAGGTTTGGTGATTATGAAACAGTACCTCTCATTGAAGAATATAGTATTATTATTCTCAACAAGTTACCTCCTAAACAGAAAAATCCTGGTAGTTTTTCCATACCTTACATAATTGGAGAAAAGTTTCAAGGTGGAGCATTATGTGATCTAGGCTCAAGTATCAACTTGATGCCACTATCTGTGTTTTAAAAATTGCAACTTGGTGAAGCTCATCTAACCTCTGTGACACTTCAGTTAGCGGATCAAAGTTTAGCTTATCTAAAGGGTATCATTGAAGATGTTTTAGCTAAAGTTGATAAGTTTATCTTCCCAACTGATTTCATTGTATTAGATTATGATAAAGATAGTTCTCTCCCACTCATTGTTGGAAGACCCTTCCTAGCTATAGCTCGAACTTTGATTGATGTTGAAAAAGGGGAGATCAAGTTAAGAGTTAATGATGAAGAGGTTATTTTTAACATGAACAAGGCATTGAAGTATCCTAGGGATACTACTGATTACTTCAGGGTTGATATATTAGATGAGGTTATTCAAGAGACTTTGGATTCCTATGCTATAAAAGAACCTTTAGAAGCTGTGTTCCTTCTTCTTTTACAATGTATTTATTAATAATAATTATTTGCAAAATTATTATTTATAAAATAATTATTCTAACAATTATATACACTTCTTTCACATATCCTTCTCTTTTTATAATACATAAAAAGATGAGTTATAATAAAAAAATTGGATTTAAATTAATTAAAAACCATAAATATTTAAAAAAATATAACTTACTTTTAAAATGTCCTTGTTTATAGAAGAAAAAAAGGTCAGGGCGGTGCTCAGTCAACCCCCCCGGGAGCTCGGTAGCCCCCCGCCCCAGCTCTCTATCGAACAAAGAAGAAGAATCACCATGAGGGTAGTACTGGAATTTTAAAAAATTGCCATGGGCAATTTAGTCACCATTGGATACAAATATTCCCTCACTGAGAATATCATAGCTTTCTTCATTTCCTAATTTGCAGAAAATCAACTGGCCTCTGGTATGAATTTCCATTTGATTTTCACTGTAAATCTAGCTGGTTTTCTCTCCTTCAAATCCCTGGACATTCCAAAGGCAAGATTTGCAGCCAAGATCGAAGATTTTGAGCTTTTCATCTTGTTTGCTGGAGATTTAAACTGTTGAATATGATTTAATCTTCCTCTCTTGATTGCCACAAGTTACGCAAGATTGATTGGTGATTACGTCTGAATTTTGTAACATCCTTTATTCCTTCACCTTTGGCTTTATTCTTCGCTACATTTTTTTATAAGATAAGCGTTGTTGTTGCTTCAAGGTATGCTCTTCTTTCCACTATAAAGTTCTATGTTCACCACATCTAGATTCGTCAAGATCCCTTGTAGGTCAAGAGTGATTGACGAACATCTCTGATTATTTTCTTGTTCTAATAAATTTGAATTCAAATGGAGTGATCATTGGTGGTATCTGTATGAGTTTTCAACATCGGAAACTTTATTCAGGTCATAGAATTCCTTGACCTACAAGGAGTTCAGGCTCAGATAGAGAAACTGCACAAGAGGTTGGTTCATGTTCCAAGTCACTAGTGAAATAATTCTAGTCTCTATATAAAACCTATGAAAGGCGCTTACTAGTAAAAGGATGGAAATGTCTAAAGTTGGAGTTCTTCCTCATGGTAAATTGAGCACCCTATCTTTGTGAAATAAGAGTTTAATATCTCAAAATTTTGACCTAAATAATGAGGTTAAGAAGACCAAAAGAGGGGAGACCAGTGACCTTACACATCTGGAAGAGGTTGAAGGTGTAAGAGAATATAATGTTGATACATTGGAAATTAAAGAGAGAGTAAGAAGGAGTAGTTGCAAATAAAACAAGTAAAGGAAGTGAAAATGCTAGAGAATTTTTTGTTTGGAAAGGAAGATGACAGTATGCAAGATGGGAATTAACATGAACAATAAAAGAGTGTTGTGAAGAAGTAGCAACTTTTGGGAAAAAGGCATCTCTTTGCAAACGGAAAATGCTATGTCAAATATCAGTTACAAAACATCTCAGCTGCAAATTGATTGGCTTCTAGGCTATGTGGTGTGTAGTTTGAAAGTCCTTGAAGCAACCCAAGCCAAAGGCAAGATCCAACTTGACATTGAGGCTATCTAATAAAGTTGGAGTGAAGAACTACCAGTTATGATAAAAGAAATTATCCTACACAGTCTTGGCTGCAGAGGAGATGGTGATGGACATGTCATGTTTTTTTTTATTCTTTACCTCCCTATTTTGCGTTTATAAGTTGAGCATCTTAGTTAACTGGTATCAACTTAAGAGGACACATTAAAAATGGTAAAAATGTCATTAACTAGTTGAAGTAGGTTCCATATAAAGGGAACTAAGATGGCTTATTGAGAGCGTGTGGGATGTGGAATCCTCACCAGAGGAAGGTAATTTAGGTCTCCCTTCAAGATCCCAATAGTTTTAGGTTGTTGATTATCTATCCTTCAAGGAAGGATTTAGTTATCCCTAAAAGGTTTATTGTATCTTGGTTGATGATTAATGACAGTTCATTAGTTTTGTTCATATGTTTAACAACTTTAATGGTGTAGTGCGTTGACTCTGGAGGGAAAAGGAAGAAAAGAGGTGGGACAGTATTAATAAAAGAAAATATAAAATTACTCTAAAAGACTCAAAAATTGAGAAATTCTTTAACACCCAGTGCACAACATCATTCATGCTCTAACCAATTTTAATGCACCAACTTATATTATTTAGTCCCATTGGGCATTCAATTAATTTACGTTATTATTATTTTATTATTTTAATAAAATTTCATTTTTCAAGCATCTTCCATGTCTACCTTCTCCCCTTCCTCTCTCGCCTTCTGTAAACCCTGAATTTTGAGAGTTGAGGTTAGAGAATAAACCTGAAATAAGTGGACTGCTAAGCCCCGGTTTAGCAGGAGCCCAAACTTATTCCCTAATGATTCTTATATCTTTGGGTATTAAAGAAAGTAAAATGGTAAATTTTGGAGTATACGATGTGAACTGTGATTCGGATGTGTTATGAGCAGTGCTAAAACCCTATATTTAAGTTCAATTGTGGATTAACATCTAAATTGACTTAAAATATATTAACGGTGACTATTGTGGTTAAAAGGAAAGATATGATGTGTTTGGTGGTGTTTCAAAAGATTTACCAATATCAAGGGCAAAATGGTAAAGTTACCAAAAGGGGAACTCATTAGTAACTTGAAGATCGATGGTTGAGATTGATTGTTATGAGATTGAAAGGGTGGAATCCCATGTGTTTCAACTCATGTGAACTCATGGAGGTATGACAAGATCTTGACACTTGGCACAATGTAAGCCCTTGAATTGCGTCAAAGTGTCAAAGCTCATTCCTCTCCCTTCTCCTTCTCTTTAGATTGGCCGAGTATTAGGGGCCAAAAATCTGATTTCTTTCTCTCTCATTTCAGTAGCCATGGACGCCCAACAAAGAAGAGGAAAGAGAAATGGAAAGGTGAGTTTTTGGTTGGTTTGGTGTCCTCTTTAGCTCAAATACCCTTCTATAATGTTGTTCCTAGTGATGAGAGCTTCATTGCTATGATTTTAGATTTGTGAAAGAAGGTGTTTTGAGAGCTTGAGCAAAATTGAAGTTGGAGGAATCAAAGAATTATTTGAACATTTTGACCTAAGTTTTCTAGTTTTTAGTTAAGTTTTGAGAATTATGGAATTTTCCCTGATTTGTGTGTGAATTTGGAAATGGAGAATTGATTTGTGTATTGTAGTCACAATAGTGTCATATTGTGTTTTGGTGCCATTGGAATTGGTTTTGAATTTGAATGGAAAGAATTGCAATGTTGAGGTTTGAAATGTGACAGTATGTGACATGTTGTGGTTATGGTGTAACATGTCAATGTGAGTTAAATTTGGTTGATTTGGTGTTTCCAATGGATTCGTTGTGAAATTTTTTGTGGGAATGGTGTTTGATGTGAAAATAGAACCATTAGAAGTCATTATGCAAAATTTGGAAATTCTGGTTTTCGCTAAGTGTAAAATGCTATGCAAGTGACCAACTTTTCATGGTATTTTGACATAGCAAATGATATTGAATTGATGAGAAACTTTCCAGATTCGTAGTTCACATTGCAAGCTTCCCATTTAAGTAAAGTTTTGGTCATTTTGAGTTCTATGGCCAAAGTTATGGTCGTTGGAAAATGAGCCAGGGGATAGCTCTATGGTTGGCCACGGCCCAAGGGGCTAGCCACGACCCAAAACCTTCTGACCTGTTTCTAGCCACAGCCCAAGAGGGGCTAGCCGCGGCCCAAATGTTTCTGACCTATCTCTAGCTATGGGTCAGAAGTACTGACTGCAGCCCATGAGTTTCTGACCATCTGTTGGCCGCAGCCAAAGGTAGGGATTGCCACTATCAACCTTTAAAAAATGATATTTTAAAGTTTTGAAAGATGGTTTTTCATCAAGTTTTTCCCAACCCTTTAGGCATGTTTTTAGGCTTCTAGTAGCCACCTAAAGGTTGTGAATGATAACCAACTTAAACTGTTATTGGAATAGAGAATAACCCTATGTTCTTTGATAAGTAAAATATTTACATATGTATTTTCCCTTATATAATGATTTTATGGATGATATTTCAGCTCAATTTAATAAATTTGGATGTAATTAATAAATAATGATATTGGCAAAAACAAAGAATTTTTTGAAAAATTACTAAATTAGATCCTCTATCAGTTTTCAGGCAATATCTGGAGCTCTAGATGTCAGATTGAGACATTCTTTATATAGATAAAAAGCTAAGAAAGAGCTCTACAACTTTGATGTTGAGACCAAAATCCAGTTCTATCTCTAAGGGTTTCGAATTTTGCTTGGAAGTTGAAATCAGGAATCATTTACCATTCCACCAACCATTTCATCTACCACTTCATCTTCCTTTTCACCTACTACATCATCTATCACATTTCATCTACCACTTCATATTCCTTTTCACCAACTACTTCATCTACCACATTCTATCTACTACCTCACCTACCATATTTCACCAACTACTTCATCTACCCTACTTCATTCTTCCCTATATATAGCCATCATCTTCTTCATATTTCACACACCAATTCATATCCATTACTTTCCTATCTTCTTCATATTTCACACACCAATTCATATCCATTACTTTATGCATTGTATTACTTTTTGCATACCTCCATCTTGAAAGGCTTCGGATTGTATTATTTTTTGCATGCCACCTGCATGGAAGGTTTTACCTCCTAAAGGGACGGCTAGATTTTTCTATTTTTCTATTTTTCATGCATCTTTTGGTTGTATATTTATGTTTGACAATTTAATATTCAAGTTTTATGCAGTATTTATGATGATTTCATTCTAGTTATATATAATGTCAATTTATTTTGGTTTTGTTTTTAATTTTATCATGAGCTAAATTTTCATTTTCCTAGGACAATGACGTAGCTTACTAATGACGAATTGAATCTTAACTTCTTAAATCTAGTTTTAATTTCTCCTTCATGATTGAGTTTTAATTATTATTCTTAATGCTTTTGAGTGACTGGCCAACTTTTAAATGATTTCAATATGCATGTTGAGACCGGAAGGAGATGCATGTGTGTATATTTTATAATTAAAAGCATAATTTGCATATGAAATAGGAATATATTCATATGAGTTATGTAGTCTTACTAAGTTCCATAAATCTTAATGCATAATTAATTGCTTAAATTCATATAGGAATATATTGGATTATCAATTAATTATAGAATTGTTTGACCTTGGAAGATGCTAGTAATTAAATAAGGGAAACTCGACTGTCAATCATGTGGAATAAATTAGGCTAGAATAGATAAGTGATTCAATCCGGAATTTGTTAAGTGAAATCTAATCCCTAGGGCTTTTTCTCATATTTGCTTTCATATCATCTGCACTTATTTAATTGTTTTTATTTGATTTTGTTTTCTCAATCACCAACTAACCGATAACCTAAATAGAATTAAAATTATCCATTTTGGTACTTAGTAATCAATCCTCGTGGGAACGATACTCTACCCACTTCTATATTACTTGATTACTACAGTCTACACTTGTACTATTTAATTGATCATCTACACTCGTAACAAGTTTTTGGCACCGTTACCGGGGATTGTAGTCATTAATAGCAATACCAAGTAATTTTAATACTAATTTGGTCTTTATATTATATTTGTTTTTCTTTTTGGTGTTTTGTGTTTCTTTTTAGGCTTTTACTTAGTGTATGACCAGATCGAAGGAGACTCAACTAGAACCTCTGGATTCTGAGATCGAAAGAACTTGTCGAAGAAATCAAATAGTTTGGAAGCAGTCTACTTCAATCCTAAGCAATCTGATGGCAAATCCGGGGGGAGAAATAACAGATACAAAAACACTCCGTGACTATGCAACACCAACAGTCATGGAGACAAACTCTGGAATCAGGAGACCACCAGTAGCAGCTAACAACTTTGAAATCAAGCCTACAATTATCCAGATGATGCAACCAAATTAGTTCGGTAGTTTACCAACAGAAGATCCTAATGCACATATATCCAACTTCCTAGAAATCTGCGACACATTCAAGCGTTATGGTGTTACTAATGACACCATTAGACTTAAACTTTTCCCTTTCTTACTCAGGGATAAGGCTAAGAGTTGGTTACAATCGATACCAGTAGGAAGCATAACTACATGGGAGATCATGGCATAGAATTTTTGGAGAAATACTTTCCTTCAGCAAAAACTGCTAAATTGAGGAATGAAATTGCCTCATTTACCCAGCATGAGCAAGAAAACCTCTATGAAGCATGGGAAAGATATAAGGAGTTGCTAAGGAGATGTCCTCATCATGGGTTACCAAATTGGTGGCAACTGCAAACTTTCTATAGTGGGATGACGCACATCTCAAGAATTCTTACAGATGGTTCAACTGGAGCATCTTTAATAGGAAAAAGTATAGATGATGCTGTCAATCTACTTGAGGAGATGGCAGCCAAAGCATATCAATGGCCTTCTGAATGTAGCAATCTAAACAAAGCACTTGGAGCATAAGAGCTGGATGTCTTTACAACTTTGTCTTCTCAAGTTGCCTCTATATCCAAGCAAGTAGGTTCATTCACAACCCAAGCAATTGTAATCAGGACTCCTACTGAAGCTTGTAATCAATGTGGAGGACCTCATGTGAGCACCCAATGTCAAGAAGGACACTCATTCATGCCAGAGAAAGTTCATTTCATCGGAAATCAAAGGAATAACCCATTCTCAAACACCTATAATTCAGGTTGGTGAAATCATCCAAACTTTAGATGAAGGAATAATCAAAATGCATTCAAACCATAAGGGAACTACCAAAAACAAGCTTTTCAACAACCAAATAAACCACAATAGAAAGTGAATTTGGAGAATTCACTTACTCAACTAACTATGAGTACATCTTAATTCATGGCTAGAACTAATCAACAATCAAAAACCAAGAGGCCTCACAAATTAACTTGGAGATCCAGATGGGAAGTATACTTTGTTATAGCACTTTGTGATCTTGGAGCAAGTGTAAACCTCATGCCTATATCTGTTTAAAACAAAATTGATCTTGGAGAGGTGAAGCCAACGACAATTTCATTACTTCTAGCTGACCGATCAATAAAACATGCAAAGGGTGCCTTAGAAGATGTTATGGTGAAGGTGGACAAACTCATATTCCCAGCTGATTTCATAATACTCGATATGGAATAAGACCAAGAAATTCCATCATTCTTGGGAAGTCATTCCTTGCAACTTGGAGAATGTTAATAGATATGTAATAGGGGAAGTTAACCTTGCGAGTTTAAGATAATCAAGTATCCTTCAACATTTTCAAGGCTTTATGCTTACCAGATGAAGGTGACACTTGCTACAGAGTCAATACATTGACCAACTGCACAAAAGATGTGGTGAACGAAATCTGTATGGATCAACCATTAGCAATGGGAGTGGTAAATGTATCAAAATCTACTAATCCAGAAGTCTTAGAGCAGATAAGGTATCTTGAAGTAAATTCCCCAATTTTTATCAAGAAACTATTTGAAGATGTTGGGGAAAGGTTGAGTAAGCTTGTACCATCAACGGAGAAACCACCAGTACTAGAGTTGAAAATATTACCATCCCACTTAAAGTATGTTTATCTGGGAGGAGATTCAATATTACCTGTAATCGTCTCTACAACTCTTACTCCTGAAGAAGAAGAAAAGTTATTAAGATTTCTAAGGGAGTATAAAACAAAATTTGGATACCCAATAGCTTATATAAGAGGGATTAGTCCTTCAATTTGTATGCATAAGATCTTTATGGAGGACAACTACAAGACATCAATCGAGCACCAGAGAAGACTCAATCCAAACATAAAGGAGGTGGTGAGAAAGGAGGTAATAAAGTGGTTGGATGCTGGCATAATCTACCCAATCTTCCACAGTCAATGGGTATGTCCAGTTCAAGTTGTGCCAAAGAAAGGTGGAATGACAATAGTGCCCAACGAGAAAAATGAACTTATTCTATAATGAACGATGACTGGATGGAGAGTGTGCATCGACTACAGAAAGCTTAATAAAGCCACCAGAAAAGATTACTTCCCTCTGACATTTATTGACCAGATGCTTGACAGACTAGCAGGGAAAGCCTATTATTGTTTCCTATATGGGTACACAGGATATAATCAAATTACAAATGCACCAGAGGATCAAGAGAAAATAACTTTTACATGTCCATATGGTACCTTTGCCTTTAGAAAGATGCCATTTGGTTTATGTAATGCACCAGCAACATTTTGAAGGAGTATGATAGGGATCTTCTCATACATGGTGGAAAGGTTCATTAAGGTATTCATGGATGATTTTTTAGTTTTTGGAGAATCATTTGATCATTGTTTTTCAAATTTGACAAAATTCTTGCAATGTTGTGTGGAGACAAACTTGGTTCTAAATTGGGAAAAATGTCATTTCATGGTGAAAGAAGGAATCATGCTGGGTCACAAGGTATCTGATCGAGGCATTGAAGTTGACCGAGCTGAGATTGAAACAATTCAAAAGCTACCACCTCCTTCCTCAATCAAGGGCATTCGAAGCTTTTTGGGACATGCTGGCTTTCATAGAAGATTCATTAAGGACTTCTCAAAAATCACAAAGCCACTATGCATGTTGTTAGAGAAAAACACTTCCTTTATGTTTAATAAGGAGTGCTTATCAGCCTTCCAAACTTTAAAAAGTTCCTTGACCTCTGCACCAGTTATCATAGCTCCAGATTGAAATCTTCCATTCGAAATGATGTGTGATGCAAGTGCCTATCTATTATGCTAGCATAACACTCTCAGAAGTATAGCTGAATTATGCAACAACAGAAAAAGAGCTCTTAGTAGTAGTATTTGCATTCAACAAATTCAGAGCATACTTGATCGGGTCAAAAGTCATTGTCTGGACAGACACCCAGCAATCAAATACTTGATTGAGAAGAAAGATGCTAAGCCCAGACTAATTAGATGGGTGCTTCTACTACAAGAATTTGACTTGGAGATCAAAGACAAAAAAGGGACCAAGAATCTCATTACAGATCATCTTTCTCAGTTAGAACCACTTGAATGAAAGAGAGAATCACCAATCCAGGAGAATTTCCCAGATGAGCAACTTTTTATCATGCAGTCACAACCTACTCCTTTGTATGCTGATTTTGTGAATTATTTAGCAATAGAGTAATGCCTTATGAACTTTCTAAAGTGCAAAAGAAATTTTTTGGCTGATGTAAGGCATTACTCTTGGGAGTATCCGTTCTTATACAAACAATGCCCAGATCAAATTATCAAGTGATATATTCCTGAAGAAGAAATGGATAGCATCTTAAATTACTTCTATTCATCCCTATATGGTCGTCATTTTAGAGCAAATAGAACAGCTACTAAAGTCCTTCAATTAGGATTTTACTGGCCTACACTCTTCAAGGATACTCACAGAATTGTGGCAACCTATGATAGATGTCAAAGAACGGGAAATATCTCAAGGAGACATAAAGCCCCTTTAACAAACTTCTTAAAAGTTGAACTTTTTGATGTATGGAGGATCAATTTCATGGGGCCTTTTCCATCCTCATTTAGCAATTAGTTCATTTTAGTAGTTGTGTATTATATCTCCAAGTGGGTTGAAGCATATGCTTTTCTTACAAATGATTCTCGAGTAGTTGTAAAGTTTCTGAGGAAAAATATTTTTACAAGATTTGGAGTGCTTAGAGCTATTATCAACGATGAAGGAAGGCATTTTTGTAATCAGCAGCTTCAGTCTTTGTTAGCTAAATATAAAGTAACTCATAAGGTTGCAACTCCATATCATCCACAAACTAGCAGGCAGGTGGAAATATGAAACAGAGAATGAAAGTGGATCTCAGAGAAGATAGTGAATTCCAACCGGAATGACTGGGCTCAAAAGTTAGATGATGCACTCTAGGCTTATAGAACTGCCTTCAAGACACCAATTAGTACATCACCGTATCAATTGGTCTACAGAAAAGCATGCCATCTTCAAGTAGAAATGGAGCACAAAGCATATTGGGCAGTAAAAGATTAAATTTTAACTTAAAAGCAGCTGGTGAGAAAGGGCTTCTCCAACTTAATAAGCTTGAAGAATTCAGCAACAAGCTTATGAAAATGCCAAGTTATACAAGGAGAAGACAAAAATGTGGCATGACAAAAGAATTTTAAGGAGAGAGTTCACACTGGGACAAAAAGTGCTTTTATACAACTCAAGGTTAAAGCTCTTTCCAGGAAAGCTAAGATCAAGGTGGTCAGGTCCTTTTACTGTGATTCAAGTATAGCCATATGGAACTATGGAGATTCAAGATGGTGATGAAAAATTCAAAGTGAATGGGTAAAGGCTCAAAGAATACAATGAAGGTGTACTCAACACTTTGAAATCTGTCATCGTGTTTAAAGAACCAATAGGTAAGTACTCAATCTAGTAATTTTTTTAAAAAAATAAAAAAAAATTGGTTAGGTCTTTGTCTAGCTAAAGGCATTAAAGAAGGGCAGCTATTTGGGAGGCAACCCAAAACTTCTTTCCTACTTACTCATTTCTTTCCTACTCTTTCAAACTTCTTTCCTACTCTCTCAAACTTCTTTCTTACTCTCTCATTTTTCTTTCCTACTCACCGAAACACACTGCACTGGGTTGAGATTTTAGTTTTCACCAGTTTCATTTTAAGTTACCATAGAAGAATCTCTTGCAAAGCTTAAGAATAGGTTCCCCACTCTTCCCAAAGATGTGCTCTGGAAGATCTATAACAGTCGACTTGAAAGGATGAAGATATTCAAGCGTTTGGGCTTTCTTGTGGACATATACTGGATCATTAAAGCTAAGGTATATTTAGCAGGTGAGATTCATAACTCATTTGTTAAACCTTTGCAAGGAATGGGAAGAAGTTCTTACTCCAAAAAAAGAAGAGCTAAAAGGATGAACGTTTGTCATAAATGTGCAAGGTGGAATTGTGATCAACGTTGTGGGAGTAAAGGTATGGTTTCTATAAATCGATAAGATAAAATTAAATTTATAAAGGATGGACTGAGTCCTAGATGATATCATTCAAACTCTTGAGACGCATCCGAGTGGTGATGTTCATCATATTCTTCTTGATTTAGCGGACATATTCAACAGAGAAAAAGAACGCTATTGTCTTAGGAATCTGACGTTAAAAGACCATGTTTGCCAGTTTATAATAAAACTGGATAGGAAGCAAATCCTCGATTCATAGAAAGCATTTAAGTCATTACTGGATGTAAAACCAAAGGAAGATGTGAGCCAAAATCACAACTACTGTACATAATCATGCTTTTGTCTAATCGTCTTATCTTTCTCGTAGCTTTTGTCTAATCTATCTTATCTTTTCAGAAGCTTTTTTCTATTATGTCTTATCTTCTCAATAACTTTTGACTTTCTTTCCCCTTATTCTTCACGCAAATTACGCCAGTCATTCGTCAAAAGTTTTTCAAAATTTTTTGAAAAATGTGTGATTTGTATGATTTTGTTGTCATTGCTTTAGTGTTATATATATGTACTCTTTCATTTGTTAATATGCACACTTCTACTTGTAAATATGCAGTCTTCCTCTTGTAAGCACAAATGGTCCGAGAGAAAAGAAAAGAAAAAGGGTATCATACAAAGATGTAGATTACATCTATCTGTATTTTTTGTGAAACTGACATCGATAAGGATGTAGAGTTTATAATAGCAGCAAACAAACTTGGAAGTGCATTAGTCGCTAGAAAGATCAATTTTGTATATGGGGGAGGCATCTAGGGCCTAAAGGGAACTGTAGCTATTTCTGCATCCATAAATGGAAGTACGGGTTTGAGTGTAAGGGTGAAGGAGTTGGAAGACCATATCTTCTCTTTAGGACAAGAGTTACAAGTTTCAAGCTTGCCTGAACGTTTGGGACAAATGTTCTACCATGCTCAAGCTTTTATTGCTCTACCCGGTGGTTTGGAGACGTTGGATGGGATTTCTAGTATTGCATATTGGGCTAAGTTGAACTATCACAAAAAACTATTAGGATTGCTAAATGTTAATGGTTTTTATGATAATTTGTTATGTTTTTTGGATCATGTTGTGGAAACAAGATTCATACCCCAAGCGACTCACCACTCCGTAACTACTGCACAAACTGTGATCAACTGCTCGATCAACTGCAAACCTATGAACCTAAACTAGATCTGCTTGTCAAGTAAATAAGTGGGCAATCTTCAAATAGCAGTCAGAAGCAGAACCCAGATACCACTCTTTGGTTGTGATTGTCCTTAATCTCTTGGTTTTACTTTATTGTGTGTTTATGTTTAAAAAAACTTTCTCTAAGCTCTAGAAGACATTAGGGATAATGTCTGATTTAGGTTGGGGAGAGAAAAAAAAATTAGCTAGTTAGTAAAACCATTATATGCATGGGGTGTGGAAAAAAATGGTAGAGTAAGGAGTTATTCTTAACTCCTAAGACGCATTTTATTAGTTGCATGTTTTTGTTCTTTCTTTAAAAAAAGAGTAAAAGTGAAAAAAAAAATCATCCTATCTAAGTGCTTTGTAATAATTTTAAAAAGTATATTTGAGTATAGATCAATTGAATTTAGAGAGTTCATAGCTTGAATGAACAACTAATTGTTACAATTGGTGATGAATTTTTAGATTGATTGAGCTGAGTTTGAAAGTTCCTAACCATGAGCTTTTGAGCCTATAATGATTATTTCTCTTGTGTGTGATATTCACGTATTAAGTTGTCACTCTAGAACTTGCTTTGAATCTGGTTGAAATTACATCTCATATGCACATTCAAAAATGATAAAGGCATTCATTTTGTTTATCCAGAGCCAAATAGCCAACCTTGAAATTATACCGTTGATAAGCCCCCTTGAGCCTAATTGATTGTTTCTTTGTTCTCAACCCATTAACATGTGCTTTAATGATATATCAAGTACTTTTACCTAATCCAGAAGATTAGCAGAGCATTTTAAATTTTTGTGACATGGCCTTTTGACAAGTGTAGGGGTGTATATATCATCAACTTTAAAGTTGCAAAAAAAAAAGGGAAAGAAAAGAAAAAAAAAATATTACGTATTGTGGGATGTTGTGTAGAAATAAATTTATTCATATGTAGCCCATTTTTCAATTTTTCTATTTCTTTAGTCCTTCATATCATGTTTTACATTCCTTTTACCTTAACCCCATTACAACCCTTAATAAGTCATTTTGATATGAATTATGCATGAGAATTAGGTAGTGGAGATTGAGATTTTTGGCAAGCCTATGGTAGTGCAATTTTTTCAGTTCAATTCGAGCGAAACACTTACCCTTAAACACTTGAGAGATTAGGAGAATGAGTCACAATTATGAAATCGATTTATTCATTTTCAAATGAAATTACCAATTTATATTTTCGTTGATTCATGAATACTATGACCTCTTTATTTTTCAATTGTATTCTTGCTTATGACTTGACACTTCTAATTTTGTTAGCACTAATTAGTCACTCCTTGTCCGAGGACGTCCAAAAGCTAAATCTGGGGAAATTTCATAAGTAAAATATTTGCATATTTATTTTCCCTTATATGATGATTTTATGGACGATATTTGAGCTCAATTTAATAAATTTGGGTGTAATTAATAAATAAATAATGACATTAGCATAAAATAGAATTTCTTGAAAAATTACTAAATCAGACCCTCTTTCAGTTCTCAGGCAATATCTGGAGCTCTAGATGTCAGATTGGGACGTTCTTTATATAGATAAAAAGCTAAGAAAGATCTCTACAACTTTGATATTGAGACCAAAACCCAGTTCTATCTCCAAGGGTTTAAAATTTTGCTTGGAATTTGAAAGTGGGAATCATTTACCATTCCACCAACCATTTCATCTACCACTTCATCTTCCTTTTCACCTACTACATCATCTACCACATTTCATCTATCACTTCATCTTCCTTTTCACCAACTACTTCATCTACCACATTCTATCTACTACCTCACCTATCACATTTCACCAACTACTTCATCTACCCTACTTCATTCTTCCCTATATATAGCCACCATCTTCTTCACATTTCACACACTAATTCATATCCATTACTCTCCTCTCTTCTTCACATACACCATCTTAGAGTTAATTTTATGCATTGTATTAATTTTTGCATGTCTCCATCTTGGAAGGCCTAGGATTGTATTACTTTTTTCATGCCACATATAAGGAAGATTTTACCTCCTAAAGGTACACTAGATTTTTCTATTTTTCATGCATCTTTTGGTTCTATATTTATGTTTGTGAATTTAATATTCAAGTTTTATACAGTATTTATGAGGATTTCATTCTAGTTTTATATAATGTCAATTTATTTTGGTTCTATTTTTAATTTTATCATGAGCTAAATTTCCATTTTCCTAGGGTAATGACGTAGGTTACTAATGACCGATTGAATCTTAACTTACTAAATCTAGTTTTAATTTCTCCTTCATGATTGAGTTTTAATTATTATTCTTAATGCTTTTGATTCACTGGCCATCTTTTAAATGATTTCAATATGCATGTTGAGACCGGAAGGAGATGTATGTGTGTAGATCCTATAATTAAAAGCAAAATTTGCATAGGAAATAAGAATATATTCATATGAGTTATGTAGCCTTACCGAGTTCCATAAATCTTGATGCATAATTAATTGCTTAAATTCATATAGGAATATATTGGATTAGCAATTAATTATAGAATTGCTTGACCTTAAAAGAGGCTAGTAATTAAATGAGGGAAACTCCACTATCAATCATGTGGAATAAATTGGGCTAGAATAGATAAGCGATTCAATCCGGAATTTGTTAAGTGAAATCTAATTCCTAGGGCTTTTTTCTCATATTTGCTTTCATATCATCTGCACTCATTTAATTTTTTTATTTTATTTTGTTTTCTCAATTACCAACTAATCGATCGACTAAATAGAATTAAAATTATCCATTTTGGTACTTAGTGATCAATCCTCATGGGAACGATACTCTACTCACTTCTGTATTACTTGATTACGACAGTGTACACTTGCACTTTTTAATTGATCATCTACACTCGTAACAAGTTTTTGGCGCCGTTGCCGGGGATTGTAGTCATTAATAACAGTACCAAGTAATTTTAATACTAGTTTGTTCTTTATATTATATTTGTTTTTCTTTTTGGTATTTTGTGTTTCTTTTTAGGCTTTTGCTTAGGGTATGACCAGATCGAAGGAGACTGAACTACAACCTCTTGATTCTGAGATCGAAAGAACTTGTCAAAGAGATCAAAAGAACTTGTCAAGGAAATCGAAGAGTTCGGAAGCAGTCTACTTCAATCTTAAGCAATCAGATGGCAAATCCGGGGGGATGGAAAATCCGGGGGGAGAAACAACAGATACCAAAACACTCTATGACTATGCAACACCAACAGTCATGGAGACAAACTCTAGAATCACCAGACTGTTAGAACTGGCTGACACCCAAGAGGGGGGTGAATTGGGTGTTAGATAAAAACTTAAGAACTTTGAAAATCTTTTCGCATCTTAGTAAAAGCAATAAGTATGAAGGTAATAAATCATAAATCAACAGTTAGGTTAAATAATATATGCTGGAAATATAAGAGCATAGGGAAGAGAATATGCAAACTGTGATTTATCCTGGTTCGGTCCAATCTGTGATGGCCTACGTCCAGTCCCCAGGCTCCTCCTGAGATTTTCAAATCCACTATCTTCTTATTTAATCCGAGCACAAGAAAAGCCTTTACAATCCCACAAGTTTAGCCGGGTACTTGTGAAACCTTTTACAAATCTCTTACTGAAATACTCCCCCTTACGGCAAGTCTTACGAGCAGAGCAATCCTGAAGATCTTTCTCTCTTGCTTACTCGTGCAAGTCTTATGAGCAGCAATGCTCTCTCCTGCTTATACCCCTGTAAGTCTTATGAGCAGCAACGTTCTCTACTGCTTGCACCTTGTAAGTCTTATGAGCAGAATGTCTTACTGGCAATTCTCTTTACAGGTTCCCCTGTAAGAAAATCAACCGTGTCAAGGTCCCTCTACCTTGAGATCAACTCAGAAATATAGTTGAAAGTGTTTACAAACTCTCTTACAGAGTGGATATAATGCTCACTGAAGTACAATACAAATAATCACTCTCTCAATGATAAGTAATATAGAAACTGGAAAACAGAGAGTGTTTGGGTAGAAGCAAAGGATTCATGTTATTCGCATGTTGGTCTCATTGCTCTATTTTCTCTGTTACCCATCGACGTTGAATGCTCTCTCATTTATACTTGATGAAGATGATGACCGTTGTGAGCATTCGTCCGATGGAGTCATTTTGACCGTTGAGCATATTTGAAAAACTAGCTACTGTCCGTTGCAGAGCAGAGCATCCCGTTGAAGAGTGGAATGCTTCATTATGAGCTATACGTCACGTTGTGGAGCGGCATGAAGAAGTTTGAATATTCGACAATCTTTTATGGGGTGTTAGTTGCTTGTCATGGTAGGTAGCCACCATTCAGTGTGTAATGATGAAGTTTCACCGTAATTGACTTTTATTTGAATCTGCAATCTGAACATTTAATATCCTGTTTCACACTTGAAATATATGTTAGCTAACATTTAGAAACAATAACAAGTGAGAACACAATGATTCAATAACATGTAACCATATTCGGATTGTTCGTTGAGTGATGATATTTTCCATACGTGACCTCCATTCTTGAAGATGCAATCCAAATGTTTAATCTCTTGTTTCTCACTTGAAATATAAGTTAGTTATCGTTTAGGAACAATAACAAGTGAAAATATAATGAATGTATAACATTTAACCATGTTTGAGTGATTGATGTGAGGCTCTGTTTCGTTTCTGGATTCTACCAAGTTCTCATTCAAGTGCAGTATGGCTCACTTGAGTGCATTTGATATTTTCACGTTCTAGCTTCCTCTCGGACAAACACTTGCTGCTCTTCACTCGCTAGTGCTTGAGTGCAATTCTGGGCATCACTCGAGTGCAACACGTCCTGCTCGATTGCGCCTCTTGTTTTCACGTACATACTTCTTCTCGGGTTAACACTTTCATGTCAAAACTTGCATGTGGTTGAGTGTAAAAGAGTTTGATGCTCGAGTGTTGTAAATTTCTTCACGATTCAGCTGCTTCTGGACATCACTCGCACAACATTTTTCAAGAGTGCGTTTTTGTACTCGTGATTGATGTGGGGCCACATTAGACAAAATTTATTTATTTGATTCTAATGATGTATCATAAGAAAGATCTTGCCATATGCATCCTAATGCAAAAAGAATCAGCTCCAAACTCCTTGTATTCTGCAAGTTATGATCGAAAGAGTGTCTATCGCACTAGACTGCACAAGTGTCAACTTCCAGAAGGCATAGCTCCTAGAATATACGTTCAAATTAAACAAATTACCCATCCATGGAAAGCTCTTTGAGTCTAGTTTAATTTGGCACTAGTCTAGTCTCAATCCGATGTGTGGTTTGTGAGTTATATGCAAAATACCAAACCTATCTTGAAAAGTGATGGTGATTTCATTGTCATCTTCCATGGATCATATCGCCTTCATTTGAGCTTCTTTAAATATGAGCTTGGTGTACATTTTACATGTTGTGAGTATTTTTTCATATGCCACCAGTTTCGGGTCAATTTGACTTGTGGGTTGAGAGATATGGCCAAAATACCGAACCTCTATCAGGCTGAACGTAAAACGAAGTAAAATAGAGTGTTAGCCTATTCCAACCATCATTTGATCGTAGAAGCCTCTGGTATCATCATAGAAACCTCCAGTATCACTTCTAACAGCTTGAACCTTGATATTCTTATAAAATCTTACAAGTTCTTCTTTCTTCCATATCTTTCTTCTTGATTTTCCTCATGATAATAATTCTCCATAACCCAAGTAAGCATCTCCTTGACTATCTTCAATTTCTTTCTTCTTCTTTCTTTGCTTGACTAATCTACAAAATATGTAACATTAAATATAGCAGTTAGTCAAAGAAATACATTATATAAACTGTTTGCTCTTATCATTTCATATCTATATTTGACATCATCAAAACTAATCATATCTAACATTCTCCCCCTTTTTGATGATGACAAATCCTTTAAGAAAAATATGTCTTAATGACGTGCAATATACATATATAATGCAACTTACATATTTTTCTTACATTTTATACATATTTTTCTTATATTTTTCTCCCCCTATTTGACATCAGCAAAAATTTTGATATAAAGAAGTAAATAAAGTAGAAATGACTTTAATCACAATGAATGAACCAAGAAAACAATTGACTCTCCCCTATGTGAAAGAACTGAAAATAGATTTGGATAGGTTTTCAAGAAAACGTTTATAATCAAGATCAATGAAATATATGAAATGTATTCTTGAAATGTAAAGAGAGAAGGTTTAGAAAGGCTCATGTAGATTTGGAAAAATGATGAAATGCTCCATGAAGTCCGTTGCTTCTTTGGCAATGCTGTTCATGCTGTTGTGCTTTGTACAACTCTGATGTATGTGCGTGTTGTTGCCAAGATTCACCATTTGAGTTAAGCTTTTATTCAGAATGTTCAATGCTCATTTCTATTGCTTTGATTGTTGTATCCAATATATATTCCTTGACTGAGCATTAAAAACATCCTCAAGGTTGATAGAGTTTTCCTGTAGTATGATAAGGAATGCTATTGCACAAAACAAATTCTCCTGTCATAAATTTAAATCTTTCTTTGCAAAGAAAATTGTTAGTTCAATCAAGTAACAAACTATTCCTTTCCATATGATATATTAAAATTAAGATCATGAAAAGAACAATATAAGAATAACTCATCATCAAAACTAATCAAGACATGGTGAATATAAATGAGTATATTAAAGGATTTTCTTCCAATAAAGGAAGATGAGTGTAACCCCCTCCGTAATTATATCCAAAATACAATATTAGAGTGAAATAGAGACCAATAATAATCAAAATTCATTTACATTCCTCATCCTTAAGATAGGGTTTTCACAAATACATTTCGAAATCAAACACTTTAACCTGGTCTCACATTCACATTTCGAATATAATTACATTGCGAAGATAATTAACATTCATAATATATCAGAGTGCACAATAACAATCCCAGCAATTCTGAGTTCATATCTTCACTAAAGGTTCATGGACACATACACCCTTTACAATTTCTCAAGTGGGGATTACACAAATTTCAATCCAAATACACCTCCACAACATATACAACCATATATCCATCCTAACATATACAACTCTAAATACATCCAAATCCACTACCATTATCCCAAATAGCAATGATAACCAACTACCAAGTCCAAATGCCCATAAGGGATTCTCGCCGCCCCTAATCGCTTGCTCCTTCCTCGAGCCACTTGTCCTGTCTAAAATGTTGGTAGGGGAGGGTGAGATTCTAGAGAATCCCAGTAGGAAATAGATACCAATATATGCATGCAAGATAAGTGTTTAATGCATGACATGCTTGCATCACAATAACTCGTGTTCACATAATGATATATCCACATGCTCAATGTTTCAACAACATACTCATGGCCATAGCATAAATAGAAACAGAGCTTCAATCATTCATATATGTTTCACATAATCAAGCGAAGCAATAACATGCATCAATACACAAACACAAATATCAATACATGCTGGAGAGGTAAGTTCCCTACACTTTTCTTTCCACTTATGCTCCAGCATCGGCTACTCACGATCCTAGCGGATATTAAACCATGATCAGGGTGAATACCCAACCCTATAACCAAATCAAGGACATTGGGTCATTCTCTTTTCCAAATTATCATTTTCATAACACTTAAATTTGGTCACCATTCATGACCTTTAGGTGGCTAATCAAAGCCTAAATACATGCCTAAAGGCTTGGGAAACACTTGACCAAAGGTCACCTTTTAAAAGTCCAAAATATTGATTTTTAGGGGTTGGCCGTGGCCAGCCTACCCATGGGCCGTAGCCAATGGATGCACAAAAGGTCTTGGGCCGCGGTTCATAACCTCTGGCCGCGGCCAAGAAAATTCTGTTTCCTGGCTGAACTTCCATAATTCATAACTAATTCTAGAAAAATCAAAATAAGGTGATTCCAAAGCCAAATGAAAGGTACTTAAGTTCTCTTTCTAGGAAAATATGTACCATTATTGGAAATCACCACAAAATTCCAGAATCACACAAAACTCCACACTGATCCAAAACAGAGTTCTGTTTCAATCCCAAATTTTGGACAACCATATCTCACAGAATACTGAACGAAATGACACAAAATATATGTCCATTTTGAAGCTTGGGATGTGAAATTTAAGACTGGAACGTTTCACAATTTTATGAAATCATTTGGTTATTTAAAACGTCCATACAAATAAACTGCCCAGAACAGAGTTCTAAGGGATAGATTTTCCAATTTTCTACCAAAGTGTCCCATGGATCCAAAATTAACAATCAAGCCTATTCCCACATAAATTTTCACAAGGAACACAATGGTAACCTCAAAATGACCAAAATCACAACCCATTTACATGCCCTATTTTGACCAAAGCACAAAACCAACACAAAAGGTGCCAAACTTCACATTTAAGCTTCAATGCAATTCTATCAATTCAAAACACCAAACAAGGCACCATTTCCATAACAACAACATACCATACTTCCCAAGACCCTAAATCACGAAAATTAGGGCTAAAATTACAGAAATTCAAGGCCCAACCAATGGCCACAAAACTTATATGAAAATGAAGCTTTCACTCACCTCAACAACTTTCCCAAAAGAGCTCCTTGATTCACTCAAGTCCAGAATTTCGTGAGAGCTCAAACACCACCAAATGACAAATCTAAAACCATGAAAGTGAAGCTCTCAACTCAAGGAACAACTTTAAAGGAGGGAGTTTTTCCATTAAAGGTCATTTACTCACCTTAAATGCAAGCTTTCACTTTCTCTTTCTTGGCCAACAATGGAGGACGAATTTGGAGAGAGAAGAGAGATATGAGAGGTGAAGATGATGGAGAGAATGCAGAAAAAATCTGCCCCATGCCTCTTCACATGCGCATGAGAGAGAGAGAAAAGAGGGAAAATGAATAAAAAAAATGGTGCTTTGACTTTTCATCTCATCTCTCTTCATCATCAAGTGACACTTGTCCACATCTTATGCATTCTCATAAAGTAAGTAACTAATTAGTTACTCTAATCCCTCCATTAGCCATTTAGTTACATATCTCATTTCTCTTAATTAGTAATTAATCTCTTCCATTAATCACTAATTTAGAGCCATTCTTTCAATTTTCCCAACAATTATGGCATATTAATTAAAATTGCCATAAGACACATATTTAATTATTTTCCTCTTCTTTATGCGCTATTTACCCTTATTTTAGCCCAATAATTATTTCATCACATAATTATGCTAAAATACAAGGTGTTGGGCATTCCCAATACTTAATCCGGATCTCAAATCCACATTAATCCACATAATCATTCACAATAATTGAAATTAGCCCTTAAGTGAAAATTGGGGTGTTACAATGAGCTTCCAGGATATAAAACACATATGACTATGACGCTCCCCCTTAATTAATGCATGGTTTAAAAAAAATTCATTATTAGGAAAAAACAGTTAATTACCCTCCTGGATTTGAAAAACCATTGGTAGCAAAATGATTTTGAAAGTATAAAGATTTAGAGAGAAATTAAATGGCAATGCTAATTAGGGGTTTTAAGAGATATAACCCAATATCACCTGAGGGGTTACTTGAGTGATTCTACTCAATCATTACTCGATTGTATACTCAAGTGATACAACTCAAGGATTTTGAATTAGGCAAGAATACAATACCTCACTCGAGTAATATCGTAATCATTCGAGTCATAATCCTCTGTAGTCCATTGATGTATCATATCCTAGTCAATATTGGATGAAGTGACTGGTACTAAGGGATTCTGAAGTGTAGTCTTCTGTGAGAACTTTAGGATACCAAGATGAGCTCAGAATAAGGCCTTGTGATTCTAGTTGATCAAGTCACAGAATTGTCTAATCTTGCTATTCATAGAAGTGATGAACTCAGCATGTTTGTAGCAAGCTCTGTGTGATTGTTGAAGCTCCTCTCTCAGAAAGCCTTAGACAAATGGACCAAAGAATGAAAGATCAGGGAGACCAACTCTAGCAAAGTGTTGTCTCTCATTTATTCTTGAAGTCTCAACTCTCATCCTCTATACCACTTGTATTAACTTAGAGTGAGTTTCAGATTTACTTGGAGTAATTGCGAATTACTTGAAGGTCTACTTAAAGTAATTGCAGATCACTTTAAGTAATTTCATATTACTTGGAGTAAGTCTTATAGAAGTATATATAGACCTCTTGTTCTCTGACAGACATGATCTTTCCAGTATTTCTCTCCTCCTTGCTTATAATATAGGCCATTATGTGGTAATTCTTCTCAATGAAGTAAATAAAGTTATTGGCCTTGTTCACCATAGCTCTAGTGTAGGTATAGCAGATAATCCAGTAAAGTTTAGACATAAAGCTAGGATAGTAGTTAAGAATCCTCATAGGCTCATCAAGCTTGATGATTCTGTGCATCTCAGCATCTTCCTTTGAACATCTCTAGGCTTCATATCATAGTGAAAATGTCTGATCGCCTTGAAACGATAAGGAAGGTGGGTAGGCAACAAAGATTCATATTGGATAAACTTATTCTTAGCCCTGTGCTGCTTTGAAATAATCTCTGTTGGGCCTACTAAGAGATCTTCCTTCTCTTTCTCTTTCTCTGATTGTATCACTAGCTAGTTATTTGCTAGTGATGGGGTGTCATTTGAGTAATATCACATATTCTGCTTCAACTCATGCTGCAACACTATCAGTCATGCCTTTTCTGTTAGCCTCTGACCTTTGTATCCAAAATAAAAGCATTTTGATCAACTTCTGTAAAAGTATAAACATATGCTCTCTGGTACCCATCTTCTTTTGGGTCTGTATAATATTAGACATAGCAACTCTTATGCTCTTATACAATTAAAACATATGATATTTGAGCAAAGAGTATAATAATCAACAAAGACCAAGATATAATTTTACCCAGTAAAATCAAGTCATTATAAAGCATAACCAACAAGTGATACCAAGAACGATGATGATCAATGACAATTTGTAAATACACTTTATATAGAAAATATGTCATTGATAAGATTTTCATGCAATAGATGTAAGTCAAATCAAAGAGAGTAGAAAGCTTATCTACAATGATCAACTTTTATAAAATGATAAATCATGAATGAAATCAAGTTTTCAAAAATGATAATGAGATATGCGAATTGTTTCAAAATCTCATATGTAATTTCAAATCATAATAATGCATTGTGAAATTGAGATTCTGAATACATGCAAAACGTATTTTTAAAACCTATTTAGAATCAATGTTCATGTTAAAAATGGTGAAAGTCAACAATTTAAATATACATATACCAGAAAGCTTCCTTTTTAGAGAACAACTAAAGATAACATGTTAGACATTAGAGTTTAACATGTTTGAGAATTTTCCCAAGAGCAAAAGTCATATTGAAAATGAATTAGCCAAAAAGCTTAGCTTCAAGGATGTATATAAACACAATGACTTTGCTATTGACCAAGAGATAAACTTGACTCTTAGAGATGTGTCTTGAAGAATAGGGATATTCAACTCAAAAATTTGAATAGAAGGCTCTAGTAGCTCAAAAAATGGATGAAGACAAATGGTAATGCATTTGAGCAACAATATGAGTATAAGAATTTATGGATGATGAAGCACATACTCATTGATCCAAATGACTAGAGTTCTAGAATATTATCCCGGTAAGTTATTCCACAATAATGGTTAATGCATTAAGATTCAATGCACTAATGAACATTTATAATGCTTGGAATAACATGGCCAACTAATGATTTATGTATTAGGCACAAGGCTTTCACATATAGAATTCTTTTCTAGGGAATACACTTGAAACTCATATAGATAGTTAACTTGTTAGACATAAGATCTAACTTGTTAGAAAATAAAGATTGAGGAGTTCAAGTAGTAACAGGTTTAAGATTAAAAAACAAGTATGTGAATAATGAGGAAAACTCTAGTGGATGGATTTGAAGCATTTCTGACTTTTAGTATACATAAATATTAACTTCCAATTTTGAAACCGATTTAAATGCAAATAAAATATGAAAAATTTTCAAATAATGTGTATGCATTTTTATAAACAAGATGAATTTGGAATCTAGGTACCTTTTTGAAATATGCATTTTGAAACTCAAATACATAGAAGGATTATGCACAATTTCACTTTCAGTCCATTTAGCAATCTACAAACAATTTAAAACCCATAAATGATTGATTGCTAATGGTATGCAATAATGAGCAAGTTATTCATTACCCAAATAAATAATTTATATAAGCATAATAACAGGTAAGAATAAAGAAGATAGTACCGTGCTCAAGTAACCTCGTAATTACTTGAGAAATTATCCTTTGGAGTTCATTTGTGCATAATTCCTTGACTTTTACCTTCTAATCTTCCAGTTGGTGTTATCACTTGAACATTCACTCCCAGTTGTCACGCAGTGATGATGATTACTTGATTAGTTACTTGAGTGATGCTTCACTATGCATCTTTTCTTCCTTCATTGCTAGCTAGGCACTTGCAGTGTTACCTCAAGTAATGCCTCCTTTTGTTTACACATTTAAGATGTAGCCTCGAGGTCTAACTTCACCAAGATTTGAGTGAAATCTTATGTAGTCATAATCTTGAGATGAAGCTCTTCCTTTCTTCTTCCTACAAAACCTTATAGATATTTTTCTTCCTTTGGTATCCAATTTTACTTGGATCCACTCATGGTTACCTTGTAGGAATCATAATTCACATGCTCTAAGAATATAATTAATTTGAAACAATTGAGCATAATGAATTAAATATGTCTTTATGCATAAGAGAAATATTTTCTTTTCAAATCATTATACATGCATAAAGAATTAACATGTTGAGCATTACAATCCCTTTATAAATAAATCTATTAAATGGCTTTTTAAGGGATGCGAAAACATAATTTCAAAATCATTTGCAATGCCCATTCCTAAGATTTCAAAATATAAAACCTCAATAAATATAGACAATAGCATAGGAGGTTTTATCATTGTATACCTTTGCCTTAGATAGGAGGATTGCTTTTGCTTGCCCATTGCATCTTTCTATGATATTGATACTTTGAATATCTTGCTTTGGGTACTGGCAACCTTCTCTCAAAATATATAGACTCCAGGAGTCTTTTATTTGATGCTTGAGAGATCCTCCTTTTCTTGTTCTGCTCAAGATAGTTGAATGGTATTCTATGGTAGTTCATTCTTGAGGTGTAACGTACTCCTTTTATCCATTGCTTCTTTCTCTGGTTATACTCTGTAGCTCCAGCACTGGGTGCCTTAAGAGTTCTCCTTTTTGATATAAATAGTATGAACCTCTTTATTGGCGCATGAGAAACTCTTGGCTTCTTTTTCATCTTCTCCTTACCCTTATGTACATTCTTCTTATAATCAATCTGCACACATAAAGTACTATATGGACATTTTGGTACCCACATATACTTGGGTCCTTGATTGTTAGTAGTAACTCTTACATGTTTCTTCGGTACCCAAATATACTTATTTCTCACATGGGAATTTCTTGTAATATAGCATGTATGAGAAATATGACCAGATTTGCCACAATAATTGCAAATTATATGAAGATATGCATTATGGGATATCATGCAAGTATTATGTTGATCATGAGAGTAGAAACTCGAATGGATTTTATTTGAACATTCTTTCTTCCCAACAAACTTTCTAGCATATTTGAAAACATTTTTGCTTTTCTCAATAGAATCAACAATTAGTTGAGAAACAAACTTTTGTAGACTTTGAAAATCAGTTTTTACAAAAACCACACAAAGAATTGGAACTTTTTACCTTAAGTTCATCTTGAGCTCCGAAGAGTGATTTTTCATGTTCGTCCATAATGAACTCTTTTCAGGAATCCTCTTCTTCTTGTCTATCCATGTTGACTGTATGGAAGTGTTCTATGATTTCTTCATCTTCATCATCAACTTCCAATTGTTCATGCATATTAGATGCGTAGCGTGTAGTTTCACATGAATTGTCAACACTTTCAACTTCAACACAATTGCTAGAAGCATAAATAGAATCAAGAGTGTCCCAGATATGTTTAGCATTAGAACAAAATCTAATTTTCTCAAAATCATTTTCGGTTAAAGCACTATACAGAATTTTCATTGCTCTAATGTTCAACGAAAACATTTTCCTTTCACTTTCTATCCAATCCTTTCTTGGTTTGAAATCAAAAGCATTTATAAAAACATTCCACATATCAAAATCATAAGCTTTTATAAAACTAGTCATTCTAGCTTTCCAAAACCAAAAATTAATATCTTTCAAAAGAGGTGGGATTGTATAATCAAAACCTTCTGAAAGTATAAAACAACCAAAATTAGCCATTGTAACTCTTGAGACAATTAAGTCCTTTAAAAAAGAGCCCAGGCTCTTATACCAAATATTAGAACTGGCTGACACCCAAGAAGGGGTGAATTGGGTGTTAGATAAAAACTTAAGAACTTTGAAAATCTTTTCGCATCTTAGTAAAAGCAATAAGTATGAAGGTAATGAATCATAAATCAACAGTTAGATTAAATAATATATGCTGGAAATATAAGAGCTTAGGGAAGAGAATATGCAAACTGTGATTTATCCTGGTTCAGTCCAATCTGTGATGGCCTACGTCCAGTCCCCAGGCTCCTCCTGAAATTTTCAAATCCACTATCTTCTTATTTAATCCGAGCACAAGAAAAGCCTTTACAATCCCACAAGTTTAGCCGGGTACTTGTGAAACCTTTTACAAATCTCTTATGAAATACTCCCCCTTACGGCAAGTCTTACGAGCAGAGCAATCCTGAAGATCTTTCTCTCTTGCTTACTCGTGCAAGTCTTATGAGCAGCAACGTTCTCTCCTGCTTACACCCCTGTAAGTCCTAAGAGCAGCAACGTTCTCTACTGCTTGCACCTCGTAAGTCTTACGATCAGAATGTCTTACTGGCAATTCTCTTTACAGCTTCCCCCGTAAGGAAATCAACCCTCTCAAGGTCCCTCTACCTTGAGATCAACTCAGAAATATAGTTGAAAGTGGTTACAAACTCTCTCACAGAGTGGATATAATGCTCACTAAAGTACAATACAAATAATCACTCTCTCAATGATAAGTAATATAGAAACTGGAAAACATAGACTGTTTGGGGAAAACCAGAGGATTCATGTTATTCGTATGTTGGTCTCGTTGCTCTATTTTCTCTGTTACCCATCGACATTGAATGCTCTCTCATTTATAGTTGATGAAGATGATGACCGTTGTGAGCATTCGTCCGTTGGAGTCATTTTGACCGTTGAGCATATTTGAAAAACTAGCTACTATTTCAAAACTTGCATGTGCTCGAGTGTAAAAGAGTCTGATGCTCGAGTGTGGATCCTAGTGCTCGAGTGTTGTAAATTTCTTCACGATTCAGCTGCTTCTGGACATCACTCGCACGACATTTTTCAAGAGTGTGTTTTTGTACTCGTGAATGATGTGGGGCCACATTAGACAAAATTTATTTATTTGATTCTAATGATGTATCATAAGAAAGCTCTTGCCATATGCATCCTAATGCAAAAAGAATCAGCTCCAAACTCCTTGTATTCTGTAAGTTATGATCGAAAGAGTGTCTATCGCACTAGACTACACAAGCATAAACTTCCAGAAGGCATAGCTACTAGAATATACTTTCATATTAGGCAAATTACATATCCATGGAAATATCTTTGAGTCTAGTTTAATTTGGCACTGATCTCGTCTCAATCCGATGTGTGGTTTGTGAGTTATGTGCAAAATACCGAACCTGTCTTGAAAAGTGATGGTGATTTCAATGTCATCTTCCACAGGTCATATCTCCTTCATTTGGGCTTCTTTAAATGTGATCTTGGTGTACATTTTATGTGTTGTGAGTCTTCTTTCATATTCCACCAGTTTTGGGTCAATCCGACATGTGGTTTAAAAGATATGGCCAACATACCGGACCTCTATCAGGCTGAACGTAAAACAGAGTATAACAGAGTGTTCATCCCGTGCTCGAGTGAGTTCATCCCGTGCTCGAGTGTAACACCTTGGGCACTCGAGTGTTGAGCTCACACTCAAGTAAAACTCCTCTAGAAGTGTCATAACTCACATATAAGTCATCTTAACTTCATATTAACCTATTCCAACCATCATTTGATCATAGAAGCCTCCGGTATCATCAGAGAAACCTCCAGTATCACTTCTAACAGCTTGAACCTTGATATTCTCATAAGATCTTACAAGTTCTTCTTTCTTCCATATCTTTCTTCTTGATTTTCCTCTTGATAATAATTCTCCATAACCCAAGTAAGCATCTCCTTGACTATCTTCAATTTCTTTATTCTTCTTTCTTTGCTTGACTAATCTACAAAATATGTAACATTAAATATAGTAGTTAGTCAAAGAAATACATTATATAAACTTTTTGCTCTTATCATTTCATATCTATATTTGACATCATCAAAACTAATCATATCTAACAGAGACCACCAATAGCAGCTAAGAACTTTGAAATCTAGCCTGCAATTATCCAGATTATGCAAGAAAATTAGTTCGGTGGTTTACCAATAGAAGACCCTAATGCACATATATCCAACTTCCTAGAAATCTACAACACATTCAAGCATAATGGTGTTACTGATGACGCCATTAGACTTAGACTTTTCCCTTTCTCTCTCAAGTATAAGGCTAAGAGTTGGTTACTGTCGCTACTAGTAGGAAGCATAACTACATGGGAGATCATGGCGCAGAAATTTTTGTAGAAATACTTTCCTTAAGTAAAAACTGCTAAATTGAGGAATGAAATTGCCTCATTTACCCAGCATGAGCAAAAAAGCCTCTATGAAGCATGGGAAAGATATAAGGAGTTGCTAAGGAGATGTCCTCATTAAGGGTTACGAAATTGGGGGCAACTACAAACTTTCTATAGTGGGATGACGCACATCTCCATAATTCTTGTAGATGGTGCAACTGAAGGATCTTTAATGGGAAAAAATATAGATGATGATTACAATCTACTTGAGGAGATGGTAGCCAATGCATATCAATGGCCTTCTGAATATTGCAATCCAAAGAAAGCACTTGGAGTATACAAGCTGGATGTCCTTACAACTTTGTCTTCTCAAGTTGCATCTATATCCATGCAAGTAGGATCATTGACAACCCAAGCAATTGTGCACTCCTACTGAAGCTTGTGAACAATGTAGAGGACCTCATGTAAGCACCCAATGTCAAGAAGGACACTCATTCATGCCGGAGCAAGATCATTTCATCAGAAATCAAAGGAATGACCCGTTCTCAAACACCTATAATCCAGGTTGGTGAAATCATCCAACTTTAGTTGAAGGAATAATCAAAATGCATTGAAGCCACAAGGGAACTACCAGCAACAAGCTTTTCAACAACCAAATAAACCACAATAGAAAGTGAATTTGGAGGTTGCACTGCCTCAACTAACCATGAATACATCTTAATTCATGGCTAGGACTGATGCAACAATCAAAAACCAAGAGGCCTCAATAAAGAACTTGGAGATCCAAATGGGGTAAATTGTAAATATGCTAAATTCTAGGCAACCAGGAACTCTACCAAGTGAAAACAAAAGAAACCCAAAAGAACATGTGAAGGCAGTTGCACTAAAAAGTGGTAAAGAATTGAAAGATCCTGTAATTAAGAAGAAGGATGATGGAGAAAAGAAAGAAAGCAGAGAAGAACAGAAGGAGGATGATGTGATACCGGGAAGAATAGCTTTTCAGAAAATCCTCCTCCATATGTACCACCAGTTCCATACCCTCAAAGACTTGCGAAGGGAAAGATAGACAAGCAGTTTCCAATGTTTCTGGAGGTTTTTAAAAAGTTGCACATCAATATTCCTTTTGTAGACACTCTTGCCTAGATGCTTAGTTATGCAAAATTCATGAAAGACATTCTCTTAAATAAGCGTAAGCTTGAGGAATTTGAAACAGTTGCACTTACTAAGGAGTGCAATGCTATTCTCCAAAAGAAATTACCTACAAAGCTGAAAGATCCAGGAAGCTTCTGCATACCTTGCACCATAGGTTAATGTCACTTTAAAAGAGCACTTTGTGATCTTGGAGCAAGTGTAAACCTCATGCCTCTATCTGTTTACAACAAACTTGGTCTTGGAAAGGTGAAGCCAACCACAATTTCATTACTTCTGGCTGACAGATCAATAAAACATCCAATGGGTGTCTTAGAGGATGTTCTGGTAAAGGTAGACAATCTCATATTCCTAGCTGATTTCATAATACTCGATACAGAAGAAGACTAAGAATTTCCTATCATTGTTGCGTGGTCATTCCTAGAACCTGGGAGAACGTTAATAGTTGTGCTAATTCTTAGGAAGTTGACTTGACCCGGATGGTCTAAGGTGCCAGAGTATGGTACTAGATTGAATTGAAATGTGTATCAGGTATCCTGAGGTTGCTATTTGTTAAGCTAGCACAAGGAAAAAGTGATTCTACAGAAGATTCGGATCGGATAGGGCTACCTACTGAGAGTTTAGATCGGAAAGGGCAACCTATAGTGATATCTGATCGGAGCGGCTATTTTTGAATTCTTCACCTGGGGCCCATCGGTGTTGTGGCCACATAACAGAACTAATTTAGCTTATGGCGAATTCGACTACATGATCGAGGGTTCTCACTTGTGAGTGCACTTACCCCAGCATGGCCAGCATGGCTAGCCACCAAGCTGGTGGCACTGGTGTTCACCCCAGGCTGAAAGGCGGTGCGTAAAATAAGAATCTACTATGTGTGTTGTTGTGGAAGTGATGTGATTACTATTAGATCTCATGTTTTGATGATAACAAAGAACATTATGAAAAAGATTTGGTTAATAAATAAGTTTGAACAAACTAATAACAGGGAAAATCATTACTTGAAGTAAGCATTAGAGTAATGAAGAAAGGCCAAGAGAAAAAGATGAGAAACTTGATCAAAAGCAAGTTTTCTTAGGCGTTACTCGAGTAAGTACTCGAGTAATGAGACAAAACTTGAAGTAACCAGAGATACCCTCGAGTAACCTGCCAACGTTACTCGAGTAATAGTGTAAATGCTTTCAAGTTGCTCTCGGCCTGCCAATGTTACTTGAGTATGTACTTGAGTAACCAGGTAAATTATTTGGAGTTGCTCTCGACCTACCAATGTTACTCAAGTAGCCACTCAAGTAACCAGGTAAAAGTTTTCAAGTTACTCTCGGCCTGCCAATGATACTCGAGTATGTACTCGAGTTACTCTATTTCAGAAAATGTGTTGCTCTCGGCATTTTGAACCCTACCAACGTTACTCGAGGTGCTACTCGAGTAACTCACTGTGGTAAGCAAAAACCTGAAGGTAGTACCCGAATAACTTGATCTGGTTTTTATCACATTTCACTCGTGGTGCTCCTCAAGTATGCAGGTATTTAATGATTCATTTTAAGTGGATTACTCGAGTATGTACTCGAGTATCCAGAGTTATTTTTGAAGAAAAACCTCAAGTCATTACCCGAGTAAGCTATGCAGAATATTTATGTTTACTCGAGTATGTACTCGAGTAACAAGGTAATCAAACTTGAAGTGCTCTCGGACTTGAAATCCTGCCAACATTACTGGAGTAAAGCATCGAGTAACCTAAAGTTATTTGAAGGTTTACTCAGTTGGTACCCGAGTAACCTGTGAATAAAAGAGTGCATTACCCGAGTAGGTACCCGAGTAACCTATGAATAAAAGAGTGCATTACCCGAGTAGGTACCCGAGTAAACAAGTATTTCCAAAGGTTTGAGATTTTGTTTATTCCATGCACTACCCGAGTAATGTTATATCTGTTTGTTGACTTGCAGTCCATCAAAGTTTTCACGATGATACTCGAGTAAGTACTCGAGTAAACTTTAATGAATACTTGAGTAGCTACTCGAGTATGCAAACCCAGAAATTCAGAAATCATTCTAACGTTCATTGTTTTGTTTCCTATATAATTAACCTTTCATTATATTAGTATTCTTAGCATATCCGCAGATAAACAATGAAGAGATCTTACCAAATAAGGAAAGTCAAATGCAACGTTCAAATGTCACCGACCGCCACCTACCGCCACCTACCGCAAACGTATATCTTTCAAATACTGGAAAAGTCAATAGTGGCTGCGCACGCTCCAACGAGCATGAAGAAATATGTTCTAGCAATCATTACCAACGTATCTATATATATGGGAACATCCAAAAAGAGAAGAGAATAAGAACACACACACGAACGTATCATCAAGTTCATTACTCTGTTTTACATTATACTTGTAATTCTATGCTTCAGTGATTCTTATTCACTCTGTGTGAGAGAGATATTTCATTCAAACTCAATATTTGTTATTGAGGTAACTTAAGGTTGTGGAACCTTGAGTTGGGATTGGATTACAACTTGTAAGGGGGAGCGAGTGTCCAGGTGAAGGAACTTGCTTGTACTGAGGTGCCAAGAACCCACTGAATCTTGGAAGTTATAGTAAAACTCTCAGAGAAGCTCTGAGGACTTGATGTAGGTTAAAGTGGTTGTGGCCGAACCAGTATAACTCTCGGTGTACACTACGGTGATATTTCTCCTTACTCTTTATTGCTTTATATTCACCGTCAAGTTTTTATTTGCAACGAAATTTTAGTATCACCCAATTCACCCCCCCTCTTGGGTGAAACGCTTGCTCTAATAATTACAGCTAGGATAGTTGTCGTATTTGTGCAAGCAGTGAAAAGTTGAGGTATTCTTGAAAACAGCGTAAGCTGTCGTAATGTGTATGCACCACCACGCCTATAGTCCTTGAGTAGCTGACAACGATTCAGGTGATTGCAATATGCATCCCTGGCAGAGAAAGAAGATAAGGGTGGTGTTGGGAGATTGAGACTCTCGACCAGTCGCCTAGATAGAAGAGACTGAGATTCTAGGTGGGCCATTACGGTAGGGAGCTTCGGATATAAGAGATTGAGATTTTGGAGTAGCCCGATATGGTTGTGATGCCCAAAAGTCCCGGTAACTACTAGCGAACTCACTAGTGTGTGTATGGGTGAGGGTAACACTGTGAAAGTTGATACAGTGATGTGATATTGTTGTGGATGCCCAAAAGCCCCAGTTACCACTAGCGGGGTCACTGGTGGATGTACGAGTGAGGATAATGTTATGAAAGTAGATATAGCGAAAGTTGAAGTACTTGTGAATGCAGTAGAGGCTGTCGTTTGATGTGGTGAACTTGTGGTGTTTTGAGGTACTTTTGGAAGGGGTGCTAGATTGAGCAAGGTGGTGGCCTATGCCTCCCAACTGTTGGGGTCTTGTGAAATGCGTTAGCCCACTCATGGTCTGGGGGCTTGTGTAATACCCCAAATTTTGAGACTCGAGGTTAGAGAATAAGCTTGAGAGAAGTGGACTGCTAAGCCCCATTTTAGCAAGATCCCAAATTGTGATTAGGGTTAATGACTTCAAAAGTGGATGTGGTTAGTGATAAATAACCCTTTTGGAGAATATGATGTGATTTGGCACTCGAATGTGACTTGTGTGTGTTGTGAGCAGCGCCAAAACCCTATATTTGAGTTCAATTGTGGATTAACATCCAAATTGACTTAGAATAAAGGAAAGAATTGAATGTGAATTGTGTTGACATGTTGAGATTGTTGTGAAAATATGTCAATGAGATTTGAATTTGATTGATTTGGTGTTCCAATGGATTCCTTGTGAAAATTTATGTGGGAATGATGTTTGGTATGAAAATGGAACCATTGGAAGCAAAGATGCAAAATCTGAAATTCTGTCCAGTGAAACTCTATTCTGGGCAGTCTTCTCGTGTGGATGTTTTGACTAGGAAAATGATGTCATAAAATTATGAAACTTTCCAGTCTTAAAGTTCATATCTCAAGCTTCAAAATGGACACATAATTTGTGCCATTTCGTTTTGGGAACTGGGAGATATGACTGTCCAAAGTTTGAGATGGAAAATGAACTCTGTTTTGGGGCAGTGATGAGTTTTATGTAATTCTGGAATTGTGTGGTGATTTTTAGTAATGGCCAATATTTTTCCTATGAAGAGGACTTAAATATATTTCATTTGGCTTTGGAATCACCTCATTTTGAGTTTTTTATAATTAGTTATGATTTTTCAAAGTTTGGGCAGAAAATCAGCCAGAAAATCCGAAAATGGGAATTATGACATCATCTCAATAAAAGATGACATCATCATGGAATTAAATATCTTCTCATCTTCTTCAGCTCTCATTTTCTGTCGTGGGTTTCAGCTGAAATAGAGAGAGAGCATATGGGATCTTTAGAGAGAGAAAGAGGAAGAAATCTCGTAAGGTAAGCCGATTTCTCCGACGATCTAGCTCCTAACGTGTATAACTCCGATTCTAAGCTACTCCTTTATGTTCTTTAAGGTTTGGAAGCTCTTCCTTTGGTGTTAAAACAGCAAGGGTTTCAGCCAAGACAAGGAAAAGCTAGTGGGAGCTTGAGGTAACTTCCAAACTCTTGTGTATTGACTATTCTGGCTGCTGTGGACAATTTAATCGGTGAAATTTCGCCGGATTGTCATTGGTTTCAAAAATGGAAAATGGGTGTGTGGGGCTGTTATGCTGCCCAAATTTGTACTAAATGATAGTTGTAACCTAATGGAATAGTCAATAAAGTGGTTAGGAGTAGAAAGGAATGCGTTTACGGAGCCGAAACCGAAAAACCCCAATTTTTCCCGGAGTACATGTATATTTCGGCCAAGGCTATAAATGGGTCTTAGAGTTGGATTTTCAATGATTTGATGATTCCATTGAGTTCAGGAGCAAAAATTAGGTGGGGTTACAGTTGGGCACTTTTTCAGAAAAGGCCGAAAAAGCATAATTACGAAAATGCCCTTGAAACCCTTAGAGTGGGGCTGCCAAGGGAAAATTTGTAAATTGAAATTGAATTTGATAATTCTGAGTCCTGAAATGGATTCCTTGGGCGAAAATATGTCAAAATAGCCCATGTCAAAATTTCAAGAAAAGTACAGCCGGACCGGGTACGGCAGGGCCGGGCCGGGTCCCCGGGGGTATTTTAGTAAATTTTTAATATAGCCTCATATAACCCCCAGAAACACTATGGAAGTGTCTAAATAGTACATTTGACATTGTAGGATCGAATATAAAGCCCCGAGTTGCTGGCACGCAAATCGAGGAGAAAAAACTGGAGATAGGGGACTTACCTTACTTGCATGTATTTGATATCTTTGCTTGTGTAGTGATGTATGTGATTGCTTTACTTGATTGTATAGAGCATATTTGAATAAATGAAGCTCTGTTTCTATTTTGCTGTGGTCATAGTTTTGTTACATGAAACATTGAGCATACAGAAATGTCATTATGGGGCATGCATCTAGATAAAGCTAACATGTCATACACATAGCATCTATCATGCATGCATTATGGTATCTGTTTCCTATTGAGATTCTCTCGAATCTCACCCTCCCCTACCAACAATTTAGACAGGGCAAGTGGCTCGTGGAGGGAGCAGCTAGGACTCTTTCGAGATGAGATTGTGTAATCCTCATTTGAAGAATTGTAATGGGCAATTTTGCCCTGTGTATCTTTAGCGAAGGTATGTACCCGGGATTGCCGGGATGATTAAGTTGTGCACTCTGATATTTATTTGAATGTGATTTATCTTCGCGTAGTAATTGTATTCAAAATATGAATATGAGACCAAGTTTATAAATGATTTCAAAAAGTATTCGTGAAAACCCCGTCATGTGATGGGTTAGTAAATGTTATTTGATTATTATTGGTCTCTATTTCATTTTAATCGCGTATTTCGGATATAATTACGGAGGGGGTTACAGCTTGCAATGAATGTGGTTATGTGATGATGGTTTTGGTGGAATCATATGTAGAGGCGATTGCATTGTTTAGTAATTATGTGGGGAGGTCTGGAAGGGACTGTCCCAATATGAAATAATTTGTGAAACGGAAGCCGTCATGAAGAGGCATCCGAGTTTATTGTTTATGTGGGGTGAAAAATTTTGAGGACAAATTTTATTGAACGAGGGGAGAAATGTAATAGCCTGAATTTGAGAGTTATGGCTAGAGAACAAGAATGAAATAAGTGGACTGCTAAGCCCCGGTTTAGCAGGAACCCAAACTTATTCCCTAATGATTCTTATATCTTTGGGCTATTAAATAAAGTAAAATGGTGAATTTTGGAGTATACAATGTGAACTGTGATTTGGATGTGTTATGAGCAGTGCCAAAACCCTGTATTTAATTTTAGTTGTGGATTAGCATCTAAATTGACTTAAAATATAGGAAGGGCGCCAATTATGGTTAAAAGGAAAGATATGATATGTTTGATGGTGCTTTAGAAGAATTACCCCAATCAGGGGAAAATGGTAAAGTTACCAACCAATTGGTCAGTTACCGAAGAGGGAACTCATTGGTAACTTGATGATCAATGGTTGAGATTGATTGTTATGAGATTAAAAGGGTGGAATACCATGTGTTTGAGCTCATGTGAACTAATGGAGGTGTGACAAGATCTTGACACTTGGCACAATATGAGCCCTTGAATTGGCTCAAAGAGTCAAAGCTCATTCCTCTCCCTTCTTCTTCTCTTTAGGTCAGCCAAGGGAGTATTAGGGGCCAAAAATTTGATTTCTTTCTCTCTCATTTTAACAGCCATAGACGCCCAACAAAGAAGAGGAAAGAGAAATGGAAAGGTGAGTTTTAGGTTGGTTTGGTGTCCTCTTTAGCTCAAATACCCTTCTATAATGTTGTTCCTAGTGATCAGAGCTTCATTGCTATGATTTTAGATTTGAGAAAGAAGGTGTTTTGAGAGCTTGAGGAAACTTGAAGTTGAAGGAATCAAAGAATTGGCCTTAGGAAGGGGACCTAAGTTTTGTGGTTATTGGTTAAGTTTTGAGAATTGTGGAATTTTCCTTGATTTGTGTGTGAATTTTGAAATGGAGAATTGGTTTGTGTATTGTGGTCACAATGGTGTCATATTGTGTTTTGGTGCCATTGGAATTGGTTTTGAATTTGAATGGAAAGAATTGCAATGTGGAGGTTTGAAATATGACATTGTGTGACATGTTGTGGTTGAGGTGTGATATGTCAATGTGAGTTGAATTTGGTTGATTTGGTGTTTCCAATGGATTCCTTATGAAGTTTTGTGTGGGAATGGTGTTTGATGTGAAAATAGAACTATTGGAAGTCATTATGCAAAATGGAACCATTAGAAGTCATTGATCAAGTTTTTCCCAACCCTTTAGAAATGTGTTTAGGCTTCTAGTAGCCACCTAAATGTTGTGAATGATAACCAACTTAAAGTGTTATTGGAATAGAGAATAACCCTATGTCCTTGATTTGGTTTATAGGGTTCCATATTCTCCCTGATCGTGAGTAGCGGTGCTGGAGCACACGTGGAAAGAATAAGTGTAGGGAACTTACCTCTCCTGCTTGTATTTGATATTTGTGTTGGTGTATTGATGCATGTTATTGCTTTGCTTGATTATGTGAAACATATATGAATGATTGAAGCTCTGTTTTTGTTTATATAGTGGCCATAATTTTGTTGCATGAAACATTGAGCATGCAGATATGTCATTGTGTTAGCATGTGTTTATGTAATGCAAGCATGTCATACATTAAGCACTTATCTTGCATGTATATTGGTATTGTTTTCCTACTGATATTCTCTCGAATTTCACCCTCCCCTACCAACATTTTAGACAGGGTAGGTGGAATCGAGGATAAAGCAAGCAACCAAAGGTGGCGAGGACTCCTATGAATATTTAGTTTAGTAGCTGGTTATCATTGTGGTTGGGATAATTGTACATGTTTGGATGTATATATGGTTGGATAGGTTGGAATGTGTATTCGGATATGTATTTGGAAATGACTTTATGTAATCCCCGTTTGAGAAATTGTAAAGGGCGAATGTGCCCTATAAACTCTATAGTAAAGGTATGAACCCGGGATTTGCTTCGAATTATGTTGTGCACTCTGATATATATATATATATATATATTAATGTAATTTATTTCCGCAAAGTAATTGTATTCGAATTGTGAATATTAGACCAGGTGAATGGGATTTTGAAAGTTATTTGTGAAAACTCTATCATAAAGATGGGATTGTAAATAAGTTTTGATTATTATTGGTCTCTATTTTATTTTAATCGTGTATTTCATATATAATTACGGAAGGTGGGTTACACCTTCATCCTTTATTCCACTAGTTTTCAAGAGGGTCTTCATGGGGCTCGTGGAAGTGACTGCTCAAGTTTATCCTAATTTAGAGGGTTTCAAGATCTGAGTCTACAAAATGAGTATACTTCAAAAATTATATTCTATGTGCGTGAATATGATTCCAAGATTGGATTTTTCTTTCTGGTGGATGAAGGAAATGCAGAAGTTGATGCTATATTTCAGCTAGTAGAGAAAAAGCTAAGGCAAGAATGCAAAGTGTTTTCTAAACTATCAAAATTAAGGGACTGTAGTATGAGGAGAAGTAAGGGAGAGTGATGGAAGAGAAAATTTTTTAGTTTGAATTGAAAAAATTGGAGAAGAGTGGTTAAAATTTCTTAATTAACATTTCTTATTCTTTTATCTTATATATTTTCTTCATTAAATTCATCTAAAAAAATTCCTCCCTTCAACTTTCTTATACCAAACAGCCCTTGAATGTGTTAACAAAGAGAAGTTAAAGGATTCAATTAAAAACATATAAAGGTATCAAAATTTTTTTAAAAAAAAAAAAAAAAGAAACGTCCAAGTATCTGCAAATAGATTTTCCTGATTACTATAATCATTAATCTAGTTGAAAGCTGTCAACACCCATTTCCATTTCGATATACACAGAGTAATAGAGATCAAATTCCACTGGCATATAGAAGAATACATATATACTGATAAAAGTAAATGTTTACAAACCGAAATCAACCATACTGAATTCAATAATATTTTCAAATCTTATAGAATATCCAAAAGGGTTTTAAACAAAGACTATATGTAACCACGAACTTTGTCTTCGTCTCAGGACACATGCCCGTCAATTCCCTTTTTCTACGTCCTTGTCTTTTGAACCCCTAGCACCCGCTAAGATATTTTATTTCATAAAAAGGGGTGAGATTCCAAGGAATCCCAGTAGAAAATACTATCGTTCATATAAAATGCGAGAAGTAAATATGATATTCACCATATATGCACCAATTAATGAACAATATAAAACATCAAACATCAACCATCATTGTCATGTATACATGAGTAGGGCTCTTGCCCCACTAATCTTACACTGGTTGCAAGAGTTATTGTCATATATACATGAGTAGGGCTCTTGCCCCACTAATCGTATACCGATTGGATTCTTATACAACTCCTAGGTGTAAGTGCACCTCTGACACTAACCACCTCGTCTAGGCAAACTAGGTTGATTAAAAGCACAAACAATAGCATCCCAACAATATATGAACTATGGCATGATGTATGAAAGATAATGTTCCTACCTCAAAGCTCTTTCACCCCGTATCGCATGCCTCGTAAAACGTCTTAACCTTCGGCTCCCAACTCCATCCTAAAATATTAAATGGACAAGAATTAGGTTATAACCTATCCATATTCCATTTTTTATACTTCCATAGTGTTTATTGTGGTTACATTAGTCTATTATGAAAATTTACTAAAATGTTTCTAGGACCCCAGCCTGGCCCTATCATACCCGATCAAACTGTACTTTTCCTGAAATTTTGACTAAGGCAATTCTGACATATTTTCTTTCAAGGAATCCATTTTTTGACTCGGAATTACCAAATTCACTGCCAAAAGATGAAATTGCCCTTGTCAGCCTCTCTTTAAGGGTTTCAAGGGCGTTTTCATAATTATGCTTTTTCGGGCTTTTCCAAAAAAGTGACCAACTATAACCCCACCTAATTTTTCCTCCTAAACTCAATGGAATCATCAAATCATTGAAAATTGAACTCCTAGTCCCATTTCTAGCACTAGCTGAATTGAGCAAAACTCCAGGGAAAATTAGGGCTTTTCGATTCTAACTCTGCAGACGAGTTCCTTTATGCTCCTAATCACTTTATCAACTATTTAATTAGGTTACAACTACCATTTAGACTAAATTTTGGCAGTATAATCCTTGGGCCATTACATTTCCAAATTTTCAAACCATAGACAATTCGGTGAAATTTCATCGATTAAATTGTCTATAGCAATCAGAATAGTTAATATACGAAGGTTTGAAAATTACCTCAAGCTCCCTTTGGCTTTTCTCAAAGTGGCTAAAACCCTAGCTTTCTTCACAATGAAAATTAAGCTTCACAACCCTTAAATACAAAGAAGAATAGCTTAGGATCGGAGTTACATGCGTTAGGAACCAATTTACCGAAAAAATCACCTACCTTTGTAAGCTTTTTTCTCCTTTCTCTCTCTAGAATTCCACACATTCTCTCTCTAGCTCAGATCTATGATGGCATCATTTTTGCTGGAATAAGGAGGAAAGTGATGTATTTTTATAATATATCATATGTTATGTTATTTATTTAATCAATTTCCAAAAATTCCAAAAAACAATTATATGTACATAAACCCTATGTCCATATATTCATGCTCATTAAGCCCAACCAATTTTTCCTTCTTCATGCCACATGTAAGAGACTCCTAGGGGTCTTACTCTTTGGTCTCAATTAGCTTCATAACTTGTTCCGATTACATATATACGTAAATTCACTATTTTGATCAAAATTGCACTTTTTCTCAAATTTTCAACAAATTCATATTTAATTAACCAAAATATTTCAAATATATTTTTCCCTTTATTTTCCTTAATTAATTGAAGTTAAATTCAATTAATCAGAAAATAATTAATTTTGTGCTAAATTGGCAAAATTACGATTTTACCATTACCTTTTTAATCTAATTTCTTTTCTTCCTTTTATTTGGCCAATTCCCATCAATTTTTGGACCAAATATTTTCTCTATTATTTCTCCATTTTTGGACCTTAAAATTAGACTTTTTAAATTAACTAAATTAATTCCATAGTTATTTTACCCATTTTCTCATGAATATAAACATTTATAAAATTCATAAATTCCAGTTTCATGAATATTCACAATTTTATAAAACTTTTCAAATAATTATAATATATTTGGTGAATATAAAATTTGAGATGTTACAAAAGCGAAATGTAGAGACAAAACTGGAAATAAGTGTGAAATATAATAATAAATAAAAAAAAATTACCCTTCAAACGTATTTAAAAATCTTTATGGAAAATGCTCTTTTCTTACTCGGAGATCATGGCCAAATAAAAATTGGAAATTAAAACTAAATACAATCAAGACTAAAAATATTTTTTAATAGAAACAATCTCAAAAAGAATAGCCAAAATATACATTGGGCAGCATGAGGCAGCCTGCAACAATACGAAACATGCTTTATATTGGCCAAAAGAAGGGAAACGCTAAAATGAAGCTCAATTTTCTGGGTTCCTTTTGAATCCGGATCCAATCCTCGTCTCTTATTCTCCATTTCTTTTCCTCATCTCATCTATTGAAAAAAAAAAAGTTGAGATTCAATATTATATAAAGGGAAAATCTCACATAAAGAATATAACAAATTCTAAATGACAAATGGATGATTCCAATATTCATATTGTCAGATAGGTATAAGTACCTCACTTGTTCTTTTTCAAATAAAAAAGAAATTATGGAAATGTCCCTTGGTTAGTTTTAAAATAAGAAATAGCAATTTTCTGCTCACTTCACACACATTGCCTATCATTTTCTCAATGACTTTCTTATGTTATAATGGCCAAAAATTATCAACATGGAGGGTGAGGATGCTCAAGTAAGAGAGAAGATTGGGTTGGAATTTGTTATTGTGTGCAACTGAGGTGGAGGGAAGGGCAGCAAAGGGATTAAGCTCGTGAATTTGCCCTAGAATAGTTGTCGTTAAGGAAAATTGTAGCATCCCAAATTTCAGTCACCAAAATTCTTTATATTAAAGGGATAAAATGGTGTGAAGAGTTGCATTTGAAATAGTCAAACGGTGCAATTGGTGGCCACATAAATTTTGGGCCACAATAAAACATAAAATATGATTTGTGTCTTCATAAAAGCCCATTCTTGATACCCAACAATGAAGAATATAAGGGTATAGTTCTTAGACTCAAGAAATATGTGAATTTCGGTCCAACACAAAGGGAGGGAAAAAAACCCAATTTAATTACAAAATGTGAGGATAAAATGTTCATTTGGCCAATAAAGCAAGATAGCTTTTATTCTCCCTTTTCTTTATGCAATTTTCGTCCAAATAGGGACACGAGGGGAAATATTTAGTTGGTCCCAATTACAACATTTGGAGGCATTTTTGTCCAAGTATGAAAAGATGACATAAACGTCAAATTAGCATATGTTAACATTGCAATTAAATATTAATATGTCAAGTGATATTTTTGAAGATCGTCATCTCTTCCCAAAGGGCCTTAATTTTTGTCCAAACAAGACAAAGGAAAGAGAAAAATAAGATTTGGACACAAGTCATGTGATGTGGAAGCTTTTTTGGCCAAGTGAAAGAATAAATAATAAAATAATCGAGGACATGTGATTAATTCAATAAAATATTATTATTTAAGGAGGCAGAGTTGTGATATTTTGAGATAGTATCTTCTTCCAAAAGGCCTCATTTTAGCCAACTTGAAGAAAGAAAGAGCAAAGAGAATAAACTGGATGGTTGAAATTTAACCGAAAGGCATCTTGATAATTTCGTGTAACTTCCCTTAAAGGAGAGGAAAATCAGGGAAAAAAAAGGAGAAAATGAAAGAGGAAAGATAGAAGATGAATAGTAACCATTCTTAAGCTCTCGAGCCGATTTCACCTTCGAATCAGCGTTTTCTCTCAAAATACCCTTCACAAATCTTCTTCTACTCATTTTAAGCTTCATTTCTACGGTTTTATATTTTCATTTCAAGGTGTTTGGTGTTGTCTCGCTTACCGGAGTGCTGCCGGATTCTGATCAAGTTGCGGAAACACGTAGAGATAAGCGTAGGCTTCATTTTGACCCGATTGAATTATTATTTGGATGAGTATTTTTAGAGTGGATACTGTTCATATTTCGTCCAAGGGGTGTTTTTAAGGTTTAATCATGGTTAATCATGTGTTTATAGTTAAATGATGATTTTGGAAGTTTATGTTTAAAGCTTCCTAAATTTTGTTTTTAAAGGCAGTCTGGTTGTGGTGCATTTTTGAATGGTTAAACTTTATACATTGGCCCTGAGATTTTCCATACTTAAAGTACACATAAAGAACTTTAATTTGATAGGTAATGGGTAGAAATTGAATAAGTATACAAAAACTTGTAAGTGTTTGAAGTTAGACCATTAAAGCTAGACAAATTTTCTGGCAGTGAGGGAAAACATGAAAACTGGGAATTTTTTGCTGATAGAAGACTATGAGAAGCATTTTTCCCTTAAAATATATTTCATAAGAGTTGCATAGAATTTTGAACCACCCCAAACAAAGTTTTCTAGAATTAGTTATGATTTTTCAAAGTTTAGTGAAAAATCTGCTAGATTTACATCTTATGTGAAAATGAAACGGTAATGTCAATTAGTGATAAAGTTAATTTCCAAAGGTCAAGTCAAGCACTTGGAATTAGTATGGGCCCATTATCTGCACATTGGGCGTAATGCAAAGACCCAAATGATATGATTATTCATCTAGGGCCATAAGGTGCCAAAGAAGAAGCATCTTCAATGATTGAAAAAGAAAAGATACAAGAGGAGAACTGAAAAGCTGTGTTTGGTTGAAAGTTTTATTAGGTTAGGTTAGGTTGGGAGAGGGTTGGAGATTAAAAATAAGTGTTTGGTTGGGAGGAGGGGAGGTGAGGTGTGGGAGGTTTTTTTGTCCTATAATGGTAACCTCCCTTACTTTACAAAACCTTCAAAATTGGGGTTTATTATAGGGGAGAGAATATTTGTGTCAAACTATGACTAAATTGCCCATGGCCCCCGCCTGTGAAAACCCTTTGCCCCCGCCATTCCGTTTGTTCATCATCTCTCCCGCTCGAAATCGCATTTTCCCTCACCTACTTCGCGCGCTCTACAATTGAGCGTCGTCTCCGTCCTCTCCTCCAACCGTCGTCACTGTCGACTGCCTCTACAGCCACCATCGTTGGTCATCGAAAGTCGCTGCCGGTTCGTTTTCCCTGTAGATCGATTGGACTCCTTCGCTAATCTGCTCCTTCAACGTCGTCTCTAGTCCCTCCTCCACACGCTGCCACCACTAGCTCTGTTGGTTGCTCTTTCGTTCAGGTAAAGATTATTTCCCGTGATGATATTTCTATAAAAAAAAAAAAAAAGCGATATTGAGTTGTTTCTGAACTATTTTGTCGTTCGCCACCGACTTGACTTCACAGGTGAAAAGTTTTTGTTTTGCATCCTATAGATTCCCACTGCTCTGTATGTTGTAGCTGCGATAGGTTGATTTCAACTTGTATATGTACTATCTTGATGACGCTATGAATTTGCTAAAAGTGGAATGGTGCAAATATGATTAATTGTTCAACATAAAATCCCTGCTTGAGTTTTTACATAACATGTTATAGTTTGAAATAATTAGTTCCTTAAAATGGCACTAGCTGACATTGAGTTGTTTCTGAACTGTTTTGTCTATACATTTAAATTAATTTTGTAGCATTAGTTGTAGGTTCCTAATTTGTTCACTCTTGAAGCTGAATATACCTTTGGTGAGTTTGAAGGGTTTCCTTTGTGTCTACAATTTGTTTAATCATCAAAACATTAAGGCTTCTATCCTTTCCATTAAGAGAGGGTGAAATTGAGCCAATTCTATTCCCAAGTTAATTTAATGAAATTTCTAGTTTCCATATGCATAATTTCCCTTACTAGCTAGCCTTGAAAGTTTTATGGAAGATTATTATAATAGAAATTCTAGTTCAATCTAGTCATGGTTATCACCCACTTAAGCGTGTGCATTACAAAGTCAAGCATGTTTTCATGATGCTTCGCTTTTCTTTTCCTCCATTTCTTGTAAGTGTCCGGAATAGACTTTTAAAACTTTAATTTTTTTGTCTTCAGGTCTATATATACAATTCTGTTTTTAAGATTGTCATTGTAATATTCTCCTTTTTTATAATTGCCAAAAGATTCATTTAATTAATCCAATAAAAGCTGCCACCCTGCATGTTCTGTTTTTAAGATTCATGCCAGTTGTCATTGTAATATTCTCCTTTTACATAATTGCCAAAAGATTCATTTAATTAATCCAATAAAAGCTACCACCTTGCATGTTCTGTTTTAAAGATTCAAGCCAGTTCTGTTTTTAAGATTCATGCCAGTTGTCATTGTGATATATCTCAAGTGGTCTAGTATTAATAGGGTGCATGTTGCCTTGGTGTATTAGATGGAGTCAGCATTTCAAAACAAGTTAGTCTTGCGTCGTCGATGGCTGGATTTGCGTCAAAAAGCTATAGCACTACTCACGTGTGTCTTTGTCTACCTAGTTATTCAAAGGAGCCATAAAAGAAAAATAACTTATACATGAGTTCAGAAGGGAAAAGGGTGCGTGAACAAATAATGAGTCAAATAAGTACTAATGAAATGAGCTGCAATATTATCCATGAGTCCTAGAGCTTTCCTAACATTATTTGCTTAACTAGAAAGAGAGGGGGGATTAAAAGCCACAAGATAGTTTATTGTGGAAGAACAAGTGGCAAAAACTCTTTACATATTATCCCATAGAGCGAAAAATCGTGTGGTAAATTTCTTCTTTCAACGATCTGGTGAGACAATTAGTCATCATCTTCATAATGTGTTAAGAGCTATTGTTGAAGTAGGAGAAAAGTTCGTTGTACAACCTAATGGGACAACAGCCCCTCCTGAAATTCGTGCAAATGATAGGTTCTACCCCCTTTTTAAGGACTGTGTTGGTGCCATTGATGGAACACATATACATGTGAAAGTATCTGGTAAGGATGCTCCTCGATATCATGGTAAGAAAGACTTTCCCACACAAAATGTGTTAGTAGCTAGCTTGTTTGATTTAAAATTCACTTATGTGCTCACTGGATGGAAAGGCACAGCATCTAATTCTAGGATTATTAAAAATGCATTGGCACAAGAACATAAGCTCATAATTCCTGAAGGTAAGTAAATATTACCTTATGGATGCTGGCTTCATGCTAACTAGTGGATTGATTACACCTTATAGAAGAGTCCGTTATCACTTGAAGGAATATTCAGAAAGAAATCCCCCCAAAACTATAAAGAATTATTCAAATTGAGGCATTCATCACTACATAATGCAATTGAAAGAACTTTTGGTGTTTTGAAAAAATGATTTGACATTTTAGCCAATTCATCTGAGCCTACGTACGGAGTAAAAGCGCAAACATTTATCATTGGAGCATGTTGCATTCTTCATAACTACTTGAAGAGCGTTGACCCTAAGGAGGATCTCATAGAAAAAGTAGATCGTGAACTTGCAACTCAACATGAGTTTGCTGATAATAGTCGTGATCGACGCGATGACAATGATGAGGCTGCCAGGGGACAAGTAATTAGGGAGACTATAGCAAATGAGATGTGGATAGATTATCAAAATAGGATAATGAGACATTAAACTTTATCCTATGATGAACTTGTTCCAAGTTTATTTCAATTGAAAGTGCTCATGTGTTTTAGTATGTCATAGAGTCAAATAAGTTTGAAGTTGGAAGTTTGGATCTTTATGTATTGTTATTTCAGATTTTGATATTTATGTATTGCTATTTCAAGTATGGATCTTTACTTTTAATACTTTTTTAATAGTATGCTGCCAAAGTCAACCAATCAGAAGCCATGTTTGAATTAGACAAAGGTTGTGGATGACTACCTTATTAATGCTTTCTGGGAACAATATAAATGTGGCAACAAGTGTAATAGACAATTCAATTGCACAGCATATGATAATATTGTAAAAGAGATGAGTGTCATGCTTGAAATTGAAATGGACAAAGACATAATTAAGAACAGGTGGAAAACTTTGAGGAAAAAAAATTCTTTAAAGTTTTTGATATTTTTAAAAATGGATTGAGTGGGTTTGGTTGGAATGCATCATCATATACATGGGAGGCTGATGATGAAGTTTGGGACCAACTTATAGAGGTTAGTATTTTACATTAATTATGTTACATTTCCTGAGTTGTAATTCTATTACATTTCCAATTTTGCAATTATGTTATTTCCAATTCTGCAATAGGCCCTGTTGTGTCCAGTTCTGCAATTCTCCAATATTTATATATAACTCTAGATTCTAATAGCGAAAAACATCTCAACATTTATTCAGCTACTTGTGTTTATTTGAAAATAATAATTTTTGGAAAATGGTTGCAGACTTGCAATGTTTATACTTTATAAGGCTTAAAGGCACGGTTCTACATAAAATATGGAGTGCCCTACACATAAAAGGCATAATGCCCCTTAATATCATTGTACTCACCATCTTTCGACTTGCACAAATTAACCCAAAAAGACTAAATTCATACCTGGTTTATATGTTTTGCTAAAGTAGCTTTCTCTAGTGCCTTGGGAGTCCATATTTTGATGTCATTATCAATTCCACTACTTGCAAGAACCATTGTATGAGGATGAGACTCAATCTGACCCACTTACCACATACTCACATTTAGGACCAAAAAAGTTAACACCCTTCAATGTCCTACAATTCCTGTGGCCCTTGTAAACTTGTGCAGTAATTGCCCTATCAACGTCACCATTAATTATGTTACATTTCCTGAATTGCAATTCTGTTACATTTCCAATTTTGCAATTCTATTATTCCCAATTCTGCAATAGGCCCTATTGTGTCCAGTTTTACAATTCTCCAATATTTATATATAATGCATACGAAATTCTACAATAGGCCCTATTGCTGTCCAATTCTGAAATTCTGCAATAGGCCCTTTTGTTGTCCCATTCTGAAATTTTGCAATAGGCCCTGTTTTGTAGTTGCTATGCATTTTCCATTTGCTATTTCGAATTCTGACTTTGCTATCTCGAATTTTCCATTTTCCAATTCTGCAATAGGCCCTATTCATGTGCATTTTCCATTTACATTTTCCAATTCTACAATAGGCCCTGTTGTCACTTTGTTATTTCATAAGCAATGTTAAATTCTATTTGCAATTCCATTTGCTGCCTTCTGTTACATTTTGAATTCTATAATTCCATTAGCAATTACAAGTTGTGATAATAAATTCACTTGCACTTAAACCTTCTATGAGAAGGAGAATTCGAAATGTGACAAGGAGAATTTCTCCAATTTTCACTTAAACCTTCTGTTGCATTTTGAATTCTGCAATAGCATTCTTTATTTTGAGTTCTGTGACAACCTTATGTGATCAATGCACTTAACCATTGTTTAAATTTTTCCTTTCGAAGTCCAAGCCACAAGTTGCAAATTGGAAAAATGTCCCTTACCCAAACTATGACAAAATGGTGCTTTTATATGGTAAAGACAGAGCTTTAGGGGAGGGCACCCATATACTTGGTAAGATGCGAAAGAGGCATCACACTCAATGAGGCAGACTTATTTGATGCAACGAACAACACTGATAATGTTTGTTCCCAGCATGATATAAATGTAGACAACTTTGATGCTCTTGATAATAGCACCACTCAAGAGAACTCACCTGTAGTTGCAAGTGGTTCCTCAAGAAAGAAGCAAAAAGTGAATCCCAATAAAGAGAAAAATTATGACTTGGCTAAGCTTAAGGATGTCATGTATGAATTTGCACAGGCCATTAACATTGGAAATCAAGCCATGATTGCTGGAAATGAAGAATGAAAGAAGCAAATGAAATAGCTAGAGAAACATCAAGAAAGCTTCCTCAATTATATAGGGAAGAAATCTGGAAACTGATTCAAGATTGTGGCTTCTCAACAACCACTATCACCAAGATTTATAGAATTCTTATAGGTAATGGTGACCAACCAAGGACATTTGTTGAATGTCCCCTTCTTGCCCGCAAGGACTTATGGATATTGTGAAAGACTTAAAGTGATTTAGTTTGCTAACCATTTGTAGACTTTTGATGTTAGCAATATAGTTTGATAACCTTTTGTAGACTTTTGATGCTACAATTTCTTGCTCATTGAGCAATGATTTTTTATGATCACTTGTTCACCATATATATACTTTGAAAAAATTAGCAATATAGGATTGTGTAGCTTGCTAACCATATGGAAGCTTCAAATTTTTATGTCATGATGTAAGTTGATGTGCAACATATCTAATTATCTCTTCAATGTACAAGAATTAATCACTGTCACACAAGTTCATTTGACAGAACCAAAAAGACACATCCTTCTCTTCTTGACTGGTCAAGAGGAAATTGATTTTGCTTGTCAATCTCTTTATGAGAGAATGAAAGGATTAGGTAAGAATGTTCCGGAGTTGATTATTCTACCTGTCTATAGTGCTCTTCCTAGTGAAATACAATCTAGGATATTTGATCATGCGCCTCCTGGGAAGAGAAAAGTGATTGTGGCAACTAATATTGCTGAGGCTTCTTTAACAATTGATGGGATTTTCTATGTAATTGACCCTGGATTTGCTAAGCAAGATGTATACAACCCAAAACAAGGACTTGATTCTTTGGTGACATCGATTTTACTGCATTCTACTTTCATCTGTGTTTATTATTAATTCGCATGGCCAATTGTTTTAAGGCTCTTTCTGTTCATTTATATACTTGCTTTTTAGATTTTAAATTGCATTTTTGTATCTATTGTTTGTAAAGGTTGAATCATGGAGGAAGCATAGAAGAAGAATAATAATAAAATAGATCCAAAGTGAAGAATAATTTTAGGGATTGGATGAATCATTTATATTATGTCTAAAATTTATATTATCATTTATCATTTCTACAACAATTAATTAATAGTTAGTTTCACTGAATTAAATAATTATTTTCTCACTTTTTCTCTATAAACAAGGATATTTTTTAAAAGTTATATTTTTTTTTTTATATATTTATGGTCTATGATTAATTTAAATCCAATTTTTTTTATTATAACTCATCTTTTTATGTATTATAAAAAGAGAAGAATATGTGAAAGAAGTGTATATCATTGTTAGAATAATTATTTTATAAATAATAATTTTATAAATAAATACATTATAAAAAAGGAGAATATGTAGAAGGGCATTTTTATCCACTTATAATTAATTCACCTAACATAACCTCCTGAACCAAACAAGATACCAAACCTCACCTACCCTCTTCTTGAATCAAAAAACATTATAACTTTTCTTAACCTAACTTAAATAAACCTCACTTAACCTAACCTCCGTTAAATCAAACAAAGCCAAAGACCAGAGGTAGGGGACTTACCTTATTTGCATATATTTGATATCTTTATTTGTGTAATGATGTATGTGATTACTTTAATTGATTGTATAAAGCATATTTGAATAAATGAATCTCTATTTCTGTTAATACTATAGCCATAGTTATGTTGCATGAAACATTGAGCATGTATAAATGTCATTATGGAAAATACATCTAGTTAATGCTAACATGTCATGCACATAGCATCCATCATGCATGAATTATGGTAACTATATTTTATTGAGATTCTCTCGAATCTCACCCCCTACCAACAATTTAGATAGGTGAAAATAGGATGTGCACTAAGAACAAAAAAAGAGAATCGTATGAGAAGAATGCAGTGGTGAAACAAAAAAAGGGAAGGTGTCTGCGTCTCACTGGGATGGGTTTAGACACCCTATTAGCCCTGTGTGACTACAATATTTGTAATTTTTATATACAATCCCTATAGGAAATTTCTATAATCAAACATTTTTTATCAATATATTTATGTTATTTATGTGTGTCCGCTGAACTGCGCAATTGCTACTCGGATTAATATAGATTATAAGTGGTAGGTAAGATGGGGCCTTACAAAAATGACAAGTTCATTTAAGGAAAATGACAAGTTCACTTAAGAAAATGATCACTTGAAAAATGAGAATGCATACTTGAAAGAATTATCATACTAAACAAGAGTTTACAAAGTTCACATTTAAAAATGACAAGTTCCAATAAGAAAATGATAGGTTCACTTAAGAAAATAACCACTTGAAAAAATGGGAATGTAGGCTTGGAAAAATTTTCATTTCACATTTAAAAATAATGAGTTCTGATATAAAAATGACATTTTCATTTTAGGAAATGACCACTTGACAAAATAAGAATGCAGGCTTGGAAGAATTCCCACATTAGACATAGGTTTACCAAATTCACATTTAAAAATGACAAAGTTATGATATGAAAATGAAAAGTTCACTTTAGAAAATGACCACTTGAGAAAATGAGAATGGAGGCTTTGAATAATTTTCACACTAGACATGTGTTTACCAAGTTCATATTTAAAAATGACAAGTTCACTTTAGAAAATACCCAAACACCAGCAAGGCGACGACAGTATAAAGGTGTTATAATATCCCATGACAAGTGGACATTAACATATTACTTCCACTTAATGTTTGGCTATCATGGACATCACCCTATCTATTACTTACAAAATATCGGGTATGAAATTACAAACTTATTGAAACTTGAATGTGTAACTAATGGCAACAAATCATAAGCAGATGACTACTTCAGATTAGGCAGTACCCAAAAACCAGTGGGGCAATGCCATTAACCGGATATATGATATTCGACATTAAGTCAATGGTTTCACTTATTGTTTCTTCATCACTGACATCACCCAATATTACTTACAAAATAAGATTAGCCAATGTACCCCACCCCTTCGACCAAAAAAATATCGAAGGGTCCAACCTAAATCTAGATACACCAAAAAATTAGGTCCCCCATATCAACATCCAAATTCAGCTTAGGTTAGGGATTTTGCACACCCTCACGTCACCAACGAACACCGCCTTCAATTTTCCCTGCAACATTCGGCCCTTCGTCAACTTCGATCACCCTCCCCAATCACACAAAAACATTCCAATATCATTAAAGTTAACACCTTGAAGTCACAACATTCGACTTCACAATTGGCATTCCAACTTCAATCTCCTACCTCCATCAACCATCAACATCCACCATCCTCCAAGCTAAAAGCCTACCTCCCCACCAAACACACCCATCAAAATTAAGACCAAGAACGCCATTTTCATAATCACATGATGAAGATTGTGGTATCAAAATTTACTTACCTCACTTCCTTTCCACATCTCCACCAATGATTCCCTTCTCTCTTACACCCCAACTCGCACCACTTTCCATCTCTCTAATTCAGTCTTTTCTTTCATTTTGCAGTGTCATTTTCATAATTTCCTTTTATATTGAAAAAAGACAGTTGAAGTACTCACACCTCTCTGGCAATATGAATATTAGAATCACATCTCTATCATTTAGCATTTGTAATGGTCTTTAAGTGGGATTTTCTCTTTTATAAAACCCTTTTATTATTATAAAATTATCAATTATATAAAATGAAAATAGTTAAACTTGAGTTGACATAACTAGGTTTAAGGAAGGAGAGTTAATCGTACATCAATTTTATAGAAAGTACAAGTAGAAAATGATTGAAGCAATGATAATCATACAAAGCATAAGATCTTTTAGCCATTTACATCAAGCTCAAACTTTCTTCTTGCATACATATTCCTCTATAAGCACATACTAGAATAAGAGGTAAAAATTGATTTGAACCATATCTAATCAAACGGGTGATTTTCTCACCTACCACAGATCCCATGCTACCCCCCATAAACTAAAAATCCATAACCCCGATTGCTACGGGAATTACCATTTAGTTATCTATGCTTCATTGTACAACATCAGTTAATCCTGTCTTTCTTTGATAAGAATAAATACAATCTTTAAAAGGTTCCTCTTCTAAATGAAATTCAATGGGATCCCCCAAAACCATGTTCACATCCTTTCCTAAGGTGCCATTGAAATTAGAATGGACAAGGAAACCATTGAGCAAATTCCTCTTATATGTAACTACAAAAATGTGGTTCAAAGGTGTATCAAATGATGGAGCAAATTGAATTATCCAATGTAGAATCAGTCTCAAGCAGGATATGTGAATCAGTCTCGGGCAGGATCCGCAAAAAAGATGGGGGATCAATCAATTGCAACTTCACCCATTTAAAAGATCAAACTTCACTCTAGCCAAGAAAAATTGTAGCAATACAAGTGGAATGACTTCGACTCTTAATTTTCTCATGAGAATTATAATTTTATAATATATTAAATCTCTTCCGACAAAAAAATATATTAGATCTCACCGGTTCAATTTTTAATCCAAAAAAGATGGAATAAACAGAAGAAAAGGAGAGAGACAATGAGCAGAGGATGCAGATCTGTTTATTTCACTGCCATTCTAATGCACAAAATTTACTTACAACAAAAACAGGGTGCAAAAAATCAACCAAAGCTTCAGGCCTAGCCCCATTTTCCCCCATCGTACTAGCATCATGCAGAGTTAGGAAATGTATACCATTTACTGGAAAATAACTCCTATAAACATGAAAGAACACATTTAAATTTCATAAGTCAACAAGGCATTAAAGACACAATTGAATCCACATCCATCCATCAAATGCTTAAGCATAACATTGGGACAGAAAACAAAAATAATAGAGAATCAACATTCAGATAACTTCGAAAAAAGAAATATTAAGATCCCAATTGATATCATGTTGAATCAAACCTTATCGCGATTTTTTCACACGTTTGGAGGGCCGCAATATGTCCCTTCTTGAATCCTCTAGAGGTCTCAAGTCAATGAATGGCTGAAGTAAACCACATGTAATAAAAAATGAGTAAGCATAGCATATAAAACCAACTTAACAACTACAACTCACATCAAAGACTCATAGACAAGCCTTTTATTATTGAAAGTGGATGGAAACCTTCAACATATTAGAGGAATTAAGCATGTCATAACCATGATGTAATCCAAGCAAGATTTTCAATGAAATAGTTGAATATCTCCCCGTGAACAAGTAAGAAGTAAGTGACATTGGTCAATTCAGATAACATTATGAAGGTTTAAACCAGCAAGCATCTTCATCAATCTCCTCTAGTCAAAAGGTCATATTTCCAGACTTCAAAGTATTGGTGCATACAACATTACACCTTCAAAATTGGAGGAAAAGAAATTTTCTTACACTAATTCACATTTCCAAATCTATGACCCTAAATGCTTTCGTCCTCATTCTGTCTTGTATAATAAAGCTTCATTGTCACTGAATCATTCACTAGCTGTTAGATCTATGCTGATTTCCAATATCACACAGCTGTCACTCAAAATTAGCTCATCTAAAACAGGAAAATCATATAGACAAAACCAAAAATCCTGGCATAAAATGGTGCGACATTCATTTGGAGACCAACACTAAGGTGAGGCAATCTATTAAAACTATAGCAATTATATTACATTAATTGGTTCCCCTTTCCATCTTAAGATATCATTGAGAGCTTTAAGTTCTGAGCAAAGTTTTCAGCTTTTCTCTATTGTTAACGTCCCACTCCAAGTTTCCAGACTTGTGCCTCAAGTTCTAGCCATAAGTAAATAACATATGTTGCAAAAAGCAATGAGAACTTGCCTCTCACTCTAAACATGAAAGGGCTTTTGATAAATATAACATTGGCAATAGGCGATTCATCTCCTAAGTTTGTCTACAAAATATGTCAATATGCCTATGTAATGTTAACATTTTATTAAACTCCGAAAGCCTTAGTCATGAAATAGCCCAAGTAAGCGATTTAAAAACCAAATCTCTGTTGCCAGTCAAGTTCTATTATTGCACCCCTCCTTGTGTCATTATTTCACTAAGAAGAAAAGAAGGAAACATTGACTAAACTACCCCAAGAAAACTTCGGCCAGTGAATCCATCCTCACCAACATATTGTTTGAAAAACTAAAATCTATTTGCTGCAACAGGTTCATTTAAATACAAGAAGGAATCTGCTTCTAAGTATGCTTTGAAAGGAAAACCACAGATAGGATCTCCCAAACTTCTTATCCTTCAGGTTTCCCCCTTCCTATGGGACTACACAGCTTGAGGGTTAAATGACACAAAAAATAATAGCAATAAAGATAATGCTCACACTGACAAGCTTATCACCAGAAGAAAATGTCAAAAATGAAATAGCAATATATGTCAGATTGAGATACAACTAATAAAATAACACAAAACTGCAAAACAGGAATTGCATCTAACCTCTTCCCATTTTCTTTGAAGTTCCAATAGTTCTTGACAGTATGAAAGGCATTCTGTGTGATATGCAGAAGCTAAATCTTTTATCAGGGCCTTCCTTTTGATGATACCAACCACTACAACGACAAATGAAGGACACATAAACCAACAAAAAAAATTGTGAACCCTTCTAGAAAACAAATGATATTCTTTACTACCACAGCTCATAATAACCACAAAACTCCTTTTCAGAGGCTACAAATAAAAAGACACAATTTGAGGCTTACTTCCTATGCCTCAACAAAGCAGCAGTATGCAATCTGCCCATATTATAGTATCTTTTAAGGCTTAAGGCCAGTGGCTATAGTATGTCATTGACGAGACACATGAAAGTACAACTTATTCAACAATCTATTAGACAGTACACCCATTAGACAACTATAATATGCTTGTCTATCAATAACAAGTTGTGAGCGCCTTCCTAGTCCACAAATAGCCATATAGCCATAAAAGAAGCCACATACCATAGAATTTCATGCAAGCCCGAATTTCCCCTTATCTCTCTTTCTATTATTATTTACTACCCCCGCCCCCAATTCAATTCGAAGCCACTAATCATTCGACCACAAACTTTCAGATACAAAACATAAAAAATAACCACTAGCCTCACTTAGATTTCGTCAATCCTACAGATGCTAAACCAAGAAACAATGAGATCCTTCCTCAAAAAGACATATTACCTCGTTTTGTTAATCAAATTCGTGTCAAAATAAGCTGCTGATGTATTACTTCACTGTTTTCCTAATTATACAACAGACAACTAAACCCAATCCCGCCCAAATCGAAACCCTAAAAGAAATATCAATATCCGCTGCAGTGAATAAATCCCTACAATTTCTGCAAATATGAAAGAGCCAATTTTAAAAACTGGACCTTCTCAATCATCCAAGCAATTATTTTGCATTGTAGTTAAAGAAATTTATTGAAAAATAAAAATTAAAACACGAAAATCGAAGAGACGAAGAGGTAAGATATAGTAAGGCGTACTTCGACTGGGATCAAACGGTGGCGGAGGAGGAGGAGTTAATGAGGGCGGCGGATCGGTTTCTGACACCGTAGAGGAAGGCTGTACGGTAGGAGCGTCTTCGCCCATGTGTGCTAACAGCACTTGCGGACCTAGATTAGTTACTGTGGTTCTTCAAATCTTGTCCCCACTTCCCCGATTTCTCGCAGCCACCCGCTGAAGCAAGTTCAGAGTGGAGAAGAAGCAGAGATAGAAGCGGAAGAAAGTGAATACGACAGACACATCAGAAGAGGATCCTCTCCATTTTCCCATTCTCATTTTCTTTCGGGGCTTATTTGGTAGGAGGGGAGAGAGAAAGAGTGGGCGGAGAAAAAAAAAATTTTGTTGAATTTAAAAAAATTTAGAGAAGTGTGGATAAAAATTTTTAATTAATTTTTTTTATTCTTTTATATTATATATCCTTTTTATTAAGATTTTATTACCATATTTTTTCAATCTCTTAAAATTCAACTCATAAAAATTTTCCGTCCCTTCCCCTCCCTTCTCCTCCAAATCCCTCACACCAAACATACCCCTAATGGTGCTATCTCGACCCTTAAATTTAAATCACGTATGGAAATACTACTTCAAAAATCTAATGCCTCGTTTGGTACCATGGAAAAGTTTTTTGTGGAAATGGAAGTGGAAATAGAAATAGAACTGAAAGTGGAAGTAAAGGTGGAAGTGGCTTCTGAAGTACGTTTGGTATGACTGTGGAAGTGATATATAACTTTTAAAAAAATATATGTATTTTTATATGAAAAGACCAAAATATCCATGTCCAAAAAAAAAATCCCTCCTCCCTCTCCATCACAATTCACCGACCTCCATGATAGAAAACCGAAAATGATGATGATGGGGCTAGAGGAAAAAGGGGCCACAAGAACAAGAAAAACTATATCCAGAAAAATCAAAATCAGTAAATAATCTCAAATCGTCGACCCTGAAAACCCTATCAACATTAAGGTAAAGAAATGTTAGCCATCTAGCTTTACCGCAAGCGTACGGGTCGCAAGTAATATAAAAAGATCATTCCCACGAGGACTATGACAAAAATGAATTAATTATCTCAATTAAGTTAGAAATCAGGTGAGAATATTTTGGAAGAGATTTTATACTTAAGAATTAATTGATTAAATTGAGAACTTCAAGACAGGAGGAACCTAGGATTATCTATCCCCTATTTATTTCATGAACTAATTAATTTACCCTCAATAAGCAATCAAACGAAGATATGTATTTGTCTAAGATTCAAAAGTATTCGATAATGCTCTCTCGAATCAAAACCAAATATTTATCCTAATAAACTAATCAATCTCTTGTATTAATTTATAAGGACTAACTTTAAACACCAATCTTAATCTGACAATGCTAGGTTAGTAACTATATCTCTATGATACTAACAAATTATCCATTTAATATACCTAAACTTCAAGTCTAATATGATTTTACCCAAGTTCCACACTTAAATTATCTTTCTCAAGATTAATTTTAAATGAACAAGACAACTAAATGGTGATCAGGCATTTAGAGGCATTAAGAGCAAGATAAAATCAATATAAAAACTTCATTCGATACAAAAAGAGAGTAAATAAATAATTCAATCCATAAATAGGTTCATGAAAATCCTAAAACAAGATTAGCTACTCATGTTCATCAACAAATTAAATCCATAAATAATGATTCGGTTCATATCATAAACTAAGAAAAAGAGAGAAGAAAATTAATCGAAAACCAAGTTTAAAATTCCAATCTCTTTGAATCTTCAAGCCCCAGCTCCCTAATATCTGCTTCTCGCGTTCTCTGCCTGAGCGTCGCTATCCGGATCTCAGCTCCGCGTCTCTCTCGCTTCTGTCTCGCGTCCAGATCTGTGTGTTTTGTTTCTGTTCGGATCCCATGTGCCTTTTTATAGATATAACTTAAGGTGCTTTCTTCGTTTTTGCTGCGGGCCCCACGTTGCCAATCTTTTCAAGATATGATATATCCTTGCATTCAGTTGCGCTGTATGTAGCCTTTGGGATGTTAATGTATTATCACATATCTCCACACACGTCATCCTGAGGTATAATGGGAGGAAAAGTCCAAATATTAAAATAATGGTAATATTAATAATGATAATAATAATAATCAAATCTGAAATATCTTTATCTCATTATAATCTTTTTTTTTCAGATTATTAAATTATTATTTTTTTATCATTATTTTATTAAGAATTTGATATTTATCATGAAATCTCTTCAAATCGGTATCTTATCAAAATCTGATTAAAATCCCTCTGATTTATTATAGATGACTCCCAAATATATTTAAATATATCTCAAGATTATCTAAAAATAGGGAGTCATCAAGAAATCAAAGAATCAAAAGCAAGAACCAAGAGCTTTGATCTTTATTCCAATTCTATTGAGAGAGAGCTTATTGTGGGTTTATCTGATTCTTGTGTCCTTCAATGGCGACACTAGCACCTGGGATTCTTAAGATGATTTCGTTCTCAGCAACAAAATGCAATTGGGTCAGTTCATATATGTTGACATATTAGAGCCAGGTTCCCCTGTTCCGGTAGTGAAAGGCCCGAAACCACTCCCCTGATGGCACCCACTCGTCGGAACACCAGAGCCGTTGATGGGTCTGAGACAAATGGAGTGAGGAGCATACAGAGGCCTCCTGATTCAGCTCGTCTAAGAAGAGGGTCTTGGGAAACGAGGAATGATAGAGATAAGATTTCATCTTCAATGGCGTTTAAGCATGTGTTCTTTGCTAGAGGGAGACGATGGAGATTCGCTTTCGTTGACGAAGGTCATAGTTTGCCTGGTCCTTGCCATTCGTCATTGTCCTCGTCAAGAGCGGCAGGGGGCAAAATGGTTTAAGCCTTACTTCCCCGAGAAGTGGAACTGAGTTCTCTGGGGGCTGGGGTGGAAGTGACTTCCATCAATTTTGATGGAAGTGGCTGCCATGAAAAAGTCAGTTCCAGCCCACTAAACACGCATATGCACCACTTCCACCTCTACTTCCATTTCCTTTTCTCTAATTCCATGCTACCAAACAGGCCCTAAATTCCGTTGAATAAAAACTCAGATTATTTTATTTCTAATTGGATATTGACTCATCTAAAAATTTAAATTATATTTTATTTTTTAAAAAAATATTGATTAATCATTTTTTTAGTTTTTTTTTTGAAAAAATCGTCCAAAAATATCTTTGGGGCAAATTAATTGATGAATGCTACTATGGAAGATCAGTTGCACTTTAACGGAAGATATGTTGCACACGACAAAATATATTTTGCACAAAACGGAAGATGGTTTGCACATTTATATGAAAGATTTGTGCACACACGGAAGAGTATTTGCATACAATGAAAGTTCGTTTGCACACACGGAAGATGGCTTACACACTTGGTAGCATTCAGCAATTAATTTTCCTAAAATGTATTTATTCTCAATTCTACCTTTTTTTCAAATTAAGATTCTTTTACCTTAAAAACAAGATAAAAGTTGAATTTGTTCATATGAGTCATGCCAACTATAATTAAAATTAGGGTTAAGATGCAATTCTGCTAACAAAGTTTTTCCCGACGAGCATATGACACAAATAATTTTTGAAAAGGGGCAAAAATACCGACAAATAATTTTAAAGAGTGTAAATTTACCAAAACCATTAAATTTAACCAAACAGATCTTAAATTATAAGAAAAGAAAACCCTAATGACATTTGATGAAATTTAACGGTTTTGGTGAATTTGTACTCTTTTAAATAATTTTTTTTATATTTTTGCCCCTTCTAAAGCTTATTTGTACTAAACGCATTTAAGAAAAAAGCTTTGTTAATAAAGTTGCACCTTAACCTTTAAAATTATATGAGCTTATATGTTTCCATTGTATAGAGTTCAGAGGACATACTACTCATAGAGTATATAAATATTTCTCATAAATTTGATATTTTATAAAATTATTATTATAATATTTTATATATTAAAATTTATTTACCTTTTTCTATATTGCAATTATGAGCCGATCAAATTTTAAGAATTTAAATTTATTTATTTATATTTATAGTAATAATTTTATAAAATAGTAAATCTAAACTAATTTTTTTAATTTAACAATGGATATAAGATTATAAAAAGAAATTAAAAAAAAAAAAGAAAGAGAAAGAAACCCAACCCAACACGCCAGAGTGATGATCGTTGGCAAAAGAGTTTAGAATTCTTTTGGAGTTTTGGTGGCCCGGAGACCAAAAAGTTTAGGTTCATGGGTAAGGTGTAATAAGAAAAAACCGAGATATGAGTGTTACTTTTTTAATGATCCTTTTTTTGAAAAAATTAATTTACAAATTCCTACCGTTTTCTTGATTTTTTTTAATGTGGCCTTTTTTTTTTCTTTTTTTATCAAGTCATAATAGTTTTACATCCATGTAATTTTTTTTGTTAACAAATTAATTTACTATTTAATTTAGGTCCTATATAATTTCTTTTAATCAAGTTCTTATAGTTTCACCTAATCTTTATGAGATATCATTATTAGGACTTTTTACTAATTAAGTCCTCTTTGGGATCTTAAAGTAATTCCCCTATTTTTTTTTCATTTTATCATCCCATGCAATTTCACTTGGAATATTTTTATGAAATTTCTTAAAAATAGGTTTTGGGACTGAAAAAATGTTTGAATGATTATTATTTAAAATCATGGGTGAAAAAAAAAGACATTATAACTTGTTTTAAATAATCGTTCTTAAATACTGAGTAAACTTGAATGTGGAGATTACAAGCAGACTGGGATTGAAAAGTCAAGACTCAAGAGTTCATATTTGAAAGGCGGGACATCAAAGTGTCACGCACTAAAAGAAGTTGGGCTCTCCGCTTAATGCCTAATTTTATATAAAAAATAAGAAAACATATCAATGTTTTCGTTGTTTTTTTTTTGTTAACAACTTATTGTTTTTTTGCTTTTTTCCATTACTGTCTGGCGCTATTAACAATCAACTAGTCTGGATCGTGACTTTTTTTTTTCCCCCAAAACATTCACATGATAATTAAATATCAAACAAGTTTTTATATATTTGTCTTAAAAATAAAATATTGTTTTAAAAATAGTAAACCAAACAAATCCTTATTTGTAGTCATTTAATTCAATTCTCGTTTCTATCTTTCTAGTTTTTAGATTTAAAAATTGGATCCATTTATGTAAACGAAATTTGGATCGATTGACAAAATTTGATTGTGCTGTGCCGAGGGAGGATCAAGAGTGGAAGAAGGATGGAAGAGGAGGCCACGGCTTTGCTACAAATTAAAATTGCAGCAAGGCGTGAGATGTTGGATTTGTATGAGTTGTATTCATCTCCCTTGCTCCTTGCAGCGTTTTCAGCTTATGCCCTCTCGGGTTAGGCTCGTGATATATATATATATATATATATAAAAGAAGGAGATATAAAAAGGAATTCGGTTGAATGTGGTAGAGGCCGAGTCTATCGGGCTAGCCCATTTAGACCCTAAATTTATAAGGGCCGAGCTTGAAATTTTTATCTTAAAAGTAAAAACGAGTCTAAAAGAGCTAGCTTGTAGGGCCAAGGGCCAATCCATTTAGGCCCATTTGATTTTTTTATTTATTAAAATTATTTATATGATGTTAATATTATTGATATTTTATACCTTGTTAATGATGTTGCAAATATTTAATTATTATTATTTTTTTAAAATTAAAATTTATAAGAACATTTTATATTAAAAGCTCTAAAAATTAAAAACTTTCAAAAAAAATTTCTTACTTCATAAGTATTCTTATTAATTTTCTAGTGATTATTTTGTTCATATCTTATAACTTGTACTTTTGAAGCATATATTACCTTTTTACCGGCTCTAGAGTGTGGTAGCCCATCAAGAAAGGATTTGTAGGGCTTTTTCCTAGAGTGTTGGACAAATTTAATCAGAGGAAAATGAAAGGTAAGTGTCGGCCTTTGTATGATTAAGAGCGGTGGGTCTTTAATCTTTTCTTCTATAGGCTGTGGCACACCCTTGGGTTATAAGTTAGTGTTCTTCTAGTAAAATCGTGTTTATCGGGGTGAAATAATCAATCCCCAACTTTTGTGATGGAGGTTTTTTGAGTGGATTCCTAATCCTACTAGAACTAGGAGAACTAACTTCAAGATAGTGCAAGCTAGGACCCCTGTTATGCAACTTGGCCGTTGGATTGGTCATCACTCTTCTTAACTCCTCCAATGGCGCCATCTTCATCATTTTGCTTTCTCAATTGACTTTGATTGTGCTTTGTTTTAAAACGACTATGTTGTTGTTTCTAACGATTAGTTTACTAAAAGAACTATAAATACCACCACATCTAAGATGATAAGTATATAATTTAGGTGTGTATTCATTGAGCATTCATTACTCTACCAAATCTTCGTTAAAAAGCTCTCTTGCTCTATTTTAGTGAACTTCGATGTTATTTTAACTCTTTGTGAGAGTACTTGTTCATATATCTTTCACTCTATTATTTTCCTCGAAAGATCCTAAGGTGTGGTATCCTTTGAGGTAATGAGTGTAGCAATTTGTGAGAGAAAGCTATGAGACTTATTAGTCTTGAAGATTGTAGCTACTGCAAGTGCCTGATTTTCAAACTTGCATGCATAGCGAAAAACTCAAGTCTAATATTGAAGATTGGACGTAGGCCAACTAGTTTAAGCCGAACCAATATAAATCGAGTGTGTACAACTTTTTGTTACCACTGGTTGACACCTAAAAGGGGGTGAATTGAGTGATAAAACAAAAGATTAAAAATATTTTTGCATCTTATACTACTAGAAAAAAATGTTTTTTAGACCAATTGAAATTGCCTTTTTAAACCGGATTTTGGTCCGATCTTATATCATCCGGTTTAAAAATTCAATCCTTATTAAGACCGGTCCTACAACTGATCTTTAAAGTTCTTTTTTGATGCCAGTTGTTTAAACCACTGGACTTAAAAAGTTTCAATTTATAATAAAAATGTCACTCTTTAGATAAAGTAATTTTATACTTGATCTAAAAGTAGGCAATGTTTTTTTTTCAATGTACATTTTATTTTGTTTCACAAAAGCCTTGTTGGATATTAATAAATCTACACTACTACAAATTTGTCTATATTTGACGCTCCATACTTAACGACTTTAATGAAACTGTTAAATATGCAGAGGCGGAGTTTTGGGAATGACATATATTACGGTATTTTAAAACAATCGTTAAGTATATGACAAAATATTAAATGGTATTATACACCAATCATCATATGTTAGTTTGGTTTTTTTGGGAAAAAAAAGTATCTATTATCTGACAGTTGTTTGTGAAAAATCACCAAATATATATGCTATATATTTGACAATTATTTAAAAACAACCATCAAATATAATACACTTAACGGTTGTTTATTAACAATCATTGAGTATACTCTTTTAAAATCCCCTCCCAGACCCATTTTCGTTCAACATTTGTACTTGTGCCTTAAGTGTAGGACTAGAAAAACGGGCAGGCCCGTGATGGGTTCAGGCCTAAACGGGCTAGCCCCTTTAGGCTCAAGTCCAAAAAAGTTCATAAAATTTGTGCCCCCGGCCCTTTTATGTAAAGCCTGCGAGCTTTAGGTGCCCGTTTAACTTTTTTCCTTTGTTTTTTTTTTGCCATAATTTTTTTCCTTATTCTCCTAAAGACTAAAATACCCAATTTAAAACATAAATATCATCAAAATTAATTTAAAACATAAATATTATCCAAGTTTAATAAAACATAAATACTAAGACTTAAGTCCAAACCATAATTAATGTCCAAAACTAATCAAACAAGTCTATAGCCACAATTAATTATAGAACACCTGATTTGGATTTTGGCGTACACATACAAAAAAAGAAAAAAGAAAATCAAAGAAGAGAAGCTTCAAATGAGGTATGAGTGTAATATCCCAATTTGTGATTAAGGGCTAATGGCATTGAGATTGATTATAATTTGTGTAATTAAATAGTTTGAGAGAAATATGATGTGAATTTAGTGTTAATGTGTGTGATATTTGAGATCAAGGGTTGAAATTCATTATTGATGGGTCGGAATCCTATGTATTGTGTCCATGTGAGCTCATAGTGGAAGGGAGGAGATGGTGACATGTGGCATTGTGGAGATTGTTGGATGAGCCACTAGAGGACAAAATTTCTCTTTTTCCCTCATTCTCTCTCTCCTATTCGGCCAAGAGGAATGGGCAAGAAAGAAAAGCTTCATTATCATCATTTCATCTCATCATCTCTCTCACTCATTTTCTCTCTCTTTCTTCCTCCATTTTTTCTCTGAAGCATGCTTGGGAAGAGAAAAAAAAACCTTGATTTTGAGTAAGTAATGCTCCTCCTTTGCTCAAAACCTCTTCTCTAAAGTTGTGTATCTCATTGAGAGCTACATTGTGGTGGTTGTAGAATCTTGAAAGGTGTTGATTTGTGAGTTGGAGAAATATGAAAGTGTGAGAATCAAGATTCTGAATTTGGCAAAGTGAAGAGGTAGGCATTTTGAGCATTTTGATATATTATTTGTGATTTTTGGATAAGTTTATTAAAATCTGGAAAATTTCCCTAGATTATGTCCATTTTTGAATATATGAGTTTCATTGTGTTTGATGTTGGAAATGGTTCATTATGATGATATTTGAGTATTGGAGATAGTTTTGAAGTTTGGAATTGTGTTGATTGGAATTTGGACATTGTGTGAATCATAGAGACCATAGTGTTTGATTGTGGTTAGATTGGTTTTGGGATGTTTTAGAGGTTTCCATTGTGTTCCTTATGAAAAATTGGATGGGAATAAGCTTGGTTATTGATTTTAGAGTCATTGAACACTTTGGTAGAAAGTTGGAAATATGTCTTGTGTGAGCTCTGTTTTGGACAATCAGTTTACACGAAAGTTTTGAATGACCAAATAGTGTTGGAAAATTATGAAACTTTCCAATCTTAAAGTTCACATCCCAAGCTTCAAAATGAACATATATTTTGTGTAATTTCGTTTAGTATTCTAGGAGATATGATTGTCCAAAGTTTGGGATTGAAACAGAACTCTGTTTTGGAGTAGTGTAGAGTTTTGGGTAATTCTGTATTTTTGTAGTGATTTTCAGTTATGAACCATATTTTTCCTAGGAAGAGGGCTTAAATACCTTTCATTTGGCTTTGGAATCACTCTGTTTTGATTTTTCCACAATTAGTTATGGTTTTTCGAAGTTCAGCCAAGAATCAAGAAATTGCTTGGCCGCGGCCCATGAGTGGCTGGCCGCGGCCCATGGGTGGCTGGCCGCGGCCCAAGGAAGGGCTGGCCGTGGCCAACCCCTGTGTTCCAGCACTTTGTGTTTTTGAAAAGTGACCTTCAACTTATTGTTTCCCAACCTTTTAGGGCTTTTATTAGAGGCATTTGTGGCCTCTTAAGAGTCCTAAATGATAACCAACTTAGTGTATTATAGAAATAAGTAATTGGAAGAGAGATTGATCAATTGTCCCTAATTTGGTATAGGATTTGATATTTGCCGAACGCGTGAGCCCACTGTGCCAAAGATTGTCAGGAAAGATACAGGTAACGACTCCTCTCTTATACTTTGTGTAAATGTATTGTATGTCTGTCTGTCATTCATTGTGTGGATGCTGCTGCTACTTCTTTGTGATACCTTGTGCATTGAGATACCTTGTGGAGTTTAGTGATACATTGTGCTTTGAGATGCTTTGTGGTGCTTTGTGCTTCGTGTTGCTGCTACATAGTGTTCACCGCGAAAGCGGGCGTTGTGCATAGTGATTACAGCGAAAACTGGCATAGTGCATTGTGATTACAGCCGTGAGTGCTGTCGTATGTGGTGCAAGCCAGAGATCATTGTGAAGCTGCTGAACATGATGAACATGGCTTTATCTTTATATATTGTATGAGTGACTTGTTGCTACTGGGATTCTTTAGAATCTCACTCTTTCCATATGATTAACCTTTTCAGACAGGGCAAGTGGCTCGAAGGAGAAGCGACCAACCCGGAGTGGTTAGGATCTCTTAGGGACATTCAGGATTTTGGGATTGTTGGTTATCTATTGTAGATTTGGGATTACTGTATATAAATTGTTCATAGTGAATTTTTGATTTGTAATCCCCATTTGGAAAATAGTAAACCTATTCGATATATAGAGTAACCCGGGGGTTTGCCGGGATTTTAGTTTCCGCACTCTGATATTTCTTATGTAATTTGATTTCTCAAGTAGTTATATCTGCACGTGAATGTGAGACCCGGAATTATTACGTTTTGAATTGATTTTGAAATACCCCATCCCGAGTTGAGGGATTATAAATTATTGATTTCATTTTATTGGTCTCTATTTCACTTAAATTTTGAAATCCGGATGTGATTACCGTGAGGGGGTTACAATGAGTAAGTGTGAGAGCGTTTCTGATATGAGGGTTAGGTTAAGTTAACTCTACCCCCTGACCACTATTTGTTGCCCTGTGCCTAGTTACAGAGCTGCAGGGCCAACCCTTTTAGGCCCGTCTCCTTTTTTTGGCCCTAAATTACAAGCCTGGCCTTTGATGGGCTCGGGCCTAAACGAGCCGGCCCGACGGGCTCGACTTGATTTCCCGGCTCTACTTAAGTGTTCCTAATTCATGACTCTCTATATGCTTTTCACATATGCCTTAAGCGTTGAGTATACTTTTTTAAAATCCCCTCCTAGATCTCCCTGTTGGCTATATGTTTTCTATCTTGTATATGTTGTGTATAACTTAAGATCATAACTACAGTACTAGTAGTAGTAATAGTGACGGTAGCCTCACAGACGTATAGTAAATGAATAGTTGCCTACTAACTTGGTAAATGAAATAGAATAGGGCATCTATACAATAAAAGGCCCAAAACCAAATGATGATATAAGAGTAATAAGTAGAGAGACGCTCGAATACTCTGATAAAAGGATTTAAGAACTGATGGGTTATAATAAAGTGATGAAGCATTGTGAAACCATTTTGAAAAGTTTTAGATTTCTTCGGAAAGCCCATTCAGTTCCAGGTTTGAATCCTGTTTTGAAGTTGGGATTTATAATTGTTTTCAAAAGTATACTTGTCCCACATGAAAGGCTTAGGTAGTCATCCTTTATGGATGGTATATGCTGCCACATATATGGAAGGTTTTACCTCCTAAAGGGACGGTCAGATTTTCTTCATTTTTATGCATTTTTTGGTTGTATATTTATGTTTTAGAATTTAATATTCAATTTTTATGCAATATTTATGAAGTTTTTAATTTACATTATTTTTGTTTTTAATTTCATCATGAGCTAAATTTTTATTTTCCTAGGGTGATGATGTAGCTTACTAATGACAGATTGGATCTTAACTTAATTAAATCTAGTTTGAATTTCTCCTTTATGATTGAGTTTTAATTATTATTCTTAATGCTTTCAATTGATTGGCCACCTTTTGAATGATTTCAATATGTATGTTGAGACTGGAAAGAGATGTATGTGTATAGATCATATAATTAAAACCATGACTTGCATATGAAATAGGAATATAGTCATATGAGTTTTGTAGTCTTATTGAGTTCTATATGTAACCCTCTGCCGTAATTATATCCGAAATACACAATTAAAGTAAAATAGAGACCAATAAAAAACAAAACTACATTTTACAAACCCATCTACTAGATGGGGTTTTCATAAATACCTTTCGAAATCATTCATAACTTGATCTCACATTCACATTCCGAATACAATTACTACACAAAGATAAATCACATTTAAATATATCAGAGTACGCAATGAAATAATTCCGGCAATTCCGGATTCCATTTATTAACTCAAGCTTTATAGGGCACATTTGCCCATTACAAGCCCTCATATGGGGATTACGCAATTCTCTTCAAATACATATACAAATAATAAAATCCTCACCCACATATATTCATCCAAATATCCAAATACAATTAGCATATATACATCCCAACTAAGATAACCAACTACCAACTTCAATCCCGAAGGAGTCATCATCGCCCTTAGCTGCTCGCTATATCCTTGATCTACTACCCTGTCTGAAAGGTTAGTAGGGGAGGGTGAGATTCTAGAGAATCTCAGTAGGAAAACAATATCAATATGCATGTACGATAAATATTTAATGCATGACATGCTTGCATCACATAACTATCATGATGAGAAATCTGTAAGCTCAATGCTTCTAAGAATATACTAATGGCCATAGCATAAATTGAAACATAGCTTCAATAGCACATAACCATGCAAAGCTAAGACATGCATCAACACATTAACACATATATCAAATACAAGCAGAAGAGATATGTTTCCTACACTCTTTCCACGTAAGCTCCAGCTCCGGCTGCTCACGATCAGGGCGAACAACAAATCCTATAACCAAACAAGGACATAGGGTTAATCCCTTTTCCAATTCCTTAACTCTCAGACACTTAAGTTGGTTATCATTCACGATCTTTAGGTGGCTAATCAAAGCCCAAACATATGCCTAAAGGCTTGGGAAACACTTGACCAAATATCACCTTTAGAAAGTCCAAAATGCTGATTTTTGGGGGTTGGCCACGGCCCATAAATCCACTGGCCGCGGCCAAGAAAATCCAGTTTCTTGGCTGAACTTCCAAAAATCATAACTAATTCTAAAAAAATCGAAATGAGGTGATCCCAAAGCCAAATGAAAGCTATTCAATTCCTCTACACAGGAAAAATATTGGCCTTTACTAGAAACCACCACACAAATACATAATTCCTCAAAACTCAAGACTGTCCCAAAACAGATTCCATTTTTGACCTCAAACTTTGGACAGTTATAACTCACAGAAGACAAAACGAAATGGCACACATTATGTGTCCATTTTGAAGCTTGGGATGGGAAATTTAAGACTGGAAAGTTTCATAATTTTTAGACATCATTTGCCTAGTCAAAACGTCCACACATCCAGACTGCTCAGACAGAATTCACACTGGACAGAATTTCCAGTTTTGCAACCAATGTGTCCAATCCAATTCAAATCAATTCCAATGATTAAATACCACAACATGACACCATTTTCAACATAAAACAACACCCAATTCCACTATTCACATTCCACACAAAAATACCATAAAATCAGGGCAAAATTCACATTTCACCATACTTAACCAAAAGTCACAAAACTTAGATCAAAAGGAAGCAAATGCTCACCTCTTCCTCTTTCCCAAACCAATTCCTTGATTTTCCATCTTTCCACTTTTGCTCAAGCTCTCAAACACCTCCAATCAAGAATCTAAAACCATAGAGATGAAGATCTCATCACTATGAACAACTTTATAGAAGGTGATTAGAGCATTAGAGGACATTAAGCCAACCAAAATCTCACCTCTAGTTTTCTCTTTCCTCCCCTTGTGCTTGGCGAAAATGGAGAACAAGAGAGAGAGAGAGAGAGAGAGAGAGAGAGAGAGAGAAGATGAAGATGATGAAGAGAGGATCAGTTTTTTGGGAGCCAAACCGACCAAATAAAGATAGGAGAGAGGAAAAATGAGGTTTGACACTTTGACCTCATCTAAGGGCTCACAAAGTGCCAAGTGTCACCATCTTGACAAACCTCACATGAGCTCACACACATGTGATTCCGCCCCTTAATCTCTTGCACAAATCAATCCTAACCATTGATCTTGAAGTTACCAATGAGCTTTCTCTTCGGTAACCGATCAATTGGTCGGTAACTTTACCGTTTTGCCCCTGATTATGGCAATTCACAATGAATCACCACCAAATTCTTTTTCTCATTCATTTACACCATACATATTCCCTTCCCCTTATTTTCATTCAATTTAGATGTTAATCCATAATTGAACTCAAATACAGGGTCTGGGTACGAATCACAACATATTCGAATCACATTCGAATCTCAAATCATATCGAATCCTCCAAGAGGGTTTATTTATCTCTAACCACATCCACTTTTGGAGTCACTATCCATTAATCGCAATTTGCGATCCTGCTAAACCAGGGCTTAGCAGTCCACTAATTTCAGGCTTATTCTCTAGCCTCAAGCCTTAAAATTCGGGGTATTACACTATAAATCTTGATGCATAATTAATTGCTTTAATTCATATAGGAATATATTGGATTAGCAATTAATTATAGAATTGTTTGACCTTGGAAGAGGCTAGTAATTAAATTAGGGAAACCGAACTATCAATCATGTGAAATAAATAGGGCTAGATAGATAAGTGATTCAATTTGAAATTTGTTAAGTCAAATCTGACCCCTTAGGGCTTTTTCTCATAGTTGCTTTCATATCATTTTCACTCTTATTTAATCATATTTTATTTCGTACTCTCAATCACCAACTAATCGATTGACTAAATAGAGTTAAAATTACCCATTTTGGTACTTAGTGATCAATCCTCGTGGGAACGATACTCTACTCACTTCTGTATTACTTGACTACGAATGTATACACTTGCACTATTTAATAGACCATTTACACATGTAACATTTATCCTTTCTGATACTACTACTATGTCCATGTACATTCACATACAGATACAACCCATATAGCCATGCGAGGCGACCAAAATACCCAAGTCTAATCAAAATACATATATAAATAACCAACAATAATATGATAGTCCTTCTTCATCACCTTCTTACTTATTTGCACTGATTACCTCCTCACCCTTTGAGTTGCTCACTTTAGTTGTATGTCATTTAATGGAAAGGGTGAGATTCATGAGAATCTCAATAGCAACAACAGTCAATCATAAAGTATATAGGTCACAAAGCATGCAAAACAAACCGTCAAATGATAAGCTTTCTGCAAATCAAGATGCAGCACTATCAGTAATCACAGGACTTATTGGTCTAATACAACTCAAATAGTATATCTGGTTTTATAGCCAAGGGACACTACCCCATGCAAATATGCACTTTTGGGACTTACGGCCTCAGGTCACTTCCCGGTACAACTCTGAATGCATAACAGGTCTTGTGGCCTTAGGACACACTGGGCCATACATCAATTCCATTTATTCATGAAACAAATATAATCAATGGTAAAAATATACATGCAGAACAATACATATTATAAGAGAGAAAGAGTTACTATTTGATTGCCCATCGTGCAATTTACCTTTACCAACAAACTTCTTCTCTAAGCTCGGGCAAATAGCGAATCCTATAATTTAGAATTCTTGAATAGATGGGTCATTATTTATTCCAATTCTATTGACATAATAAAGATTATGCTATTTTTAACCCATTCCAAATTCTTGTCATTTATTTAACTTTTGTTGGTTATCATAATACTCTTTATACTTATGCCTTAAGGGTGTGTTTGGTTTGAGGGGAGGGGAGGAGAGGAGGGGAGTGGTAAATTACAATTTTGGACGGCAAAAACCCAAAATTTACCCTCTCATTCTTTTAAATTTTGGATGGGTTCCTGCCCAAAATTTAAATACCTTCAACCCAAAAAGGTAATTTAACCCCCCTCCGCTCCCCTCAAACCAAACACACCCTAAGTGTTCCTAATTCGTGACTCTCTATATGCTTTTCACTTCTATGATTTAGGTACTTAATATGGTTCAATTAGTCTCTCAACCATGCCTAAGTCCTCAAACTGCATTTGCTCTAAATCTGGAAAATTCCGGATTTATCCTAATCTGCTACAATTCTTTAAGCAACTTTGAAAATTCATCTCTTAATCTAGAAAATTCCAAGTGAGGTGGTTCTAGCTTCTATGTGAATCTATTTAAGCCACTTTTATGAAAAAAATATTAACCAATATCAATTGAAGGTGCTAAGTTCCAAAATTCACGGTCAACTTGACTGTCTTAGAATTTTTCCCAGATGTGATACTCAAACTTTAACAATTCATAACTTACAAATTACACATCCAATTCCTAAGTTATAATATTCATTGAAAAGATCTAAATTTCTATTTTAAGGGAAAAATAATCACAGGGCCAAATTACCAAGTTAAGCCTATGAATTTCGCCTATTTATCCACTACAAGAACCTATACTTTCAGAATTTCCCTTGTTTCTGGACCTAACTTCCAAAAACCATAACCTTCTCTATAGATTTCCCATTGCCGCACTATAGGAGTCATTTTAATATTTATATGTTTACTATTTTTCTGTAAAATTTCATAAACATTGGACAAGGTTTGGCAAGTCAAAACCAATTCCGAATCAACTTGACTCCCCGAAAAACTCAAATCCGACAATTTGCGTTCAATACTCAATAACTCAATCATTTTTGCTCCAGATTGTGGTCTTCTTGATTCTATTACCTACTACACATCCTAAAATTTTAGTACCAAAAAGAATTAGAGCAAAATTCCTCCTATAGCCTTTGTTTAAGCTTCTGTAATTTTTTGGCAGATGCTCTGTTTTCCGGCAACCAGAACAATGATGAAGAAATCAACATGTATTCATGATTTTGGATTATAATCCTCTAGAAAGTTGACCCTAAGAACACCCTACAACAAGCCCTATTTTAATGACAGCAAAAACAAACCAAAGAAGTCCAGAAATTCCTCAAAAACTAATATACAAACTCTGGTTTAGAGCTTATCAGTTGACAGAATTTTTACGATGACTTTTCTCTTATTTGTAGCCAAAACCACCACAGAAAACCACTCAAACCAGATTGTAAAAGCAATCTAGGGGTGAAGGAGACTCACCTACACAAGGTCAATGGTTGCACATGAGGTTTAACACTTTCTTCTTCCTCTTCTCCAATCGTCTTCTTCCTCCAGTTCCCTCCCTCACTTACATCTCTCTCTCTCTCTCTTTCTGTAGTATTTCTCTTCTGGACGTCTTTTACAAATGAATGCGATGAGAGAGTGTTTTAATTAAGTGTATTTGTATGTGGTTGAGAGTGAGGTGTCTACTTATTGTGGATCCAAATGAAAAGAAGGATGAACAATTAATTGTGAGTTTTTATGTATCATGCATTGGGTGTTTATATGTATAGGTATATTTTTATCCTATAATTCATACATACTAGGCTCTCAATTTACCTCTTTGTCTAATTTAAGATTCCTTAAATTTCTTAGGTCCTATAATTTGGCTTCTCTCTATTTTGCTTCACATCCACCTCCAACAAATATTATTGTTTTATGACTCCTTATTATCAAATAGCCAAAATTGCTTCTTCCATTTTCCTTTGCCTAGATTCACGCCATCTAGGTACCTTATGAAGTCCATGGAGTCTTCTTTCCCATACTTAAACATCATGATAAATCGTAATTTCCCTTTTTTTTTCCCAATTTCTAAATTGGTGTTAGTTCGCCATATAATTCCATAAATTAATCCTTAATACTTTGTATGGATTTTCTTCCCTAATTGACTTCATACCTCCTTTAAATAATTTCTCAAAAATTTCTAAGCCAAATTATGACCTCTAACTATTTTTCCCTCAAATTGTTGGAAAAATAGAAATCCCAAAATTAACTTTAACACCATTTAAATTTTATTTTTGGAAAATTTAACCCTTTAGTAAATTTCAAGATGTTATATAAGCCAACATCTCTACTAACATTTGGTTTTATGAAATTATCGGTGCTTCCTATATTTATTAATATATGCATGAGATGATTGCTAATTCTTCCCAATAAATGAATTGTTTTGCAATTATACACACCAAACATAGCATTAAGGGATAGCAACAGTGTCTCATCCTCACCTCCCACGGCAAAGGTGTTTTCTTCAAAAAGTTGTGTTTCAATTTTATTAGTTAACATATCTTCCCCTGGTACTTCTATCATGAATAACTACATCTAGTTTTTATTGGCATAGTTGTGCCCAAAAGAGTATTTTTCACGACAATGGCATTCTAATTTTTTTTATTGACATTTCTCAAGCTCTTCAAGTGTAAGTTTCCAATTCAAAGTATGGTTATCATGCTATAGTACTCCTTTAGAAGAGTTTGAAACCATTGGGTTAGGAACAAATGAAGTAGTTTTCTTATATTTTAATGACAAAGTTCGTCCTTAGCAGGATAAGTGATTTCCTTCGTTGTACTAGGGGCACTACTAGGAGTTGAAAGAAAAACCTTTGTATGAAGACAAAACTTAGTCACCCAAGTATGAGGTTAGAGAAAATCTGAATAGAGTCTAGGTTGGATACTTGTAGACAAGCTAGTTTTGTTACTTCTTAAAGAGTTTACAAATGAAAGAGTTTGACCTCTGATACTAGTACTGCCTTCAACCTGTAACACCATATTTTCTTGAATGTTTATATGAGTTCTAAACATGTAATGATTACAAACCTAAGGCAGTATTCTATTGTAAACTCTTAAAGTCCCGACTTCAATATTGGGTTTGAACATGCACTTGAGTGGGTTTTTCAAAAACTTTTTAAAGTACTTCAAGTGTGGTCTCAAAACGGTTTGCAAATTCATTATTAATCATCAGTTCTTAATCCTTTTTATTTAAAAATAGAGCTTCCTCTGGCAAAATCCTATGTAATGGTGGTTAACTTATGGGTTCTTAGTGTTAGGTTGCTTGAATCTAATTCACTTATCATATTAAGGTACAAGAGTGTGTGTTGAATACTAATGTACATGTTACAGCTACTGTGTCTACTATTACTGCTACTGCTATTACTACCACTAGTCTTACTTTAGTTAAAAATAAAAATTATACAATTCCTAAAATAATAGATAACTAACAAGACTAGAGATTTATGTCGTGCACTTTACTCGTCCGTGATTACCTTCGTGCACTTGGAACTGCTCACCTTTGCTCTGGATTAATTGTTAGAAAGGATGAGATTCAAATAAATTCTAGTAGTAACACAAATCACTCATATGATATGCAAATTACAAAGCATGTAAAGCAAATCATTAAACAATAACACTTATAGTATGTAGTAAACAAAGGGCCTAACTGGTCCCTTATCACTAAACCATAGTGCTTGGTGATTCGATCTGGCAGCCTAGGGCCTCCGCCCCATATAAGGTGCACTCAAGGGTCTTCTGGCTCAAGTTTACCTAGCCTAAGTCATGCAGTCTAGGGTAACCCCTTATGCTGCAGCCCAGGGCAACTCCCTGTGCAACTTATACTTATAAGTCTTACCATTTAGGGACTAACTGTCCCGCACATAAGCAGATGATAGGGATTGCATACAAAGTAGAACATATGATATAAGGGATAATGTACTATTGGGTGCCTTTCCAAGTTTTGATCTTGTTCCCAGTCTCTTGGGCGTCCTGGGAAAATATCAAATCCTATAAGTTTGAATTCACGAACGGGTGAGTTATTACTTGTCTCAATTCTTTAAGACTAGTGCATTGTGCACTGTGAGTAGTTAAGGTGTCTACATTATCCTCTAGTACTCAACTTTACCCTTGGAACTTAAAATTATTACAACTTACCCTAAATACCTCATTTTCATATGTTTAGCCTATTTTGCTAGAACTTTCACATAACTTTGCCTAGGAAACTACAATTAGGATGGTTCAAAGCCCTATGTGACCCTCCCTAAGTCTGCTTTAGGGGGGAAAACCATAGTGAGGGGAATAATGTTTATGAAGGCACTTAAGCCTATAGAGATGATTTAGAAGGTGAAAATTGAGCAAAAAGCCTTACCTAGCTCTTGTTCTTCAAGTTTTGCTCTTTCTCTTTCCTCTTTCTTTTTCCACTTCTTTTCTCTCTTTTTTCCTTGCCTTGGCCTACATTTTAAGTGAGTGAGGGAGTGTAATTTGGTTTGATTCATTAATCTTCAGCCACTTTAATTACTTGGCCAAAAATGAGCCTAAGAGAGTGAGAGAAGGTTATGTGTCAAATTTCCTATGGTGCCTAGAAAAGTTGGCTAGTTAATTAACTAAGGTTGATTTGATTAAATTAAACTTCAATCTTCCCTTCTTGCTTTTGTCTTGGTTATACCTTTGGAATGCAAGAAGAGAGAAATTTGTTGACCAATTTCCTCTTAAAACCTTGCTTTTTTGTCAACTCTCCAAGTTGAATCAAGGTTAAGGACTTGTTGACTTTTCTTCCTCTCTTTTTTCCTTACTTTTTAACTTAGTCTATGGATATAGAATTTCTTTGATAAAATTCTCTCTCTTCCCCTTAAGGTCTTGACTGACTTACCCACACACAAAGTAGAAAACATGACCAATTGATTATATATCTATAGGTTCAAGTTGACCAAAGTCTTCTTCCAAAGTAGGTTGACACTTTGATCAACTCCTCCTTGTTAGATTCCAAGTTTTGATGATAACAAAAGATCATTGTGCATTGTAATAAGAAACTTATGTTTTGCAATGGTTGAAAATGTTACCAAATGCATCTTACAAAGTTCAGAGGTCATTGCTATGATTTTAACTGATGTACTCAAGTGATGGATCTAGTACTTGAGTGATAAGCACTTTAGCACTCGAGCACAAGCGAGTGTTGAACTGAATGTGTTTGATAGAAGCAGACTCTAGCTGAAAATACCAGGACAACTCGAGTGATAGACATAGTACTCGAGTGATGATGTGATTTGTACTTGAGCATGAAGTCATAACTGTTCAAGTGTTTCACAGAGAGTAATGTTAGAGATAGGATATCATCACTGCACTCAAACACAGACTCAATACTTGAGTGATAGCCTCAAGTTCACTCAAGTCCACCAAGTATGGTACAGAGAGTGTTTACCCGAGAGCAAGATAAACTCAAAATGGAAAGTGCATTCAAGTCCAAGCAAGTGAAGCATAGAAAGTGTTTGCCTGAGAGTTAGCCAAAGCATTGAAGAACAAGTACGCCCGAGTGGAGAGTACTTGCACCCGAGTAATACCTCAGCACCCGCCAGTGAGAAATCTAACTCTCTTTATTCTTGATGCATTGAAATGAAAGAGTATCTTATACAAGAATATCTTGTTCACATTAGTGAGGATCAGTGTACTTAAGTAAGGCCCCACATCACCTGTAAGTGTAAAATCACACTCTTGAAAAAATGGGATGCAAGTATTATCCAGAGATGTGGGTTCATAGAACAAAATACAAGTGACTTGAGTGAGAGGATATGTACTCGAGTGAGGACCCATATCACTTGCAAGTATGAAAATGCACTCTCTCAAAATCATATGGAAGTGCAACACAAAAGCAGAAGCAAAAGAGGAAATATGAAGATGCACTTGAGTAAGACCAAAGTACACTCGAGTGATACTCTGTCAAAAGCCAAAATGCAACAGACTTACAACGATCAATCCAAAAATGGTTTAATATTATTTATTCATTATATTTTCACTTGTTATTATTATTTAACATCATTTAACATATATTACAAGTGTGAAACAGTAGTTTGATCATTTGAATTAGAAAGGCACAGAGGAAGTCAAACAATGGCAGACAGAATCATTACGATCAATTAAGCACGTACCTACCACGATATCTTGTTCAAATATTTCAAACATACACATGTTGTTCCACAGTAAAATGCTCTACTCCATGATGATTATTATTCAATAGGAAAAATCAATTGAATATAAATACAGAGCTTCAGAGACCATAAAAAACAAGAACTTAAAACAATAATGCACACAAGCAAATTCATGAGTCTGTGTCATTCATATTTTCTCTGTATTCATATTGTACTTCAGTGTTTATTATATTTGCTCGATGAGAGAGTTTGTATACACTTCAAATTCTATTGTCATTTGATCTAAAGTACAGGGACCTTGAGATGGTAGATATCCTTACAAGAGAAGTAGTTGAGAGAATTCCTAGTAGGACTTTCTGCTCATAAGATTTACAAGGTACAAGCAGTAGAGAACGTTGCTGCTCATAAGACTTACAGAGGTGTAAGCAGGAGAGAACGTTGCTGCTCTTAAGACTTGTATATGTAATCAAGGGAGAAAGGTCATAGGTTTGTTTTTTTGCACGTAAGACTTGTCATAAGGGGGAGAGAAATTTCTAAGTATTAGAATATTTCTGCTAGTAGTCTATTCAAGGACGATTATTGTTTTGCAGCGTTCCGAGAGCCCACTAAATCTTGGAAGAATAGTAAAATCTTAGTAGGTCTTGATCTCTGAGGACTGGACGTAGACCTGTAATTTAGGCCTAACCAGTATTACTCTTCATGTGCTAAACTTCTCAACTCTACTCTATCTACAGTTATTTTCATATCATCGTATCAATCGAAAAATTTATCACATCACCTAATTCACCCCCCTCTTGGGTGAATCTTGCCTCTTTTACTCATTTCTTCTAAAATTTCCCTTGGCTATCCCTTTACCTTAAGAGATGAGAGTTAATTTTGCTTTTTTTATCCCCATGATTAATCTTGCTTTTTAAGAGCAAATCCTAGCCCATTATCTTGATTTTCACTTTTAACATCAAGATCAAATGGCAATGGTCTCTTTTGCCCTTGATCATGGCAATATTAATTAAATTGCCTTTAGTTTTTTTATTTCTCTTTTGTCTTTCTTGCTAGACACCATTTACTCTTCTTTCTTAGTCCAAGTTAGGCTCTATATCATTTATAGCTTTCGATAAAGGAATTAGGTACTTTCCTTAATCAATTGGGACTAAATTCCTTACAAAATTCCCGAAGCGGTTTCTAACATTATTTACACTTACTTTTGGGACATTTAGCCCTTGAATATATTTTGGGATATTACAATTCTGCCCCCATACAATAAATTTCATCCCCAAAATTTACTACATGCCTCAAGACATAAACCCTGGGTATTGCCTCTTCATACCTTCCTCTGCTTCCTATGTTGCCTCCCCTGGGGATAGTCCCTTCTAGACTACATTCACAAATGGTATGCTTTGGTATCTAAGCCATTTTTCCTGCCGATCAATGATTCATTCTAGCTCAACCTTATATGTGAAGTTATCCTGCACGTTGATATCTTTATACTCGATAATATGCTCAGTGTCTGGTTAGTACTTCTTCAACTGTGAGACATGAAAAGCATTGTAGAGTTTGCTCAAGTTCAGGGGTAGGGCTATTTGATATGCTACTAGGCCAATCCTTATTAGTATCTCAAAAGGACCAATATACTAAGGGCTTATCTTCCTTTTTATTGCTATACCAATTCTAGTAATCGGAGATACCTTCAGAAATACATGATCCCCAACTTCAAATTCTAGAGGTCTTCTTTTTTTGTCAAGGTAGCTTTTCTTTCTATGTTGTACTGTTAGGAGCCTCTTTTTAATAATCTTGATTTGCTCTGTAGTTTGATCTACTAGATCTGGCTCATACAACTTTCTCTTAGACAATTGAATATAGCAATGGGGTGAATAGCACTTCCGTCCATATAGTGCTTCATACGGAGCTATTTTGATGCTCACATGATAGCTTTTGTTGTAAGCAAACTTAGCTAGTAGAAGGAAATAATCCCAGCTTCCATTAAAATCTAATGCATATACTTTCAACATGTCTTTCTACATCTATATGGTCCTCTCTATCTTTCCATCTGTTTTTGGATGATAGGCCGTACTAAATTTCAATTTTGTACCCAGAGCTTCATGTAGAGCTTTCTAAAATCTTGATGTAAAATGGGGATCTCTGTCCTAGATAATACTTATTGGCATGCCATGGAGTTTGATTATCTCCCTTATGTATATCTTTGCCAATTTCTTGGGAGAGTAGCTAACGTTGGTGGGAATGAAGTATGACGACTATGTAAATTATTGACAATTACCCAAATCGCATTGTGATTTTTGATTTTGGGTAACCCCACCACTAGATCCATGTTGACGCTTTCCCACTCCACTCAGGAATCTTGGGCTTTTTAAAAGTCTTAGTGGTCATTGATGTTCAATCTTCACTTTCTGACAAGTGAAACATCGGGCCACATATTTAGTCATGTCACTTTTTAATCTTGGCCACTAGTATATAGACTTCAAGTTGTGGTATATCCTGATTGCTCCTGGATGGAGAGTGTATTTACTCTTATGTGCCTTATCCAGAATTTTCTACCTTAGATCAGCCTTTGGTAGTACATATATTTGCTTCTTATATTTGACCAACCTACTTGGTGAAAGATCATGATCCTGAGTTTCACCCCACATCATCATATCTCGGATAGACCTTACTTGACCATCCTGCATTTGAGCTTCTTTAATTTCTTCTGTCCAATCACTTTCCTCTTGGATGACACTATAGTTAGCAAGGAGTACTTCATTCAGTATGGTCATATTTAGGAAGACTTGATTGAACAAGTTCAGATCTCTGAATTCCTCTAATAATTTTTGTTCTTGTACTATTATGACTGCCACCTGTACCGCTTTTCTAGTTAGAGCATTGGCGATAACATTTGCTTTCCTTGGATGATATTTGTTCTCCAGGTTGTAATCTTTTAGCAACTCCATCTATCGACATTGTCTCATGTTCAACTCTTTTTGATCGTGAAAGTACTTCAAACTTTGGTGGGCATAATACAATTCTATAATTGTCTTATATATGTAATGTTGACATATTTCCAATGCAAACATAATTGCCACAAGCTCCAAATTATGGGTGGGATAGTTCATCTCGTAAGGCTTTAGCTGTTAAGAGGCATATGCCACCACTTTGCCCTGGTACATAAGGACATATCTCAATCCCTACTTACTAGCATCACTGTAGACCACATAGGGATAATCAACATTAGCTCCGATGTTAACCTCTCCTTCAGCTCTGTAAAGCTACTCTCACATTTGTCATCCTACACATAAGAGTAATTCTTTCTTGTGAGCTTCATCAATGACATGGCAATTCAGGAGAAATTCTGAATGAATCTCCTGTAGTAACTTGCAAGACCCAGAAAACTAAGTATTTTAGTTACAGTTTTTGGCCTCTTCTAGTTCAGTACTGCTTCGACCTTACTAGGATCCACAGACACCCCTTCCTATGAGATTACATTGCCTAGAAATCTGACTTCTGTAAGCCAAAACTCATACTTGATTAATTTGGCGTAGAGTTACTTTTCTCTTAGAATGTTCAGGACTATTCGCAAATGTCTCTCATGTTATTCTCTACTCTTAGAGTATATCAAGATGTCGTTGATAAAGATTACTATGAAATAATCTAGATATTGTTAGAAGATTTGGTTCATGTAGTCCATAAACATAATAGGTGCATTGGTTAGTCTGAAGGGCATCACCAAGGACTTATAGTGCCCATATCTAGTTCAAAAAGTTGTCTTCAACACATCCTTAGCTCTTACTCACGCTGATGGTAGAGTGATCTCAGGTTAATCTTTGAGAAAACACTAGAATTAGCTAGCCAATCAAGAAGATCATCAATCCTAGCGAGTGGATATTTGTTTTTGACAGTCACCTTATTCAGCTCTCAGTAATCAATATATAGCCATAGGCTCTTGTCCTTCTTCTTAACAAACAATAATACTAGAGCTCCCCATAATGAAATACTAGGTTGTATAAACCCTTTCTCCAGTAGTTCTTTTGTTTGTTTCTTTAATTCTGCCATTTCATTTCGTAGCATTCGGTAAGGAGCTTTGGAAATAGATCCAGCACCAGGCATAATCTCAATCATAAACTTTACTTCCCTTTCTGAAGGTAATCTACTAATGTCTTCTAGAAATACCTTAGAGAATTTTCTTACCATAGATATATTCTCAAGTATGGTTTCCACTTTTGCTTGCACAGAGAAGACAACATAGTACCCTTAACAACCCTCTTGTAGACATTTCTCAACTTCAGCAACTAAAAGAAAGGTCAAACTAGCATTTGCATCATCACCCTTCTACGGTTCGGGATATACGATCCTCTTGTTTCCACAGTCCAACAATACATTGTGCACTGTTAGCTAGTTAATGCCTAGAATAACCTCAAGTTTGTTGAATGGCAGACAGATTAGATCTACCCTAGACTCATGCCTATCTACGTTTATAACATAGTTTAGACAAGCATCCATAGTAACAGTCCTGACACCCATCAGTGTTGACACAACCAAATCATAAGGTAGTTTATGCACATATAGCCCTAATTATCTAGAATATCCAGAGGCAATAAACGAATGACTAGCACCAAAATCAAGCAAGACTTGCAATATAGTACCATTAAGGAGGATTGTACCTTGAGTCATTTTAGGGGACTTTCGTGCCTCTTCATGAGTCATTACAAAGACTCTTCCTTGAGCCCTGGTGTAACCCCTTTCATAGTTATATCCGAAATACGTGATTAAAATGAAATAGAGACCAATAATAAATAAAACCATTTTAAAATCCCAACTTCATGATAGGGCTTTCACAAATACGTTTCGAAATCTAATTAATCTGGTCTCATATTCAAATTTCGAATACAATTACTATACGAAGATAAATCACATTCATTACAAATATCAGAGTGCACAACATAATCATCCCGGCAACTCCCGGGTTCATACCTTTACATAGGCTTTATAGGGCACAATCGCCCTTTACAATTTCTCAAATGGGGATTACACAAATTCTCATTCCAAATACATATCCAAATATGCTCATCCGAATACACATCCTGTCCTATCCAACCATATATACATCAAAATATACACATAATCCCAACTATTGAATCGATAACTAACAACCAAAATGACAACCCGAAGGAGTCCTTGTCACCCTTAGGTGCTTGCTCCATCCTCGATCTACCTTCCCTATCTAAAATGTTGGTAGGGGAGGGTGAGATTCGAGAGAATCTCAGTAGGAAACAAATACCAATATGCATGCAAGATAAGTGTCTAATGCATGACATGATTGCAATACATAACTCATGCTCACACAATGACATATCTGCGTGCTCAATGTTTCAACAACATACTCATGGCCATAGCATAAATAGAAATAGAGCTACAATCATGCATATATGTTCCACATAGTCATGCAAAGCAATACATGCATCAATACACCAACACAAATATCAAACATATGCAGAAGAGGTAAGTTCCCTACCCTTGTTCTTTCCACGTATTCTCCAGCATCGGCTACTCATAATCAGGGCAAATATCAAACCCTATAACCAAAGCAAGGACATAGGGTCAATCTTGATTCCAAATCCTTACTTTCATGTCACTTAAAATTGATTACCATTCACAACCATTAGGTGGCTATAATAAGCTCAATGAAAGCCTAACGGATTGGGAAGTACTACGTTGGAAATCACCTTTCAAAATCATAGAATACTGAAAATAGGGGTTGGCTGTAGCCAAGAATACTCTGGCTATAGCCAAAACGTGCATAGAAGGTTTTTGGCTACAACTAAGAATTTCTGGTTGTGGCCAAAATGCACACAAAAACTTTTACGCTGCAGCCAAGATTTTCTACTACAGCCAAGACAACTTCAAAAATTCATAATTAATTCCAAGAAAATCAAAACGGGGTGATCCCAAAGCCTATTGAAAGATCTTTAAGTCCTCTTCATAGAAAAAATATGAACCATTACCAGAAATCACCACAAAATTCCAGAATTACACAAAATTAGGGTCCCAGAACCCGCCGAATCGATCAGTAGACCGGTTCGGTCCGGGTCCCAATTAATTTTTTTTTTAACTTTTTCCTTTAGAATTTCATTCTATTAGCCTAAAATCTTCAATTACTCACCGGGTTGGTCCCGGTTTAGCTCCGGTTTGGCCCTGGTTTGACCCACTGACCCTTAACCCAGTACCCCGACCGGTTCAATACCCGGTCCGGGTTTTAATACCTTGTACAAAATCCAACATTGCTCCAAAACAGACTCTAGTTTCAACCTTAAACTTTAGACAACTATAAATCCCAGCTAAAAAACCGAAATGACACCAATTATACGTCCATTTTGAATCTTGGGATGTGAAATTTAAGACTGGAAAGTTTCATAATTTTTTGACATCATTTGCTCATTCAAAATGGCAACACAATCAGACTACCCACGACAGACTTCCAATGGACAACATTTCCAATTTTGCAACCAATGTGTCCAATCCAATTCAAACCAATTCCAATGACTAAATACCACAACAAGATACCATTTTCAATATAAAACACAACCCAATTCATCCAATCCAAAATCTGAAGAAAATTTGGGCTAAATTCAAAATTCACAAAGCTTATCCATAAATCACAAAACTTAGATCAAAAGGCCTCAAATACTCACCTCCTCCTCTTTCCCAAACCAATTCCGTGATTCTTTATCTTCCACTTTTCCTCAAGCTATCAAACACCTCCAATCAAGAATTTGAAACCATCGAGATGAAGCTCTCATCACTATAAACAACATTAAAGAAGGGTATTTGAGCATTAGAGAACCATAAACCAACCAAAACTCACCTATTCTTTTCTCTCTCCACCTTCAAGCTTGTTGTCCATGGGGGCTGAAATGAAAGAGAAAGGGATTAGATTTTGGGGTGCAAATGGCCCCTTGGACATCCAAATAGAGAGGAGAGGAGAGAGGGAATGTGTTGATAATTTGACCAAAATCCAAGGGTCCAAAACTTGCCAAGTGTCAACATATTATTCCATCTTCCATGAGCTCACATACACATACATACACTTGATTCCACCCCTTGATCTCTACACAAATCAATCCTAACCATTGATCTTAAAGTTACCGATGAGTTTCCTCTTCAGTAACTGACCAATTGGTCGGTAACTTTATACCGTTTTGACCCTAATTACTGTAATTCTCACTGAATCACCACAAACACAACATATCATTCCATTTCACTGTTAAGCGCCCTCCTCCCTCTATTTTAAGTCATTTTAGATGTTAATCCATAATTGAGCTTAAATATAGGATTCGGTGTTGCTCACAACACATTCAAATCTCAAATCACATCATAATCTCCAAAAGGGTTATTTGTCACTGATCACATCCACTTTTCGAGTCATTAAACCCTTAATCGACATTTGGGATCCTGCTAAATAGGGTTTTGCAGTCCACTTATTTTAGGCTTATTCTCTAGCCTCGAGTCTCAAAATTTGGGGTATTACACCTGGGCCTGGACTCTAGTGCCTATTGCTTGCATTCACTGGCATAATGTTCTAGTTGTTGACAAACATAGCTGTTAGGATCGGCAAGCACAGCGGAAGAATTTTAAAATTTTTTACCTATCCTAATCGAGGATCTATTAACGACGTTTAAATCGAGTTAAAAGGATTTGTACCTTTTTCAACTTAGGGTTTTCACGATCTCTAGGAGCCAACACCTCAGGTCTTCTCCCTCTACCGGTACCCACACGAATGCTCTCTAATAGAGACCGCGTGCTAGTGCCTCCAAATGTCTCCTAGGGTTTCCCTTGCAGCTCTGAATTCTCATGCGCATATGAGTATATCTGCTCTATCAAGTTTATAACCTATGAGGGCCATATTCGAATTTCAAAATTAATCTTCATTAATTTCAAAATTAATTAACCATTAATTATCTTGATGAGCTAATTAAATAAATTCAATTTAAATTAAATTTGTCCAATAGTTTTATTTTAACCTATTTATTTAATCCAAATAAAGAGCCATTAGATTTAAGTTATCTTCATAAATTAAATATGAGATACTATATGTATATCATGTTAGTTATTAAATTTAATAAATCTTAATAGATTAAATTTAAAACTAACACAATATAATAATATCATATAACACACACACATATAAGATATGTATTTCAAAAATATATATCTATATAATATTATTAACAAATTTTATATTATATATATATAAATATAAATTCTACCACCCTATATTAAACACTATCTCATGTTTGGCCATTCTTGTGTGCAACCTTAAAGGCCTATATGAAGTTGGCAGTGGGCCAATAACTGTACTAACCCAAAAGTCGCAAGCGGCCTCTAGCAATACATTACGGCTACCCTATTCATATGAGGATCGTTAACACGATGCAATATGTCATACAACCATGTCACGTCCCTTTTGTCACACGATATATCGGTCAAGGATAAGGCATGGATAATGTCATGCTCTTGTTCCTGACCATTACTTTCTCGATTCCTGAGTAGCCTGATAATAGAAATGGAAACTCCTTTCTATCGTAGTATGGCCATACATTTCTCAAACTCACTCATCAAGGGGCCCAGTAATATCTCTCTACTAATGTGAAGGACGAATTCTATCTTGATCCTTTATATTCATCTGCATGAAAAACCACCAAGCCCGATTGTAGCCTTTATCATCACCAGGTCAAAAGTGACTTTTGACTAGTTCAAAGTTTAGCAACTCTCATGTAGGAATCCATGATGACCTCAGGTCTAAGGGCATTGTGACGTAGTTATACATAAAAAAGCTTATGACTTGATCTATGTAGCTTTCTTATTGTCGGTCGGTCTAGCACCTTGTACTCTTACAAATGCCTAAGACTTTGATTCGTATCTCCATATCTTATCAAAGTCATACTAGTCTTGTTTCATCTCTGCTCCCGCATAGATGACTGACCAGGGACATTTTAAGATAATCTTTATGATTTATCCAAGAATACAATTAACACAGTTAACATGCAAATAAAATGATAACAAAATAGAGAAATTTCATTAAATTAATAATGTTTAAAGTACAATGATTGGTCATTTGGGCACAATTTCCAACATCCTCCCACTTGCCATAGGTACAATCATTAATTTGCCTAATTCCTATTGTCCTAGCATGATGCTTATACCTTGCCTGTGCAAGCGGCTTAGTAAGAGGATCAGCAACATTGTCTTCTCCTACTATATTACATATCTTTATATCACCTCTATCATTGATTTCTCTAATAAGATGAAATCGCCTGAGTATATGCTTGGTCCTTTGATGTAACCTAGGCTCATTGGCCTTTGCAATAGCACCACTATTGTCACAGAATAAATCTATTGGGTTTGAGATGTTAGGCACCACCCCTAGTTTAGTAATGAACTTTTTGATCCAAACAGCTTCTTTAGTTGTATCCGATGCTGCTATATACTCAGCTTCTGTTGTAGAATCTACTATAGTGCTCTGCTTGGAGCTCTTCCAGCTTACTGCTCCACCATTCAGGAGGAATACGTATCCAGATTGTGATTTAAGGTCGTCTTGATCATTTGGAAACTTGCATCTGTGTAACTGGTTACACAGAGCTCATCATCCAATCCACCATAGACCAAAAATAGGTCCTTAGTCCTTCTTAAGTACTTTAGGATATTCTTGACTATAGTCTAATGACCCTCACCAGGATCTTGTTGATATCTATTGGTCATGCTTAAGGCAAATGAGACATCTGGTCGAGTACATAGCATGGCATACATGATGGATCCAATAGCCGAGGCATATGGAACCTTACTCATGTGATCTCGTTGATCAGGTGTACTAGGACATAGATCTTTGCTAAGATAGATGTCATGAGACATGGGCACGTAACCCCTTTTTGAATCCTGTATATTGAATCTATGCAGTATCTTGTCTATGTATGTGCTCTGACTTAGGCCTATTTGTCTTTTGGATCTATCCCTACAGATCCTAATCCTTAGGATGTATGTGGCTTCACCTAATTTTTTCATTGAAAAGGACTTTCCTAACCAAGACTTGACACTCTGCAAGGTAGGAATGTTGTTCCCAATGAGTAGGATGTCATCTACATAAAGCACTAGAAATACAACTATGCTCCCACTAACCTTCTTGTAAACACAAGGTTCATCGATATTTTGAATGAATCTAAACTCTTTGACTACTTCATCAAAACAATGATTCCAGCTCTGAGATGCTTGCTTCAATCCATAAATGGATCTTTGAAGCTTGCAAACTTTACCAGAGTTCTCTAGACGCACAAAACCTTCAGGTTGTGTCATGTATACAACCTCAAGGAGCTTTCCATTAAGGAAGGCTGTTTTGTATCCATCTGCCATATTTCATAGTCATAATATGCTGCAATGCTAAGAAGGATTCTGATTGATTTGGCCATTGCAATTGGGGAAAAGGTTTCATCATATTTTACACCATGAGTTTGAGTGAATCCTTTTGCAACCAGTCTTGCCTTGAAGACATTTACATTGCCATCCATGTCAGTTTTCTCCTTGAAAACCCATTTGCACCTAATGGTTTTAACACCTTCAGGTGGATCGACTAAGGTCCATACCTGATTGTCGTACATAGACTGCATTTCAGACTTTATGGCATTTAGCCATTTTTCAGAGTTTAGTCCTACTATGGCTTCTCGATAGGTGCTTGGCTCATTTTGCTCAATGAGCAACACATTACGACCTTTAGTAATAAAAAATCCATATCTCTGAGGCTGATGCCGTGTCCTATCAGATCTTCGTGGACCTTGTGTTACTTGAGGAGGCTCAGTAACTTGTTGTGAGTCTTCTCTAATTTCCATATGTGGTTCTGTACTATCTTGTGACTCTCAAACTTCTTGGAGATGTACCTTGATCCTACTGGTTATTTTAGAGACAAACTCTCTTTCTAGAAACTTACCATTTCGAATAACAAACACTTTATTATTGATGGGATTGTAGACATAGTATCCTTTCATTTGTTTAGAATACCCCATGAAAAGGCATTTTGAGGATCTGGGCGCTAATTTATCAGAGGCTTGTTACTTAGCATATACCTCACATCCCCAAATCTTGGGAAAAGATAAACTTGGTTTCTTTCCGGTCTATATCTCATATGGTGTATTTTCAATTGCCTTAGATGGAACACGATTTAGTGTAAATGCTTCTGTCTCTAGGGCATGTCCCCAAAAAGATGGTGGAAAATCTGTTTGACTCATCATAGATTAAACCAGATCTAATAGTGTTCGATTCCTTCATTCTAAAACGCCATTCCATTGTGGTGTTCCTAGAGGAGTGAGTTGTGAGATTATCCCACAACTCCTAAGATGGTCAATAAAGTCTTGGCTCAAATATTCACCACCTCGATCAGATCAAAGCACTTTAATTATTTTGCCAAGTTGGTTTTGTACTTCATTTTGGTATATTTTGAACATTTCAAAAGATTTAGATTTATGTTTCATTAAATAGATATAGCCATATCTACTAAAGTCGTCTATAAATGTAATGAAGTAGACATAACGTCCTTTAGCATCTGTATTTAATAGTCCACATACATCTGTATGTATGAGGCCCAATAATTCAGTGGCCCTCTCACTATGCGTTGTAAAAGATGTCTTTGTCATCTTTCCTAATAAGCAAAATTCACATGTATCATATGATTCAAAATCAAATGAGTTTAGAAATCTATCTTGATGGAGTTTAGAAATGCATTTCTCATTTATATGGCCAAGATGACAATGCCATAGGTAGGTCGGATTCAAATCATTTGATTTTATCCTTTTAGTAGTTATGTTATAGATATTCCTATTATTAGGATGTTCCAAATTTAATATATAATGACCAACATGGAAATCACCATCAGTATAGAAAATGTCATTACGATAAATAGAACATTAACCATTCCTAGTAATGGAAGTATAACCTTCCTTATCCAAATAAGAAAGAGAAACAATGTTACTACTCAAAGCAAGAACATAATAGCAATTGTTCAAAACAAAAAAAAGCCCACAGGAAGAACTAATTCATAAGTGCCTAAAGCTAAAGCAGCAACTCTTGCTCTGTTTCCAACTCGTAGGTCCACCTCGCCCCTTCTTCAGCATTCTACTATCCTTTAAACCCTGCACATTTGTACAAATGTGAGAACCATATGCAGTTTCTAATACCCATGTAGAGGAAGTAGAAAAATGAATGTCTATAACATAAATACCTGAAGTGATAGCCCCGCTATCCTTCTTGTTCTTTTTCAGATCTTCTGGGTAGAGTTTGTAATTCCTCTTCCAATGATCGGGTTCATTACAAAAGTAGCAGATCCTTCCTTTGGAGGCTTTACCTTCTTGGGTGCTTGCTTGGTTTTGGGCTTGTTTGACTCTTTGGTCTTACCACCTGAGTCATTACCATTCCATTTACCCTTCCTTTTCTTTTTCTTACCCTTTCCTTTCTCAACCATCAAAACAGTACTGGGCTTTTTCTTAATGCTTTGCTCAGCAGTTTTTAGCATCCTGTGCAGCTTAGAAATTGATTTCTCCATATTGTTCATGTTGTAGTTCATGACAAACTGGTCATAACTCTCTAGGAGTGAGTTCAGGATCAAATCTGTAGCTAACTCCTGGCTGATGGGAAATCCAAGCCTCTCAAGGTGAGATATTATATGATACTATATCTCTATCATGTTAGTTATTAAATTTAATATATCTTAATATATTAAATTTAAAACTGACATAATATAATAATATCATATAACACACACACACACACACATATATAAAATATGTATTTCAAAAATATATATCTTTATAATATTCTTAACCAATTTTATATTATATTATATATATAAATATAAAATTCGTTCACCCTAAATTAAACATTATCTCGTGTTGGGTCATTCTTGTGTGCGACCCTATAGGCCCATATGAAGTTGGCAGTGGGCCAATAACTGTACTAAGCTAAAAGTCACAAGCGGCCTCTAACAAGACATTACGACTACCCAATTCATATGAGGATTGTTAACACGATGTAACATGTCATACAACCATGTCATGTGTCTTTTGTCAAACGATATATCAGTCAAAGATAAGACATGGATAATGTCATGCTCTTGTTCTTGACCATTACTTTCTCGATTCCTGAGTAGCCTGATAATAGAAATGGAAACTCCTTTCATCATAGTATGGCTATACATTTCTCAAACTCACTCATCAAGGGGCCCAGTAATATCTCTCTACTAATGTGAAGGATAAATTCCATCTTGATCGTTCATATTCCTCTGCGTGAAAAACCACCAAGCCCGATCATAGCCTTTATCATCACCTGGTCAAAGTGACTTTTGACTAGTTCAAAGCTTAACAAATCTCATGTAGGAATCCATGATGACCTGAGGTTTAAGGGCATTGTGATGTGGTTATACATGAGAAAAGCTTATGACTTGATCCATGTAGCTTTCCCATAGTGGGTCGGTCTAGCACCTTGTACTCTTACAAATGCCTAAGACTTTGATTTGTATCTCTATATCTTATCAAAGTCATATTGGTCTTGTTTCATCTTTGCTCCCCATTAATGACTGACCAAGGATATTTTAGGATAATCTTTATGATTTATCCAAGGATACAATTATCACAGTTAACATGCAAATAATATGATAACAAAAATAGAGAATTTTCATTAGATTAATAATGTTCAAAGTATAATGATTAGCCCTTTGGGCACAATTTCCAACAATAGCATATTACCAATCCATTACACATCTTGCTAGGGTGCATCTCACTACATCGAGAGCATGGTGGAGGTGCAGGGTTCTCTTGTTTTCATAGTTCTCAGGCCAATAAGGTCTCTTATTGTTTCCCCTAGATGATAATCCCTGGCCTTTTAGCTTCTAGGTGAAGTTTCCCTTACTGGGTTCATTGTGGCTGTTGACATTCTTAGCTGGATACAGGTTCTTCAAGTTGCTTTCTGTAATCCAGCATTCTTCCGTGGCTTGGTTGAAATCCTTGAATATTCTGGAGACTAACTTTTCTTTAATCTCATGCTTCAGTCCCTTTATTAGCATGTCAAAACTCTAGCCCTCATAATCCCGATATCTCATGTAAGAGGAGTAGCAAGATAGGCAGATGAACTAGGATAGATATTCATCAAAGGTCTGCTTGCTGCCTTGTCAAAGGGATAAGTGTTAGTGCATGTATTTCATCCAAGAGGGAGGTTGAATTGGGTGATACCAGAAATTTTGTTGTGTATATAAAATTTGACTGGAAATTTAAAGCAATTAAGAGCTAGGAGAAATATCACCAAAGTGTACATTAGGAGTTATACTGGTTTGACCACAACCTCTTTGACCTACGTTTGATCCTCAGAGCTTCTCTGAGAGTTTCACTATATCTTCCAAGATTCAGTGGGTTTTTAGCACCTCAGTATATAGCAAGTTCCTTTATTGGATACTTGGTGCCCCTTACACGCTGTAATCAAATCCCCAACTCAAGGTTCCATAACCTTAAGTTATCTCAATAAGAAATATTGAGCTTGTACTGAAAAACTCTCTCACAGAGCAAATGTATAATCACTGAAGTATAAATAAAGAATATAATGATCGATATAAATTTGCGTGTTCTCAGTTGTTGTGTTCTGTTCTTTGAATGATCCATATATAGATTATTTGTGATGTCCGTTAGAAGCATTTCAAGACATGTCCGTTAGAGTCACACATCTTTGTTTGACCATTCTTCAAATTTGAAAACTAGCCATTTGTGGTAGGTAGGCGTTTTGAGTGTTAGATGATATGTTTGACTTCTCTCTCAATGCATGATCTCTTCATTGTTTCTATGCAAATATACTTAGAAAACTAATATAATGAAAGGTTAATCATATAGATAACAAATCAATGAACATTGGATTAAAATATTTGTACTATATTACTTGAGTGGCTACTCGAGTGATCATGCTTTATTACTCGAGTAGTCCCTCGAGTAACTTCATAAAAAATAAGCCATAGAGTAAGTCAACGTTGTCTGTACAAATTATAACTTGATTACTCAAGTAATCCCTTGAGTAAGTGTTAGTTTTCTTCTGATTACTTGAGTGGGCCTTCGAGTAATGGCATTAAAATCTTGGCCAAGAGTAATTTTCTATTAGACTTACCTGATTACTTAGTAATCCCTCGAGTAATTCATTCTTTTCTTTTCATGTTACTCGAGTAATGTCTGTTATTTCTTGGCCGAGAGCTACTGGATGATTTTTGCTCTGGTTACTAGAGTAATCCCTTGAGTAAGCTTTTCAAATAACTTTGTAGATTACTCGAGTAAACCCTTTGAGTAATCCTATGCAATTTTTGACAGAGAGCAATTCTTCTCATATTACTCGAGTGAACCCTCCAGTAATGAAGGTCATTACCCGAGGGCTCCCTCGAGTAATCCTTCAAAAAATCTCACAGTGCTCCTTTCTCCTATACTCTGTCTTTCATTACTTCTTCATTACTTGAGCAGTTACTTCAAGTAATGCTTTTGCCTGCAATCAAGAACTTAGTTAATTTATTCAAATCATTTTGTTTATTATCAAAACCTTTTGTATGCTTAATCCAATCTTTGTTATCATCATAACATATGGGATCTAACATTCTCCCCCTTTTGATGATGACAAAACTTGGTGATTTTGAGCAAAGTTTTTGAAAACTTTTCATATGCAATCGTTTGTTCAATATAGAGTTTGTACACTCTTTCAAAATAACTTTGGGAAGATAATCTTTTATTCAAATTTAATGACTTTGAGAAATTTATTATTTGAAACCCTTTTGAATCCAATTTTGATGATGTTAAAATCAAAAGCTCATAATTTTGTATATGTTCTAATTTGTTCACCTTGCATACAACCAAAAAACTCATTAGTCCACAATGTAATATAACTTCAATTGAAATTGCAGAAAGAGTTCATTACATAATCAAACTTAAAAATTAATAAAGCTCCCTTAAACCTTATACACCCATATTCATATCATCATATCACAAAATACATCACATCACAAAATCACAAAATCACAAAATCACCCAAGTTCTTCTCCCCCTTTTTGTCTTCATCTCAAGGATAAGATCAATCAAGATAGGAGGATGGCTTGACTTTAGAGATGGGTTTGATAGGAAGAGGTGTGATGCCAGAGCTTTATGAGTCATCTGAGGTGGAAGAATCTGAAGAGGAGCTAGAAGATTCAGGATCAGGAAGTACCATAGGTGGAACTACAATGAGATCCTTTGAAGGACTTTGTGAGACTGGTACTTGAGAATAGATCTCCACTTGCATTGTTCTTTCGGGTGATTGATGATCACTAGAAGAGATAACTACTCCCTCAGTGCCTGTTGGGGATGCAATAGGTATGGGCACTAGCTCAAGCTGAATTGGTTGGGTTGGATGAACTAGGTCATCAACAGTGATGTGAACGGGCTCAAATGTTTTTGGGTCAGGCATATAGAATAAAAGGTTTCTGAAAATATTGATAGGCAATATAGGAGGAGGAAAAGAAGATGGCCTGGGCTCAGAGGCTCTAGGCTTGTAAGGTCGAGGATCAGAAGTTCAAGGCTCAGAAGTTGATACTGGCTCAGGAAATGATGTAGGCATAAATGGATCATGAGTGGATAAACTAGGTGCCAAAACATCAAGTATGGCATAAAGTGATATTAGAAGCTCTCCCTATACCCGCTGCTCTGCCATAAATAAGAACTCTATTTGCTTCTCAATTCTGATAGATCAGGGAAAGTACTTCTCATTAATCTTGTTTTAGAATAACTCCCATGCGATTGGAATATTCCAGGCTCATAAGATCATTTCTGTATTCTTCTACCACCTATTAGTGTCCCCTTCTAGCTTATACATAGCCATATATGCCTTCTTCTCAATAAGAGACTCCATCACTTGAAAGATCTTCTCTAGTCTAAGCAACCAGTCCTCAACTATTTGTGGGTCAAACCTCTCCTAAACACTAGAGGCTAATGCTTGAAGAATTCTAAAACCCAGTACTATAAGTTGCCTCCTTTATAGGTTGGTTCCCCATGAGATCCTTAATTCGATTCTATTTGTTGTGTTGAATCATTGGGTTTAGTTTGCCCTTCCTTCTAATCCTCTTCATTATTCACTTACTGCTCCCTATCCTTGTTTTATTTTTCTTTTACTACCCTGAGTTCCTCTTTAAGTTCATGAATCATGGCCTGCTGCTCTGTTAACATGCCAAGTATCTGTTGCATGGGATCAGGTGGGTTTTGGTTTATCTCTTCCTCAACCTCCAGCTTTACTTGTCTGTTTCTCAGTCGAACCATTGTTTCTTTTTACTATTAAAGAAAGGATTTGCGCTATCAATTTCATATTTAATATATGCATATATTCCGTATGCTTGAACATTAACACAGAACAGGAATATACATATTTTATTCCCAATAGTCATAGTTACATCAAAAGCAGCCTTTACTATACTACTATTACAAGACAAGTACTTATTAGTGTTACATCCATCACATATAGTTTAACACATATTCATATATTTGCTCAACAAAAGGAAGAAATCCAAAAGGACCACGTTTTATGATCTTATTCTTTTTTCGGGTCCACAAAGCTATATCGGGAAAGAAGGCCAATGTAGTTTTAATCTATATCTCGTTGGTCATCCATAGCACATACACATACACATCTTCCCATATAACATTTCCACCTTGTCCAAAACTATTGTGTACTGTGCTATTGAGGAACCATAGTTAGTATACACTTTTAAGTATAACTTCCTCATATACTCCCACAGTTCATGGTTAGGATGTAGATCATATGCCAACTCAATAATTAAAGCCCTAGAGTTAGCATTAGAGTCTGAGTACTATCCTAATTCTTCCACCTCTAAGTTATCATTGTCGCTAGTGGAAGAGTCACTACTAGAGGCAGATCCTAACATCACCCTCACCAAAGCTTGGACTCTCTTCTCTGGGTATACATAATTGTCGCTCCGCCCCTTGTCCTAGATGTCAATATGCATTTACCCTTTAGTATGCGCTTATCCTCTAAAGGTTAATTAACTTACGGAGGTGATCTACTTCTCTATCTTCTCCAACCTCTCATGACTCCTAGTCAGTGTGTCGGTATACCTACATAGGCAGAGAATGTTAGCTTTTTGCCAAGAACAATTACATGATACCAAAAATATAACACCATATTTTCTTAAACATTTAGATGAGTTCTAAACATGTAATGTTTACAAAATTGAGATAGTATTATATGGTAAACTGTTAAAGTCCTGACTTTAATACAGGGTTTGAACCTGTACTTAAGTGGGTTTTTCGAAAACTTTTTAAAATACTTTAAGTGTGGTCTCAAACAGGTTTGTAAATTCATTATCACTAATAAGTTTTTAATCCTTTTATTTAAAAATAGAGCATTCTCTAGCAAAAGTCCACGTAATAGTGATTAACTTATGGGCTCTTAGCATTAGGTTGCCCGGATTGAATTCACTTATCGCCCTAAGGTACTAGCATGGGTGTTGATATACTAATGTATGGGTTACAACTACTATGTTTAGTGTTATTGCTACTGCTATTACTAATGCTAGTCTTACTTTAGTTATAAATACAAATTATACAATGCTTAGAATAATAGATAACCAACGGGACTAGAGATTTCTATCGCTCACTTTACCCGTCCGTGATTACCTTATTGCCCTTGAAATTGCTCGCATTTGCTGTCGATTAATTTTTGGAAAGGGTGAGATTCAAAGGAATCTCAGTAGTAATACAAATCACTCATATGATATGCAAATTACAAAGCATGTAAAGCAAATCATCAAATAATAACACTCATAGTATTCAAAAACAAAGGGCCTAACCGGTACCTTATCATTGAACCATAGGGCTTGGTGATCTAGATCTGGCAGCTTAGGGCCTCGCCCCATATAAGGTACACTTAAGGGCCTTCTGCCTCGAGCCTACCTAGCCTAAGTCATACAGTTTAAGGTAACCCCCATGCTACAGCCCAGGGTAACTCCCTATGCAACTTGTACTTATGAGCTTACCGCCTAGGGACTAACTGTCCCGCTCATAAGAGGATGATAGGGATTGCATACAAAGTAGCACATATGATATAAGGGATAAGGTACTACTTGGTAGCCTTTCCAAGTTTTGATCTTGTCTCAGTCTCTTGGGCATCCCAGGCAAATATCAAATCTTACAAGTTTGAATTCACGAACGAGCAAGTTAATACTTGTCCCAATTCTTTAATAACTTAAAACACTTAGGTTGGTTATCTTTAAGATGAGTGCATTGTGCCATGTGAATAGTTAAGGTGTCTATACTAGCCTCTAGTACTCAACTTTACCCTTGGAGCATAACTTATTACAACTTACCCTAAATATCTCATTTTCACATGTTTAGCCTATACTTCCTGAATTTTCACATAAATTTGAAAATTCATAACTTTGTCTAGGAAACTCCAATTGGGATGGTTCAAAGCCCTATATGACCCTCCCTAAGTCTACTTTAAGGAAATATTACCTCCTACTACCAATTACTAGCAGACAATTCCATAATCCATAATCAATCCCCACTGCACAAACAACTTTCCCAATTTATTGCCTAAATTTAATCAACCCTAACTCACAACGTACTAATCCAAATGCCACATATTATGTATCAAATTAAGTCCCAACATATCTACTATTATTCTGGAAAGTTTCATGTCCACTGGATAACATTTAATGAATTAAAAAAAAGCCACAAACACCTGTCTTGAATTTGGCGGCATTCAACCTAAGCATCATTAAATTCTTATTTTAACATTTTCTATCCAGTTCATCCAAAAACATAACCCTAGGCTACCCCCACACAATTTTTTATTGAGAATCCATTAGTGACCTTAAATTCACCAAAATCCCACTCATTCTTCTTGGCCTGCATCTTGTTGAGACACACTACCTAAACCAATAGTCAATAAGTTTGTAATTGTACCACTAAACTAGTTTATTATCATCACTAAAGATCATATATCATCATTTATATGATCAGATCAACACGAAAGCCTAAGTTTCCCATAGTAACCAAAACTAGGACAGCCATGAAAATCCATAATACTTAACCAATTTACAAGACGTTTGGTTCAAATTAAAGCTTAGACTTACCTCTTATACTTTTTATGGCTTGCTCTTGGTGCCTCCAACTTTAGCACTTCTTTGGCAGCTTAAAACACCTCTCATTGCAAAACAACAAGCATAGTGAGGGGAACAATATTTATAAAGGCACTTAAGGCTAGAGAGGTGATTTAGAAGGTAAAAATTGAGCAAGAAACCTTACCTAGCTCTTGTTCTTCAAGTTTTTCTCTTTCTCTTTCCTTTTTATTTTTCAACATCTTTTCTCTCTTTTTTCCTTGCCATAGCCAAATTTTTGAGCGAGTGAGGGAATGTAATATGGTTTGATTCCTTAATCTTCAGCCACTTTAATCACTTGGCCAAAAATGAGCCTAAGAGAGCAAGAAAAGGTGATGTGTCAAATTTCCTATGGTTCCTTGAAAAGTTGGCTAGTTAATTAACTAAGGTTGGTTTGGTTAAATTAATTTTTACTCTTTCCTTCTTGTTTTTGTCTTGGCCATCCCTTTTGAAAACAAGAGGAGAGAAATTTGTTGACCAATTTCCTCTTAAAACCTTGCTTTTTAGTCAACTCTCCAAGTTGAATCAAGGTTAAGGACTTGTTAAATTGCCCTTAGTTTTTTTATTTCTCTTTAGTCTCTCTTGCTAGACGCCATTTCCTCTTATTTTTTATTTCAAGTTAGGTTTTATATCATTTATAGCTTTTGGTAAAGGAATTAGGTACTTTCCTTAACCAATTAGAAATAAATTCCTTAAAAAATTCCCAAAGTAGTTTCTAACATTATTTACACTTGATTTTCAAATATTTAGCCCTTGAATACATTTTAGGATATTACACAACCCCAAATGAAGCAACTTATTGCTTACTTTTGGGCATTTCGATCTTACACATTAAAGTTTCAAAGTCATGTTGCTAATCTTAGAGCATTTAAGTTTATTGCAAGTACATCAACTCATCTATTGGACTATCGTATAATAGCCTAAAGTGAACTCAAATTGCATCCACAAAAGTTGGTAAAACTATTACATTGTAGTGGTTCTTATCAAAGTGTTGACACCACTTGTATGAAATATTGTCAAGAGTAATGCTAGCAAGCAATGTCTTCCTTACATCTAATGTTCAATCTAGAGAAAAATACCACTCATACTTAGGAAGGCAAGCATGAATATTAGTGGCATGAAAACTCAGCAAATCAAGTTTAGTGCACCTATTGGGTACATGGTAATCTACGTTGCATCGATCTTCACGACCATGAACTCCCTGAGCCTACAAATCCAGAACTCATAAAGACATTTGATTAACAAAGTCTTGTAGTTATGTTAACTATGCTTGCATCTCTTGTATTATGCCTTTGCTTGATTCTAATGCTATAAATCATTGATCCATATCAGTACAAACTCACTCTTCCACTTTTTTTAAATGCATTTACGATCACATAACATCTGTTATTCCTGAGTCATGCATCCTTTGATACCAATAGTAAAGATAGAGGATTAAAGAAAAGTACAAAAGGAGAATTGAAGAAGGAGAAGAAAACAGAGAAAGAAATGTTTGAAGAGTAATGAAGATGCTCATATAATAACTGCTTTATCGTGGTATGAGTGTTACTTATACATGTAGAATATTGTAACTAATAGAGTGAAGAAAAGAATAAATAACCACTTAACTCCTATGAAATGACTGCCAGACCCTTATACAAATATTATTAACATGTCAAATGAAGGTCAAGATCATCTGTGCCATGCAACTTGGAGAGAAAACAAGAAATTCTAAGAAAGCAAGTGAGCCTTGAAATATTGAGAAAGAACTTATCGTTGGGATTGTCTAAGAGACTAAGAAGAAGAATATAATCGTAGGTGAAGAATAATGCTCTACCAATCAATTTTGTCTCACAACGTCTGAAAAAGGAAGAAGCTATAATTAAATGCAAAAATGTAAAGGCAAAATGATAATTTTCTAATAAAGCAAAGAGTTAAATTATTTTCCCATTTTCTTAAAGCCAATTTTGGCCAAATAAGAAAATAAAGGGGAAAAAGAATATTGGGGGATAAATATCTATATTTGAGGCAATATGGCTAAGTAAAATAAGTTTGAAAAGTCAAAAAGTAATGTGGTGGAATAATTAATTACTTGAAGGAAGAGAATTATGAAAAAGCAAGAAGCATTTAATATTTCCCATTTTCCTTGTGATTTTTGGCCAAGAGGGAAATTATTTACTTGGGCCATAAATGTGCCATGTGGAGTTATTTCAAGCCAAGTAAAAGAGATGAAGTCATAAAAGAAAATGCACATGGTAAAATAGCATTACAATAAATTAAGTTAAAGAAATATGAAGAGCATATTTTAAAATCATCATCATCCTCTTTCAAGACCTCCTTTTCGTCCAAAGTGAGAAAAATAGAGAGAGAAGAAGAGAGCTCAAGAACACATGCACAAGAGAGCTCAAAAAGAAAAAATCAAGGTAAGTGCTTGTGATTTCAAGTGACTAAGCTCATAAAATTCATGGAAACCTCTTGTAATCTCTTGTTCCTCTTGAATATCATGCATAGCAAGCAAAAATTCAAGAGAAAGAGGAGGAGAGAGGGATGGCTAGAAAGATAAAGTTGAGAATCAAGAGGTAATCTCAAGAACTTTGATTCTTTTGGTTAATATGTTTTTATTGTCGTCATTGTTGTTGATATTGGCTTGATTTGAGATTGTTCTTGTTGGTTTTGTAATTTTAGTAAGATGAAACCCTATGGGGTTATGCTGCCCAAATTTCTACAAATCATGATGAATGAGTGTTTAAGTGTTTAGACATGTGATTAGGAGTGAAAATAAAGGTGTTTAAGGGGTTAAATCAAGAAAACCAACTTTCCCTTTATCTTGAGTAAGTTTTGACTAGCAGCTAAAATGGAGGTAAGAGTTAGAATTTCATTAATTTGATGGTTCCATTGTGTTCAGAAGGGAAAATTGTGTAGGGTTTATGTAGATTGTGAAGTGTGAAAAGCTTTATAATTTAAAATGACAAATGAGCCCTAAAACCCAAAATAGGGGCTGCCAAGAGCAAAATTGTCTTTTGCTAGTGAATTTTCCAATTCTGAGGTTAAAAATGGATTATGCACACGAAATTGTGTAGGATTAGCTTGCGTCAAAATTTTTGGAAAGTACAGTTCGACTGAGTAAAGGGACTTGGACCGGGTCCCTTTGGGCATTTTGGTCATTTTCTAGTTTAAAGCTAAGATAACCAACAAAATGAGTTTAAAAGAGTTTAGAAGAGTCCATGAATGAGTATTGACCCCTTTCTTTTCGAATTTGGAAATTTAGCACTGGACAAAGGTTAGAATCATGAAAAAGGATTAAGGTAGTAACTCTATCTTTCATAAACTATGTTATTATTTGTATGCTTTGTTATGCCATCTTCTGTGATATATATAATGCATTCTCTAACTAGGACGGGAAAAGCACAAGTACCGTTCGAGGGGAAAAGTATAATACCGTAATGGCCCCAAAAGGGGATCTAGTTATGAGATACAGTACTAAGAAGTTACATTACCCAATTTGTGCTCTTGAGCCCAGCTGAGGTACAGACAAGTAGGGGTTCTAACAGTAGTTGGCCCTGAACATGTCACATTCCGATGATTTTGAGTTTTACAGTGTATTTATTCTATTGCATTATATAGTACTTGACATATTTATTTGTTGCATTTTATATGACTTGTTGTATGTTACTACTGAGATTCATTCGAATATCACCCTTTCTAATATTTAAAAACATTTCTGCAGAAGCTAGCGGCCTAAAGGGCAAAATTGTAAATACTGACGTTTAAGGGTACTGGTTCAAGCAAGGATTACTATTGGTTACCCTTAGTTTTATTTTGCAGATTTTGCGGATCTGTATATATTTTTCAAACCTTATGGGGATTTCCTATATTGTAAACAAGTACTTAGTATCAATATGCTTGTGCTATTTCTATATGCTTGTAGAACTGTGCCTTTATCATTCTGGCAAATATTGAAATGTTAAGGGATTTGACATTTTTAGTATCAGAGATAAAAGTGGTTATGGCATTATCAGAATAGTATATTAATATGGTCTTGTTTACAGGTTGGCAGGAACGATGCATGGAAGGCGATGGCAGCAAGATAAGTCGCCATCGTCTGAGAACTAGGTTTCCCAAGGTCAGAGTATTCTTGAGGACACACAGGAAGCTGATTCGAGTCAAACCGATATATAAGCCACAGCCAAGACTTGAGCCAGTACCCAAAGAATCGGTGGGAGAGTTCAATCTGCTGCTATATGATGGGACAGAGTCTAACTTCTGTATTGATACCCTCTCTAGAGCCCGACCAGTACCTGTGAGATATGATTTGCAGCCATATTAGGGCTTATGGGAGAGTGTTAGAGACATATATATGAGTTTCTTTTAGGAGCATAGCGCCACTATAGACTAGTATGCAGTATATCTATATGAGGTAGACTCATTGTATTGGGATCAGGTAGGCAGCCCTGGATTTTCTAGATCACGTATGGATCTGCACGGCACTATACTTCTTGATAGATACAACATTTTGGGCTTGGAAGAAGAATGATGTTATCGAGTGGGGTTCTTATGACCATTTTGTAGATTTTATAGGTCACATGACTTTTGAGATGAAAGCAGTCATAAGGTACCGATAGACAGAAGTAGAAAGAGCTGGTATCTATGTTTTAGCATAGGTATATGAAAGTTAATCGTGGTCAACCCAGGGAAATCACAGGATGGGTGACCCTCTGGGAAGTCATATGTATAGTTATAATAATGTGTAAAAGAGGACAAAGTCATATTGTACAGTAGTTTATAAGCTATATGGTGTTAAAGCTTTCCTTAACTGCTATAAATATCTATTGTATGATATATATGACATATTTGTGTACCCAAAATTATGAGAAATGACAAAAATGCCCTTGTGTTCATATGATATTCATTTCTTCTCTATTTTGATAGAGTGAAGTACAAGATGGTATGAACATACAGTAGAACACGAGGGGTACATAATAATCAAGTCCAGATCCTAGGCATGACCCAATACAACATATATTGGTCATGTTAACACAGTAACAAGCCATAATGAATGATATCAGGGAGGAGCTACGAGAGAACCAGTAAAGGCAGGACAAGCTGGAAGACCTAGTGAAGGGAGACGGTGAGCCTAATTCGCCAAAGGAACCTCCTGTCTTTTGTGGAAAATTTGATCCTAGTAGGCTGAGGATTGGCTATCTTGATTAGAGAAAATCTTTAAAATCTTAGCATGCCCTGATGACATCAAGGTCCAGCTAACGATTTATAAGCTGGAGGGTGATGCTGACAGATGATGGAAGAACACTGAGATAATTCTCTAGGCGAGGAATATTCTGATAATGTGGGAATTATTTCAGGAGGAATTTAATGAGAAATACTTCCCTCGTTTAGTGAAGCTTGAGAAAGAGAAAGAATTCCTTAACATACATCAACTTGACAGAGAGAGCTTTGATGAGTACTTAGCTCATTATATGTAATGTCCCAAAATATGTGTAAGGGCTCAATGACTCCAAAAGAGAATGTAATGAATGTTAGAAAAAACTTTTGGGGAATAAAGTGTGAATTATGATTTGAATTAGCAGTAGAAAATGCCCAAACCTATTATCTAAATTTAATTATGAGAACAAAGTCTAATTGGGCATTGAAAGGAAAGGGAATAGCAAATAGAAAGGAAAAAAAGAATTAGATAAGACACCAAATGACAATTTAATTAAAATGGCCATAATTAAGGGCAAAAAGGGGAGAAAGAAATTATTATTCGATTAGTCAGAAATTTTCTCTCCTCTTGGAAGAAGAATTTGGTCAATAATCAAAAGGAAAAGGAAGGAAGACTGGAATGGTTAACCAAACCAATTACAGTAACTAATTAGTTACTTACTTTTTGGTGAAACCATTAGGTGTCGACACTTGGTACAATTTGAGCTAGGTAATTATAATTAGATAAGGTTAAGCCTCTAACACACCCTCTCTCCTCTCAATTTCAGTTAAAGTGCTAGAAGGGGTTGAAGATAATACATTTTATCACATTTCTCTCCCTCCCTCCAAGCTCTTAAGGTCGGTCAAGCATAGGAAGAGGAAAGAGAAAAGAGCCAAGGTTAATATGAACTTTTTCACTTGGATTTTGACCTTGTAAACCACCTCTATTGCTCAAAACTTCTTCACAAACATTGTTCCTCTTGATAAGAGCTTTATTTCTATGGTTTTATTTTTTCAAGACGAGGTGTTTTGTGTTCTCAAAGAAGAACTAAATGTTGAGAATCAAAGAACAACCTAGAGAAAGTGCTAGAAATGAGTAAGAGCAACCTTTCAGTATATATATTCTGATGATTGGTTGAGAACTTTGGTATGTGCAATTTCTACTTTATTTTTTTTATTAAGCTAGTGTTTTGAAGTTTCATTGTGTTTGATTATACAAATGGAGTCTTGTGGTCTGTAATGGTATAGAAAACTAGTTTGAGACCTGAATGGGAAGTTTGGTAATTGTTGGATTTTGTGTATAATTTTTGCCAAAATAGAACACATAAAAGGAGTGGGAATTTCTACATGAAAAACTATGCAGGAATAGCCCTGGTTGTAAATTTTGGACCATTGAAATATATATGTTTCAAAACTGAAGGTGCTGTCAATGTAGGTTCTGTGTAGGACAGTCAATTTGCACATGATGTTTTTAAATAATTAAGACTTAAACGTCATTTTTGCTTTGGAAGTTTTGCTAGGGGCCAATTAACCCCAGAAGTTTTTTGAAGTCCAATTTTGCCCTGGAAGTTTCAAATTTGGAGCAATTTTGCCCTTGCGTTAGTTGACCATTAGCCAAGGTAATTTTGGTCCAAATTTGAAACTTTCAGGGCAAAATTGCACCTTAACCCAATAACCGTTAGTCGGTCGCATTGAACACCATGAGTGTGCCGTGCTCTTCCAGTCACTGGACCCTATCTCTGGCTGAGTCAGTTTGGGTAGGCTGTTAAATAGAAAAGAGAACTCTTCTTGAGGCCCTTGCCGACGTCTCCAAACTCACCGCGTTACTATCAGCTACCACATCCCGGTTCAGGAATTTTGACCCAATTCCCTTTCAAAGTATGTGTGCTGTACGCTATCAGACGAGCTTCCCCCATCTCTTAGACTAACTCATGTGCAAGTACCATTCACATGGACCATTTCCCCTCTTCGGCCTTAAAAGTTTCACTTAAATATTTGCTACTACCACTAACATCTGCATTGACGGCCACTTTACCCGAGTGCTGAAGTACGCGACCTATAATCACAATAACGACAACTTGCACTGTATAACGATAGCTTTCACTGTAATCACATATACCTCAACTTTCACTGGTTGCAACAATACCTCAGCTTTCGCTGTTTGGAACAATACCTCAGCTTCCATTGTTTGCACTTTCACAACATTACCCTCACCAGTACACCCACCAGGGACTCCGCTAGTGGTAACTGGGACTTTTGGGCATTAGCAACAACATCGGGCCCACTTCTGAATCTCAATCTCTTTTATTTGAAGCACCCTACAATAACAGTCCACCTAGAGTCTCAGTCTCTTCTATCTAAGTGAACGACTGGAGGTTTCAATCTCCCAACACCACCCTTATCCTCTTTCACCGTCGGGGATACACACTGCCCTCACCCGAACCGTTGTTAGCTACCGGAGGACTTTTGGCTTGGCAGTACATGCACATTACGACAACTTGCATTGTTTGCAAGGATACATCGGCTTTTGCTGCTTGCACAAGTATGACAGCTTTCCCAACTGTAACCACATAGCTTCCACAACTAGACACATCACAGATTCTAATTTTACGCACCTCCTCTTGGCCTGGGGTCAACACCAGTACAACCAACTTGGTGGCTAGGCATGCTGGCCATGCCGGGGTAAGTGCCCTCACAAGTGAGAACTCCCCGATCATGTAGTTGAATTCGCCATCAGTTAAACTAGCTCTGCTCTGCTACATAACCACACGCCAATCCTAGCTTATTCATATAATCTTTCTTGCTTTCACATAGTCAAGCCCCCGTAAACTACAGCTCGAGCGGAATGGTTCTCCGCCAAAGGAACGCCCCATGCGGTGGTAGGTGAAAGACACACACATAGCCTTCTGGATCATAAATAGTCAATCCCCCATAAACTATTGCCCTAGCGGAATGGTCCTACCACCGAAACCCCCAATAGGCTGCAGGTGAAAGACACACAAATACACAATCACAACAAGTTGGGACAGGATATATATTCAACACCGATGCATTTAACAACTTCACCTTCGGCGCCATATGCTCTATTCTATGACTCAACTTCATGGCGACTACACTCTACGGTTCATCGTCAAGGCGGCTGCATACTAGGGTTTGTCGTCACAGTGGCTCCACACTATGGTACTGTACTTGATGCTTCACTCAATCAATTGACTAGTCAGCCCCTTCAGTCAAAATTCTCCATAGGTAGACCTCTCTGATTTAAATCCTCCATAGAATAACTCTTTCCCTGTGCTAGATTAACAACTAGTAACCTTAGGATACCTTACACATATTTCGATTCATTTTGGTAATCCTTTCTAGTACCTCAGACTATCCTGGTCAAGTCAAATTCATAAGAATCAGATCAACTATTGAGTTTAATCCTTGGATCGTAATTCAACATTTAGAACCTCAACATTAGTTGAGCCGGGAAATTACTTGCCTCATTTCTATGGATCATCACTAACCCAACACAAATATGAGTATATTTGCCAGCCTAAGATCACACTAGTCCCCTAGGTCTTAGGGCCTTTGAACACACAGGTCCACTACAACATATGCGGCTTGTAAGATCATACATCCTAGATTCTCTAAACCAAAATACCCTCAAAACGTTGCTGAAGGTTCAACACTATCCACAAGATTTAAACTTCTGTCATGCAACAAAACCATATGCAACCAATTCACATGTTGACCTAAGCACTATTTTAGCTTAGATCGGATTCAAGCCTATCCCAACCTTCAGTATCATTGGATCAAATCCTCTAGGATCGACATACGACATAATCATCACGCCTCATATATCACCATACATCATTCCTATATTCCTTTATCACAATGGTGTTTCTAAGGATCATCGCTTAACATAGAGAAACCTCAAAACATTTACTATGCCTCATGTTCCCCATAACCTCATCAAATAAACCTTTCTGGTAGTATTCACTCCAATAAAAATGTTTTGATTTAAAATTAATACTTACATCATCATTATCGCCATGCATCTAAGCACCCTTTAAATCATCTAACATAAATGATCATTAGTCATGGAGAAACCTTAAGACAATCACTATGTCTCAAGTCTCTATAACCCTATCGACTCACTTCCGAGGGGGTCACCCATCCTAGGATTTCCCTAGGTTGAGCACGCTTAACTTTCATGTACCCATGCCCAAACGTAGATAAAAGCTTCTACTGCTTCCGTCCACGGGTACCCCGTGACTACCCTCGCCTTAAAAGACATGCTGTCTATCTCCGGTCACCAAAATATTAGGTGTAGACTGCACATTGGCCTTAGGCGTACCCACTTCCTTGGGTTCTGCAATATCCTTAGACCATTCTCATCTAGTATTGCACTACTAACTGCCCTTCGTTACTCGCCATTTCTCAAGGTTGATTCACAAATCGGGAAGATACCCTCCTTAGTACCTCCCATCCGTGTATATTTCCTAGCACCGTGTAATCAAGTCCATATCAGTATACCATCCTGTTACCAGAACCGCCCTACTGCCAAAACCTCTTAAGCTCGTTCAAAACCGCTTGAAGCTCTGATACCAAAATGTCATGCCCTTATTTTAATTTTACCTTTACCAGAGTATTCGTGGAAAATGATATGCAGTTTAGTAGGCAACACAGAAATAGCATAAATATACTGATAATATGCATAATTACAATTAATGTAGCCATACAGGGCTACTAGGGTATCTAAACCCATCCCAGTAAAATAGAGGCATCTTCCCTTTTTCGTTCCACTATTGTAATCCCCTCTCGTGTAGTTCTCGTCTCTAATCTTTGCATACCTTCTGGATTCACCTATCTAAATTATTGGTAGGGAGGGTGAGATTCGAGAGAATCTCAGAATGAAACAGATACCGATATGCATGTAGGATAAGTGCTTAATGCATGACATGCTTGAACAGAGCTTTAATCATTCATATATGTTTCACATAATTAAGAAAAGCAATAACATGCATCAATACACCAGCACAAATATCAAATACATACAGAAGAGGTAAGTTCCCTACCTTAGACCCTTTCCACCTCGAACTGTGTGTTTCGATTCGTGTGCCAATCCCTCAGGCTTTCAACTTAGTCCTAAAACATCAAATGTACCAGTTTAGACAATTCCATAGTGTTTTTGGTGGTTATACCAGTCTATCGTAAAAAAATTACCAAAATGCCCCTAGGGACCCGACCGGGTCCCGCTGTACCGAGTCCAACTGTACTTTTTCCAAAATTTTGACATGGGTTATTCTTATATATTTTTACCCAAGGAATCCAATTCTGGACTCAAAATTACTAAATTCACTGCCAAAAGATGAAATTGCCCTTGGCAGCCCTTAGTTAGGGTTTTAGGGTTAGTTTTGTCATTTCACTTTTTAGGGATTTTCTCACAACATGATCAACATGAACTCTACATAATTTTCCATTCTAAACACAATGGAATATTCAAATTGATGAAATTCCAACTCTTTCTAGAAAAAATTGCCTCTTCCCAGATCTGAAAAATTAAGAAAAAATTCATGGTTTCTTGATTTCAAACCATAAACCACATTCTTTACACCTCTAATAACTTATTTAACTACTTAATCACATTCTAAACATGATTAGACTAAATTTGGGCAGCACCTCCCCTTAGGGTTTGTCATTCCCAAAATTACAAAATCATGAAAATAAAGCCACAAATCCAATCAACCACCAACAATAAGTAACAAGCACCAAGAGATAACAAGTTCTTATGCTCACCTTGATTTTCCTTAATTTTCTCTCTCTAAAACATGGTTCCCTCTCCTCCTTACCTCTTGATCTTGCTTGCTACATAAGGTATTCATGAAGATATAGAGGTTAGAGAAGGTATTACAAGAACTAGAAGGCTTAAACACCAAGATTTCAACCACTTGGATTTTTTCTTGAGCTCACTCTCTCCTTCTATGTTCTTGCTCTCAACTTTCAAACAACTCTCTCTCTCTCTTTGGTTTCAGCTGGCCAAAGATGAAGCAAAGATAAAGAGAAAAGTTCTTTAAAAATATCCTTTCTATCCCTTTTTGTTTATGATATTAAATTGCTATTGTAACACATGCATATTTTCCTTTAACCTTCACCTTTCTCTCTCCTCATTTCCTTGGCTGAAATGAACTCCTTAGTTGACAAAAAATATGCTCTTCAATTGCCACAAATCACCTCCTCCATTTATTTATTTATTATCCAAAAATTTGACTTTTATGTCACAAAATTTATCTACATGTAAATGTTGTCATAAGGTTCAATGGAAATTGAACCAACCCTTCCTCCTTTTGGTTAGCCCATACAAAACGCATAAGGCCCCTTTTTAAATAAAATTTGGGCTTCATTACATTTCTTTCATAATTACAATGTTGCCGTAACAATTTTTCTTCATTTTCGGATTTTGTCTGAATTCTGGCAGATTTTCTGCCCTAACTTTGAAAAATCATGACTAATTCTAGAAAAATTGAAATGGGGTGATCCCAAAGCCAATGAAAAGCTATTTAAGTCCTCTTTACTGAAAAAATATGGATCAATGCAGTTCATAACCACAAAAAAAATACAGAATTGCACAAAAGTCCATACTACTCCAAAACAAATTCCAGTTTCAATCCCAAGCTTTGGAAAATCATAACTCTTAGCTCACAAATCAAAATGAAACAAATTATGTGTCCATTTTGAAGCTTGGAATGTGAACTTTAAGACTGAAAAGTATCAGACTTTTTAGATACCATTTTCCCATTCAAAGCGTCCATACAAACCGACTGCCCTGTACAGAGTTTTAATGGACAAAATTTCCAACTTTTGTACAATTATTCCTAATGGTTCCAATTTCACAACAAACACTCTCCCTACACAAATTTTCACAAGGAAGTCATTGGAATCACTAAAACAACCAAATTCTCATCACATCCACTTTTAAAGTCATTAACCCTTAATGGAAATTTGGGATATTACATAGTCTGCTATCTAGAAATGATATCTGGCAGCAACTAACTTTTAACCCAAAGTTAGGGTTTTGTATCCAAGTATCCAAAAATCATAACCACAGGCTATTCCTACATAATTTTGACCATAGAATCCATTTCCAACCTCAAATTTATCAAAAGCTAGCCTAACCCTATGAATCTAGGCTGGCCGAAACTGAACCCTAATTGGCATAAGTTGTGTTCTTGCAATATCAACTTCAAGACATGTTATCTAACATCATATTTTTCATCATATGGCCATCAAGGCTCTAAATCCCCCTCTTGACTAAAACCCTAGAGGGTCCATAACTTAAAAATTTATAAAAACATCAAGACACTATTCTAAAATCAAAGCTTACAATTACCTCTATTCAATTCTACGATCGATTCTTGATTTCGGCAGTAATTCCACCATACAAAATGACACCAAACACCTCTGATCAAAATTCTAGAAATGTAGAAATATAGCTTTCGATAGTTAGAAGATGATTTGTGAAGGCTCTAGTGGCTGAAAACACGATCTTGGGCTTGAAATCATTGATTAAACTCAAGAACATAAACTTCTCTCCTCTTTTTTTTTCTCTTCAATTTTTAGAATTTTTCCCTATCTTTTGGTGGATGCATGAAATTAATAACCCTTGGGCGTGTTGGTTGATATTTAATTACATGTGTCAAGTACTAAAAAATATAGGGTGCATGGTGCTCTTTTTGGAAATTAAAGGATACCCTGTGCACTGGGGGTGCTAGATGCTCTTTCTTGACATTACAGGGTGCCTGATGCACCTTCTTAAAATCCATCCCCCCTCACCTTTCTCATCCTTGGCTGACTTCATTGATCAAGGGAGAGGAATTTTGATGAATTCATTTGGCTTTTGGTGAGGTGTTAGGGAAATCGAGTATGTAGCCAGACCGGTGACTGGTGAATTGTGCTGGCTATTCAACATATGCCTGAATACAACTGTAAATGTCATCATATGATTGGTTAATCAGAAGAAAAATTCAAAAGTTAATTTAATAAAGCTACATTAATAAAGGAACTTTTTGTTACGGAGTCACTCGATTTTGCAACACGTGCCTATATACTAGTGTACTTTAACGACTACTTTTACGCACTGAACCTCATGTAATTTGGAGACTCATTCCCCACCCAAAGGGCTAAATCATATAGTCCCATAAAACTCATTATATCTTTGTGACTCTTATCAAACTGGGCTTAGTAGTCTTCTTGACTTAGGCTTATTCTCAAGCTTCTAGTCCCAAAATTCAAAATATTACCATTCTTCCCACATATAATAAATTTCATCCTCGAAATTTTGAGCATCGTATAGATCTAACAATACCTTAGGGAATAAGCTCTTTCCACCTTGTTCTCCAACAAACACAATCGTCACCAGCTCAATAATCATGAGTGGGGGTAACTCATCTTATGAGACTTCAGCTGTCGAGAGACATATGCCACCATACTGCCTGTTGCATTAGGGCGCAACCAAATCCTTGTTTACTATCATTATTGTAGACCTCACATTGGTCACACTAAGATCTGGGGTAATCTGCATTAGTGCAAATAACAGCCTCTGCTTTATCTTGTTAAGGTAACTCTCACAGACATCATCCCATAGCAATCAATTCAGTCACATGAGCTTTGGCAAAGTCAAGGCGATAAGGGAGAAATTCTCTATAAATGCTATGCTAACAACTGGAAAGATTCAGAAAATTTCATGTCACTACAATAGTTTCTAGCCTCTTCTTATATTGAACTATTTCACTTTTCTGGAATCCACTGAGACCCTTCTTAATACTCAGTCTAGATTCAAACCCATAAGGCATGCAATACAAATCATTCAACAAGCATTAAACAATTCTCACAGCTGCACTCAACAATTAGTTGCAGTATAACAAATTCACGGGACATACTAGTCTAATATCACAGTGCTAGGCAACATCTACAACGCTAGGCACACAGGCCTTACGGCCTAGGGCCTTTGCCCCAATAAAACTTATTGCTATCACGGTCTTACAACCCAGGGACACTGCCTTATGCAAACTTGCACATCGGGTCGTATCGCCTCAGCCTCAGCTCATCACAATCTAAATGTATAACAATCTGTCAGCCTAAGAACATACTAGTCCAACAAGTCTTATGGCCTCAGGACACACAGTCCAATATCTTTATTGAATGCATATCGAGACTAACAACCTTAGAACACATAGTTTACTAGGTATTCTAAATACATCAAAGGCTCGATCTTTTAATACTCAGGTCAATCATATACTTATGCAATGTTCACGAAGCATGCTAAATGAACCATCCAATTGTTAGAATTGGCAAGCACGGCGGAAGAATTTTAAAATTTTTTACTGATCCTAATCAAGGATCTATCAACGGCGATTAAATCGAGTTAGAAGGATTCATACCTTTTTCAACTTAGGATTTTCACGATCTCTAGGAGCCAACACCTCATGTTCGCTCCTTCTACCGGTATCCACACAAATACTCTCCAATAGAGACTAGCGCCTCCAAATGTTTACTAGGGTTTCCCTTGTGGCTCAGAATTCTCATGCATGTATGAGTATATATGCTCTATTAAATTTATAACCTATGAGGGCTATATTCAAATTTCAAAATTAATCTTCTTTAATTTCAAAATTAATTAACAATTAATTATCTTGGTGAGCTAATTAAATAAATTCAGTTTAAATTAAATCTGTCCAACAATTTTAATTTAACATATTTATTTAATCCAAATAAAGAGCCATTAGATTTAAGTTATCTTCATAAATTAAATCTGAGATACTATATCTCTATCATGTTAGTTATTAAATTTAATATATCTTAATAGATTAAATTTAAAACTAACACAATATAATAATATCATACAATACACACACACACACACATATATAAGATATGTATTTCAAAAATATATATCTATATAATATTATTAATGAATTTTATATTATATATATATATATAAAATATTAAATTCGTCCACCTTAAATTCAACATTATCTCGTGTTGGGCCATTCTTGTATGCGACCCTGTAGGCCATATGAAATTGGCAGTGGGCCAATAACTGTACTAACCCAAAAGTCGCAAGCGGTATCTAGCAAGACATTACGACTGTTAGGATCGGCAGGGACAGCGGAAGAATTAAAAAAATTTTCACCGATCCTCATCCAGGATCTATCAACGGCGTTTAAATCGGGTTAGAAAGACCTCGTACCTTTTTCTTTACTTAGGGTTTTCACGATCTCTAGGAGCCAACACCTCAGGTCCGCTTCCTTTACAGGTATCCACACGAATGCTCTCTAACACAGACTGCGTGCTAGCGCCTTCAATGTCTCCTAGGGTTTCCCTTGTGGCTCTCAATTCTCATGCGTGTGTGAGTTTATCTGCTCTAGCAAGTTTATAACCTATGAGGGCTATATTCAAATTTCAAAATTAATCATCATTAATTTTGAAATTAATCAACAATTAATTATCTTGATGAGCTAATTAAATAAATTCAGTTTAAATTAAATCTGTCCAACAGTTTTAATTTAACCTATTTATTTAATTCAAATAAAGAGCCATTAGATTTAATTTATCTTCATAAATTAAATTTGAGATACTATATCTCTTTCATGTTAGTTATTAAATTTAATATATCTTAATAAATTAAATTTAAAACTAACACAATATAATAATATCATATAATATATATACATATATATATATAATATGTATTTCGAAAATACATATCTATATAATATTATTAATGAATTTTATATTACATATATATATGTATAAATATAAAATTAGTCCACCCTAAATTAAACATTATCTCGTGTTGGACCATTCTTGTGTGCGACCCTGTAGGCCCATATGTAGTTGGCAATGGGCCAATAACTGTACTAACCTATAAGTCGCAAGCGACCTTTAGCAAGATATTACGACTACCTAATTCATATGAGGATCCTTAACACGATGCAACCTGTCATACAATTATGTCTCATCCCTTTTGTCACACGATATATCAGTCAAGGATCAGGCATGGATAATGTCATCCTCTTGTCCTGACTATTACTTTCTCGATTCCTGAGTAGTCTAACAATAGAAATGGAAACTCCTTTCCATTGTAGTATGGCCATACATTTCTTAGACTCACTCATCGAGAGGCCCAGTAATATCTCTCTACTATTGTGAGGGACAAATTACATCTTGATCATTCATATTCCTCTGCATGAAAAACCACCAAGCCCGATTGTAGCCTTTATCATCACCCGGTCAAAAGTGACTTTTGACTAGTTCAAAGCTTAGCAACTCTCATGTAGGAATCCATGATAACCTCAGGTTTAAGGGCATTATGATGTGATTATACATGAGAAGAGCTTATGACTTGATCCATGTAGCTTTCTCATAGTGGGTCGGTCCAGCACCTTGTACTCTTACAAGTGCCTAAGGCTTTGATTTGTATCTCCTTATTTTATCAAAGTTATACTGGTCTTGTTTCATGTTTGATCCCATATAGATGACCGACCAGGGACATTTTAGGATAATCTTTATGATTTATCCAATGATACAATTATTACAGTTAACATGCAAATAATATTGTTCAAAGTACAATGATTGGCCCTTTGGGCACAATTTCCAACACCAATTACAACAATTGTCATAAGAGCATTCCTCAATCACTAATACTGGACCATTGGTCCCACACCAAAGTGCTTGATCTCACCAATCTTATAGTCAAAGGCCTCTGACCCATGTAAATGTGCATCTGGGTCATACCCCATGTAGATTTGCGCACTGGACTTACTGTCACGAGCGTCTGCCTATTATATTCTAAACCAAAGCGCTGCTAAGATTTTCCTAGAAGTTCTCTTTGCCCCAAAGTGACTACTACACAATAAAGAATGACAAGAGGTTATAACAAAAGAGAATTCATTATTTGGCATACATCTCCTAATGACTTGGTCACTATAATGCAGCCATAAGTATGAAGGATCCCACAAATAGTATTGAGCTTCATGTTTCAGCTTCTATTTCTGAAACTGATACAAAGAATCAGGTAAGACTTCAACAGTAAGATAATTCACAATATGTGCAAACCATGGGTCATGAAGTGTAATAGGAAGGAGATGGGCATCAGAAAAACCATCACAAGTACCTTCAGCATCAATTACTCCCTGTGTAGCAAAGGGCAAGCAGCTTAGATGATCAGCAACAAGATTTTCTGCACCTGCCTTGTTCCTAAACTCTGTGCTAAATTCTTGAAGTAGTAGCATCCACCTTAGCAATCGAGGCTCAGTATGAGTCTTCCTAGATAAAAACTTGACAACATAATGATTAGAATAGAGAATCACTTTAGAATTTACTAGATAAGACCTAAACTTCTCCAGTGCAAAAATAATGGAAAAGAGCTCTTTCTCAATAGTGGTGTAATTGATTTGAGCCTTATCCAATGTTTTAGAAGCATAAGCAATAACACAAGAGGTCTTACCAATTTTCTAACCTAGAACTGCACCAACAACACTATTGGAAGCATCACAACAAAGCTCAAAATCAAAATCCCAATTAGGAGCAATGAGTATAGGTGGAGAAATGAGTCTAGACTTAAATTCATCAAAAGCCAATTAGCATGCATCATCAAACATGAAATCCACATCTTTTTGGAGAAGCTTAGAAGGGGACAAGCTATTTTACTAAAATCCTTAATGAATCTTCTATAAAACCCAACATGCCCCAAAAAAGATCTAAGTTCTCTTAAGTTAAAAGGATAAGGAAGATATGAAATTACTTCAATTTTAGATTTATCAACTTATATACCCCTCTTACTATCAAGTGGCCTAAGACTATTCCTTGATCCCCTATAAAGTGGCATTTGTCAAAATTTATCACAAGGTTCTTTTGTACACACTTTTCTAATGCTCTATCCAAATTCAGCAAACATTCTTCAAAAGAATTGCCATATATAGAAAAATCATCCATGAATACCTCAATAACTTGTTCAAGTAAGTCACTAAAGATGGAGAGCATGTATCTTTGAAATGTCTAGGAGCGATGCACAACCCAAAAGGCATCCTTCAGTATGCAAACGTCCCAAATGAACATGTAAATGTTGTCTTTTCCTGATCCTCCGGTGCAATAGGAACCTGAAAATAACCAAAAAAAACCATCAAGGAAACAATAATGTAATTTGCATGCCAATCTTTCTAACATCTGATCTATAAAGGGGAGGGGAAAGTGGTCCTTTCTAGTTGCTTCATTCAGCTTCCTAAAGTCTATACAAACTCTCCAAGAGTTTTGGAATTTTGTTGGAATGAGTTCATTCTTCTTATTTTGCACAACCGTTATTTCACTCTTTTTTGGAACAACTTGGACCGAACTGACCACTCACGATCTGAAATAGGATATATGATCCCCGCACTTAAGAGTTTGGTGACCTCCTTTTTAACTACATCTAAGATGAGATGGTTGAGTCTACGTTGGGGTTGTCTCACAGGTTTAGAACCCTCATTCAAAAGTATTTTATGGGTGCATATAGTTGGGTTAATACCTGGAATATCACCTAAAGTCCACCCTATTGCTCTCTTGTGTTTCTTCAACACATGGAGTAAACTCAATTCCTTAGATATACTTAAGAAACTAGAGATAATGATAGGTAATTGATCATGTTAAGCAAGAAAAGCATACTTCAAGTTAGGGGGAAGGAGTTTTAAATCAAGTTTAGGGGGCTGCACAATTGAAGGTAAAAGTTCTTTCAACTCAAGTGCACCAAGAAACTTCCCTTTCTTATGAGAATCCTCAATAATTGTTGGATTGAAGGTATGTCTCCCATGTTCAGATGTGGATTAAGATTATGGCTTATTCACAAAGAAACCTTGACTACCACTTATATCATTTAAAGAGTGAAATATATGAGAGGTAGCATCATGAAATGGTATGCAACATTGTAGTAATTGATTAGAACTGAGTTTCTCCCCTGTTACTGTCTTGACATGTGGTTGTCCATTCTTTCCAAAATTTTCAGTAAGGAAATTTATGGCTTTTGACCTACTAAGTTTATCACCAAAAGGAGAATGTAAGTATTTCAATAATTGGAAAGAAGTGAGGTTACCCATACAATTATCCTTAAGGTTAGGAGAAGTCTGAAACTTGTAAGATGGAGGAATGTGAAGCTTAAACCCATGAATTGCAGTTGTGCCATCAATAGCACATTGATTTCTTTTCTCATGTTCAATAATGACTCCATTTGTGTCCATAGGAGCAAATTCAGTGCTAATGAATGTTGCTTCACTTCCAAAAGTGGAATCCACTTCACTAACTTTCTAAAATTCTGTAAAACTACACAATAACTCTTTCCTAACACTATGATAACAATCAGATGAAGATATAGTACTACCAAGGCTAGAAACATCAAAAATAAAAGGATTGGAAGTGGAAAGTGAGCTATCAATTGACATGCAATCAATAATACACATATCATCATCACAATCGATAGAGGGGGAAGAATTTGAACCAATAGTAGCACATACATGATCATGACAATCATTTTTCGCACATAATGGTAAAGTAAACTATCAATTGCCTCTTACAAGGCCAAATCAATCAAATTCAAGCTAAGAAAGGAGTACTCCTCAAATGGGTGATTCATAGCTTCATAAATATTGAACCGAATGACATGACCACCTACTTCCATAGTTATGTACCCATCCTTCATGCTAATGATAGTATTAGCTGTGCACATGAAAGGCCTACCCAAAATCAATTGTTCCTTAACTAAGACCTCAATAGACATGTCTAGGACATAAAAATCAGCAAGAAACACTAAGTCTTTGACCTTGACTAAGATGTCTTCCAATAAGCCATAAGGTTTCCTAGTAGTACGATCAGCTAGTTATAGGATGACACTAGTAGATTTGATTTTTGTGAGGCCAAGTAAGGTGTAAACAGAATAGGGCATGACATTTATAGCGGCTCTTAGATCAAGAAGAGTATTACTACAAGGCATGGTACCTATAGTGCATGGAACAATGAATAAGCCAAGGTCTTTTCACTTAATTAGAAGATGGGGTTTAAACATAGCAGACACACTAGGGCTTAACTGAACACATACACCTACGCTTTTGAGTGTACAAATCTTTCAAGAATTTAGCACAAGCAGGCATTCCTTTCAACACATCAAGCAAAAGGCAAATTAACTTTAATCTTACTGAAAATATCCATTATATCAAGAAATTTCTTTTCAATTGAAACCATCTTGCTAAGCACATATGAATTAGGAAATGGAATTTCAGAGAGATTTACCTTTTTACCTTCCCCTTTGCTTGAAGAAGAAGAAGTTAAAGGGTCAAGAACCTTGGTATTTGTTGGAGTTGACACTCCTTGCTTACCATCTATATTTGAATTTGGAGAAGAATACCTTTGTAGAAGCTTTTGTTTAGCCATACTCTCAGATTTTCCAATAGTAAGGTGAGTGCTTTGATCATAATCATCACTACCATCAATATCTTCCACTTGTGGTTGTAATGAAACCTCAATCTCTTCATTGTGCCCATCACTAGAATGCATTCCTGATTTGAAACTCTCAATATTTTCTTCAAATCGGACTTGTTTACTCACTTTTTTTACCACTTCTCAAGGCGATAACATGTACATCCTTAGGATTGATCACAGTGTTGGAAGGTAATCCTTGTCTACTTTTGCTTGTTGCTCATTGTGGCTATCATACATTTGAGTGACAAATGATGTCAGATTAGCCGACAACCAATCCATCCCCACTATCACATCAATACCCTTCATGGGTAGACAAATAAGATCAATAGTTGATGTTCTACCATTGAATTCAATTGTACAATTCAAGCAAACCTTAGAAGTTCTCACCGAGGCTCCCGCCGGTGTAGAAACAATCATGTCAAAAGGCAATTCACATATATGTAAATTCAATCAAGGTACGCAAGCATAAGATATAAAAGAGTGTGTAGCACCAGAATCAAATAAAGCTTCAATCTCAAGGCCTTGAAGTTTGAGAATACCTTTAATCAGATTTGGCGAAGCACTAGCCTCCTGGTGTGATAGTGCAAACACTTTGCCTAGAACTGCAGCTCTAGCATCATTGGCTCCTCGTGAGCCTTCCTCACAGAACCTGAAGACATAACCTGGCTTCCCACACTTGTAGCATATCAGACAATTGCCCTGGTGCACCCTTCCACACTTGGCACACTTCTGACTATTAGCAGTGCTAGCAACAGGAGCTGTAGAGCCCCTATGAGAGTTCTGTCCCCCACTAAACTGACTCCTCTGTGGTCTACTAAAATGACTCCTTGAAGGTCCACCAGAATGATTCCTTGATGGCTGGCCAAACCGCTTCTTCATACCACTGAAGCTATGTCTATACTTCTTAGTGATTCCCCTCGTAGGTCTCATGGGAGGTGTAGATCTAGCTTGGAATCCCTTCATTCTCTCGCTTCTTCTTCTCCCTTGCTTCTAGCAATGGTGTGAAGCTTGTCACACATCTTTTCAAAATCCTTTATCTCATCAAGGAATGGTGATAAAGCCATTTTTAAATCCGGCCTAGCTTTTTCCACTAGTTGATCATACATCCATTTAGAGTTGTTTTGTGAATACTTGCAAAACTTAGACAACTCTAAAAAACGAGCGATAAATTCTTCTTCGTGTAAATCCTGTTGCTTGAATGTAAGGGATTCAGTCTCTTTCGCCACTCTAATGGAAGTGGGGAAATAATTCTTCTCAAACTTTTCCCTAAACTCTTCCCAAGTTATCTCTACATCATCATCACTTTTTGTGCTCTCCCACCATTCTTGAGTAGCTTTCTGCATCAATTGCTCGGCAACTAGCACTTTCTGTTAAGAGCTGATCTCAATGACCTGAAAATATTTTCCAAACGCTTCAACCACTCTAGTGCTTCAACTGGATCTAGCTTCCCCTCAAACATTGGAGGAGCAAGCTTCCTGAATTTGTCCCAAACTTCAGTAATAGATGGGACGTGGTACTGAGAATGGGAACTGCTACCGCCTCTTGATTCGGTACATGAATGGCTGCCACCTCTAGAATGCTGACCAGTGGAAGTATCTTCATTAATGGGACTCTTCTCTTCATCATGATCACCACTTTGGCCTCTTCTTGCTGCTAGTTCTTCTTCATGCCTATTTACTTTCTCTCTCACATCTAGGACTAAATCCCGTAACTCCAACAAGATGGCACTATTATCCTGAGGAGGAGGACCATTTTGGCGAGGAAAAGGAGTTGAATTAGTCTTTCGAGTATTCACCATCCTCCCCTCCTATGAAGAACACCACAAGGACATTAGGTAAGAAATAAGTTACCAAATGAATTCTAAACCTAAATAAAGGGAAGTACACATGTTATGATATTTAAATTGCTACAACCTCTAAAAAGTTTAAGGAAAAATAGTTATTAAATTAACAAAATAGCCATGGATCGTTTTGGCTCTAATAGAAAAAATGTAACACCTCAAATCACAGCAGGCAAATACTTAACTAAAGTATTTCAAATATCGTCAATAAGGATGTTCAACATCCAAACCATCAAAATACAAATCAGTTTAAATAAATCTCACGTCTCAATGTTAAATCAAATCCTCAAAATATTTCAACAAAACAAAATAAAATGCGAAAGTCTTAGGGTCATGGCAATAAAAATGACATAACATGAGCTCTAGGAGCACAAAAGAGCCTCCAAGGCTCACTCCATAGGTGCCTTCCCTTGCTCCCTACTAGAACAATCACCTGAAAATGTTAATATATAGGGATGAGATTCCACGTCTCAGTAACTACTGAAAATTTCTACCATACACAAGCAAATCTCATATGATAAACAAGAACTGATTACATATAAATTCATATATACCATAATTCTCATACAAGACAAAAACTAGTTTTATCACCATTATATCAATCTGTATTTTCATCACAACATGTAATATACAATTATGCAATATGCAATATGTAAGATGCAACCTTCCTTATATCACCGTCCATCCTTATTCCGCTGACTGGAGCCATAGGCTAACACATAGTCCAACAGAAACCCATCCATTTGACTGGATTGTCCCAAGCTCACCAGTTCTTAAGATACACCCGGCCAAAGGTGTAGAGCTTAAGTCTGGACTATGGCTCCCCTCCTTAAAAGAATACAACTAAGGAGGTGTCACATGTCCCACAGCTCTAATTAAATCCCAGCCAAAGGAAAACATGGAAGAAGGGGCCCTGACAAGTACCATCCACTGTGCACCGAGTGATGGCATACCACGTGGTAAAATATCTCAACATACAAATTCCTCCTCACTCCAACCCAGAACAGATGCAACCGCCATGACAGTGATAAATAAAATATCATTAAAAAATAAAGTACAATAATTCATGCTTCCATTCATATCAAATATAATCACATATTTAAACATGCTAAAAATGAAATAATAATCCAATAATACATTAATTATCCTTAAATTATTAATTATATGAATATAATGAGTTATATAGAAATTTACTTGTAACACTACTTATTTGAGAATTTATAATACAAACACATATACATATAATTCAGTTCATTTTTCTTTAAAAAAATAGTCATTAAAAAATCATACACTATTAACAAGTATATGGAAGAATATTCAGAGTTACCTGCTACTCCCTAGTTCACAGGTAATCACATAAAGAGCTACTCCAAAATTTTTAACGAGAGTCTACAATGTCACAAACATAAATATCTATTACTATATATATATCTCAAAACTACTCTAGAGTCACTCTAATACTATTCTAAAGTCTAAACCTACCATTTGAAATTATACACACACACTCGTAAGTTACCAGAGGTGCACTCCTATATTATGTGTGTATATATATAAGTCATTATATAACTACATAATGTTGTCTAAAGGTGTGAAAACAAATATGGTATGTGTATATTACTCTGATCCATTGAAAATAAGAGAAGTTACACAGAAAAAAAAAATCAGTTTGACTGGAAAAGCTTATAGAACATTGTAATTATTCTCTCATATGACAAGTCAAAACTAGAAAGAAAAGGAACAGATTTGGTATTAAATAATCTGACAATGAAATGAATAAAAGAAAGAGGGATTGATATTTAATGAGCAATAAACAAAATTTAAAAACAAAACAAAACAAAACAAAGTCACGTGGGTCTAGATGTGAAGAGATTAACAACATAGATATGTATATATGTAAGTGTGAGTGGTTCACACTCATTTTGAAATAAAAAAAAATATTTGGAACATACACACAGTGATTTAGTTAGGAGTTTGTGGGCTTGTGAAAGAGACAAAAATACATGTGTGTGTGTAGGCTGCTAGGAACGAAATGGAGAAGTTGGGAATAATGGAAAGAAAAAAAGTGAGTTTTAAATCTCCCCACACATGTACGGAAATCTAGATGTACAGAGATTATATATATATGTACACACACACTATAAACCTGGATACACACCATATGAAAATGATGAAGAAAGTATGGGGTCGGAGATTTGCATTGAAGGAAGAGTTGCAGATGAATAGTGGAGCATAATAATACATGGGTCAAAAAGCATCTTTAAATTTTAGATCTACAGTAACCTATATCTATAGTAGCTTTGCGGTGGGAAGAGAAAGCAACAAAGAGAAAAAAAACATAGTTCACAACCTTAGACAAGAGAAAGAACCGAAAACAAGCAAGTGATAAGGTGAAAAGACATTTATCAGTTTGTTAGAGATATGGGAGGAAAAACAAGACGAGTAAAATGAAGAAAGGAGAAAGGAGAAGAGAACTTGACGGTTGCTTTAAAGTTGCGGCGCCTAGGGATTTACAAGGTAGGTGAGATAGGATATTTATAGGAGAGATGTTAGGGTTACTCCTATTAAAATATATTTTTTTTGAAAAATAGTAAAATAATAATTTAGTAATATATGGCATAATATTTTTATTTTATATTATTTATTATAATATTTAGATATATTTACATACACATACCCATATATTTAAATTTTTTTGTTTAAGGAGGTATTTATGTGTGTGTATTATTCAATAATGTTTAAAACTTGATGTTTCTTTTAAATTATTAATTTATTATATTCTTTTTGACTAAATAAAACTCAAGCTACAACTAACTATAAGTCTTAAAAATTCAAGGATGTTACATGAGGGCTACATATATCACAGCTAGGAGCCACTAGAGCTTGAGAATGTGACCTATGAATGTTCACATTATTTAGGTGGGCCATGAGCTTATTGAGGTCAGTTCTCATCTCTCTCATTTAGGATGACAAATTATCATACTCCCTTAAAGATCTTGAAGAATGTGAGACCTCATGGACTTGTCTAGCATCCAACCTTTCAAATTATTGATCATTACTAGCTACTTCTCAATTAAAGCCCATACTTCTTTAGGTGTAAGTAATTGAATAGTGCCTCCAGATGCAGAATCCAAACTCTTCCTATCTTGAGGAAGCAACCCATTATGAAAATATTGCACCAATCGAGCTTCTGGGATTTGATGATGTGGGCACTTGGCTAGGAGTTCTTGAAATCGACATCAATACTCATAAAAAGATTCATGGAGGCCTTGTTTAACACTGAAGATTTCCTTAGTGAGAGATGTTATCTTTGAAGAATGGAAGTATATTTCCAAAAAGGCACTCTTCAAGATGTCCCAAGAGGCTCAGGCATTGGGATTGTGGTGAGGTAGCAACAAGAACCCCTCCTTAGCTTTGTTTTCCAATGTAAAATGAAAGACTGTTCTGCACACCTCATCTAGATCAACCCCAATTGGTTTCATGGAGTTGCACACAATGTAAATCTTCCTTAAGTGCCTGTTAGGGTCTTCTCCAGGTAAACCATGAAATTTTGGTAAGTGACTCAATAAAGGACCTTTCAACTTAAAATTAATATTAAATTCAGGACAAGAGAGGAAAGGATCAATAATATCTGTAGAATATGTAAGATCTTTTATAGTTCTACGCTCCCCATTGGGTAAGGTATGCCTTCTGGAGGAGGAACTAGATCCATTGCAAGATGGCGATCTTTCTTAAGCAACCTGATTATCTTGTTAATATCTTTATCTAAAGGCACAAGTTTAGTTTTCTGAGATCTAGTGATGCACAGTAAGGAAACTCACATAGACACATAAATTACAGCAAAGTAATTGGTCAAATGGTCAATTGAAGAAGGTTTGTATACAGCAAAAATTAGCAACTTACAGGAAACCAAGTTAACTAATCTTTAACAACTAAAAGAGTTAACCAAAACCAACAAAATTCAAGTGTCTAAAGAGTAAGACCTGTTTCAGCAATAACAAGACAAGGGCAACACAATGTGACAAGAGGCAAATGGAGTTGCAAGGTAAGAATTCAACTTTTAGGAGAACAAGTTGGTATATCAGTGAAGTAGTGCCTCAAACCACAAGTATGTAAGTAGAGTCACAAAAAGCACAGCTTACAGAATGTGATAGCTACCTGAAATCTCAAGTTGTGACCAACAACTTTCCAAGGATGAAGAATGCAAAGTAGTTTACCACAAAACAATAGTAAACCACACAATGGCTACTAAGAACATGATAGCAAAGCAACAAAATGTAAATTTCTTTTTTTTTTAGATGCAAATGGAATGCAAAACAACTATGAACATGAAAAATGACCTCAACCACTACCAAAAACTCCAACAATTAACAACTAACTAAGACAAACTCAAAAACACATTAACAACCAAGCTAAGACACACTATGACAACTAAAAAGAACACTTCACTACTTAAAACCTTGACAATCATCCTCTCTGGCAACGATGCCAATTTCATGAACCCATGTCGTGTGAGTTCTCAAAATAAAACTAGGTTTGAAAATGTAGCGTAGTAGCTCAACTTAGGTCGTTCTTGTGAGGAGATTAATTTCCAAATTTCTAAATAATAAAGTGATAAATACCTTAAAGTTGTGAGAAATCATTTTGAGAATTTGATTTTAAAACTATGAAATAATCTAAGATAAAACAATATTTTTGTATTTTTCAGTTTTTAAAATAAAGAAGCAAAAGGAATTGAAATTAACACTAACAACAAGATAAATTCAATTAACTATATAATGATGAGATGGGATTTCCCTGAGTTGAGGTTTTAGTCTTCCTTGCTTGCTAATGATATGAATTCCATAATGAGTCAAGATATAGAACTACACTACCACTAGCTCCATACTTGCAATAATCATTTAATTCATTCTACCGAAGCAATTAAATGTATACCAACAATTAATTGTGACTCAAGGAGATAAATAATTAACTTCCAATTCTAAATTGTAATTACCATTACAACAATTCAAAATATTCAGTTAATCATTTAAATCCACTCAACCGAGTAGGAATAAACAATTCAACCTACTCCTAATATGAATCATACAAAGCCTAATTAATCAACTCCTAGGTCAACCACCAAGTTTATTCACTTGGTATAGAACAATCTAGATCACAATTATATACTTAACCAAGCTACATAATTATGAATTAGAAAGAGAGCTTAAAGGAATTTCATTGAAGTTTAGAAGCTCAAACCATTACCTAACTCAAGAAAATCACCAAAGTTTAGCTACTCATGGAAGAGGAGGAAGATGGAGCTTGATAAATGAAGGGATAATTGGCCATGAAATTGCAGCAGCCACCAAATCAAAATAGCTATACAATTCTGCACTAACACCTACTCTCTTTTTCTCTTATCTCATCGTGTAGCTCCCTTTCTCTTTTGCATCCTCGATCCTCCTCCTGACACACACAGCCGCCACCCCTCTCTTCTCTATTCGTGCTCTCCCTCTTTCACTTAATCCTTTCGGTCCCTTTTTCACACCCAGCCGCAATCGGTCCAGCTTGCTTCTTTTCCTTAATACCTCTATTTCTGTCCAAGTCCTTTCCATTAATCCCTTTAGTCATTCGGTTCAGCAAGTCAACCATTTCGGCTCTCCAGTTGCTTCCTTTCTCTTTCATTCCTTTATTCTATTTAGATGTTTCTCTTTATTCTTTTCAATCATTCGATCGACCCATAAGCTTTCCACCTCTTCAATCTTCAATAATTCAATTCGATCCACTCTCATATTTAATTCGGTCAGCCTCCTCTATTAATTCGGTCTCTTCTCCTTTACTTCATTTTGGTCCAACATTGCTTTTATTCAGTCAACAAAAACGACTCATCTCTTCTCTCCTGCAATTCGGTCTGATTGCTTCTCTTCTATTTCTTCAATTCAGTTCAGTAATTCTCAATTCATTCTATTTTGTATCCTCGGTCCAGCTCCCTTTTACAACAACCGCCACCCTCTCAAAAACCATAGTCCCCACTTCATTCTTTCTTTAATTCTCTCTAGGTTAAATAGGTAAGTTGTACCTTGTTTGGATAAAGTGGTGAAAATATGTTTTATGATAGGTACAAAATTGCAACCACCAAACAAGGCCCTTACTCATTTAACCTCCTCTTAGAAAAAATGTGAAAGTAAATTCTGCACTTATAATGTTCCACTTTTGTCGTTCATTAAGCTCCAGAATAACATCTTTGACCTTGAACACTTGACAAAAATTGTGCCACATCATCACCAACAAAATTATTTTCACAAAGGTAATATCTTTTGCTCACAATTAAAGAATAATGGGAATGAAAAGTATTAATTAAAAATATAACAATTTAACCACTTTAATTCCCAAATTATTCTTTCACTAAAATATCACACTAACACTTAATTATGCCCAAAATATCCGATTAAGTCCCACAAAAGCCTAACATTAATTAATAAAAATATATAAATATTAAGCTCTATCAATCATATAAAATACAACAAAAAATTATGTCAGGTACCATAGAATGCAATAGAATAAATACATTGTAATAATATTCATCAGTATGTGCACATTTTTCAGGGCCAATGACTGTTAGACCCTAAGCCAAGACCAACTACTATTAGTCCCCAACTTCCGTACATCAACTGGGCTTTTAACCATAGACTGGGTAGTGTACCCTCTTTGTATTGAATTCTCATAACTGGATCCCCTTCTGGGGTTGTTGGGGTATTGGTGCTTCTCTCCTGGATGGTAGTTGTGGCTTTCTTGCACCAGTTAAAGAGTGCTTATACATATCACAGAAGATGGCATACAGAAAGCATATACAAGTTTACATAGTATATGAAGGATAGAGTAACTACCTTAGGTTTTGTAATATCCTGAATTGTAATTAAAGGTTATCGACTTCGAGGGTAGTGTAATTATTGTTAATTAAATACTTGTAATGTGAATTTTGATATAAAATGTGCTCGATGATGATTGAATAGATGTTACGATGATCAGGGGCAAAATGGGGAATTTTCGACCAATTGGTTGGTTACCGAAGAGGAAACTCCTTGGTAATATAAGGATCCATGGCTAGAATTGAGTGATCAATGGGGTGGAATTCCATGAATGTGAGTTCATGTGTGATCATGGAAGGTGAACCAAGATCATGACAAGTGGCATAATTTGGACCATAGATGATGGTCAAATGTTCAAGCTTCCTTTTCTCTTCTCCCTCCCTCCAAGTCAGTGGTTGAGTATAAGAAAAGGGAAAATCTAAATTATCATCATCATTCTCATTTCTCTCTCCTAAACTCCATTTTCATTGAGCTTGAGGTAGAAAGAGAAAGCAAAGGTAAGATTTTTCATATTGTAGTTGGCTTCAAATGATCAAATGCTCTTCTTTAATATTGCTCATAATGTTGAGAGCTTCATTGCAATGGTTTCAGAATTTTGAAAGGAGGTGTTTTAGTGTTGGAAGGAATTTGAAAGTTGAGAAAATCAAGGAGCTTACTTTGGGAGGAATGAAGAGGTAAGTATTTGATGCATTTTGGTATAATTGTTTTGGTCATTTGTTCAGTTTTGAGAACCTTGAGTTTTGCCCTGATTTCATAAGATCTTGGAATGAATGAATTGGGAGCTGTGTTAGGTGGAAAATGGTCTAAGATTATACCCTTGTGCCATTAGAGTTGGATAGGAATTTAATTAGATAATTTGGTAATATTGGTAGTTGTGAAGCAATTTGAGCAAAAAACTGAATGTAGATGGATAGGATGTGATTTTGTGTGTTTTGAGGGTACCAATAGGTCCCTTTTGACCTTTTAGATGGGAATAAGTTTTGGTATAGGTGTTGGACCCATTGGAAGAAAATTGGGTAAATCTGGAAAGCTATATCAGTTGCTGCGATTTGGCTTCTGATAAGCCTTACTTGAGTGAGGTGGGATCTCACTTGAGTGCAGCATGATATTTTCCTTTCTCTTCAACGTTTTAGTAGTATTCTCAGGCAAAGTGCAAGGGTGCATTTCCTCTCCTGCGAGTGATATGAGTCATCACTCGAGTGAACTCAATCTCACTCGAGTGCGGGAGTAGGTTTCACCTTAGAGTTGCTCTCATGTAGTTATACCCTGCACTTTACTCGATGAGACTCGGGTAAAAGTTGTCATCACTCAGTTGCTAAGGATAGTGCTCGAGTTAACTAGCCATTTCAAGGTGTGTTGGTGCTCTCGGGTACACACTTTTTGGGCCTTGCTAGGACTCAAGTACGAATGGGGGTATTACTCGAGTGAGGCCTTCTTCTCGAGTGACTCAGCCAAAAATCAATATGAAGCCTCAGGAAAGAGATCTTCGGTCAAGTGTTCCCAACCCTTTAGGCATATGTCTACGCTTATAGTGGCCACCCAAAAGAGTTCAAATGATAGCCAAATTTAAGCACTATAAAAAGAAAGAATTTGGAATAAAGAATAACCTATCGTCCTTGATTTCGGTTTATAGGTTTTGTCATTTGCCCTGGTCATGAAGGAATTGTGACAGAGCAAGTCAGGAAAGAACAAGGTAGTGACTCTCTCTCTTATACTATATGTCATACATGGTTTATTTGTTTGATCATTGTTTGTGAGTATATCATTTGAGGCCCATCGGTGGTAATGGTGGGAGGATCGTACCTTCAGGGCGGTGGAATCCAGGGGATGAGACTATGTGAAAGCTGAAAGGCTATATGTGAAAGCCGAAAGGCTATTTGTGAGTCTATTACCTGCGGCCCATTGGTGGTGACGGTGGGAGGATCGTACCTTCGGGGCGGTGGAATCCAGGGAATGTGACTATGTGTATATGGCAACCTGCGTGCTGTGTATTATGCTGTGATGCTGCTTGATGATTTACTTACATGCTATGCGATTACATGTTGTACGAGTGATTTGTTACTACTGGGATTCTTTTGAACCTCATTCTTTCCATTGACTAACCTTACAGACAGGGTAAGGGGCTCTAAGGAGAAAAGGATGACTAGGAGCGGCTAGAATTTTGCAGAAATATTAGATATTAGTTTTGGACTGTTGGCTATTCATTTTGGATTTTGGGATTACTGTATATTATTTTTGGATGTAAATAATATTTTTACAGTATGTAATCTCCTAGTTGGAAATTATAAACCTGATAATTAGTATATACATGACCAGGGGGTTGCCAGGATTTCTGTTTCACACTCTGATATGTTTAAATGCAATTCAACTACACATGGTAATTATATTCAGATTATGGAATTTGAGGCCAAGGAAGGCAGATATTTTGAAAATGTTTGTGAAAAACCTACCATAAGGAAGGGATCGAAAGTGAGTTTTGTTTTATTGGTCTCTGTTTCATTTTAATTATAAATTTTGAATCATAATTACGAAGGGGGTTACATGTTTCATTTTTTAGCTCACAATTGTTCCTGAATTTTATTCCGGCTCAAGTTAACTGTACGATCCTAAAATTTCAAGTTTTACAATAATCTAGTTAACACTCATTCATGTACTACTCTAGACTCTTTTAAACTTATTTTGTTGGTTATCTTATTTTAAAAAAGCAAAATGACAAAAATGTCCTTAAAGACCCAGTCCAAGTCCCTTTGTACCCGGTCCAACTGTACTTTTCTAAAAATTGTGACTCAGGCTAATCCTACATAGTTTTACGTGTAGAATCCATTTTTCTCCTTAGAATTGCCAAATTCACTGCCAAAAGATAGGTTTACCCTTAGCAGCCCTTATCTAGAGTTTTAGTGCACATTTTGTCATTTTTACATTCCAATGCTTTTTGCACTTCACACTTCACACTTAACATATACCCTACAATGGAACCATCAGATTAATGAAATTCCAACCCTAACCCCTTGATCTAGGTCTAGCTGAAACTTAACCAAAGAAAAGGGAAAATGCGATTTTCTTGATTTAACCCTTAAAGCTTATTTTTGTTACTCATAATCCCATGTTCAACCATTTTAACACTTATGACACATGATTTGTAGAAATTTGGGCAGTATAACCCGTTAGGGTTTCATCATCCCAAATTTACAAAATCCACCAAAACATTCACAAATCAAGCTAGCAACGACAACATATTAACTAAGAGGATTGAAGTTCTTGAGATTACCTTTTAATTCTCAACTTTCTCTCTCTAGGTGTCCTCCCTCTCTCTCTCTTCCCTTGGAGTTTTTTCTTTCTAACCATGATATTCATGAAAGAGAAGAGATTAGAAGAGGTTTTACATAAATTAGAAGGCTTAAACACAAGAATTTCACAACCTTACCTTGAATTGTGCTTGCTTGAACTCTCTTAGCTCTTACTTTCTTCAAGCTCACTTTTTCTCTCTATTTTCTCTTATTGGATGAAAATGAGAGCTAATGGAAGGAGAAGATGATGTTTTAAAAATATCCTCTAGTGAAATACTCCCTTTGGTCTTATTTATAAGCAACTTTTCCCTTGATTGCGCAAAACGAACTGGTAGTTAAAAGCAATAAGTATGTCAAAAATGCCATGTTTTTGTCATGTTGCCCTTATTTATTAAAAGAGTATAGGAGAGAGAATAGATAAAAATTATGAGAGATAATGAGTATATGATATGAGAAAGAATGAGTATTTAATAAGGGTAAAATAGGAAAAAGAAACTTACATTTTCAGATAAAATGTGAAAGTTGCTTATAAAAAGGACCAGCCCTATGAGAGAGAAAGTTGATTATAAATAGGACTGGAGAGAGTAAGATAGTTTATTGCCAAATTGCCATGTGATTCACCTTTTTGCTTCTTCATCTTTTTACTTGGTTCAAGATGATCACACATGGCATAACTAGCTTCCAAGCATTTATTTTTCTCCAATATTTCCCTTTACAACCAAAATTACCAAGATAAAAGGGAAATAAAAATTGCTTCTTAAATTTGATAATTCTCTCTCATCAATTAATAATCAAGTACATATTTTCTCTTGACTTTTCAAACTTGATTTAACTTGGCCAAGAATGCTCTAAAATTACATATTTATCTTCAGATATATATATTTTCCCTTTTTATTTTCCTTAATTAACTGAAATTAGCTTCAATTAATTGGTAAAATAAATAATTTTGTGCTTTATTGGCAAATTACAATTTTTCCCTTACATTTTTGCATTTAATTTGGGCCTTCTTCAGTCTCTTCTCTTCATGGCTGAAATTCCCCTTAATATTGGGTTAAATATTGTGCTCTTTTATTTCTTCAATCCATGAACTTTAATAATGGGCTTTTGGAAAAACCAAAAAATAGCTTTATGTCTTACTTTAGCCCAATTCTCATAAAAATGGAAATTCACTAGCTTCTTGAATTCCATTGAATGCTATCAATATTGACTAGACATATTGATGAATAAAAATAGGGTGTTGCACGGTCCAATCCAGTTTTCAAAACATGGGAAAATCATAACATTTTACATACACATTCAAAAATTATGCTCCCAAGCTTGATTCAAAGCTCACGATGTGTACTATGAGCCTACAAAATTCTGGCCCTTAGGCTTAAAGTTGGTCCTTTATTGTTGACCAAAAAAAAAAGTTGGCCCTTTCCTCTTCCTTTAGGGAGTCTAATTTACAAATATAGTGGCAAAAATTTAAAACTTATACATACTTCAAGTAATTATACAACCTGTAATACCCAAATTTTATTCACCAATGTGTCTTGTACTTAATTGTGGCATTTAATGAAATGAAATAATGAATATTCATGATTATAGGAATTAAACAATGAAAATTTGAAATGTGAATAGTGCTGACAATGAAATTTCCTGCGAGGTAGTGAGTTTGTCATTTGGTTTTGAATGACCAAATAATAACCAAAAATTGTGAAATTTTACAGGATGAAAGTAGACATCCTAAGCTATAATTTGATAGGTAATGGGAATTATTTAGAGCTGTACACAAGGAGTTATGAATTTTTTAAGTTAGCCCAGTGAAGCTGGCCAACATTCATAGACTCGATAAGGGTTTCATAGCCTTTGGAATCACTCCAATTCGATTTCTACAAATAAAGTTATGATTTTTCAAAGTTTGGTCAGAAATTCTACTAGCATTGCCAACTATTCCGAAAATGGGAAAAAATGTTATGGAAAATCTTGTAATTATGGAATAAAATACCAGCAGCCCATTTTACTCTTCTATTAGGCTAGGGATGTCTAAATGAAGGCAAGTAGCATGATCATATATCTATGTGGTCATATGGAGCCTTACTTTAAAATTAGTGGAAAAGTCAAAAGTTAAAAGGTAATAAGGAGTTGTTGTGTGGTAAATTCAAGAAGTCACTTGGTCAATAAAACAGGCTGATTTTGGGGCTATGATCTTCGTCATATTTGGGCTAAAGAAAGAGAAGGCATAATGGTTCAAATAGGAAAGTATAAGACCAAGGAAATAACTATGTGATTTTATGCATTAAAATATTGTAAATTAAGGAAAAAGAGAGAGATGGAAATAAGTCAAATTTTGCAACTCAACAATAAATGTGTGGAAGAGGATAATTGGGATAATTGAAGGCATCTTTTTACTCCTTCCCAAAGTTCAAGTTCAGCTAAGTATAATGAAGGAAGAGAAAAGATGATGATTAAATGGAAATTGACATGTGTGAAATTGTCATAAAATATAATAAAAGAGAAGGATGAAGATGATATTATATGACCCTTTCTCTTTCTATTTGAGCTTCATATTTCGGCCAAGCTAGGAAATAGAGAGAGAGAGAGAGAGAGCTTCAAGAAACATAGAGAGCAAGAGAGAAGCAAGAAGCAACAAGAGGCTAAAATTCAAGGTAAGTTGATAGAAATCTTAGAGCTCTAGCCTTCTAACTCTTGTAAAACCTCTTTTAACCTTTATATCTTCATGAACATGGCTTGTAGCAAGCACAATCAAAGAGCAAGGAGGAGGAGAGAGAGGATGGTTTTAGAGAGAGAAAGAAAAAAAATCAAAGGTAACTCCAAATAACCATGTTTTCTTGTTGAATCAAGGTGTATGTTGTTGTTGTGGTTGAGATTTGTGGCTGTTTTGCTTGGTTTATGATTTTGGGATGCACAAATCCTAAGGGGTTATGCTGCCTAAATTTCCTCAAATCATGGTTAATTAGTGTTTAAATGGTTAAACAACTGGTTAAGAGTGAAAAGGAGCAAGCATTAAAGGTTAAAACACAAAATCACCATTTCCTGTTTTCTTGAGCGTAGTTTCATCCAGGGTTGGAATCAGAGGTTAGATTTGGAATTTCATAAATTTGATGGTTCCATGGTGTTTAACAGGAAAAATTATGTAAGGTTGATGTTGAACACTTTGTGAGATAAGCCCTAGAAAGTGAAATTATGAAAATTACCCTTAAAACCCTAAATAGGGACTGTCAAGGGCAAAACTGTCATTTGTCAGTGATTTTATGAAAACTGAGATAAAAAATGGATTCTACATATAAACTTATGTAAGAATAGCCTGGGACAAAATTTCTAGAAAATTACGGCGAACGGGGTAAAAAGGGTCTTGGATTGGGTCCCTAGGGGCATTTTGGTAATTTTGTAGTTTTAGACTAATATAACCAACAAAAACACTTTGGAAGAGCCTAAAGTAGTACATGAATGAGTATTAACCTAATTTTTATACATTTGGAATTTTAGGATTGGATTTATAGCCCGAGCTGTCGGAATGAAATTCAAGGAATAGTTTTCGAGCAAAAGGAGTTTAAGCTAGTAACTATATCTTTCATACCTTACGTCAATATTTATATGCTTTGTGTATACCATTTACCATAATATGTATGATGCATAGTACCTACACGTACACTAAACATGACGGAACATAGTACCTACAAGTATACTGAACATGATTAAACATAGTGCCTAAGGATACACTGAACGTGACTGAACATAGTGCCTACGGGTACACTGAACATGACTAAACTTAGTACATACGGGTACATTGGTATGCCCAGTTGGTGGCCACGAGCCCAACTAAGATACGGAGCAAGTAGGGGTTGCAACAATGGTTGGCTCTGAATGTTTCTGACTGAATTGAACTGCACTGAATTATATTGCGTGTTATTATAATATTATTGTATGTGGTACATGACATATTTATTATTATATTTTCTATGATAGATTGTCTGTTACTGCTGAGATTCTTTTGAATCTCATCCGTTTTCAAAATTAAAATATTCCAGTAGAAGCTAGCAGTTTGAAGGGCAAAATGATAAATACCGGTAATTGAGATGTACATGTCAAGAGAATGGAGTTGTAGGTTATAATTAGTTTATCTTGTTAATATTTTGGACCAAGATTGTATCTGTTTTTCAAACCCTGTGGATAATCCCTGTAATGTAATCAAGTACTTGGTATCAATATATCAGTATATTTACATTATTCCTGTATTGCTCACCAAATTGTGCAAAAGCTACATTGGTTAATATCAGTGATAAATGGTATGTAAGACAGGGTCTTACACAACCTCATAGAATAAAAACAAACATCATAAGCATGTGTAATAAAAAAAGGTAAATATAATGTTTGATCCTTAAAATTTACCCTCATTTAGTTTTTGTTCCTTAAGGGATAAAATGTTTCAGGTCCTTATTAAACTTCAAGGACTAATTTTTTAAACAAAAACAAACTTGAGAGATCAATATAAGGACTAAAACTAAAATAAGAGAAAATTATAATACTAAATATTATATTAACTCTAATCAAATATAGGTAATCACTTAGCGCCTTCACCTTGTTTACTCCTCAATCTCTTTGCTCTTTTCCTTTGAAGCACTTGCTCCTAAGTTGGGGCATGGACTGCTCCACGGATAGTACCCTACACAAAACTTCATTCAAAGTCCATTGGAAGCCTTAATTTATCGACTGTTCTTAATAAACGTAAATAGTTAGGGCGGCCGCAAAGGGGAAGGTTTCACAACTTCTATTTTGAATTCATTCCTTGCCTTCAACTTGCAGAGGCCTTCAAACACTTTGTATATCGTAATATTGCGGCACATCCTCTTGATTTTTAAGCTCCAACTTAAAATTCTCATATCAACAACTAACCCAACAATAATGATCGCATTCTAGCACTAAATCACTAAAACAGGTTCAATTCTAAATAAGAAAATAGCTAGGGATTCATCAATCAATTTTCTAAAACTTTAGCCAAACGAGAAAATAAAGAATAGAGAGTGATTTAGGCACTTAGACATCCCTAGAAATGTGATTGTATGTGATTTCCTTGAGCTCCTCTGTCCTCTACTTCTTCCCTTCTTCCTCCCTTTTACTCTCGGTTTCTCTCTCTCTCCCCCTCACCTTTATGAAGGTGCTGAACAAAATGAAGAAATTAGAAGGATGAGGGAGCGATGTGGTGTGTTTAATCGGTGGAAAATATTATTTTATGGCGGCATGGTTAATTGTCTGCTTATTTTCCCCCACAAATTATTTAATTTTTGCTTCCAACCAAATGCGATAATTTTCTTCTTCAAGTCTGATCATAGACCACGTCATTCAGTCCAAGTTTTACATCCAAAGTATTTTTGGGGTAGTTAGTTTTAGGCCTAAACTTGACCCAAATGGTTTTTATGCTTATGATAGGGAAATTACAATTTTAACTCTCCTTTATTGGAATTATGTCACTTGATTAATTCCAACAATAATTTCCCAACACTTTCTAAGAATATTTTTATTTAATTGACTTCTTTCCCTATAAAGTAGTTATTCTAAAAATGTCAGGTCAAATATTAACATCTAATTATTTTTCCTCTAATATTTTTGAGAAATAGGCACTTAATTCCTAAAAATTAGCTTTAAACTTATTTAAACCAGTTTTGAAGAATTAAATCTCTCGTAATTTTGCTAAATCTCCAAAATAATATGGGAAAATTACAACCAAGTTCCAATTAATAGAATTAATTACGATCAAGTCCCTTAAAATTATCAAATTACAGTGAAGTCTCAAGGGACTTGGGTGCTATTAATTCCAAACATGAAAGTACAATTTTTGCCCCAACGACAAGTTTAGGGCAACTACTAACAAGTTTAGAGCAACTAATGACAAACTACATGGCAACTAATGACAAGTTATATGATAACAAGTGACTACATAAAATATCAATTCAAAAAACAAATACAACTTACTAATGTTATTCCTCCCTTGAATAATCCTTTGTTGGTTGTTTATTGTCATCTACATTTTCTTCTACATACACATGATCACTTTCTCCATTACATTTAGGGTTAAGGGGAAAAAATGCCCATGAACTTTTTTTCAAATATGCACTTGACAACATATACATTTCTTAGATGCAAAAATGCCAATTAATATTACAAAAAGTTGCAAAAATGCCACCCCATCCATTTGAGCAAACTGTAGATAATTTTTAATGGCGGGCCCCACATTAGTGTACATGTGTCAATCCAATCACCATTTATTTATATTATTTTAATAAGCATTTATTTTTTCAAATATAAAATGGATTTTATTAAGTTTCTACTAGGAAAAACTTAATACAAAATCAAAACAGAAATTTATCCTTCATCAACAACCGCCTCCTGGAGAGAAGGTGGTGGTTGATCTAGAAAAACAAAAATCCCCTCAAGACTATGTCTTAGATTAGCAAGATGATCTGCTACCACATTTTCCCCCTAGGAATATAGCTTAACAGAGTTTGTCAATTCATAGACAACTATAACCTAGCCTCTACAATGATAATACTAAAGGGGTGGTTTTAATCACTCCCTCTAGTTAACAAATTAATAACCTCAATACAATCAGTAAAAATAACAATATTTTTATATCCTTTGTTCCAACAGATCTATAGCCCCTGGATGATTGCAATGACTTTGAAATTGCTGAAGGTACTGATGTCAATCTGCAAACAAAACCGCCAATTCATACTCACTCCTCATCTCACAATACTCCCCCACAGCTGCTCTGGCCTGGCTCCAAAACCAAACCATCCACCTCAAGGTGCATGTAGCCTGTACTCCTATGTGATGTGCTTTGTTCATCATAGGACTGATATGCATAGAATTGACAATGAGCTAAAAGGTCCTGATCCCAGCTAGCCTGAAAAAAATTAGAGCGTGCATCTTGTGGATAAGATTCCATTTCCTCTCCAAAAACTTTTCTACATCTAGCAATCCATGTATCTTAACAGATACATCCATGCAAGATATTCCATTGGACCTTTTTAGTGAAACCTCTGCCAATTTCCAGTTTTAAAAGTTGTCCTATTAAATTTCTATATTATCTCTCCTAATTACCTAGTATTGACCGTCTCCTTCTCTTTCCCCCATTTGTTCTCTCTTACTTTATTTGATCTTGCCTGACAGGGTGCAAAACCGCGGAGAGTCTTGAAAAGCCCTGGAATTAAAAAAAAAGGAGCAAATCGCATCCATCTCAATGCTCTCTTCCCTTCCTCCTCCTGGCTTTAACAAAACAAGATTTGTAAGAGCAAGCCAAGATCCATGAGAGGCATAGATTTCGACGCTAGCTTTAGCGGACGGTTGGCACAGTGGTTGGAGAACCAAAATTCGGTATCAAAGATTTCGTAAGGGTCACCGAACACGTGGAATCTTAGTATGATAAAAATAGGGGATAAAGATATTGTGGAATTTATGAAGGAGAGTAAATGATAAATTGCTAATTAGAATATGTAGTATAAAATATTGGGAAGGAAATATATTGTTGGAGAGAGAGAATAGAAGAATCAGTTTGCTCGTGCGTGTTCCTCTTCACTTGGTTATTCCTATTTATGGGGCAACATGAGAAGGTCTAGCAAGTTAGCTCCACCTATTCCGGATCTGAATGGATCTAGGGAGTGGATCCCCTCATTTCGGCTCTCCAGCGCCACTTTGTTTGACCAAGTGATCCGAAGGAATGACAGGGCTTCGTTGTTAGGCTGTGGTCGCTGGTTGTGCCTTGTTGGGCCTTCTTTCATGGCAAGTCGTCATGCTGTTAAGGTTGAGTTGGTCAAATTGGCCATGCATTAAGTCCCCCACTCTTCAAGTCAAATTGATTCTTGGCTTTGAGAGTGACTCATGATCTCAGCCGTCGAAAGCCTGCTTGATCCAAGGGTCAGTTCGTGGGTCTTTTTCTGGGTTGTTCTTGTCCTTTTCTAAGTGCCCTTTCGAGCTCTTCTCCGCTTCATCAGGGTTACAGACTCACAGGGTTCGTTCCTAAGTCTCGACAGGAACCTTGGGGGGCTTTGTCGGCTTTTTCGGTTGTCCATCATTGGTAAATCTTAATTTTATCATATATTTTCATAGCTTTTTAAGAGAGTGTATTAGGATTATCATGCTTGAAATGAACTTATTATGGTTAAATGCGACTAAAAGTAATTATGTAGAATTAATGGTTAAAAGTGTCTAATTGTTACATTTTATAATTTCTCTCAAATATTGTTTTGTAGGAAACTTGGAGAAGTTGTAGTTAAGAAGCTAAAAATAGGGAAAGGGACTACACTAAAAGGTACCGAAAGCTTGTAGGCTCTGTGTGGAAGGGAGAAAAGAACCTACATGCAAAGAACAGAAATTTGCTGGGCCCCATTGTAATTCACGCGAAAGCTCAAAATTTGGAGTTCTCGCCTTCGTAAAGCACTGAAACACATCAAATTCGATCTCTCCTCATTCCAGAATTGGATTCCATCACTTCCTCCTCATTTTCTCTCATTTTCCTCCATCATTCTTCATCTTCTCGTTGTATTCATTGGTTGCCATGGCTGGAGTTGAACCGAAGCTCAGTGGAACTATTTCTGTTGCTATGCGTGGCTGATTCTATCACCTCTTAGGAGTTGTGACAAAGCCTGAGGCTTGGATTCGGAATGGAGTTCTTCATGTTTGGTAGATTATGTCTTGGATTCATTCTTTTAGCTTGCAGTTGTATTTTAGATTAGAATTCTGAGATGTAAACCAATTTCCTCTTCTTTGTTATTCCATATGACTGAATCTGATTTGAGAATTCTCAGATGGTAATCTTCTTAATTTTGAGTAACTAGCAATTGTTGCCGAGCTCAGTTCATACTTTGAATCAGCTGTTACTGATCTAATCGTGAGCAATGTTAGTTGACTTGCTTTTGGAAGTAGCTGAGTGTTTTATGTCTGATTTTGTTCTAGAATTAACAGTAGAAAATGCTTGATTTTTGATGTGAACAAGCTCATGTTATTATAAGGCAAGGAAGGTGAAGTTACAACTCTTCGGAAGCACATTTGTCATTAATGCATCCTCTTTACTCACATTCCTTAACTGATTGTCATCTATCATCATCTTAAACCAAAAAGCCAAACAAAAATTAGGATTAGATTTTCTTAGAGACATGCTCTTCTCTGCTGTAATTAACTTGTAACTTGTGGCTCATAGGATTAGCTAGGAATCTTAGCATCTCTTAGCATGGTTATCAAATCGGGATACGAATCGTGAATTGAAAAGTCTATTTTTGGAATCGTGAATCGAAGCGTATCATGAATCGTAAGATTCATGATCAATTATTTAGAATAATATAAATGTAATATTCACATAAGAGAATATTAAAAATTTGTAGATATTAGTAATTTAGCATTTTAAAGACAAATAAATAACACTTCAAATTTCATAAAACTAACATAATTTAAAAAATGAAAAATAATTCCAAAGATAAATTGAAATCAGTCAAGTTACTATCATACTTCAAATTTCAAAACCCTAACTTAAAAAAAACTAAACATATTAGTTATCACTCATGATTATTTATCTCCAAGATCAATGTCACTCAAGTCATCATCATCCTCCATTAACAATATTGCTGCCTCATCCTCATCCTCATCCTCATCTCTATCATCTTCAACATTCTCTTCATTCACATTCTCTTGCCCTATTATAGATTTCCCTTTGCTATTGGCTTTGGCATTTAAGTTCCTTAGACCTAGAAAAAAGAACATTTAATAAGCATGATGGTGTATATTTGAAGTTTTGAACTTTAAAGTTTAAATAAGAATCAACCTAAGTTTAGTTTTAAATAAAATATTATACCTCTTTTCCTTTTCTGGCTTGGAGCTCCTTCATCAAGAGTGAAACTTTCATGGATGTCCATCCATGACGCATCAATTGGCAAACAAGGATCTTCTTTTTCATTAATCCACTCATCATCAAACTCAATGTCTGATAAACATATTGGATCATAAGTTTCTCCCTTCTCCTCTCTTTTCTTCTGTCTCATCTCAAGTTGAAGGTTGTACTTGACAAATACAAGTGCATTTAACCTTTGTTGCTCTAAGCGATTTCTTCATTTAGTATGCACTTGATCAAAGGTGCTCCAATTTCTCTCACATCCAGTAGCACTACATGTGAGACTCAAAACTCTCATGGCTACCTTTTGTAACTCCTTACCTTCTCCTCCATAACTTTCCCACCAAAGAGCTACCAAAACAAATGTAGTAATAATTTAGAAATTAGAAGTGCTTACGAAAACTTAGATTTATATAGGATTAAAAATTAAATTTTAAAAAATAGTAGAGAAAGGCAAAAATCTACAAGGCTGCTTTTTGTCTCTAGTATCTATTGCCATGCTCCTTCCAAAAAGCCCATTGGCAGCCTTAAATGCTTCAAGTTGTTGATCAATTTCAAATCTTATCCTCCTATCCGGAACCATTCTCTCAATGGTTTCATATAAACCATACATTACTTTTTTATCCGCATTAAATTTTTTGCTAAAATGAGACCTAAAAAAATTATAAAACAATAAATAAGTTTTATTTTTTTTAAACTTACACTTAAACAATCAATATGTAAAGAACATGATAAAACTTACTTAGGATTGAGATAGTATGCAGCCGCATGGAGGGGCCTATGTAGTTGTCGTTCCCAACGAATATCAATGATCTCCCACACCTTCTTGTTTCTTGATTTCTTATTTTGAAAATTGTTAGCAATTTCTTCTTTGGCTCTATCTATTGCTCCATAAATATATGGCATGGTTGGTCTTGAATCACCATCTACAAGCCAAACTTTTACAAGTGGAACCACACACTTCAAGCAATATATGATGGACTTCTAAAATTTTGCATCACTAAAAACCACATCCTCCACTTGCTTACCCTCACTTTTACTAACATAAGAACTAGAAGTCCAATCTTTTGAAGCAAACATAGTACGAAGAGCACTCTTTTGCTTCAAAATGCAACTTAATGTAAGATAAGATGTTGCAAATCTTGTCACTGCCGGTCTAGCTAATTTTCTTCCCTTGGCATACTTTCTATACAAGTTAAGGACCCATGCATGCCTATAGATGAAGGTTGTTATTTTCTTTACACTTGTGATGGTACTATAAAAAACTAGAAGCTTCCCACTGTCCTCAAGGATTAAATCAAGACAGTGTGCTGCACAAGGGGACCAAAATAATTTTTTTTCACTTCTCTTCTAACATCGTCCTTGCTGCCACAAAATTTGCAGCACCATCTGTCACGACTTGAACTACATTATCCTTTCTAATTTGCTTAATCATGTTGTCTAGTAATTCAAACATTTGTTTGGCATCTTTAATCACACTACTTGTGTCTACAGACTTTAGGAAACCGTTCCACTTGAACTGTTTACCAAAAAATTAGTAAGAGACCTCCCTTTACCATCAGTCCATCCATCACACATCAAGGTACAACCCCATTTTTCCCAGTCACTCTTATGCTTCTCTAAACTTTCTTGAATTTTATCGACTGCCTTTTTTAAGTAAGAAACTCTCACCTCATGAGATGTAGGAGGTTTCAAACCCCTACCATATTCACCAACAGATTTTAAAATTTGAACAAACAATGGACTTCTCACCAAATTGAATGGTAGAGCATTATCATATATGCACTTACAAATATCTTGAATTACTAAATCTCTATCTTTTAACATCTCATTCATTGTCCTTTGTTTTGTAGATTTTGATGTTGCATCCTTTCCCTTAGCAATAAAAGAGTCCACTGTACCCTTATTAGGCTTCTTAGTGAAGAATGACCTATGCTATAGTTTAGCTTTGTGTTTTTGGTAGGTATAACGACAAGCTTATCAAAATGGCACTATTGTCGGGGAGCCTTACTTGTTGAGGTTCCCTAGCAGTCCATTAGGCCAAGAAAAATATTTAAAAAACAGGAGAAAAATAATATAAAACTCTATATAATTAAAAAAAAAACGTAGTAGTCGAATTTTCTAGATTCATTTTTGCTATTTTTGTTTTGGTTCTATCACTCTTATTAAGGCTGTGTGGAAGTTTGATTTGAGCTAGTAATTCTGGAATTTGGACTTCAACTTGCTATCTTGTTCATATCACTTAAGTTGTCAAGAAGTGGCTAAATCTAGTTTTCTGTGGATTTGCTAATTCTTGCTGAATACAACTTATCATGTAGTGCTTGTTTTGCTGATATCTCTTATAACCTGAAATTGTTATGTGTGGGCAATTTCTTGATGTTTTGCCATGTGTATGAGAGTTGGCATATCTGTATTATTTTGAGAAATTTGCTTGAACTCTTTGCATCTTGCTTGCTGGCTGGTCATCCTCTGTATTTGTTCCTACTCATTGATGTAAGCCCTAAAAAGAGTTTTGATGAGTTGCTAAATTCTTGAAGATTGAAGATTGGACTGAATTGTTTTGCTTACTTATGTGATTGCTGACATTTGCTTGTTGGAGACCAAGATTCTACTCTGTTGCAGCTTGGCAACTGCACTATTTGCTGAAAGTTGAATTGGATTAATTAATCTTTCTGCTAAAATCTAAAATGAAATTTTTTGGCTGAAAGTTGATTGAGTGATTGTCATTGCTATGAGAAAAACCAAGTAAAAATATACACTGTTGTGTGTGCATTTGCTGTTGCTATTTACTGAGTGCTAGTTGTTACTATGACAAATTGATAATTGCCAATCTGAATCATTTGTACTTGCTATTGTCAAATTGAATGAGCTACTATCACGGCTGAAATTTTGGACATTCTGATATAAGAATCTGACTTGCCATTTAAGTTAAGTTCACATATGAAACTGTTCCTACTTGAAGCGTTTTGTGGGTGATGTCATTGAATTGACTTTCTATGACTTTTTGGTTGCTAAGAGAGTCCAAGTTTATTGCTGTGTGATCCTAGCTCCATTCATCATTTGTTAAAAAAAAGTTTTGACTAAAACCTTGCTGTGGAAATTCAAGAGTTGTGTATTGTGTGTCTGTATTGCATTCATTGCCTTTTGTCACTGCACTTGACAAATCTTCTTCCTAGACCAAACATACTCTTGCCTTTTAGTATTTTTGGACAGCTCATTTGTTTTGCATATGGATAGTGACATGAATGAATTCATAGCTCTAAGCCACAGCTCAGAGCAGAAATTTAGAAAGGTTAAAAGGATTGAACAAACAATTAGAGTTGTGTGGGGAATTCAGAGAAATTAGAGAAGGAGGAAAGGGAGATCAAGCTATGGTTAAATTAATATTTCAATTATGTCCTGTGGATAATGTCGCAAACTTCTCAAGAATCTCTTGAAGAACAAGAAGGAGATGACAATCAAGGACTCTAGAGCCGCTCCTACGCAGAAATTGGAGATGATATAAACTCTGATGGACACAGAATTGAAGTTCATGACTTACACTGTTGTGGAAGAGCTGAGTATATGCTGAAAATACAGAAGTTGAGAATCTCTTGTTGGATCAAGAAGAAATTATGGTCAAGCATTTGGATTTGCCTTCTGAACGTTAGAAATTAGCTACTACCCTTGAGCATTCCTTAGACACTTGTTGTACCACAGGGAAGAATCTTGCAATTCCAGAAGCTGACATCTAGGGCTTGTTTGGTATGAAGGGAGGGGAGGGAAAGTGGGTAGAGAGAAAATTTTTTTGAGTTGAATTTAAAAAAATTAGAGAAGTGGGGTTAAAAAATTTTAATTAATTTTTCTTACTCTTTTATCTTATATATTCTCTTGATTAAAATTTTATTACCCCACTTCTTCAATCTTTTAAAATTCAAGTTATAAAAATTTTCCTTCCCCTCCAAATCCCTCATCAAAGTTTACAATGTCATGAGTTTGTGCAACAACCTACGGAATTCAATTTGACTTCTATTTTACAAATAAAAGGGGCTACATCTGAAAAGCTATTGCTGCATATGTTCATTGAAGAGTCCATAACCCATCTAGCGCACTTGGAACGCAATGGCTTCACTTTTGCTTAGTGATTATGTTGTCACGTTAATGAAATGATTTCACAATGTTAGAAGACAAGTTATATTGTCTTGCTTTTTATACGTAGTGTATAGATTTTTTCACCTACTCCGATATCTGTAAATTTATTCATTTATTTAGGAATTGTATAGACACACAGTGGAGTTGTTGGATACTTGAATTATGCATTTAGATATTGTCCTTCTTAAGAGTGGAGGCTGGAGTAGCCTTGGGAATAGAATTTCAACTTTGGCAATCTTTTCTACTTCTGTGGTTGAACTTGATATGACTGAAAAATATTTTTACTTGCTCCCTGATTTTTTTAGCTGTATGTTATATTAAATTTTTTTTTTTTTTACCATTTTGGTATTTTGAATATCACCTTTTTACTGTGATGTTGATGTAGTAGGTAAAACATATTTTTCTAACTTTGTTCTATTCTCCAGTACTCTCATGCTCTTTATAACCCTTAGGAAGTGGCAATAATGTGACTAATGTCATAGGATTGTATTATTTAATTGTGTCACCTAGATTGTTAGCTGAAGGATTATCTTCCTTTCTAGGAACTTGGTGTAATACAAGTCTAAACTTTGAGTTGTGTGTAGGTTCCTGGTATCTCTATTCAATTTATTAGTTATAAACCTGTTAGTTTTGTTATTATTGAGTTATTGTGGATCATGAAGTTTACCTAACTTTGCACCTTTACTGTTAAGTGAGGAATAGAATTTTGACAAAGCATAATAGTTCTTTTGCAGTGGTCAAAGGCACTCTAGACATTAGGGAGATTTCAATGAAAATTATGCATAACCAAAATGCAAAGAAGCAATTCAAAATGAGTAGTGTAGGGTGATTTTTTAATTGTATTTCTTTTAATCTGATTAATCAATAGAACTCCTTTCTGTTAGTTTTAATAGTTGTGATGTATATTTATTGTACTTATAACATTATGTGACATGAAATTAAATTATTGCTAATAAAACATGATAAATTTAATGTATTACATCTTATATATTTTTCATTTCCACTCAAGGATTGTTGTATATCAACTTCTTTCTTTCTTTCCATTTTTTATTGGTGGTCATTATCATTGCAAGATTAATCAAACTATTGATTCACTTGATAGGTTTTTAGTGTATTCTTTCCATTCACAATGCAGTGAACGATGTTGTGACCTCTATGTGAAAATTGAATTAAAGAAATGACTAAACAGTAATGAAGAAACATTTCAAAGAAAGATGTCATCACCAAAACAATGAACCTAACAATAAGTATGTTGATGCAGCTTTGGGTAGCCAAGTCAGCCTTTTGATTGAAATCATGCAATTAGTTGTTTTGTAGATTGGAGTTTGCACACTATGGTTATCTATTAAGTAACAACTTTCATCTTCCTTCCACACTATTTGCCCGGAAGATTTAATTTCTGGCTTCCGATTTTTTGCTCCTGAGCTTTGGTCCTTAACTTTGCAAGTATTCTTTTATGTAATATTGAAATTCTCAAATCTTTGGTTATATTATGTGCTTTAGTAAGATCAAAATATGTAATGTCATGCTAATGTGTAATATTTATATCTCTATCTCATTTCCTCCTAAAGCTAGGGAATTTTCTACAGACAGGTGTCAATCATGGTTTGCTTCTTCCTTGAAAGATATTATGAAATTAGATATCAATGAGCTTAAAGGCCCATGATTCATGTCTAGATGTAAATACATAATATTTTCAGTGGATGAAGACGCTTCTTAGCTTAAGTGGGGATCAAATGATTGAGAGGTTTTTAGTTGTCCTACGGAAGGGGAAGATCTATTGACTCCATTTTTTGTGGTCGGTACATGGTGAAATCTTAAGGTATTTTATACATTCTGAGTAATTGTAAAGTTCATGGAAGGGGGTTTGATAGAAGATATAAGGGTGCAGTGAGTGCGTTTATCAAAACATATTTAAATTTATTCTACATTAATTATTTACAGACGTGCCATTGCAAATGATTTTTCTTCAATTTTAGAATTATAAGACACATATATAGCATATGTTAACTCAAGATCTATGACAACTCAAGTGTTAAATGAAAACAATATTGTTGAAAACATTTGAGTGAAAGCATCACATGCAATACATGGCGGCAGTAACTAGAGTAATATTATTTATGGGTAGTTAGCTATATTCTTTCATATATTTAGTTCTCTTTCACCTATTTTCAAATCGCTCCAGTTTTTTCAGCCGTATCCTTTCATATATTTAGTTACTTATTGTTATAGTAATTGCATGAATGTATAAAATGAATAATTTGATAATATATAATAAAGTTAACTCGTCAGGGAGTAAAAGCTAATATGAACTGTTGTAATGAACAATATTATTTAGTACATTTAAGTGAAGGTATCTCATGCACAAATGATAATTGATATTTTTCTTCAATTATTTTTTTAGAAATTAGATCCTTAAGGAAGTTGATTGGGCCAGCAAAGGATTTTGTTTGAGAAAATTAATTTGATAAAATCTTTTGCTTCTTCACTATTCTAATATTTTATGATTTCTTATGCTGGAATGGGGCTCCTTTGTATTTTTTTTTTTGTTATTAGTAATTTCAATGTACATATATATGAAATTGAAAAATGTTATAATTTTTTAAAAGATATTTATCATAACTTTAGTTAGCCCAGCCAAAGCTCCCTGTTACGGGGTAGTAAATGCTTATTAGATATAACACATACACATGGTCCGCGTGAGGATGCTCCTTTGGTTCATAGGCTTGGATTTGTATATAACCCAATCTTTTTTGGTGGGAGTATATAACCCAGTGTTAAAGCTTGTTTGTAGCCCAGTGTCCGTGCGTGTTTCATGGGCATTTCCTTTCTTTAGACAGTCAATTGTTCTATTTAAGTTGATTTGTAGTAAATGTCATGCCTTACTTTATGTTCGCGTATCAAAATTCTTTAGCCATTTAAGAACTATTTTTGACCTATTAAATCCTTAGAGAATCAAAGTCATCAAACTTTTAAGTTGATTCTCTGGTTATTGTTCCCATACTAAAAACTGAATTTTTTTTTTTTTTTTGGAAATCTTGAGAAATCGTAACAAATAGAAAATTCAATATGAAGTGGTTCAAGGCTCAATTTAAAACTCGTGGGATCTTCTACCAAAAAAACATATGACACAGTTTATCTCATGTCTAGTACTTTTTAGAAAAATCTAAGGTTCTGAAACCTAGACTGGTCACTGAACCAGTCAGGATACTGGATCAAGGGTCAGTCGGTCAAATTGGAGTCAAACCAGGGTTAAGTCGAGATTAGACCGGTGAAGAAGTGAAGATTTTATAAATATTTTAAAAGCTCAACCGGACGTCGAGCTGGAGAGGCGAGTGGATCATGATCTAAATGGTCAGATCAGTTTGGTCGTTTGGTGGGACTGGCAATGTAATAATTAAATTTTAAAAATAATTTTATACAAATATTATAAAATAAATAAAAATAAAATATCAAATTTTCAAAAAGCACTATAATATTTAAAGTCATTTACATATTAAATTATAAGTAATATCTTCTAATTTTAGATACATTGATTAGAAATAAAAAAAAAGGAAATGAAAAAAAAATGATATACATAAAAAATTAATTTTAAAAATACTGTAAATATTTAACATTTGTCAGTAATTATTATTCTATCCCCCAATTAATTTCGTTATCTCCTAAAATCTAACATATATAATTTTATACATTTAATTGAATTATCTCTTTTTTTAAAGATAGCATTGAAAAAAACGATGATATTATTAGTCATTAAATTTAATTCTTTTCGTATTTTTGCTACAGCATTTCAGTTAATAAAAATGTTTTTTTAAAAAAGTTATTGAAAGTAATTCATTTGAATTCATCGGCATGTACTGCCTTACGAGGTGTAACACCCATATCTTATTTTCACATTTGATAGAGTACTTGCACGTAGTTTCAGTGAGTACACAGAAATAACATAAAAATACTGATAATAAGTACTTGATTACAGAATTCCCCACATAGATTGTATATAACAGTTACAAATAATGTAGCCGTACAGGGTTACTAGGGTGTCTAAACCCTTTACAGTGAAACTCATACATCCTTCCATCTTCGTTCTACTTCAGAATTTCTCTACATGCAGTTCCCTTCTTTGTTCACCTTCTATAACTGCTTGTTTAAATGGTTGGTTGGGAAGGGTGAGATTCGAGTGAATCTCAGTAGCAAACAATACCAATATACATGCAATATAAATTTTAATGCATAGCATGATTGTTTTACATAAACTCATACTAACACAATGACATATCTGCGTGTTTGATGTTTCATACAACATACTCATAACCATAACATAAATAGAAATAGAGTTTCAATCATTCATATATGTTTCACATTAAGCAAAGCAATTACATGCTTCAATACATAAATACAAATATCAAATACATGCAGGAGAGGTAAGTTCACTACCTTATATCTTGAGTCGTCCTTTTGTACCTTTTTCTTTTCCAACAATTGAAGATGTTTCTTCTTAACCTCTCATGACCCTAAATAAATACCCATATTATTAGAGCCATGAAATTGAATGTCCAATGGGAATACACGGGCTTTCAGGACATGTCTCTTATATTTGGGCCAAAATTACTTTAATTACCATAATTTTGTAGGTTTGACCCAATCTGCCAGTTTTGCTGATCAACTTTAGAAATTCATAATTAATTTTAGGGAAATCTAATTTGTCTGATTCCAAAGCCTATATAAAGCTTCTTAAATGTATGTTCATGGAAAAATACCCAAGGTTGGTCATTGTTATCACATTTTTCCCAAAAATTCACCAAACTTCACTTGTTCCAGATTGCATTTCAGAAATAGGGCACAACTTTGAAAAATCATATCTCTTAATCTACTCATCCAAAAATCATGTTCTACCCACCAAATTACAGCTCTAATGTCTACTTTAATCCTGCCAAATTTCACAATATTTGAACTTAGTTTGACTAACGAAATTCATTGCACAATCAGATTGCCTCCAGTGAAACAAATCAAATAACACCTCCCCTTAACTTCATAAATTTCCAGATTTAAACATAAGCATCCAAAAATCATGAACACTTATATTCCTACACAATTTTCCATTCTACACATAATGGAATCATCAAAAACACCAAAATCCAGTCCTAATCCTCTATGAATAGTGTCTAGACGAAATTTCAAAGAAAAGGAAAAAATTGAGTTTTCTTAATTCCACTTGTTTAAACTCTTCCTTTTCACTTGTAATATATGATTAATCATGTAAACACCTTTTAAACTTGATTAATGGAAAATTGATCAGCATAACATTTTAGGGTTTCATCTTCCCAAATTTACAAAAATCAATAAAAAACAAGCCACCAAACAACCAACAACAAGCTAGAACCAGCAAGGGAAACTAGGTTCTTGAGCTTCCCTCTTGATTTTTTCTCTCTAGCCCCTTCAAACCGTGGGCATCTCTCTCTCATCCTCTTGAATTTGAGCTTGCTTCATGAATATTTCAAGAAGAGAAAGAGATTAGAGAGAGTTATCATGAAGAAGAAGGCAAGAACAAGTGGTAAATCACCTTGAGCTCACCTTGTTTGCCTCTTGAATATTTAAGCTCCCTTGTTCTTCATATTTGTTCAACTGCTCTCTTTCTCTTTCTTGGGTGATGTTCTTGGCACAAAAATGGCCGAAAGAAAGAGATAAAGAGGCCTTATAAAATATCCTCTATCACCTCCTCACAATATATTATTTAATTGCCATAAAACACATGCTATTTGCTTTTGATAATCATCTTTTATTTGGCTAGAAAGGCTTGGTTGAAAATACACATTGGGAGGGAGTAATATTTGTTTTCTCATCAGCCTAATTATCCACCTCCACACAACTTTAATTAGGGTTGCAATTTTTGACCTTTTGTCCATCATCTTTTTTTCCTTTGACCTTGTATCAAAAATTGCTCTAAATGATCATAAATTCCCAATTAATTATCCCCCCTCATATTTCTTTTTGACTGAATTGTTCCCCAAGAAAAGGGAAAAATAATGGCTTCTTGCTTTATTGGTCAAATGACCATTTTGCCCATACATTATTTTCCCACTTTAGCACTTGCTGGAAAATTTGACAGAATTTTTATCAAACTTTGAAAATTCATATCTAATTGTACAAATTTCTAATTAGTATAGTTCCAAAGGCTATGTGACCCTTATTAAGTCTATTTTTAAGGAAAAATATAGTCTTTAGCCAAATGGAAATTCATAATTCTCAGAATTATTGTTTTTGGACGCTGTCACAGAAAGTCTCCAGTCTTACTGGGCTAACTTCAAAAATACATAACTCTTTATATGCAGGTCCAAATGACTTATATGATTTATCAAATTAAAGCTTGATATACTTTTATTCTGGAAAATTTCATAGACATTGGACATCATTTGCCTATTTAAAAATGTCACACAATAAGACCGCTACACAGGGAAACTCACAGACAGCATAGTTTATTTACATGGGGCACTTGCTAAATTAGAGCTTGGCAGTCCACTTGATTTAGGCTTATTCTCAAGCTTCTAATCCCTAAATTCGGGGTATTACATGGGGCATCACGACTCATGAGCCTTCTTTTGTCTCCCTCTCCTATGGCTGCCTCCCATCAGTTCTTTCTTTTGTTTTTTTCCCTCCAATTCAACTGTCCTTCCTGAAGACAAATTATGCAGACATTAAAAGAACTCTTGTAAAGATCCTGTCACTACTTCCTTAAATGTCCAAGGTATATGCAAGGGAAAACAAAATTGACCAACACTTTTACCCTTTTGTTGCTCAAATTAAAAAATATAATTGCATTGGCATAAAAGTCCATGAGTGTTTTCTGAAAATATCATTAATATATTATACAATAAAATAATTGCTGGGAAAAAACCTTTCACATACAATACAAAGAAAGAAATTCTCCCCGTTGTTCCCAAATCAAATCAGAAAAAAATATCTTGAAAAAGAAAAATGATTCCCTGTCATGTGAAAATGATACAAATTCAATATGAAGATGAAAAACATTCAAAATTACAAAAAAAAAAGTTTTGGCATTAAATTACATGGGATAATTTGACTTACCAAAGCTAAAGAAGTAGCTATGTGATGCCTATAGACGCTATAATCCATGCTACAAATAAGCACACAGAGGCAAAGTTTAGCCAAAGAATTAGGTTCTGAAGGAAACTGCTATAGCCTGTTCACTGCTTGAGTGATAGGACAGCAGCCTCTATCCTTTAAATACTTACAACAAACCTCTACCAATCAAATTGACAGTCTAACTCCATGCTAAAAGGTACTGGTACATGAAAAAGTAGAATGCCAAATATGTTGACCTTAGAAAATCAATTGTACCTTTTATACATTTGCTTAAAAGTAGACTGGTTAGAGCAAAGGCACATGGAAGAAAAAATCTCAAAGGCTCCATTAAAACTTGAGATATTAACAAATTAAATTGCATATAGTCTTTAGATTTTTGTTAAGAGAGACAATATGTATGGAAAATATATCATATAAGTCAGGCAACAACAACACCCATAAGCATGCATTATATACTTTTCTTCCCTCTAGATCCATCCTCCTAAACAAAATTGATAACTCATAATATATTATAAATTATATATATATATATATATATTTAATATAGTATATTCACATAAATAAATTAAACGCTAGCATTCAATCAATGGATTTCTTACTTGTAATAAATATTAGGTTGAGTGAGTTGAGATATATAAGCCTGATATTCCAGTATTATTATTTGTCTATTAAGTCAGTACGAATAAAAAAACACTATACATCCTCCTTTGACAATAAACACAGACCCCCCACACATAAAAATTAGCATCCATCATATAATACCAATAAGCACCTTAAAGTATGCCAGGTTATATGACAGAACTTTATACTATTTCTAAAGTATTTTCTGTAACCCCACACAAAAAAAATTGTAATGATAGAACTTTTATATTATTTTTGGTAACACTTTTAGTACATGTTTGCCAAAGTGTTAAGTCACGTAGACACACATTTACAATGAAAAAAAAACACTTTAAGGATTTTTGGCTGTTTGGGTTCACGACAAGAATTATCTTGCTTTTATGAAAAAGCCACGGTAACTTATAAGCTCAAATTTGGTGCTTTTATGATAATCGTGGAGAGAGAAAGTAGTGATTATGAAAGAAAAGGGGCTTTTTGGCAAATGAGAGCTGAGAAAGTGGGAGTGCTCTTGATACATGGTATTACCCTGGTCCTTTTTATAAGTCTATTTTGACAAAAAAAATAGTCCTTATTATAAGTCTAATTTTAGAATAATAAATGCATTCTTTATTTTTTTTGCCCATATTGATGCAATAAAAAAGTCTAGCTTTTCCAAAAAAAAGTCACTTCTGCCACCGTGAATCCAAACAAAAATCACATTTTTAATCTTACTTTTATTCTATCTAACTTTTATAAAAGTCAGATTAAAAAAAAGTAACTTCTGCTACCGCTAACCCAAACAGGCCCTTACTCTAACCTTCTACATTTGATTCAGTTTCTAGCCATAATTGTATTAATCCACCACTGAATTTGTCTAAAATATCACTGTAAAGAATCAGTCAAAAACATTAAAATAGAGAAACAAATTCGCAATTGAAAATGGAAATATCATACTAATGGAATCAAGAATCAGAAATGAAACTCCAAATTAGTGCTACAAAAAATCAATAAAAGCAAAGTAGATTGTACATACTCTAATAAACAATTCTCCACCTTCTTCTTTCTGAACAGTCATTATAGTTGTAACTATGATGTAAAAGATTATTATGTAAAAGAACAGAAATCTTTTTAACAAAAAATCAATCTCATAAGTAAATCCTATGAAATTTTCTTTTTAATGAATGAACGTATCATTATCTGCTTATGAAGGATGTTAGAGGGAAGAGGAAGAGCCTTTGTACAGAGCTGCAAAAAAATCCAAAGATGAAAAAAAACTTAAAACTTCAAAATGTGAAATTTAAAGTTAAGGGGTTGAGATCAGTGAGTTACGCCAAAATGAGTTACGTCAGACAAACAATAAAATGATGAAACACGAATTGCATATGTTTGAAGGAGAATGAAGAGAAGCAATTCAAAGCTTGCAACTTGCAAGTGGAAAGGGAAAAATGAAGGCTTTCACATAGAGCTTTGAGCTCCTAGAGAAATGGAAAAATGGCACAAAAAATGAACCGTTATAGGAGCGAGTCCAACCTTCCTCTATATCATCGTTTCCACCTAATCATCCAACAAAACCATTGAAAAAAGGATAGATCTGAAATGTGTAGAGTAAAAGGAAGCAAAAAAAAAAAAACGGAAGAAGTAAAGAGAAGAAAATAAGCAAGTTCTTCAATAAGAAAGAAAAACGCAATTTCATAACAAAAAATGTGAATTAGTGATGTGTGATTCCTGTGTAACACCCATCATTTGTACCCCTTTATTATGCTTTCAGAAGCGTCACTAGACTAGTAGATCCAGTAATTATAGCTTTTCAAACCAAAACTTCCATATTTACTTTTTGTTTACTATTCATTTGGTAAAATTGTACTTTATGTTTACCAAGTATCAGGAGCTAACTTGTTAACTTAGTCTCTCGAATTTCACTCACAAACTGAAAGTGCCAGAATTTCTTTTTATTCTTAACTTGTCACGTGTGCAGACTCGCACTTATTCCTTCTTGCATACATACATACATACATACATACATACATACATACATACATACATACATTATCCATGGCATGTTTATACATTTAATCATAACATATGGTAATTTACACTTGACAAATTATCACGTATAAATCTTCAATTCACCATCACATTTGCCTCCTGCATATCTTCATGCATTCCTCTTTTATGCACAACATACCTATATGGTTGTGTGAGGGAGGGTGAGATTTAGGAGAATCTCAACAACAAAGAATACCAATTATGCATACAAGATAGATTCTTAGTGCATGGCATGCTTGCCTTACATAAATTCATGCTAACATAATGATATATCTGCATGCTCAATGTTTCATACATTACATCTATGGCCACAACATGAATAGAAAGAGAGCTTCAATGATTCATGTATGCTCACACAATTCAACAAAGCAATTACATACATAAATACATAAGCATAAATATCAAGTACATGCAAGTTAGGTAAGTTCACTACCTTTTGCACTTATGTCCTCTTCTTGTACCTTTTCTTCCAACCATTGAAGTTGCTTGGTAAAAGCCTTCCATTGCCTCCTCCTTGACATCTCATAACCACATCATCTGTTTAACTTGTTAGAGCCATGACAGTAAGTCATTACTCATGACTTGTTAGGTATTGTATCTTCTTATAATTTCGGTCTTTAAAGTGGTCTTACTAGCCTCTACCATATGCTTATATTCTTCTCAATCTCATATATCACAATGCACTCCAAATACTATAAATTCATAAGTCAATCCTAATATGCCAGATTTGTCAATCAACTTTGAAAATTCAAAATTTAATCTAGAAAATTATAAACAAAGTGGTTCCAATTCCTGTGTAAATTGCTTTAAGTCCTCTATAAAGGAAAAATATCATTCAGTGCCAATTATGAGCACAAAAATCTAGGAATCGTCGATTAACCTTACTGTTCCATAATTTATTCCAAATTCCATGCCTTATCTTTATTAAACCATAACTTACAATCTACAGCTCCAAATAACACATTCAACCCATCATTTTAAAGCTTAGGATGTCTACTATCAATTTGAAAAATATCATGATCATTGGATAAGGTTTAACCATTAAACATTTTGCCACAAGCAATCTGTCTCCCAGAAAACACAATATGGCAACAACATCCTTAAGTTCCCAAAGTTAGGATTTTCTACCCAATCATCCAAAAATCATACCACAAGCTATTTCTATGTAATTTCGCATGTAGAATCTTTGGAAACCTCAAATTTATAAAAATCATATTCCTTCCATTAGTTATATCCTTAGTCGAAACTTAACCCTAAGACAACATGAAGTAATTTTGCAATTTCAACAACCAACTAGTCAAATATCATCATTAAACCTTATTTATCATCATGTTCATAATCATAACAACATTAAACCCTAATATTATGCCTTGGCCAAAAATTAGGGCAGCCCAAGGACTTCAGAAAACTTAACAAAACCTCAAAATATTATGCTCAAATCGGAGCTTAGGCTTACCTTTACGTGATGCCATAGCCGGTTTTTGATTTTGGTAGCTCCTACCCTAAGTAGATGGCACCAAAAGCATCTATTCAGAAATATGAAACTATAGAAAGGTTGCCCTCGATGAGAAGAACAAGACACGTGAAGGCTTAATCAGCTGAAAACTTAGATTCGGGGATGAAATCGGCAAGAACTTTCAATAATACTTAGGTTATTGTCCAACTTCTCTCCTCTTTATTTTTCTCTTGATTTTCTCTATTTCCCCCTATTTTCCAAGTGCCAGCTAAAATTTAAAGAGGCTTGGAGGTGTTGGATTAATCTTGTGATGACACGTGGCAAGTGTTTAAAATCTCAAGGTGCCAGGTGCTTCTTTTGAAACCTGTTTCCTCTCCCTCTTACATGCCTTGGTGACCTCTATAGTCAGGGTGAAGAGGTCTGATGTTTTCCTCTGGCCCCCATGTTCGGTGTTCAGGAAAGTCAGTTACGTGGCCGAACCGGAGATTGGTGAGTTGTTCCTGTCAAGGGCTAGGTGGCGCCTCCTCCTTATGCTAACATAAAAGTAAAAATCAAGGAGGGGTAGGTGGCCCCTCCTCCTTTTGCCAACATAAAAGTAAAAAGCAAGGAGGGGGTAGGTGGTGCCTCCTCAATGTGCCAACACAAAAGGCACTTTATGAAGGAGCTAGGTGGCATATTCTCATTGGGCTAATCCAAAAGCAAGCGCTAGGTGGCAATTTCTTATTGTGCCAACCCAAAAGCCACTTTTCAAAAACCTACTATATTAAAGTTATTTTAATGAAGTTACTTTATCGATAGAGGCCTTAGATCGTGCCATGTGTTTATGTGCTGATATATTTTATCCGACCAATTGCACACTTAGCACATCGGTTACTAAATGTTGGTAAGTTATATGTGGGACCCACATGGCACCATATGTACTTGGGTGTGCCATCAAAATGATGCTAAGTGTGTCCTTATCTTCTTAAGACGCCACATGTACTAAAGTACATGCATCGGTATATCTCCCTGACTAATTACACATATTACGGCCTCATATAACCTTGAACTTGTTCTCTACCTTAGGGCTGAATCACATAGTCCATGAAAATCATTCTATCTTTAGAACATTCTTAGGACTCTTTCTAAATTGGACTTAATAGTCTGCATGATTCAGACTTATTTACAAGCTTCTAGGCCTAAAATTTAGGATATTATAACTTGCGTTCCCCCTTTGCTCCACCTCATCACCGCCTTCTTGATCCAATCTATACTCACGGCCTTCTTCCTCTCATGCCCGTTGGAAGTGAAGCCATTGAAATGGAGAAAGAGAAATTGGAAAGAAGAGAGAAAAGAGGGGAATGGGGAGGAAGAAAGAAAAGTTTCCTAGGGAAGGTTAAATCAAAATGAGAAAGAGAAAGACCAAGAAAAAGAGGGGGGCATAATACCATGCCACAGGAAAGAAAATATTTGGGAAAAGAAAAAATGTTCAAACTCAGAATGGGAGAGAGGATGAACATGCAGGAATTTCAAAATTTAAAACGAACACCAAGCCTAACATAAAGGCAGTACTGTAGATCGGCTCTATGAACAATAAATAAGCAGAGAGGAGCCCGACTCTATGCACAGTAAAAACACAAGATTTAATATTTATATAGCTTTCATTTTTTTAATTTATTGCACCTTTATTTATATATATGTGATTATGTTCTAATGAGATATTACTTAATTAGGTTTGCATATATTTGTGCAAAATTTGTTATATAATAATAATAATAGTTTATCTCTTATTCATATATTTGCTGGGCAACATTTTCATTACTGTTGCAAGAGAAATTGTAGCCTAAAAGGAAAGCATGTTGTAGTGTATAATGTTTCCACCTAGTAATAACAACAATTTACTCGGGTAGTGACTTGAAGTTCTCTTCCAATTAACTCTGCATACTCGAGTAGTGACTTGAAGTTTTTCTTCTAAGTCATTTTGCATACTCAAGTAGTAACTTGAAGTGAAGGGTGAGAAAAGCATTTCATGTTATTCGAGTAATACCTTCAGGTTTTGCTTACCACAGTGAGTTACTCGAGTAGCTCCTCGAGTAACATTGGCAGGGTTGAAAATGCCAAGAGCAACACATTTCCTGAAATAGAGTAACTCGAGTACAGACTCGAGTATCATTAGCAGGCCGAGAACAACTGGAAGTATTTTACATGGTTACTTGAGTAGCTCCTCGAGTAACGTTGTCAGGCCGAGAGCAACTCCAAGTGAATTACCTCATTACTTGAGTAAAGTTGGCAGGCCGAGAGCAACTAGAAAACATTTACCTTATTGCTCGAGTACTTACTCCAGTAACGTTGGCAGGTTACTTGAAGTTTGAACATGTTACTTCAAGTTTCTGTCTCATTACTCGAGTAGGTACTCGAGTAACCCTTTAGAAAACTTGCCAACAATGAAGTTTCTCAGCTTTTTCTCTTGGCTTTTATTCATTACTCCAATGCTTACTTCAAGTGATGATTTTCCATGTTATTACTTTGTTCAAACTTATTTGTGAATCAAATCTTTTTCATACCATTCTTTGTTATCATCAAAACATGAGATCTAACAACAACCACGATATATGTATTCATATAAATGAAATAATTGATTAAGATCTCCAAATGAAATCTTAAGTCATAACACCATCAATTAATGAATACTTGTCAAAACCTAGTCGCTCAATTGTTGGTTCCACCAAAGTGGATGCATTTGAGTTATCTTGATGAGACAACCATGAGAAATGGTGCTACTCACAAAAATTCATTATTGTTTTGACTTAATCGAGATTAACGAAATGGTTTTGGATCTTGATATTGGAAATTATACCATAGGGGTAAATAATTGTACTTTAATGAATTTCTCTATTTTGTTATCATATTATTCGCATGTTCATTGTAATAACTGTATCCTTGGATAAATCATAAAGATTGTCCTAAATATCCCTAGTCTGTCATCTATGCAGGAGCAAAGATGAAGTAAGACCAGTATGACTTGTGTAACCCCCACCGTAATTATATCCGAAATACGCGATTAAAATGAAATAGAGACCAATAATAATCAAATAACATTTACTAACCCATCACATGATGGGGTTTTCAAAAATACCTTTTAAAATCTAGTTAACTTGATCTCATATTCACATTTCGAATACAATTACTACGCGAAGATAAATCACATTCATATAAATATCAGAGTGCACAATATAATCATCCCGGCAATCCCGGGTATATACCTTCGCTAAAGATACATAGGGCACAATTGCTCATTACAATTCTTCAAATTGGGATTACACAATCTCATCTCGAAGGAGTCCTAGCCGCTCCCTCCACAAGCCACTTGCCCTGTCTAAATTGTTGGTACGGGAGGGTGAGATTTGAGAGAATCTTAGTAGGAAACAGATACCATAATGCATGCATGATAGATGCTATGTGTATGACATGTTAGCTTTATCTAGATGCATGCCCCATAATGATATTTCTGTATGCTCAATATTTCATGTAACAAAACTATGGCCACAGTAAAATAGAAACAGAGCTTCATTTATTCAAATATGCTCTACACAATCAAGTAAAGCAATCACATACATCACTACACAAGCAAAGATATCAAATACATGCAAGTAAGGTAAGTCCCCTACCTCCAGTCTTTTCTCCTCGATTTGCGTGCCAGCAACTCGGGGCTTCACATTCGATCCTACAATGTCAAATGTACCATTTAGACACTTCCATAGTGTTTCTGGGGGTTATATGAGGCTATATTGAAAATTTACTAAAATACCCCCGGGGACCCGGCCCGGCCGCGCCGTACCCGGTCCGGCTGTACTTTTGTTGAAATTTTGACATGGGTTATTCTAACATATTTTCGTCCAAAGAATCCATTTATGTACTCGGAATTATCAAATTCAATGTCAAATTACGAAATTGCCCTTGGCAGCCCTACTTTTAGGGTTTTAGGGGCGTTTCTGTAATTATGCTTTCTCGGCCTTTTCCGAAAAAGTGCCCAACTGTAACCCCACCTATTTTCGCCCACTGAATCCAATGGAATCATCAAATCATTGAAAATCCAACTCTAAGACCCATTTACAATGCTGGCCAAAATATATGGGTTTTAAGGGGAAAATTGGGGTTTTTCGGTTTCGGCTCCGTAAACGTGTTTCTTTCCACTCCTAACCACTTTATTGACTATTCCATTAGGTTACAACTACCATTTAGTATCAATTTGGGCAGCATAACAGCCCCTACAACCCATTTCCATAAATTAAAACCAACGGCAATCCGGCGAAATTTCACCGATTAAATTGCCCACAGCAGCTAGAATAGTCAATATACAAGAATTTGGAAGTTACCTCAAGCTCCTTCTGGCTTTTCCCCAATATGGATGAAAAACCCTAACTTTCCTAACCAAGATCTGAGCTTCAACACCCTTCAAGAACATAGAAGAGAAGCTTAAGAGTAGAGTTATACGCGTTAGGAGCTAAATCGCCGGAGAAATCGGCTTACCTTGCGAGATTTCTCCTTCCTTCTCTCCATTTTTCTCTCAACTCCTCTCTCCATATTCAGCTGTGCAGCACGTCGGAAATGAGAGCTGAAGATGATGAGAAGATGTTTTAATTCCATGCTTATGTCATCTTGCCTTTTGATGATGTCATAATTCCCAAAATTGGTATTTTCGGATTTTCTGGCAGATTTTCTGCCCAATCTTTGAAAAATCATAACTAATTCTAGAAAAATAGAAATGAGGTGATTCCAAAGCCAAATGAAATCTATTAAAGTCCTATTTATAGAAAAAATATTTATCAATACTAGAAATCACCACAAAAATCCAGAATTACACAAATTTCATCACTGCCCCAAAACAGAGTCCATTTTCGACCTCAAACTTTGGACAGTCATATCTCCCAGTTCCCAAAACGAAATGGCACAAATTATATGTTCATTTTGAATCTTGGGATGTGAACTTTAAGATTGGAAATTTTCATAATTTTCTGACATCATTTTCCTAGTAAAAACGTCCACACGATAAGACTGCCTAGACAGAATTCACACTGGACAGCATTTCCAATTTTTTGCAACCAATGTGTCCAATCCAATTTAAATCAATTCCAATGATTAAATACCACAACATGACACCATTTCCATCACAATATCCCATTCAATTCCTCCCTCTATTCTAGGTCAATTTGGATGTTAATCCACAATTGAACTCAAATACAGGGTTTTGGCATTGCTCATAACACAAGCGACTACTATCCACTTTATATTCTCTAAAAGGGTTCATTAATCACTAACCACGTCCACTTTTGTAGTCATTAAACCCTAATCACAATTTGGGATCTTGCTAAACCGGGGCTTAGCAATCCACTAATCTCAGGCTTATTCTCTAAGCTCAAGTCTCAAAATTCAGGGTATTACAGCTTGGATAAGGTAGGGATATTAAAATCAAAGTCATAGGCACTTGTAAGAGTATAAGGTGCTAAACCGACCTGCTATAAGAAAGCTGCATGGATCAAGTCATAAGCTTATCTCATGTATAACCAAGTCACTATACCCTTCGACCTGAGATCATCATGTATTCCTACATGAGAATTGCTAAGCTTTGACTTAGTCAAAAGTCACCTTTGATAGGGTGATGATAAAGGCTACAATCGAGCTTGGTAGTTTTCATGCTGAGAAATATGAATGGTCAGATGGAATTTGTCCCTCACATTAGTAGAGAGATATTACTGGGCCCTTTAATGAGTGAGTTTGGGAAATGTACGGCCATGCTAAGATGGAAAGGAGTTTCCATTTCTATTGTCAAACTACCCAGGAATCGGGAAAGTAATGGTTAGGAATAGGAAGTTGACATTATCTATGCCTCATCCTTGGCCAAAATATCATGTGACAAAAAGGGACTTGACATGGTTGTATGATAGGTTGCATCGTGTTAACGATCCTCATATGAATTGAGTAGCCATACTATCTTGCTAGAGGCCGCTTGCAACTTGTGGGTTAGTTTAGTTATTGGCCCACTACCAACTTCATATAGGCTTACGGGGTCGCACACAAGAATAGCCCAACATGAGCTATAATGTAATCTAAGATGTGTCTAAAATTAAATGAATACAATATTTAATCTAAGGTGGATGAATTTTATATTTTTATATATGTATGTGATATAAAATTCATGAAAAGAAAATTAATAATATTATATTCATGTATTTTAGAAATACATACATACATACATACATATGTGTGTGTGTGTATTATATGATAATATTATTATATTGTGTTAGTTTTAAATTTAGTTTTATCAGATAAATTACATTTAATAACTAACATGATAAAGATAAAATATCTCAGATTTAATTTATAAAGATAAATTAAATCTATTTCCATTGGCTCTTTATTTGGATTAAATAAATAGGTTAAATTAAAACTGTTAGACATATTTAATTAAACCAAATTTATTTAATTAACTCATCAAAACAATTAAGTGTTAATTGATTTCAAAATTAATTAAGATTAATTTTGAAAATCCAATATAGCCCTATCAGTTATAAAAATGAATGGGCAGCATAATAGTGGCACAAATGAGAACATAAGGAGCCACAAGAAACCCTAGGGAGAGGAGAGACATTGGAAGTGCTAGCACACAGTCCTTGTTGGGGTCATATTCATGTGGCTGCCAGTAAAGGGAGCTGATTTGAGGTGTCAATTCCTGGAGAACGAAAACCTTAAAACGCAAGAGGTACGATTCTGACTACTCGATTTAAATGTCATTGATAGATCTGTGATTGGGATTAGTGAACTTTTTCAATTTTAAATTTCCACTATGCCTGTCAATCCCAACACTCAAGGCATTAGATAGGATTAAACATGTCGGATCATATGATGATCGAATCCCATAAAGATCTAAGAGTTACATGTGATTAATTGGGAAATAGGTTACCTACCTAAATACTTGATTCAAGTGTCTTGCCAAAGTGGGCTTAAATTTAAGAGAAAAATAGACCTTGGCCCACTAATTATTACATTGAAAGTTGATAATTTAGTGGGAGATTACTAACCAATTTTTTATATTTTATTGTAGAATCATGTCGACAAGTAATACTGTTACACTATCATTGCAATCAGTCCTTGGGAAGGGTAAACTCAATGGGACAAACTTTCTTGACTGGTTTAGGAACTTGATAATTGTTCTCAAGCAGGAAAGAAAAGCATATGTCCTAGATCAACCCATTCTTGAGGAGTTTGTTGCCAATGCTCCAAGAGCTCAGAAAGATGCTTACATAAAGTATAAGGAAAACTTTGTGGATGTAGGTTTCTTGATACTTGCCACCATGGTTCTATAGCTCTAAAGAGATATGGAACTTGTGGAGGCTTATGAGATGATTGTGCATCTTAAGGAAATGTTCCAGCAATAGGCAAGGCAAGAAAGGTATGAGACCATAAAAGCTTTACATTCTTACAAGATGGCTGAAGGTGTATCAGTTGGTGTTCATATGTTAAAGATGAAAGGCTACATTGATCACCTTGAGAGGCTTGGATTTCCTATGAGCTAGGAGTTAGCTACAGATTTGATCTTGAACTCACATCCAGAAAGTTATGACCAGTTTGTCATGAACTACAACATGAAAAACATGGAGAAATCAATTTTTGAATTGCATGGGATGCTTTAAACTGGTAAGTAGAACATTAAGAAAAAGGCCAACATTGTTTTGATGGTTCAGAAAGGAAAGGTTATGGAAAGGAAAGGAAAGGCAAGGGCAAAGGCAAAGGCAAAGGTAATGGCTTAGGTGGTAAGACCAAAGAGTCAAACAAACCCGAAACCAAGCTTGCAGCCAAGAAGGCAAAGTCTCTAAAGGAAGGTGTATGCCTCTTTTGCAACAATCCCGGTGATTGGAAGAGGAATTGCAAACTCTACCTTAAATATATTGAAAAGAATAAGAAGGATATAGGAGCTATCTCTTCAGGTATTTATGTTATAGACATTCATCTTTCTATTTCCTCTACATGGGTATTAGGTACTACATGTGGTTCTCACATTTGTACAAATGTGCAGAGTCTTAAGGATAATAGAAAGCTGAAGAAGGGCAAAGTGGACCTACAAGTTCGAAACAGAGAAATAGTTGTTGCTTTAGTTGTAGGCACTTATGAATTACTTCTGCCCAGTGGGTTTTTGTTAGTTTTGAACAATTGCTATTATGTTCCTGCTTTGAGTAGTAGTATTGTTTCTCTTTCTTATTTGGATAAGGAAGGTTATACTTCCATTACTAGGAATGGTAAATGTTCTATTTATTATAATGACATTTTCTATGCTAATGGTGATTTGCATGTTGGTCATTATATATTAAATTTGGAACATCCTAATAGTGCAAATATCTAGAACGTAACTACCAAAAGGATCAAGTGAAATGATTTGAATCCGACATACCTATGGCCTTATCGTCTAGGCCATATAAATAAGAAACTCATTTCTAAACTCCATCAAGATGGATTTCTTAATTCATTTGATTTTGAAACCTATGACATATGTGAGTCTTGCTTATTAGGAAAGATAACAAAGACACCTTTTACTGGGCATAGTGAGAAGGCCACTGATTTATTGGGTCTCATATATACAGATGTATGTGGACCACTAACTATAGCTGCCAAAGGAGGTTATATATACTTCATTACATTTATAGAAGACTTTAGTAGATATGGATATATTTATCTAATTAAACATAAATTTGAATTTTTTGAAATGTTCAAAATATTCCAAAATGAAGTACAAAACCAACTTGGCAAGATGATTAAATCACTTTAATCTTAGCGAGGTGGTGAATATTTGAGCAAGAGTTCATTGACCGTGTTAAGGGTTGTGGGATAATCTCACAATTGACTCCTCCAGGAACACCACAATGAAATGACATTTCTGAACGGAGGAATCGAACACTATTAGATATGGTTCAATCTATGATGAGTCAAATATATCTTCTACCATCCTTTTAGGGCTATCTGTGGAGCAGGTGTTCCTTGAAGTGGAACTTTCTTCACTACTACAAAACCGCGTATATTTGACACTCCATACTTAACAATTTTCATGAAATTGTTAAATATAAAGAGGTAAAATTATGAAAAAGAAATATATAACGGTTATTTAAAACAACCGCTAAGTATATGAAATAACATTTTCTGGTTTTATATGACTACCGTGATATATAAGTTTGTTTTTTTTTGGAAAAAAAGGTATTGTTTACTTGACGATTGTATATAAAAAACTATTAAATGTAGGCTATCAATATATGACTGTTGTTTATCAAAACATTGTGAAACTTATATATTTGAATTTTTCAAAGTAAACCGTCAAATATAGATCTTTAAAATCCCTTTCTGAACCTTATTCTATCATGATTTCAAAATTCTCATCATTTTTTCACGCGCTCGAAATAGCTTTGACAACTTCTTTTCCAACATCCTCATCACTATTTTTGCTCTCTGTTGTTGCTCAGACTTGTCATTTTCCTCTATTGTGTGTTTGTTGCAGTCTGGGAAGGCATTCATCATTCTTTGAATCTTCATTTTTGAGTCACACGTTCATAAAGGTGAGGTTTTGGTGGTCTTAATTTGTTGTCAAGTCAAAATATGTACTTTGAATTGTTATTTCTAGATTATTTGTTTAGTTAGAGTAATTATGGGTCCATTCTAGATTCTGGTTTAGGATTCCTAATTTTCTATTCATGGTGATAGCATGACTACATTTGGTTAGTTGCAAAGTTGTTTTGATGATTGTGGAAATTTAAACCTGAATCTGACTTGGATGTTTAAAGGATTAGGATAGAGTTTTGCTTAGCTTGGCTTGGTCCATTCTTGTCCATCTTAGCGGCTATTGTTTTAGTTCTAAGATTTTTTGAATTAGATAATTTCACATTTTCCACCATTGAAAGAAATGTTTTGAGGTCTTGAAGTACTTTTATACATGATGGGATTTGACAAGATTTTGAAAAGAATGTTTTGATCCAAGGATAAGGTTTCAAGTCTTGCCCTTGCTTTGGTGTGATTAAAATTTTGAATTTCCCTTGTTTAGGACTAATTCCACTTTGAAATTGTTGGTAACTGCATGTATAAGTGCATTTTTGGATTGAAGATGTGTTTTGAGATGTTGCTTTAGCATGACTGCACATGATTGGCCATTTTGTGAATTCAAGTGTAACACCCTTCATTATGCCCCTTTAGTATACATATAGAAGCGCTAATGTTCTTGTTATGGCTTAAGAGAAATGATAATTAAAACTCTTGGCCAAAATTATACAATTATTTTCTTAGGGCACTATTCATTTGGTAAAAATGTACTTTCAAATTGCTTAACTTAACTTCAAGAAAGTCATAACTTTTACCATTTCCATTCTTATTCGTATTTATATGTGTCACGAACATAATATCTAAAAACTTCATTCCTCTCAACAAGTTTACACAATTATTTACTTTACATGATAATTTACACAATCACAGATTATTGCGTATCAATCTTCAACTCTTTCTTCACAAATTCATCTGGCATATCATCATATACTCCTCTTGTGCTTAATTACCTATATGGTTGGGTGAGAAGAGATGAGATTTAGGATAATCTCAGTAGCAAACACTACCAATTATGCATGACATACTTGATTTACATGAACTCATGCTAACATATTAACATATTTGCATGCTTAGCTTCATATATCATGCTCATGGCCATAGCATTTAATAGAAATAGAGTTTTAATCATTCATATATGTCACAATCAAGCAAAGCAATTACATATAACCATACATAAGCATACATATCAAATAAATGCAAGTTAGGTAAGTTTACCACTTTTCTATATTTATGTCTTCCTCTCGTTTCCTTTTCTTCCAACCATTGAAGTTACTCGAGAAAGCCTTCCATTACCTCTTCCTTGATCTCTCATGGTCCTAGATACATAATCACATGACTTGTTAGAGCCATAAAATTAAGCCATGTCTCTAATTCACATGATTTCACGAACCACAAGTCCCTTCAAATGCCACAAATTCAAAGGTCAAATATGATCTGCCAGATTTCATCAGTCAACTTTGAAAATTTATCACTTACGATCTACAGCTCCAAATAATTCATTCTACCCATCATTTTAAAGTTTAGGATGTGTAATAATATCCTATAAAATTTCATAGCTATTGGACCATATTTGATTAACCAAAGTTGATCCAATAACAACCTGACTCAATCTGGTAGCACTAAATCTCAAGCAACCTTTAACTTCAATTTTATGGTTTTCAATCTAACCCTTCTAAAATCATATCCATAAACATTCCTACACAATTTCACCCATAGAATCAATTTCTAAACCCAAATTGAACAAAAACCATCTCCTTCCTAACAAATCAATCATGGCCAAAACTTAGAATTTTTGAGCCAAAATTCTGTTTTCGATTTTGATGCTTCCGAAATCGGTTGCTCACCTTTATCCTACACAATTTTTCATTCTAAACTCATTGGGAACATCAAAATCATAACCTTTCCTAGAGTTTCAGGTCTGGCTGAAATGCCCCTTTTGGCCACCACAAAGTGGTTTTGCAAATTCAATCACAAAACTTACTTTACATTGTTTCTACCATAATTAAACTTCATCTATCATCATATTCATGAGCACATGATCATTAAAGCCCTCTTATCCCTTTTTGGAAGAAATCTAGGCTACAAGATAACCTTATGAAAACTCATCAAAATCTTAAGATACTATACTCAAATCAAAGCTTTAGCTAACCTCTACCCCTTCTTGGCAGAAATCTAGGCTACAAGATAACCTTATGAAAACTCATTAAAACCTTAAGATATTATACTCAAAACAAAGCTTAAGCTTACCTCTACCCGGTGCTGTAGTCCCTTCTTAATTCTGACAGCGTCTACTCTGTAGAGGTAATATGAAACTCCTTTATTTGAGAATCCAAAACCATAGAAACATAGTTCAATGAATAGAACAAGATTCGTGAAGGTTCTATAAGCCAAAAACAAGAATCTGGAGGTGGAATCGCCAAGAACACTTTCTCTTTCTTCAATAATACTTACATTCTTTCCTCTTTCTTTTTCTTGTGATTTTCTCTATTTTTTCCCAAATTTTCATGTGTTGGATGAAATTAATAGAGCTTGGGAGGTGTTGGATGATCTTATGATGATATGTGTCAAAGTGTAAAAATCCTAGGGTGATAGGCGCTCCTTCTTGAATTCGGTTGACCTTACAACTGGGGAATTCATCTTGCCTACCTGAGCAGTGTCAGGGGAATCGACATGTGTCAAGACATAATTATTCTCTTCCTTCTTTCCTCTTGGCTAATTTTAATGCCAGGGGAGGGAAGTTCGGTGATTTCATCTAGCTTTCATGAACGGTGTCTGGGAAAGTTGGACATATGGCCAGATTAGGGACCAGTGACTTGTCTTGGCTAATTGCACATGTGATTTTTATGTGCTAGGTGTTCCTTCTCATTGGGCCAACTCAAAAGTGAATGGTAGGTGCTATCGCCACATTATTCCAACCAAAAAGCTACTTTATCAAAGTCTCCTTAGTTTAGCCCCATGTGTCCCTTATACCTTATTATTTTGCAACATACATGCCTGGGTGTCCCAGAAAAATGACACCAAGCCGGTGTCTCTTCAAAAACGCAGGGTACATGCACCAGCCCAGAAAATGCCATGTGCGCTCACATACCAGCATATTTTATCCGACTAATTAGTCACATATGTCTATGTTTTCAAGAATACGCCATATATGTGCTTATGTGGCATAAGATGGCGCCACATACCCCCAAAAACTGCCACATGTGAACTTGTGTGTGTCATGGCACACCAAGTATACATAGATATCGATAAATTTCATATGACTATTGACACACAAGGTAAATTATCATCGCACCACCTTAAAAGCTACTTTATGGATGTGGAACCCAGATGGCACCACATATGGCTTTAAGTGCCACCAAATGGCGCCATATATGCCTAAGTGCCCATACATTGGCATCCTTTGTCCTACTACTTATATGCACTGAGCCTCATGGAATCAAGAGATTTGGTCTCAATTTAGAGGGCTGAATCATATAGTCTTATGAAACTCATTCTATCTTTGGGACTCTTGCTAAACTGGGCTTAGTAGTCTTCTTGACTTAGGTTTATTCTCAAGCTTCTAGACCCAACATTCAGAATATTACATCAAGCATATAAAAAATTTTCCTGAAAGTTCTAGTTTTGAAAAAAAAATTGTTTGCTATGTCATGTAAAATAACCCTTTATATATTCGTACCAAATAGACTTATGGCCTATACTTTGTAATGAATTTTAAAAATTCAAGTTCACATGGTGCATTGGCAATTGGTTTAACTTTAAAAATTTTAAACCTTTGGAGGCAGGAGTTTGGACAATCCCCTTTTAGTCTTTTCAAATACCCCTTTTTGATTTGGCTATTTCAATTGGAAGAGATTTCTATGATAAATTATTTGTTCTTGATGTTGTTTTATTTGTAGTTCATCTCTGTGATGAAGTCTTCTGGTTATAAGCCAACCATGGGAACAAAATTCAAATTGACACAAACCTTGTTTAAGCTCTTTGATGATGACCAGCAAATTTGATATGAAGTTTACTTTCTTGTCATAAAATTTTAATTGCTTATGGTTGGAGAAGTTAGATTGATGATTTAAGAATTGTTACACGTTAATATGTCAGCTTCTGATGGTGGCTTAAGTACTGAGGGTCATAAACCCTCCCTCAGCCCCTCCGCCAACCCCCTGTCCCCTCTGCCAACCCTACCACCAACCCCTCTAGTGAACAGTAGGATGATGACAATGCATAGTTTATAGAACAAGAGGAAATAGAACTAAGGAAGGGCCTTGTTGTGATGAAGGAGGTCCATAAAGCAAAGAGAGAGGGGAGAAAACTTAATGTGAGATGGAACACGAAAGGGAAAGTTGTGAAATCTGATAAGTTAGTTAGCTACCTAGGGTATGTGGCAAAAAGCAATATGTCGATAACTTTGAACAACTCAAAGAAGGCAACCAAATCAATGAGAAAGGCTATCTAGGATAAAATATAGGTAAGACATAATGCTACATAGTTAATAAGAGAGACAATTGCATATAGGTCCTGGACTAGAGAAAATATGACAAAATGGTCCCTTAAAATCTCAAAATTACATTTAAGTCATATGGGACTTTTTTGCAATAAATTCCAATTCCACAAATAACTCCATGGTCGTCCACTGACAACTCCATGGGAGGAGCTTACACTGACAAGTCTATGGGCATCCATTGACAAGTTCATGGGAATTTGACAAATGAAATTTATTGCAAGAAAGTCCCACGGGACTTAAATGCAATTTTGAGATTTCAAGGGATCATTTTATAGTATTTTCTCTTGCTTGGGACCTAAATGCAATTTTTCCTTAATAATATCTTGTTAAATGGTATACTTAACACTAACAATGATTTGTGTGTTTTATAGTCTAGATTCCATGTAGATGACGAGAAGAAGGATTATGTGTTCAGGAAGTTTGGCAGGGTACTACGCTTATTTCAAGGGTTTGTGATGAAGAAATTTTTGTTGGAATTTGACTCTATAGATGAGTTGTTGATTTTGACACTACTAAAGAAAGTTGTCAAATAGCTTGAATAGGCTGCTTTTGTATGGTCATGATTTTGTCCAGCTTTTAAAGCATTAAGCGCGGTAAACTATGAGATGGTGAAGAACAAAGAATATTCATATCATGGAGGTGGCGCGGGGTATGCAAATGTCAAGTAGCAGTTGATAGAGGAGCAGGGGTCAAGATCGGATGTGACTATCAATTGTAGGGTATTATGGGCTGCTACGAGGTAAAACAGAGAGGGCAACGTTGACAATCCTTACGTCTAGGAGGTTGTTTAAAGAATGGTAAGTATTGATGATTTTAAATTAATTATAATTGAATTTTTCATAGAAAAAGGTATTTAACCTTTCATTTTGCTATAGGAGACCTTAAGTCAAGAATTAGAGCTAGGCAAGCTTCTTAGGGACAAGGATATCTTAGAAAAGGCTATGGGTCCTGACCACAACGGTCTTTTGAAGGGTGTCAGCTATGGAGTTGGCAAAAAAGAATACTTTGGGAAGTGGATGAGGCTAACAATAGTGTATAATAAGAAGCTTCAACAGTATTTAGATATAACCGAGATGCTGAAGTAGCATATTGAAGCACAACAAGCTATTATTGATCAGTTAATGAGCCAAGACATAGTTGGGAAGCAGGGAATGACTCACACCCTAAGTGCCAAAGATAGCTGCACATTTCCCTTTTAACTTTATCTGAGGTAGTATAACTTATGCGAAAGACCTATGCATTATTTATTTTTACTTTACACTAATTGTATTTTCTTTTTGTTTAGGGTGAGGCAAAGGTTAAGTGTGTGGCAAATAGCCCCAAGTGGCATACAGTTGCTACCGGCCGCATGCACAATATACAGGGGAGAACACGAATCAGAACTCGCTTCTCCCTCAAAATTATGCTAGGTTAAAGTTGAAGATAGCCATCAAAGTATGGCCTTTTGATACCCACCCAGACTCGAATACCGTGGAAAGAGATGTACTTGGCTTTGTTATGTGGCCAAACCACCTTATTATTGTACTATCAAAGACAAAAAAGGAATATCGTCATCTTTTAAGCATACAAATGAAGTTTATAGTAACTTTTTTCCAAACTACTCAACTTGTTTAGCCAAAGAGGAGGAAGAGCAATCTAGGAGCTTAGTTTGACTATAGTTTTATGTCTTGTGCACCAAAGAAGATGGATGATCTTATTCCTATACCTCAGCAACCTGTTTCACTAGTTTCCAACAAATACTAGATGGTTCTTGAAGTACACGATAGCATAATCATCGAAACAAACTATGAGCAAGAAGACTACACCAAACAAGTCCCCTTTGAGTTATATATATATGGGGAATTAGGTGTGTTTGACACTATCAATCTGATGCTAGTCAAAGAGATCATCACAAGCGATATGGCTAGCTCAAGTGCTTGTAACTTTATATACGATATTTCTTCTTCTGTGAATGAATACTTAGCTGCTCATATCTTTTATATATATTGATTTGCTTGTTTTTGTATGTAAGTACCTTCACAAGGAGCACATAGACCACAATGGCCTACAAGACACGTTCTTGTTCCTTAACCCCACCTCTATTCAGGAATGTTGGATGTAGGCAATAAAGTAGATTTTGTGGAGAGAAAAGTGAGGGAACTGGCAAATATGGTCATTAGAAGGGCACCAAAGAAGAAGGACAACTTTTCTTGGTAGCATACTACTAAGGGGTAAGTATACTACTTCATTAAATTGGATGCTCATTATGTTTTTTTCTTAGTTTTGTTCTCATTATGTTTATTTTACTTTGGAGTCATCGGATGCTCATCATAACAAACCCCTTTAAGTAAAGGATTTGGTACTTTGATTTGATTCATAGGGATACAAACAATCGACTACAGATGGTCAAGGTTTTCAATTAGTAAGATGATGAATTCAAATTTGGTACTTTAATTTCTTATTGTCCTATCAAAGTTTTTTATGAATTTGGTACTTTAATTTATTATTGTGATTTTATCAGAGTTGTTTATTATTATGCCATAGACAAAGGCCTTAGCTGGCTCTCATTAAAAGGCAAAGGCATTGCATCCGCTTACAAATAAAGAAAGTAGCAGTAATTCACCAATACTTACCATTTTGTGTTAGACTTATGAGAGTAGGTTTTTTGTGTTAGACTAATACATTTCATTTTTTTTATAGTGTCTGTGGCAACCTGATCAAAGCTCTTATAGTAGGTACTATGTCATGAAAAACATAGTCACCCATAATCCTTGCAAGTGTGTGTGTTTAAGTTAAATTAAAAGTCAAGTCATATATAGTTTAACATACTTTGTTTTTGCATGTAATACTTCGAGGCTAGTTATTTTGAGCGTTATTTGCATGGGCAAATTGAAGAAGTCATAGAAGAATTGGCTATGATAGTTTATTGTCAATGGATGGGAACATAATAGAGTTAGTTATAGAGTACCATTTTCTTGTTTAAGTGTATGCTATGTTCTTAGTTTAGCTAGTTCATATTTGGTTTTGGCTTTTGTTTTGGTTCCTGCTTTTGGTTTCTCTTTTGCTCTAATTGATTACTATAATGTACAGTTTTGTATACACTTGTACCTTTTGATGATTGCATGGAATGGATCTATTTAATTGGTTTCTTTAAAGGATCTATAATTGATTTCTGTAATGTACATATGTATGTAATATGCATATGGGGGCTTATAAAAAATGAATCCCAATTTTTTAAAAAACCAATGTCCACAACACTTCATGGTTATTAGCTAATAACTGTCATATACTGATATATATATATCACAGATTTTTAAAACAACTGTTAAGTACATACATATATTTTACGGTTAATTACCAACAATCGTCAAGTATACACCTTACTGATGATGACCAAAACGGGTGTCAAATACTTAACCATTTATCATATAAGCCGTAATGTATTTGGTAATACATTTCATGGTTTTTAGTGAACAACCGTTGAATATACTATGCTATATAAAATAGCCATGGACTAAAAACCATCATATAAATAACAGTTGTCTTTAAACCGACGTTAAATATAGGGCCCTATATTTAATGGTTGACAACCTTTAATTATATATATATATTTAGCACTTAGATATTTAACATTGAAAATTGTTAAATATATGTACAGAATAATTGTTAAATATAGACAAGTCTCACTACTAGAAAAAATGCTTTTAACGTCCCCTTTTTTGGGTCTTTTAATGTCTGAAAACAGGGGGACGTCTATTTGAGGGACGTAGAAAAAAATGTCAATAACGTCCGTAAAATAGGGGAAGTCTATGAGCAGGACTTTAGATGTCCCCAGTTCATACTGGGGACATCTAAAGTCTGTACTTTAGACGTCCCCAGTATGTATTGGGGATGTCCAAAGTGACACTTTAGACGTCCCCACTACATTATGGGGACGTCTAAAGGTGTTTTAGACGTCCCTAATTTATTATGGGGACGTTAAAAGTTTTTTTTAAATGGTGTTTTTTAATATATATATATATATATATATTACTGTTTGGAAAATTTAAACTGCAGAAATAAGATGGAAACAACAGAATAAAACAACAACAGTTTAGCAGAATGGAAACAACAATCTATATGCCTCTAATATGTAATAAAATCAATCTATATGTACAATGTAACCCCCTTCATGATTAAGGCCGAGATTAGTTCGTAAAAACGTAATTAATGTGGAATTAGAGACCGTAATAGATTTTGGGACTTAAACAAAGTCAATCTTCCCAAATCAGGGTTCACAAAAATCTTTTCAAAACCTGTTAGATAATGGTCTCACGTTCACATTTCAATAAAAAATGGCCTCTACCGGTTGGTTTCATTCATACATATCAGAGTACAGCATAAATTCCCGACACACTCGGGTTCCATTCATTAATAAAAAGGGATTTACACAAGGCACAAAGCCTACAATTCATACCCTTTTTCTTGGGGATTACACAAAATCTACTATATACAATCGTTTCTACCAAAAATATCCAAAAGGTATACAATGATAACTATTAACCCAAAATATACTCCTAAATTGGAGTTCTAACTGCTCTTCGTCGCCCGTTTGCCTTTCGGTCCTTCAGCCCTGTCTAAAATGTTTAATTTTGGGAGAGTGAGATTCTAAAGAATCCCCGTAGTAACAAATCAATCATATAATGTACAATAATAATGCATGTAAGCAAATTATTAACCACAACAAGCAACTACAATGGCAGTTATAACGACAATGGTTAGTATGACACCTGTCATCCCTTACGATTGCTTACGCTGAATTGCTCACGTTGCATTGCATCACAACAATCCACACAATACATTTCACCACAGCTGGGATTCATATAATGCATTTCATATACAAGCCATACAGGCAAGATACATACAGCCCACGGCTGGATTCACAAACGCCGCCCCACGGGTCTGATTCACAATATCTATGTCGATTATGACGGCAGTTCAACGGCCAACCTAGAGATGACCACCGTCAATCCTTACACGGCTCACGCTGACCTGCTCATGCCGTAATGGACCATGGCACACATTTCACAAATTCAACGATAAGTTATGCATGCCAAAACATCATACATAATATGAGAGAAGAGTCACTACCTTGATCCTTCCGGGCGTACTCTGGCACTGGTCTCTCCCACCTAGGGCAAATATCGTATCCTAGAATCATGATTAGGGACAAAGAGTTATATTCTATTCCAAGACTTAATTAACTTGAAACACTTAATTTTGGTTATCATAATTGACCCTTAAGAGGCCACAAATGCCTCTAATAAAAGCCCTAAAATGTTGGAAAACAATAGGTTAGAGATCTCCTTTCGAAAACTCAAAGTGCTGGAACACAGGGGTTGGCCGCGGCCAGAATCAGGCCAAAAAGGTTTGGGCCACGACCAGCCACCTTGGGCCGTGGCCAAGAAATCCGCTGATTCTTGGCTGAACTTCCAAAATTCATAACTAATCCTAGAAAAATCAAAACGGGGTGATTCCAAAGCCAAATGAAAGGTATATAAGTCCTCTTTCAAGGAAAAATATAGCCCTTTACTGTAAATCACTAGACAAATACAGAATCATCAAAAACTACACACTATTCCAAAACGGAGTTCTGTTTCAATCCCAAACTTTGGACAACCATATCTCATAGAATACTAAATGAAATGACACAAAATATATGTCCATTTTGAAGCTTGCGATGTGAAATTTAAGAATGGAAAGTTTCATAATTTTCCAACACCATTTGGTCATTCAAAACGCTCATTCAAACTGACAGCGAAAAACAGAGCTCAAACAAGACAGATTTCCAACTTTTCCCAAGTGATCCAAATGAATCCAAAATCAACAACCAAGCTTATTCCCACACAAAATCACTCAAGGAATCCAATGGAAATGTCAAAATCACCAAAATCCTATTCCATTATCATGCTTTGGTTTTGGGTAACATTAAACACCAAACTCTCAAAATCTCCAAACTTTACAATTTCAAACCCAATCAATTCTATCTATCCAAAATGCATTCCAAACATACAAATTCCATATCAAACACATACCAAACTCCCAATGGCCCTCATTTTCAAAAATGGGCCAAAAATTCCAGAAAATTCAAACTTAACCAATGGCTACAAAACCTATATAGAAAGGTTTGTCTTACTCACCTCTATAACTTTTCCAAAGGAGTTTCTTGATTCACCCAAGTCAAGAATTTCGTAAGAGCTCAAACACCATCAAATGGACAAACTAACCATGAAAATGAAGCTCTCAAGACAAGGAACAAGTTTGTAGAAGAGCATTTTTCCATTAGAGGCCATTAAGAGGGTCAAATGGCTTACCTTTTACCAAGCTTCTTCTTCTTCTTCTTCTTCTGCAGAAATGGAGGACGCATGAGAGAGGAAAATGAGAGAGAGGGAGAAGGTTGAAGATGAAATGATCACTCCTCATCCCCATGCCTTCTATGTCAGCGAAAATGAGAGGGAAGGAGAGAGAAGAAATGATTTAATAATGCCCTATTTGACTTTTCTTACCTCCTCTCTAACCAATTTGCCATGTGTCAGAATTTCATTGGTTCTCATAAGGAAATCAACCAATTAATCACCTTAATCCCTCCATTAGCCATTCTAATTACATTTCTCATTTCTCTCATAGTTAGTAATTAATTTCTCCATTAATTACCAACTCATGGCCAATAATTCCATTCTTCCAATTTTTCAATAATTATGACATATTAATTAATATTGCCATTAAACACATAATAATTCAATTTAAATTCATAATTATCCACAATAATCATGATTTGCCCTTAATCAAAAATTGGGATACTACATACAATATAGAGAAGACATAGCTGCCATCATGACAAACTCTTTTGCCTCGTTATGCTTATGGAAACAATGACCAGGGATTTAGAAGATGTGAAGTTAAAAGCACAAATTTGTCTAGCTATATATGTTACACAGCTAGCAGATAGCAAGAGTAGCAAACAAACTCAGACTGGAGGAGTAATACCTTGAAACATAGTGATCAACCCCAAGGCTCTTTATGCAATATAACTTTAAGGAGTAGCAAACTAATTAACAAACAAATCTCACAAACTACATAACAATCTATATCTAACAACAACAACACTAATTATATGTACAATATATAGAACCACCACAAATGTATGTCCTACACAAACAACTAAAGACTTTACTTTGGTATACATTGAAGAAGATATCCAGTCAAAAAGTCTCTGATCATATTTATATCTTCATATAAGTAGGCATCTTCATTGTCAAAAATATGCAAATTAGAAAATAAGCTTAGATGAAATAATGAATCAAGTGAATGAATTGCCATTGAATTACAAAACCAAAAATATTATCCTCTGAGAATGAAGAAGCGATTACTTGTTCAAAATCTATCGTAATACCACTCTTAATGATGTTAAACATATAAAGTAAGACATAGTATCCACATTCCCAGCCACCAGGTTATTGAGGGCACTATAAATCAAAAGCAAATGGTTAAAATCAATAAATGCATATCTAAAACGACCATCAATCAAAAGAACTTGATTTGAAACTACGTACCTTTGAAAACAACCATTTCGGGTCTTTGCCACCTTTACGATCACGTGGCTCGCCAAGCACTCGATATGTCTTGCATGCCCCATCATTACAATGAAAATCAATAGAAATTAGAATAAGTCATTTAAGTCAAGAATCAAGAAGCAATGAAATACAAAAAATAACATGTGTTGAAGACATCTTTTGTTTCTTTGTCTAGCCTTTTACTCAAGGAATCAAAGCAGTAAACTATGTGGAACCAAGGACAGAGAACACACAAACTATAATAGTAACTATAATAACATATACAGATTAAAATGAAATTAGATTGCAATGCAATTACTTATTAAATATCTCAAATAGACAATTAAAATGCGTACCCTTGAACAATCGATGCTAGATAACAACGATAGTCATTTTCTCCCATTGTGAAGCCTGCATAGTGAGTCCTCTTTTGCACTATATTCCTATCCCTTGTCGTATTTGTAGGACTCAAGAATCCATATAAATCAACTCTTTGCATGTCAATGCATATACGACGGAAGAAGCTATAATAGAATTAAAATGATGAATGTATTAGCTAGTGAATATATGAAAGCAAAAAACCATTTAACTAAATGAAGGAAAAAATGGGAAATTAAAAACTTACAGGATTGCAAATTTGACCCATCCTGCATCTATCTCCTCCAACTTAATGAACTATTTAAGGTCATCTTTATCAATTGTGAAGGGATACTCTAATTTATGGCCCATAATCCTTAGAGGCTTATGCAAATCAATATGGCGAATGCCTTTATAGATATGCTACAGTCATGCTAAGAAGGGCCATTTTCCTACTTCCTGCTCGTTCTTTTAGAACATAAAAAAAACATATTGTTAGTAGAATGCCAATAGATCTCAAGTAAAAGTGAGGTTGTTCCATACTATTGGAGGTGTTGTCGTTGCTGAGCCCATAAGATATACAAGGCAAAGGATGAAAGATCCTCTCGCGTGAGCTATCGTGGCAACCTTGTCATCAGAAATAGGGATGGCTATACCTTCTTCCCCCTCTCAAACACACGTCACAGTCACCCTATATAAATGCTGTGGAATTTGTTGATGATGGTGGGTGGTACCTTGTATGTGAATGAGAGCATCTGCAACTACATGCAGCACTGGGGCATCCAAAGAGAGGATGACATGTTCTCCCTATGCTGGGTGAGAGAAGGGTCGCCAAGTTGTTCCTCTACCAGGTTGTAACTTCCTTTGGTGTTGTGGAAGGCCGGGGATGAATGGGTTATACGCTCGGTAGTTGCTATATGTGATTTAAACATCTTTATTATTTTAGCTTGTAGCTCAGGCTTCAGCTCAAGATGTAGCTTTAGCAATATCTCTTGTTAGAACTTGTCGCGAAGGTTGGCCTCGAGCTCTTGTGAAACTTCCTGGCGAATCTTTGCCATAAGCTCCCTACTGGGTTTAGCTTGTGATGAATAAGAATGTGAGGCTTGGCCAAAATACTTCACGATATGAACTCCCCTTACCTCTCCTCGAACATGACCATGGTGATCTGCCTTCCCAATCGTTGTTGATAAGATGTCCATCCGTCCACTTGTAGTGAACGAACCTTGGCTACTCTGATCTTCCAGTTCATCCTGCAGCATAAAAGTTATCGTAAATGAAAATTAAGCACTCCCAATATGAAAAAAAAAATTGTACTTATGCTCTAACTACTTACAATTCTTGCAGCAACATCAACAACAATTGGATTTACATACTTCCCACCCTTAATCCTCCCTGCTTTCCATTTTTTGTGACATGGAGGAGGTGGCAGGGCCTGGACCACAACGGAAGGATCTGATGTGGCTGCTTCCTTTAATTTCTCCAACTTTTCTACCATCATCTTTCACTTAAGCTTCTGATAGCCACCACGAGACATGCAATATTGATACTTATTAGCTACTTATCTCTCTGCATTTGCTGCACTTAATGCCTGTGAAAGGAAAACAATGAACACCAAATCAATAGTGTCAACTATATTTAAATATAATACTATGATGATAGAAATCTTACCAAAAAGTTTGGATCTTCTCGTGATGCCATAAACAACCTCCAGTCCTCTGGAGACAAATACGTATACTCCAGACATGGATCGTTAACCTTCAGGTCCCCTCGAATGTAATCTCATGTAAGCCTGTTCTTGAAATATTTCCATCATAGACGAACCTCCTGCATCTACTCCTTGTACATCACAACAGTGTTAGGGACATCATAGGTTTGCTGCAAGGTAAAAACATAAGTTAATTATTTTTTAAGCAATAGGAATAAAGATATATATGCAGATGTATTGAAACTTATATACCAAAAGTTGTTGCGAAATCAAGTCTTTGGCTTTTGGTGGAACCAACTTCCAATTATCATAGATAACGCGAACTTTGCTCCTACCCAAATAACCTAAGTAGCTAATGAAATGGTCTTCCTCCGGACCAATTGGTTTCAAATTGTCATCAAAGTCAATATGCAACCTCTCTTATTGATGGTGATGACGTGCTACCAATGGAGGAAATTTTGTACTGCCTTTAACCCTTCTTCTCGCAACGGGTTCAGGCCTATTCATTTTATTGTTCCTATCACTTTGTGAGTTACTAGAATTGTCCATATTCCTATAAGCACAAAAATCATTATCATATAGGTTAATAAATTGTAAGTAAATGAATAAACTAACTAGTTATAAAACAAACAGCACATATTACTATTTTCTAAGTTAAGCTCTTACTCTATATTGTTTCCCATGTTCCTTCACAATGATCATTTCTTATAACATATTCTTCATCGTCTACCAATTCTACTTCACTTGTTGTAGGTGGATTAATTGTGAAAGGTGGTGTGTCGTCAAGATTGAAGGTCGGATTACCATGCTTCTATTTTTTACTTTGAAGTATAATGGAAATGTTTTTATTTATAGGATATGTGACATAAAACACTTGTTTCACCTGGCTTGATAGAATGAAGGGCTCATCCCTATAACCTACTCTTTCAAGATCAGCTGAGACAAATCCAAATTGTTGATCTATTACTACAGCATTATTGCCAACCCACTTACATTTGAATAAAGCAACTTTGAACTTGTTGTAAGTGATTTCCTATATTTCTTCTATCACTCCATAATAGGCCATGTATGCTAATATGGGGTTTTTGTCTTTCGAAATAGAAAAGTGCACAGCTTCCGCTTCTACCATCACCCCATTATTTTGCATGGTACTTCTGTCATCTTGGTCTTTTATGTAGAAAGAATACCCGTTTATATCATAACCACTCCAAGTAATGATCTGAAACGAATGCCCCAAGGCTAGCCACTCTATTGTCTCAGACACACCAGTCTCATGCAAAACCTTTTCCTTAAACTACTCTATGAATGTCTTGTTTTGCTCAATAGCAATCTGCATGTTATTCTTCCTTAGATTCATATTCTTCAATCTCTTTCTGTGTTCATCTATGTACGGTTGAACTTCTGCCATGTTATTCAAGATATAAAAGTGTGCTTGCAACACCTCTTTACGAGGCATAGTCTTCACTTTCAATCCTTGTGTTCCCTTGCTTCTCCCTTCTTCATGTCGAGATTGTTCCTTCTTCCCTAATAGATAATTGCTGTAGAAGTCTATAGCCTCTTTAACTACATATCTTTCAACTATTGAGGCTTTTGGTCGATATGGATTTTTAGAATACCCTTTTAAGATCTTCATGTATCAATCGAAAGGGTACATCCACCTCAGGTAAACTGGATTGTGGAGTCTTACCTCCCTTACCAAATAGACCATTATATCAAAAAATGAAGGACGAAAGTGCATCTCTAGTTGGGAAAATATAATATAACCCTCAGCTTCCAGTTCATCCAGCTTTTTATTGTCAATGACTTTGTTACAGATAGCATTAAAGAAAACACAATCTTGTTACAGTGCTTCGAATTTCATCTTTCAAAATGCCTCTAATAGCTACTGGTAATAGTTGTTGCATTAGCACATGATAATCATGGGACTTCACTCCTACTAACTTCAAATCATCCATTGACACACACCTTCTCACATTCGAAGAATACCCTTGTGGCACCTTAATTTCATGCAAACACCCACACAAACTTGTTTTCTTCGCTTTTGATAGTGTATGTGCCGCTGACTCCATGTATGCCCTCCTACCATCATCTCTTAGCTGTGGATGTAACCGTTTTCTTATTCCCATATCAACAAGTTCTAGTCTTGCACTAATCCTATCCTTAGTAATCCTTAGTATGTGCAAAAGCATACTGACAAGGCTATCACAAACATTTTTCTCCACGTATATCACATCAATACTGTGTCTCACGTCAAGAATATGCCAATATGGAAGATCAAAGAAAATTGATCTCTTCTTCCATATGTTCTTCTTACCCTCAGTTTTTTGATTCTTACCGAATAAGACATTAATATGTTTGATCTGACTGTAAACTTCCTCTCTGGTTAATGTCTTTGGAGTCATTCTATGTTCCGGCAAGCCGTTAAAATGCTTTCTTTAACCTATGATACTAGTGGAACCTAGGAAGGAACCTCCTGTGACGAAGGTAGACCATTTTTCTTCCATATTTAAGTTGGTGGAAGTGAGTGTCTGCTTCACAGATCGGACATGCTTTGTGCCACTTCACACTGTACCCAGACAGGTTTCTGTACGTAGGGAATTCATTTATCGTGGTGAAAATTATTGCATGTAGCTTGAAGGACTTATGGTTATATCCATCAAATACATCTACGCCTTCCTCCCACAACTTCTTTAAGTCCTCAATCAAAGGTGCTGGTAGACATCGATATCATTTCCTGGCTGTTTTGGTCAAGAAATCATTATAGAAACCATCATATACTTGCATTTCATACAAAGCCAGGGAGGCAAGTTGTATATTATAAGGAGTACCGGCCATGCACTGTGTGTTCTATTAAGAGTTCTATACGGATTGATGCCATATATACAAAGCCCAAGCCGAAGGTTTCTCATTTCACTTCCAAATTCAGGGAACATTTCATCTATTTTCTTCCACTATGGAGAGTCAGCTGAGTGCCGAAGATATTTTCCGATAGATATTCTTTCATCCGAATGCCATCTTAATTTCTTTGCTTTTTGTGCAGTACCAAGAAAACGCTTAAAGTGCGGTATTATTAGAAGATACCACAAACTTTAAAAGGCTGCCTTTTAGTTGTCTCATCGCCACAACCACCATTTTTCTTCACTTTGTATCATGCAGTGTGACACTTAGGCAGTCACTCAGCCTTCATACTCATTTCTATACAGTACACAGTCATTAGGGCAATCGTGTATCTTTTTATACTCCATACCCATCATAGATAGGGTTTTCTTGGCCTCATATATACGATTTGGAAGTAGATTATCGTCTGGAAACATATCTCACAATAGTTCAAGCAGTAATGTAAAACTACTATCGGTTTACCCACAAGTTGCTTTTAAGTTAACCAAATGTAATGTTCCTGTCAGCCATGTGTACTTACTCCCAGGGAACAACGGTGTCCTGCATCACTCCGTAGGCTGTGATATTCACACAACTGCACAAAGGATTCTACCTCAATATCGTGAATCATTCTCTCCATTCTATCTTCATTTATGACATCCACAACTTCCTTCTTATGCGATGGACAATCAGTTACTTCCTCACCATGCTATATCCACCTTGTGTATTGAAGATTTATTCCATCACAAAGTAGGTGTTCCCTTATAACTTCAACATCACGTTTTCTCTAATTTAAACAATTGACATAAGGACAAAAATACATCCCATTTTTGGCTGGAGCATTCCTTTCAAGCAAATTCAATAAACTCTTCAACCCCATTCTCATATTCTTCACTTGTTCTCAAAACATTCATCCAACTATGATCCATTTTGTAACCCCCTCACTGTAATTATATCCGGATTATGAAATTTGAGTGAAATAGAGACCAATAAGACAAAAATAACATTTAAAATCCCTCACCTTCAAGATGGGGTGTCCAAAAAAAATAGTTCAAAATATAGTTCATATGGTCTCACATTCACCTTCGAATATAATTAGCTATGCATTTATATCACATAATAAATATCAGAGTTCATAACTAAAATCCTGGCAACCCCGGGCTACATGTATATATATACATTGGGTTTACGGTTACCCAAAATGGGGATTACATATCCAAAATTTTTATTTACATCTCATATACAAATGGTAATCCCAAGCCAACAATAGATAACCAACCCCCAACCAAATGTCTCTAAGAGATCCTAACCACTCCTGGTTGTCCGCTTCCCTTTTGAGCCATTTCCCTGTCTGAAATGTTAGTCATTGGAAAGAGTGAGATTCTAAAGAATTCCAGTAGTAACAAATCACTCATACAATATATAAACACAAAGCATGTAAGTTCATCATGTTCAGCAGCAACACTATAGTCATGGCTTGCACCACAACCGACAGCACTCACGGCTGTATCACAATGCTCTATGCCCACTTTTACGGTAAACACTATGCCAGCTGGCGCTGTAATCACTATGCCCACTTTCACGGTAAACACTATGCAGCAACATCATAAGGCTCAAAGTGTCATAAAGCTCCACAAAGCATCTCAAGGCATCACAAAGTAGTAGCAGCAACACAATGCATGATAGGCATACATACAATACATTTACACAAAGTATAAGAGAGTAGTCACTATCTGTATCTTTCCTGAAGTTCTTCAGCACAGTGGGCTCATGAGTCTAACAGATGTCAAATTGTCAAATCCTATAACCAAATTAGGGACAACAGATCAATCTCTTTTCCAAATGCTTATTTCTATAATACTCTAAGTTGGTTATCATTTAGGACGCTTTAGGTGGCTATTAGAGGCCTAACCATATGCCAAAAGGGTTGGAAGAAACTACCCTAAAGACCCCTTTTTGGAAGCAGAACACTGATTTTTGGCTAACTCACTCGAGTGAAGATGACCTCACTCAAGTGATAAGAGACTCGCACTCGAGTGAGAATAACTCTTACTCTCGAGTGTTTGACAGTGAGCAATTACCTCAGCTAGAAAGTGCTCACAATACTTGAGTATAAGGCTTTGTACTTGGGTGATGACTCCAAATCCACTCGAGTCCTGAAAGTGCAACACAGAAAGTGCATACCCGAGAGCATAAACAACTTCAGAGGAAAAAGCTCACTCGAGCCCAAACCTTGGCATTGGGTGAGAAGACTACACTTGCGCGTGTCAAAACACACTCTTGAACATTGACCAGTGAGTGACAACCTAAGACGCAGCCCTAAACAAGAACTCACACTTTCACTCGAGTGATCCCTTGCTCACTCAAGTGATCACCAACATCACTCATGGTTTAAGAAGTGCACTCGAGCTTCCTTCATAAAAACTCAGGCAAAACATAAAGAAGAAAGGGAAAACACACGACAGTACTCGAGTGAGATTCCCCCTCATTCAAGTGATGCTATCAGATTGCCAGATCATAGCAACTGACAGAAAATCCTAACTTTGCCAAAATTAATCCCAATGGTTCCCAAACTTCACACAAAACTTATTCCTACTTAAAATTGCCTAAGGAACACATTAATAGCCTCAAATCACACAAAATCCCATTCTAACCACAATTTAACTCTTAGGTCTCTAATTCACACATAATACCCAATTCCAATCAACACACTTCCAAAACTCAAAACTATATCTAATACTCAGATAGCTTTACATGAACCAATTCCAACATCATTCATCATGTAATTCATACATTCAAAAATGAACACAAACCAAGGTAAATTCTAGAATCTCTCAAACTTATCAAAAAATTACCACAAATATTCCAAAAAGTATTAAATCCTTACCTCTTCACTTTGCCAAAACCAGAACCTTGATTCTTAAACTTCCAATTTGCTCTAACACCCAAACTACCACCTTTCAAAATTTTGAAACCACTAAAATAGAGCTTTTAACACTATGAACAAGTTTAATGAAGAGAATTAGAGCATATTGAAACTATTACTCACCCAAAATTCAAGCTTTTTCTTTCTCTTTCTACCTTGATCGCCGGAAATAGGGGGATTAGGAAGGAGATGATGATAAAGCAACACATATTTTCCCTTCCCAAAGTTCACAATGAATAGGAGAGAGAAGAGAGAGAAAAAGTAGATGTTTGACTTTTAGCATAATCTATTGGCCCACAACATGACACTTGTCTTAATGTTGCTCACTCTTGCATGAGTTCACATAATCTCAAAGTATACAATTCCGCCCATTGACAATGAATCTCAACCATTGATCTCTAATCACCAATGAGTTTCCTATTTGGTAACTGACTAATCGGTCGGCAAATTTCCAAATTTACCATTTTGCCCTTGGTTTTCACTATGATTATTAAATCATCACTATGAATATTTACATCAAATCCATATCACATTTATTCAAAAGTGTCCAATTACACTAATTACAATAAATTTCGAAGTCATTAGCCCTTAATCTCAAATTGGGTCATTACACATTTTATTACCACTTATGCCATTCCCATTTACACTCAAGTTTAAATAATTGTCAATACTAGGAATTGCCTTTTACTATTTTGTTTTTCAAAATTTTGGTAGCATTTCCCCTTAAAAGTTGGACATCCCAAAATCAAAATAACAGATCATCTCAGCTTAATTTAAACGAAACTAAACTTTAGCTTCTAGCACTAAGCATAAATAGAACACACTTATACTTTAGCAACCAAATTATTAAATTAGATATGTACTATGAGTGAGATATGTGGGAATTTACAAATCAACTATGTGTATTTACAAGACATGTGGGAATTTATAAGACCATCTCGGCCATATATAAGACAAGGGCCTAAATGTCCTTTCAAAAAAATAATTTCTATTTAGACCTAAGGGTACAATGAAGTTTCAGAAAGTTTTAGAAATTGTTTGAGAATAATTTTCTAGAGAAGGTGCAATGATATTTTCCCTATAGAAATTGAATAAACATGTCAAAGAGAATGACTTGTAGTTATGATTGCTGAAATGATATATAACATACTCCATCGGATTTTCATCTTGGGATATATATATATGGTTGATGGGTCATTTATAGGCATATTGCTTATGAGTGAGAGAGGGAAAAAAGGAAAATTTTAATTATTTTTGAATGAATTATGAAGGAATATAATCAGGTGTGTGTGTGTAGAGAGAGAGAGAGAGAGAGAGAGTTTGGTGTTGTTGTAGTTGTAAGTGGAGGGGCACATGATCATTGGAATGATTACATGCCTTGAAATATCTCTGTAAATATACTCTCCATTCCCTCTCTCCCCATTATCCTCTTCCTATCGATCCCATTGTGCTTCTAAGCATGCACGCATAATTATATATATATATATATCTATATATTCATCATTAATATCTAATACTACTGACTCATCTAGCTAGATTCGAACATTGTTGAGACGCCAATACATAAATATTATTCTCCCAACGTTACACTCACACATCATTCATAAAAATTAAATTAGAAATCCTTGTTCATGAAATATATCATTATATTATATATATATATCTAGTCCCTTCTACTTAATCTAACTGTTACTATTACTGGTGTGTGTATATATATAAATATTCCAGATTCTTTAGCCATTCTACACCTTGCAAGCCATTCGTAGTCACACTTTAATTTATTCTTTTAATCACCAATTAAACTCAATATTTTGCAATTGAGGACAACAAAGTTAAGCTCAACAATAGTCAATTTCAAGTCAAACTTTAAAGTCATAGTAGGGAAATTAGTCTATAAATTTAATAGCAAGTAAGGTGTACAAGTCCAGCACAAGTCAAACTTTAAATTCACAGATCATGTTGACAACCATTGTCTTAGCAAGTATACCACCAAAATAGCAAAGATAAAGCTCAAGCACAAATCACACTTAAATTCCAGCCAAGAATCAAATGCATTTTGCTACTCATTCACAAGTTTAGTTAGCTAACCTGTAGCTGAAACTTTAGAGGGAGATGACCCACGGTAGTAAGAGGGAGGACAATGGTGGTGAGAATGAGAGAAAACAGTGCAAACCTAGAGTAAAGACGGTGATTAGCAGGCACGCTTTGGATGAAATAAAGGGCAAGATAGAGGACCTATAAGAAACAGGGGATAGCCGTATAGAAAGATTTGGAGAAAGAAGAAAAATGAGAAGGGGAGAGGAGAGCATAAAGATGATGGGGATGACGGAAGTGAAGATGGGAGGAGTACTGAGGAAGAGTAAAGTAGAGGAGCTTTAGGCGTCCCTAGTGAATATTGGGGACCCTAAAGACAATTTTCTAACACATCACATGCACCCGTCATGTCGACCAGTGCATGTGATCCATCTTTAGACGTCCCCAACCCAGCCGGGAACCTCTAAAGCTACCTTTAGACGTCCCTAACAGGGTTAGGGAGGTCTAAAGCTTAACATTTGACATCCCCATACCATCTGGGGATGTCTAAATATTACCATTAGACGTCCCCAACTACTCTGGGATGTCTAAAGCTTATATTTTTTTTCTTTCTGTATGTCAGATTCAGGGGTCTTTAGATGTGCCCATTTTTATTGGGGACATCTAAAACACTTCCTGGCATCTTTTGGCAAGAAATTCAATTATTTTTGACGTGCAAACCTTTCCAATTTTCCCTATTATTACATATATGCCACCCGCCTATATTTTGGGCTTCCCTTTTCTAAAAAGGGACGTCCTTTAGGGTAGTTGTAGGTATATTCTATAGTAGTGTCTGTGGTAGTGTTGTACTAACACACCACGAGCTTGCTAATCTTAGAAGCATAGTGAAACACTCAAAAGGACTTCTGGGGACTAGACGTAGGTCAAGTGATTAGACTGAACTGGTATAAATGTTATGTCTATTTCTTATATATCTTTCGATGATTTCTCTCCAACTCTATTCTCTTCATTAAGTTTGTTTAGTTTAAATTTTTAAATATCACCCAATTCACCCCTTTCTTAGGTGAAAGGCTAGAACTAACAAGAATTATGTGCTATGAAGTCATTGAATGGAACCTTTTGGTCGACATCATATCTAAATATTTAATTATTGATAGAGTACAATGATGTCATACAATCTATATAGCTGACTCTACCTAATTGGATAAAGGCTTGTTATTGTTGTTGTTGTTGTAGGCATAAACTATTTTTTTTGTTGATATAATGTGACTTATTTTAAATAACCATGTGCATTAAATAAAAATATTTATTTTGAATTGGGGGAGCTACCCCTACTAATTGAGTTCAATAATATTTAAATTTGACCAAATTATATTAGATGTAAAAATGTATAACAATAATTATTTAGAGTTGTACATATGTATTAAAACTTGTATGGTAAGTATTATGATTTATGAGGTATTAATAATTTTTTAACATAATTATGTCAAGTACTATATGTATAATCTTATTTCAATTTTTGTATTGTCTTAAGCATAATTTATTATGTTAGTAAAAATTTGATTGTAAATTAAATAATTATATTAAATTGTTTTAGTCTTGCGCTTTCTAATACTTGAAATGCTTATATTCTTATTAATAGAGGTGATCTCTTAAGTTTTACGTACTGACCTACAATATAAGCTTACAGTTTTATTACAAGTTTCTTATTTTTTTTAGTTGAATATATTTTCCATTATTATATAAATTGAAGAAAGCAATGACATACAGAGTCTAACAAAATCCATAGTTTAAATAAAAATCACTGAAAGAGAAAACATTGCTAAGTCAAACAACCACGGGAGGGCACACCTTCCTTTGCATAGAGACTTTTAAGAAGTCAGCCACAATTCCCTTCACTTAAAAGAGAAAGGAAAAAATTAAGATAATTATAATATGATGAAGCTAGAGCTAACAAGGTTTACAGTCAACGCTGCAAAAAAGGCTTTTTGCGTCAATTAAAAAGAGCTTTTAACATTGGTTATATGAGGGAAATTAAATGGAGCGACGTAGTTTGTGTTCAAAATTTTCATTTTGTTTTGTAAATGTAGGGGCAAAGCCTGTTAATTAGCCAAAAATCTGGTGCCTAATTCCTACCCTTGTAGGGTCATCTTGCAAAATATTATATGCAAAGTTCGAAGGAGTGATCTAAATGGACCTTGCAGATACCTGTTTCATGCTTAACTTAGCTAGATGGTCAACACATTTGTTAGCTTCATGATTGATGTGAGTTATTGTTACGTCCCAATCCTAAGCCAACATTTCAATAGTTTCTTTGAACACCTGAAAATTTCCCTCAATGGTTAGGTTTGAGTTGATAGCTTCTATAACTTGTATAGTATCACTTTCTACTTCTTCATGTTGTAAGCCCATTGACCAGCTCATCTTCAAGCCTTCCAACATACCCCAAGCTTTTACACTTACATTATCACATGTTTTGAGACTAACAGAAAAGCCTCGAATCCATTCTCCCTTAGCGCCTCTAATTACTCCACCACAGCTCATCACTTCCTCCTCCAAGCACATGCCATTAGAATTCAGTTTACACCAATTTTTTTTGGCATCTTCCAACTCACCTTTTCAATTTGCTTTTTCAATTCTCGAGATGTATCACCAACTAATCTTAGGTTATACTTTTCTAGACACTAATTAATCAAAGTGGTTTGACCATTGGAACTTCTTGTTGCACTTCCGTCTTGAATATTATTGTTTTGTTAATCCAGTTGAACTAGTCATCACCAAAGAAGGCTACCTTCTTTGCTGCCGGCATTAATCTTCACAAGATTGTCGTTGCCCATAGGCAATCTCTGGAAGTAGGAAGAACATCTTTAGTTCTAACTTTACAGATGCCACATAGAGTACTACCACTCTCTAACTTGTATGTTACTGAGCTTGTTGCAAGTCTTTTATGGCATGCTCTCCACAAAAACACCCTAGCTCTCTTGGGAACCTTAAGTCTCCAGATTATTCTCAAAAGTTCCTTCCAATAAAAAATCAGGTGTTTGTCTAATATTCACAAGTATTGGAAAAGCTTTTTCAAGTCAAAACCAACATATATTTTTAAACAACCACGACTACAATAGATATAATAAATGTCGCTTATTTTTATGAATACTATGACACTTCCCAAGCACCATAGCTTCTAGCACCGTAAAAGTAAGCTACGACGCTTCTTGAATTTCTGAAAGTCTATAGCTTGTGTTTTTTTAAGGGCCTCCTATGGTGCTTGTGAGGAGAAGCGTCGTAGGAGGTATTTACCCTCCTACGGCATTTCTCCTCAGAAGCGCCGTCATATGTAATAAATTTTTTTTATTATTTTATATAATTGTTTGCTTGAACTCAACCAATTAAAATCCAAAACAATTTACAATACGAATAGAAAAAAAGTAAACCAAATCAAAATGAAATAAAACATACCTAATTCATAAAATAATGTACTATATATATATGTAATTACAATTAATGTAATTGTACAATGTACTAATTTTAAGTGAATAAACAACATGAGAATAGGCAAAGAAACATCCTAACGTATGTACCTAAATATTAACTAATTGCCTGACCATATATTCACACTATTCTTCAATGATTTCATCCACTTGTTCGTCAGTCAATTGGGCACAACGTTGATATTCATAATACTACATAAAAATCACACACAAAATGAATTAAACTAAGTATTATTATATTTGTAAGCTCAAAAATTAAAAACCTTGCAATATATAGGAAGTTCAAGAAGATAGAGTTGACACTTCAAATAAATATCTGAAAAAATTATGAGCACACATATATGATAGATCATGACAGATTTTCACTAAAAAAACTAAACCAAATATTGAGGAAAAAAACACTTACATGCTAGGGAGATTTTGAAAGAGGCGGAGACAAGAAAAAAATATGGGAGAGGAAGATTTGTATTGCAACAAAGTTGTGGAAAATGAAGGAGCTATAGAGAGAACGCAGGAAGATGAAAATGAAAATGAAAACAGCGGGGTAAAATTTAAATAGCAGATTGTAAAGAAGCTATAATATTTTTTATCAAAGCACCATAGCTTCTTAATTAAAAAAAACATCTAAAAAATGTTAAATATATTCAAGGTACCACATGGTACCTTAAAATATTCAAGGCACCCACGTGGTGCCTTGCAAGGCACCAGGTGCCTTGAATATCCAAGGCACCTGGTGCCTTATATATATTCAAAGGCCACCTTGAATATTCAAGGTGACCTTTGAATAATTAGCCTTAGCCAGCGATTTATTATAGAGCATTGGCTAAGGCCAATATTTGCCTTCATCAGTGCTCTGCTAAGGCCCCTAAATTTTCCTTAGCTAGCACTTTATAATAGAGCGTTGGCTATAAGGCCTACTTAAGGCCAGCTTTGGCCGACGCTTCATAATCAAGCACTAGCTAAGGGCCAATTTTGTTTTAGGAACCCAAGAACGAAGCAGGTGATTTCTTTTTTGACTTACTACGACATGAGATTCTGAATAATAATATCTTTTTGACTTACTCTCACCCTTATCTGGAACTTTATTTTTAAGCGCTGGATAAGTTGTTTTCAAAATAAAAAAATGCTAAAAAATTAACCTAGCTGTGACGCTTTTTTAAGAAGCGCTATAGCTTGGGCTTTCATTTTTCTTAAATAAATGTTTTGTATGGCGCTTGTCTAGGAAAGTGCCACACAAGCCTAATACTAAGCTTTGGTGCTTATATTAGGAAGCGCCGTAGCTTCTAATCTTTTTTTAAAAAACTATTATCCACAGCACTTCTTTAAAGAAACGCCAAAAAAGAGGCTCCGTTAAATCCCTCTTTTGTAGTAGTGAACTCATTCAATCTCTTGCAATAAGCTAGAAATTATAGTCATTGAGCCACAAATTTATAATAATAATACTAGGTTAATAGATTAATCTCTTTTCTCTTAACAAACTATCCATTCAAGCATGAGTTTTAAGACTAGCTAGCATGACTTTATACAAGTTCTTAAACAAGATTATCTCTCTCAAGCATCATCTCATTTAGCAAAACAACCAAGTGGTGGTTAAGAACTTTGAGGCATTAAGCATATAATAAAATCAACACAATACCTTATTAGATACTAGAAAAGAGAGAATAAAAAAGTCTCAATACATATAGAGGTTCAAAGTAATCCTAGAATGAAAGTTTTGTAGCTCATGTTCATGAAATAGGCACAAATACAACCCATAAATACAACCATATCATAAAAATGAGTGACAAAAAGGGAAGGAATAAGCAAAAACAAGTGAAATGGGCCTGAATCTCTTCAAATCTCCAATCTCCTACTTGAATCTCCTCCAAAGACCTCAAACCATTGTAGAGAATGCTCTAAAATTGCCCCAAAGTTACCCAGGAAGCCAAGAATCTTGCTATTATTCAAGCTTTTTAGTATGTAAAGCCCTAGAATCAGTTTTAGCATCAAAATGTATAGCTTTACTAATTCCCGTCGGTTGCGGCCAAGGCTTATCTTAGCTACAGCCAAGAGCTTTCTGGATATGTCTTTGGCAGAGGCCAAGAACTCTCTGTCTCATCTTTGGCTGAGGCCAGAAAGTGCATTGGTTGAGGACGAAGGCTCCTCTTCTTCTTATCTCATCTTTTCTTGCCATGCCATGGCATCTTGACTTTCTAAAATCCATTCCAACTTCTCAAGCTTTGATTTGAGCTTTAAATAGCTTTATATATAGCTTAAATTATAAGCTATGAAAACAAGAAATTCTATGAAAGTCAAAGTTGATGAAATATAACAGAGAGTAAAACACACCCCCAAACTTGAACTTTTGCTCGTCCTTGAGTAAACAAGTGATGAAAGAGATAGCTCAATCAATTATTTAATTAGTATACATGCATGGTGGTTTCCTTATTGGTAGCTCAAGATGATATATTCTATAGGAAAACAATGGAATAGAGTAGAATGCAAGGTTCGCAATCTATAATAGGTTTCCAAACAATTTCCAAAATATGTATGTGGTTGAGGAGAGTCATATGACAATTCTCCTATAGTTATCAAGATCAAATGCAACACTTCAACATGTATAAAGCAACCTTAACATTAGGCCTTCATATGCCTATGTTTCCCTCTCTCGCACTCTACAAAAAGATCATTCCACACAATTTCAAAAGATCAATGTGACTTCATAAGCTTCTAACATGGCCAAGGGTTAGCTAATTTTAAAGAATAAGACAAAGGGGTTCCGGACAAAAAATCTTGAGATAAATGATTGTACATACTTTCAACTCTAGCTTTGCCATACAAAATTTTCTTTTAAGAAAATACACATCCCCCCAAACTTATCTTAAACTGACTCTTTGTACTCCAAGTCTTATTGGAATTGAACTTTTTTTTCTCTTTTTCATTTTTTTTCTGTTTTTTTTCATTTTTTACAAAACTAAAATTGAATAGACTCACTACTAAGAAAAAGGCCTATAAGACTGCCATATCTAGACATAAATAGGCCAGATAGTTTAAAAACTAGGGTTAAGATGTAGTTTAACAACGAAGTTTTGTTCTAGGGGCGTCTGGCATAATTATGTTTTGGAAGAGACAAAATAACAAGGAACAATTAAAAAGAGTGTAAATTTAACAAAACTGTTAAATTTGACCTAATGTAACGGTCCATCCCCTGTCGGTAAGCCCAATTCAGGCCCAAGGGATATGGTTCCGACCTTGTCGGTAAGACCTCCAGGCCTAAGGTAGGATATCTACACACCCTAGGTGTATTTTTTTCGCCTCCCCAACTCTCGAACACTTGACTTGGGGGTAATGATTAAAATTTTTATTTCTAATTTTTATTTTGATATTGAATGTCTCTTATTTCTAAATATGTTAATCTTAACTATCATTTATTTATTTTTGTATATATAATTATATAAGACATACCCGCACACACCCATACTCACACACCTACACACACACATGTATACATATATACATATATATATATATATATGTATATATATAATATTAGTAAATCATATTATTGTGATTATATTCAAACCAGTTGTAGTGGCACAAGGTCTAAATATGTTAATAAAAACTTTCATTTAATTCTTGACTGGTTTAAATGTCATTTAATCTTTTAACATTCACTTTTCATTTAGCCCAGTTAAAATAAACATCCGGTTCCATTATTATTATTTAGACGTGTTAGAAGATGACCAGTCTAAATACATAACATTTCAACTTCCAATGCATATTATAATGTCTTGTCAGAAACATTTGAAGTTTCCAGCCATTAGTCCTGGTTATAAATACCAAGGTGCCTTTAGTTCTGAAGGTCAAATTCAAAAGTCTGTTTCAACATCTCTCTTTCTTCTTTAAGTAGTTCGTCTTCGTAGCCCCCTTCGCCTCTGACCTAGTTGGAATTTGCTAAGGCCATCTTTTGCCTTTAGTGTTAGAGCAAGCATTTCACCCAAGAGGGGAGGGGTGAATTGGATGATCTTAAAAATTTCGTCGCAAATATAAAATTTGACGTTGAAATTAAAACAGGAAAGAGTAAGGAGAAATATCACCAAAGTGTACACCGGGAGTTATACTGGTTCAGCCACAACCACTTTGACCTACGTCCAGTCCTCAGAGCTTCTCTGAGAGTTTCACTATAACTTCCAAGATTCAGTGGGTTCTTGGCACCTTAGTACAAGTAAGTTCCTTCGCCTGGACACTCACTCCCCCTTACAAGTTGTAATCCAATCCCAACTCAAGGTTCCATAACCTTAAGTTACCTCAATAACAAATATTGAGTTTGAATGAAATATCTCTTTCACAGAGTGAATAAGAATCACTGAAGCATAGAATTACAAGTATAATGTAAAACAGAGTAATGAACTTGATGATACGTTCGTGAGTGTGTTCTTTTTCTCTTCTCTGTTTAGATGTTCCCATATATATAGATACGTTCGTAATGATTGCAGGAACATATTTCTTCATGTCCGTTGGAGCGTGCACAGCCACTATTGACTTTCCCAGTATTTGAAAAACATATGTTTGCGGTAGGTGGCAGTCGATGACATTTGAGCGTTGCTTTTGACTTTCCTTATTTGGTAAGATCTCTTCATTGTTTATCTGTGGAAATGCAAAGAATACTAATATAATGAAAAGTTAATCAAATAGGAAACAAAACAATGAACGTTGGAATGATTTCAAAATTTCTGGGTTTCCATACTCGAGTAGCTACTCGAGTATTCATTAAAGTTTACTCAAGTACTTACTCGAGTATCATCGTGAATTCTTTAATGGACTGCAAGTCACTAAACAATTATAAGATTACTCGGGTAGTGCATGGAATAATCAAAATATCAAACCTTTGGAAATGCTTGTTTACTCGGGTACCTACTCGAGTAATGCACTCTTTTCTTCATAGGTTACTGGGGTACTAACTCGAGTAAACCTTCAAATAAACTTATGTTACTCGATGCTTTACTCCAGTAATATTTGCAGGATTTCAAGGCTGAGAGCACTTCAAGTTTGATTACCTTGTTACTTGAATACATACTCGAGTAAACTTACTTTTTGTGCATCACTTACTCGGGTAATGACTTGAGGTTTTCCTTCAAACATAACATTGCATACTCAAGTACATACTCTAGTAATCCACTTAAAAAGAATCATTAAATCCTTGCATACTAGAGTAATGACTCGAGGAAAGTGAGATAAAATGAAATCAAGTTTATCGAGTACTACCTTCAAGTTTTTACTTACCTCAGTGCGTTACTCGAGTAGCTACTCAAGTAACATTGGCAGTGGTACAAAGTGCTGAGAGCAACACATTTTCTGAAACAGAGTAACTCGATTACATACTCGAGTATCATTGGCAGGCCGAGAGCAACTTGAAAACTTTTACACTTTTACTCGAGTACTTACTCGAGTAACGTTGGCAGGTTACTGGAAGGTATCTCTGGGAACTTCAAGTTTTGTCTCATTACTCGAGTACATACTTGAGTAATGCCTTAGAAAACTTGCTTCTCATCAAGTTTCTCAGCTTTTTCTTTTGGCCTTTCTTCATTACTCTAATGCTTACTTCAAGTGACGCTTTTCCCTGTTATTACTTTGTTCAAACTTATTTATTACACAAGACTTTTTCATCTCATTCTTTGTTATCATCAAAACATGAGATCTAACATTCTCCCCCTTTTTGATGATGACAAAACTTGGTGATTTTGAACAAGATTTTTGAAAGTAAGTTCTCAAATAAACACATCTTGAATTCAATGATAAAATTTGAAAACCTTGTTAAGTTTATATTCAAAATGATTTGAAAAGGATTGAGATTATAACATATTCACCTTGCATACACAATAAACTATTAGTCCAACAATGTATCATAATTTAAAGCTTACATGGACTTGAAATGAAATCATAACTTAAATAAACTTGCATTAAACTTAAAGATTGTATTACAAGATAACAAAATAAAAACTTGACGAGTTCAAATATTCAAAAGACTCCCTAAAATCCCATGTACACCCATATACCTAAAAAGACTCAGAGACTTCAACAAAATCACTCTCAAGTTCTTCTCCCCCTTTTTGTCTTTATCATTCAAGAGGAGGATCGAAAGGCTTGACCACGGAAATAGGCTTCACTGGAAGAACTAAGCCATCATCTGAATTAGAAGAGTCAAAAGGGCTAGAAGAGACTGGTTCAGGAAGATGAAGTGGAGGAATATGGATGTCATCTTTGGGAGGAATAGGAGGAGACTGGTAGACAACCATAGTAGAGGTCTCAACCTCTGGAGTGGTCTCAACCTCTGGAGTATGATGTTCAGAGGAGGAGGAGGGAGATATTTCCTCAGTGTGGGTTGGAGATGGAATAGGTTTAGGAGCGAGCTCAGGCTGAGGTATGGAAGGTGAATCATCAAGGATGATATGAATGGTCTCATTGGTGTCGGGATTATCCACCGAGTACATGATATCTTTGGGTTGTGCCTCAGGTGGACTAGAGACCGGAGGGATAGAAGGCTCAGCCTCAGTGTGAGGAATATCAGAAGGGGGGTTCTCTGGAGGTGGTGGTGGTGCAGAAGAAGATGGACCGGCAGAAGGCCAGGACCCAATGAATCCAAATGTGCCAGGATCAATCTCAGTGTCTCACCCTGGGCACGTTGCTCAGCTAGAAACTCCTCGTGCCTCTTTTCCATTTTCTCAACCAACACTCCCATTTTGTAGTTCATGTTGGTAATCAATTCAGCATTTGTGTTGGCAATATCAACATGGAATCCTCAGAGCATATTCTCTATGAAATGCTGAAGTGTGGCATTGAGGAAGAAGGGTGATGATGTGGTGGCAGCTGGAGCCGATGACTGAGTGTCATCCATTTTACTGGTCTCGGTCTCAGTAGTCTTCTTCTTCTTCTTTGACCTAGACTCCAGAGGGCTTTTAAGAGGAATGTCAATATTCAACTTTCCAATTTGGTTTCTCCCAACCGGAGTCATCCTCTCAATAGGTTCCTTGCTATCCAAATACCATATCTTATTCTCTTTCAGAATAAGTGACACTATTTGAGGATATGGCATTGGTGTGGTAGCCTTCCCATCTACTCTGTATCTTTTCATCTCAGAAAAGATATACTCTCCCAAGTCCTTCTGTTCCTTCAAGAGAAGTGAAGCAAACCACCTAAAGTCCCTATCAGAGAAGTGGGCATAGTTGTTGGCCTTGTTCACGAGGGATCTAGAGTAGATGTACCATAGAACCCTATGATGATCACACATATCACTCGGTTTGAAAGTTAAAGGGCCAACTAACTCACCGGGTTTAAGGACAGAAAATATTTGGTTTGGTTCAAGTTGGGAGTAAATATCATCTGGGGGGTTCTCTATCCCTAACCACATGTTTATCCTAGAGGGTGAAATAAGAATCTTTTGCCTTCTCACAATGGTGGTTATCTCTTCCTTAGCTGAGGTTCTGTTTGGCTAGTATCTCAAGATTACAGTAAAAGTGTGTGATCACTTTTGTGCAAAAAGGTAATCTAATCGAAAGCCAAGGCATAAAAGGATCTAAATATGCACTAAGGTCATGCTTCAATACCTCCTGAAGTAACTTGAGGTCTACATAATGTGTCTTGCATACTTTCCTCCTGGAGAACTGAGATAGATACTTTAGGGATTCCACTAGCTTGTTGACATTGAACCCCTTTGGAGGATTGGTGATTTCCTCTTCTGGCAATTTTGATTTCTTTGAAGATTGACCCTTCTCCATTTGATCTATGATGTTTGCCATAGCCTTAGCCACATTCTTATCATACTTAGGCTTTTTAGTAGGCTTTGGTGTGAAAGAAGGGGTAGAGGAATCAGAGGGAGGAGGTGAGGGAGATTTGGCACTCTTGCCTCTCCCGGTAGATGTACTCTTTTTGGATTGAGCCCTTGTAGCTATAGGCTCTTTGATCACAACCCCTTTTGGTTTTGGTTGAGGTTGAGGTTGAGGTTGGATTTTGGCTTTCGATCTCGGGGTAAGTTTTCTTCTCTTTTTGGGAGGAGAAGAAAGAGGATCAGGGTGTTGTTGTGATTTAGAGGAATTTGTGAAATTGAGATTCTTGGTTCTAACCATCTTGAAACACAGAAAATCTGGAAATCTCAGAGAAAAGAGAGTCACAGTCGTGAGTTAGGGCACTGAGAATCTGAGAAGAATAGGAAGTTTTTGGGGTTGAAATTTGTTGGGTTTTGACGGAAATGATGCAAGGAATCGATTGTGAAAAATTTGTGAGAGTGTATAGTGATTTACTCGAGGAGATTTTGTAGAAATGACCGAGTTTGCGACAGATAAAGACCTAAAACCTGACGTTACTCGAGGCCTGACTCGAGTAATCTTCAAGTTTACTCGAGGCCTTACTCGAGTAATCTTTAAGTTTACTCAAGGCCTTACTGAGTGATCATACAAAAAATCTCTAAAATCATTCATTTAAATTGCGTACCTGGCATGAATAATATTGTAATTATCCATGATTGTTCCCTCGATCATTTATAACTAATTTGAAGCAGATTTGGATCATTTTTCATCAAATTAGAAATCTGGACTTGCAGTTACTCGGGTAAGCTTCAAGTTTACTCGAGGCTCGCCTCGGGTAACCTGTCTTTTCACTTCTGACTGTTCATTTCTTAATAACTCAACCTTTTATTCAAATTCCAAGTAACTTGATCCATTACTTCCAGTTTTGAAGGCCATTACTCTAGTAGTTACTCGAGTAAGGTGCTTCTTTACTTCAAGTTGTTCCTCGGGTAATGCTTCTCTGTTAGTCATAACTTCAAGTTGGTACTCCAGTAAAGGTGTCCTCTGATCACCTCTATTTTTGTTTCTCAAAATAGAGTTTCAATCTTCCTGCAAAACAAGTTTCTATATACGCCGATGCTTAAGTTAGTAATCATCAAAACTTTAATAAATGACTTCATCTAATATTATGAGAGACTGAAATAACTTACAACTCATTGGGATTTACCATTCCCAATTCTCTTCTAATGTATAGAAATTGATCTTTTGTAAGGGGTTTTGTGAAAATATCAGCTAATTGAAGATGAGTAGGAATGAATATCACTTTCACATCTTTCTTTTGAACATGATCTCTGATAAAGTGATATCTGACATCGATATGCTTGGTTCTAGAGTGTCGAACTGGATTCTTTGCCAAGCTTATCGTACGAGTATTGTCACAATAGATTGGTATTTCTTTGAGATAAATACCAAGATCTTGTAGTAGTTGTTTTAACCATATTACATGTGCACAACAACTTGAAACTGCAACATATTCGGCTTCTGTTGACGAAAGAGACACTGTATTTTGTTTCTTGCTGAATCATGATACAAGAGATCCTCCAAGAAATTGTCCTTGTCCACTGGTGCTCTTTCTGTCTGTTTTGTATCCTCCATGATCTGAATCTGAATATGCAACAAGATATTCACTTCTTCCTTTGGGATACCACAGACCCAATTCGGGTGTGTCAGCAAGATATCTAAAGATTCGTTTGACCATTTCAGCATGTGATTCTTTTGGTGCCGATTGATATCTTGCACATATGCCAACACTAAATTGGATGTCTGGTCTACTTGCCGTGAGATAGAGTAATGATCCAATCATTCCTTTATACTTTGTGATGTTGTAGTCCTTTCCTTTGACATCAGCATCAAGCAACGTAGTTGAGCTCATAGGAGTGTCCGTGCCATTGCTTCATTCATTTCATACTTCTTCAACAATTCTTTCAAATACTTTGTTTGAGATATGAAGATTCCATTCTTTCTTTGTTTGATTTGCAAACCAAGAAAGAAATTGAATTCTCCCATCATTGACATCTCAAACTCTCCCTGCATTATCTCAGAAAATTCCTTACACAGAGATTCATTAGTAGCACCGAAAACAATGTCATCAACATATATTTGAACAATTAAAATATCATCACGTTTTCGTTTTATAAAAAGTGTTGTATCAACTTTTCCTCATACAAAACCTTGATCAATGAGAAATTTACTTAGCCTTTCATACCATGCTCTAGGAGCTTGTTTTAAACCATATAAAGCCTTTTTTAGTTTGAAAACATGGTCAGGTTTGGTAACATCCTCAAAACCTGGAGGTTGTTCTACATATACTTCTTCCATGATGTAACCATTTAGAAAAGCACTCTTTACATCCATTTGATAGAGTTTGAATCCTTTGATGCATGCAAAGGCTAAGAGTACGCGTATAGCTTCCAATCTAGCCACTGGAGCATACGTTTCCTCATAATCAATCCCTTCTTCCTGATTATAGCCTTTGGCCACCAACATTACCTTATTTCTAACAATAATTGCGGATTCATCAAGTTTGTTCTTGAATACCCATTTAGTTCCAATGATCGGATGATCCTTGGGTCGAGGTACCAAATCCCAAACTTGATTTCTCTCAAATTGGTTTAGTTCTTCTTGCATTGCTGTAACCCAATCATTGTCTGATAGGGCTTCATCAATGTTTGAAGGTTCAATTTCAGAAATGAATGCAGAAAAACTTACTTCATTGAAAATTCTATTTCTAGTTTTGATCCCTTCTTGCACATCTCCTATGACTTGATCTAAGGGATGACTTTTATTGTATTCCAGGCTTTAGGTTGACCGGAGATTGCTCTTCTTCCTTGGTTTCATCAACCTCTGGAATAAGAGTTTTAGAAATAGATTGACCATTTTCTTGATTTAAAACAACTTCCTATTCTTCATCAATGGTTTTCTCAGAGGATTCAAATTCATCAAATACAATGTGAATTGATTCTTCAATAATACATGTTCTTTTATTGTAAACTCTATATGCTTTACTTCGGTTAGAATATCCTAGGAAAATTCCTTCATCTGTTTTAGAATCAAATTTTCCTAAGTTATCTTTACTATTATTATGAATGAAACACTTACAACCGAAGATGTGTAGATGAGCAATGTTTGGCTTCCTTCCTTTGTATAACTCATAAGGTGTCTTTCCAAGTTTTGTTCTGATATAGGCCCTATTTGAAATATAGCATGCTGTACTTATAGCATCAGCCCATAACACTTGAGACACATTCTTTTCATTCAACATTGCTCTAGCCATTTCAGTAAGTACTCTATTCTTGCGTTCCACAACTCCATTTTGTTGAGGCATCCTTGGAGCAAAGAAATTGTGATCAATGCCATTAGTATCACGATATTCTTCAAAGGCTTGATTTTCAAATTCTCCACCATGATCAGTTCTAATACCTGCAATGGACATACCTTTCTCATTTTGCACTTTCTTGGCAAAAACAATAAACTCTTCAAAGGTTTCATCTTTTGATGATAGAAAAATAACCCATGTAAATCTAAAGAAATCATCAACAATGACCAATGAATATAAGTTTCCACCAAGACTCTATTCTTGCTGGGCCAACTAAATCCATATACAATATTGTAGTGGTCTATTTGTTGAAATCTTATTTTTCAATTTGAAAGATGATTTAGTTTGTTTACCCTTTTGACATGCGTCACAAATCAAGTCTTTTTGGAAAGTTACTTTGGGTAATCCAAGAACTAAATCCTTTTTGAGTAGTTTGCCTAATTGATGCATATTGACATGAGCCAATCTCTTATGCCATAGCCAACTTTCATCAGTATTACTCAGAAAAAAGTTTTCAGACTCATTTCTACTAATATCTAGAGTATAGCAGTTACCTTCCCTTTTTGCTCTGAGCTTAGCCTTGATATTCTTCTTATCAAGTTGTAAGTCATTCTTGTTGATAATTAAGCATTCTTCTGAGTCAAATATTACCCAGTTGTCTTTATCTGCACTTTGACTTACACTTAGCAAATTGTGACACAAGCCTTCAACATAATATACATCTTTGACTTGTATTCCTTTGTCATTTTTGATTTCACCAATTCCTACTATCTTTTCAGATTGATTTACTCTAAATTTTACCTTTCCACCTTCCTTAGGTTGCAATATGGTAAAACTTTCAAAATCTCTGGTCATATGTCTAGAGCATCCACTATCTATATACCACTTGCTATTTTTGGATGCTTTGAGACATACCTACAATCAAATGACTAGGTCTTAGGTACCCACATCTTTTTGGGTCCTGTTGGGTTAGTACAAATAATTTTCTGAACATATGAGCCTTTAGGTACCCATTTGTAGGTTCCTATTGTTGCTTTCTTCTTATGAATGCATGAAGATGTATAATGACCTTTTCTATTACAGTAATTATAAAATGCAAACGGATTCGATGTATGCACAGAATGCTGGAAATAATTCAAATATGACTTACCTCCTGCTTTCTTTCTTCCTTTCCTTTTGTCTGATTTTGGATCATATCCAATCCCAGATCGGTCATTTACAAATCGTTAAGCTTTTAAAATAACATTTAGCATCTCACTTCCTTGAGTAAATTTTTCAAGAGTTTTTATAAGATCAATGTTTTTCTTTTTCAAAGAAGACCAATTTTCACAATCCTTTTCTGAACTTTCTTTAAATTCAATTTCAAGAGCTTTGTTTTTCTTTTTGAAAACAATTAATTCTTTAACTACTTTGATGAATTCAGAATGTAAAGTATTATATTCAGAGAGTAATTCATTATAGGTAGGATCAGAATTATTTACCACCTCTTCTGTTTCTTCTTGAGCAACGAGACATATATTAGCTACTTCTTCCTCATCACTTTCTTTGTCAGAGGAACTATCACCCCATATAGCAGATACGAAGGCCTTCTTTTTGTTGAAGAATTTGCCTTTTCTCTTTTCTTTGCTCTTTTGATTCAGTTCTGGACATTCTAATTTGATATGTCCTGGTTTTCCATATTCGTAGCAAATGATATGATCTTTGCTGCTAGTTCCACCTTTTTGAAAGTGTTTGAATCCTTGTCCTTTCTTGTAGAACCTTCTGAATCATTTTATGATTAGTCCCATTTCATCATCATCAAACTCCTCATCCTCATCTTGATTCTCTTTTTTTACTTTTAGTGCTAGACCTTTCTTTTTCTTGTCACCAATGTCATCTAGTTCCTGTTTGAACTTTAGTTTGCTTTCATATTTAGAAAGACTTCCAAATAGAGAAGCAACTGATCTCATTGATTCTCCTTTTGCTTCTTCTATCGCAGTGACTTTGGCCTCCCATTCTTTAGAAAGAATTTTTAGAATCTTTCGTACTTGGGTATGCTGATCATAGACTTTCCTAAGAGCTGCAAGTTGATTAACAAGATGAGTATATCTAAGTTCAAATTCAGATATTGATTCACCTGATTTCATTCGAAGTAAATCGAATTCAATGACCAAGGTGTTGATTCGATTCTCCTTTATTCCCGAAGTTCCTTCATGAGCTATTTCCAGAGCTTCCCATATTTCCTTTGCTGTTGGAAGTGTGCAAATTCTAAAATACTCACTTTGACTCAAGGCACTTTGTAACATCAGAATTGCCTTGCTGTTGATAGTGATAAGTTTCTTGTCATTCTCATCATATTCCGCTAACATCTTGGGAATTTTCTAAGAATCTACAATCTTTGTAGGTTGATAGTTTCCACTCTCAATCACATCCCATAGCCCATATTCAGTAGCCATTACGAATACTCTGAACTTTGCTTTCCAGAAAGAAAAGTGTTCGCCACTAAAACCTGGACGTCTAGTGGTGGATGCACCGTCGAGAAGCATTCCTTCACCCATGCTTGCCATTGGATCCTTCTTAGGTTGTTATACCTTAACAAGAAGACCTACTCTCTGATACCAAATGTTAGAGCAAGTGTTTCACCTAAGAGGGGGTGAATTAGGTGATCTTAAAAATTTCGTTGCAAATATAAAATTTGGCGTTGAAATTAAAACAGGAAAGAGTAAGGAGAGATATCACCAAAGTGTACACCGGGAGTTATACTGGTTCGGCCACAACCACTTTGACCTACGTCCAGACCTCAGAGCTTCTCTGAGAGTTTTACTATAACTTCCAAGATTCAGTGGGTTCTTGGCACCTCAGTACAAGCAAGTTCCTTCGCCTGGACACTCGCTCCCCCTTACAAGTTGTAATCCAATCCCAACTCAAGGTTCCACAACCTTAAGTTACCTCAATAACAAATATTGAGTTTGAATGAAATATCTCTCTCACAGAGTGAATAAGAATCACTGAAGCATAGAATTACAAGTATAATGTAAAACAGAGTAATGAACTTGATGATACGTTCGTGAGTGTGTTCGTTTTCTCTTCTCTGTTTAGATGTTCCCATATATATAGATACGTTCGTAATGATTGTAGGAACATATTTCTTCATGTCCGTTGGAGCGTGCGTAGCCACTATTGACTTTCCCAGTATTTGAAAAACATATGTTTGCGGTAGGTGGCGGTCGATGACATTTGAGTGTTGCTTTTGACTTTCCTTATTTGGTAAGATCTCTTCATTGTTTATCTGTGGAAATGCTAAGAATACCAATATAATGAAAAGTTAAGCAAATAGGAAACAAAACAATGAACGTTGGAATGATTTCAAAATTTCTGGGTTTCCATACTCGAGTAGCTACTCGAGTATTCATTAAAGTTTACTCGAGTATCATCGTGAATTCTTTAATGGATTGCAAGTCACCAAACAATTATAAGATTACTCGGGTAGTGCATGGAATAATCAAAATATCAAACCTTTGGAAATGCTTGTTTACTCGGGTACCTACTCGAGTAATGCACTCTTTTCTTCATAGGTTACTCGGGTACTAACTCGAGTAAACCTTCAAATAAAATTATGTTACTCGATGCTTTACTCCAGTAATGTTGGCAGGATTTCAAGGCCGAGAGCACTTCAAGTTTGATTACCTTGTTACTTGAATACATACTCGAGTAAACTTACTTTTTGTGCATCACTTACTCGGGTAATGACTTGAGGTTTTCCTTCAAACATAACACTGCATACTCGAGTACATACTCGAGTAATCCACTTAAAAAGAATCATTAAATCCTTGCATATTAGAGTAATGACTCGAGGAAAGTGAGATAAAATGAAATCAAGTTTATCGAGTACTACCTTCAAGTTTTTACTTACCTCAGTGCGTTACTCGAGTAGCTACTCGAGTAACATTGGCAGTGGTACAAAGTGCCGAGAGCATCACATTTTCTGAAACAGAGTAACTCGATTACATACTCGAATATCATTGGCAGGTTGAGAGAAACTTGGAAACTTTTACCTGGTTACTAGAGTAGCTACTCGAGTAACGTTGGCAGGTCGAGAGCAACTTGAAAACTTTTACACTATTACTCGAGTAACGTTGGCAGGTTATTGGAAGGTATCTCTGGTAACTTCAAGTTTTGTCTCATTACTCGAGTACATACTCGAGTAATGCCTTAGAAAACTTGCTTCTCATCAAGTTTCTCAGCTTTTTCTCTTGGCCTTTCTTCATTACTCCAATGCTTACTTCAAGTGATGCTTTTCCCTGTTATTACTTTGTTCAAACTTATTTATTACTCAAGACTTTTTCATCTCATTCTTTGTTATAATCAAAACATGAGATCTAACATTTAGGACACTATTCTAGAGATCATGGCTAAGCAAGATCACTTCTCTAAATGATTGAAAGATTTGGTTGTAGTGTTGGATGACATCGTCAAATAATAAGGACATGATTATATTACAGGATTCCTTACAGGGTCTTATACATAATATTTATAGACCATAAAATAATAAAAAGGCTATAAATAACTAATGTCAGCACTCAAATTAGACCAGACCTCTTAGTTGACTGTACTCACATCTTTTCCTTTCGAGCGCTTCCTTTAGCTAGAATATTTAATTTTTGAGGAAAGGGTGAAATTCGAAAGAATCTCAGTTGTAGCATACAACCGATCATATAAAATGCAACAAATAAATATGAAAAGTACAAAGTAATGCAATAGAATAATAACATTGTAATCATATTCATCAGAATGTGTACATATTCAGGGCCAACCGCTGTTTGACCCTGAGTCAGGACCAACTATTGTTAAACCCTGACTTTTCATACCTCAGCTGGGTTTACGATCATAGATTGGGCAATATACCTTATTGGTATTGAATTCTCATAAATGGATCCCCTTTAGGCTGTTGGGGTATTGGAGCTTTTCCCCCTGACGGTACTTGTGCTTTTCCCGCACCTGTTAAAGAGTACATCATACATATCATAGGAGATGGCATATACAAAGCATATATAAGTTTACATAGTATATGAAAGATAGAGTTACTTCCTAGAATTTCCCTTTCCTGCTCAACTGGCTGTTTAATACCTTTGATTTAACTCGGCTATTGACATGTCCTAAGATTCCAAATGTACAAGAATTGAGTTAATACTCATTCATGTACTACTCTAAACTTTTTTAAACTCATTTTTTTAGTTATCTTGGTTTAAAACTATAAAATTATCAAAATGCCTTAGGGACCCGGTCCAAGTCCCTTTGTACCCAGTCCAACTATACTTTTTCAAAAATTATGACCCTAGTTAATCCTACAAATTTTGCTTGTAGAATTCATTTTTAACCTCAGAATTACCAAATTCACTATCAAAAGACAATTTTACCCTTCGCAACCCCTATGTAGGGTTTTAGGGCACATTTTGTAATTTTATATTCCAAGGCTTTTCACACTTCACACTCAACATAAACCCTACATAATTTTCCCTTCTAAACATAATGGAACAATCATATTGATGAAATTCTATCTCTTTCCCTTATTTTCTGGTGTGGCCGAAACATACAAGGAGAACGGGAAAATTGGGATTTCATGATTTAACCTTTTAAACTCCTTCCTCTTCACACCTAATCACATATTTAACTTCTTAAACACTTATTAGACATGATTTGTGGAAATTTGGGTAGCATAACCCCTTAGGGTTTCATCATAAAAAATTTACAAAACTAATCAAAACAACCACAAATCAAGGTAATAGCAACAACAACCACCACAACAATAACATATTAAACAAGAGGATCAAAGTTCTTGAGATTACCTCTGATTCTTTCACTTTCCCTCTCTAGTTGTTCCTCTCTCCTCCTTTTTCCTTTGAATTTTGCTTGCTACACATGATATTCATGGTGGCATAGAGATTAAAGGGAGTTATACATGAACTAGAGAGCTTAAACACTTGAATTTCACACTAACACATATGGATTCTTGCTTCTTATGTTTCAAGACACTCTCATTTTCTTTTGGTTCTTGAGTTTGAACAAAATGAAGGCTTGAAGGAAAGACAATAGCTCTTCAAAATATCTCTTCTACCTCCTTAATGATATATTATTTTATTAAAATTATCACATGCCAATTGCTTAAGCTTTATCCCTTTAATTGGGCATAAATGTTTTTTCCCTTTTCTCTCTCCTTCTTGATGTAAGAAAGGGCGGTTGAAGGGACCACATAAGTCTCTTCGATTTGTTATCTTACCTTACTTGCATGTATTTGATATCTTTGCTTGTGTAGTGATGTATGTGATTACTTTACTTGATTGTGTGTAGCATATTTGAATAAATGAAGCTCTGTTTCTGTTTTACTGTCGCCATAGTTTTGTTACATGAAATATTGAGCATGCAGAAATATCATTATGGGGCATGCATCTAGATAAAGCTAACAAGTCATACACATAGCATCTATCATGCATCATTATGGTATCTGTTTCCTACTGAGATTCTCTTGAATCTCACCCTCCCTTACCAACAATTTAGACAGGGCAAGTGGCTTGTGGAGGGAGCGGCTAGGACTCCTTCGAGATGAGATTCTGTAATCCCCATTTGAAGAATTGTAATGGGCAATTCTACCCTGTGTATCTTTAGCGAAGGTATGTACCCGGGATTGCCGGGATGATTAAGTTGTGCACTCTGATATTTATATGAATGTGATTTATCTTCGTGTAGTAATTATATTTCAAAATGTGAATATGAGACCATGTTTATAAATGATTTCAAAAAGTATTCATGAAAACCCCATCATGTGATGGGTTAGTAAATGTTATTTGATTATTATTGGTCTCTATTTCATTTTAATCGCGTATTTCAGATATAATTACGGAGGGGGTTACAACAGTGGTTGGCTCTAAACATTTCCGACCGAACTGAATTATGTGTTATTATAATATTGCTGTATGTGGTACTTGGTATATTTTTTATTGCATTTTCTATGATTGATCGTCTGTTACTAATAAGATTTGTTTGAATCTCACCCTTTTTCAAATTAAAAATATTCCAGCAAAGGACAGTGACTCAAAGGGGTGATAATGTACTTATCGGCAACTAATGGTTTCGGTGCTGATCAAACAAGATTGTTGGTTATCTAAGGACTATTTTGCTTATTTTGAAGGTTTGTAATTGCGATTCATACACCTTGTAGGGGATTCCTATTAATAATCATGTACATTTTATCAGTATATCTATGTTATTTCTATGTATATGCTAAACTGCGCATTACTATTTTGATTAACATTAATGATTAGTGGTATGTAAGACAGGGTCTTACATTTTGGTATCAGAGCACAAGCGATTCTGGAAGAGTGGCGTCTCTGGCAACAAGATTGTATACTGATAAGGTCTTGATTGCATAATAAAAGGACATATGCACAAAAGTGGGGCACTATGGAAGTGAATAACCTGTCTATGAACTAGCCATGTGAAACAGCGGAATACCGAAGGGCAGTAAGTAGTGCAATACCTAACTAAGGTTGGTCTAAAGATATTATGAAACCCGAGGAAGTGGTTATAACCAAGGCCAGTATTTAAACCTCACATAGTATTTAGTCGGCTAAGGGCAGCTAGCATTATACTTGAGACAAGAGTAGTCTTTGGGTACTGGTGGTTAGGAGCAGATATAGCTGGTATTTACGTTTTGGCACGGGCACACAAAAGTTAAGCGTGCTCAACTTAGGGAAATCTTAGAATGGGCGACCTGGGAAGTTAAGTTAGCAAGGTCATGGAGACTTGAGGAATAGTATTATCTTAAGGTTTCTCTATGACTAATGATCATCTTAATTAAATGATTTAAATGATGTTTAGAAGATGGAGATGATGATAATATAAGTATAATCTTAATTTGAACCATTTTTGTTGTAGTAATTATTGTGCAGAAAAGTTCATATGATATGGTGATGGGAAACTTGAGGTGTAGTAAATGTTTGAGGTTCTTTTATGGTAAGTGATGATCCTTAGTAACACCGTAATGTTAAAGGAATGTAGACATGATATATAGTGCTATATGATGGATGGTGATTATACCGTATATTATGTTAGAATCCATGTTTTGATGATAATAAAATGTGACTAAGTATTTTACAAGAAACTCATGCTTTGAAAGTATGTACATCGATCCAAATTAGTTATCAAATACATTTCACAAGTTGTGAGAAAGTTGTTGTTAAATTTCATTGATGCACTTGAGTCCTAGAGCATCACTTGAGTGAGGCATGACTTTACACTAGAGCCTAGAAAGTATAGCCTTGAGAGTGTTTTACAAAGCAACTGTTTAGTGAAATAATTCAGCAACACTCGAGTGTTTGGTATGGCACTCAAGTGATGTCAAGGTTTGCATTTGAGAATGAATTCACACTCTTGCAAGTGTTTCATTAAAGGCAAGTCGGAAGCAATTTTTACTAGTGGCACTTGAGTCAGGGACTTAACACTCTAGTGATGGTAAGAATTGCACTCGAGTCCTAAAAGTGTAACCATACAAGTGTTGTCTCGAGTGTAAAATGATCAGAAAATAGAAAGTGCACTCAAGTATGATTCCTTGCACTTAAGTGAGGACCCAACACTCACAAGTGTAAAAGCTCACTCTCTTAAATATTGGTGTAAATGCTGAGCAAAGGATGAACCATAAGTAAAACATGCTGATGTACTCGAGTGAGACATCTGCACTCGAGTGAGGCATAGTCACACTCGCAAGTGCAAAAACACACTCTTGAAGAAAATGGTACAAGTGTTGTCGAGAAGCTCAAGTCCATAAAAGAATATACACATATACTCGAGTGAGACCATTCACACTCGCAAGTAAGAAAACTCACTCTTGCTAATCTTAATGGAAGTGCTATCTAAAAGCTAAGGCAAAAGGAGAAATGTGATGATGCACTCAAGTGAGGTGTCATGCACTCGAGTGAGAAACTAAAATTCCTCAACACTCTCTATCTACACTTGAAAGTCATGCAAGTGAACATGATAAAATTCATGCATGTACTCGAGTGAGGATCAGAGCATTCGAGTGATGAACCATCAGAAGCAAAATGCATCAAAATCATAGTGAATAATCTAAATATAGTTAAAAGTCATTTATTCATTATGTTTTCACTTGTTATTATACCTAAGCGCCAACAAACATATATTTTAATTTTGAAATAGGTTATTTAACTTTCAGATTACAGATGCATGCGAAATGGTCAATTATGGAGAACATAATCATTTCATCAAATTTGCGCTAGCTCACACCATGTGCAGATGACCTACCATGAGAGACTGTTTAAAAATTCAAATGAACATATCCTACACCTCAATGGAACATTACACTTTATAATGTACATTTCAACAACAGAAAAATTAGGAGCGCTATAAATACAGAGCATCAAAGATAGATAAAATAGAACACAACACGAAATTATATATCGAAAAACTTATAAAAGCTCTGTTTTCATATTTATCTCTATATTCATATTGTACTTTAGTGTTTATTATATTCACTTTGTGAGAGAGATTGTATACACTTTCAAATTATATTTTCATTTGATCTAAAGGTAAAGGTACCTTGAGAGAGGGTAGATTTCCTTACAAGGGAAACAGTTGAGAAAATCTCTAGTAAGACTTTTTGCTCGTAAGACTTACAAGGTGTATACAGAAGAGAACATTGCTGCTCGTAAGACTAATAGAGGTGTAAGCAGGAGAGAACGTTACTGCTCTAAGAATTGATCAAAGTAAGCAGGAGAGAATGTTCATATGGATTGTTCTATATATAAGACTTGTTGTAAGGGGGAGATAATATTCTAGGTGTTAGGATATTTTTACTTAGTCCTTGCTAGGACAATTGATGTCTTGTGGCATTCTGAGAGCCTACTTAATCTTGGAAGAATAGTGAAAATCTCAGTAGGTCTTAATCTCTGACGACTGGATGTAGGCCTGGTATTTGGCTGAACTAGTATAAATCTCAATTTATTGACTCTATCATCTCCATTCTTACTTCATCCATTTTTCATATCATCGTAACGCCAAAAAATTTAGTATAGCACCTAATTCACCCCCTATTGGGTAAAGCTTGCCTCTTTCATATTGATGCTAGAGGATTTGATTTGATAAACTGAAGGTTGACAATAGGCTAAAATTTGATATAAGTTGCATAATGCTTAGGTCGGAACGTTAATTTGTTGTATTATGGTTCTATTCTATGATGGAAGTTTGAACCTTGTGAATAGTTTTGAACCTTTAGAAATGTTTTGAGGATAATACCTAAATACTATAGAGGTTAGAATAAGTGCAGTGATCCTAATTCTTAGCAAACCTATTGGATATATTTGAGGAAAATGATTTCCAATCTATGTGATGTTGAGGTTCGAGATTTCTTGATGAACCTAAAAGTTGGGTTAGAGACCCTAGGCTGTAAGCTTCTATATGCCAGATATATTGTAATGGACTATTGAGTCCAAAATCCCTAGGACTTAGCGGACTAGTGTGTCCTTAAGCTGGCAGATATATTCAGAATTGTGTCAGGCTAGTGATGCTTCATGGAATCGAGGAACAAGATTCTTACGAAAATGAATCCTTGTAGATAGGAATTTTGAAAACTAGGTAGCTGCTAAGTCTAGCATAAGAAAAGATTATGATCATAAAATATTCCCTTAAAGGATTGATTGAGGTGATAGATCTCTAATGAAAGGAGAGGAAGAATTGATCTGCATGCTATTCCACTAACTTGAGGCTATACTAGGAGTCGATTAGTGGATGGCAAATGATGTGAAGCAAGGTATGAGTAAAAGGTTACCAAGTAAATTGTAACCCAAGAATCAACTATTAAGTTTTGATTCCACGAAAATTTGAAATGGCCTAGAATGTTTTAAGTTGAAATGGGCAAGGAACTGGCACAAAGAAATACATAGTTCTAGTGCAATCAGGTGTTATAAGAGGTTCTTGTGGGACTCCTACTAAATCATTTTGAGATTATTAAAACTCATATGAGGAGATAAACATCAAAGTGTGCAACCGAAGTCTATGACTCTATATTGATTACAGGAAGTTAAATAAGGTGATCGTTGAGATCAAGCACCCACTTCATGGAATAGATGATTTACTCGATTAGTTTCTTGGTTCCTGTGTGTTTTCCAAGGAAAAAAATTGAGTTGAGATTTAGGTATAACTAGCTTGAGATAAAAGTAGAGGATGTATTGAAAACTGCTTTCAGGACTAGATATGGCCATTGCAAGTTTCTTGTAATGCCATTTGGGCTGACCATTGCACCTATCGTGTTCATGGACTACATGAATCAAATTTGTCATCCATACTTAGACAAGTCGTAGTAGTCTTCATTGATGATATTCAACTATACTCACAGAGTATAGTAGAACACGAGCAATATTTGTGAGTCATATTGAACATACTGAAATCTAAGCAATGCCATGCCAATCTAAGGAAATATGGGTTTTGACTTTCATAAGTTAGGCTTTTGGGCCATATAATCTCACAGCAAGGAGTCCTGATAGATTATTGAAAGGTGGAAGCAGTATTAAACTGGAAGAGGCTAGAGACTGCCTCTGAAATATGCTGTTCTCTAGGGTCTTGCCAGAAATTACCGAAGATTCATACCAAATTTCTCCAAAATAGCTTTGCCTTTGACAAAGTTAAACCAAACGTAAAAAAAACTCAACATTATTTGTGGGACCATTATTGTGAAGGGAACTTCACTGAGCTAAAATGTAAATGAATGTTAGCATAGATATTGATTATCCCAAATCCACTGTGAACCTTTGTCATCCTTACTGATGCCAGTAGGCATGTATTGGGAATTGTTTTAATGAGGCATGGCTGTATCTTAGCTTACGCAACTTGAGAATTGAAGCCGATCTTATAAAAAAGAAAACGAAAAATTATTATATCCCACACATGATCTTGAGTTAGCAACAATTGTGTTGCATTGAAAAATTTGGAGACGCTATCTCTTGGGTGTGATCATAGAGTTTTACTACGACCACAAGAGTTTAAACTATTTATATGATTAAAAAGAGCTGAATAAGAGAAATCACAAATGTATGGAGCTACTTAAAGATTACAACCTGAAGGTAAAATCTCACCTAGGAAAGGCTAATGTCATCGCTGACGCATTGAGCTGTAAAACAGTACAAGTGGCAGCAATGATGATTCGTGAGCAAAAAAAATTGATAGAGAATTTTAGAGATCTTAGTTTGTTTAAGTAGATTTTTATTAGTGGTAATGATGTTAGTGAGACATATACGGAAGCATTACGCGGAGTTTATGGCTATGTATGTGTAGCAAATTTTGGGGATAAAATTTATTTAAGGGGGGAGAGCTGTAACACCCCAATTTTTATCACCAATATTCCCTTTATGTAATGAAATATTTAATGGGGTAAGATGGTGAATGTTGATGTAAAAAAAAGATAAACACTCCAATTGGTTGTCACACAGAACATGAGTATTTTAAAACACAAAGTGTAAACAGTTGTATTTGCTGCCAATGAGTTTTCCTGTGTAGTAGTCTTGTTGTGTGACATTTTTGAATAGGCAAATGATGTCTAATACCTTTAATATTTTACAATATGAAAGTAGACTTATCAAGCTTTAATTTGATAGGTCATGTAGGTCATTTGAAGTTGTACATAAAGAGTTGGTTTTTTGAAGTTAGCCAAGTAAAACTGGCAAGTTTCAGTAGTAGCATCCAAAAACATATATTTTGGGAATTATGAGCATCTAGGTGGCTAAATTCTACTTTTTTCTTAAAAATAGACTTAATAATGGTCACATAGCCTATGGAATTACACCCATTAGATCTCTATAAATAAAGTTATGAATTTTCAAAGTTTGGTGAAAATTCTACAAGCTTTTACTCTTTGTGTGAAATTGGCAAAAATGTATGGGTAAAATAGTCATTTGACTATATTTAATCAAAAGCCCATATTTTTCCCTTCCTACATGATGTGGGACATCCAAATGAGGGAGCAAAACAAGAAATGAATAATTATGGTAAATATGTTGAAGGTTGGAACATTTGTGGCCAAGTAAAACAAGGGTTGAAAAGTCAACAATTGTAAGATATTAAGTGTAACTTTCCAAGAGATAATTGAAGAATCTACTTAGTTCATTCCCAAGCTTTATTTACGTCACTTTACGTCATGAGACAAAGGGAATAATGAATCAAATCCAAATGCCATATTTCCAGGAATAAAACCAAGTAAAAGGTGAAACTCTAAAAAGTCAAAAGATGGGTTTGTATCAAATGACTATCTTATAATTAATCATAAGGGAATGGATGAAGTAATTGAATAAGCTTATTTAGTTATTTTAGAGGCTCTTCTACGTCACTTTGAAGAGGAAAGAGAACTCATTTATGATAAAGTTATAAAGGTATAAAGCTTGCAAATTAGGCATGTGCTTAAACACAATTAAATTTATAAATTGAGGAGGTGCCAAGAGATATTTTATATGGCCTTTATCATCTTTAAAGCCTCCATATTCGGTCAAATTAAACACAAGAGAGAGAGGCAGTTGGATGAAGGAACATAGAACAACAAGAGAAACTCAATAGAAGCTAGGGTTCACAAGGCCAAAAATCAAAGGTAAGAGCATTTAAATGAAGTGATTTTGCATTCTAATCACCTTGGAACTTCCTCTAATCTCTAACCTCTCTGCTAAAATTTCCCCTAATCATGTACAATTGGTGTTTAATGGGTTAATCATGTGATTAGAAGTGTATGGAAGATATTTAATTGCATGGAAAAAGAATATCACATTTTCCCTTAAATCTGGAATTTTTGGCCAGGGATATTTTCGTCCTGTTTAAGTTAAAGTATTTTAATTTTTATTATTCCATTGGATTTAGAAAGAAAAATTGTGTAGGTATACATGAGTTCATGATTTTTGGATGAGTATATGCAAATCCAGAATTTTTAGAAGTTTAAAGTATAGCTATTTGCTTATTTCATTGGAGGTAGTTTTAATGTATAGTGAATTTTGTAGGTCAAACCTGGTCCAAAAATTATGAAATTTGATAGGATTAAATTAGAGATTGAAAGCTTTAATTTGATAGGTGGAACAAAATTTTTGGACTTGTGTACTAAAAGATATGGACTTTTGAAGTTATGCCTTGTTTCTGGAATATGATCTAGAACAGAGAAGGTTTTATGAATTTCTTTGATTTTTAGGAATAGTCTGTTGAGCCTAAGCCAGATAAAATTAGAATTGATTTGTGTTGCAAAAATGGACTTGAGATAGTAACTCTATCTATCATACATTATGTCAATGTTTATATGCTTTGTGTATGCCATCTTCTATAATATGTATGATACACAGTGGCTAGGAGTACACAAACACAGTGCCTCTAGGCACACCGAATACAGTGCCTACGGGTACACCAAAAATAGTGCCTATGGGTTTAATGAATTATAGTACCTACAACACATCGATAAATAGTGGCTACAGGTACACTGATATGCCCAGTCTGTGGTCTCGAACCCAGCTAAGGTATGGAATGAGTCGGGGTTGCAACAATAGTTGGCTCTGAACATTTCTGACCGTACTGAATTATGTGTTCTTATAATATTGCTCTATGTTATACTTGGCATATTTATGATTGCATTTTCTATGATCGATCGTTTGTTACTACTGAGATTCTTTTGAATCTCACCCTTTTTTAAATTAAAGATATTCCAGCAAAGGATAGTGGCTCAAAGGGCCGAGAGCATACTTACTGGCAACTGATGGTTCTGGTGTTGATCGAACAAGACTTTTGGTTATCTGAGGACCTTTTTTTTTATTTCAAGGTCTATAATTGCTATTCACACACCTTGTGGAGGATTCTTGTAAACAATCATGTATATTTTATCAATATATCTATGCCATTATTTATACCCGTTAAACCACGTATTGCTACTCTGATTAACATCAATGATAAGTGGTATGGAAGACGGGGTCTTGCACACATAATATTCATGGTGACATAGAGATTGAAGGGAGTTACACATGAAATAGACTTGAATTTCACACTAACATACCTTGATTCTTACTTCTTGAACTCTCTTGAGCTCTCTCTTGCTTCCTATATTTCAAGACACATACTCTCTCTCTTTCGATTCTTAAGTTGGGACAAAATGAAGGATTGAAGGAAAGAGAATAGCTCTTAAAAATATATCTTCCACCTCTTTAATGATATATTAGTTTATTATAATTATCACGTGACAATTGCTTAAGCTTTATCCCTTTAATTGGGCATATGTGTTTTTTCCCTTTTCTCTCTACTTCTTGACTTAAGAAAGGGCTGTTGAAGGGACCAAATAAGTCTCTTAAATTAGCTTCATCTGTTCCCTTGTAAAGAATGTGTAATGGCCATTCATTACAAACTTTGCTTTTGAATTTTCAAACTTCACTTTTTGCTTGACCAAAAATACTTCAACTTATGGTGTTTCTATTTCAATCATTAATCCCCTTTTCCCCTTGGCCAAAAATGATGAAAATAATGGCCTATTGAAAGAGGATGATGAGCTCTTGAAATATCATAATTTACCTACAAATTGTCAAACCCCCTTAACATTTTGATATGCATAGTGTTAAAGACACAGTTCTACAGGCATATAGAAATAGTACAAATATACTAATAAGAAGTACTTGTTTACATAGAAGAGTCTTCCTGTAGGGTTTGATAGAATATATACAATTTGTCCAAAAATCAAAATTAAACTAAACTTAACCAACAGCTTCGTTCTCTTGACCTGTACATCTCAGGTACTAGTATTTACCATTTTGCCCTTAGACCCGCTAGCTTCTGCTAGAATATTTTTAATTTTGAGAAAGGGTGATATTCAAATGATCTCAGTAGTAACATACAATCAATCATATAAAATGTGATAATTATATATCCAATGCACTATATGCTGTAAAATGAAATTCCATACTGTATCATATGTGTGCACAATACTCAGGACCAAATAACTATTTGGATCCTCTACTTATCTGTGTATCATGTGTGTGTACATTAGTCATAGGCAAATGACTATTTGGATCCCTTACTTGTCCGTATACCTTAACTGTGTTAGAATTGGCCGATACCCAAGAGGGGGTGAATTGGGTGTAAGATAAGAACTTAAGAACTTTGAAAATCTTTTCTCATCTTAGTGAAAGTAATAAGTATAAAAGTAACGGATCATAAATCAATAGTTAGATTAAATAATGTATGTTGGAAATATAAAAGCTTAGGGAAGGGAATATGCAAAATGTGATTTATCCTAGTTCAACCAAATCTATGATGACCTACGTCCAGTCCCATAGCTCCTCCTGAGATTTTCAAATCTATATCCTCCTATTTAATCCAGGCACAAGGAAAGCCATTACAAACTGAAAAGTTTAGCTAGGCACTTGTGAAGCCTTTTACAAATCTCTTACTGAAATACTTCCCTTTACAAAAAGTCTTACAAGCAGAGCAATCCTAAAGATGTTTTTCTCCTGCTTCTCGTGCAAGTCTTACAAGCAGCAACATTCTCTCCTGCTTACACCCCTATAAGTCTTATGAGTAGTAACGTTCTCTACTGCTTACACCTTGTAAGTCTTATGAGCAAAAAGTTTTACTAGAAATTCTCTCTATATATTTTTCTATAAGAAAATAAACCCTCTCAAGGTCCCTCTACCTTGAGATCAATTAGAAATATAGTTGAAGGTGTTTACAGACTCTCTCACAGAGTGGATATAATGCTCACTAAACTACAATACAAATAATCACTCTCATATATACATGATATAGAAAATAGATAAGAACAGAGAGTGGTTGGGTCGGAGTAGGTTACTCATGATTTTTGTACATAGGCGTTGTCACTATGTTCACCTTTACTCTCTTCTTTCAATGCTATTATATTTATAGTTGTGTTGTAAAAGATAACTGTTACAAGCATTTGTCTATTGAAGTCCTCTTGCTTTGTTTGACCATTGAACGTATTTGAAGAACTAACCATTATGAAATCTCTATTGCAAAGCGGAGTGTCCCATTTCATTATGTGTTATACGTCACATTATGGAAAGTTTATGTTTCAAACATTCATTAATGGTGGGCCAATCTTTTGTCGTGGTACATAGTCAATATTTGGTGTGTAGTGATGTTGCCCACCATAACTGACTCTTTCATTTGAATTTGTAATCTCAACGTTAAATTTCCTATTTCATTTTGGAAAATGTTTAATCACTAATTTGATGAAGTGTCAGTCATGTGTATGTTGGATCATAGGTCGAAGAATGAATTTCTAGTTTCTAGAAATTATCACTTCGAGTGATGATATTTTCCATGAGTGACCTCCATACTTGAAGATGCAATATGAATGTTTAATCTCCTCTTTCTTACTTGAAATATATGTTAGTTAATGTTTATGTATAATAAAAAGTGAAAACATAATGAATAAATAACATTTTAAGCTTATTTGGATTGTTTGCTACAACTCTGTAATGCATTTTGATTCTGTCATCATCACATTGTCAGGTTGTGTGTTAATCCTTATATGATCACTTGGAAAATGCTTAAACTCTAATATAATGAAGTGTTAGAGTGATTCAAAGCAAGAAAAATGAGTTATACAATCATTCCTATAATTTTTAGAAGTAACATAGCAATGCTTTGTTTTTCGAAAAAACCAGTACTTGAAGTGTAGGAAGTGCACTTGCTATAACCTCTTTCCTTTAACCACGTAATTATAATTCGATATCACATAATTATATTGGTTTAGAGACTGTCGGATAGCTTAAACTCATTTCAAGTTCCTACACTATAGTAGGGTTTTCACCAAAAACTTTCAAAAACTCTTCTCTATCCTGGTCTCAATTTCAAAATTTGAATATAATTACCTGCACAGTTAGTTTACATTCACACACATTAGAGTGTATAACCAAATCCCCGGCAACTCCCGGGTTCTATACACATATAATCTGAGGGTTTAAAAGTCTCCACTAGGGGATTACATAACCAAAATCAACAGTAATATTTACATCTCCAAAATATATAGTAATCCCAAGTTCAAAAGAAGATAACCAACACCCTACAATCAAATATACCTCGAAGGGGTTCTAATCGCTCCGGGTTGCCCGCTTCTCTTTAGCGTAACTAGCCCTGTCTGAAATGTTAGTCATTGGAAAGAATGAGATTCAAGAGAATCCCAGTAGTAACAAATCACTCATACAGTGCATAAACACAAAGCATATAAGGTCATGTTAGCAGCATCACAATGTAACGTGGTTTACACCACAAATGACAGCACTCATGGCTGTAAACTCTAAGCGTCAGCTTTCGCTGTGATCTCAATGTATTCACTAGGTGTCAGCTTTCGCTATGATCACAAAGCATCACAATGTCACAATGTCACAATGTATTCTCAATGCACGACAAACATACATACAATGTTTCACACAAAGTATAAGAGAGGAGTCACTACCTGGTTCTTTCCGAACGTGCTCTGGCACGGGTTGTTCGTGAACAGGGAAAATATCGAATCCTACAATTCCAAATGCACCATTTAGACACTTCCATAGTGTTTCTTGAGGTTATATGAGTCTATAATGAAAATTTACAAAAATGCCCCAGGGGACCCGGCCCAGGCCCGCCGTACTCGGTCTGGTTGCACTTTTCCCGAAATTCTAATCTGGGCTATCCTAACATATTTCTGCCCAAGGAATCCATATCCATACTCGGAATTATCAAATTCAATGTTAAATTACAAATTTACCCTTGGCAACCCCACTTTAAGGGTTTTTTAGGGTGTTTTCGTAATTATGCTTTTTCGGCCTTTTCCGAAAAAGTGACCAACTGTAACCCCACCTAATTTTCGCCCCTGAAGTCAATGGAACCATCAAATTATTGAAAATCCAACTCTAAGACCCATTTCTAGAGCTGGCCGAAATTTATGAGTTCTCCGGGGAAAATCGGGGTTTTACGATTTCGGCTCCGTAAACGCGTTCCTTTCTACTCCTAACTACTTTATTAACCATTACATTAGGTTACAACTAATATTAAGACCCAATTTGGGCAGCATAACCCCCTAGGCCATATAATTTCCAAACTTTAAAACCAATGGCAATCCGGAAAAATTTCATCGATTAAATTGCCTACAGCAGCCAGAATAAGCAATATACGAAAGTTTGGAAGTTACCTCAAGCTCCTTCTAGCTTTTCTCAAGAGTGGCTGAAAACCCTAGCCCCTTGAACACCAAATTTGCTTCTCAAACACCTTAAATAACATAGAAGACAAGCTTAGGAACAAGGTTATACGCATTAGGTACGAATTCACCGAAGAAATCGACCTACCTTGTAAGTTCTCTTCTCTTTCCCTCTCTAAAAGCTCTCAAACTTTCTCTCTCTCTTGGCTTCTGGTTCAGCACGAAATGAGCTAATGAGGAAGATGGAGAAATGATTTTATAATATTTTATGTCTTACTTTAATTATTCATTAAAGTAAAATTCCAAAAATCACACTTTATGTACATAAACATAATGTTGTAAGCCCAAATAACATGTGCATAATATTTTCTCTTCTTGGCCCATGATAAAGACGTCCAAGAAGGTCCTTCCATCAGCCCAAATGAGTTTTCCATGTACCTCATAATTTCAAAACTTGCCATCACATTATTTCTTTATTTTCGGACTTGATGAGATTTCTGGCAGATTTTCTGCCCTAACTTTGAAAAATCATAACTAATTCTAGAAATATCAAAATGGAGTGATTCCAAAGCCTATAGAACCCTTATTGAGTCTATTGTTAAGGAAAAATATATAATTTTCTGTATGGAATCAAAAAATTCCCAGAATTTCAATCTTTGCATACTGTTCCAGAAAATAATTAATTTCGCTGGGCAAACTTCAAAAATCCATAACTCTTAGCTCAAAAATCAAAATGATACAAATTATATGTCCATTTTGAAGCTTGACATGTGAACTTTAAGAATGGAAAATTTCAGAATTTTTAGACACCATTTGCCTATTTAAAACGTCCATACAAATCGGCTGCCCTGTACAGAGTTTCAATGGACAGAGTTTTCAACTTTTGCACAATTGTTCCTAATGGTTCCATATTCACAATAAACACTCTCCCCACACGAATGTTCACAAGGAAGCCATTGGAATCATTAAAATATCCAAATTCCCATCACACATTCTCCAAAAGTGTTTATTCAACAATAATTACATCCACTTTTGAAGTCATTAGCCCTTAATCACTTTTTGGGATGCCTAAAGTCTGGGTTTAGGCATCCCAATACTTGTTTGGGATGCCTAAACCAGGACTTTAGTCATCCCAAATGCCTAAATTCCTGGTTTAGCAGTCCCAGAAAAATCTTAGGACGGCTAAACCTTTTCATATCACACATTACTTTCTTCTTTTGACCATACCCATGACCCTTGTTTCATTACCTATTCCCAGCATCCCTGACTTTGTTCTTTTGACCACCTGTGACCTTTCTTTCATTCCCAATTCCAACATCCCTATCTGTCTCTTTTTTTTTGTCACCATCCTCCTCTCCCTCTCACCACCATCGTTCGTGAACATCATCCCTATTTGTCTCTTTTTCTTTTCCGTCATGGTCCTCCTTTCCCTCTTACCACCATCATCTGTGAGCATCATCCCTAGCTCCCTCACCATTGTCACTCTTTCTCTTTTCCTCATTGTCAATCTCTCACTGATCCTTTGATGTCCTCCTCTCCCTCTTACTACCAGAGTTAGCCATGCTCGTCTCTGACTCTCTACCCTTGTCGTCGCTGTGTCCTCCCTCCCTTTCCCAAATCTTATGCTAGCTGCCGTCGGCTTACTACTCTCTCATGGTATGTTTTTAATTTTTTTAAATATTCTGGTTTGTATGATTTGTACTCTTTGTATTAATTTATTCTGGAACTTCCTTACTGTTGTAGCATGCTTGATAATTCAAAAATGCTTTCTTGCTTCCCGTTAAAGCTTATATTAACAAGCTAGCTCCTTTTTATTTCTTAAAAAACATGGTGAGGAATATTTATACCTTCCTTGAAGATGCTTGTTTATTTTATCATTAATAATTTGATAGTTCATTAATTAGTAATTAACTGTTGTTGTTATTGTTGAAAAACATGATTGTTATTGTTGGAGTCCTCCGTGTCAATGATATATTCCTTTATAAATTGAAATGAGTTTTTTTATCAAACTCTTTCATAGCTATAATCTGTTTCCCTTCTTTTACACTTGTTATTATTAAAAAGTGGTTTGGGAAAAAATTAAAATATTGTTTATAGCAGTTTTGTAGAGTAAAAAAAAGTTAATTAATAAATTGTATAAAATATAAGATTTGTAAATAAAACTATTTAGCATTTATTGATGAATTGAATTTTTATTGGGAGAATGACAACTAAGGCCTAAATAAGAAAGTCATTCTTTGAATTAAGCTAAGAATGGCAATAAATAATTTTTATTGGGAGATTTGTATATAGCAGTCTTGTAAAGGAAAAATTATTTGATGTTCATAAGCTTATATGCAAAATTATTGTATTAAATTATTGATATTGTCCTAATTTGCTTAAGTTAGTTTGTTTTGTTTGAATTAACCGAAATGGTTTGTTATTGAAATTTTGGGATGTCTTACTTTTAAGGGGAAATGCTGTAGATTTTTTTAAAAAAGTAATAAAAGGCAATCCCATTGGTTAGAATTGTTCTTAACTTGAGTGTTGTTGGGAATGACTTAGGTGATAATAAAAATGGATCATAGTTGGATGAATGATTTGAGAACTAGTGAAGAATATGAGAATGAGGTGGAAGAGTTTATTGAATTTTATAGAAGGAACGCTCCAGCAAAAAAAGGGAAGTATTTTTGTCCTTGTGTCAATTCTTTAAATGAGAATCAATAGGTTATTGATGTCATAAGGGATCACCTACTTTGTGATGGAATAAATCATCATACACAAGGTGGATATGGCATGGTGAGGAAGTAACTGATTGTCCGTCGGACAAGAAGGAAACTATGGATGTCATAGATGAAGATAGAATAGAGAAACTGATTCACGATGTTGAGTTAGAATCTTTTAGCAATGGCATGAATATGACAACCTGTGGAGTGATGTAGAGACACTGTTATACCTTGAGAGTAAGTACACACGGCTGATAGGAACATCGTATTTTGTTAACTTAAAGGCAACTTGTGGGTGGATTGATAGTAGTTTCATATTACAACTTGAATTGTTGTGTGATATGTTCCCAAATGATAATGTACTTCCAAATCGTATGTATAAGGCCAAGAAAATCCTGTTTATAATGGTCATAGAGTATAAAAAGATACACGCTTGCCTTAATGACTGCGTGCTGTACAGGAAGGAGTGTGAATGTCTTAGTGAGTGTCCAAAGTGTAAAACTGCGCGATACAAATGAAGAAAGATGGTGGTTGTGGCGATGGGATAACTAAAAGGAAACCTTTAAAGGGTTTGTGGTATCTTCCAATAATACTGCATTTTAAGCGTTTGTTTGTGGCTGTAACAAAAGCGAAGAAGTTAAGATGGCATTTTGATTAGAAATATTTTACATAAAATATCTTCGACACCAAGCTAACTCTCCATAATGGAAGAAGATAGATGAAGTGTTCCCTCACTTTGGAAGTGATCTGAGAAAACTTCTGCTTGGGCTTTATAGAGACAACATCAATCCATATGGAACTCTTACTAGTACACATAGTGTATAGCCGGTTCTCCTCATATTGTACAACTTGCCTCCCTGGCTATGTATGAAACGTAAGTATTTGATGCTTTCTATGATGATTTATGGACTAAAATAGCTAGGGAATGATATCGATGTCTACTTAGTGTGTGATATCCTGAATTATAAATAAGGGCTAAAAACTTTAAAAGTGATGTAATTATTAATGAATAAACACTTTTAAAATATATGATATGCATCGTGATATAAAGATGTGCTTGGTGACGATTTAGTAAGCATTGTGATAATCAGGGGCAAAATGGGAAATTGGTCAACCAATTAGTCAGCTACCAATGAGCGAGTTTGCTAATCGGTAGGAATAATTATGGCATGCTTAGTTGCTTAAGAGATTATGTAGAGTAATCATGTGTATGCATGGGTATGGATATATTGGGAGATGACATAGGATTATGACAAGTGTCAATATTGAAGCCATGGATGAGGTCAACTTTTCAACTTTGCTTTTTCTCTTCCCTCTCTCTTTCTTAAAGTTGGTTGTGAGCATGAGAGGAAGGAAAATTCTGATCATCATCATTCTCTCATTTTCTCTCTCTCCAACTCCATTGTCTTGAGCTCAAGGTAGAAAGAGAAAGCAAATGTGAGATTTTTCACATTGTAGTTGGCTTTTAATGCTCAAATGCTTTTCTTTAATATTGACCACCTTGATGAGAGCTTCATCTTGATGGTTTTAGTTTTTGAAAGAAGGTGTTTTACAGCTTGAACAAGTTTGGAAGCTAGTGAATCAAGAAACTAGTCTTCGAAATTTGAAGAGGTGAGCATTTGTAATATTTTGGTATATTTGTTGTGATTTTTGGTTAAGTTTTGAGAACTTTAGATTATTGCCCTGATTTTGGCCTAATTTTGAAATGAATAAATTAGCTAGTGTCTTAGGGTGGAATATGTCTCAAATGGTGTCTTGATGCCAATAGATTTAGTTTGGAGCTGCATTAGGAGATTTAATAATTTGGAGGATTGTGTAGTATTTTGATTAAAAGGTAAAGTATGTGTTGATTGAATGGGAATTGGGTTGTTTTGAGATTCCTAATAGGCTCCTTATGACATATTAGGTGAGAATGAGTTTTGGTAGAAGTTTTGGAACCATTGGAAGTAAATTGGGCAAGTCTAGAAAGTTATATTAGTTGTTGCAATTTGGCTTCTGATAAGCGTCACTCAAGTGAGGTAGGGTCTCACTAGAGTGTAGCATGATATTTCCCTTTCTCTTTAGTGGTTCAGTGAGGTTTTCAGGCGAATGGCAAGAGTATACTTCCTCATCTGCGAGTGCATAGGGTATCACTCGAGTGCATGTGCATGTAGTACTATGGATGAGCGTCTCGGGTTGGCACTCGTAGGCAAATTGTCAAGAGTGTGTGTGGTCACTCACAGGTATTGGGTGGTCATTCGAGTGCTAAGCCTAGTGCTCTAGTACACCTTCAGTTTAGGATTTTAGTTGCTCTATGGTTATCACTTCCTGTACCTACTCGATGGGACTCGGGTGAATATGTGTTATCACTCTGGTGCCACAGATAGTGCTCAAGTGAACTGGCCATTCCAAGGTGTGTTGGTGCTCTCAGCTATACACTTTCTGTGTCTCACTTACTGGGTTTGACATTTGCCCTCATCGTGAATGAACTATGCTAGAGAACGTTAGGAAAGGACAAGGTAGTGATCTTTCTTTTGTACTATTTATGGAAAATTGTATGTATGTTGTCATGCATTGAGATGCTTTTTGATGCTTTGAGAGACTTCTGCCATTACAGTGTAAGCTTTCGCATTGAGCGTAGTGATTACAGTGTAAGCTGTCATATTGAGCATAGAGATTATAGCGAAGGCTGTTGCAATATGTATACAGTCGTGAGTACTGTTGTGTGTTGCGTAAGCCATGCATCATTGTGTTGCTGCTAAACGTGATCTTACATGCTGTGTGTTTATATATTGTATGAGTGATTTATTATTACTGGGATTCTCTTGAATCTCATTTTTTCTATTGACTAACCTTGTAGACAGGGCAAGTGGCTCTAAGGAGAAACGGACGACCAAGAGCGGGTAGGACCTTGTAGGGATATTATTTTTAGGTTGTTGGTTATGCATTTGGATCTGGGATTACTGTATATTATTTTAGGGATGTAAATAATATTTTGGAACGGTATTATAATCCTCTATATGAAAAACTTTAAACCCTTAGTGAATGAATCCCGGGAGTTGCCTGTACTTTATTATACACTCTGATATATTTGAATGCGACTAATTTCACAGGTAATTATATTCGAAACATGAAAATTGAGACCAGAGAAGGGATGAAGTTTTAAAAGAATTTATGAAAACCTACTGCCAGGAAGTGATTGGAATGAGTTTAATCATCTATTGGTCTCTATTTCATTCTAATTAAATATTTTTTGAATTATAATTATGGTTATCAGACCAGGGGGTTACATTTTTTGTATAAGAGCTATAGTTCCTGGCAAGGGTAGAGTTTGCTAGGATAGCTCCCTTAGTTCTTTGCCTTTGGGATAGAAAATGATTAATATTGGTTATTGTATACACATGTGTGCCTTTTGATTATAGATATACATAAGATTTATAGAAAATGTGTATACATTATCTTTGAAACTGACGTAGTGAATGATTTGTAGAATGAAAAAGACAAAGGGTCATCTCAGAGTACAACAAGTGGACCCAGAGGTGGAGGTAGTCAATGACAATCTACTAGATCCTATGCGAGAGTTAATGGGTTTAATAAAGGATCAGCGAAACATGATCACTCCGCTAAGAGAAGTGCTCAGAATAGAGAAATGAAAGAGTAAAGAAGACCAAGGTCAGTCCACACAAGAAGAAACCCAGGCGGGGACCCATAGAGAAGAAATTGCAGAAGGGTCAGCGCAACCACTCGAGTCACCTCCTCATGTTGGACCAAACCAGAAATCATATGGAGTTCCAGTTAGAGAGGAAAGGGATATGTAATACTGGGTTTCAAAATTCTGTAAGCACCTGCCCTAAGTATTTAGAGGTTGGCTTGATCCTCAAGCGGCTGAATATTGGTTAACAATCTTGAGAAGATCTTTAAGGTTCTTGAGTGTCCGTCTGAGGGAAAGGCACGCTTGATAGTCTATAAGTTGGAAGGTGATGCAGATCGTTGGTGGAGAAATATTGCTATGACATTGCGAAGTCAGAACATACCACTAACATGGGAGGTGTTTCAACAAAAATTCAATGAGAAATACTTTCCCAAGTCTGTGTAGCTCGAAAAGGAGACTGAATTCCTTTTGATCAAGTAGGGTAAGTTAGAGTCTTTTGATGATTATTTGTCCCGCTTCATTTGGTTGTCTAGATACTCTTCCTATCTGTAGAAAATTTATGACGAGGAGTGGAGTTCTGATATGCTTATATGAGGTTTAAGGCGGGAAATAAAGAAATGGTTAGTCACCCACCGATTTACTAAAATCAATAAAGCGGTTGAAGAATGTAGAATCATATAAAATAATTTGAGAGATTTGTATCCTGCCAAGGCTACCAGCAACATCAATGAGCCCAGTAAGGGTAATGCTTCTTAGAAGTAGAAAGGCCAAGGATTCTCTCCATCAAAGGGCAGTGGTAAAAAGCCCTATCAGTTTGGGAGTCGTGATTAGCAGAGAACTCCTTTTACACAGTGGAAATGCCCTCGTTGTAATCAATCACATCATGGCAAGACTTGTGAGGGTCGGGTGATATGTTTTAACTGTTAGCATATTAGCCATATTGGTTCTGAATGCAAACAACCCTGGCTAGAGCAGAGACCGAGAACTCAGGGTCGAGTATTTGCTATGACTCATAAGGAGGCCCGGAAATCCCCCGATTTGATACCCGATTTGATACGAGGTAAAGTTCTTCTTAAGGGCTATTCATTACAAGCGTTGTTTGACTCGAGTGCAAGTCACTCTTTCATTGCTTATAATTGCGTGAGGCGCCTGGGATTGCATGTACATCAATTGCCATTTGATTTGATTGTGTCAACACTGATGGGTATAAAGCATTGACCACTAAAGTTTGAACTGCGTGCTAACTGTGGAGGGGCATTAATCTGTTATCAATTTCATTTGTCTGCCGCTTTACCTATTGGAAGTCATTCTGGGTTTTGATTGGTTAATAGAAAATAATGTGTTATTAGATTGTGGGAACAAGAGAATAGTGTATCCTGCTTCTTAGAGTGTTGAGAATCCAACTGCTAGTTTGAACTTCCTTTCAACAGCTGAAGCTGAGAAGTATTTGAAGAAGGGTTACCAAGGGTATATGGTATTCTTCTTTGTGTAAGGGGAGACTAGTGAAACTTTGAGTATTATACCTATGGTAAATGAATTTCCTGAGGTATTTCTAGATGATCTTAGCGGATTACCTCCTAAAAGGGAAGTTCAATTCCCAATTGACATTATGCCTGGAGCTGGTTCTATATCTAAGGCCACATACCGTATGGCCCCAAATGAAATGGCGGAGTTAAAGAATAAAATTGAAGATTTACTTAAGAAAGGGTTTATTAGACCCAGTGTGTCGCCTTAGGGAGCTCTAGTATTGTTTGTAAAAAAGAAAGATAGGAGTCTTCGTTTTGTATTGATTATAGAAAACTAAATAAGATCACCGTCAAGAATAAGTACCCTCTCCCCAGAATTGATGACCTTTTAGATCAACTATCTGGTTTATGCGTGTTTTTGAAGATTGATCTAAGGTCGGGGTATCATCAGCTGCGGGTGAAAGTAGAAGACGTTCCGAAGACTGCTTTCCAGAGCAGGTATGGTTATTATGAGTTCTTAGTGTTGCCATTTGGGCTAATCAACACACCTGCGGTATTCATGGATTGCATGAACCGTGTCTTTCGACAATATCTAGATCAGTTCGTTGTGGTATTCATTGATAATATTCTGATATACTCTACGAGTAGAGAAGAGCATGAGCACCATTTGAGAATTGTATTGAACACATTGTGTGAGAAGCAGCTCTATGCCAAACTGAGTAAATGAGAGTTCTAGCTTTCAGAAGTAAAATTTCTAGGCCATATTATCTCGCGAGATGGGGTTTTTATAGATCCCAGTAAGGTGGAAGCAGTATTGGACTGGAAGAGGCCAGAAACTATTGTTGAGGTACATTATTTTCTGGGTCTTGCTGGATACTACCAGAGATTCATTTAGAATTTCTTATGTATTGCTTTACCGATGACCAAGCTCATGAGGAAGGATTAGCCATTTGTGTGGGATGAACATTGTGAAAATTGCTTTGTGGAGCTAAAGGAGAGAATGACTATGGCACCAGTGTTGATTATACCTGATCTCAGCTTGACCTACGTTATGTATAGTGATGTGAGTAAGCAGGGATTAGGGTGTGTCCTGATGCAGTAGGGACATGTGGTGACCTATGCCTCTTGACAGCTCAAACCTCATGAAATGAATTATCCCAACCATGATCTAGAGCTTGCGGCCATTTTGTTTGCTTTGAAAATTTGGCGGCATTATTTGTATGGTGTGTAATACCCCGAATTCTAATACTTGAGGCTAGAGAATAAGCCTGAGATAAGTGGACTGCTAAGCCCCGGTTTAGCAAGATCCTAAATTGTGATTAAGAGATAATGACTCCAAAAGTGGATGTGGTTAGTGATAAATAACCCTTTTGGAGAATATGATGTGATTTGGCACTCGAATATGATTCGTGTGTGTTGTGAGCAGCGCCGAAACCCTGTATTTGAGTTTAATTGTGGATTAACATCCAAATTGACTTAGAATAGAGGGAAGAATTGAATGTGAATTATGTTGACATGTTGAGATTGTTGTGAAAACATGTCAATTTGATGTGAATTTGATTGATTTGGTGTTTCCAATGGATTCCTTGTGAAAATTTATGTGGGAATGATGTTTGGTATGAAAATGGAACCAATGGAAGCAAAGAAGCAAAATCTAAAATTCTGTCAGGTGAAACTCTATTCTGGGCAGTCAGTTTGTGTGAATGTTTTGAATGAACAAATGGTGTCTAAAAATTCTGAAACTTTCCAGTCTTATAGTTCACATCGCAAGCTTCAAAATAGACATATAATTTGTGCCATTTCGTTTTGTGAACTAGGAGATATTACTGTCCAAAGTTTGGGATGGAAACTGAACTCTGTTTTGGGGCAGTGATGAGTTTTATGTAATTCTGGAATTTTGTGGTGATTTTTAGTAATGGCCAATATTTTTCCTATGAAGAGGACTTAAATATCTTTCATTTGGCTTTTGAATCACCTCATTTCGATTTTTCTAGAATTAGTTATGATTTTTCAAAGTTTGGGCAGAAAATCTGCCAAAAAATCCGAAAATAGGAATTATGACATCATCAAAATAAAAGATGACATCAGCATGGAAATTAAAACATTTTCTCATCATCTTCAGCTCTCATTTTCGTACTGAACCATGCAGCACCATGGAGAAAGAGAGAGAGGGATTTTTAGAGAGAGAAGAGGATGAAAACTCGCGAGGTAGGTCGATTTCTTCGGTGAATTTGTACCTAACGCGTATAATCCTTCTCCTAAGCTTATCTTCTACATGGATTAAGGTACTTGAAGCTTAATTTTGCTGTTTAAAAGGGGCTAGGGTTCAGCCATATTGAGTAAAAGCCAGAGGAAGCTTGAGGTAACTTCCGAAACTTCAATCTTTGATTGTTCTGGCTGCTGTGGTTGATTTAATCGGTGAAATTTCACCGGATTGTCTGTTTGTAAAGTTTGGAAATGACATGGCCTAGGGGTTATGCTGCCCAAATTGGGTCTTAATATTAGTTGTAACCTAATGTAATGGTTAATAAAGTGGTTAGGAGTAGAAAGAAACACGTTTACGGAGCCGAAACCGAAAAACCCCAATTTTTCCCGGAGTACTTGTATATTTCGGTTATGGCTATAAATGGGTCTTAGATTTGGATTTTCAATGATTTGATGGTTCTATTGAGTTCAGGAGCGAAAATTAGGTGGGGTTACAGTTGGTCACTTTTTCGGAAAAGGCCGAAAAAGAATAATTACGAAAACGCCCCTGAAACCCTTAAAGTGGGGTTGCCAAGGGTAAATTTGTAAATTGACATTGAATTTGATAATTCCGAGTCTGGAAATGGATTTCTTGGGCGAAAATATGTCAGAATAGCCCATGTCAAAATTTCAAAAAAAGTACAGCCGGACCTGGTACGACGAAGCCGAGCCGGGTCCCCGGGGGTATTTTAGTAATTTTTCAATATAGCTTCATATAACCCCCAGAAACACTATGGAAATATCTAAATAGTACATTTGACATTGTAGGATCGAATGTGAAGCCCCGAGTTGTTGGCACGTAAATCGAGAAGAAAAGACTGGAGGTAGGGAACTTATCTCTCCTGCATGCTCTAATAACTGTATTAATGTGTTGATGCATGTTATTGCTTTGCTTGATTATATGGAACATGTATGAATGATTTAAAGCTATGTTTCAATATATGCTATGGCCGTGTATCGTTCGAATCATTGAGCTTATAGATTTGTCATTATATGTGTGCATGAGTTATGTGATGCAAGCATGTCATGCATTAAACACTTATCTTGCCTGCATATTGATAATGTTTCCCTACTGAGATTCTCTTGAATCTCACCCTCCCCTACCAACAATTTAGACAGGGCAAGAGGCTCGTGGAGGGAGTGGCTAGGACTCCTTCGAGATGAGATTGTGTAATCCCCATTTGAAGAATTTAAATGGGCAATTCTACCCTGTGTATCTCTAGTGAAGGTATGTACCCAGGGTTGCCGGGATGATTATGTTGTGCACTCTGATATTTATATGAATGTGATTTATCTTCACGTAGTAATTGTATTCGAAATGTGAATATGAGACCAAGTTTATAAATAATTTCGAAAGGTTTTTTTGAAAACCCCATCATGTGATGGGTTAGTAAATGTTATTTGATTATTATTGGTCTCCATTTCATTTTAATCGCGTATTTCAGATATAATTACAGAGGGGGTACATGGTGTGACGGTAGAACTGTACTTCGACTACAAAATTCTCAAGTATTTGTACGACCAGAAAGAATTGAATATGAGACAGGGTCGTTGGATGGAGTTGTGAAAGAACTACAACCTGGAAATCAAATATCATCCAGGTAAAGCAAATGTAGTCGGATGCTCTTAGTCAACAGATGGTGTTGGTAGCAACAATGATGATACAAGAAGGGAAATTAATTGAAGATTTTTGCAATTTGAATTTGTCAAATCAAATCTTCTATGCCAAGTACACTATTTCCCAAGTCGAAAGTGATTTGAGAGCTAAGATTGAAGAAGCTCAGAGGCAAGATGGCTGGATATAACGTAATCTGGCTAGAATCGAATGGGGAGAAGCTCAAGGCTATGATCTGTCGCCTAGTGGATTGGTTCATTATCAGAAGAGAATTTGTGTTCCACTTAAGGCGGATTTAAGGCGGAAGATTTTGGATGACGAACACAAGAGTAGGTACACTCTTCATCCTAGTATGACCAATATGTATCATAATTTGAAATCTGTGTATTGGTGGCTGGGATTGAAGAGTGATGTGATGAAGTATGTGGCACGGTGTCTTACTTGCCAAAGGGTAAAGATCGAATACCAGAGACCACCGGGTTTGTTGCAGAGTCCTGAGATTCCTGAATGTAAATGGGAAAGTGTAACCATGGACCTTGTTGTGGGATTACCCAGGATCAGGAACTATGATGCAATTTTAGTAATTGTGGACCGTTTAACAAAGTCAGCACACTTTATACCGATCAACGCTAGTTACTCTCTAGACAAGCTAGCAGAGATTTACATTCATGAGATTGTAAAGCTCCATGGCATACCGAAGAATATCATTTCCGACCGAGATCCCTGGTTCACTTCTAAATTTTAGAGGGCATTGCATGAAGCCCTGGTAACTCAATTGAGATTCAACATGGCCTATCATCCTCGGACGGATGGACAGTCAGAAAGGACCATTTAGATGCTAGAGGATATGTTGTGAGCTTGTGTCCTATACTTTAAAGGAAGTTGGGATCACTTCCTTCCACTTGCGAGCATTTAGATGGCACCGTATGAAGTGTTGTACCAAAGGAAGTGCCAATCACTTTTGTACTGGAATGAGTTATCCGAAAGGAAGCTTTACAGGCCGAATCTTATTGATCAAACCTCAGCACAGATTTGAATTATTCGAAAGAAAAGTTATACTGACAAGTAGAGAAGACCTCTAGAGTTTAAGGTTGGTGACGATGCGTTTTTAAGAGTATCTCCAGTCACTGGTATTAGGTGAGCAATCAAGCAAAAGAAGTCGATCCTAAGGTATGTAGGTCCTTTTGAGATTCTTGCGAGAATCGAGCCTGTAGCTTATCGAGTAGCCTTACCCCCAAACTTGAGTAGGCTCCACGATGTGTTTCATGTATCCCAATTGAAGAAGTACCGATCAGATTCCTCTCACATCATTGAGTAAGAAGATGTCAAGTTACAAGATAATTTCACATATGTGGTAGAGCCAGAGCAAATCATTGATCGAAAGAAACGACGGCTCAGACACCGAAGCATTTCGTATGTGAAGGTGATCTGGAAGGGAATGACTCAAAGAGAAGCAACTTGAGAAGCGGAAGAGGATATGCGAAGACAATATTCAAAGTTTATGGCTCAAGTTATGTAACAAATTTTGAGGACAAAATTTATTTTATGGGGGGAGAATTGTAATATCCTGAATTGTATATAAGGGCTAATGATTTCAAAAGTGATGTAATTATTAATGGATAAACACTTTTGAAGTATAGGATGTGCATTGTGATATAAAGATGTGGTTGATGGTGATTTAGTAAGCATTGTGATAATCAGGGGTAAAATGGGAAATTGGTAAACTAATTAGTCAGCTACCAATGAGGGAGTTTGCTAATCGATAGGAATCATTGTGGCATGCATAGTTGCTTAAGAGATTATGTAGAGTAATCATGTGTATGCATAGGTATGGATATATTAGGAGATGACATAGATTATGACAAGTGTCATTATGGAAGCCATAGATGAGGTCAACTTTTTAACTTTGCTTTTTCTCTTCCCTCTCTCTCTCAAAGTTGGTTGTGAGCATGGGATGAAGGAAAATTCTGATCATCATCATTCTCTCATTTTCTCTCTCTCCAACTCCATTATCGTTGAGCTCAAAGTAGAAAGAAAAAGCAAAGGTGAGATTTTTCACATTGTAGTTGGCCTTAAATGCTCAAATTCTTTTCTTTAATATTGACCACCTTGTTGAGAGCTTTATCTTGATGGTTTTAGATTTTTGAAAGGTGTTTTAGAGCTTGAACAAGTTTGGAAGCTAGAGAATCAAGAAACTAGTCTTCGAAATTTGAAGAGGTGAGCATTTGTAGTATTTTGGTATATTTGTTGTGATTTTTGGTTAAGTTTTGAGAACTTTAGATTATTGCCCTGATTTTGGCCTAATTTTGAAATGAATAAATTAGCTAGTGTCTTGGGGTGGAATAGGTGTCAAATGGTGTCTTGATGCCAATAGATTTAGTTTGGAGTTGGATTGGGAGATTTAATAATTTGGAGGATTGTGTAGTATTTTGATTAAAAAATAAAGTATGTATTGAATGAATAGGAATTGGGTTCTTTTGAGGTTCCCAATAGGTTCCTTATGACATATTAGGTGAGAATGAGTTTTGGTAGAAGTTTTGGAACCATTGGAAGCAAATTGGGCAAGTCTGGAAAGTTATATTAGTTGCTGCGGTTTGGCTTCTGATAAGCCTCATTCAAGGGAGGTAAGGTCTCACTTGAGTGGAGCATCATATTTCCCTTTCTCTTCAGTGGTTCAGTGAGATTTTCAGGCGAAAGGAAAAAGTACACTTCCTCATCTGCAAGTGGCATATGTTACCACTCAAGTGCATAGGGTATCACTCAAGTGCATGTGCATGTAGCACTATAGATAAGCGTCTCGGGTTGGAACTCATAGGCAAATTATCAAGAGTGTGTGTGGGCACTCGCAGGTATTGGGTGGTCACTCGAGTGCTAAGGCTAGTGCTCGAGTGCACCTGTCACTTTAGGATTTTAGTTGCTCTCGGGTTATCACTTGTTGCACCTCACTCGATGGGACTCAGGTGAATATGTGTCATCACTCGGGTGCCAAGGATAGTGCTAAAGTGAGCTGGCCATTCCAAGGTGTGTTGGTGCTCTCGGGTACACACTTTCTGTGTCTCACTTACTAGGACTGAGTGTCAATGGGGACATCAATCGAGTGAGGCCTTCTTTACTCAAGTGATTCATCCAAAAATTGATATTTTTCTTTTGAAAAGATGATCTTTAAGGTAGTTCTTCTAACCCTTCAGGCATATGTTTAGGCTTTTAGTAGCCACCTAAAGAATTCAAATGATAACCGACTTTAAGTGTTATAGAAGAAAGAGCTTGGAATAAGAGATTAATCCGCCGTTCTTAACTTTTGTGTATAGGGTTTGACATTTGCCCTCATTGTGAACGAACTATGTCAGAGAACATTAGGAAAGGACAAGGTAGTGATCTTTCTTTTGTATTGTGTATGGAACATTGTATGTATGTTGTCATGTATTGAGATGCTTTGAGATACTGCTGCCATTACAGCATAATCTGTCGTATTGAGTGTAGTGATTACAACGTAAGCTATCGCATTGAGCATAGAGATTACAGCGAAAGCTGTCGCATTGTGTATACAGCCATGAGTGCTATCGTGTATGTCGTTAGCCATGCATCATTGTGTTGCTGCTAAACATGATCTTACATGCTGTGTGTTTATATACTGTATGAGTGATTTGTTACTACTGGGATTCTCTTGAATCTTATTCTTTCCCTTCACTAACCTTATAGACAGGGCAAGAGGCTCTAAGGAGAAATGGAAGACTTGGAGCGGCTAGAACCTTGTAGTGATATTATTTTTGGGTTGTTTGGTTATCCATTTGGATCTGGGATTACTGTATATTATTTTAGGGATATCAATAATATTTTGGAACGGTATTGTAATGCCCTATATGGGAAACTTTAAACACTTAGTGAATGAATCCCGGGAGTTGTTGGGACTTTATTATATACTTGATATATTTGAATACGACTAACTACACAGGTAATTATTCAAAACATGAAAATTGAGGCTAAGGAAGGGATGAAGTTTTAAAAGAATTTGTGAAAACCCTACCATCAGGAAGGGATTGGAACATGTTTAATCATCCATTTGTCTCTATTTCATTCTAATTAAGCATTTTTGAATTATAATAATTGTTATCAAGGTAGGGGGTTACATGGTGCCGTTGATTGAGGACTTGAAGAAGTTGTGGGATGAAGGCTTATATGTGTTTTATGCATATAAGGAGTCCTTCAAGCTACAGGTAATGATTTTCACCATGATAAATGACTTCCTTGCGTATAAAAACTTGTCAGGGTATAGTGTGAAGGGGCATAAAACATGTCCAATCTGTGAAGAAGACACACACTTTCATCAACTTAAGAATAGAAGAAAAATGGTCTACCTTAGTCATTGGAGGTTTCTTCATTAGTTCTATTGGTATTGTAGGTTACGAAAGCATTTTAACGGCTTACCGGAGCATGGAATAACTTTGAAGACATTAACTGGAGAGGAAGTTTACAGTCAAGTGGAACATATCATGTCATATTTGGTAAAAATCAGAGAACTACGGGTGAGAAGAACATATGGTAGAAGATTTTCTTTTATCTTCTATATGGGTGTAGTTTTGATGTGAGACACAGTATTGATGTGATGCATGTGAAGAAAAATGTTTGTAATAGCCTTGTCAGTACGCTTTTGCACATTCCAGGGAAGACTAAGGATGGAATTAGTGTGAGACTAGACTTTGTAGATATGGGAATAAGAGAATGGTTATATCCACAATTAAGAGATGATTATATAAGGGCATACATGGAGACAACAACACATATACTATCAAAAGTGGAGAAAAGAAGCTTGTATGGGTGTTTGCATGAAATTAAGGTGCCATAAGGTTATTCTTCTAATGTGAGAAGGTGTGTATCAATGGACGATTTGAAGTCAGGGGGAATGAAGTCACATGATTATCATGTATTCAAATATAAGTGGGTTAGCAATAATGCTATGGTAATAGATCAACAATTTGGATTTGTCTCAGTTGATCTTCAAAGATTTTGTTATAGGAATGAGCCCTTCAATCTATCAAGCCAGGCGAAATAAGTATTTTATGTTACAGATCCTACAAACAAAAAAATATCCTTTGTACTTCATAGTAAAAAATAGAAGTATGGTGATCTAACCTTCAACCTTGATGACATAGCACCTATCACAATAAGTCCACCTACAACAAGATAAGTAGAATTTGTAGATGATGAAGAATATGTTGTAAGAAATGATCATGGTGAAGGAATATGGGAAATAATTTAGAGTAAGACCTCTTAACTTAGAAAAGAGTATTATGTGGTTTTTGTTTTAATCCTGGTTAGTTTATTCATTTAATTGCAATTTATTTACCTATCTGACAATAATTTTTGTACTTACAGGAATATGGACAATTCTAGTGACTCACAAAGTTATAGGAATGATCAAATAGATAACGTGAACCCATTGCGAGAAAGGTTAGAGGTAGCACAAAGATGGGAGCATTAGTTGTACGTCATCAACATCAGTAGGAGAGGCTGCATGTGGACTTCAATGGCAATATGAATCCAGTTAGTCCTGAGGAAAACCATTTTATTAGCAATGTAGGCTATTTGGGTCGAAGCAAATTTCGCATTAGCTATAATAATTGAAAGTTGGTTTCCCTAAACAAGAAAGACATCATTTGGCAACAACTTTTGGTATGTATGTGTTTGATACATCTCCATTTATATCTTTATTCTTATTGCTTCAATTATAATTATCTTATGTTTTACTTTGCAACATGTTAGAGCAAGCGTTTCACCCAAGAGGGGGGTGAATTGGGTGATACTAAAATTTCATTGCAAATAAAAACTTGACGGTGAATATAAAGCAATAAAGAGTAAGGAGAAATATCACCATAGTGTACACCGAGAGTTATACTGGTTCGGCCACAACCACTTTGACCTACGTCCAGTCCTCAGAGCTTCTCTGAGAGTTTCACTATAACATCCAAGATTCAGTGGGTTCTTGGCACCTCAGTACAAGCAAGTTCCTTCGCCTGGACACTCGCTCCCCCTTACAAGTTGTAATCCAATCCCAACTCAAGGTTCCACAACCTTAAGTTACCTCAATAACAAATATTGAGTTTGAATGAAATATCTCTCTTACAAATTGAATAAGAATCACTGAAGCATAGAATTACAAGTATAATGTAAAACAGAGTAATGAACTTGATAATCCGTTCGTATGTGTGTTCTTGTTCTATTTCTCTGTTTGGATGTTCCCATATATATAGATACGTTGGTAATGATTGTTGGAACATATTTCTTCATGCCTGTTGGAGCGTGCGCAGCCACTGTTGACTTTTCCATTATTTGAAAGATATACGTTTGCGGTAGGTGGTTGTAGGTGACATCTGAATGTTACTTTTGACTTTCCTTATTTGGTAAGATCTCTTCATTGTTTATCTATGCATATGCTAAGAATACTAATACAATGAAAGGTTAATCATATAGGAAACAAATCAATGAGCGTTGGAATGATTTCTAAATTTCTGGACTTGCATACTCGAGTATTCACTTAAGTTTACTCGAGTATCATCGGGAAAACTTTCATAAACTGCAAGTCAATAGGCAAACATAACATTACTCGGGTAGTGCATGAAGTAAACAAAATTTCAAACCTTTGGAAATACTTGTTTACTTGGGTATTGCACACTTTTCTTTATTAGTTACTTGAGTACAAACTCGAGTAAACCTTCAAATAAACTTTAGGTTACTCAATACTTCACTCCAGTAATGTTGGCAGGATTTCAAGGCCGAGAGCACTTCAAGTTGGATTAGCTTGTTACTCGAGTCCTTACTCGAGTAAACATAAATTTTCTGCAAAGCTTACTTGGGTAGTGACTTGAAGTTCTCTTCCAATTAACTCTGCATACTCGAGTAGTGACTTGAGGTTTTTCTTCTAAGTCATTCTGCATACTCTAGTAGTAACTTGAAATAAAGGGTGAGAAAAACATTTTATGTTATTTGAGTAATACCTTCAGGTTTTGCTTACCACAGTGAGTTATTCGAGTAGCTCCTCGAGTAACTTTGGCAGGGTTGAAAATGCTGAGAGTAACACATTTCCTAAAACAGAGTAACTCGAGTACGGACTCGAGTATCATTAGCAGGCCAAGAGCAACTGGAAGTATTTTACATGGGTACTCAAGTAGCTCCTCGAGTAACGTTGTCAGGCCGAGAGCAACTCCAAGTGAATTACCTAGTTACTCGAGTCGCTACTCGAGTAACTTTGGTAGGCCGAGAGCAACTAGAAAACATTTACCTTATTACTCGAGTACTTACTCGAGTAACGTTGGTAGGTAACTTGAAGTTTGAACATGTTACTTCAAGTTTCTGTCTCATTACTCGAGTAGCTACTCGAGTAACCCTTTAAAAAACTTGCCAACAATGAAGTTTCTCAGCTTTTTCTCTTGGCCTTTATTCATTACTCCAATGCTTACTTCAAGTGATGATTTTCCATGTTATTACTTTGTTCAAACTTATTTGTGAATCAAATCTTTTTCATACCATTCTTTGTTATCATCAAAACATGAGATCAACATTCTCCCCCTTTTGATGATGACAAAACTTGGTGATTTTGAACAAGATTTTTGAAATTGAGTTCTCAATTAAATACTTCTTGAATTCAATGATAATTTTGAAAACCTTGTTAAGCTTAGATTCAAAGTGTTTTTAAAAGAAAATGAAATTATAATGTATACCTTGCACACATAATAAACTCATTAGTTCCACAAAGTGTTATAATTTAAAAGCTAAAATGGACTTGAAATAAATTCATAACTTAAGTAAACTTGCATTAAACATGAAGTTACATTGCTAATGAAAAAGTTATAAATTAAAAAGCTCCCTAAATCCCATATACAACCATATACCTAAAAAGAAACTCAGACACTCCATAAAATCACACTCAAGCTCTTCTCCGCCTTTTTTTCTTCATCAATCAAGTGAAGGATCAGAAGGCTTGACCATAGAGATAGGTTTGACAGGAAGGACAAAAGAGCTATCTGAACCAGAAGAATCAAAGGAACTAGAAGATTTTGGTTCAGGAAGATTAAGTGGAGGGATATGGATGTCATCTCTGGGAGGAATAGGAGAAGGCTGGTAGACGATCATAGTGGTGGTCTCAACCTCTAGAGTATGATGCTCAGAGGATGAAGGAGAGATTTCCTCTGTATGGGTAGGAGATGGAATAGGTTTAGGAGAGGGTTCAGGCTGTGGTTTAGGTGGTGAATCCTCAATAATGATATGGATGGTCTCATTGGTTTCAGGGTTATCCACTGAGTATAGAATATCTTTTGGTCTTGGCTCAGGTGGACTAGAGACTGGAGGGATAGGTTGTTCAACCTCAGTATGATGAAGATCTGAAGGAATGTTCTCTGGAGGTGGTGGTATATGCTCTGGAGGTGAAGAAGTCTCATGTGTAGAAGATGATGGACTGGTAGAAGGTCCAGGACCCAAAGAATCCAATCGTGCCAGAATCAATTTCAATGTCTCACCCTGGGCACGTTGCTCAGCTAGCAACTCTTCATGCCTCTTATCCATCTTCTCTATCAACTCAGCCATCTTTCCATTCATGTGAGTTATCAACTCAGCATTTGTGTTGGCAATGTCCACATGGAATCCTCTCAGCATATTTTCCATGAAGTGTTGAAGTGTGGCATTGAGGAAAGAGGGTGATGATGTAGTAGCAGCTGGAGCCGAAGACTGAGTGTCATCCATTTTGCTAGTCTCAGTCTCATTCTTCTTCTTCTTCTTCTTCGACCCAGACTCCAGAGGACCCTTGAAGGAATGTCAATATTGAGCTTGCTAATTTCATTTCTCCCAACCGGAGTAATCCTCTCAATATGTTCTTTGCTATCCAGATACCATATCTTATTCTCCTTCAGAATGAGTGAAACAATCTGAGGATATGGCATAGGTGTGGTAGCTTTCTCGTCTATTATGTACCTCTTCATTTCAGAAAAGATATACTCCCTCAAATCTTTCTGTTCCTTTAGGAGTAAGGAAGCAAACCATCTAAAGTCCCTATCAGAGAAGTAGGTATAGTTGTTGGCCTTATTCACAAGGGATCTAGAGTAGATATACCATAGTACCCTGTGATAATCACACATGTCACTAGGTTTGAAATTCAAAGGGCCTACAAGCTCACCAGGTTTAAGGACAGAGAAGATTTGGTTTGAGTCAAGTTTGGAGTAAATGTCATCTTGGGGGTTCTCTATTCCTAACCACATATTTATCTTAGAAGGTGAGATGAGTATCTTTTGGCCTCTAACAGTAGTAGTCATTTCTTCCTCAGCTGAAGTTCTATTTGGTTCATCTAGAATCTCAAGGTTGCAGTAAAAATGGGTGACCACTTTTGTGCAAAAAGAAAGTCTAATAGAAAGCCAAGACATAACTGGTTTTAAAAAGGGACTAAGATCATGCTTCAATACCTCCTGAAGTACTTTGAGATTGACATAGTGTGTCTTGCATACTTTGCTCCTGGAGAATTGAGTGAGGTACTTCGGGGACTCCTCTAGCTTATTGACATTAAATCCCTTTGGAGGTTTGGTGATCTCCTCTTCTGGCAGTCCTGATTTCTTTGAAGATTGCCCCTTCTCAAGGTGATCAATGATGCCAGCCATTGCCTTAGCTACATTCACATCATATTTGGGCTTTTTAAGAGGTTTTGGTGTGAAAGAGGGAGTTGAGGAATCAGAAGGTGGAGGAGAAGGAGACTTGGCACTCTTGCCTCTCCCAGTAGAGGTGCTCTTCTTGGATTGAGCCCTTGTAACCACTGGCTCTTTAATCACAACACCTTTTGGTTTCGGTTGAGGTTGATGTTTGAGTTGAACTTTGGCTTTGGATCTAGGAGTGAGTTTTCTTCTCTTTCTGGGAGGAGAAGAAAGAGGATCAGTAAGTTGAGGAGATCCAGAAGAGTCTGTAGGAGTGAGGTTTTTGGTTCTAACCATCTTGAATCAGTGAAAATTGAAAAATTCAGAAAACAGAGCAGGAAAAACGCAATATAGGGCACAGTGATTTTGAACTGAATAGGAGGTTTATGGGGTTGAAATTTGTTGGGTTTTGACAAAAATCAAGTAAGAAAGTGATTGTGAAAAATTTTTGTGAGAGGACAAAGTGATTTACTCGAGGAGATTTTGTGGAAATGACCGAGTTTGCGACAGATAAAGACCTAGAACCCGACGTTACTCTAGGCCTTACTCGAGTAAATTGCATGTTTACTCGAGGCCATACTCGAGTGATCATACAGAAAATTTCTAAAATAATTCATTTAAGTTGCGTACCTGGCATGAATAATATTGTAATTATCCATGTATGTTCCCTTGATCATTTTATACCCAATTTAGAGTAGATTTGAGTCGATTCTCATCAAATTGTGATATGGACCTGCAATTACTCGAGTCCTTACTCGAGTAAGCTTCAAGTTTACTCGAGGCTCGCCTCGGGTAACCTTTCATTTTCAATTTGGATTGTTCAGTTCTCACCAATGAACTGTTTGATTCAAATTCCAAGAAACTTGATGCTTTACTTCCAGTTTTGGAAGACTATTACTCGAGTAGTTACTCGAGTAAAGTGCTCTTTTACTTCAAGTTGTTCCTCGGGTAATGGTTCACTGTCAGTCATTACTTGAAGTTGGTACTCTAGTAAAGGTGTGCTCTGATAACCTCTATTTTTATTTCTCAAAACAAAGTTTCAATCTTCCTACAAAACATGTTTCTACATACTCCGATGCTTAAATTAGTAATGATCAAAACATTATCAAATGACTTCATCTAATATTATGAGAAACTGAAATAACTTACAATTCATTGGGATTTACCATTCCCAATTGTCTTCTAATGTATAGAAATTGATCTTTTGCAAGGGGTTTAGTGAAGATATCAGCTAGTTGAAGATGAGTAGGATTGAATATCACTTTCACATCTTTCTTTTGGACATGATCTCTGATGAAGTGATGTCTGACATCGATATGCTTGGTTCTAGAGTGTTGAACTGGATTTTTCCCCAAGCTTATCATACTGGTATTGTCACAATAGATTGGTATTTCTTTGAGATAAATACCAAGATCTTGTAGTTGTTGTTTTAACCATATCAGTTGTGCACAACAGCTTGAGACCGCAACATATTCAGCTTTCGTTGACGAAAGAGACACTGTATTTTGTTTCTTGCTGAACCATGATACAAGAGATCCTCCAAGAAATTGTCCTTGTCCGCTGGTGCTCTTTCTGTCTGTCTTGTATCCTCCATGATCAGAATCTGAATATACAACTAGATATTCACTCCTTCCTTTGGGATACCATAGACCCAATTCTGGTGTGTCAGCAAGGTATCTAAAGATTTGTTTGACAGTTTTGGCATGTGATTCCTTTGGTGCTGATTGATATCTTGCACAAATGCCAACACTAAATTGGATATCTAGTCTACTTGCCATGAGATAGAGTAATGATCCAATCATTCCTCTATATTTTGTGATGTAGTAGTCTTTTCCTTTGGCATCAGCATCAAGCAACGTAGTTGAGCTCATAGGTGTGTCCGTTCCGTTTGCTTCATCCATTCCATACTTCTTCAATAGCTCTTTCAAGTACTTTGTTTGAGATATCAAGATTCCATTCTTTCTTTGTTTGATTTGCAAACCAAGAAAGAAATTCAATTCTCCCATCATTGACATCTCAAACTCTCCCTACATTATCTTAGAAAATTCCTTACACAGAGATTCATTAATAGCACCGAAAACAATATCATCAACATATATTTGAACAATTAAAATATCATCACGTTTTTGTTTTATGAAAAGTGTTGTATCAAATTTTCCCCATACAAAACCTTGATCAGTAAGAAATTTACTGAGCCTTTCGTACCATGCTCTAGGAGCTTGTTTTAAACCATATAAAGCCTTTCTGAGTTTGAAAACATGGTCAGGTTTGGTAATATCTTCAAAACCTGGATGTTGTTCTACATACACTTCTTCCATAATGTGGCCATTTAGAAATGTACTCTTTACATCCATTTGATAGAGTTTAAATCCTTTGATGAATGTAAAGGCTAAGAGTACGCTTATAGCTTCTAATCTAGCCACTGGAGCATACATTTCCTCATAATCAATCCCTTATTCCTGATTATAGCCTTTGGCCACCAATCTTGCCTTGTCTCTGACAATAATTGCAGATTCATCAAGTTTATTCTTGAATACCCATTTAGTACCAATGATCAGATGATCCTTGGGTCGGGGTACCAAATCCCAAACTTGATTTCTTTCAAATTGATTTAATTCTTCTTGCATTGCTATAACACAATCATTATCTGATAGGGCTTCATCAATGTTAGAAAGTTCAATCTTAGAAATGAATGCAGAAAAACTTACTTCATTGAAAATTCTATTTCTAGTTTTGATCACTTCATTCACATCTCGTATGACTTGATCTAAGGGATGACTTTTATTGTATTTCCAGGCTCTAGGTTGTCATAGTGTTTGTTCTTCTTCCTTGGTTTCATCAACTTCTGGAATAAGGGATTTAGAAATAGATTGACCATTTTCTTGATTTAAAACAACTTCCTATTCTTCATCAATGGTTTTGTTAGAGGATTCAAATTCATCAAATACAATATGATTTGATTCTTCAACAACACATGTTCTTTTATTGAAAACTCTATATGCTTTACTTTGGTTAGAATACACTAGAAAAATTCCTTCATTAGTTTTAGAATCAAATTTTCCTAAGTTATCTTTACCATTATTATGAATGAAACACTTACAACTGAAGATGTGTAGATGAGCAATGTTTGGCTTCCTTCCTTTGTATAGCTCGTATGGTGTCTTTCCAAGTTTTGTTCTAATATAGGCTCTATTTGAAATATAGCATGTTGTACTCATATCATCAGCCCAAAACACTTGAGATGCATTCTTTTCATTTAACATTGCTCTAGCCATTTTAGTAAGAACTCTATTCTTACGTTCCACGACTCCATTTTGTTGAGGTGTCCTTGGAGCAAAGAAGTTGTGATCAATGCCATTAGTATCACAATATTCTTCAAAGGCTTGATTTTCAAATTCTCCACCATGATCCGTCCTAATGCCTGCAATGGACATACCTTTCTCATTTTGCACTTTCTTGGCAAAAACAATAAATTCTTCAAAAGTTTCATCTTTTGATGATAGAAAAATAACCCATGTAAATCTGGAGAAATCATCAACAATGACCAATAAATATAAGTTGCCACCAAGACTCTTTACTCTTACTGGGCCAACTAAATCCATATGCAATAATTGTAGTGGTCTATTTGTTGAAATCTCATTTTTCAATTTGAAAGATGATTTAGTTTGTTTACCCTTTTGACATGCGTCACAAATCAAATCATTTTTGAAATTTACTTTGGGTAATCCAAGAACTAAATCCTTTTTTTGTAGTTTGCCTAATTGATGCTTATTGACATGAGCCAATCTCTTATGCCATAGCCAACTTTCATCAGTATTACTCAGAAAACAGTTTTTAGATTCATTTCTACTAATATCTAGAGTATAACAATTACCTTCCCTTTTTGCTCTGAGCTTAGCCTTGATATTCTTCTTATCAAGTGGTAAGTCATTCTTGTTGATAATTAGACATTCCTCTTAGTCAAATATTACCCAGTTGTTTTTGTCTGCACTTTGACTTACAGTTAGCAAGTTATGACATAATCCTTTGACATAATATACGTCTTTGACTTGTATGCCTTAGTCATTTTTGATTTCACCAATTCCTGCTATCCTTCTGGTTTGATTTCCTCCAAATTTTACCTTCCCACCTTCTTTAGGTTGTAATTTGGTAAAACTTTCGAAATCATCGGTCATATGTCTAGAGCATCCACTGTCTATGTACCATTTATTGTTTTTGGATGCTTTGAGACACATCTGCAAGTAAATATGATTAATTTTTAGGTACCCACTTCTTTTTGGGTCCTTTTGGGTTAGTACAGGAAATTTTAGAAACATGTAATCCTTTAGGTACCCATTTGTAGGTTCCTATCGTTCCTTTCTTCTTATGAATGCATGAAGAAGTATAATGACCTTTTCTATTACAGTAATTACAGAATGCAAAAGGATTTGATGTATGCACAGAATGTTGGAAATAATTCAAATATGACTTACCTCCTGCTTTCTTTCTACCTTTCCTTTTATCTGATTTTTGGATCATATCCAATTCTAGATCTGTCATTTACAAATCGTTGAGCTTTTAAAATAACATTTAGCATCTCACTTCCTTGTGTAAATTTTTCAAGAGTTTTTATGAGATCAATGTTTTTCTTTTTCAACAAAGAACAATTTTCACAATCCTTTTCTGAACTTCCTTTAAGTTCAATTTCAAGAGCTTTGTTTTTCTTTTAGAAAACAATTAATTCTTTAACTACTTTGATGAATTCAGAATGTAAAGCATTATATTCAGAAAGTAATTCATCATAGGTAGGATCAGAATCATTTACCTCTTCTTCAGTTTCTTCTTCAGCAACGAGACATATATTGGCTACTTCTTCTTCATCACTTTCTTCGTCAGAGGAACTATCACCCCATATAGCATATACAAAGGCCTTCTTTTTGTTAAAGAATTTGCCATTTCTCTTTTATTTGCTCTTTTGATTCAGTTCTGGACATTCTGATTTGATATGTCCTGGTTTTCCGCATTCGTAGCAAATGATATGATCTTTGCTGCTAGTTCCTCCTTTCTGAAAATGTTTGAATCCTTGACCTTTCTTGTAGAACTTTCTGAAACGTTTTATGATTAAACCCATTTCATCATCGTTAAACTCCTCATCCTTATCTTGATTTTCTTCTTTTGCTTTTAGTGCTAGGCCTTTCTTTTTCTTGTCACCGATGTCATCTAGTTCTCGTTTGAACTTTAGTTTGCTTTCATATTCAGAAAGACTTCCAAATAGAGAAGCAACTGATCTCATTGATTCTCCTTTAGCTTCTTCTATCGCAGTGACTTTGGCCTCCCATTCTTTAGAAAGAATATTCAAAATCTTTCGTACTTGGGTATGTTTATCATAGATTTTCCCAAGTGTCAAAAGTTGATTAATAAGATGAGTATATCTAAGTTCGAATTCAGATATTGACTCACCTAATTTCATTTGAAGTAGATCAAATTCAGTGACCTAGGTGTTGATCCGATTCTCCTTTATTCCCGAAGTTCCTTCATGAGCTATCTCCAAAGCTTCACACATTTCCTTTGCTGTTGGAAGTGTGCAAATTCTGAAATATTCACTTTGACTCAAAGCACTTTATAATATCAGAATGCCTTGTTGTTGAGAGTGATAAATTTCTTGTCATTCTTATCATATTCCGCTGGGGTTTTGAGAATTTTCTGACAATCTATAATCTTTGTAGGTTGATAGTTTCCACTCTCAATCACATCCCATAGCTCATATTCAGTAGCCATCATGAATACTCTGAACTTTTCTTTCTAGAAGGAAAAGTGTTCTCCACTAAAACCTGGAGGTCTAGTGATGGATGCTCCGTCAAGAAGAATTCCTTTACCCACGCTTGCCATTGGATCCTTCTTAGGTTGTTAAGCCTTAACAAGAAGACCTACACTCTGATACTAAATGTTAGAGCAAGTGTGTCACACAAGAGGGGGTAAATTGGGTAATACTAAAATTTCGTTGCAAATAAAAACTTGACGATGAATATAAAGCAATAAAGAGTAAGGAGAAATATCACCGAAGTGTACACCGAGAGTTATACTGGTTCGGCCACAACTACTTTGACCTACGTCCAGTCCTCAGAGCTTCTCTGAGAGTTTCACTATAATATCCAAGATTCAGTGGGTCTTGGCACCTCAGTATAAGCAAGTTCCTTCGGCTGAACACTCGCTCCTCCTTACAAGTTGTGATCCAATCCCAACTCAAGGTTCCATAACCTTAAGTTACCTCAATAACAAATATTGAGTTTGAATAAAATATCTCTCTCACAGAGTGAATGAGAATCACTGAAGCATAGAATTACAAGTATAATGTAAAACAGAGTAATGAACTTGATAATCCGTTCGTGTGTGTGTTCTTGTTCTATTTCTCTGTTTGGATGTTCCCATATATATAGATACGTTGGTAATGATTGTTGGAACATATTTCTTCATGCCCGTTGGAGCGTGTGCAACCACTGTTGACTTTTCCAGTATTTGAAAGATATACGTTTGCGGTAGGTGGTTGTAGGTGACATTTGAACATTGCTTTTAACTTTCCTTATTTGGTAAGATCTCTTCATTGTTTATCTGTCGATATGCTAAGAATACTAATACAATGAAAGGTTAATCATATAGGAAACAAATCAATGAGCATTGGAATGATTTCTAAAATTCTGAACTTGCATACTCAAGTATTCACTTAAGTTTACTCGAGTACATACTCGAGTATCATTGGGAAAACTTTCATAAACAACAAGTCAATAGGCAAACATAACATTACTCAGGTAGTGAATGAAGTAAACAAAATTTCAAACCTTTGGAAATACCTGTTTACTCGGGTACTTACTCGGGTATTGCACACTTTTCTTGATTAGTTACTTGAGTACAAACTTGAATAAACCTTCAAATAAACTTTAGGTTACTCGATCCTTCACTCCAGTAATGTTGGCAAGATTTCAAGGCCGAGAGCACTTCAAGTTTGATTAGCTTGTTACTTGAGTAAACATAAATTTTCTGCATAGCTTACTCGGGTATTGACTTGAAGTTCTGTTCCAATTAACTCTGCATACTCGAGTAGTGACTTGAAGTTTTTCTTATAAGTCATTCTACATACTCAAGTAGTAACTTGAAGTGAAGGGTGAGAAAAACATTTCATGTTATTCGAGTAATACCTTCAGGTTTTGCTTACCATAGTGAGTTACTCGAGTAGCTCCTCAAGTAACATTGGCAGGGTTGAAAATGCCGAGAGCAACACATTTCCTGAAACAGAGTAACTCGAGTATAGACTCGAGTATCATTAGCAGGCCGAGAGCAACTGGAAGTATTTTACATGTTTACTCGAGCAGCTCCTCGAGTAACGTTGTCAGGCCGAAAGCAACTCCAAGTGAATTACCTAGTTACTCGACTAGCTACTTGAGTAATGTTGGCAGGCTGAGAGCAACTAGAAAACATTTACCTTATTACTCGAGTAATGTTGGCAGATAACTTGAAGTTTGAACATGTTACTTCAAGTTTCTGTCTCATTACTCGAGTAGCTACTCGAGTAACCCTTTAGAAAACTGCCAACAATGAAGTTTCTTAGCTTTTTCTCTTGGCCTTTATTCATTACTCCAATGCTTACTTCAAGTGATGATTTTCCATGTTATTACTTTGTTCAAACTTATTTGTGAATCAAATCTTTTTCATACATTCTTTGTTATCATCAAAACATGAGATCTAACACAACAAACATACGATGTCCCTAACACCACCAAGATGTACAAGCATAGGATGGGGGAGGTTCGTCTATGATGGAAAGGTTTCAAGAACAAGCTTACAGCAAAATACATTCGAGGGGAACGAGGGGTAAGGATCTATGTCAATAGTATTCGTATTTGTCTCTAGAGGATTGGAGGTTATTTGTGGCATCACGGGAAGATCCTTAATTTTTGGTAAAGTTTCTTTCATCATGTATAGAACTTTTTATTTAAATATACTTGACATCATGGATTCAATTTTCATTGTTTTCCTCTCACATGAATTAAGTACAGCAAATACAGAGTGGCAAGCAGTAAATCAGTATCAACATTCCATGTCTTGTGGTGGTTATTGGAAGCTTAAGCGAAGGATGATGGAAGAAGAGTTGGAGAAAATGAAAGAAGCAGCCAAATCAGATGCTAGCATTATTGTCCAAGCCCTGGCTTCTCTTCCATGTCACAAAAAATGGAAAGCAAGGAGGTTTAAGGGTTAGAATTTCATAAATCTGACTATTGCTGAGGTTGCCTCCAGGATTGTAAGTAGTTAACGCATTAGTACATAAATTTTTCATATTAGGAGTGGGTGGTTAATTTTCATTTACAATAAATTGTATGCTATAGGATAAACTGGAAGATTATAGTAGCCCAAGTCATTTACTCTAGCTGGAAGGATGGATATGTTGTCAACGACGATTTGGAAGGCAAATCACCCTGATCATGTTCAAGGGGAGCTAAGGGGAGTTAGTACTGTGAAGTATTTTGGACGAGCCTCACATAATTATTCATCATATGCTGAACCTAGTAGGGAGCTTGTGGCCAACATTCAGCAGGAAGTCGAACTAGAGCTTGAGGCCAAAATTCACGAGAAGCTTTGAGAAGAGCTGCTGGTGGAGATGCGTCTTAAAATGATAAAGATGTTTAAATTGAGTATGGCAAGTGACGAGTATAGAGCCTAGGAATCTTGGCCTTCCCTAGCACTAAAGAAAGTTACAACCCACTAGAGGAACAACTTGACAACCCTTCTCCCACTCCAGCGCCAGGAGAACCTTCTATCCTCTATTTGGATGCCCTAGTGTTGTGTGTAATATCCCAAAAGTGATTAAGGGCTAATGAATTCAAAAGTAGATGTAATTATTGTTGAATAAACACTTTTGGAGAATGTGTGATGAGAATTTGGATATTTTAATGATTCCAATGGCTTCCTTGTGAAAATTCGTGCGGGGAGGGTGTTTATTGTGAAATTGGAACCATTAGGAACAATTGTGCAAAAGTTGAAAACTCCGTCCATTTATTCTCTGTACAGGGCAGCCGATTTGTGTGGACGTTTTAAATAGGCAAATGGTGTCTAAAAATTATAAAAATTTCCAGTCTTAAATTTCACATCCCAAGCTTCAAAATGGACATATAATTTGTACCATTTCGTTTTGGGAACTTGGAGATATGTCTGTCCAAAGTTTGGGATAAAAACTGGACTCTGTTTTGGAGCAGTGTTGAGTTTTGTGGAATTCGGTATTTTTGTGGTGATTTTTAATAATGGTCCATATTTTTCCTATGAAGAGGACTTAAATACCTTTTATTTGGCTTTGGGATCACCTCATTTCGATTTTTCTAGAATTAGTTATGATATTTCAAAGTTTGGGCAGGAAATCTGCCAGAAAATCAGAAAATGGGAAAATAAGGAATTATGACATCAACTCATTAAAAAATGATGTCAGCATGGATTATTAATCAAATTGCTCATCTTCTTCAGCCATTTCACGCCATTTCCAGCTGAAGCAAGAGGAAAAAACGTGAGAGAGAGCTTGGAGAAAAGTAGAGAGAAGGAAGGAGAAATCTCACAAGGTAGGTCGATTTCTTCAGTGAATTCGTACCTAATGTGTATAATCCTCCTCCTAAGCTATTCCTCTATGTGAATTAAGGTTTTGAAGCAAGGAATTTCATTGTTCAAATAGGCTAGGGTTCAGCCATATTTGGGAAAAGGTTGTGGGAGCTTGAGGTAACTTCCAAACTTTCGTATATTGCTTATTCTGGCTGCTGTGGGCAATTTAATCGGTGAAATTTCGCCGGATTGCCATTGGTTTTAAAGTTTGGAAGTGATGTGTCCTAGGGGTTATGCTGCCCAAATTGGGTCTTAATGTTAGTTGTAACCTAATGTAATGGTTAATAAAGTGGTTAGGAGTAGAAAGGAACGTGTTTACGGAGCCGAAATCGTAAAACCCCGATTTTCCCCGGAGAACTCATAAATTTCGGCCAGCCCTAGAAATGGGTCTTAGAGTTGGATTTTAAATGATTTGATGGTTCCATTGAGTTCAGGGACGAAAATTAGGTGGGGTTACAGTTGGTCACTTTTTCGGAAAAGGCCGAAAAAGCATAATTACGAAAACGCCCCTAAAACCCTTAAAGTGGGGCTGCCAAGGGTAAATTTGTAATTTTACATTGAATTTGATAATTCCGAGTCCGTAAATGGATTCCTTGCACGGAAATATGTTAGGATAGCCCAGATTAGAATTTTGGGAAAAGTGCAACCGGACCGGGTACGGTGGGGCCGGGCCGGGTCTCCGGGGGCATTTTTGTAAATTTTCATTATAGACTCATATAACCTTAAGAAACACTATGGAAGTGTCTAAATGGTGCATTTGGAATTGTAGGATTCGATATTTGCCCTGTTCACGAATGGCCCGTGCCAGAGCACGTTCGGAAAAAACCAGGTAGTGACTCCTCTCTTATACTTTGTGTGAAACATTGTATGTATGTTTGTCTTGCATTGAGAATGCATTGTGACATTGTGACATTGTGATGCTTTGTGATCGCAGCGAAAGCTGACACCTAGTGAATACTTTGTGAATACATTGAGATCGCAGCGAAAGCTGACGCTTAGAGTTTACAGCCATGAGTGCTGTTGTTTGTGGCGAAAGCCATGATACATTGTGATGCTGCTTAACATGATCATATATGCTATGTGTTTATACACTGTATGAGTGATTTGTTACTACAGAGATTCTTTTGAATCTCATTCTTTCCATTGACTAACATTTCAGACAGGGCAAGTGGCTCCAAGGAGAAGCGAACCACCAGGAGCGGCTAGGATCTTGTGGAGTGTATTGTTAGGCTGTTGGTTAACTATTTTGGACTTGGGATTACTGTTTATTTTTGGAGATGTAAATATTACTGTTGATTTTGGTTATGTAATCCCCTAGTGGAGACTTTTAAACCCTCAGATTATATATGTATAGAACCCGGGAGTTGTCGGGGATTTGGTTATACACTCTGATGTGTGTGAATGTAAATTAACTGCACAGGTAATTATATTCGAATTTTGAAATTGAGACCAGGATAGAGAAGAGTTTTTGAAAGTTTTTGGTGAAAACCCTACTATAGTGTAGGAACTTGAAATGAGTTTAAGCTATCCGACGGTCTCTAAACCAATTTAACTATGTGATATCGAATTATAATTACGTGGTTAAAGGCAGGGGGTTACATTTTGGTATCAGAGCTGTAGTTCCTGGCAAGGGTAGAGGTAGCTAGGATAGATCCCTTAGATAGTAGTAGGGATATCTGTGAATGATTGTTGTGTATGCACATGTATGTTTTATTGACATGGATATATATATGAGTTTTGTGACTATATGTGCATACTATCTCTGCTAAATTAATGGGGCAAGTTGTTTGTAGAATGAAGAAAACTAGAGGACGCCCCAATATTCCGCGTGTAGACCCAAAGGTGGAGGTCGTCAATGATAATCCACCAGATCCTATGCAAGAGCTGATGGGTCTAATCCGGGATCAAAGAGATATGATAACTGAGCTGAGAGAAGAGCTCAGAGCAGAGAAAGTGAAGAACAAGGAAGGTCCAGTTCAGTCCACTCCGGAGGAAACTCAAGAAGAAACTCGACATAAGGACACTGCTGAAGGGTCAGCACGACCGCTGGAGTCCCCACCTCACACTATTCCAAACCAAGAGTCTTATGAAGTACCTGTAAGAAAGGGTAAGGATCTTCAGTTTTGGGTTACCAGATTTTGCAAACATCTGCCTCCAGTGTTCAAAGGGAGGTTTGATCCACAAGTGGCGGAAGATTGGTTGAACCGTCTCGAGAAGATATTTGAGGTCCTTGGATGTCCGGATGAGGTAAAGCCACGCTTGGCAGTCTACAAGCTCGAGGATGATGCGGACCGTTGGTGGAGAAATATCTCTCTCTCACTGCGCAGCAGAAACGTGCCATTGACTTGGGAATTATTCCAGCAAGAATTTAATGAGAAATACTTTCCCAAATCAGTACGGCTCGAGAAGGAGACAGAATTCCTTAACATTAGACAAGGGGACACTGAGAGCTTTGATGATTATTTGTCCCATTTCATCCGTTTGTCCCGATATTCCTCCTATCTCCGATACAAGGATGACGAAGAATGGAGTTCAGATATGCTCATTCGTGGCCTGAGGCGAGAGTTGAGGAAACGGTTGGTCACTCACCAGTTCACCAAGTTCAACAAAGTAGTGGAACAATGCAAGGTTACAGAGAACAACTTAAGAGAAGTATGTCCTATTAAAGCTACTGGGCACCGCAGTGAACCCAGTAAGAGTGGTACTTCACAGAAGCGAAAGGGACAGGGACCTTCATCTGGGAGTGGTAAAAAGCCCTACAGTCTGGGAGCCGTGATCAGCAGAGAACTCCTTTTACACCTTGGATCTGTCCTCGTTGTAATCAGTCACATCATGGTAAGACTTGTGAGAGTCGAATAATATGCTTTAATTGTAAACGTGTGGGGCATACTGCTGTCGAATGCAAAGAGCCACGACCAAACCAGAGGCCGAAAACTCAGGGCAGAGTATTCGCTATGACCCATAAGGAGGCCCATAAATCTCCTAAGTTGATACAAGGTAAAATTCTTCTTAGTGGCTATTTATTGCAAGTTCTGTTTGACTCGGGTGCAAGTCACTCCTTCATTGCCTATGATTGCGTGAAGCGCCTAGGATTGCATGTGCATAAATTACCATTTGATCTGATAGTGTCAACTCCGATGGGTGTTAAGGCCTTGACTATAGAAGCTTGTCTAAATTGTGTCATAACTGTAGAAGGGCACCAATCTACTGTGGATTTGATTTGTCTGCCGCTTTACCAATTGGAAGTCATTTTGGGTTTTGATTGGTTAACGGCGAATAATGTGATGCTTGATTGTGGGAACAGGAGGATAGTATATCCTGCTTCTCAGAGGGTCGAAGTTGTAAATGGTAGTATGAATTTCCTTTCTACGGCTAAAGCTGAAAAATATCTTGAAAAGGGTTGCCAGGGGTATATGGTATTCTTCTCTGTGCAAGGGGAGATTAGTGAACCTGTGAGTAGTATACCCGTGGTAAATGAATTCCCTGAGGTATTTTCGGATGATCTTAGTGGATTACCTCCAGAAAGGGAAGTTCAATTTCCCATTGACATTGTGAATGGAGCTGGTTCTATATCTAAGGCCCCATACCGTATGGCCCTAAATGAAATGGCGGAGTTAAAGAAACAAATAGAAGACTTGCTTGAAAAAGGGTTTATTAGACCCAGTGTGTCGCCTTGGGGAGCTCCAGTGTTGTTTGTAAAGAAGAAAGATGGAAGCCTTTGGTTGTGTATCGATTATAGAGAATTGAACAAGGTTACTATTAAGAACAAGTACCCTCTTCCCCGAATCGATGACCTTTTAGATCAACTATCCGGTTCGTGTGTATTTTCAAAGATTGATCTAAGGTCAGGGTATCATCAGCTACGAGTGAAAGCAGAAGATGTTCCAAAGACTACTTTTCGGACTAGGTACGGTCACTATGAGTTCTTGGTGATGCCATTTGGGCTAACCAATGCGCCTGCGGTTTTCATGGATTACATGAACCGTATCTTTCGACAATATCTGGATCAGTTTGTTGTTGTGTTTATCGATGACATTCTGATATATTCCAAGAGTATGGAGGAGCATGAGCATCATTTGAGAGTTGTATTGAATACCTTGCGTGAGAAGCAACTATATGCCAAATTAAGTAAGTGCGAGTTCTGGCTATCTGAAGTAAAATTCCTAGGCCATGTTATCTCGCGAGAAGGGGTCTCTGTGGATCCCAGTAAAGTAGAAGCAGTACTGGACTGGAAGAGACCAGAATCTGTGGCGGAAGTACGCAGTTTTCTGGGTCTTGCTGGTTATTATCGGAGATTCATCCAGAATTTCTCCCGTATGCCATTGCCGATGACCAAGCTCACGAGAAAGGATCAGCCGTTTGTGTGGGATGAGAAATGTGAAAACTTGTGTGGGATGAGAAATGTGAAAACTGTTTTGTGGAGCTGAAGGAGAGGTTGACTACGGCACCTGTGTTGATTTTACCTGATCCCAGTTTGACATATGTTGTGTATTCTGATGCCAGTGGGCAGGGATTAGGGTGTGTCCTTATGCAGCAGGGACGTGTGGTGGCCTACGCCTCTCGACAGCTCAGACCTCATGAATTGAACTATCCCACTCATGATCTGGAGTTTGCGACCATTGTATTTGCTTTGAAGATTTGGCGTCATTACCTGTATGGTATGACTGTGGAATTGTACTGCGACCACAAGAGTCTCAAATATCTGTATGATAAAAAAGAACTGAATATGAGACAGCGCCGTTGGATGGAATTGCTTAAGGACTACGACCTGGAAATAAAATATCATCCGGGTAAGGCAAATGTAGTCGCTGATGCTCTTAGCCTAAAGACTGTGCTCGTTGCAGCTATGATGATACAAGAAAGGAAATTGATTGAAGATTTCCGTGATTTAAATTTGACAAACCAGATCATCTGTGCCGATTACACTGTTTCTCAAGAGAAGAGTGATCTAAGGTAGGAAATTGAAGAAGCTCAGAGTCAAGATGACTGGATACAGCGCAATCTGACTCGAATCGAATAGGGAGAAGTTTCAGGCTACGACATATCGCCTCGTGGATTGGTTCGTTACCAGAAAAGAGTCTACGTTCCACTTAAGGCAGAGTTGAGGCAGAAGATTCTGGATGAGGCACACAAGAGCCGATATACTCTTCATCCTGGTATGACCAAGATGTATCAGAATCTGAAATCGATGTATTGGTGGCCGGGTTTGAAGAGTGACGTGACCAAATATGTTGCAAGGTGTCTCAATTGTCAGAAAGTGAAAATCGAGCACCAGAGACCGCCTGGTTTACTTCGGAGTCCTGAGATTCTGGAATGGAAATGGGAAAGCGTGACCATGGATTTGGTTATGGGATTACCCAGGATCAGAAACTATGATGCGATCTGGGTAATTGTGGATCGGTTAACGAAGTCAGCCCACTTCATACTAATCAATGCTGGTTATTCTCCTGATAAACTAGCGGAGATTTATATCCGAGAGATTGTCAAACTTCATGGTGTTCCGAAAAACATCATTTCCGATCGAGATCCACGATTTACTTCGAAGTTTTGGAAAGCATTGCATGAAGCTTAGGTACTCAACTGAGATTTAGTACGGCTTATCATCCTCAAACGGATGGACAATCTGAGAGAACAATTCAGACGCTGGAAGATATGTTGCGAGCTTGTGTTCTCGACTTTAAAGGAAGTTGGGATCGTTTCCTTCCACTGGCTGAGTTCGCTTACAACAATAGCTATCATGCGAGCATCCAAATGGCTCCGTATGAAGCGTTGTATGGAAGACGGTGTCAATCACCTTTATGCTGGAATGAATTATCCGAAAGGAAGCTTTATGGGCCAGATTTGGTTGATCAAACCTCAGCACAGATTCGGATCATTCGTAAGAGGCTCCTTGCAGCGCAGAGTCGACAGAAAAGTTACGCTAACAAGAGGAGAAGGCCTCTAGAATTTGAGGTTGGTGATCACATATTTCTGAGAGTATCACCAGTCACTGGCATTGGAAGAGCTATCAAGCGAAAGAAGCTGAGCCCAAGGTACATAGGTCCTTTTGAAATCCTTGAAAGGATTGGGCCTGTTGCTTATCGAGTAGCCCTACCCCCAAACTTGAGCAGACTCCACGATGTGTTTCATGTTTCCCAACTGAAGAAGTATCAACCGGATCCATCTCATATTGTTGAATATGAAGAAGTTGAGTTACAAGACAACTTCACATATGCGATAGAGCCAGAACAAATCATTGATAGAGAAGAACGACGGCTCAGACACCAAAGCATTCCATTTGTAAAGGTGATCTGGAAGGGAATGACTCAGAGGGAAGCAACTTGGGAAGCAGAAGCAGATATGCGAAGATGTTATCCAGAGTTTATGGCTCAAGTTGTGTGACAAATTTCGAGGACGAAATTTATTTTACGGGGGGAGAAATGTAATATCCCAAAAGTGATTAAGGGCTAATGAATTCAAAAGTAGATGTAATTATTGTTGAATAAACACTTTTAGAGAATATGTGATGAGAATTTGGATATTTTAATGATTCCAATGGCTTCCTTGTGAAAATTCGTGCGGGGAGGGTGTTTATTGTGAAATTGGAACCATTAGGAACAATTGTGCAAAAGTTGAAAACTCCGTTCATTTATTCTCTGTACAGGGCAGCCGATTTGTGTGGACGTTTTAAATAGGCAAATGGTGTCTAATGTAACCCCCTGCCGTAATTAATATCCGGATTACGCGATTAATGTGAAATAGAGACCATTAAGACAAAACAACCTTTATAATCCCATCAACCAGACGGGGTTTTCACAAATACATTTCGAAATCATTCTAACACACGGTCTCATATTTACACTTCGAATATAATTACTATGCGAAGATAAATTACATTTATATAATTATCAGAGTACGCAACATAAATTCCCGGCAATCCCAGGATCATATCTTCGCTCAATAATCATAGGGCACCTTAGCCCATACAACTCAACCAATAGGGATTACACAACCTACTCAAATACATACTCAAATATTGATCCAATTATACAATACATAATCTCAATTGCACCATGATAACCAACAATCAAGCTCTCACCCAGAAACGAGTCCTCTTCGTCCTTGGATGCTTGCTTCATCCTCAATCTTCCTTCCCTGTCTAAAATGTTGATAGGGGAGGGTGAGATTCTGGGGAATCTCAGTAGGAAACAGATACCAATATGCATGCAAGATAAGTATTTAATGCATGACATGCTTGCATCACAATAACTCATGTTCACATAATGATATATCCGCATGCTCAATATTCACATAACATACTCATGGCCATAGTATAAATAGAAACAGAGCTTCAATCATTCTCATATGTTTCACATAATTCAAGCAAGGCAATAACATGCATCAATACACAAATACAATTATCAATACATGCAGGAGAGGTAAGTTCCCTACACTCTTTCCACGTAAGCTCCAGCTCCGGCTGCTCACGATCAGGGTAATCATCAAGTCCTATAACCAAAATCAAGGACATAGGATTAATCCCTTTTCCGATTCCTTAACTTTTAGACACTCAAGTTGGTTATCATTACTGCCCTTTAAGTGCCCTCAAACACCTCAATCCATAGCTCTAAAGGGTTGGAAGACTATCCCCAAAGATCCCCTTTTGAACACTTAAACTTGATATTTTTCACTGCCTCACTCGAGCAGGGATGGCCTCACTCGAGCACAAGTACGGACATCACTCGAGCACAAATGCTCTCACTCGAGCATTGGTACGGACAGTGCTCGAGCACAAGAGAGTGAAGACAGAAAGCACATGCCCGAGAGCACAACCCTCACCTGAGGCACAAGCTCACTCGAGCACACAAACCTCACTCGAGCACAAGCCCAAATGCCTTACTCGAGCACCCGCGAGCACAACGCCACGAGTGACAACCCGAGAGCACCACTCTCACCTGAGGCACAGGCTCACTCGAGCACAGCCATATGTGCTCGAGCACATTCCCCATACCCGCGAGTGAGAAAGCACACTTGTGCCTCTTTCCCGCGAGTATCCACCCGAGAGCAATCCTCAACTCTGGGCTTACACCTTCACTCGAGCAGAACCCAGCTCACTCGAGCATGTTCTTCGCTCACTCGAGCACAAAGTGATGTGCTCGAGCATTGCTCATAAAAATCCCAGGTGCAACTCGAAGCACAAAGGGAAAACTCTCATATCAGTCGAGCAGAGTTCATCACTGCTCGAGTGATGTTCATCCCTCAGTCGAGCACACCCATGTCTGCTCGAGTGAATCCATCAGATTCCAGAAAACGCAGCAAACATACCACATTTTCCTAACTCTTGCCCAATTGATCCAAATGGACCCAAAACTTCTACCAAAGCTATTCCCACACAAAATCACTCACTGAATTCAATGGAATCAACAGAATTACCCAATTCCCATTCCATTAACATGCTTTGGTCTAGGGCATCATAATCATCATTTTCCAAAATCACTAACTTCAATCATTTCAATCCCCAATCAATCTATCTATTCCAAACTCACTCTAAGATACCATTTCCATAACCATAGCATGCCAAACTACCCATTGACCCATATTTTCGAAATTAGGGCAATAATTCCAGAAATTCCAAACTTAATTATTTGGCATGAAACATAGATAGAAAGATTGGGTTCACATACCTTATCAACTTTCTCAAGAACACTTCTTGATTCTCTACTCTTCAGATTTTCGTGATTCTTCAAATCACCACCAATGGAGAAGCTACAACATCAAATTGAAGCTCTCATTCTAAGGAACAATATTTATGAAAAGGATTTGAGCAAAGGAAGCCATTTTCCTTACCTTTTCTCAAGCTTTTCCTTTCCCTTTTTCCTTCCACCATGACCGAATAAGAGAGAGAATGAGAGAAGGAGAGATGGAGTGAGAAAGTGAGCATAATGATACTCCCTCCATGCTTCAGCGAAAAGAGAGAAGAGGAAGAGAGAAAATCACCAAAATAACCCCATTTGACTTTTCCACACACATCTCTCTTCACACCCACTTTTGCCACATGTCAATTTGCTATTGGCTCACTCAAAATAAGTCACCAATTAGCCATTTAATCACTCCATTAACCATTTTAATCCCTTAATCACAATTTGGACTCTTGCTAAACCAGGGCTTAGCAGTCCACTAATCTCAGGCTTAATCTCTAAGCTCAAGTATTAAAATTCGGGATATTACATTTCTCCCCCCGTTCAATAAATTTCGTCCTCGAAATTTGTCACACCACATAAACTATAACTACGGATGCTTCATCACGACAGCTTCCGTTTCACAATTCATGTCACATTGGATGGTCTCCTCTAGATCACCCACACACAACCGATAATCAACAAATCCGATTCTCGCAAGAATCTCAATCAATAAATGCAACTCAGTTGCCACAAATTGCAATCGGTCCATTTCACGATTGCCGCACCAACACAATCACCACATGGTGTCAAACAAATACAATCGCCTCCACGCACGATTGCCACAAAACCATCATCACATAATCACAATCGTCACAAGCCTTCCTCAACTCATGAGTGGCTGGCGCATCTCAATATCCAGTGACTCTAATTCATGAGCCATATCATAAGATTTTGGCAGTTGGGCAGCATAGGCCACCACTTTGCTTAACTCAATCTAGTTACCCCTTCTGGGAGTAAACACCACCACCACAATATATCAAACGACAGCCTCAGCTGTATACATAAACATTCTGCTTCCGCTTTATCCACTTTCACAGCCTTACTCTCACCCGTACACCCACCAGTAACTCCGCTAGTGGTAACCGGGACTTTCGAGTATTCACCACAATAACATCAGGCCACTCCGGAATCTCAATCTCATCTATCCGAAGCACCCTACCGTAATGGCCCACCTAGAATCTCAGTCTCTTCTATCCAGGCGACCGGTTGAGAGTCTCAACCTCCCAACATCACCTTCATGCTCTTTCACCACACAAATCAACTACAACGGCAGTTCAACGGCCGAGCTAGAGATGACCAGCGTCAACCCTAAACGGCTCACGCTGACCTGCACACGCTGCGTAGCACCTTAACACAATTCACACTGATCAGATGTATAACACACAGCCCACAGCTGGATTCACAACACACCGCCCCACGGGTCGGATTCACAAAGATACATGTTGATTACAACGGCAGTTCAACGGCCGAACTAGAGATGACCAGCGTCAAATGTAATATCCCAATTTTTGATTATGGGTTAATCATGATTATTATGGATAATTATGAATTTAATTGAGATTATTATGTATTTTATGACAATATTAATTAATGTCATAATTAGTGGAAATTGGAAATATTAGTGCATATGTGTGGTATTTAAGATCAAGGGTGGTGATTCCTTGACCATGGGTCGGGATCCAGTGTGCTTAGCTTGTGTGAGCTTATTGAGGGAATGAAGGAGATGGTGACATGTGGCATTGTGGAGGCCTTTGGATTAGGCACTAGAGGACAAAATAATTCATTTCCTCTCTTTTCTCTCTCTCCCATGCGCATGGAAGGGGCCAAGGGGGCAGAAATTCTGATCATCACTCTCATTTCTCTCTTCTCTCTCCATTTTCACCATTGTTGGCCAAAGAAGAAGAAAGAAAAGCTTGAGATTAAGGTGAGCAAATGACTTCTAATGCCAAAATGCTCTTCATTAACATTGTTCCTTGAGCTAAGAGCTTTCATCCTATGGTTTTAGATTCTCCATTGGTGGTGATTGAGGAATCACGAAATTATGAACTTGGGAGAATCATGAAGTGCCTTTGGGAAAGTTGTTGAGGTGAGTGAAAGCTTCCTTCTCATATCAGATTTGTGGCCATTGATTAGGCCTTAAATTTCTGGAATTTTAGCCCTAATTTCGTGAATTAGGGTCTTGTGGTGTTTGAATTATTGTTGTCATGGAATTAGTGCCTTGTTAAGTGTTTTGAATGAATGGTATTGAATTGAAGCTTAAATGTGAAGTTTGGCACTTTTTGTGTTGGTTTTATGCTTTGGTCAAAACAGGGCATATAAATGGGTTGTGAATTTGGTCATTTTGAGGTTACCATTGTGTTCCTTGAGTGATTTTGTGTGGGAATAAGCTTGGTTATTAATTTTGGAGTTATTGAACACTTTGGTAGAAAATTGGAAATCTGTTTGGTTTAAGCTCTGTTTTGCGCAGTAATTTTGTATGAGCGTTTTGAATGACCAAATGGTATTGGAAAATTCTGAAACTTTCCAGAATTAAATTTCACATCTCAAGCTTCAAAATGGACATATGTTTTGTGTCATTTCGATTTTTGGACTAGGATTTATGACTGTCCAAAGTTTGCTGTTAAATCTGGGTGCAATTCTGGAATAGTGTGGACTTTTCTTGAAATCTGTATTTTTGTGGTGATTTCCAGTGATGAGCCATATTTTTCCTTGAAAGAGGACTTAAATATCTTTCATTTGGCTTTGGGATCACCTCATTTCGATTTTTCTAGAATTAGTTATGAATTTTCAAAGTTGCCTTGGCTGCAGCAGAAAATCTTGGCTGCAGCGCAAAAGCTTCTGCGCACGTTCTGGCCGCAGCCAGAAAATTCTGGGCTGCAGCCAGAAACTTTCTGTGCTGTTTCTGGCCGCAGCCAGAGGGGTTTTTGGCTGCAGCCAGCCCCTGTTTTCAGCACCTTGTGATTTTGAAAAGTGGTTTCTAACCCGATGTTTCCCAATCCTTTAGGGCTTTTATTAGAGCCAATTTTAACTACTTAAAGGACATAAATGATAACCAAATCTAAGTATTTCAAAGTCAATTGGGTATTGAAATAGAGAATAACTCTTCGTCCCTAATTATAATTATAGGATACGATATTTGCCCTCCTCGGGAGAGACCGGCGCGAGGACACGCCCGGAAGGATCAAGGTAGTGACTTTTCTCTCATATCTTGTATGATGTTTTGGCATGCATATCTTATCGTTAAATTTGTGAAATGTGTGCCATGGTCCATTGCGGCGTGAGCAGGTTAGCGTGAGCCGTGTAGGGATTGACGGTGGTCATCTCTAGGTCGGCCGTTGAACTGCCGTCGTAATCGACATGGATATTTGTGAATCCGACCCGTGGGGCGGCGTTTGTGAATCCAGCCGTGGGCTGTGTGTATTTTGCCTGTATGGCTTGTGTATGAAATGCATTATATGAATCCCAGCTGTGGTGAAATGTATTGTGTGGATTGCTGTGATGCAATGCAACGTGAGCAATTCAACGTGAGCAATCGTAAGGGATGACATGTGTCATACTAACCATTGCCGTTGTAACTGCCGTTGTAGTTGCTTGTTGTGGTTAATGATTTGCTTACATGCATTATTATTGTACATTATATGATTGATTTGTTACTACGGGGATTCCTTAGAATCTCACTCTCCCAAAAACCATGTTTTAGACAGGGCAGAAGGATCAAAGGGAAAGCGGGCGACGAAGAGCGGATAGTGCTCCAGTTTAGGAGTACAATTTGGGTTATTGGTTATCATGTATATCTTTTGGATATTTTTGGGAAACAATTATGTATATCGGAATTGGTAGTATAGTTTTGTGTAATCCCCAAGTTAAGGGTAATGAATTGTGGGCTTTGTGCCTTTGTAAAACCCTTATTAATGAATAGAACCTGAGTGTGTTGGGAATTTGCTTTATACTCTGATATTTGTGAATGAAATCAACTTGTACAGGCCATTTAGTATTAAAATGTGAATATGAGACCGTCATGAATAAATTTTGTAAAAGTTTTTGTAAGCCATGATTTTGGGAAGTTTGACTTTGTTTAAGTCCCAAAATCATCTAAGGTCTCTAATTCCACATTAATTATTTTTTTTACGAACTAATTTCGGCCTTAAGCGTGAAGGGGGTTACATTTGTGGTATCAGAGCTGTAGTTCCTGGCAAGGTGAGGATTTGCTAGGATAGCTCCTTAGTTGACCTTAATCCTTGAGTTTAGGGTAGCATATTGATTGATAAGTGCTTGTTGTGTATACACATGAGTATTTCTATTAATTGTGGATTGAGATGAATTTTATGGATTATGTGTATACATTGGCTAAGGTACTGATGTGGTGAATCATTTGTAGTGATAAAGACGAAATGGTTCGCCCTCTTACTAGAGTCAGGCAACAAGACCCAGAGGTGGAGGAACTTAATGACAATCCTCCTGATCCCATGCGAGAGATGATGGATCTCGTACGGGAACAAAGGGACATGATAGCTGAGCTGAGAGAAGAGCTCAGAGAGGAAAGGGCCAAGCGAAATGAGGAAAGGGCCCAGTCAACTCATGAGAAGACAGCTGAGGGGTCCAATGAATCTCATGAATCCCCACCTCACACAGTGCCTAATCAAGAGTCTCAAGGGGTGCCGGTTCGTGAGGGAAGGGACTTGAATTCTTGGGTCTCCAAGTTTTGCAAGCATATGCCTCCGGTGTTCAGGGGGAGGTTTGACCCCCAAGCTGCTGAGGACTGGTTGTACCGGTTAGAAAAGATTTTTGAAGTCCTCGAGTGCCCTACAGAGGTGAAGGCAAAACTAGCTGTGTATAAGCTAGAAGGGGACGCCGACCGGTGGTGGAGGAATATTGCCACGTCATTGAAGAACCAGAATGTACCATTGACTTGGGAGGTATTTGAAGAAAAATTCAACGAGAAGTATTTCCCCAAGTCGGTGAGGCTTGAGAAAGAGTCTGAGTTCCTGGCTATCAAACAGGGAGATACGGAGAGCTTTGACGAGTATCTTTCCCGTTTCACTCGATTGTCACGGTATTCTGCCTATCTTCGGGAAAGAGATAATGAGGAGTGGAGCTCCGCTATGTTAATCCGGGGATTAAGGCGTGAATTGAAGAAGAGGTTAGCTGCTCATCAGTTTACTAACTTCAATAAAGCCGTGGAAGAGTGTAGAATTGTGGAGTATAACTTGAGGGAGTTGTACCCATCTAAGGGTAGTGGTAGCCGGAATGAGCCTAGCAAGGCTAATACTTCCCAGAAGCGTAAGGGGCAAGGATCCTCTTATGGGGGTAGTAGTAAGAAGCCCTATCAACCTGGGGGTCGTAGTGATCAGAGACCTCCAGCGGGACCAATGTGTAATAAGTGCAGAAAGTACCATCAGGGCAGAACCTGTGATGGAGAGGTGATCTGTTTCAACTGCAAGCAAGAGGGTCACATCTCTACAAAGTGCCCACGACAGCCGGTAGAGCAAAGGCCTAGGAATCAAGGTCGAGTGTTCGCCATGACTCATGAGGAGGCCCGAAAGTCGCCTGAATTGATCCAAGGTAAAATCCTTCTCGGTAATAATGAATTAAATGCTTTGTTTGATTCGGGTGCAAGTCATTCGTTCATAGCTTATGACTGTGTAAGGCGCCTGGGATTGCATGTGCATAGACTACCATTTGATTTGGTTGTGTCGACGCCAATGGGTGTCAAGGCTGTAACGGTCAAAGCCTGCTTAAATTGTGTGATAGTTGTTGAGGGTCGTGAGTCTACAGTTGATTTGATCTGTTTGCCACTCCAACAACTAGAAGTCATTTTGGGTTTTGATTGGTTAAGAGCAAATGATGTGCTGCTTGATTGTGGTAATAAAAGGATCACTTTCCGTAGTACACAGCGGGATAGCAATGTGAATGCCAGTTTGAATTTACTTTCAACGGCTAAAGCAGAAAGATATCTTGAGAAGGGATGCCAAGGATATATGGTGTTTTTCTCCGTTCAGGGAGAGTCAGGTGAAGCTCTAGAGAGTATACCTGTTGTGAATGAATTCCCTGAGGTATTTCCAGACGATCTTATTGGATTGCCTCCGGAAAGGATTGAGGTTGTGCCTGGAGCTGGTTCGATATCGAAAGCCCCATACCGTATGGCCCCAAATGAAATGGCGGAGTTGAAGAAGCAAATTGAAGAATTGCTTGAGAAAGGGTTCATCCGACCCAGTGTATCGCCGTGGGGAGCTCCAGTGTTGTTTGTGAAAAAGAAAGATGGGAGTTTGCGATTGTGCATCGATTATCGAGAACTTAACAAGGTAACTGTTAAGAATAAGTATCCACTCCCAAGAATTGATGACCTGTTAGATCAATTGTCTGGCTCGTGTGTATTCTCCAAGATTGATCTAAGGTCGGGGTATCATCAGTTACGTGTGAAGGCTGCGGATGTTCCGAAGACTGCTTTCCGAACGAGATATGGGCACTATGAGTTCCTTGTGATGCCCTTCGGTTTGACAAATGCACCGGCAGTATTCATGGATTATATGAATCGTATCTTCCGACAGTATCTTGACCAGTTCGTGGTTGTCTTTATCGACGACATCTTGATCTATTCCAAGAGTAAGGAGGATCATGAGCAACACCTGAGAATTGTGTTGAGAATTCTATGGGAAAAGCAACTCTATGCCAAGCTGAGCAAATGTGAATTTTGGCTTACGGAAGTGAAGTTTCTTGGCCATGTGATCTCTCGAGATGGGGTATCGGTGGATCCCAGTAAGGTGGAAGCAGTACTTGATTGGAAAAGACCAGAAACTGTTTCTGAGATTCGCAGCTTTCTGGGTCTTGCTGGTTATTACCGGAGGTTCATTCAGAACTTCTCGCGTATTGCATTGCCGATGACCAAGCTCACGAGGAAGGATCAACCGTTTTTGTGGGATGAACGTTGTGAGCGGAGTTTCAATGAGCTGAAGGAGAGATTGACTACGGCACCAGTGTTGATTATACCTGATCCCAGTGAGGCTTACGTCGTCTACAGTGATGCGAGTAAGCAGGGGTTAGGGTGTGTCCTGATGCAGCAGGGACGTGTGGTGGCCTATGCCTCTCGACAGCTGAAACCGCATGAGATGAACTACCCCACTCATGATCTGGAGCTTGCGGCAATTGTGTTTGCATTGAAAATTTGGCGTCATTACCTGTACGGTGTGACTGTGGAATTGTACTGTGACCACAAAAGTCTCAAATATTTGTATGATCAGAAAGAGTTGAACATGAGACAGCGTCGGTGGATGGAGTTGCTGAAAGACTACAACCTGGAGATCAAATATCATCCGGGTAAGGCTAATGTTGTCGCGGATGCTTTGAGTCGGAAGGCGGTGCTAGTGGCAACAATGATGATCCAAGAATGGAAACTGATAGAGGATTTTCGGGATTTGAATCTCTCGAAGGAAATCCTATGTGCCAGTTATGGTGTGGTCCAAGGGGAGAATGACCTGAGGACTGAGATTGAAGAGGCTCAAATGCATGATGAGCTAGCCCAGTCGATCCGAACTAGGATTGAGCGAGGAGAGACTCGAGACTATGACTTGTCACCAAGTGGACTGGTGCGTTATCAGAACAGAATCTATGTACCACTGAAGGCTGAGTTGAGATTGAGAATTCTTGATGAGGCTCATAAGAGTCAGTATACTCTTCACCCCGGTATGACCAAGATGTATCACAATTTGAAATCTATGTATTGGTGGCCAGGGTTAAAGAGTGATGTGACAAAGTATGTGGCACGGTGTCTTACCTGTCAAAAGGTGAAGATTGAACACCAGAGACCGCCAGGTTTACTTCAGAGTCCAGAAATTCCAGAATGGAAGTGGGAGAGTGTGACCATGGATCTAGTGGTGGGTTTACCCAAGATCAAGAACTACGATGCGATCTGGGTTATTGTTGATCGACTCACGAAGTCTGCGCACTTCATACCTATCAACGCTAGCTATTCTCCTGATAGGCTGGCTGAGATTTATATCAAAGAGATTGTGAGACTCCATGGTACACCGAAGAATATTATCTCTGATAGAGATCCTCGGTTTACTTCGAGATTCTGGAAGGCTTTACACGAAGCTATGGGTACTCAATTGAGGTTTAGCACGGCCTACCATCCTCAGACAGACGGACAGTCAGAGAGGACTATCCAGACTCTAGAGGATATGCTGAGAGCATGTGTCCTAGACTTCAAAGGGAAGTGGGACTACTATCTTCCATTGGCTGAGTTTGCTTATAACAATAGTTACCATGCGAGCATTCAAATGGCTCCGTATGAAGCACTGTATGGAAGAAAGTGCCAGTCACCGTTATGCTGGTCAGAGTTGTCTGAGAGGAAGTTGTATGGACCGGATCTTGTTGACCAAACCGCTGAGCAGATCCGAGTTATCAGGAAGAGGCTCCTTACAGCACAGAGTCGTCAGAAGAGCTATGCTGATAAGAGGAGAAGACCTCTTGAGTTTGAAGTGGGGGATCATGTTTTCCTGAGAGTGTCTCCGGTCACAGGCATCGGGAGAGCGATCAAGCGGAAGAAGCTGAGTCCGAGATACATTGGTCCATTTGAGATTCTGGCACGAATCGGACCTGTAGCATACCGGATAGCCCTACCCCCTAGTTTGAGTAGATTGCATGATGTATTCCATGTCTCGCAGCTCAAGAAGTACCAACCAGACCCTGAGCATGTCATTGAGTATGAAGAAGTGGAATTGCAAGATAACTTCACTTATGCGGTAGAGCCAGAGAGAATCATTGATCGAGAAGAGCGGAAGCTCAGGCACCGAAGCTTACCGTTTGTGAAGGTGGTCTGGAAGGGTATGTCTCCAAGGGAAGCGACTTGGGAGGCAGAAGCGGACATAAGGAAAAGATTTCCTGATTTTATGCCCCATGATATGTAAGAAATTTCGAGGGCGAAATTTATTGAACGGGGGGAGAATTGTAATATCCCAATTTTTGATTATGGGTTAATCATGATTATTATGGATAATTATGAATTTAATTGAGATTATTATGTATTTTATGACAATATTAATTAATGTCATAATTAGTGGAAATTGGAAATATTAGTGCATATGTGTGGTATTTAAGATCAAGGGTGGTGATTCCTTGACCATGGGTCGGGATCCAGTGTGCTTAGCTTGTGTGAGCTTATTGAGGGAATGAAGGAGATGGTGACATGTGGCATTGTGGAGGCCTTTGGATTAGGCACTAGAGGACAAAATAATTCATTTCCTCTCTTTTCTCTCTCTCCCATGCGCATGGAAGGGGCCAAGGGGGCAGAAATTCTGATCATCACTCTCATTTCTCTCTTCTCTCTCCATTTTCACCATTGTTGGCCAAAGAAGAAGAAAGAAAAGCTTGAGATTAAGGTGAGCAAATGACTTCTAATGCCAAAATGCTCTTCATTAACATTGTTCCTTGAGCTAAGAGCTTTCATCCTATGGTTTTAGATTCTCCATTGGTGGTGATTGAGGAATCACGAAATTATGAACTTGGGAGAATCATGAAGTGCCTTTGGGAAAGTTGTTGAGGTGAGTGAAAGCTTCCTTCTCATATCAGATTTGTGGCCATTGATTAGGCCTTAAATTTCTGGAATTTTAGCCCTAATTTCGTGAATTAGGGTCTTGTGGTGTTTGAATTATTGTTGTCATGGAATTAGTGCCTTGTTAAGTGTTTTGAATGAATGGTATTGAATTGAAGCTTAAATGTGAAGTTTGGCACTTTTTGTGTTGGTTTTATGCTTTGGTCAAAACAGGGCATATAAATGGGTTGTGAATTTGGTCATTTTGAGGTTACCATTGTGTTCCTTGAGTGATTTTGTGTGGGAATAAGCTTGGTTATTAATTTTGGAGTTATTGAACACTTTGGTAGAAAATTGGAAATCTGTTTGGTTTAAGCTCTGTTTTGCGCAGTAATTTTGTATGAGCGTTTTGAATGACCAAATGGTATTGGAAAATTCTGAAACTTTCCAGAATTAAATTTCACATCTCAAGCTTCAAAATGGACATATGTTTTGTGTCATTTCGATTTTTGGACTAGGATTTATGACTGTCCAAAGTTTGCTGTTAAATCTGGGTGCAATTCTGGAATAGTGTGGACTTTTCTTGAAATCTGTATTTTTGTGGTGATTTCCAGTGATGAGCCATATTTTTCCTTGAAAGAGGACTTAAATATCTTTCATTTGGCTTTGGGATCACCTCATTTCGATTTTTCTAGAATTAGTTATGAATTTTCAAAGTTGCCTTGGCTGCAGCAGAAAATCTTGGCTGCAGCGCAAAAGCTTCTGCGCACGTTCTGGCCGCAGCCAGAAAATTCTGGGCTGCAGCCAGAAACTTTCTGTGCTGTTTCTGGCCGCAGCCAGAGGGGTTTTTGGCTGCAGCCAGCCCCTGTTTTCAGCACCTTGTGATTTTGAAAAGTGGTTTCTAACCCGATGTTTCCCAATCCTTTAGGGCTTTTATTAGAGCCAATTTTAACTACTTAAAGGACATAAATGATAACCAAATCTAAGTATTTCGAAGTCAATTGGGTATTGAAATAGAGAATAACTCTTCGTCCCTAATTATAATTATAGGATACGATATTTGCCCTCCTCGGGAGAGACCGGCGCGAGGACACGCCCGGAAGGATCAAGGTAGTGACTTTTCTCTCATATCTTGTATGATGTTTTGGCATGCATATCTTATCGTTAAATTTGTGAAATGTGTGCCATGGTCCATTGCGGCGTGAGCAGGTTAGCGTGAGCCGTGTAGGGATTGACGGTGGTCATCTCTAGGTCGGCCGTTGAACTGCCGTCGTAATCGACATGGATATTTGTGAATCCGACCCGTGGGGCGGCGTTTGTGAATCCAGCCGTGGGCTGTGTGTATTTTGCCTGTATGGCTTGTGTATGAAATGCATTATATGAATCCCAGCTGTGGTGAAATGTATTGTGTGGATTGCTGTGATGCAATGCAACGTGAGCAATTCAACGTGAGCAATCGTAAGGGATGACATGTGTCATACTAACCATTGCCGTTGTAACTGCCGTTGTAGTTGCTTGTTGTGGTTAATGATTTGCTTACATGCATTATTATTGTACATTATATGATTGATTTGTTACTACGGGGATTCCTTAGAATCTCACTCTCCCAAAAACCATGTTTTAGACAGGGCAGAAGGATCAAAGGGAAAGCGGGCGACGAAGAGCGGATAGTGCTCCAGTTTAGGAGTACAATTTGGGTTATTGGTTATCATGTATATCTTTTGGATATTTTTGGGAAACAATTATGTATATCGGGATTGGTAGTATAGTTTTGTGTAATCCCCAAGTTAAGGGTAATGAATTATGGGCTTTGTGCCTTTGTAAAACCCTTATTAATGAATAGAACCTGAGTGTGTTGGGAATTTGCTTTATACTCTGATATTTGTGAATGAAATCAACTTGTACAGGCCATTTAGTATTAAAATGTGAATATGAGACCGTCATGAATAAATTTTGTAAAAGTTTTTGTAAGCCATGATTTTGGGAAGTTTGACTTTGTTTAAGTCCCAAAATCATCTAAGGTCTCTAATTCCACATTAATTATTTTTTTTACGAACTAATTTCGGCCTTAAGCGTGAAGGGGGTTACATCAAACCCTAAACGGCTCACGCTGACCTGCACACGCTGCATAGCACGTTAACACAATTCACACTGATCAGATGTACAACACACAGCCCACGGCTGGATTCACAACACACCGCCCCACGGGTCAGATTCACAAAGATACATGTTGATTACAACGGCAGTTCAACGGCCGAACTAGAGATGACCAGCGTCAAACCCTAAATGGCTCACGCTGACCTGCACACGCTGCAATTCACATAGCTTTCACCGCAATCCATATCGCGAACTCTAACACAACTATACCTCAGTCCCAGCTTATTCACAACTGTCACCGATTCAAAATCACACTCCACCCTCATCCCTTTTTACCGCCGAGAAGACACACAGTCTTTACTCGAACTGTTGTTAGCGACTCAGGGACTATTGGCATGGCAGTGCACACATATAGCCATTCAGGCTCACAATAGTAGATCCACAATCATACCCTACCCTCATCCCCTTTCTCCGCCGGAAAGACACACAGTCTTCACCCGAACCGTTGTTAGCTACTCAGGGACTATTGGCGTAGCGGTGCTCCCACATAGCCTTTCGGCTTCCACATCACACTCCACCCTCACCCCCTTTTTCCGCCGAGAAGACACACAGTCTTTACCCGAACTGTTGTTAGCGACTCAGGGACTATTGGCGTGGCAGTGTATACAAATAGCCACACGGCTCAAATATAGCCTTTCGGCTTTCACAAATGGCCCGTCGGCCTTCACAAATAGCCTTTCGGCTCACAATAGTCAATCCCCCGTAAACTACTGCCCCGAAGGCACGGTCCTCCGCCATAGGAATCACCCCATGTGGCCGCAGGTGAGAGACTCACAATGCACAATTGTAACAAGCTGGAACCAGGCACATTAACACTTCACCTTTAACATCTCGAATTCTTTTCACGTATTAGGATCCTTCAAGACCCCTTCTCATAAATTAATCCGGACTTCGAAGTTTCACCTCCCGAAGCCATGGTTAACACATCATTCTCATGGTAACCTTGAGCTTCTGCTCAACACAATTCTCAAACATATTACGTTCATCACGCTTCCGCTGCACACTCTGAGGTCAATCTCCTCATCTGTGGTTTAACAATATCAGATTGATTTAACAGGAGTCCCATAGGAATCTCCTACTACCACTGACAACATTCACAATCTGTACCAAATCTTGGCCCGATTCAACTCGAATCATTGAAAGCCATAATCAATCACAGCATTAAGAGCCCATACTTCTAATGTCCTCATGTTCTACTCTACGATTCAACATCACGGCAATTGCACTCCACGGTTCATTATCAAGGCGGCTGCACTATAGGGTTCATCGTCACAGTGGCTCCACTCTAGGGTTCATCGTCATGGTGGCTCCACACTACGCTAATGCACTCGGTGCTTTACTCAGTCCACTTACTGGTCAGCCCCTCCGGTCAGAGTTTTTGTAGGTAGCCCTTTCCAATCGGATCTCACCGTAGGTAACCCTTTCCGATCAGATTTCACCGTAGGTAGCCCTCTCCGATCAAAAGTCCCCGTAGATAGTGCTCTCCGATCCGAATCCTCTGTAGATAACTTTCTCCCTGTGCTGGATTACAACCAACACCCTCAGAATACCTGAGACACATTTCAATTCACTTTCGGTACCATACCCTGGTACCACATACCATTGAGGTCAAACCAAAGTGCTAAGAATCAATCCAGCTTTCAAGCCTAATCCTTAGATCACAACTCATCTATCGAACCTCAACCTTAGTTGAACTGAGAAATTACTTCCCTCATTTCCATGGAGCACCATCAGCCCCAATACAAGTTCAAATATCTCAGCCAGCCGAAGGCACACAAGTCCCCTAGGTCTTAAGGCTTTTACACACACAAGATCAATATGACATTACTACATGTAACATCATACCACCTTGGGTTACATATGTAATATCCCGATTTGTGATTAGGGCTAATGATTCTGATAATTATTGTAATTATCTTGATTTAAATCATTTTGGGATTTTTGTAATGTGAATTTTGAAAATAAATACATGTGGTGTTTAAGATCAATGGTTGTGATTCCTTGACCGTGGGTCGGGATCCTATGTGTTGTGAGTTGGTGAGCTCATAGAGGGAGTGAGTGGATGATGACAAGTGGCATGAGAGTGGCCTTTGGATGAGGCACTAGAGGACAAAACCTCACTTTTCCCTCATTTTCTCTCTCCTACTCGGTTGGAGGCATGGGCAAGAGGGGGGAGAATGTGTTTCTTCATCATCATTCCATCTCTCATCTCTCTCTCTCTCTCTCCATTTCGCTGAAGCAAGCAAGAAAGGAGAAGAAGAAAGCTTCGATTTTGGTAAGTTGTGATTCTCTAATGCTCCAATCCTCTTCTCTAATTTTGTTCATCTCAATGAGAGCTACATTGTGATGGTTGTAGAGCCTTGAGTGGTGTTGATTTGAGCTTTGGGTCGAAAGTGGGAGTTGAGGAATCAAGATTCTTGATTGAACAAAGAGAAGAGGTAGGCATTTAGAGCATTTTGATGTATTATTTGTGATTTTTGGCTAAGTTGGTAAAATCTGGAATTTTGCCCTAAATATGCCTATTTTTGGAAATAGGAAGTTCATTGTGATTTATGATTGGAAATGATGTATTGTGGAGATATATGATCATTTGATATGATTTGGAATGTTAAAAAGATGTTAAGGGAAATTAGACATTGTGTATCTTAGAGACCTTAAGGAATGATTGTGGTCAAATGGGTTTTTGGAGTGTTTTTAGAGTTGCCATTGTGTTCCCTGGTTAGTGCCTAGAGTGTATGAGCATTGGGAAGAGTTTGGGGAACCTTTGGGAGTGAATTTGACCATCTAGAGTTTCTGGTTTTTGGCTGCGTTTTGGGTCTCTGATGCACATCACTCGAGCAGAGGAGGAACGTGCTCGAGTGATATGCAAGTTTTTCCCTGTTGTGCTTCGAGTTATCTGGGTTTTTCGGGTTGTGCTCGCGAGCATCGCCTTGTGCTCGAGTGAGCGAAGAACATGCTCGAGTGAGCATGGTTCTGCTCGAGTGAGATGGTGCTTCAGGTGAGAGTTGTGCTTTCGGGTTGTGCTCGCGGGAAAGTTGCACGAGTGTGCTTCCTCACTCGCGGGTGTGGGGTGTGTGCTCGAGCACTGGGGGTCGTGCTCGAGTGAGCCTGTGCCTCAGGTGAGAGTGGTGCTCTCGGGTTGTCACTCGCAGCGTGTGCTCGCGGGTGCTCGAGAGAGGCTTTTGGCCTTGTGCTCGAAGTGAGGTCAGCGTGCTCGAGTGAGCCAGTTCCTGGAAGTGCCCTCTGTGCTCTCGGGTGCTCACTCGCAGTCTCACTTTCTCTTGTGCTCGGGTGCTGTCCGTACCAATGCTCGAGTGAGAGCATCTGTGCTCGAGTGATGTCCGTACTTGTGCTCGAGTGAGAGCATTTGTGCTCGAGTGAGACTGTCAAAAATCAGTGTTTTGCCTTCGAGTAAGGGGTCTTTTGGGTAGGTTCTTCCAACCCTTTAGGCATATGTTTAGGCCTATTTTAGTCACCTAATGAGTCCTAAATGATAACCAACTTAGAGAATTACTGAAATATACTTATGGAAAAGAAATTGATCAAGTGTCCCTAATTTGAATAGGATTTGACATCTGTCGTCCGCGTGAGCCTACTGTGCCAAAGATTGTCAGGAAAGATTCAGGTAGCGACTTCTCTCTTATGCTTTGTGTAAATGTATTGTATGTTTGTCTATCATTCATTGTGTGGATGTTGCTGCTGCTGCTTTGTGATACTTTGTGCATTGAGATCCTTTGTGGAGCATAGTGATACATCGTGCCTTGAGATGCTTTATGGTGCTTTGTGCTTTGTGTTGCTGCTACATAGTGTTCACCGCGAAAGCGGGCGTTGTGCATAGTGATTACAGCGAAAGCTGGCATAGTGTTCACCACGAAAGTGGGCGTAGTGCATTGTGATTACAGCCGTGAGTGCTGTCGTATGTGGCGTGAGCCAGAGATCATTGTGAAGCTGCTGATTATGATGAACCTACATGCTCTATGTTTATATATTGTATGAGTGAGTTGTTGCTCTGGGATTCTCAAGAATCTCATTATTTCCATATGACTAACTTTTTCAGACAGGGCAAGTGGCTCGAAGGGGAAGCGACCAACCCGGAGTGGTTAGGGTCTCTTAGGGACATTCATGTTTTGGGATAGTTGGTTATATCCATTTTGGATTTGGGAATTGCCAAAGTGTAAAGAGATGTAAATGATTATTTTGGATCGTGTAATCCCCTTTATGGGAAAACTCATAAACCCATATCATATATGTATTAACCCGGGGTTTGCCGGGATTTTGGTTTCCGCACTTTGATATTTATTATGTACTCTGATTTCTCAAGTAGTTATATCCGTACATGAATGTGAGACCATGAATATATAAGTTTTGAAATGATTTTCATACGCCCCATCTTTTAGATGAGGGATTATAAATTGTTAAACCATCTTATTGGTCTCTATTTCATTTAAATTTTTGTAATCCGGATGTAATTACGGTGAGGGGGTTACAACATACCCAACATCTAGGTTAGTCCTGATACCTGGAACATCAATATCAAACACCTCGGAAACCATTTTTCCTCAGTTTCAAATCAGATGATGGGTTTGACTATAACCACCTCAAATTCTCGGACGAATCACCATATCTTTCGATTACACAATGATTCGCCACTCTAGCATACCCAATATTGTATACACATATTCCACAAATCTCTTATGTCCACAATAACAAACCACACATGTGTATACATAATCACTATCACCAAAACATCATCTACCACCAAGGTAGAGATCTAAGAGAGCTATCCTAGCAAATTCCTATACTTGCCAGGAACTACAGCTCTGATACCAAAAATGTAACCCCCTGCCGTAATTAATATCCAGATTACGTGATTAATGTGAAATAGAGACCATTAAGACAAAACAACCTTTATAATCCCATCAACCAGAAGGGGTTTTCACAAATACATTTCGAAATCGTTCTAACACACGGTCTCATATTTACACTCCGAAGATAATTACTATGCGAAGATAAATTACATTTATATAATTATCAGAGTACGCAACATAAATTGCCGGCAATCCCGGGATCATATCTTCGCTCAATCATCATAGGGCACCTTAGCCCATACAACTCAACCAATAGGGATTACACAACCTACTCAAATACATACTCAAATATTGATCCAATTATACAATACATAATCTCAATTGCACCATGATAACCAACAATCAAGCTCTCACCCAGAAACGAGTCCTCTTCGTCCTTGGATGCTTGCTTCATCCTCAATCTTCCTTCCCTGTCTAAAATGTTGATAGGGGAGGGTGAGATTCTGGGGAATCTCAGTAGGAAACAGATACCAATATGCATGCAAGATAAGTATTTAATGCATGACATGCTTGCATCACAATAACTCATGTTCACATAATGATATATCCGCATGCTCAATGTTCACATAACATACTCATGGCCATAGTATAAATAGAAACAGAGCTTCAATCATTCTCATATGTTTCACATAATTCAAGCAAGGCAATAACATGCATCAATACACAAATACAATTATCAATACATGCAGGAGAGGTAAGTTCCCTACACTCTTTCCACGTAAGCTCCAGCTCCGGCTGCTCACGATCAGGGTAATCATCAAGTCCTATAACCAAAATCAAGGACATAGGATTAATCTCTTTTCCGATTCCTTAACTTTTAGACACTCAAGTTGGTTATCATTACTGCCCTTTAAGTGCCCTCAAACACCTCAATCCATAGCTCTAAAGGGTTGGAAGACTATCCCCAAAGATCCCCTTTTGAACACTTAAACTTGATATTTTTCACTCCCTCACTCGAGCAGGGATGGCCTCACTCGAGCACAAGTACGGACATCACTCGAGCACAAATGCTCTCACTCGAGCATTGGTACGGACAGTACTCGAGCACAAGAGAGTGAAGACAGAAAGCACATGCCCGAGAGCACAACCCTCACCTGAGGCACAAGCTCACTCGAGCACACCAACCTCACTCGAGCACAAGCCCAAATGCCTTACTCGAGCACCCGCGAGCACAACGCCACGAGTGACAACCCGAGAGCACCACTCTCACCTGAGGCACAGGCTCACTCGAGCACAGCCATATGTGCTCGAGCACATTCCCCATACCCGCGAGTGAGAAAGCACACTCGTGCCTCTTTCCCGCGAGTATCCACCCGAGAGCAATCCTCAACTCTGGGCTTACACCTTCACTCGAGCAGAACCCAGCTCACTCAAGCATGTTCTTCGCTCACTCGAGCACAAAGTGATGTGCTCGAGCATTGCTCATAAAAATCCCAGGTGCAACTCGAAGCACAAAGGGAAAACTCTCATATCAGTCGAGCAGAGTTCATCACTGCTCGAGTGATGTTCATCCCTCACTCGAGCACACCCATGTCTGCTCGAGTGAATCCATCAGATTCCAGAAAACGCAGCAAACATACCACATTTTCCTAACTCTTGCCCAATTGATCCAAATGGACCCAAAACTTCTACCAAAGCTATTCCCACACAAAATCACTTACTGAATTCAATGGAATCAACAGAATTACCCAATTCCCATTCCATTAACATGCTTTGGTCTAGGGCATCATAATCATCATTTTCCAAAATCACTAACTTCAATCATTTCAATCCCCAATCAATCTATCTATTCCAAACTCACTCTAAGATACCATTTCCATAACCATAACATGCCAAACTACCCATTGACCCATATTTTCGAAATTAGGGCAATAATTCCAGAAATTCCAAACTTAATTATTTGGCATGAAACATAGATAGAAAGATTGGGTTCACATACCTTATCAACTTTCTCAAGAACACTTCTTGATTCTCTACTCTTTAGATTTTCGTGATTCTTCAAATCACCACCAATGGAGAAGCTACATCCATCAAATTGAAGCTCTCATTCTAAGGAACAATATTTATGAAAAGGATTTGAGCAAAGGAAGCCATTTTCCTTACCTTTTCTCAAGCTTTTCCTTTCCCTTTTTCCTTCCACAATGACCGAATAAGAGAGAGAATGAGAGAAGGAGAGATGGAGTGAGAAAGTGAGCATAATGATACTCCCTCCATGCTTCAGCGAAAAGAGAGAAGAGGAAGAGAGAAAATCACCAAAATAACCCCATTTGACTTTTCCACACACATCTCTCTTCACACCCACTTTTGCCACATGTCAATTTGCTATTGGCTCACTCAAAATAAGTCACCAATTAGCCATTTAATCACTCCATTAACCATTTTAATCCCTTAATCACAATTTGGACTCTTGCTAAACCAGGGCTTAGCAGTCCACTAATCTCAGGCTTAATCTCTAAGCTCAAGTATTAAAATTCAGGATATTACATCTAAAAATTATAAAACTTTCCAGTCTTAAATTTCACATCCCAAGCTTCAAAATGGACATATAATTTGTACCATTTCGTTTTGGGAACTTGGAGATATGTCTGTCCAAAGTTTGGGATAAAAATTGGACTCTGTTTTGGAGCAGTGTTGGTTTTGTGGAATTCGGTATTTTTGTGGTGATTTCTAATAATGGTCCATATTTTTCCTATGAAGAGGACTTAAATACCTTTTATTTTGCTTTGGGATCACCTCATTTCAATTTTTCTAGAATTAGTTATGATATTTCAAAGTTTGGGCAGAAAATCTGCCAGAAAATCCGAAAATGGGAAAATAAGGAATTATGACATCAACTCATTAAAAGATGATGTTAGCATGGATTATTAATCAAATTGCTCATCTTCTTCAGCCATTTCACGCCATTTCCAGCTGAAGCAAGAGGAAAAAACGTGAGAGAGAGCTTGGAGAAAAGTAGAGAGAAGGAAGGAGAAATCTCACAAGGTAGGTCGATTTCTTCAGTGAATTCGTACCTAATGTGTATAATCCTCCTCCTAAGCTATTCCTCTATGTGAATTAAGGTTTTGAAGCAAGGAATTTCATTGTTCAAATAGGCTAGGGTTCAGCCATATTTGGGAAAAGGTTGTGGGAGCTTGAGGTAACTTCCAAACTTTCGTATATTGCTTATTCTGGCTGCTGTGGGCAATTTAATCGGTGAAATTTCGCCGGATTGCCATTGGTTTTAAAGTTTGGAAATGATGTGTCCTAGGGGTTATGCTGCCCATATTGGGTCTTAATGTTAGTTGTAACCTAATGTAATGGTTAATAAAGTGGTTAGGAGTAGAAAGGAACGCGTTTACGGAGCCGAAATCGTAAAACCCCGATTTCCCCGGAGAACTCATAAATTTTGGCCAGCCCTAGAAATGGGTCTTAGAGTTGGATTTTCAATGATTTGATGGTTCCATTGAGTTCAGGGACGAAAATTAGGTGGGGTTACAGTTGGTCACTTTTTTCGGAAAAGGCCGAAAAAGCATAATTACGAAAACGCCCCTAAAACCCTTAAAGTGGGGCTGCCAAGGGTAAATTTGTAATTTTACATTGAATTTGATAATTCCGAGTCCGTAAATGGATTCCTTGAGCGGAAATATGTTAGGATAGCCCAGATTAGAATTTTGGGAAAAGTGTAACCGGACCGGGTACGGCGGGGCCGGGCCGGGTCTCCGGGGGCATTTTTGTAAATTTTCATTATAGACTCATATAACCTCAAGAAACACTATGGAAGTGTCTAAATGGTGCATTTGGAGTTGTAGGATTCGATATTTGCCCTGTTCGCGAACGACCCGTGCCAGAGCACATTCGGAAAGAACCAGGTAGTGACTCCTCTCTTATACTTTGTGTGAAACATTGTATGTATGTTTGTCTTGCATTGAGAATACATTGTGACATTGTGACATTGTGATGCTTTGTGATCGCAGCGAAAGCTGACGCCTAGTGAATACTTTGTGAATACATTGAGATCGCAGTGAAAGCTGACGCTTAGAGTTTACAGCCATGAGTGCTGTTATTTGTGGCGAAAGCCATGATACATTGTGATGCTGCTTAACATGATCATATATGCTATGTGTTTATACACTGTATGAGTTATTTGTTACTACAGAGATTCTTTTGAATCTCATTCTTTCCATTGACTAACATTTCAGACAAGGCAAGTGGCTCCAAGGAGAAGCGAACCACCAGGAGCGGCTAGGATCTTGTAGAGTGTGTTGTTAGGCTGTTGGTTAACTATTTTGGACTTGGGATTACTGTTTATTTTTGGAGATGTAAATATTACTGTTGATTTTGGTTATGTAATCCCCTAGTGGAGACTTTTAAACCCTCAGATTATATATGTATAGAACCCGGGAGTTGTCGGGGATTTGGTTATTCACTCTGATGTGTGTGAATGTAAATTAACTGCACAGGTAATTATATTCGAATTTTGAAATTTAGACCAGGATAGAGAAGAGTTTTTGAAAGTTTTTGGTGAAAACCCTACTATAGTGTAGGAACTTGAAATGAGTTTAAGCTATTTGACGGTCTCTAAACCAATTTAACTATGTGATATCGAATTATAATTACGTGGTTAAAGGCAGGGGGTTACATTGTGTGTTGTTGCCGATGCTCTCGTTCACACAGAAGCTATCAACCACCATCATATGCAAATTTCCCAGCATTTACATAGGGTGATTGTGACATGTGTTTGAAAAGGGGGAAGAGGGTATTGTCATCCCTGTTCCTGGTAACGAGGTGGCCACAATAGGTCAGACGATATGATCTTTCATCCTTTGGCCTTAAAATCTTATTGGCTTAGTAGTAACACCTCCAATGGTGGGAACTACGTTACTTTTACTTGAGATCTATTGGCATTCTACTAACAATCTATTTTTTATGTTCTAAAAGGAGGCACAAGATGTAGAAAAATGGCCCTTCCTAGAACAACCGCAATAACTTTACAAAAGCATTTGCTATATTTGTTAGATCTCATGTTTTGATGATAACAAAGAATGGTATGAAAAAGATTTGATTCACAAATAAGTTTGAACAAAGTAATAACAGGGAAAATCATCACTTGAAGTAAGCATTGAAGTAATGAAGAAAGGCCAAGAGAAAAAGCTGAGAAACTTCATTGTTAGCAAATTTTCTAAAGGGTTACTCGAGTACGTACTCGAGTAATAAGACAGAAACTTGAAGTAACTAGGACAACCTTCAAGTATCCTGCCAAATTTACTCTAGTAAGCACTTGAGTAATAAGGTAAATGTTTTCTTGTTGCTCTCGGCCTGCCAACGTTACTCGAGTAGCTACTCGAGTAACCAGGGAATTCACTTGGAGTTGCTCTCGGCATGCTAACGTTACTCGAGGAGCTACTCGAGTAACCATGCAAAAGACTTCTAGTTGCTCTCAGCCTGCCAATGATACTCGAGTCTGTACTCGAGTTACTCTGTTCAAGAAATGTGTTGCTCTAGGCATTTTAAACCCTGCCAACATTCCTCGAGGAGCTACTCGAGTAACCCACTGTGGTAAGCAAAACCTGAAGGTAGTACTCGAATAACATGAAATGTTTTTCTCACCCTTCACCACCAGTCACTACTCGAGCATGCAAAATTACTTAGAAGGAAAACTTCAAGTCACTACTCGAGTATGCAGAGTTAATTGGAAGAGAACTTCAAGTCACTACCCGAGTAAACTATGCAGAAAATTTATGTTTACTCGAGAAAGGACTCAAGTAACAAGGTAATCAAACTTGATGTGCCCTCGGCCTTGAAATCCTGCCAACATTACTGGAGTGAAGCATCGAGTAACCTAAAGTTTATTTGAAGGATTACTCGAGTTTGTACTCGAGTAACTAATAAAGAAAAGTGTGCAATACCCGAGTAAGTACCCGAGTAAACAGGTATTTCCAAAGGTTGAAATTTTGTTTACTTCATGCACTACCCGAGTAATGTTATATTTGCTTATTGACTTGCAGTTTATCAAAGTTTTCCCGATGATACTTGAGTAAGTACTCGAGTAAACTTAAATGAATACTCGAGTAACTACTCGAGTATGCAAGTCCAGAAATGAATAAATCATTCCAATGTTCATTGATTTGTTTCCTATATGATTAACCTTTCATTGTATTAGTATTCTTAGCATATCCACAGATAAACAATGAAGAGATCTTACCAAATAAGGAAAGTCAAAAGCAACATTCAAATGCCACCTACCACCACCTACCGCAAACGTATCTCTTTCAAATACTGGAAAAGTCAACAGTGGCTACGCACGCTCCAACAGGCATGAAGAAATATGTTCCAACAATCATTACCAATGTATCTATATATATATGGGAACATCCAAACAGAGAAATAGAACAAGAACACACACACTAACGCATTATCAAGTTCATTATTCTGTTTTACATTATACTTGTAATTCAATGCTTCAATAATTCTTATTCATTCTGTGAGAGAGATATTTCATTCAAACTCAATATTTGTTATTGAGATAACTTAAGGTTGTGGAACCTTGAGTTGGGATTGGTTCACAACTTGTAAGGGGGAGCGAGTGTCCAGGCGAAGGAACTTGCTTGTACTGAGGTGCCAAGAACCCACTGAATCTTGGAAGTTATAGTGAAACTCTCAGAGAAGCTCTGAGGACTGGACGTAGGTCAAAGTGGTTGTGACCAAACCAGTATAACTCTCGGTGTACACTTCGGTGATATTTCTCCTTACTCTTTATTGCTTTATATTCACTGTCAAGTTTTTATTTGCAACGAAATTTTAGTATCACCCAATTCACCCCCACCTCTTGGGTGAAACGCTTGCTCTAACAATATTGACTTGTATATGCCTCCAGGGATTGTAGGTTGAACATTGGTGTATCCCTTAATGATTGATAGGAAAGATCTCAGGGAGTTCATTAAGTTCGAGGAGATAGATGTAGGATGGGTTAAATAAGTTTATTTTTCCACTTTTTCTTTCAATTAATGCAGTGATTTTTTGGTTTCATACATTCACTAATTCATTCATCATTTTAATTCTATTATAGATCCTTCCGTAGTATATGCATCGACATGCAAAGGTATGAATTATGTGAATTCTTGTGTCCTACAAATACGACAAGGGATAGTAATAATTTAGCAGCAAGGACTCACTATGCGGGCTTCATAATGGGAGAGACCAAATTTCTCTATTATCTGTCACCAATTGTTCAAGGTTATGTATTTTAATTTTATCTATTTAAGATGTTTAATAAATAATTGCCTTGTCATCTAACTTCATTTTCATATGTATATGTTGTTATAGTTACCATTGGAGTCTATGTGTTCTCTATCCTCGGCTCAACATACTTTACTGGTTTAATCCCTTGCACAAAAGGCCAGACAAAGAAACAAAATAAGTCTTCAACACGTAAGTTTTTTTTTTTGTATTTCATTAATTCTTGACTTAAATGAATTATTCTAATTTTTGTTGATTTTCATTGTAATGATAGTGCAACCTAGACATATAGACTCCTTGGCAGGTCACGCTAGGGTAAAGTTGTTGGAGACTCAAAGTGGTTTTATCTAAAGGTAATTAGTTTTAATTCAAGTTGACGATTGTTTTAGATATGCCTTTATTAATTTTATCAATTTACTTTTGATTTATAGTGCCCTCGACAACCTGGCAACATTGAATGAAGATATTTTGTTATACTTATGTATAACATCATTTAGCATGGAACTACAAACGATTTTGAACAAGTAATCGCTTCTTTAATCTCAAATGATAATATTTTTGGTGTTGTAATTAATTGAATTGCTAATTTATCTAAGCTTATTTTATAATTTGTAGATTTTTGACAATTAAGAAGGCTACTTATATGAAGACATTCATTTGATCAGAGACTTTTTGGTTGGACATCTTCTTTAACATATAGATTAGTAAAGTTTTTATGTATATTAGATAATTAGTATTTGTGTAATAGATAGCTTTTTGACACTTTATGGTTGTTATTGCACATGGAATTAGGTACTAGGAGTTGTTTTTGTACATAGTATTTTATTAGGTTGTTGGAGTTATCAATTTAATTAGATAGTGCTGGTTGTTTCCTTACCATGTAAGGGATATTGTGGTTTATGAATCATTCTGTGATCTTATTTCTGTAGTTTTAATTTTCCTGGGTAGTGAAAAATATAAATGATTATTTTAAAAAAAAACTTTAACGTCCACAAAGAAAAACGGATGCCTAAAATAAATATTGACACTTTAGACTACCCAATTTTAAAATTGGGATGTCCAAAGTGCCCTCACGACACTTTAGGCATCCCAATTTTAAAATTGGGTGGTCTAAAGTCAGGCCTTTAGATGTCCCAATTATTAAATTGGGTGGTCTAAAGTAAGGACTTTAGACCACACAATTTTAAAATTCGGTCATCTAAAGTGCTAGTGTCCCACTTTAGACATCCCAATTTTAAAATTCGGTGTCTAAAGTGAGGACTTTATACCGCCCAATTTTAAAATTAGGACCTCTAAAGTAGGACTTTGGGCCACTCAATGATATATGGATGTTATTTTCATTTTTAACTACGTCGCTCATATAGACATCCCTATTTTTTCAAATGTTAAAAGGCCTAAAAAAGGGATGTTAAAAATGTTTGTTTAGTAGTGGATATATCTCTTAGTATATATAACTTCAAATTTGACAAATTACCTATCCATGGAAAGCTCTTTGAGTCTAGTTTCATATGCCACTTATTTTGGTTCAATCTGACATGTAGTTTGAGAGATATGGCTAAAATACTAGACCTCTATCAGGCTGAACAAAAAATAGAGCTGAACAATGTGCTTCCAAACTCCTTCAACACTCGAGTGTTCTTCATTCACTTCCAGTGATACAATACCTACATGCTATAGTGCTGGTTGTTACAATCCAAATAATGCCGACTGCTACAATGCCACCTCAAATTCCCTTTCTAAACATAGAAATCTCTAGAATTACTTCTAAGAATTTGAATCTTGATACTCCCATTGGTTCTTGTAAGTTCTTCTTTCTTCAATGTCTTTCTTCTTGATAATCATTCTCCATAACCCAAGTAGGTAGCTCCTTGACTATCTTCATTTTCTTTCTTCTTCTCCCTCTTGTTCATTCTCATCAATTTAATCACTTCTTTATGTATTCTCCTATATTTGATAATTTTGTCTTCTCATTCTTCCTTCATAATTCAACTTAATTAATCTATAAGATATTTCACATTAAACACAATAATTAGTCAAAGTATAAAATAAATATTTTATATAAAATTTTTGCTCTTATCATTTTACATCTATATTTGACATCATCAAAACTAATCATATTTAATATTCTTCCCTGTTTTAATGATGACAAATCCTACAAGAAAAATATGTGTGAATAACCAAATATGAGTGCAACATATTTTTCTTGCATTTTCTCCCCTTATCTGACATCAGAAAAAAGTTTGAAATAGAAAGAGGTAAGGCTTGAAGTGATTGTGGCAAGAAAACAATTTTCTCTCCCCCTATTTGAAAGTATTTTCATTTTTAAAATAGTTGAAAGTTTGAAATAGATTTGGAGAGGTTTTCAAGAAAACTTTTATAATCAAAGCAAATTGAAAATTGAAGATACGAAACTTATTCTTAAAATGTGAAGAGAAAAGGTTTAGAAATAATCATCTAGATTTTGAGAAATGATAAAGTGCTCTATGAAGTTTGTTGCTTTATTCTTTGGCAATGTTGTGTTCATCACATTTCTGCTTTGCAACTTTGATGTTTATTCATGTTCTTGCCAGGATTCTCCAATTAGTTGAGTGTCTGTTCAACATGCTTAATGTTCATTTGTGTTGGCATATGTATTTGTTGCTTTGAATGTTGTAGACAATATATTTCCCTCATTTAAGTGTTAAACCATCTTTCCTCAAAGTTGATAAATTCTTCTTGTAGTATGTTAAGGAATGCTATTACACTAAATTTAAATCTTTCTTTGCAAAGAGAATTGTTAGTTCAATCAAGTAACAAAAGGTTCCTTTCCATATGACATGTTAAAATTAAGATTATGAAAAGAACAATATAAGAGTCACTCATTATCAAAACTAATCAATACATGATGAATATAAATAAGTACGTTAAAAGAATTTTCTTCCAACAAAGGAGTTGTGCTTTGAAGATATAGAACACATATGAATCTGAAGCTCCCCTTTAATGAATGTGTGGTTTTAAAAATCATTATGAGGAATACATAATAACTTTCCAAGATTTGGAAAACCATTTAGAATCTTTGTAGAGAAAATGAGTATGAAAATCCAAAGATTTAGAGAGAAATCAAGTTTTGAAAACGATGATGCAATTCAGGGTTTTAGAGATATAACCTGATATCACTTGAGTGATCTTACTCAACCATTACTCGATTGTTTACTCAAGTGATGCAACTTAGAGAATTTTAATTAAGTAAGAATACAATACCTCACTCAAATAATATTGTAATTACTTGAGTCATAATCCCCTGTGATCCTTTGATGCATCGTTGGTGAGTCAATGTCTAGTGATTGATCAGTACTAAGGGTTTATGAAGTGAAGTCTTTGTGAGCACTTAAGGACAACATAATGAGCTCGAAACAAGGCCTTTTATGCATATTAGCTTAGTATGTGCCCCTTGCTTAGCAAAGACCATCGAGAAAATCATTTTATCATTCATTAAATGATGATCTCAGCATTGTTTATATCAAGCTTAGTGTGAAAGTCTTGAGCCTCCTTTTTCGAATAGCCCATGATAGATAGACCAAAGACTGAAGGACCAGGAGGACCAGTTCTAGTAGAATAATGTGTCTTCCTCTGAACACCTCTTTCATTGACTACATCAATAACGGGTTACTTGCTAGTACTAGAGTGTCATTTGAGTAATATCACATATTCTACTTTGGCTTATACTATAACACTATCAGTCATGCCACTTCTGTTAGCCTTTGGTCTTTGTATCTGATAGCAAAGCATTTTGGTTAACTCTGTAAGAGTATAAACATATGCTCTTTGGTACACAACTTTCTCTTGGGTCCATACAATATTAGATATTATAACTCTTATGCTCTTATACAATTAAATCATATAATATTTGAGCAAAGAGAATCATAAACCAACAAAGATCAAGATATAATCTTACCCAATAAATTCAATCCATTGAATGATAAATCATAATCAACAAGTGATGCCAAGAGTGATGATTTTCAAAGATCAATGACAATTTGTAAATACACTTTATATAAAAAATATGTCATTTATAAGATTTTCATGCAATCCATGATAGATAAATCTATCTATATGATAAATCATGATTGAAATCAGTTTTTCCTAAGAATGATAATGAAATAAGCAAATTGTTTCAAATCGCAGATGTAATTTCAAATTATAATAATGCATTGTGAAAATTGAGATTCTGAATACATCAAAATACATTTCCAAAACCTGTTTATAATCAATGTTCATGTTAAAAATGGTGGAAATTAATAGTTATAAAATATGTATCAAAAAGCTTCACTCAGATAACATGTTAATTATCAGAGTTAATATATTGGAGAATTTTTACAGGCGCTAAAGTCATATGAATAACCAAAAATATTAGCTCAATAGACATATATGGGCATCATGACTTTGCTAATGATTCATAGAGTAGCTTGACTCTTAGAGTTGTGTTATAAAAGATATGAATATCCAACTCAAGGATTTAGATACATGACACTGGTTACTCAAGTATATATCATATCAATCGTTACTGTATTTGAGCAATAAAATGAGTATAAGAATTTATTAATGATGAAACACATACTCATTAGTCCAAATGGCTAGAGTTCTATTATCCTAGTAAGTTATTTTGTTGTAATGGTTAACGGCTTAAGATTCAATGCATTAATGAATATTCATAATGTTTGGAATAACTCAGTTGATAAAGATTTATGCATTAGTCATAAGGCTTTCACAAATTGAATTCTTTTCTAGAAAGTTAACTTGAAACTCATAGATGATCAATTTGTTTGTCATGAGGTTTAACTCGATTAGAGAATAGCACTAAGGAGTTCAAGTACTAGATAGCTTATTTAAGATCGATGATTATTGGGAAAACTCCAGTGAATGAATTTGAAGCATTTCTAACATGTATAAAAATACTAACTTCCAATTTTGAAATTGATTTGAATGTAAACACGAATGAATAATTTTCAAATAATGTGTGTTCACTTTTTATAAATAGGATGAATTGAAATCCAAGTAAATTTTTGAAATGTGCATTTCAAATTTCCAATGCATAGAAAAATTATGCACAATTTTATTTTTGATACATTTACCAATCTAAAAATATTCTGAAAACCATAAACCATTGATTGCTAATGGTATGCAGTAATGTGCAAGTATTTATCGCTCAAATTGAGTTATTGATACAGCGTACCTAGCTTGAGTGTAACTTGTAGATACTCAAGTTAGTTTCTATCTCTTTATATATTTGTACTCAAGTCCTCCAAGATCACTTTAGTAAACCATGTTTTGCACTTTAGATTTTTTCTGCATGTTCTTCCTTCACTCGAGTGTTCTTACTATACTTTCAAGTATGCACTTGAGTGATACAGCTTTGCACTTGAGTGTGCTTCCACACTTTTGATGTACTCGAGTGTTCATTTAGAGTTTAGTACTCTCTGTTTATCCTATTTTATAGACAAAAAATAGAGCATTCCTTTCTTCTTCCTACAAAGGCATATAGATATTTTTCTTCTTTTGGTATCTAGATTTATTTAGATCTACTTATAGTTAGCTTGTAGAAATCATAATTCACATGCTCTAAGAATATAGTCAAATTGAAGAAATTGACCATAATGAATTAAATATGACTTTATGCATACAAATTTTTTCTCTTGAAGTATGTGTATATGCATGAAGTGTTAAGCTATTGAACATTGCATTCTTTATGAATAAATTTTCTAAAGATTGTGAAAACATATGTACAATGCTCATACCTAAGGTAACAAGTAATAAGGTATAAACCTCAATAAATATTAAAGATGATAGTGTGGGAGGTTTTAGCATTGTTTACTTTTATGTTAGATGCTTAGAGGATTGCCTTTGCATACCACTGTATCTTTCTTTGAAGCTCTATTTTTGCATATTTGGCTTTATGCAAAGCTCTCTCATATGATGTAGTCTACGAGATTATTTTTCTTTATGTATGAGAGATCCTCCTATTCTTGTTCTCCTCAAGGAAGTTGATGGTACATTATGGTAGCCCTTCCTTGAGATGAAACATACTCCTTTTATTCATTACTTCTTTTGATGGTTATGTTTTGTAGCTCCAGCAATAGATGTTCTGAGAGTTCTCTTTTGTAATGATATGAAGCTCTTCTTCATCTTCTCTATAAGCTTATGTCCATTTCCTTTCAGATCGTCTTGCATACATATAGTACTAGATGGACATTATGGTACCCATATATACTTGGGTCCTTGATTGTTAAGATTAAACCTTACATGTCTCTTCGGTACCTAAATATATTTATTTCTCATATGGAAATTTCTTCTAATATAGCATATATGAGAAATATGACCGGATTTATCACAATAATTGCAAATTGTATGAAGATATGCATTATGGGATATCATGCAAGTATTATGACAGTCATGAGAGTAGAAACGCGAATGGATTTTATTTGAACATTCTTTCTTCCCAATAAACTTTCCAGCATATTTGAACACATTTTTGCTTTTCTCAGTAGAATCACCAATCTTATGTAGACTTTGAAACTTAGTTTTATAAAAATCACGATAAGAATTGGAACTTCTTACCTTAAGTTCATCTTGAGCTCCGAAGAATTATTTTTCATGTTCATCTATAATAAGGTCTTTTCGAGAATCCTCTTTTCTTGTCTATCCATGTTGACTGTATGGAAGTGTACTAAGATTTATTCTTCTTTATCATCAACTTCCAATTGTTCATGCACCATAGATGCATAGCTTGTAGTTTCACATGAACTATCAATACTTTCAACTTCAACAAACTTGTTAGAAGTATACATAAAATCAAGATTGTCCCAGATATATTTAGCATTAGAACAAAATCTAATTTTTTCAAAATCATTTTCAATCAAAGTACTATACAGAATTTTCATTTCTCTAATATTCAACGAAAACATTTTCTTTTTTCTTTTTGTCCAATCCTTTCTCAGTTTGAAATCAAAGCCCTTTGTAAAAACATTCCACATATCAAAATCAAATGCTTTAATAAAACTAGTCATTCAAGGTTTCCTAAACTAGAAATCAATATCTTTTAAAATGGGTGGAATTGTATAGTCAGACCTTCAGAAAGCAAGTAACACCCAAGTCAACCATTGATAACTCTTGAGACGGTTAAGTCCTTTATACAAGAGCCCAGGCTCAGATGCCAAATCTTAGAATCGGCCGACACCTAAGAAGGGGGTGAATTGGGTGTAAGATAAAAACTTAAGAACTTTGAAAATCTTTTTGCATCTTAGTCAAAGTAATAAGTATGAAAGTAATGAATCATAAATCAAAAATTAGATTAAATAATGTATGCTAGAAATATAAGAGCTTAGGAAAGAGAATATGCAAACTGTGATTTATCCTTGTTCAGTTGAATCTATGATGACATATGTCCAGTCCTGAGGCTCCACTTGAGATTTTCAAATCCACTACCTTCTTGATTAATACAGGACCAAGAAAAGCATTTACAAATCCACAAGTTTAGTTGGGCACTTGTGAAGCCTTTTACAAATTTCCCACTAAAATACTCCCCTTACGACAAGTCTTACGAGCAGAGCAATCCTTAAGAGATTTCTCTCCTGCTTAACCATGCAAGTCTTATGAGTAGCAACATTTTCTCCTGCTTACACCCCTATAAGTCTTACGAGTGGCACCATTTTCTACTGCTTACACCTTGTAAGTCTTACGACTAGAAAGTCTTACCGGCAATTCTCTCTACAGCTTCTTTCGTAAGAAAATCAACGCTCTCAAGGCCCCTCTAGCTTGAGATCAATTCAAAAATATAGTTAAAGGTGTTTACAAACTCTCTCACGGAGTGTATATAATGCTCATTGAAGTACAATACAAATAATCACTCTCACATATACATGATATAAATAATAGATAAGAACAGAGAATGGTTGGGTCAGAGTGGGTGACTCATGATTTTTGCACGTTGGTGTTGTCACTTTGTTTGCCGCTACTCTCTTCTCTGAATGCTATTATATTTATAGTTGTGTTGTAGAAAATAACCATTATAAGCATTCATTCGTTAGAGTCTGTTTGCTTCGTTTGATTGTTGAGCATATTTGAAGAACTAACTATTATGAAATGTCTATTGCAAAGTGAAGTGTCCTATTAAGGAGCAGAATGTTTCAATACGCGCTATACGTCACATTGTGAAGTATTTGTGCTTTAGGCATTCATTCATGGTGGATCAATCTTTTGTCATGGTGGGTAGCCGATATTCGAGATGCAATAAGGCCGCTTGCCATAATTGACTCTTTCATTTAAATCTGTAATCTCAATGTTAAATTTCTTATTTCACATTGCAAAATGCTTAATTACTAATATGATAGAGTGTTAGTCAATTGTATGTTGGATAATGGGTTAAAGACTGAATTTTTGGTTTCTAGGACTTGACATTTCGAGTGATGATATTTTCCATAAGTGACCTCCGTACTTGAAGATGCAATTCGATTGTTTAATCTCCTATTTCTCACTTGAAATATATGTTAGTTAATGTTTATGTATAATAACAAATGAAAACATAATAAATAAATAACCTTTAACCGTATTCGATTGTTTGCTACAACTTTGTAATGCATTCTACTTCTATCACCATCACATTTTCAAGTTCTGTTGTAATCCTTGTTTGATCACTTAGAAAATGCTTAAACACTAATATGGTGAAGTATTAGAGTGTTTAAAGCAAGAAAAATGAGTTATACAATCATTCGTATGAATTTTAGAAGTTATGTGGCGTTGCTATGTTTTCCAAAAAAATCAACACCTGAAGTCCAGGAAGTTCACTTGCACTTTCTGCCAACACTCGAGTGCAAATTGGAAGTGCAGGTTGTACTTTCTTCCAACACTCGAGTTACAACTGGAAGTGTACGAACTCTTTCACTTTCTGGACAACCCTTGCACCATTTTTTTAAGAGTATGATTTTGCACTTGCGAGTGTTATGGGGTCTTACTTGAGTGATGATTTCTCACTCGAGTACATCAGTATTTTTCAACTTTAGGCTTCACTTCTGAACAGCAATCACACCAAATTTTACAAGAGTGAGATTTTACTCTTGCGAGTGTTGAGGTACTTCACTCGAGTGCGCTTCACATTTTCAAGTTCTAGCTAACTCTTAGGAAGACACTTTCTGTGTCTCACTTGTAGGACTTGAGTGCACTTCTTGCCATCACATGAGTAGTGAGTCTTTCACTCAAGTGCCACTAATAAAAACTCCTTCTGGACAACACTTGCATGATATTTTCCAAGAGTGTGTTTTTGGACTCGTGGGTATTTAGGTGCCACGTCAGACTCAATCAATTTATGTGACTCTAAATATGGCAAGTAATGCATCATCAAAAAGCTCTTCTTATATACATTCCAATACAAAAAGAATCATTTCCAAACTTATTGTATTCTATAAGTTATAATCCAAAGAGTGTCTACTACACTAGACAGTATATGCGTCAACTTCCAGAAGATATATCTCTTAGCATATAACTTCAAATTTGACAAATTACCTATTCATGGAAATCTCTGAGTCTAGTTTCATATTCCACTAGTTTTGGTTCAATCCAACATATGGTTTGAGAGATATGGCAAAAATATCGGACCTCTATCAGGATGAATGCTAAATAGAGATGAACAGAGTACTTCCAAGCTCATTCGACACTCGAGTATTCTTCCTTCACTTTGAGTGCTATAGTGCCTGACTAAAGTGTTCTTCCTTCACTTTGAGTGCTATAGTACCTGTATGCTACAGTGCCAAATAATGCCGACTGCTATAGTGCCACCTCAAATCCCCTTTCTGAACATAGAGATCTCCTGAATTACTTGTAAGAATTTGAATATTGATATTCCCATTGGTTCTTACAAGTTCTTCTTTCTTAATTTTTTTTCTTGATAATCATTCTTCATAACTCAAGTAGGCAGCTCCTTGACTATCTTCATTTTCTTTCTTCTTCTCCCTCTTGTTCATTCCCATCAATTTAATCTCTTCTTTGTGTATTCTCCCATATTTGATAATTTTTTCTTCTCATTCTTCCTTCCTAATTCAACTTTCTACAAGATATTTCACATTGAACACAATAATTAGTCAAAGTATAAAATAAATACATTATATCAACTTTGTGCTCTTATCATTTTACATCTATGTTTGACATAATCAAAACTAATCATATTTAAGAAGCTACGCTCAAGACCACAATTCAGCATAATTTGGTGTTCCTGTAGGCATTATAATTTGGTGTACCTGTATGAACAATAACCTGGTGTACCCATAGGCACTGTGTTCATATCACATAATATAGCAACTTACAGTATATCAATATTCACATAGGGTATGAGAGATAGAGTTACTACCTTATGTCCAATTAAGTCAGTAATTCGATCTGGCTCGGGCTCAACGGTCTGGTCCTAACATTTCAAGTTTACAAGAATTAGGCTAATACCCATTCATGTATCACTTTAGACTCTTTCAAATTACTGTTGTTGGTTATATTAGTCTAATTCTCCAAAATTATCAAAATGCTCTTGGGGACTCGGTCTAAGCCTCTTTTTACCCAATCTATCTGTACTTTCTCAGAAAATTTGACCCAGCTATTCCTATACAGTTTTTTGTGTAGAATCCATTTTTTACCTTGATTTTCACAAAATCACTGCCAAATGCCAGTTTTGCTCTTGACAACCCCTAATTATGGTTGTAGGGGTATTTTTGTAATTTCACTTTTTAGGGCTTATCTCACAAAGTGATCAATATCAACCCTCACAATTTTCCCTCCTGAACACTATAGAACCATCAGATAAATGAAATTCTAGCCCTAACCTCTATTTCTAGCTCTGGTCAAAACCTATACTTAAAAGGGAAAAATGAGATTTTTTAGATTCAACACCTTAAGCTTTCTCCTTTTCACTCTTAACCCCTTGTTAAACCATTTAAACACTTCTAGACATGATTTGAGGAAATTTGGGCAGCATAACCCCTTCAGGTTTCAACATCCCGAACTTACAAAATCAATAACCAAACCACAAATAAAGCAAGAACCACAACAAGAACACCAACATACCAAAGGAGTTGAAGTTCTTGAAGTTACCTCTTGAGCTTTGGACTTTCTCTCTCTAGGCGTCTCCTTCTCTCTCTTCAACCTTGAAGATTTGCTTGCTACATATGATTATTCTTGGAGATCAAGAGCTTAGAGAGGTTGTTACATAGATTAGGAAGCACAATCACTTGAAAGCATAAGCCTTACCTTTAATATTTCTTCCTTGAGCTCTCTTTCTCTCTAAGTTTCTCAAGCTTCTATATATATATTTGATAATAAAGGCGTGAAAATGGAAGGGAAAATATGAAGGCAAGACTAAAATATCTTCATCATTTCCTTAATTAATAATTAGTATTAAATTGGGTTTATGACATAAGAATGGTACTTGACCTTATCCCTTACCAATTTGTGTCATAAACTCCCCATTCCATTTGAACCAATTTTCCCTCCCTTTTATTGGCCCAAAATGACACCTAAAGGGTACTTCCCAAACCAATTCGAGCTTCATTCAATTATCTCAACTAAAGGCACAAGTAAATAATATTTTATTTTTAATTAACATGTGCTCATACTTTAACAATTATAATTTAATCCCTTGGCATTATATTGATGATACTTGGCATATCAATCTACCAATAAAGGGAAAATATATGGGCTTTTACTTATCTCATAATTTACACAATTGCCATTACATATTTTTCCAAATTCGCAATAGTTGGCAATTCTAACAGATTTTATGACTACACTTTAAAAAATGATAACTTTATTTGCAGACATCTAATTGGAGTGATTCTAAAGGCTATGAAACCTTTATTGAGTCTAGTGGTAAGAAAAAATATAGCCTTTACCCAACTAGAAGCTTTAAATTCCAAGAAATTTGTTAAACCTTACCTGATCCAGATTTGGTTCTAGAAACAGGGTCTAACTTTGAAAAATCACATCTCTAGTATATAAATCCAAAAATTACATATTCCCTATCAAATTAAAGCCTAGTATGTCTAATTTCATTCTGTAAAATTTTAAATTTTTTGAACATCATTTGTTCATCCAAAATCACATGAGAATGTCGCTGCCTTACCGAAAATTACTCTAGAAGCACTATTCACATTCCAATTTTTAGTGTCTAATTCCTATGATCCAGAATTTATAGCCGGAGGCTATTCAAGGTGTTCAAAATTGTGCCCTAAGGGCCAATCATTGTACTTTGAACATTATTATTTTAATGAAATTTCTCAATTCTGTTATCATATTATTTGCATGTTAACTGTGATAATTGTATCCTTGGATAATTCATGAAGATTGTCCTAAAATGTCCCTGGTCGGTCATCTATGTGGGAGAAGAGATAAAACAAGACCAGTATGACTTTGATAAGATATGGAGATATGAATCAAATTCTTAGGCACTTGTAAGAGTACAAGGTGCTGGACCGACCCACTATGAGAAAGCTACATTGATCAAGTCATAAGTTTTTCTCATGTATAACCACGTCATAATGCCTTTAAACCTAAGGTCATCATGGATTCCTACATAAGAGTTGCTAAGCTTTAAACTAGTCAAAAGTCACTTTTGACCGAGTGATGATAAAGGCTATGATCGGGCTTGGTGGTTTTTCATGCAGAGGAATATGAATGATCAAGATAGAATTTGTCCCTTACATTAGTAGAGAGATATTACTGGGCTCCTCGATGAGTGAGTCTGAGAAATGTATGGCCATACTACAATGGAAAGGAGTTTCCATTTCTATTGTTAGGCTACTTAGGAATTGAGAAAGTAATGGTCAGGAACAAGAGGATGACATTATCCATACCTTATTCTTGATCGATATATCGTGTGACAAAAGGGACGTGACATGGTTGTATGATAGGTTGCATCGTGATAACGATCCTCATATGATTTAGGTAGTCGTAATGTCTTGCTAGAGGCCGCTTGCGACTTTTGGGTTAGTATAGTTATTGGCCCACTACCAACTTCATATGGGCCTACAGGGTCGCACACAAGAATGACCCAACACGAGATAATGTTTAATTTAGGGTGGACGAATTTTATATTTATATATATATATAATAAAATTCGTTAATAATATTATGTTGATATATATTTTCAAAATACATATCCTATATATTATATATATGTATATGTATATATATATTATATGATATTATTATATTGTGTTAGTTTTAAATTTAATTTATTAAGATATATTAAATTTAATAACTAACATGATAGAGATATAGTATCTTAGATTTAATTTATGAAGACAAATTAAATCTAATGGCTCTTTATTTGGATTAAATAATAGGTTAAATTAAAGCTGTTAGACGGATTTAATTTAAATTGAATTTATTTAATTAGCTCATCAAGATAATTAATTGTTGATTAATTTTGAAATTAATGATGATTAATTTCAAAATTAATGATGATTAATTTTGAAATTTGAATATAGCCATCATAGGTTATAAACTTGATAGAGCATATGTACTCATACGCGCATGAGAATTCAGAGCTGCAAGGGAAACCCTAAAAACATTAGAAGCGCTAGCACGCAGTCTCAGTTGGAGAGCATTCGTATGGATACCGGTAGAGGGAGTGGACCTAACTTGTTGGCTCCTAGAGATCGTGAAAACCCTAAGTTGAAAAAGGTACAAGTTCTTTCTAAGGTACGAGTTCTTTGGGGTGTTACATAATTGTTAACTTTTCAACTCAATTTCACTTGGTCACAATTCATTCCTTCTTGATTTAAATTGAGCCAAGCATTTTTATTTTCCCTTCACTTACTACTTTATGGACACCCCACACACAAGAAAATGGGAAAAATATGGGCTATGGATTTAATTTAGTCAGATGACTGTTTTGCCCATACATTTTTGCCATTGCCTTGTTAATTTCACACCTTACTTGAAAGCTGACAGAATTTTCATCAAACTTCGAAAATTCATATATTTAAATATAGATATCTAATTGCAGTGATTCTAAAGGCTATGTGACCCTTACTAAGCCTATTTTTAAGGAAAAATATTTTCTTTGGCCAACTGGATGCACAACATTCCAGAATTATCATTTATTTGAGACTGCAAGATAAACTTGCCAATTTCACTTGGTTAACTTCAAAAATAAGTAACTCTTTATGTACAACTCCAAATGACTTAATTGACCTATCAAATTAAAGTTTGATAAGTTTTCTTTTATTCTGAAAAATTTCACATCCATTGGATATCATCTAGTTATCTAAAACCATCACACAACCATACTACCACACAGGAAAACACACTGACAGCAATCCACATTTTACAATTTGTGTTCCAAACACAATCATGTTGTGTGTAATCACTAAGTTCCTTGTTTTATCATTCCATATGCTCTTTACTTCACTTTTTATTCCCTTGAATATAAGGAATTTTGGGTAAATAAAATTTGGGATGTTACAAATATGGTTGTGTGTTGAGGTTTGGGTTGAGAGGGAAATCAAAGTGAAGGCCAAAAATAAGGAGATTCTCGACTAGGTAGAGTTACTATTGATGGGTTGATGATTAAGATGTCAAAATTTGAAGATGAAAATTGTAGGCGGGGTGATCTATGCTTGCATGGAAAAATTATTTGAACTAGATTGCCACCTAGTCTAACAAATTTGTTCTTGCAAGTAATGATCATCCCGCCAATGTTTTTTGACCTCCAATTTAAAGTTATTAATCCTCACCTCATCACTAGTATTTCTACCTTGTCGGTTACTTCCTTATTATTAGCCTTCTACTTGCTTTCCATCTCATTCAAAACCTAATCACAGTAACAAATCAACTCAGATAAAATCCAATTCTCATATTTGTATATTAATTCAGTTATACTCAGGTTTAATAATCAATATGCATATGTATGGTAATTTAGCACCTAATATGTGAGTAGTTGCATTCAACTTCAGGGATGCTCACAAAAATGAATCATGCATCAACAGCATGCAGATGTCGAGCCTAAAATTACATCAACTAAATCCAACACTAAAAAATCATCTGACTCCTTTAAAGGTAGGGAAAATGCACACAAAAAAAGTAATCCTTGAAAAAACAAATACCAAAATTAAGATTCAATAATTATCTAATAATATAGGGCTTTGATTCTTAGTTATTAGTTATAAATATTTTTTATGTAGATTGTATTTGTATTTTTAGGGCTATCTGTTGAATTTATATTGCATAATATAGTTTTTAGATTTAATAATATCCATATGAGCTTATGTGAAACAAAATAAAGCATACATGTTAAAAGAAAAATACCCACTTTTTAGACTAGGTATGAAATTACCTGGTCTGCAAATTGGGAATTTGTTATTATAAATTGAAACTTTTTAAGACTGTTCGTTTAAACAATCAATCTAACAAGTAACTTTTAAGATTGGTTGTAAGTTTGGTCTTAGTAAGAACAAACTTTTTAAACTAGTCGATAGAAGACCGAACCTAAACCTGGTCTAAAAAGCCAATTTCAACTGCTATAAAAGTACCTTTTTTCTTATAGTGGCTCCATATTACAAAATTGTCGAATGTCTTGCAATATTTGCATCACTCCTACCAAATTTTACAAGAACATAACATCTTTGACCAATCAAATTGTTTTCCAACCAATCATTGATTCTATTTCAGAAAGAGAAAATGTTTTAAATCATGCTAGAAATTCATGACGGAAGGAAAAACATAAGCAGATTGATGATTTGATATTGTTTCCACTCGACCAACACAATATTTGCAAAAATGTTTGTTATAAACATCATTATATCATATGCAATTATTGTGAAAAATCTGGTCATATTTGTCACACATGCTATATTAGGAGAAATTCTAATATGAGAAATAAATTTGTTTAGGGTTCTAAAGGGCAAGTAAGGTCTAGTACTAATTTACAAGGACAAAAGTATAAGTGGGTGCCAAAATGTCAATCTTGTACTTCATGTGTGTAGATTTATTTGAAAAGGAATGGACATAAGGGTCTAAAGAAGATGAAGAATCCAAGAGTTTCTCATGCATCAAGAAAGAGATTCAAAGAATCTATATCAAAAAGGAGAACTCATGGAGTAGCCATTGCTATAACCTCATCATTAAATCAAAAGAAGCAATGGATACTGGCAAGACTTGTATATTCCACCTAAAAAATGGACTACCATAGAGTACCATTCAACTATCTTAAGGAGAACAAGAAAAGAAGGATCTTTTAAGCATCAAGTAAAAGACTCCTGAAGTCTGCATATGTTGAGAGAACGTTGCTAGCAACCAAAGAAAGGAGTTTAAAGTTTGAACATTGTAATATCCTGAATTCTGGGATTACAGGCCTGAGAATAAGCCTGAATCAAGTGGACTACTAAGCCGTAGTTTAGCAAGAGTACCAGGATAAGGATTTGCTGCCAATGTATTTTTCCAATGTGGCAGTCTTCTTGTAGCATATTTTTAAATAAGCAAATGATGTCCAAAAAGTGTGAAATTTTACAAGATGAAAGTAGGCATCCTAAGCTTCAATTTATAAGTAATAAGTGATTTTTGGACTTAAGGATTAAGAGATATGATTTTTCAAAATTAGACCCTATTTTTGGAAGAAATTCTGGAACAGGTAAGGTTTAACGAATTTATGGGAATTTTGATCTTCTAGTTGGCTAAAGGCTATATTTTTCCTTAAAACTGTTAGAGCAAGCGTTTCACCCAAGAGGGGGGTGAATTGGGTGATCTTAAAAATTTCGTTGCAAATATAAAATTTGACGTTGAAATTAAAACATGAAAGAGTAAGGAGAAATATCACCGAAGTGTACACCGGGAGTTATACTGGTTCGGCCACAACCACTTTGACCTACGTCCAGTCCTCAGAGCTTCTCTGAGAGTTTCACTATATCTTCCAAGATTCAGTGGGTTCTTGGCACCTCAGTACAAGCAAGTTCCTACACCTGGACACTCGCTCCCCCTTACAAGTTGTAATTCAATCCCAACTCAAGGTTCCACAACCTTAAGTTACCTCAATAACAAATATTGAGTTTGAATGAAATATCTCTCTTCACAGAGTAAATAAGAATCACTGAAGCATAGAAACACAAGTATAATGAAAACAGAGTAATGAACTTGATGATACGTTCGTAAGTGTGTTCTTGTGTTCTTCTCTGTTCAGATGTTCACATATATATAGATACATTGGTAATGATTGCTGGAACGTATTTCTTCATGTCCGTTGGAGCGTGCGCAGCCATTATTGACTTTTCCAGTTTTTGAAAAACATACGTTGTGGTAGGTGACGGTCGGTGACATTTGAACGTTTCATTTGACTTCCACTACTTGATATGATTTCTTCATTGTTCATCTGTAAATAGGCTAAGAATACTAACACAATGAAAGATTAATCATATAGAAAACAAAATATTCAACGTTTGAAAGGTTTCTGGATTTCTGGGTTTGCTTACTCGAGTAGCTACTCGAGTATCACATGAAGTTTACTCGAGTACCTACTCGAGTAACATCGAGAAATCTTTGTCAAACTGCAAGTCAATCAATAAATACAAGATTACTCGGGTAGTGCATGGAGTAAACTAAATTTCAAACCTTTGGAAATAGTTATTTACTCGGGTACCTACTCGAGTAATGCACTCACAACTTTATGAGTTACTCGGGTACCAACTCGAGTAAACCTTTATAAAAACTTTTGGTTACTCGATGCTTTACTCCAGTAATGTTGCAGGATCTCAAGGCCGAGAGCACTTACCTGGTTACTCGGATACGGACTCGAGTAATCCATTCATTTTTGCATAGGTTACTCAGGTACCACCTCGAGTAACTGTACTTTTTGTGCTTAACTTACCCGGGTAATGACTTGAGGTTTCCCTTGAAGTTATCTCTTCATACTCGGGTACCTACTCGAGGAATCCACTTAAAATAGATTATTGAATACTTGCATATCAAAGTAAGGACTCGAGGAAATGAGTTAAAAATATATCAAGTTACTCGGATATCACCTTCAAGTTTTTCACTTACTTTAGTGCGTTACTCGAGTACCTACTCGAGTAATGTTGTAGTGGTACAAAATGCCGAGAGCATCATTTTTTAGAAACAGAGTTACTCGAGTAGCTCCTCGAGTATCCTTGGCAACCTGATGGCAACTGGAAGTTTTTTACATGGTTACTCGAGTAGCGCCTCGAGTAACATTGGCAGGCCGAGAGCAACTTAAAAATACTTACACTATTACTCGAGTAACGTTGGTAGGTTACTGGAAGTTGTCTCTGATTACTTCAAGTTTTGTCTCATTACTCGAGTAGCGCCTCGAGTAATGCCTTAGAAAACCTTCTTCTGATCAAGTTCCTCAGCATTTTCTCATGGCCTTTCTTCATTAATTCAATGCTTACTTCAAGTGATACTTGTTCCTGTCATTGCTTTGTTCAAACTTGTTTATTAATAATTTCCTTTTCAAACCATTCTTTTGTTATCATCAAAACATGAGATCTAACAATTTCCAAGTCAAAAAGATTCTTCAATACAAAAGTAATTCAAATTTCAATACATACAAGTATTTATATATATAATTAAAAACATTGTGTAGAACACTATCATTCATTTGAACTTCATCATTTCATTTAGTACTCTGGACATAATCATTACTCAACATTTCAACTACCCAAATCATATTCAAGTCAAAACACTTATCATCAACATACTTTAGTAACATATACCTCAAGTTCCACTTATAAGATATTTCTTTCACCGGCCCATGGTTTTGTAGCTACTTTTAAGAACTGCAATTGTATTGGTGGCGGTTTTGTCACACCACTACAAGATGCATATTTAGATAGCACATTATCTAAGCAACTCATAGTAGTTTTAAAACTGCTACAAATAATGGTGCCCAAATTTTAGTGTGGCGGGAAATGAAAATTGAAAATATGGCACCAACATTGTAGAGGTTTTGAAACTGCTACTAAGTACAGCTTGAAATTTGAAAAAATTGGTGCCAAAATATTTGCAGTGGTTATGAAACCGCTACTAATTTTAGATGAAATTTCAAAAGTTGTACCAAAATTTTAATTTGAATTTGAATTTAAATTTGTAGAGGTCTGATAACTACTACTAAATATTGCATAAACTAAAAAAAGGCAAAATAATTATTTGAGTTCATTGTTCCAATATTATGTTGAATGTTTTGTTATTTAAATAACAATTTAAATGATAGAAATTACGATTTGAGAAGAATGATTAGATTAAGTTAGATAAGTATAAATATTATGTCGGTTAATATTGAGAATGTGTAGGTAATAAGGACTTATGTTGTCCACTAGATGTTATTCGCTTATTGAAGGAATGTTGATGATGTTGGGGAAGAGTTCTTAAATTTATGAGAAGAAGAAAAATTAATTAGTATAATTATTATAAAAAGAAAGAAATAAAATGTTGAAATCAAAGATTTAAAAAAAAAAATTACCATATTGGATCAGCTTGCTCAGTTCTTCAAAAAATCTTTACCATATGAGAGAAAATGAGAGAGAGAAGAGGGGTCGGAAGAAATGAAAGAGGGTTTAAAATAAGTTGTGGTGGGGGTATTTATAGGGATATACGTAACACTTGTAGATGTTAAGGTGACAGTTTTTGTAGCGATTGTGGTGACAGTGTTTGTAGCGGTTTTTGTTTAGTTTGAAACTGCTATAAATAATGCTTTGAATTTTTAAAAAATATATATATAAATTGAGGTTTACAAGAAGAAAAGTTAAATTTGTTTAATTATTCTCCATCGCCATCCCTACAAAAAATGTGGAGTGGTGAGTTTATTATTTTGTATAAAAATTAAATTTAAATTAAGTGCTAATAAAGCATAACTTGTAAAAATGCATCGAACTATAGGCAAATTGTCATCGCCTTTAGAGAAGAAGTTTTCAAGCTACAAGTAAATTGTTATTACCATCACCCATGTCGTAAAGGTTTTGAGGCTTTAAGTTAACCACCATATTGCAATCCTTGTTCCTTTCGTCCCCAACATAATGAACCTAGTGTTCCTCTTATGTAACACCTTATTTCTCTAATCATTTTGATGAGTTTTACGCAACGAGTTCAAACCACTAATCGATATTCATTATTTAATTTCCAACCTCAAGACAGGATTCAGACCTATAGTTGAGTGGGTTTTTCAGAAATTTTCAAAATCTTGCAAGAGCGTCATTTGGTAGTTCACGACTTCATTATTACTCATCGATTTTTATCTTTATTTATGTAACCCCCTCCGTAATTATATCCGAAAAACGTGATTAAAATGAAATGGAGACCAATAATAATTAAATAACATTTACTAACCCATCACATTATGGGGTTTTCAAAAATACCTTTCGAAATCTTTATATACTTGGTCTCATATTCACATTTTGAATACAATTACTACGCGAAGATAAATCACATTCATATAAATATCAGAGTGCACAACATAATCATCCCGGCAATCCCGGGTACATACCTTCACTAAAGATACACAGGGTACAATTGCCCATTACAATTCTTCAAATGGGGATTACACAAACTCATCTCAAAGGAGTCCTAGCCACTCCCTCCACGAGCCACTTGCCCTGTCTAAATTGTTGGTAGGGGAGGGTGAGATTCGAGAGAATCTCAGTAGGGAAACATTATCAATATGCTGGCAAGATAAATGTTTAATGCATGACATGCTTGCATCACATAACTCATGCACACATACAATGACAAATCTATAAGGTCAATGATTCGAACGATACACATATGGCCATAGCATATATTGAAACATAGCTTTAAATCATTCATACATGTTCCACATAATCAAGCAAAGCAATAACATGCCTCAACACATTAATACAGTTATCAGAGCATGCAGGAGAGATAAGTTCCCGACCTCCAGTCTTTTCTCCTTGATTTATGTGCCAACAACTCGGGGCTTCACATTCGATCCTACAATGTCAAATGTACTATTTAGATACTTCCATAGTGTTTCTAGGGGTTATATGAAGCTATATGGAAAAATTACTAAAATACCCCCGGGGACCCGGCTCGGCCCCGCCGTACCCGGTCCGGCTGTACTTTTCTTGAAATTTTGACATGGGCTATTCTGACATATTTTCACCCAAGAAATCCATTTCTGGACTCGAAAGTATCAAATTCAATGTCAATTTAGAAATTTACACTTGGCAGTCTTAATTTAAGGGTTTCAGGGGCGTTTTTGTAATTATGCTTTTTCGGCCTTTTCCGAAAAAGTGACCAACTGCAACCCCACCTAATTTTCGATCCTGAACTCAATGGAATCATTAAATCATTGAAAATCCATCTCTAACCCTTCCAAACTAGCCTTGGCCAAAATTCTCACTTCCCTAGGAAAAATTGGGGTTTTTCGGTTTCGGCTTCGTAAATGCGTTCCTTTCTACTCCTAACCACTTTATTGACTATTCCATTAGGTTACAACTACCATTTAGTACAAATTTTGGCAGCATAACACTACTAACACAACATTTCCAAATTTTACAAATAAAGACAATCTGGCGAAATTTCACCGATTAAATTGTCCACAGCAGCCAGAATAGTCAATATACAAAAGTTTGGAAGTTACCTCAAGCCCCTAATAGCTTCTCCTTGACACAGTTGAAAACCATAGCCTCTTGAACACCAAATTTGCTTCTCAAACACCTTAAATAACATAGAAGAGAAGCTTAGGAGAAGCATTATACGCGTTAGGTACGAATTCACCGAAGAAATCGACCTACCTCACGAGTTTTCCTCCTCTTCTCTCTCTAAAACTCCCTCTCTCTCTTTCTCCATGGTGCTGCACGGTTTTTGGCTGATGGAGGAAGAGGATGATGACTTTATAACATTTAGCTTATGTCATCTTTAATTATGATGATGTCATAATTCCAAAATTGACATTTTCGGATTTTCTGACAGATTTTCTGCCCAATCTTCAAAAAATCATAACTAATTATAGAAAAATCAAAATGAGGTGATTCCAAAGCCAAATAAAATATATTTAAGTCCTATTCATAGGAAAAATATTGGCATTACTAAAAATCACCACACAGTTCCAGATTTACAGAAAACTCATCACTGCTCCAAAACAGAGTTCAGTTTCCATCCCAAACTTTGGACAGTTATATCTCCTAGTTCACAAAACAAAATGGCATAAATTATATGTCCATTTTGAAGCTTGAGATGTGAAGTATAAGACGGAAAAGTTTCAGAATTTTTAGACACCATTTGGTCATTCAAAACGTTCACACAAACGGACTGCCCAGAATAGAGTTTCACTGGACAGAATTTTAGATTTTGCATCTTTGCTTTTATTGGTTCCATTTTTATACCAAACATCATTCCCACATAAATTTTCACAAGGAATCCATTGGAAACACCAAATCAATCAAATTCACATCACATTGACATGTTTTCACAATAATCTCAACATGTCAACACAATTCACATTCAATTCTTCCCTCTATTCTTAGTCAATTTGGATGTTAATCCACAATTGAAATCAAATACAGGGTTTTGGCGCTGCTCACAACACACACGAATCACATTTGAGTGCCAAATCACATCATATTCTCCAAAAGGGTTATTTATCACTAATGACATCCACTTTTAAAGTCATTAACCCTTAATCATAATTTGGGATCTTGCTAAACTGGGGCTTAGCAATCCACTAATCTCAGGCTTATTCTCTAGCCTCGAGTCTCAAAATTCGGGGTATTACAATTTAATTAAATCAGAGTGATTCACTGCTCATTTATTTAGCTAGATTTTTCCTCTGCTCATTCTTAGTTCATTCTTTTGTATATTTATATAGATAGTGTAGCCACATAGGGCTATAAAGTGTTTAATATAATACTCAACAGATCAATCTTCACTTCTCTGGCATAATTCCCCCTTGTCCAACTCCCTGCAATACTCTTCTATACTCCATCACACTTGTATGTTGGTTAAGGGGAGGGTGAGATTCAGAGTGAATCTCAGTAGTCAACAATCCTAACTATGCATGCAAAATAATGCTTAGTAGATGGCACGCTTTCTACATAAATTTATGGCAACATAATGACATATGCATGCTCAATGCTTTATAATACGCTCATGGTCATAGCATAAGTACAAACAGAGCTTCAATCATTCACATATGTTCCATACAATTCATCAAAGCAATAATACATAGCATCATGCAAGCGTACACATATATCAAATACATGCAAGTCAAGAAAGTTTAATTACCACTTGTTATCGTGTTCTCCTATACCTCTTCTTCCAACTATTGTAGCTTCTTGGAAATTCTTCCATTTCTTCTTCCTTGGCCTCTCATGGCCCTAGATACCCTATCATATCATCAGACACATGATAGAGAGTCATTGGAAGTATATATTACTATCCAAGAAGTTAAGGAGGCTAAACAATTCGATGTTTCTCAAAAAAATATGAAATGTTGGAAGTTGGAGTCTTGGCTATGGCTAAGGAATACTTTGACAGTAGCCAAAATTTCCATAAACTTTTGGACTGCGGCCAAGAAACTGCACCTCCAGGTTTTCCCCTATTTCTTAGCTGAACTTTTAAAAAGCATAACTTAATTTACAAAACTCTAAATGAAGTAGTTCAAATTTCTATGTGACCCTGTTTAAGTCTACTTTCAATGAAAGGTATCATAGATCTCCAATTACAGCCACACATTTCCCAAAAATTTGTCAAACTTATTGTTACAGATTTTGTTCCAGAATCAAGGTCAAACTTTGAAAAACCATAACTTTCAATCCCCTGGTCCAAATGGCTTATATTACCTATCAAATGAAAGCCTAAGATGTCTACTTTAATGTTGTAAAATTTCATAACATTTCAACAAAGCTAAACTGATCAAAAACACATAACAAGTTCTTTGCCTCCAAAATATGCATTCAAGCAGATTTAAACACAAACTTCCAAAATCATCATATAGTATCATCTAAGCATAAACACATGATTAAACCTCAAGAATATCCCTTGACTGAAACATGAATAGTACCCCACCCTCGTGAAAACTCATCAAAACAACAAAACAATTGGTTAAAAAGGAAGCCTACTCTTACCTCTACGCTTTTCCACAACCAACTTGAAAATCCATTAGTATTTTGGCAATCAAGATGGCACCAAACACTACTAAATGAAAATTAAAAACTATAGAAATAAAGCTTTACATGAGTAGAAGAAGGTTATAGAAGGGTAATTTGAGAGAAAACATCGATTCGGTAGTGTTTCGGTAGATTGAAGTTCTAAAAAGTTATTATTCACCTTCTATCTCTCCTCTACCATTTTTCCATGATTTTTCTTATTTTTCTTTCATTTGTTGGGCAGCTAGCCAAAATATAGGGTCAAGAGGGAGTCTTGAAAAGTTATGCCACATGTCGAATTCCTATTGTGCCACTTGTTCGGTGACACGTGCCACTTGCTTTAATAAAGTAGGTCCCGCCTCTTTTCTCAGACTTTTAGCCATACTTTTATTAGGGAAAGGAGAGGCTTGACAATTTTCCTGGACTTTCATGTTTGGTGCTCGGGAAGTTAACTATAAGACCGAACAGGGCACTAGTGGATTTCCCTAACTTAGGTGCTAGGTGGCGCATCCCAGGGATGTCAACACAATAGGCAAAAAGTGAGGGTCATTATGAGGAACACTTGTCATCTTCTCATTCATCCAACATAAAGTGCACTTGTACTTTGTCATGATGAGGGGACATTTGTCAATTTCTTGTGGTGCCAACACAAAAATTGTGTCATCATTAGCTATCATGACTTACTTTATTACGGCCACTTTAATAAAGTTACTTTATGGGTGTCTACTTGGGTTTCAGTCGGGACTTACTTAGGATAGCTTCATGTATTCCGGGTTTGCCAAATGATGCTAGGTTAGAGAATATGTGTGTTGGCCCTATATGGCATCACATACTAGGGTCCACTCTAAAAAAGCAGGGTATTCATTTCTACCCTGAAAATGCCATGTACACTCAATACCGTCATATATACTTTGCTTGATTAACTTGTCCTATGCCTCGTGACAAAGTTGGGTGGCATCTTTCTACCAACCAAATGGCCCTGTATATGTGTCCTTTGCCCATCTGCATTAACACTTAATCATACTGCCTACAAATATCGAGCCCCCTACCCGGTAAGGTCAAATCATATAGTCCTTGAAAGTCTTTCTATCTCCCATCATTCTTGGGACTCTTTCCAAACTAAGCTTAGTAGTCTTCCTATTATAGGTTTATCCTCTAAGTCCTAGGCATAAAATTCGGGATATTAGATTTGAGGTAAGAATATATTGATCATCATCTTCTGAATGACCAATGTGAATTAGCTAAGAGAAATTTACTGATGTGATGCCTAAGTCGTCAGTTGTGAGTCCCTGGGAAGTTGTTGTATTTTCCAACAAACACTTGAACAATGTCACAGTGAAATGACCTTAGTAATTTAGTTGATGACATCAAGAAGCTTTCCTTAATAAGGGATACCTCCGAACTGTATGTTGTCATTACTGCTACTCGCATAACTCCTTTTCCTAAAGGTGACTTAAACACCCAAATGTTGAGTTAGCAATCCTTGATCTTGTGAAACCATACAAAACTTGAAACCATTGACATTTTATGTTGTAAACCTTTTTGTATGGTCAAGAGGGCTAATAGCGAAAGCTCTAAAATTTGGTGAGTGTGGGTTATGGTCATTTAGTATTCTATATGCAAACTAACTTGGCAATTCTCTTTAGACCTTTTTATTAATTTTGGAAGATGTTTGTGTATGGATCTTGAGTTGAAGCTTCACATGACTTCATAAGTCCCTACAATTAATCATGAGATGGTGATCATGAAATGTAAGTAAACAATGTAAGGAAATATATTGAATAACATATGTGTGTACAATTTTTACTAGAGGAAGGGTTCAACTTGAGTATAATTAATCAAGACATCTCTATGTGCTTGCAACTTCTCAGCTATTGTTAGTGTGAAGTTCTTACTTCCTCTAACTTGTTTACCAATACAAGGGATTAGCAACTCTCTTGATGATGGCTCAGGTTCAGGACAATCATGTAGATGAAACGGTCAGTTGAAAGACATCTCAGTGTCATCAAAGCACCTTGAAGAAAAATACATGACCTAATCTCCTATATAACCTTTAGCTATAGAACCTTCTGGCCACACCTTATTCCTTACATAAGATTTCAATTTTCCAATATACCTATAAAGTAAAGAACAAAAAATGTTAATAAATTCTGAAATATGCAACTAACAAATTTAGAAATGAATGTTGAAGCGCATATGTAAAATGAGTACCTCTCAATAGGATACATCGATCGATATTGAATTAGGCCAGTGAGTTTTGTTTTATGAATAAGGTGGATTGTCAGATGAACCAGCATGTGAGAAAGGATAAAGAAAAGATCATCTCCAAATGACAAAGCACAAGAATAATTTTGTGTTGCAGCAGATCGAGATCTTCAATCATCAAAACCTTGGAACATAACTTCCAAAAGAAAGAACACAACTCCACTAAAACAATAGACATATTGGGAGGCGGTGTATTTTTTATTGCCAATGGAAGTAACTGTTGCATAAGAGCATTTGAGTTATGACTCTTCAGCCTAGCAATCTTTCAAGAATACATGTCAATGCATTATGAAATGTTGCTTGAATACCCATTAAGAGCTTTTATTTTCTTCAACGTCACACTGAAGATTTCCTTATTTGGTTTTTTGAGGGTGAATTTTGATTGTTGAAATTTGTCACGCTTATTAGCCATGAGTCTTCACAAACTCCATAGCCCATAAATATTTCCTTATTGAAAGATGATCTTTTGACTTGTTGGGTTCGTTAAGCAGCGTGTATACCACATTGTCACATATCTTTTTTTCAATATACATGACATCAAAACTGTGTCAAAGAAAATTAGTTTTCCAATATAAAAGAGAGAAGAAGATGCTTATCTTCCACCATTGCAGAGGCATAGAAGCATAAGTCCTGCTAGTCTTTCTCCCTATTTTTGCTACATCATTGTGTTCTCCAAACTTGAATTCAATATCCTGAAGTTGCTGTAAGATATTTGTTCCAGATAAAGTTTGAGCAGTTCCTCTTTTTTATGGTTTCCTATTGAAATGATTCCATTGTAATCTAAATTTATGCTTACCATTGAGAAACCTTTAATGAACCATGAAGAACCACTTTTGACTATGGCTAGACGCACTAAGTCAAAGTCAAAATTGTAAGCTATACACACCATCCCAGTATGCACATTCGACCTAGATAATGTTTTCAACCTAGGGAAATCACTTATTGTCCACATCTATGCTACACACAAGTTGAACAATGTCTTCTCTTACATGTCATATGTCTAGATACTGACATTCCATAAGTCTAACAATTCCGTAATAAGTGGTTGGAGATATATATCGATGTCATTACCTAGTGCCTTTTTGCCTGGAATGATTATAAATAAAATGAAGGAGCTTTGTTTCATACACATTTATGGGGCAAGTTGTATGGAACTAAGACTACTGGCCAAATACCGTAACTTGTACTAAGATTCCCAAATGGATTAAAACCTTTGCTAACTAAAGCAAGCCATACATTTATAGGGTCAGCCGCAAAAGCTAGAAAGTCTGAGTCTTTCTGAATGACACATGCCTGGATGATTAAATTCAAATTCTCCAAGATTCAACAATTCGTAATAGTTGTGAAACAAGTACCATAACCTCTACAAAGTTAAACTTTGTAGAGGTTAGTGGGCAAAAACCACTACAAATTCATGACTATTGGCAATATTTAAAATATTAAAATTTTAGAATCACATGCTTTGTAGCGGTTAGGAACTGCTACATAGTTCATGAATGACGCCTGCCTAGATGATTAAATTCAAATTCTCTAATGTTCAAGAATTTGAAGTGGTTGTCCAACCGCTACCATAACTACAACAAAGTGTAAACTTTGCAGTGGTTACAGGGCAAAAAATGCTACAAACTACATGACCGTTAGTAGGATTTGAAATATGCAAATTTCAAGATCACACACTTTGTAGCGGTTATAGGGCAGCAACTGCCACACACTTCATGAATGATGCGTGCTTGGATGATTAAATTCAAATTCTCCAACATTCAACAATTTGTAGTAGTTGTATAACCACTACCATAACCACTACAAAGTTAAACTTTGTAGGGGTTTCAAAGCAAAAACAGCTGCAAACTTCATGACCATTACTGGGCTTTGAAATATGCAAATTTCAAGATCACACACTTTGTAGCTGTTATGGGGCAGGAGTCGCTACACACTTTATGAATGACACATGCCCGGATGATTAAATTCAAATTCTCTAATGTTTAACAATTTGTATTTGTACCATTACTAGTACAAAGTGTAAACTTTATAGCGGTTATGGGACAAAAGTTACCACAAACTTCATGACCGTTGGTGAGATTTGAAATATTCAAATTTCAAAATTACACACTTTGTAGCAATTTGTCAATTCCTGCAACCTGTTATTTATTTTTTAAAATGTAATTAATAGTTTGTAGCAGTTTTGTAACCACTACAAATATAAAGTTATTTTTTTAAAAAAATAATTTACATTTTGTAGCAATTTCTAGGCTAAAGCTGCTACAATCTGTAGTTATTTATTCATTTTTAAAAAAATTTTTTGCGTGAGTTCTAATTTAAACAAGAAATTACATAAATAAAAATACAAATGTCCAAATTTTTTTTCCAAATGAAAATACAAATGTCCAAATTGCGCAAAGTGTCCTCGATGATAAATGAAAATACTAAGATAACTATCTGGTGGCTAACCATCAAGCCTACTTTTGGGGGACAAGATCATGGGGTAACTAGAGTTAACAACAACATCATCATCGGCAGGAGGAGAAGTTGGCTGGACGATGAACCTATGGATTGGCAGGACCTGTGGATGCTCCTCATTAGGAAACAACCAACCCCAAGACCTCAACAGCATCACATTCGTGATATCCTGCCACTGGGTCTACTAGGCATAGAAGAAATCGACCTATACCTAAATTTGTTGAGCCATCAGAGCATGTGCCCTGGCAACCTCTACAAAGATCTTCTAAATAGTCTCTTGCTCAATATTCTAATGCTGGAAGTCCCTACTTAAGAAGTGCTAGCCTTAGAGGTGTCGCTACTACTATAGGCCATGCTTGGCCTAGCACTTAACTCTTTACTCATACAACGTCCAGTGGGCTCAACTGGACCTAGAGAAGCTTTCAAAGGCATGGTGGGATCGAATAGCCCCTATGACTGCTAAATCTGCTCCAGCCGCACACATTTTATGAAACAATTATTAAAATATTTAATTAAAATAAATAAAAAATGTTAAAACAAACAACTTCTATATCTTACAATGGCCTCCTCTACCTCCTAAGAGGTCGCAATCCCATCCTGGTGTCTATGGGTGACGGTGAATAACTTCCCATTGTCCGTCTAACACTTCTTTAGCCGAACCTTCCTTGCCTAAAAGAATTAAAACAAGAAATTATTATTATAAAAAATAAAACAATAAATTTATAATATAAGGCTAAAATTAATTTAATTGTAAGAATACTAGTTCCCTGTAAGTGACAACAATTGTCTTTAATCCTACATGTGATGGATCCTCTATTGCCTTAAGCTTTTGGTGTTTCTCTGAGAAAGAGCCTATAGAAACAACAAAACATAAAAAATATTAAAATTTTATTAGAAAACTAATAATTATTAAAAAAAATACATGTCCTTCTGAGCTCTTCTTCTAAAAAATTGTTTGAACTTGATCCTGAAATTGAGAGAACATTTCACCATTGAAGAAGACATAGAGCTAGTATTCTTGTAGGTAGTAGTTCCTCTATTAAAAGTCTTCTTATTTTAAGGTCAATATGGATGGTGAACATATTGTTATTAATGCTGATGAGAATGGTGATGCTCATATTATTGATCCTGCCATGACCATTAAAGAATTGGTTTTACTTGATTTGTATTTTCAAAACTAGTGCATCAATTATCCTGATATTAATGCAAATTTTAAGTTGAAATCTGGATTGATACACTTCCAAAATTTAATGGACTTTTAGGTGAGGAGGCATACTATCACTTAAAGATGTTTCACATGGCTTGCACTGCTATGAAACCTGTTGGTGTGACTGAAGATCAGATTAAGATGTATGCCTTCACATTCTCTTTAGAAGGATCTGCTAAAAATTGGTTGCTTCATTACCTCCTGGATTCATTACTTTATGGAATCAATTGAAGAAACTGCTCTTAGAAAAGTATTTTCCAGCTTATCGCACTTAGTCTATTAAGAGGATATATGTGGATGTTGACAAATGGTTGGGGAATCCTTATATGAATATTTAGAGCATTTTAAAATGCTATGTTCTAGCTATCCCCACCATCAGATTCTAGATACATTACTGATCCAATACTTCCATGAAGGTATCTTACCTCTAGAGAGAGATTTATTAGATTCAACTGGTGGTGGTGCTCTTCTACACTTGACTGTAGATCATTCTTGGGAATTGATTGAAAGGAAAGCTGAGAATAGCCAACAATTTGGTACTAGACAATAGGTCAAAATTAATGAAGTAGGACAACTTTCTTCTAATTCTGAGTCTCGCCTAGAGAGCAAAATTGATAGACTTGCATCTGCTATGGAAAAAATGGTTGTCTCATATGCAAAACTCTTCTAATATGACCAATCCTATGCGGCCCTCTACCTCTGTTACCCCACAGCCTAACTCTTATGCTTTAATAGGGTGACTCTGTTCTATTTGCTCTCTAGCCACTCTTGGTACAAACTCTTACCCCTACATGAATGATGGAGTTGAATCTTGTAATATGATATACCCTTCTAAACCTATGACTCAAGGTGGGCAAAATATGATCCTTACTCCAATACAAATAATCCTAGATGGCGTGACCATCCAAATCTTCAATATGGAAATGGCCAAGCTCAGCAAGCACAATTCAAAGTGGGAATTCTAGTAGCAAGTTGTTTAAATAAGTTAGACAATGAATACCGGTCCAAGATGAAGTTTTAAAGTTAGAAAGCAAGATGGATGCTATGATGAAAATCCTAATGCAACAACAACAACAACAACAAATGCAACAATAACAACAACAACTGCAACAACAACAACAAAGACAGGAAATTCAAGCTCTTCAGACTCAAATGGGTCAATTGTCTAATACACTTAGTAATATACAGAGTCAAGGTTCAGGAAGGCTTCCATCTCAAGTGGTAACGAATCCAAATGTTGGACCATAGCAAAATCCTAATATTGGTGGAGTTAATGCAATATCTCTTCGATATGGAAAGATAATCCCCTCTACAGATCCTATTACCACTAGTACTTCAAAATATGTGGAAGTTGTTGATAACTCTCCTTCTACTTTCACATCACAGGACCAACCCACTTTATAAAAAACACAAGTGATGCCTCACAAAGGATAAGAAAATGATGAGGAAGGAAAGCAAGTGATCAGGCCAGCCCTACCCTTTCCTACCGTAGTAGCTAAGGGTGAAAGGAAAAAGAAGGAAGTTGAGATGTTTAATGAAGTCTATGATATCTTCAAGAAGGTGGTGATCAATGTTCCACTAGTTGACTTGATCGCACAAGTGCCTAAATATGCAAAGTTCTTGAATGAGTTATGTATTACAAAGAGAAAATTTAAGCTTGAAGGTAAGGTTGACTTAGGGGTAATGGTCTCCTCTCTTTATCAAATGCCAATGCCAGTGAAGTGCAAGGATCCTAGTAGCTTCTTTGTACCTTGCACTATTGGTGACATTGACTTCTCAAATGCCTTAATAGATTTGGGCACAACTATCATCGTTATGCCAAAATTAGTCTTCAATCAACTTAAAGGTGTAGAGCTTAAACCTACAAATCTCATTGCATCCCTTACTGATAGACGTTGCACAGTCCCAGAAGGCGTTTTTGAGGACATCTTGGTTAAGGTAAAAGATTTCATATTACCTGCAGACTTCTATATTCTTGATAGGATGATGGTAGATTTAGGCAAAAAGGGCATTCATCTTTAATTTTAGGTAGACCCTTCCTTAAAATTGCTAGAGCTATGATAGATGTGCATGTTGGTAGCCTTACTCTAGAATTTGATGGTAAAACTATTAGATTTAATGTGCTTGAATCTTTGAGTCATCCCCCTGATAATTGTACTGAGATAGATGTTGATGTTATTGATGCTATTGCGAATGATTCTATTGTAGATCATAGAGATAACATGCTTAGTAGATCATGTGATATTGCCAGTTTAGATGATACTATCTCTTGTTCATATGTTGGAATTGGCAATTATGATACATGTACTGATCTTGATTTTGCTGATATTGATATTTTCACTGATGCTTTTGAGATTATGAGACATTTAAGACATGATCCTTTTGTGCCTCTTTGTAGCTTTAGTGATTCTAGTGATCACACATATATTACTTCTATTGATTCTAATGGACTTTCTCAGTTACTTGTGTGATTGATGGCATGATTAAAGTTGATTTACCTACATTACCTGACTCTAAATTGTTAATTGGCATTGATCATGTTGCTGATAGTGAGATTTCTGATTCTAATTCTATCTCTGACATGAGTGCTATTGATGGCATTGTTGCTGTTGATTGTGATGTGTTGGTTGATTCTTCTACTCTTGCAGTTTCTACTAATACTCCCTAAGGTGGGAAAGTTTGCTCTTCTGTCTATGGATCAATTATGCAGGTTTCTAGTTTAACTGATATTAATTTGAAGTTGCTTAAACCTTCAATTGAGCAAGCACCATCCTTGGAGTTAAAGCCACTTCTTGACCTATTGAAGTATGTCTATTTGGGGATGGACGAGACACTTCCTGTGATTGTAGCTAGTGACATAGCTGCTGTTGAGGAATCCTGTCTCCTAGAGGTACTTAGGTGATAGATGAAAGCTATTGGATGGACTCTTGCTGATATCCCTAGAATTAGCCCAAATGTGTGTATGCATCGAATCCTGCTAGAAGATGGTGCCAAAGCTATGCGACAGCTACAGAGATGACTCAATCTATTAATCCTTGATGTGGTAAAGAAAGAGGTCTCTAAACTTCTTTCTGCAGGTATAATCTACCCTATTTTTGATAGCCGGTGGGTAACTCCAATTCAAGTAGCACCTAAGAAAATTGGTATTATAGTTGTTTGTAATGATAAAGGTGAGTTAGTTCCAACTAGAGTCCAAAACAGTTGGAGAGTATGTATTGACTATAGAGAATTGAATTCTGTGACTAGAAAGGATTACTACCCCTTCCCTTTATCGATCAAATGTTAGAAAGACTAGTAGGTATATCACATTACTGTTTTTTAGATGGTTTTTTTGGATATTTCCATATTTCCATTGCACCTGAAGACCAAGATAAGACTACATTCAGATGTCTATTTAGAACCTTTGCATATGCTTATGTAATGCACCAGGCAGTTTTCAGCATTTTATGGTTTCCATATTCTCTGATTTTCTTGAGCATTGTATGGAAGTTTTCATGGATGATTTCATTGTTTATGGTGATTCTTTTGATGCATGCTTAGTTAGTTTGGACAAGGTTTTGGAAAGATGCATTTACTATAATCTCATGCTAAATTTTGAAAAATTTCATTTCATGGTCAATAAAGGATTTGTTTTGGGCCATGTTGTTTCATATGATGGTATTGAGGTTGATAAAGCTAAAGTTGATATTATTTCATCTCTTCAATATCTTTCTTGTGTGAAAGATTTACGCTCTTTTCCTGGGCATGTTGGATTTTATAGAAGATTCAACCAGAATTTTAGTAAGATAGCATTGCCATTATCTCATTTATTGCAGAAAGATGTGGGTTTTGTTTTTGATGATGCTTGCAGGTATGCATGGGATGAGTTAAAGAAGAGACTCACTATACCCCCAATCATTCAGTCACCTAATTGAATCTTTTCATTTGAATTCTTGTGTGATGCTTCAGACTATGCACTAGGTGTAGTTCTTGTATAAAGAGTAGAGAAGAGACAACATATCATAGCATATGCATCTCGAACATTAGATGCTACTCAGGCTAACTACACTATCACGAAGAAAGAGTTATTTGCAATCATTTTTGGACTAGAGAAATTTTGATCGTACATCCTTTACACGAAGGTGATTGTCTTTGCATATTACTCAGCTATCAAATAGTTGTTCAAGAAACCAAACTCCAAACCCCACCTTATTAGGTGGTGATGCTGATACAGGAGTTTGATGTGGAGATTCATGGTAATAGTAGTGCAGAGAATATGGTGGCTGATCACTTAAGTAGGATTGAGTCACCTGCGGTAACTTCTCTACCCTTAGATGATTTTCCTGGTCAAAGGCTCTGTAATGTTGTTGTCTCTATCCCTTAGTATACTGATATTGCTAATTATCTAGTTGCATATGTTTTACCAGCTGATATGAATAAACATCAATTGAATAAGTTTAAAAGAGACTAAATTCTATATATGGGATGGTCCTTACTTGTGGCATATTTGTAGTGATCAAATTATTAGGTGATGTATTCCAAATGATGAATTCGAGTCTGTCTTGACATTTTGCCATACTCTTGCATGTGGGGGACATTTTAGTGCTAAGCGTACTACTAGGAAAGTTTTGGAAAGTGGATTGTTTTTCCCTAGTCTATTTTGTGAGACCCATGAATTTTGTAAGAAGTGTTCCAGGTGTTAGATCTCATGTTTTGATGATAACAAAAGAATGGTTTGAAAAAGAAATGATTAATAAACAAGTTTGAACTAAGGAACAACAGGGATAAGTATTACTTGAGATAAGCATTGGAGTAATGAAGAAAGGCCAAGAAAAAAAAAGCTGAGAAAATTGATCAGAAGCAGGTTTTCTAAGGCATTACTCGAGGTGGTACTCAAGTAATGAACCAAAACTTGAAGTAACCAGAAGCACCTTCCAGTAACCTGCCAACGTTACTCGAGTAGGTACTCGAGTAATAGTGTAAATATTTTTAAGTTGCTCTCGGCCTGCCATTGTTACTCGAGGAGCTACTCGAGTAACCAGGTAAAAAACTTGGAGTTGCTCTCGGCCTGCCAATGTTACTCGAGGCGCTACTCGAGTAACCATGTGAAAAACTTCCAGTTGCTTTCAAGTTTCCAATGATACTCGAGTAACTCTGTTTCTGAGAAAATGGTGCTCTCGGCATTTTGTACCACTGCCAATGTTACTCGAGTAGGTACTCGAGTAACGCACTGAAGTCAGGGAAAACTTGAAGTTGGTACCCGAGTATGAAGAGTTATTTTGAAGATAAACCTCAAGTCATTACCCGGGTAAGACAAGCACAAAAAGTACATTTACTCGAGGTGGTACCCGAGTAACCTATGCAAAAATGAATGCATTACTCGAGTCCGTATCCGAGTAACAAGGTAAGTGCTCTCGGCCTTGAAATCCTGCAACATTACTGGAGTAAAGCATCGAGTAACCAAAAGTATTTGTAAGGATTTACTCGAGTTGGTACCCGAGTAACTCTTAAAGTTGTGAGTGCATTACTCGAGTAAGTACCCGAGTAAACATATATTTTCAAAGGTTTAAGAATTGGTTATTCCATGCACTATCCGAGTAATCTTGTATTTATTCATTGACTTGCAGTTGATCAAAGATTTCCCGATGATACTCGAGTAAGTACTCGAGTAAACTTCATGTGATACTCGAGTAGCTACTCGAGTAAGCAAACCCAGAAATCCAGAAATCATTCAAACGTTGATTGTTTTGTTTTCTATATGATTAATCTTTCATTGTGTTGGTATTCTTAGCCTATTTACAGATGAACAATGAAGAAATCATATCAAGTAAAAAATTCAAATGAAACGTTCAAATGCCAACCACCGCCAACGGATATTTTTCAAAAACTGAAAAAGTCAATAGTGGCTGCGCACTCTCCAACGGACAAGAAGAAAATGTTCCAACGGTCATCACCAACATATCTATATATATGGGAACATCCAAACAGAGAAAGAACAACAAGAACACACACAAACGTATTATCAAGTTCATTGCTCTGTTTTCACGTTGAAATTATATTTCTATGCTTCAGTGATTCTTATTCACTCTTTAGAGAGATATTTCATTCAAACTCAATATTTGTTATTGAGGTAACTTAAGGTTGTGGAACCTTGAGGTGGGATTGGATTACAACTTGTAAGGGGGAGCGAGTGTCCAGGTGTAGGAACTTGCTTGTACTGAGGTGCCAAGAACCCACTGAATCTTGGAAGATATAGTGAAACTCTGAGAGAAGCTCTGAGGACTGGACGTAGGTCAAAGTGGTTGTGGCCGAACCAGTATAACTCCCGGTGTACACTTCGGTGATATTGTTCCTTACTCTTTTCTGTTTTAATTTCAACGTCAAATTTTATATTTGCAACGAAATTTTTAATATCACCCAATTCACCCCCCTCTTGGGTGAAACGCTTGTTCTAACATTTGGTATCAGAGCGTAGGTCTTCTTGTTAAGGTTTAACAGCTTAAGATGGATGCAATGGCAAGCATGGGTGAAGGAATTCTTCCCGACGGAGCATCCATCACTAGACCCCCTGGTTTCAATGGAGAACATTTCTCTTTCTGGAAAGCTAAGTTCAGAGTGTTTGTGATCGCTACTGAATATGGGCTATGGGATGTAATTGAGATTGGAAACTATCAACCTACAAAGATTGTAGATTCTCAGAAAATTCCAAAGACGCCAGCGGAATATGATGAGAATGACAAGAAACTTATCACTCTCAACAGTAAAGCAATTCTAATGTTACAAAGCGCTTTGAGTCAAAGTGAATATTTCAGAATCTGCACACTTCCAACAGCAAAACAAATGTGGGAAGCTCTGGAAATAGCTCATGAAGGAAGTTCGGGAATAAAAGAAAATCGAATCAATACTTTGGTCACCGAATTCGATCTACTTCGAATGAAATCAGGTGAGTCGATTTCTGAATTCGAACTTAGATATACTCACCTTGTTAACCAACTTGCAGCTCTTGGGAAAGTCTATGATCAGCACACTCAAGTACGAAAGATTTTGAATATTCTTTCTAAAGAGTGGGAAGCAAAAGTTACTGCAATAGAAGAAGCAAAAGGAGAATCAATGAGATCCGTTGCTTCTCTATTTGGAAGCCTTTCTGAATATGAAAGCAAACTAAAGTTCAAACGAGAACTAGATGACATTGGTGACAAGAAAAAGAAAGGTCTTGCACTAAAGGTAAAAGAAGCAAATCAAGATGAGGATGAAGAGTTTGACGATGATGAAATGGGCCTAATCATAAAACGATTCAGAAAGTTCTACAAGAAAGGACAAGGATTCAAACACTTTCAAAAAGGTGGAACTAGCAGCAAAGATCATATCATTTGCTACGAATGTGGAAAATCAGGACATATCAAATCAGAATGTCCAGAACTGAATCAAAAGAGCAAAGAAAAGAGAAAAGGCAAATTCTTCAACAAAAAGAAGGCTTTCGTATCTGCTATATGGGGTGATAGCTCTTCTGACAAAGAAAGTGATGAGGAAGAAGTAGCTAACATATGTCTTGTTGCTCAAGAAGAAACCGAAGAAGAGGTAAATGATTCTGAACCTACCTATGATGAATTACTTTCTGAATATAATGCTTTACATTCTGAATTCATCAAAGTAGTTAAAGAATTGGTGGCTTTCAAAAAGAAAAACAAAGCTCTTGAATTTGAAATTAAGGAATATTTAGAAAAGAATTGTGAAAATTGTTCTTCTTTGAAAAAGAAAAACAATGATCTCACAAAAACTCTTGAAAAATTTACACAAGGAAGTGAGATGCTAAATGTTATTTTAAAAGATCAACGATTTGTAAATGATCGATCTGGAATTGGATATGATCCAAAATCAGATAGAAGAAAAGGTAGAAAGAAAGCAGGAGGTAAGTCTTACTTGAATTATTTCCAGCATTCTGTGCATACATCAAATCCTTTTGCTTTTTGTAACTACTGTAATAGAAAAGGACATTATACTTCTTCATGTATTCATAAGAAGAAAGGAACAATAGGAACTTACAAATGGGTACCTAAAGGTTTATATATTCAGAAAATTATTTGTACTAACCCAAAAGGACCCAAAAAGATGTGGGTACCTAAGACTTAGTAATTTGATTACAGGTATGTCTCAAAGCATCCAAAAATAGCAAGTGGTACATAGATAGTGGATGCTCTAGACATATGACCGGAGATTTTGAAAGTTTTACCACATTGCAACCTAAGGAAGGTGGAAAGGTAAAATTTGGAGGAAATCAATCCGGAAAGATAGCAGGAATTGGTGAAATCAAAAATGACAAAGGAATGCAAGTCAAAGATGTATATTATGTTGAAGGCTTGTGTCATAATTTGCTGAGCATAAGTCAAAGTGCAGATAAAGACAACTGGGTAATATTTGACTCAGAAGAATGCTTAATCATCAACAAGAATGACTTACAGCTTGATAAGAAGAATATCAAGGCTAAGCTCAGAGCAAAAAGAGAAGGTAACTGTTATACTCTAGATATTAGTAGAAATGAATTTGAAAATTGTTTTCTGAGTAATGTCGATGAAAGTTGGCTATGGCATAAGAGATTGGCTCATGTCAATATGCATCAACTAGGCAAATTACTCAAAAAGGATTTAGTGCTTGGCTTACCCAAAGTAAATTTCAAAAATGACTTGATTTGTGATGCATGTCAAAAAGGTAAACAAACTAAATCATCCTTCAAATTGAAAAATGAGATTTCAACAAATAGACCATTACAATTATTGCATATGGATTTGGTTGGTCCAGCAAGAGTAAAGAGTCTTGGTGGCAACCTTTATTCATTGGTCATTATTGATGATTTCTCTAGATTTACATGGGTTATTTTTCTATCATCAAAAGATGAAACCTTTGAAGAATTTATTGTTTTTGCCAAGAAAGTGCAAAATGAGAAAGGTATGTCCATTGCAGGTATTAGGACTGATCATGGTGGGGAACTTGAAAATCAAGCCTTTGAGGAGTATTGTGATACTAATGGCATTGATCACAATTTCTCTGCTCCAAGGACGCCTCAACAAAATGGAGTTGTGGAACGCAATAATAGAGTGCTCACTGAAATGGCTAGAGCAATGTTGAATGAAAAGAATGTGTCTCAAGTGTTCTGGGCTGATGCTATGAGTACAGCTTGCTATATTTCAAATAGAGCATATATCAAAACAAAACTCGGAAAGACACCATACGAGTTGTACAAAGGACGAAAGCCAAACATTGCTCATCTACACATCTTCGGTTGTAAGTGTTTCATTCATAATAATGGTAAAGATAACTTAGGAAAATTTGATTCTAAAACAGATGAAGGAATTTTCCTAGGATATTCTAACCGAAGTAAAGTATATAGAGTTTACAATAAAAGAACGTGTATTATTGAAGAATCAATTCATATTGTATTTGATGAATTTGAATCCTCTGACAAAACCATTGATGAAGAACAGGAAGTTGTTTTAAATCAAGAAAATGGTCAATCTATTTCTAAATCTCTTATTCCAGAGGTTGATGAAACTAAGGAAGAAGAACAATCCCTAGGACAACCTAAAGCTTGGAAATACAACAAAAGTCATCCCTTAGATCAAGTCATAGGAGATGTGAATGAAGTGATCAAAACCAGAAAAAGAATTTTCAATGAAGTAAGTTTTTCTGCATTCATTTCTGAGATTGAACCTTCTAACATTGATGAAGCCCTATCAGACAATGATTGGGTTATAGCAATGCAAGAAGAGCTAAATCAATTTGAGAGAAATCAAGTTTGGGATTTGGTGCCCCGACCCAAAGATCATCCGATCATTGGTACTAAATGGGTATTGAAGAACAAACTCGATGAACCCACAATTATTGTCAGAAACAAGGCAAGATTGGTGGCCAAAGGCTATAATCAGGAAGAAGGAATTGATTATGAGGAAACGTATGCTCCAGTGGCTAGATTGGAAGCTATACGTGTACTCTTAGCCTTTGCATGCATCAAAGGATTCAAACTCTATCAAATGGATGTAAAGAGTGCTTTTCTAAATGGTTACATCATGGAAGAAGTGTATGTAGAACAACCTCCAGGTTTTGAGGATGTTACCAAACCTGACCATGTTTTCAAACTTAAAAAGGCTTTATATGGTTTAAAACAAGCTCCTAGAGCCTGGTATGAAAGGCTCGGTAAGTTTCTCATTGATCAAGGTTTTGTACGGGGAAAATTTGATACGACACTCTTTATAAAATGAAAACATAATGATATTTTAATTGTACAAATATATGTTGATGACATTGTTTTCGGTGCTACTAATGAATCTCTATGTAAGGAATTTTCTGAGATAATGCAGGGAGAATTTGAGATGTCAATGATGGGAGAACTGAATTTCTTTCTTGGATTACAAATCAAACAAAGAAAGAATGGAATCTTCATATCTCAAATAAAGTATTTAAAAGAGCTATTGAAGAAGTATGGAATGGATGAAGCAAATGGCACGGACATGCCTATGAGCTCAACTACGTTGCTTGATGCTGATGTCAAAGGGAAAAACTACAACATAACAAAGTATAGAGGAATGATTGGATCATTACTCTATCTCACGGCAAGTAGACCGGACATCCAATTTAGTGTTGGCATATGTGCAAGATATCAATCGGCACTAAAAGAATCACATGCTGAAACGGTCAAACGAATATTTAGATACCTTGCTGACACTCCCGAATTGGGTCTGTGGTATCCCAAAAGAAGAAGTGAATATCTTGTGGCATATTCAGATTTAGATCATGGAGGATACAAAACAGACAGAAAGAACACCAGTGGACAAGGACAATTTCTTGGAGGATCTCTTGTATCATGGTTCAGCAAGAAACAAAATACAGTGTCTCTTTCGTCAACGGAAGCCGAATATGTTGCAATCTCAAGTTGTTGTGCACAAGTAATATGGTTAAAACAACAACTACAAGATCTTGGTATTTATCTCAAAGAAATACCAATCTATTGTGACAATACTAGTATGATAAGCTTGGCAAAGAATCCAGTTCAACACTCTAGAACCAAGCATATCGATGTCAGACATCACTTCATCAGAGATCATGTTCAAAAGAAAGATGTGAAAGTGATATTTATTCCTACTCATCTTCAACTAGCAGATATTTTCACAAAACCTCTTGCAAAAGATCAATTTCTATACATTAGAAGAGAATTGGGAATGGTAAATCCCAATGAATTGTAAGTTATTTCAGTTTCTCATAATATTAGATGAAGTCATTTGTTAAAGTTTTGATGATTACTAACTTAAGCATCGGAGTATATAGAAATTTGTTTTGCAGGAAGGTTGAAATTCTGTTTTGAGAAACAAAAACAGAGGTGATCAAAGGACACATTTACTGGAGTGCCAATTTGAAGTTATCACTAACAGAGAAGCATTACCCGAGGAACAACTTGAAGTAAAGAAGCACTTTACTCGAGTATGTACTCGAGTAATGGACTTCAAAACTGGAAGTAACGGATCAAGTTACTTGATTTTCAAATCTAACGGCTCAGTTACAAAGAAATGAAGAGTCACAAGTTGAAAACTCAGGTTACCCGAGGAAGGCCTCGAGTAAACTTGAAGCTTACTCGAGTAAGGCCTCGAGTAACGGCAAGTCCAGATTTTCAAAATTGATGAATAATGATTCAAATCTACTCAGAATGGGTTATAAATGATCGAGGGAACATCCATGGATAATTACAATATTATTCATGCCAGGTACGCATTTTAAATAATTCATTTTAAAATTTTTCTGTATGAACACTCGAGGAGGGCCTCGAGTAAACTTGAAGCTTACTCGAGTAACGCCTCGAGTAACGTCGGGTTCTAGGGCTTTATCTGTCGCAAACTCGGTCATTTCCACAAAATCTCCTCGAGTAAATCACTATTCTCTCTCACAAAAATTTTTCACAAGTGATTACTTGCTTCATTTCCGTCAAAACCCAAGAGATTACAGTTCCAAAAACCCCTTATTTTGCCCAGATTCTCAGTGCCCTAACCTGCGACTATTTCTTTTCTTTTTCTGAAAATCTCAGTTATCAATCCTTCAGAAAGATGAGAACTAAAAATCTTACTCCCATAGATTCCTCTGAATCCCAACAACACTCTGATCCTCTTTCTTCTCCTCCCAAAAAGAGAAGAAAGTTAACCCCAAAACCAAAAGCTAAAATTCCTCTATCTCAATCAAAGCCCAAAGGTGTGGTGATTAAAGAGCCTATTGCTACAAGGGCTCAATCCAAGAAGAGTACCTCAATCGGAAGAGGGAAGAGTGCCAAATCTCCCTCACCTCCTCCCTCTGATTCCTCTACCCCTTCTTTTACTCCTAAGCCTACCAAAAAGCCAAAGTATGACAAGAATGTGGCTGCAGCTATGGCAAATATCATTGATCAAATGGAGAAGGGACAATCTTCCAAGAAGTCCAAAGTGCCGGAAGAAGAGATGACCAACCCACCAAAGGGATTCAATGTCAGCAAATTGGTGGAGTCTCCCAAGTATCTGACTCAATTCTCCAGAAGGAAAGTGTGCAAGACACACTATGTGGATCTCAAGCTACTTCAAGAGGTAGTAAAGCATGACCTAAGTCCTTATTTAGATCCATTTATGCCTTGGTTATCCATTAGATTGCCTTTTTGCATAAAGGTGATCACTCATTTTTATTGTAACCTAGAGATCATAGATGAGCCTAACCGAACCTCAGTTGAGGAAGAGATGACCACCACAGTTAGAGGTCAAAAGATACTGATATCACCTTCTAGAATTAACTTGTGGCTAGGGATAGAGAACACCCCAGATGATATCTATTCCCAACTTGAGCCAAATCAAATTTTTACTATTCTTAAACCCGGTGAGCTAGTTGGCCCCCTAAATTTTAAACCGAGTGATATGTGTGATCATCACAGGGTCCTATGGTACATCTACTCTAGGTCCCTAGTAAACAAAGCCAACAATTACACCCATTTCTCCCATAGGGACTTTAGGTGGTTTGCTTCACTGCTCTTGAAGGAACAAAATGATCTAGGGGAATATATTTTCTCAGAGATGAAAAGGTATAAGGTGGATGGGAAGGCTACAACACCAATGCCATATCCACAGATTGTGTCTCTAATCCTGAAAGAGAACAAAATATGGTATTTGGATAGCAAGGAGCCCATTGAGAGGTTGACTCCGGTTGGGAGAAACCAAATTGGCAAATTGAACATCGATATCCCTCTCAAAGGCCCTCTGGAATCTAGGTCAAAGAAGAAAAGAAAGACCACTGAGGCAGAGACCAGTAAGTTAGATGACACTCAGTCATCTGCCCCAGCTGCTACCACATCATTGCCATCTTTCCTCAATACCACTCTCCAGCATTTTATGGAAAATATGCTAAGAGGTTTCCATGTTGATATCGCCAACACGAATGCCGAACTGATAACCAACACGAATTTCAAGATGGCAGAGTTGGTTGAGAAAATAGACAAGAGGCATGAGGAATTGGTAGAGAAAATGGACAAGAGACATGAGGAGTTGCTAGCAGAGCAACGTGCCTAGGGTGAGATCTTGAGATTGATTCTGGCACGACTAGACTCCTTAGGTCTTAGACCTTCTGCCGGTCCATCTTCCTCTGCACCACCACCACCTCCAGTGAACCCTCCTTCAGACACTCCTGTCACTGAGGACGAACCATCTACTCCTTTGGTTTCAAGTCCACCTGAGCTTCAAGCCAAAGACATTCTTTACTCAGTGGATAACCTAGAAACCAACGAGACCATACACATCACCATTGATGATTCCCCTCCAAAACCTCAGCCAGACACCGCTCCTAAACTGACTCCATCACCTGCCCCCACAGAGGAAATCTCTCCTTCCTCATCCTCCTCTGAACATCTTACTCCAGAGGCTGAGACTCCAGAAGGAGAAACCTCTACTATGGTTGTCTTCCAACCTTCTCCTCCCGACGATGACATCCATATCCCTCCAGTTCATCTGCCTGAACCAGTCCCCTCTAGCTCCTTTGAATCTTTGGGCTCAGATGATTCTACGGTTCTTCCAGTGACACCCATTTCCGTGGTCAAGCCTCCTAGCCCTCCACTTGATTGATGAAGCCAAAAAGGGGGAGAAGAGCTTGAGTGTGATTTTGTGGAAGTGTCGGAACTTATTTTGGGGTATTTGGTTGTATATGGGTTCTAGGGAGCATTTTGAAACTTGATAGGTCTTTTGATTAGTCCTCTTGAACTTATTTTGTAATTTGCAAATTTTAAAGTTTAATACAAGTATGTTATGATTGCATTTTTAGTTCATTTAAGCTTTGAATTATGATACATTGTTGGACTAATGAAATTGTTGTGTATGCAAGGTGTAAGCTATAAATCCAAAACTAAATAAGACAAATTTAATGTGAAAATTCAATTTCAAAAACCATGTCCAAAATCACCAAGTTTTGTCATCATCAAAAAGGGGGAGAATGTTAGATCTCATGTTTTGATGATAACAAAAGAATGGTTTGAAAAAGAAATGATTAATAAACAAGTTTGAACTAAGGAACAACAGGGATAAGTATTACTTGAGATAAGCATTGGAGTAATGAAGAAAGGCCAAGAAAAAAAAGCTGAGAAACTTGATCAGAAGCAGGTTTTCTAAGGCATTACTCGAGGCGGTACTCGAGTAATAAACCAAAACTTGAAGTAACCAGAAGCACCTTCCAGTAACCTGCCAACGTTACTCGAGTAGGTACTCAAGTAATAGTGTAAGTATTTTTAAGTTGCTCTCGGCCTGCCAATGTTACTCGAGGAGCTACTCGAGTAACCAGGTAAAAAACTTGGAGTTGCTCTCGGCCTGCCAATGTTACTCGAGGCGCTACTCGAGTAACCATGTGAAAAACTTCCAGTTGCTTTCAAGTTTCCAATGATACTCGAGTAACTCTGTTTCTGAGAAAATGGTGCTCTCGGCATTTTGTACCACTGCCAATGTTACTCGAGTAGGTACTCGAGTAACGCACTGAAGTCAGGGAAAACTTGAAGTTGGTACCCGAGTATGAAGAGTTATTTTGAAGATAAACCTCAAGTCATTACCCGGGTAAGACAAGCACAAAAAGTACATTTACTCGAGGTGGTACCCGAGTAACCTATGCAAAAATGAATGCATTACTCGAGTCCGTATTCGAGTAACAAGGTAAGTGCTCTCGGCCTTGAAATCCTGCAACATTACTGGAGTAAAGCATCGAGTAACCAAAAGTATTTGTAAGGATTTACTCGAGTTGGTACCCGAGTAACTCTTAAAGTTGTGAGTGCATTACTCGAGTAAGTACCCGAGTAAACATATATTTTCAAAGGTTTAAGAATTGGTTATTCCATGCACTATCCAAGTAATCTTGTATTTATTCATTGACTTGCAGTTGATCAAAGATTTCCCGATGATACTCGAGTAAGTACTCGAGTAAACTTCATGTGATACTCGAGTAGCTACTCGAGTAAGCAAACCCAGAAATCCAGAAATCATTCAAACGTTGATTGTTTTGTTTTCTATATGATTAATCTTTCATTGTGTTAGTATTCTTAGCCTATTTACAGATGAACAATGAAGAAATCATATCAAGTAATGGAAGTCAAATGAAACGTTCAAATACCAACCACCGCCAACGGATATTTTTCAAAAACTGAAAAAGTCAATAGTGGCTGCGCACTCTCCAACGGACAAGAAGAAAATGTTCCAACGGTCATCACCAACATATCTATATATATGGGAACATCCAAACAGAGAAAGAACAACAAGAACACACACAAACGTATTATCAAGTTCATTGCTCTGTTTTCACGTTGAAATTATATTTATATGCTTCAATGATTCTTATTCACTCTTTAGAGAGATATTTCATTCAAACTCAATATTTGTTATTGAGGTAACTTAAGGTTGTGGAACCTTGAGTTGGGATTGGATTACAACTTGTAAGGGGGAGCGAGTGTCCAGGTGTAGGAACTTGCTTGTACTGAGGTGCCAAGAACCCACTGAATCTTGGAAGATATAGTGAAACTCTGAGAGAAGCTCTGAGGACTGGACGTAGGTCAAAGTGGTTGTGGCCGAACCAGTATAACTCCCGGTGTACACTTCGGTGATATTGTTCCTTACTCTTTTCTGTTTTAATTTCAACGTCAAATTTTATATTTGCAACGAAACTTTTAATATCACCCAATTCACCCCCCCTCTTGGGTGAAACGCTTGTTCTAACACCAGGTGTTAATTTATGGGTAATATTTCTAGGTAGCATGAGATGCTCCAACAACCCTTATTATTCTGTGAAGTCTTTAATGTTTGGGGAATTGATTTCATGAGACCTTTTCCTACCTCATTTGGTTATTTATACATTCTCCTGGCTGTGGATTATGTGTCCAAGTGGGTTGAGGCTATCCCCACTCATACTAATGACTCTTCTGTAGTGGTTTCCTTTGTTCGGTCTCATATTCTTTGCAGGTTTGGCATTCCCTGAGGTATCCTTAGTGATCAGGAAACTTATTTTTACAATCAGAGTTTGTAGAGATTGCTTAGCAAGTATGGTGTGATGCATAAGGTGGCTACTCTATACCGCCCTCAGACAAATGGTCAAGCAGAACTCTCTAATAGAGAAATCAAGGCCATTTTAGAAAAGATGGTGCAACGCAAGAAAAGGATTGAAGTAAAAGGCTCGATGATGCACTTTGGGCATATCGCACATCATATAAAAGTCCCATTGGCATGTCTCCATACAGGATTGTCTATGGCAAAGCATGTCATTTGCCACTAGAGGTCGAGAACAAGGCATACTAGGAAATAAAAAGGTGCAACCTCGATCTTGCTAGTGCCGGTATTGAAAGAGAGTTGCAATTGCAAGAGTTTGAAAAGTTAAGAAGGAAAGATTATGAGAGTGCTAGAATTTATAAAGAAAGAGCTAAAGCAATCTATGACAAACTCATTATGAAGAGAGAATTTCGAGTAAGCCAAAAAGTTCTACTCTATATTTCCCGATTGAAATTCATGCCTGGAAAGCTCCCCTCTAGATAGGAGGGACCCTTCATTGTCACTGATGTTTTTCCCTATGGAGCTGTGAAGATCAAAAGGGAGCCAAATAGAAAATGCTTCATCGTCAATGGACACCACTTGAAGCTGTTCTATGACAGATTCTCCACTCAAACAGTAGAGGTTGTTGTACTACGAGACTCCATGTAGACCCCGGTTGTATTCCTTCCTTCACTCTTTTATTTTGCATTGTCATATTATTGAGTTGAGTAGTGCTGCATATTACTTGTCTTTATGCTTTGCTATGACTATTTTGCATTTAGGACAATGCACTGTTTAAGTGTGGGGGAGGGATCAACCATGTTGAATGTGAAAATTGCAAGTTTTGAGTAACTTTAGCATGACACATTCTTGATTTGAAAAGTGATAAATCACGTATAAAATTAGAAATTGGGTCATTATGAAAAGTACAGTTGTTATCTTGAAAAAGAAAAGAAAAACAAGAAGGAAAAAACAAAAAGAAAAAAAGAAAAAAAAGCAATAAGATTCTGCTCCATTAGTTTGAGTTGTGCTTAGTAACCGGGGACTTTCATTAACAATGTTGATTTTCGTGTCATCATAACTGAAAGCTAAATCCATATGAATCCTGAGTTGTCCCCTTCATCATCATAACTGAACTAAACCCTTGTTGTTTGTCTTGCTTTTAATTATTCTATTTGCTTAGGATTTTAATTCAACTTTCATAAAAACCCAAAAATTTCCATTCAAATTCATTTAGATTAGTCTCATTCTTATATAAGTTTTAAAATCAATTGTATTAGTACATTTAGTTAGTCTAATTACAATTAGGTAGTAGATTTTTGCATTCTAGTTAGGTCCATTCCATTGCATTTCTTGTCACTTGAAAATTAATCCTAAAGAAAACCCATAGCTTGCTTCTTGGGAGAATGACCTATGTTGTCCCTAAACTGCATAATAATTTAGGACCTAGTTTAATTGATTGCTTTAATGACAGAAGCCGTATCAATAACCTCCAATCAACTCAATATTCTACATCCCCTCTCATATCAAATACTCAAGAGATATAATCACAATAGATTATCACATGTCAATAGCAATTCACAAGTTGTCAACACAATTTTTCAAATCTCATAAATCAATATGAATTTATATATATCATGTCACTACCCATTTCTTGATAAAAATTAGTCCCACAATACCATTTCATTAACAACATACTTTCATAGTTTATATCACGAACCAATAGTAAATTTATAGTTTTATATAGCTAAAAATCACTCACAAACAACATATAAGTATGCATAACAAGAGAAAAGTAGTTAACTTTGTCCAAAGCAAAGTTTACCTCAAGAATCCAAGTTCCAAGCTCAACTACATCAAACCCCTCAACATTTCAATATTTGCAAGAGCGATAAAGGAACAATTCCACAGGCATACAGAAATAGCTCAAATATACTAATAAAGTGTACTTGTTTACAATACAGGAGTTCCCCATAGGATTTGAAAATATATACAAATTTTGTCTGAAACTATCAAAATAAACTAACGATAACCAACAACTTCGCCTTCTTGACCTGGACACCTCAGTTGCCGGTATTTACCGATTTACCACTAGTGTCGCTAGCTTCTACTAGAATATCTTTAAATTTGAAAAGGGTGAGATTTAAATGAATCTCAGTAGTAATAAACAATAAATCATATAAAATGTAACAAATGAATATGTCGGATACCACATAATACAATAGGATAATAATATTGTAATTATATTCATCAGAATATGAACATATTCAGGGCCAACCACTTTTAGACCCTGGGTCAGGACCAACTATTGTTAGACCCCGACTTTCCATACCTCAACTGGGCTTATGACCACAGACTGGGCAATGTACCCTCTTGGTATTGAATTCACATAACTGGATCCCTTTTGGGCCGTTGGGGTATTGGTGCTTTTCCTCAGGACGATACTTGCGCTTCTCCCGTACCTATTAGACAGTGCATTATACATATCACATAAGATGGCATACACAATGCTTATACAAGTTTATATAGTGTATGAAAGATATAGTTACTACCTTAAGTCCTTTTTCAACTTACAAATTGTTCCTAAATTTTGTTTTGGGTTGGGGTAACTGTCTAGTCCTAAAATTCCAAGTTTTACAAGAATTGAGTTAACACTCATTCATGTACTACTCTAGACTCTTTCAAATGATTTTTTGTTGGTTATCTTAGCTTAATACTACAAAATGACCAAAATACCCCGAGGGACCCGATCCAAGCCTTTTTGTACCCGGTCCAACTGTACTTTTTCAAAAATTATGACACGGGATAATCTTACACAATTTTGTGTGTAGAATCAAGTTTTGACCACAAAATTTCCCAATTCACTGTAAAAAAGACGGATTTTCCCTTGGCAGCTCCTATTTAGGGTTTTAGGGCTCATTATGTCATTTCATATTCCAATCTCTTAACACTTTACAATCAACATATACCTTATACAATTTTCCCTTCTAAGCCTAATGGAACCATCAAATTGATGAAATTTCAACTCCTTCCCTTATTTCCAGGTCTGGCCGATACATAGGGAAAGAAAAGGAAAAATGTGATTTCCTGATTTAACCCGTTAAACTCCTTCCTTTTCATTCCTAATCCTAAGTTTGACCATTTAAACACTTATTACACATGACTTTTGGAAATTTGGGTAGCATAACCCCTTATGGTTTCGTCATCCCAAATTTACAAAATCAACCAAAACAATCACAAGTCAAGACAACAACAATAATGACCACCATAACAACAACATATTAACCAAGAGGATCAAAGTTTTTCAGATTACCTCTTCATTCTCAACTTTCTCTCTCTAGGCATCCTCTCTCTCCTCCTCACTCCCTTTGATTTTTTCACTTGCTAACCATGGTGTTCATAGAGGATAAGAGATTATAATAGGTTCTACATGAATTAGAAGGCTTAAACACAAGAATTTCATAACCTTACCTTGAATTTTGCCTTCTTGAACTCTCTTTTCTCTTGATGTTCTTCAAGCTCTCTCTCTCTCTCTCTTTTGTGTTAGATGTATATGGAGGCTAATGAAGGGGATAATAGCTTTTAAAATATCCAACTCCACCTCTTTGAAGATATATTATTTTATTGAAATTATCACATGTGTTTTGCTTTGGGCTTATCCTTATTTAACTTGACATAATTCCTTCCCTTTATTCTTGACTTAATAGCACCAAGATGGGCTCCTAAATGAACTAAATTAGCCTCTTTAATTGCTTCATCCATTTCCCAAAATAATACTCCCTTTGATCCTAATTATAGGACAACATTTGAGAATTGATCTTGGTCTTAATTAAAGAACAAAGTTCTAATTTTTGTCAATTTCTTTCCAAAATACCCCCTATTGATACTTTCTTAATAATAATTAAACACAATAATAATTTAAGAAGAGTAGATCGGAAGTTGTTGAGGGAGATTGACGACGCCGGATTGTGGGAGAGCTTGGAGAAGTCATGTGTGAGGCAAGAGAGGTACAAGAAAAAACAGAGAATCAACGTAATTGGATGCCATTTTAAATTTTAAATAAGGGTATTTTAGGAAAATAAATATGATTAAATAATTTAACCACTATCCTTAATTTCTCTAAAGTTAAGTAAATATGTCCTGTAATTAGGACCAGAGGGAGTATATTTTAAGGCTAATTCACCATATTCTTTACTTTTTGCTTCATCATTTTACTTGGTTTAAGATGATGACACATGGCATGGCTAGCTTTCAAGTAAATATTTTTCCCTCCTATTTTCTCCCCTTGGAAGAAAATTCAAAGAGGAAGGAAAATAATAATTGCTTCTTGGATTTTCCATAATCTCTTTCATCAAATAATTACTTAAGTACATGTTTACTTTTAACTTTTCAAACTTTATTTTACTTAACCACCATTACTCCAAAATTGGGATATTTATCACCAGTATTTATTTTTCCCTTTATTTTTCATATTTAACCTAAAATGCTTCAAGAAAATGGGAAACTACTTTAGCTCTTATTTTATTGGCAAATTACCATTTTGGTCAAGTATTGTGCTCTTTATTTCTCAATCTTTAGGCTTCAATAATGCGTCTTTTGGGAAAACCAAAAATTAGCTTTATGTCTTGTTTTTAGCCCAATTTTCATGTAACCTCTATCAAAAGTGTTCTTGTCATTCCAAATGCATCAAAATTCACCATTTATTTCATTGAATGAAACAAATATTTACAAGGAATAATAGTGAATGAAAACGGGGTGTTAAAGCTCTCTACCCCTTAAACAAATTTTATCCCTATAATTTGCTACATACACGTACCCATAAACTCCGAGTAATGCTTCCACATATTTTCTTCTATTTCCCATGTTTCTTCCCTAAGAGAAAATCCCTTCCAGATAATCTTTATAATTAAGATACTCTTGTTTCTAAGTTGTTTCTCCTGGTGATCAATGACTTAGTCTGGCATAACCTCGTATGTCAAATCGTCTCGCATATTCACATCTTCATATTCAATCACATGTTCTGGATCGGGTTGATTTCAACTAGGAAACATGGAAGACATCATATAACCGACTCAGATTTGGTAGTAAAGTTATCTGATATGCTACTAGCCAATCTTCCACAAGATCTCAAATAAACCAATGTACCTCGAATTTAGCTTCTTTACTTTTAGTGCCCTGCCGATACCTATGACCGGTGAAACTATCATAAACATGCGATCGGCAACTTCAAACTTTAGTGGCTTTCGCTTCTTATCAGTAAAACTCTTCTGTCAGCATTGAGCAGTTAACAATCTTTACTTGATTAGCTTGATCTGTTCTGTTGTCTAATCAACTATGTCTGGCCCTAGTTAGCACCTCTCAGACAATTCTGTCTAGCATAGGGTTGATTGACATTTCCTTCCATACAATGCCTCAAAAGGAGCTATCAGTATGCTCGAATAATAACTGTTGTTATAGGCAAATTCTACCAATGGAAGGAATTTGTCCCAATTGCCTTAGAAATCTAAGGCACACACCCTCAGCATTTCCTCTAATGTCTGTATTAATTAATTCTAACTATTATCTGTCTGAGGATTATATGTCATGCTGAATTTGAGTTTGGTACTCAGCCTCATGCAATGCTTTCCAAAAATTAGCAGTGAAGTAAGGATCTCTGTCTGAAATGACATTCTTTAGAGTACCATGTAACTACACTATCTCCTTAATATAGATCTCCACTAGCTTATCAGGGAGTAATGAATGCTGATAGGTAGGAAATGGGCTGTCTTCATCAATCAATCAACTATTAACCATATCGCATCTTGATTTTTGACCTTGGGTAGTCTAGTCACAAGAGTTGGCCGTTGATGCTCTCCTATTTTCACTCAGGAATCTCAGGGTTATGTAGAAGTCTAGATGGTCGTTGATGCTCAATTTTTACCTTCTCACAAGTGAGACAATGAGCAATAAATTTTGTTACATCTCGTTTCATCCCTAGCCACCTATACGTGGACTTTAAGTCATGATACATTTTGGTTACTCTTGGGTGCAGAGTATATTTACTCTTATATGCCTCTTCCAAATTTTCTATTTTAACTCTATTTGCAATAGAACATATACCCAATTCCTGTATTTGACTAATCCACTTGGTGACAAATCATGTTCCTGAGTTTTTCCTTACTCAATCATATCTTTGTTAAATTGTGCTCATCTATCCTGCATTTGAGCTTCTTCTATTACTACTCTCAGATCATTCTCTTCCTGATTGACATTGTTGCCATAAATCAAAATCTGATTAGCCAGGTTAAGATCTCTAAAATCCTCGATCAGTTCTGATCATGAATCATTAAGTCTGCCACCTTCATTGTTTTATAACTCAATGCATCAATAATGACATTAGCCTTTCATGGATGCTATTTTATCTCTAAGTTGTAAGTTCTAAGTAGCTCCATCCATCTACGTTATCTCATATTATGCTCCTTTTGATTATATAAATATTTCAAGCTTTTGTGGTCACAGTACAATTCTACGGTCACACAATAGATATAATGTCTCCAGATTTTTAGCGCAAATACAATTGCTGCTAACTCAAGATCATGTGTGGGATAATTTTGTTTGTGATGCTTCAGTTGTATAGATGAATAAGCCACTACACAGCTATGCTGCATTAAAATGCTTCCTGATCCATGCCTATTGGCATTAGTAAAGACAACAAAGGTCAACTATAGATCTAGGATCGTCAGCACTAAGGTTGTTGTTAATTTCTATTTCAGCTCTGTAAAGCTCCTCTCATAATTGTGGTCCCACATATAAGGATGAGTTTTTTAGGTTAACTTTGTCAATGGCAAAGCTATTATGGAGAAGTTCCGTATGAATCTTCTATAATATTCGGCAAGACCTAAAAAACCGCTTATTTCAAAAATAGTCTCTAGCTTCTTCTAGTTCAGTATTGCTTCCACTTTACTAGGATCCACCGAGACCCCTTGCTATGAGACTACATGGCCCAGAAATTTAACTTCTGAAAGCCAAAATTCGCATTTGCTAAGCTTGGCATACAGTGCTTATCTCTCAGTATATTCAATATTGTTCTAAAATTTTGCTCGTGTTTAGTTCTACTTTGTGAGTATACCAGAATATCATCAATGATGACTACTACAAACTGGTCAAGATATGGATGGAAAATTTGATTTATATAGTCCATAAACATAGTAGGTGCATTGGTCAACCCAAATGGCATTACAAGAAAATCATAATGGGCATATCTTGTCCTGAAAGTAGTTTTTGGTACTTCTTCTGCTTTTACCTTCAGTTGGGGATATCCCAATCTCAAGTCGTTCTTTGAGAATATGTAGGAACCAGATAACTGATCGAACAAATTATCAATTATAGGGAGTAGGTATTTATTCTTGATGATTACCTTGCTTAGCTTCCTGTAATCAATACAGAGTCTTTGGCTTCCGTGTTTCTTCTTAAAAAAGAGCACTGGAGATCCCCTGGCAAAACACTGGGTCAAATAAACCCTTTATCGAAAAGTTCCTCTATTTGCTTTTTCAATTATGCCATTTTACTTTGAGCCATTCTGTATGGGGCTTTAGTTATTAGTCTTGCTATAGGCTTAAGGTCAATAGTGAAGTCCACTTTTCTGTCCAATGGTAATCCACTGATATCTTCTGAAAAACACCTCTGAAAACTCATTCACTATAGGGATACACTCCAATGTTGTTCCAGCTTCTGATTGCATGGAAAAGATCATTATGTACCCCTAGCAATCTCTATACAGACATCTCTCAGCCTCAGCTGCTGAAAGAAAGTCAAGGTGGTTATAGTACCACCATGTGGTTAAAGATTAGGATAAAGAACCATTTTTCTTTTGCAGTCTAATAACACACCATTTACTGTTAGCCAGTCAATACTAAGGATTACTTCCAAGCCTTGCAATGGTCGGCAGATCAAATCCACTATTGAATCGTGTCCTCGGGATTTACTATGCAATTCAAACAGACATTGGCTTTGACGACTCTAACACCATAGGTATAGATACAACCAAAACATATTGGAATTTGTATACCCTCAGACCTAGCCATGTCACACAATCATATACAATAAATGAATGACTAGCACCTGAATCATACATTACTTATACTGAGGTACCATTAAGGTAAACCACAATATGTATCAATTCAGGGATTTTCTGGCCTCCTTCTAAGTAATCATATAAACTTTGCATTGAGTTCTTTATTTAGGCTCAACTGTCTGTTACTTCTGCTGTGGCCAATCCTTAATATAATACCCTGGTTTCTAGCAAATGTAACAAGTTATTTGCCTAACTGAATTCTGAGTTACTGGTGAAGCTTGTGGTAATAGAGCACCACTATATGCCCTACCAGGATTATGTGGCTTATTGCAATTCCAACATGTTTTACCCTGAGAGGGTTTTTGATTTCCATGGGCCTCAGTTTGATATGGTTTCTTATATCCACCTCTAGGTGGTCCAGTTAGTTCTTTACATTTCTGAGATGAACTCCCACTACTAGATGAACCCTTGTTATGGTTGCCATTATCATAATACAGGCTGAACAAGTTATTCTCAATTATTTGACCCTTTTCAACTACCTCATTGAACTCTATAAAATGCTTGGAAACCTATTTTTCTTTTAGCTATGATTTTAGCCCTTATATCAACATATCTGAGCTCCATTCCCGTCATCCTGATATTTAAGGTATGCTGAGTATTGAGATTGTTAGATATGATTAGTTTTGGTGATGTCAAATATAGATATGAAATGATAAGAGCAAAAAGTTTATATAATATATTTCTGTGACTAATTATAGTATTTAATGTGAAACATCTTGTAGATTAATTAAGTTGAATTATGGAGGAAGAATGAGAAGACTAAATTATCAAATATACAAAGAAGTCATGGAATTGATGAGAATGAACAAAAGGAAGAAGAAGAAAGAAACTGAAGATAGTCGAGAAGGTGCCTACTCAGATTATTGAGAATTATTATCAAGAGGAAAATCAAGAAGAAATATATTGAAGAAAGAAGAGCTTGTAAGATCTAATGGGAATATCAAGCTTCAAGTTCTCTGAGATTTCATGGTCAGAAGGAAATTACACGGCACTGTTTTGCATTGTATTAGTCGGGTACTATTTGGCACCGTAGCAGTCGTTACTATAGCAAATGAGCACTATTCGGCATATTAGCATGCGAATCATGTAGCACTCGAGGTGATGACTATAAATACAAAATCACTGTAGCAAGTGTGGCACTGTAGCACCCGAGTGAAAGAAGAACATACTCGAGTGTCGGGCTACTCTGTTAAGCTCTTTTTTAAGTTTAGCCTGACAGAGGTTCAGTGTGTTGGCCATATCTCTCAAACCCCACGTCGGATTGACCTCAAACTAGTGGCATATGAAAGAAGACTCACAACACAAAAATGTACATCAAGATCACATTGAAAAAAACTTAGATGAAGGAGATATGATCCATGGAAGTTGACACTAAAATCACCCTCACTTTTCAAGACAGGTTCGGTATTTTGAGCATAACTCAAAAACGACACATCGGATTGAGACGAGACTTGTGTCATATGAAACTAGACTCAAATGGATTTCCACAGATAGGTAATTTTCCTAATTTGAACTTATATTCTAGGAGCTATGCCTTCTGGAAGTTGACGCTTGTGCAGTCTAATGCGATTCACACTCTTTCGATCATAACTTGCAGAATACAAGGAGTTTGGAGCTGATTCTTTTTGCATTTGAATGCATATGACAAGAGCTTTCTTCTAATGCATCATTTTTTATATTTAAAATCAAATAAATAGATTGAGTCTGGCATGGCCCCACATCACTCACGAGTGCAAAAATGCACTCTTGAAAAATGTCATGTGAGTGTTGTCTAGAAGCGGCTGAAGTGTGGAGAAATTTAGCAACACTTGAGCATTGAACAACACACTCGAGTGAGGATCAAAATGCACTCAAGTCATGCAAATGTTGATGTGAAAGTGTTAACCCGAGAAGAAGCATGTACGTGAAAACAAGAAGTGCCCTCGAGTGAGAGATGTTGCACTCGAATGATGTCCAGAATTGCACTTGAGTCCTGCGAGTGAAGAGTACCAAGTGTTTGCCCGAGAGGAAGTTAGAATATGAAAATATGAAATGCAATCGAGTGAGCCATACAGAACTCAAGTGAAGACCTGACAGAAACAAAATGCAGAAAGTTCAGACTCTCATAGCCATCAATCTAAACGTGATTAAATGTTATACATTCATTATGTTTTCACTTGTTATTGTTCCTAAACGTTAACTAAAAAATATTTCAAGTGTAAAAGAGGAGATTAAACATTTGTAATGTATCTTCAAGAATGGAGGTTATTTATGGCAAATATTATCACTCAACGTGATGAGTCCCAGAAGCCAGAAATTCAGCTTTTGACCAATAATCCAATATACCCATGACTAACACTTCATCTTATTAGTGATTAAGCATTTTGCAGTGTGAAACAGGAAATTTAATGTTGAGATTACATATTTAAATGAAAGAGTCAATTATGGCGGGCGGCATCATTACACATGAGTATCGGTTACCTAGCACGGCAAAAGATTGACCCACCATGAACGAATGTCTGAAACACAAACGCTCCACAATTTCACGTACATCTTATAATGAAACATCCTACTCTTCAATGGGACGCTCCAATCAATAACGGATATTTCATAGTAGGTAGATATTCAAATGTGCTCAACGGTCAAAATGAAGTAATAGGACTCTAACAGATGAATGCCCATAATGGTCATCATCTTCATCAACTATAAATAAAAGAGCATTTAAAGTCAATCAAAAACTGAGACAGCGAGCAACTACGAGAAAAATGATGGAAACATGAATCCTCTGCTTCTTCCCAAACACTCTCTGTTCTACAGCTTCCATATTACTTATTATTGAGAGAGTGATTATTTGTATTGTACCTCAGTGAGCATTATATCCACTCTGTGAGAGAGTCTGTAAACACTTTCTTCTGTATTTTTGAATTGATCTCAAGGTAGAGGGACCTTAAAAGGGTTGATTTCCTTATGGGGGAAGTTGTTGAGAGAATATCCAATAAGACATTCTGCTCGTAAGACTTACAAGGTATAAGAAGTAAAGAACATTGCTACTCATAAGACATACAGGGGTATAAGTAAGAGAGAACGTTGCTGCTCATAAGATTTGCACGAGTAAGCAGGAGAGGAAGATCTTTGGGATTGCCCTGCTCATAAGACTTGCCGTAAGGGGGAGTATTTCAGTAAGAGATTTGTAAAAGGTTTCACAAGTACATGGCTAAACTTGTGGGATTGTAAAGGCTTTTTTTTGGCCCAGATTAAACAAGAAGATAGTGGATTTGAAAATCTCAGGAAGAGCCTGGGGACTGGACGTAGGCCATCGCTGGTTGGACCGAACCAGGATAAATCACAGTTTGCATATTCTCTTCCCTAAGCTCTTATATTTCTAGCATATATTATTTAATCTAACTGTTGATTTATGATTCATTACCTTCATACTTATTGCTTTTACTAAGATGCGAAAAGATTTTCAAAGTTCTTAAGTTTTTATCTTACACCTAATTCACCCCCTCTTAGGTGTCTACCGGTTCTAACAATTGGTATCAGAGCCTGGGCTCTTGCTTAAAGGACTTAACTGTCTCAAGAGTTATAATGGCTGATTTTAGGTGTTTTATACTTTCAGAAGTTTTTGAATATACAATCCCACCTCTTTTGAAAGATATTGATTTTTGGTTTTGGAAAGCTAGAATGACTAGTTTTATATAAGCTTATGATTTTGATATGTGAAATGTTTTTACAAATGCTTTTGATTTCAAACCAAGAAAGGATTGGACAAAAAGTGAAAAGAAAATATTTTTGTTGAACATTAGGGCAATGAAAATTATGTATAGTGCTTTAACTGAAAATGATTTTTAGAAAATTAGATTTTGTTCAATGCTAAACATATCTGGGAGACTCTTGATTCTATTTATGCTTCTAACAATTGTGATGAAGTTGAAAGTGTTGACAATTCGTGTGAAACTACATGCTACGCATCTACTGTGCATGAACAATTGGAAGTTGATGATGAAGATGGAGAAATTATAGAATATTTCCATACAGTCAACATGGATAGACAAGAAAAAGAGGATTCCCGAAAAGAGCTCATTATGGACAAAAATGAAAAATGACTCTTTGGAGCTCAAGATGAACTTAAGGTAAAAAGTTCCAATTATTTGTGTGATTTTTGTAAAACTGATTTTTCAGAGTCTACAAAAGGTTTTTTCTCAACCAATAGTTGATTCTATTGAGAAAAGCAACAATGTTTTCAAATATGCTAGAAAGTTTGTTCAAATAAAATCCATTCGAGTTTATACTCTCATGATCGAAATAATACTTGCATGATATCCCATAATGCATATCTTCATACAATTTGCAATTATTGTGGCAAATCCGGTCATATTTCTCACACATGATATATTAGAAGAAATTCCCATATGAGAAATAAGTATATTTGGGTACCAAAGAAACATGTAAGGGTTAATACTAACAATCAAGGACCCAAGTATATGTTGGTACCAAAATGTCTATCTAGTACTTTATATGTGTAGATTGATTATAAGAATAACGAACATAAGGGTACGGAGAAGATGAAGAAGAAGCCAAGAGTTTCTCATGCGCCAATAAAGAGGTTCATATCATTTATATAAAAAAGGAGAACTCTCAAGCCACCCATTGCTGGAGCTACAGAGTATAACTAGAGAAAGAAGCAATGGATAAAAGGAGTATGTTCTACCTCAATGAAGGGCTATCATAATGTACTATCCAACTATCTTAAGAAGAACAAGAAGAGGAGGATCTCTCATACACAAAGAAAAATACTCTCAAAGCCTACATCATACGAGAAAGTTTTGCATAATCCTAAAGCCAAATACGCAAAAACAGAGCTTCAAAGAAAGATGTAGTGGGTATGCAAAGGCAATCCTCCAAGTACCTAAGGTAAAGGTATACAAAGGTAAAAACCTCCTACACCATTATCTTTAATATCTATTGAGATTTATACCTTGTTACCTTAGGAATAAGCATTGCACATATGTTTTTACAATCTTTAGAAAAATCATTCATAAAGAGTTGCAATGTTCAATCGTCTAACTTGTTATGCATATACATACTTCATGAGAGAACAATGTTTATTCATAAAGTCATACTTAATTCCTCATGTTCAATTTCTTTAAAGTGACTATATTCTTAGAGCATGTGAATTATGATTCCTTCAAGCTAACCATGAGTGGATCCAAGTGGAATTGAATACCCAAGGAAGAAAAATGGTTATATGATTTTTGTAGGAATAATTTGAAAAAGAAGCATGACACTCGAGTACTGGTTGGTCACTCTAGTATGAATTTGAATCCTATGCTCTGCTTTTAGATTGCAAAACAGGGATTAACAGAGTATGCAGAAACTCTAAGGACACTCTCGAGTTCATCAATAGTACTTTCACACACTCGAGTGAGATGTGAGCACACTCGAGTGTTTGAAGAACTCACCTGAAAGTGCATCAAGAACTCACGAATGCCACATGTATAAATGCATAAATTAGCTTCAAAACATGATTTACTCAAGTGATCTTGGAGGACTTGAGTACAAAGATACAAGGAGATGGAAATTAACTTGAGTGTCTACAAGTTACACTCAAGCCAGGTACACTGTATTAGTAATTAAAATCTCAACAATTGCACCCATTCTTTTCAACTCAATTTGAGTGGTAAATTATTGCTCATTACTATATACCATTAGCAATCAATGATTTATGGTTTTCAAAATATTTTCAGTTTGCTAAATGTATTGAAATAGAATTGTGGATAACTTTTCTATGCATTGGAAATTTGAAATGCACATTTCACTAATGTACTTGGATTTCAATTCATCCTATTTATAAAATGTATATACATATTATTTGAAAATTATTCATATCTTGTTTGCATTCAAATCGGTTTCAAAATTGGAAATTAATATTTTTGTATACTAAAAGTTAGAAATGCTTCAAATTCATTTACAAAAGTATTTTCCCATAATTGACACATTGATCTTAAATGTGCTATCCAATACTTGAACTCTCTTTAGTCTTCATTCTCTAACATGCTAGACCTTATGTCTAACAAATTAACTATCTATATGAGTTCCAAGTGTATTTCCTTGAAAAGAATTCAACTTGTGAAAGCCTTATGCCAGATGCATAAATCTTTAGTTGATCATGTTATTTCAAGCATTATGAATGTTCATTAGTGCATTGAATGTTGATGCATTAACCATTATTGTGAAATAACATACTTATAGTCTCAAACTCTAGTCATTTGGACTAATGAGTATGTCCTTCATCATCCATAAATCAATGTACTCATTTCGTTGCTCAAACACATTAACTATTGATATGATCTATCTTTGAGTAACCAGTGTCATATATCTGAATCCTTAAGTTGAATATTCTTATCTTTCATGACACAATTCTAAGAGTCAAGATAGTCTATGAATCATTTGCAAAGTCATGATGCTCATATAGGTTTATTGAGCTAATACTTTTGGATATTTATGACTTTAGCACCTGGGAAAATTCTCCAACATGTTAACTCTGATAATTAACATTTTATCTTAGTTGAACTCTAAAGTGAAGCTTTTTGATACATATTTTATAACTATTAGCTTCCACCATTTTTAACATGAACATTTATTCTAAATAGGTTTTAAAAATGTGTTTTGCATGTATTCAGAATCTCAATTTCACAATGCATTATTATGATTTGAAATTACATTTGAGATTTGAAACAATTTGCTTATTTCATATCATTCTTGGAAAACTTGATTTCATTTATGATTTATCATTTTATAAAAGTTGATCATTGTGGATAAGCTTTCTACTCTCTTTGATCTGACTTAATCGATTGTATGAAAATCTTATCAATGACATATTTTCTATATAAAGTGTATTTACAAATTGTCATTAATCATCATCATTCCTGGTATCACTTGTTCGTTATGATTTATAATGACTTGATTTTATTGGATAAAATTATATCTTGGTATTTGTTGGTTTATGACACTCTTTGATTAAATATCATATGATTTAATTATATAAGAGCGTAAGAGTTATAATGTCTAATATCTTATGGACCCAAGAGAAAGTTGGGTACTAAAGAGCATATAATTATAAGTTTGCAGGAATTGACCAAAATGCTCTGCTTTCATATACAAAGATCAGAGGCTAATAGAAGAGGCATGACTGATAGTGTTGTAGTGTGAGTGAAAGTAGAATATGTGATATTGCTCAAATGACACCATAGCACTAGCAAGTAACCAGCTATTGAACCAGTCAAAGAAATAGATGTTCAGAGGATGACACGGTATTCTACCAAAACTGGTCCTCCTGATCCTTCAATCTTTGGTCCATCTATTAGAGCTATCTGAAAAAGGAGGTTCAACTCTTTCACACAAAGCTTGCTGCAAACAATACTGAGATTATCATTCAATGATAAGATGAAGCAGCTATGTGACTTAGTGAACCAAAACTTCAAAGTTCTATTTGAGATGATGGATGACAAAAATAAGGGAGCAATGTGCTATAGTGAAATCAAAGGTTCTTGATGGTGTTTGCTAAGCAAGGGGCACATACTATGCTAAAGCCTTATTTCAAGCTCATCTTGGTATCCTTAGACATCCACTGAGATTACACTTCAAAACCCCTCAGTACTGATCACATCATTAGACAGTGACTCACTAGACTACCTAGGATTATAACTCGAGTGATTACGATATTACTCGAGTGAGGTATTGTATTCTTGCTTAATTCAAATTCCTTGAGTTGCAGCACTTGAGTAAACAATCAAGTAATGGTTAAGTAGAATCACTCAAGTGACTACTTAGGTGATATTGGATTATATCTCTTAAAACCTCTAAATAGCATTATCATATTTCAAATTTGATTTCTCTGCAAATATTCATATATTCAAAATCATTTTCTCTATAAAAGTTTCTAAATGTTTTTCAAACCTAGGAGAGTTATTAACTATCTTCCTAATGAAAGTTTTTCCAATCCATGCATCAATTAAGGGGGAGCTTCACATTCACTTGTGTTTTATATCTTGAAAGCTCATCTCCTTTATTGGAAAAAATCCTTTTAACATACTCATATGTATTCACCATGTCCTGATTAGTTTTGATGATGAGTTACACTTATATTGTTCTTTTCATAATCTTAATCTTAACCTATGATATGGAAAGGAACCTTTATTACTTGATTGAACTAACAATTCTCTTTGCAAAGAAAGATTAAATTTGTGACAGGAGAATTTACTTTGCCTAATAACGTTCCTCAACATACTGTAAGAAGAAACTATCAAACTTGAGAAAAGATGCTTCAATGTTTAAACTAGGAAAATATATTGGTTACAACATTTAGAGCAACAAATACATATGCCAATATAACTGAGCATTGAGCATGCTGAACAGAAGTTCAGCTCACTTGGAGAATCCTGGCAACAATATGAACATACATCAGAGTTATACAGAACATAACATCATGAACCAACATTGCCAAAGAAGCAACGGACTTCAAGAAGCGCTTCATCATTTTCAGTTCTATTACTTTCAAATAGGAGAGGAGTAAATTGTTTTCTTGACAAATTCATTTCTACTTTGTTTTTAAATTTACTTTTCCACAAGCCTTACTTCTTTATATATTTCAAACATGTCGCTAATGTCAAATAGGGGGAGAGAAAGGCAAGACAAATATGTTGCATTCAAATTGTTGTCATACATACACATATTTTTCTTGCAGGATTTGTCATCATCAAAAAGGGGAAGAATGTTAGATATGATTAGTTTTTTTGATGTCAAATATAGATATGAAATGATAAGAGCAAAAAGTTTATATAATATATTTCTTTGACTAATTATTGTGTTTAATGTGAAATATCTTGTAGATTAATTAAGTTGAATTATGGAGGAAGAATAAGAAGACTAAATTATCAAATATACAAAGAAGTCATTGAATTGATGAGAATGAACAAAAGGAGGAAGAAGAAAGAAACTGAAGATAGTCAAGAAGCTGCCTACTTGGATTATGGAGAATTATTATCAAGAGGAAAATCAAGAAGAAAGATATTGAAGAAAGAAGAACTTGTAAGATCTAATGGGAATATCAAGATTCAAGTTCTCTGAGATTTCTATGGTCAGAAGGAAATTAGATGACTCTATCTTGCACTGTAGCAGTTGGTATTGTTTGTAACTATAGCGGTCGTACTGTAGCATTCAAGCACTGTTTGGCACTGTAGCATATAGGTAGTATAGCATGCGAATCACCATAGCACTCGAGGTGCAGACTGAAAGTGTAAAATCACTGTAGCAAGTGTGGCACTGTAGCACTCGAGTGAAGGAAGAACACACTCGAGTGTCGGGCTACTCTGTTCAGCTCTGTTTTAAGTTCAGCCTGACAAAGGTCTAGTGTTTGGCCATATCTCTCAAACCCCACATCGGATTGACCTGAAACTAGTGGCATATGAAAGAAGACTCTCAACACGAAAAAGGTACACAAGATCACATTTAAAGAATCTCATATGAAGGAGATATGATCCGTGGAAGTTGACACTAAAATCAACCTCACTTTTCAAGACAGGTTCGGTATTTTGAGCATAACTCAAAACCGACACATCGGATTGAGACGAGACTAGTGCCAAATGAAACTAGACTCAAATGGATTTCCATGGATAGGTAATTTTCCTAATTTGCACTTATATTCTAGGAGCTATGCCTTCTGGAAGTTGACGCATGTGCAGTCTAGTGCGATTCACACTCTTTCGATCATAACTTACAAAATACAAGGAGTTTGGAGCTGATGCTTTTTGCATTTGAATGCATATGACAAGTGGTTTCTTCTAATGCATCATTTTCCATATTTAAAATCAAATAAATAGATTGAGTCTGGCATGGCCCCACATCACTCACGAGTGCAAAAATGCACTCTTGAAAAATGTCATGTGAGTGTTGTCCAGAAGCGGCTGAAGTGTGGAGAAATTTAGCAACACTTGAGCATTGAACAACACACTCAAGTGAGGATCAGCAATGCACTCAAGTCATGCAAATGTTGATATGAAAGTGTTAACCCGAGAAGAAGCATGTACGTGAAAATAAGAAGTGCCCTCGAGTGAGAGATGTTGCACTCGAATGATGTCCAGAATTGCACTTGAGTCTTGCGAGTGAAGAGTACCAAGTGTTTGCCCGAGAGGAAGTCAGAATATGAAAATATGAAATGCAATCGAGTGAGCCATACAGAACTCAAGTGAAGACCTGACAGAAACAAAATGCAGAAAGTTCAGACTCTCATAGCCATCAATCTAAACGTGATTAAATGTTATACATTCATTATGTTTTCACTTGTTATTGTTCCTAAACGTTAACTAACAAATATTTCAAGTGTAAAAGAGGAGATTAAACATTTGGAATGTATCTTCAAGAATGGAGGTTATTTATGGCAAATATTATCACTCAACGTGATGAGTCCCAGAAGCCAGAAATTCAGCTTTTGACCAATAATCCAATATACCCATGACTAACACTTTATCTTATTAATGGTTAAGCATTTTGCATTGTGAAACAGGAATTTTAACATTGAGATTACATATTCAAATGAAAGAGTCAATTGTGCCAGGCGGCATAATTACACAGGAGTATCGGCTACCTACCATGACAAAAGATTGACCTACCATGAATGAATGTCTGAAACGCAAACGCTCCATAATTTGACGTAGAACTCATAATGAAACATCCTATTCTTTAATGGGATGTTCCAATTTCCAAAGGATATTTCATAGTGGGTAGATATTCAAATGCGCTCAACGGTCAAAATGAAGTAATGGGACTCCAACAGACGAATGCTCACAATGGTCATCATCTTCATCAACTATAAATAAGAGAACATTCAAAGTCAATCAAAAACTGAGATAGCGAGCAACTACAAGGAAAATGATGGAAACATGAATCCTTTGCTTCTACCCAAACACTCTCTGTTCTACAGCTTCTATATTACTTATCATTGAGAGAGTGATTATTTGTATTGTACTTTAGTGAGCATTATATCCACTCCGTGAGAGAGTCTGTAAACACTTTCATCTATATTTTTGAATTGATCTTAAGGTAGAGGGACCTTAAGAGGGTTGATTTCCTTATGGGGGAACCTGTAGAGAGAATTGCCAATAAGACATTATGCTCGTAAGACTTACAAGGTGCAAGCAGTAGAGAACGTTGCTGCTCATAAGACTTACAGGAGTATAAGTAAGAGAGAACGCTGCTGCTCATAAGACTTGCACGAGTAAGCAGGAGAGGAAGATCTTTGGGATTTCCCTGCTTGTAAGACTTGCCGTAAGGGGAAGTATTTCAGTAAGAGATTTGTAAAAGGTTTCATAAGTACCCGGCTAAACTTGTGGGATTGTAAAGGCTTTTCTTGTGGCCGGATTAAACAAGAAGATAGTGAATTTGAAAATCTCAGGAAGAGCCTGGGGATTGGACGTAGGCCATCACAGATTTGGACCGAACCAGAATAAATCACAGTTTGCATATTCTCTTCCCTAAGCTCTTATATTTCTAGCATATATTATTTAATCTAACTGTTGATTTATGATTCATTACCTTCATACTTATTGCTTTCACTAAGATGTGAAATGATTTTCAAAGTTCTTAAGTTTTTATCTTACACCTAATTCACCCCCCTCTTGGGTGTCTACCAGTTCTAAAAGAGATAACTGGATGTTGCAAGGCAGGTACTCAATAAAACTTTCTTTATCATGTTGTTGTACGTTAAGGAACTCTTTCTCCTTTTCCAACTTGACTGAAAGGGAAAAATATTTCTCGTTGAATTTCTCTTGGAATAATTCCCACGTTATTAGAACATTCCTTCCCCGAAAATTAGTTCCATGTTCTTCCATCATCTGTCAGCATCACCCTTTAGCTTGTATATTACCAATAGAACCTTAATGTCATCAGGGCAAGCTAGGATTTTAAAACTTTTCTCTATTCATAATAGCCAGTCTTCGGCTTACTGAGGATTAAACTTTCCTTAAAAGACAATAGGTTGTTGTTTACTAAATCTTCTTACCCAAATTTGTAGAATATCAGCCTTAGGATCAGGTAAAGGATCTTCTGGTTGAGGCCCCTCTAGTGGATTAAACTCACTATCTCCTCTCACTAGGTCTTCTAAACAATCCTATCTTTGCTGCACTACTCACAACTCCTCCCTGATATCATTCATTGTTTCCTGTTGTTGTGTTAACATACCCAGTATCTGTTGCATTGGGTCAGGTACTTGATTATTATGCCCCCTTATGGTCTACCGCTTGTTTATACCATCTTTGTATTTCACTATATCAAATAGAGAAGAAATAAATGCATATGAACACAAGGGCATTTTTGTCATTTCTCAAAATTTTTGGTGCACAGATATGCCCATGTATATCATACAACAGATATTTACAGTAGTTAATTAAAATAATAGCACCATACAACCTATAACTACTGTACAATATGTATGTCTTCTTTTACACACTATATCTTAACTATACATATGATTTCCTAGGTGCTCACCCATCCTAAGATTTCCTTCGATTGAACACTCTTAACTTTTTTATACCTGTGCCAAAACAAAGATACCAGCTTTAACCACTTCGGTCCACCGATACCCTATGACTACCCTCATCTCAAAAGTCGTGTCAGCTGCCTCTAGTCACCAAAATACCAGTGTAGGCCCTTTACCAGCCACGTACATGTACTTTACCATGTATGGTGTCTATAATCCATGAACTTGACAAAATGGTTGTTCAAGCCCTGCTCTACTATCTCATTCTTCGTCCTAGCCCAGAATGTTGTGTCGGGGAAGAAGTACATCATCATATAAATCCAAACCTTATATAGATCATCTAGTCTCCATTGAATTTTCTCCCAGTAAAACGTGTCCATATCTTTTAAATATGTGATGTACTGGCCTACAGGTGTATCATATTCTCAAAAAGCTCGTAAATATCTAAGCCAACTATACTCCTATAATCTCTAGTCCAGCTGCAAGTCATATCTCACAGGTACTCATTTGGCTATGGAGAGAGTGGAAATACGGAAATTAGACTCAACCCATCAGAGAGTGGCTACTCATAATCTCCCACCGATTTCATAGGTATTGTCTCTGATCTCGACTATGCCCCGTATCCCAGTCTAACTCAGACCCGTTGCATGGGTGTCCTCATCTTTATAGAATGATGTCCCTTAGGAATCATCTAACCGGGGAACCCTGGTTCTCCGACCATACTGACCTATCTCGCTGTTATTGCCTTCTGCGCATCGCTCCCGTCAACCTACAAATAAGACCATATCAATATACTATTCTGATATAGCCAGAACCTCTTTTAGCTCTGGTACAAAAATGTCAAACCCCTTAACATTTGTATATTTGCCAGACTGATAAAGGCACAGTTCTACAAGCATAAAAAAATAACACAAATATGCTGATAAAATGTACTTATTTACATGTCTATTATAAGGGCAGTTCAACGGTCAAGGTAGGTGTGATAAGCATCAACCCCCTACGACGTCTCCCGCTGAAGTGCTCACGCTGCAATGGACTATAGCACATTTTCATTCACTTTTCACAAACACACAATGTTCAATCATGCATACTAGACATCATACACAACATATGAGAAAAGTTACTACCTGTTCTTTCCTTCCGTGCACACTCTGGCACTGGTCCCTCCAAAGTAGGGCAAATATCGTTTCCTATAATTCATAATGAGTGACAAAGTATTATTCTCTATCCAATACTCACTTACTTCTTAACACTTAATTTGGTTATCATTATTGCTCTTTTAGAGTAATTAAATACCCCTAACAAAACTTCTAAAGGGTTGGAAGAACTATCCTAAGGATCTCCTTTTAGAAGCACAAAAAACTGATTTTCTGCTACACTCGAGTGAAGATGGCCTCACTCGAGTGTTGGTACGAACACTAGAGTGAAGAAGGCCTCACTCGAGTGATGGTACAGTCTGCACTTCAAGTACTAGAAAGTGAGGACAGAAAGTGTTTGCCCGAGAGCACAAGAAACTTTTAGAGAAAAGAAGCATCAGAGTGGAAACTCCAGTACTCGAGTGATAGCTTAACACTCACAAGTGTTAAAGTGCACTCTTGAATCTTGGACGCCAGTGACAACCCGAGATGAGAGTTCATGGTGCCAATTACACCCGCACTAGAGTGAGAGGAGGCTCACTCGAGTGAGAACCTACAACACTTGCAAGTGACGCAACATTCTTGTCTCTACACACGGAAGTGCAACATAGAAACTGAAGCAGAAAATGAAATTACACTATCACACTCGAGTGAACTCATCCTCACCGAGTGATGTTCATCCTTCACTTGAGTGAGCCCCATATCACTCAAGTGATATGCATCAGAAAATAGAAAACGCAGAAAACTTGACAGCACTTTCCAAAAGCTTCCCAAGAGTTTCCAATAGACCCAAAACCTCAACCAAAGCTACTCCCATACAAAAACACCTAAGGAATTCAATGGAATCATTAGAATTTCCAAAATCTTATCCCATTATCATGCTTTGGTCTGAATCAACATTAAACACCAAAATCCCAAAACCACCAAACTTAACATTTCAACATCCAATCAATCTATCTATCCAAAACTCACCACAAGGTACGATTTTCATACCAATAACATAACAAATACTCAATGCTACTCATTTTCAAATTCAAGGCCAAAAATGCCAAAAATTCCAAACTTCATATAATGGCATAAAACATAGATAGAAAGATTGGTCTCACTTACCTTAAACAACTTTCTCAAAGACACTTTTTGATTCTCCAAACTTCAGATTTTCGTGATTCCTCAAATCACCGCCAATAAAGAAAATACAACCATCAAATTGAAGCTCTCACTCTAAGGAACAACATTATGAAGTGAACTTTTCCATTAGAGGTCTTTAACTTACCTTTTCTCAAGCTTTTCCTTCCTCCTTCTTGGGCAATAATGGCCGAATAAGAGAGAGATGGAGTGTTGGGGAAGATAAAGAATGATGTTGACATATTCCCTTCCCCATGCTCAACCGAAAAGAGGGAAGAAGAGAGATAAAGAATGCATAAAAAATGCAACATTTGACTTTTACACACATACTCTCTTCACACCCACTTTGCCACATGTCACAATTCTATTGGCTTTCCACAAATAAGTAACAAATTAGTTACTCTAAGCCCTCTATTAGCCATTTTAATTTCACTTCTCATTTTTCTCTTAGCTGGTAATTAATTTCTCTATTAATCACTAATTATTTGCCCAATAATTCTGTTCTTTCATTTTCCACTAATCATGGCATATTAATTAATATTGCCACAAAACTCATAATTGTTCCACTTTAATTCGATAATTATCCTCAATAATTATCATTAACCCTTAATTGAAATTTGGGGCGTTACACATTCATCCTTAAATCCCCAAAAATTTACTTACTTTAAATCCTTAAAAAAATCACATAAATAACTATTTCTCAAAATCATGATTCCAATTTCTTTCCTTCCTCCCATTAATTCTTTCTTGCTTATTAGAATCATTAAAATATATCTATCTCGTCAATTTGGTTAAAACCACCCACTTTCCAACACTTAAAGTTTTTCATCCAAAATATTCAATATTCACATCTCATCATAAATCTCAAATCTAAGTCATTCAATCCTCAATATAACCTCCATTTAGTTAAAATAAATATGAAATATGAATCTAAGAGCCCTAATATCATAAATCATAAATATCACAATCAAAACCTAACTCTAGTTTCCTCAAATAAACCAATCAAGCCAAAATCTAAGCCATACAACTACTATTCTAACCTCATGAATTGCATTAAAGACTAAACCATCAGTTGGAACACCCAAAATTCTAAAATCTACTAAACCTTAACTTTTCATCACATTAAAACTGAGAATGAAAGAGAAGAAAAGAAAAAACAATAGGAGGTAGAAAACTTACCAAGCTTCCTTGAAGAAAGCCTACACAAAAATCTCCCTAAATCTCTCACCCTCACTCACAGCACACTGATTCATTGTAAGAACAAGAAGAGGGAAGAGGCACTAGAAAAATAAAAAGAAGAAGGCACCAAAGGAGAAGTTAGGCTGGAAGCTTTTAAAATGGAGAGGGAATTCGTTTTTTTATATCAATAGTGGGCCATGTGACCCATTATTAATTTGAACTTTTTTTAAAGCTTGGTGTCTCACGAAAGGGGTTACTCCCCCCACCCCTTCATATAGTGGGCGGCCACGTGCCACCCTCTATTTGGCTTTAATTTTTTATTATTCTACTTTTATAAATATATTTTAAATGCTCCTAAAATTCTAACAATCAACTAAGTTTAAGTACTTTGCTCAAATAAATTTTTTCTTCACATTTAAATAAGTATAATGTCATAAAAAATGCTTTTATTTAATTCCATGACTAATCTTTAATCTAAATCTGAGTAAATTTCCTTACTCAAGTAATATCATGTAACTTAAATTACCACGAAGCAATCCTATTCAAATCTTATTTAAATTCTAGAATTAAAAAAATTGGGATGTTACACAATAAAAATGAACACAAGACATATATGTATAGCACAGAGGCTAGATGAGTGTCAAAAAGACCATATATTCATGAGTAAGTCAAAAACTTTATTTCATATATATGAATTTGCGTATAGATTGATATTATTGTTGGTTGGAAGTATGTGTGTGTGTGTGTGTGTTCATTTGTATATAATCAAGCACGTATTACAATTATTGTTTGTGAATTTTTGTCCATTGAATTCATTATAGTTGCGATTGGAAAACTTGGGATTATGACACTAACGTAATTTCATTGGATCATTCTTGTAATGGCATGTTTCACAAATCTAACCATCATGAATTCTATGGACAAAAGTTTGTATGCACATATGTTAATTGAATCTTGTTTCCCATGCCTTTGTTCTTTTCCAAGTTTTTTTGTTTGGATGCTCCCTAAGGCTTAGATCATTGTTGGGTATTGGATGGGAGTGCAACTTGTATTTTTAGCCCTGATGTGTGGGAGTTGTTGATGTATCGTTCGTATTGCGGGCCCTCCTTATAGTCCAATGCAATAACCTTTGGATTGGGTGCTAAGTTTACTAATCTCTGGCATTTTGGTTCTTTTGAGATTTCAAGTAGAATAAGGCTATAGCCTACCTTAGTTTCAGGTGATAAGGTGGAGTATCTTGTTTAATGGAGCTGAGTCTAACATAGTTGAGTTGCAAACTTGAGAATTCTTTTTTGTATGGTTGAATATGGTTGTGTGATGAAGTCTTGGTTGAGAAGGAAATCAAAGTGAAAGCCAATAATAAGGAGCTCCTCGGCTAGGTCGAGTTACTACTGATAATTTCATGATTAATAAATCTAAATTAGATAATGAAAAATATAGGCATGGTGATCTATGTGTAAGACCCCACCTTATGTAATACCCCGAATTTTGAAACTTGAGGCTAGAGAATAAGCCTGAGATAAGTGGACTGCTAAGCCCCGGTTTAGCAAGATCCTAAATTGTGATTAAGAGATAATGACTCCAAAAGTGGATGTGGTTAGTGATAAATAACCCTTTTGGAGAATTCGATGTGATTTGAGTTCCGGATGTGATTCGTATGTGCTGTGAGCAGCGCCGAAACCCTGTATTTAAGTTCAATTACGGATTAACCTCTAAATTGACTTAAAATAGAGGGAGGGCGCATAATGTGGTGATATGGAAAGTTATGAAGTGTTTGGTGGTGATTCAAGAGAGATTACCATAATCAGGGGTAAAACGGTAAATTTACCGACTGACTGGTTAGTTACCGATGAGAACACTCCTTAGTAATCAAGATCAATGGCTAGGATTTAAAGAACAAGAGGTGGAATCCTATGCATGCAAGTTTATATGAAATCATAGTAGGAAGTATAGGATGGTGCCAAGTGGCAAAACAAGGACCCTTGGATTAAAGTTAAGCTTTCTAATCATTTTTCTCTTCTCTCCACTTCTAAATGTTCGGCCAACACATGAGAAAAAAAAGGGAAAATCTGATCACTATCTTCATCATCTTCATCTCTCCAAAGCTTCCATTTTCGCCAAGCAAGGAAGGAAAGAGAAAGGAGAAAGCTCATGGTAAGTGCTCTATATGGTCCTCTATTGCTAAAACACCCTTCTATAATGTTGTTCATAGTGATGAGAGCTTCATCTCTATGGTTTTAGATTCTTGATTGGAGGTGTTTAATGGCTTGAGGAAATTTGGAAAGATGGAGAATCAAAGAATTGGTTTGGGAAAGAGGAAGAGGTGAGTATTTGAAGACTTTTTATCTAAGTTTTGTGAGTTTTGGTTGAGCTTTGTGAATTTCGAATTTTGCCCTGATTTTCTTGTGATTTTGGATTGGATGAATTGGGTTGTGTTTTATGTTGAAAATGGTGCCATGTTGTGGTATTTGATCATTGGAATTGGTTTGAATTGGATTGGACACAATGGTTGAAAAACTGGAAATTCTGTCCAGTGAGAATTCTGTCTGGGTAGTCTGTTTGTGATGCCGTTTTGAATGGGCAAATGATGTTGGAAAATTATGAAACTTTCCAGTCTTAAATTTCACATCTCAAGCTTCAAAATGGATATGAATTTTGTGTCATTTCGCTTTGTGAGCTGGGAGTTTGAACTGACCAAAGTTTGGCATCCAAACTGGACCCTGTTTTGGCAAGTCTGTTCTGGACAGTCAGATGACGTGGACGTTTTGACTGGGCAAATGATGTTCGAAAATTATGAAACTTTCCAGTCTTAAATTTCATATCTCAAGCTTCAAAATAGACATAAAGTTTGTATCATTTCGCTTTTTGAACTGGGAGTTTGAACTGACCAAAGTTTGGTATCCAAACTGGACTCTGTTTTGGCACAACGTTAGGTTTTTGGTAAATCTGGACTTTTGTGGTGATTTCTAGTAATGACCAATATTTTTCCTAGAAAGAGGACTTAAATATCTTTCATTTGGCTTTGGAATCACCTTATTTCGCTTTTTCCAGAATTAGTTATGATTTTCAGAAGTTCAGTCAAGAAACTGGATTTTCTGGGCCGCAGCCAACCCCCATTTTCAGCATTTTGAGATTTTAAAAGGTGATTTCCAACCTAGTACGTCCCAATCCTTTAAGCTTTCGTTGAGCTTATTTTAGCCACCTAAAGGGTGTGAATGGTAACCAACTTTAAGTGATATTTAAAGTTAAGAATTTGGAATTGAGATTGATCCTATATCCTTGATTTGGTTTATAGGGTTCAGTATTCGTTTGGTTCGCGAGTAAGCGGAGCTGGAGCATACGTGGAAAGAAAAGTGTAGGGAACTTACCTCTCCTGCATGTATTGATATTTGTGTTTGTGTATTGATGCATGATATTGCTTTGCTTGATTATGTGAAACATATATGAATGATTGAAGCTCTGTTTCTATTTATGCTATGGCCATGAGTATGTTGTTGAAACATTGAGCATGCGAATATATCATTATGTGAACATGAGTTATTGTGATGCAAGCATGTCATGCATTAAACACTTATCTTGCATGCATATTGGTATCTGTTTCCTACTGGGATTCTCTAGAATCTCACCCTCCCTTACCAACATTTTAGACAGGTCAAGTGGCTCAAGGAAGGAGCAAGTGACTAGGGGCGGCGAGAATCCCTTATGGGCATTTGTATTTGGTAGTTGGTTATCGTTATATGCTAGGATAATTATATATGTTCGGATGATAGTTGGGATGTATATTTGGATATTGTATTTGTATATTGGATGAGTATTGAGTATGCATGTATGGAGTTGAGATTTGTGTAATCCCCGATTGAGAAATTGTAAAGGGCGAATGTGCCCTATGAATTCTATGTAAAGGTATGAACCCCGGGAGTTGCCGGGAAGTTATTGTTGTACACTCTGATGTTTTTATAAATGTGATATTCTGCGTAATGTAATTGTATTCGAAATTGAATATGAGACCAGGTAAATTATATTTCGAAAGTTATCTGTGAAAACCCTGTCGTGAAGATGGGATTTTAAATAAGTTTTGTTTCCTATTGGTCTCTATTTCATTTTAATTGAGTATTTCGGATATAATTACGGAAGAGGGTTACATTTTGGTATCAGAGCTGTAGTTCCTGGCAAGTAAAGGATTTGCTAGGATAAAGACAGTAGTTGCTACCTTAAGTCATAGGAGATGACTTTGTTTGTTGTGGTATACACATTTTGGTCCCTGTTGTTTGTGGATATATGAGAGTAAGGGATGTGTATATACATTATCTATGATGTGGATGTGGTGAATCAGTATGGTTCACCTGAGAATCTGATGTGTAAACTCAGAGGTGGAAGAAAATGATTTCCCAGGAATGTGATATTGAGCTTCTAGGTGTTATGTCTAACCTATTTGTTGGGTAAGTAACCTAGGGTGGTATGATGTTACATGTAGTGATATCATATTGAGCTTGTGTGTGTAAAGGCCTTAAGACCTAGGGGACCAGTGTGCCTTAGGCTAGTAGAGATATCTGGATTTGTATAGGAGTTGTGATGCTCCGTGGAAATGAGGGAAGTGATTTCCCGGTTCAACTAAGGTTGAGGTTTGGATAGATGAGTTGTGATCCAAGGATCAGACTCCATAGTTGAGCTGATTCTTAGGAATTCAAAATGATCTGAGGATGGTTTTGATAGAACCATGAATAGTTAAGAGATATGGTCTTAAGGTTGAGACAAAGAATGGGATGTGTAAATGGCTTCTGAGTTCTCGTTACAATGATACCTTCATTTTGAGACAACCAACTAGAAAGAGTTATCTACGAAGGATTCAAATTGGAAAGGGCTACCTGCAGAGAGTTCTGATAGGAAAGGGCTACCTATGAGGAAATCTGATCGCAAAGGGCTACCTACAGAGAGTATTGTACCGTAGTGTGGAGCCACCGAGACGATAACCCTAGCGTGCAGCCGCCTTGACAACGAACAGTGGAGTGCAGCCGCCATGATGTTGAATCGTAGATTAGCGCTGTGGAAGTGTTGGCTCTCAATGATGGTATATTGCAATGAATCCCACAGTGAATGGGTATTCTGGAGATAAGAAGTTATATGGATCTAAATGATTCAATTTGAATCGGGCCAAGGTCTGGCACAAATAAATATATGTTGTGAATGTTGTCAGTTGTAGTGGGAGATTCCTATGGGACTCCTGTTAAATCAACTTGACATTGTGAAAGCACAAATGAGGAGAAAGACCTCAGAGTGTGCAGCGGAAGCATGTGAATGTGATGTTTGAGAATTGTGTTAAGCAGAAGCTCAAATTTACAGAAAGTGCGATGTGCTAGTGAGGGCTTCAGGAAGTTGAACTTCAGGGCCATGTAATTGTGTGAGAAGGGAATCTTGGAAGATCCCTGTTTGATTTTGTGAAGTACCATAATGTGTTGTGAACAAGCAAGGGTTTGGGTATATCCTACCCAGCTTGATGGCTTATGTGAATTATGATGAGATAAAGCATTGGTGATAAGTATACCCGGTTCCAGCTTGTTGCGATTGTGTACTGTGAGTCCATCTCCCTAGTTGGGCCAGATCGGTTTGGTCTGGTGGGCTGCGTCTGATAGGCATAGGCTCAGGATGTGACTGATATTTGTGAGTCTTTCACCTGCGGCCCATTGGGTGATTCCGGTGGGAGGACCATGCCTTCGGGGCGGTAGTTTACGGGGGATTGGCTATTTGTGAAGGCCGATGGCCAATTGCGAAACTCGAATAGCTATATGAGCTATAAGGCTATGTGTAAGCACTGCCACGCCAACAGTCCCTGAGTAGCTAACAACGGTTCGGGTAAAGACTGTGTGTCTTCCCGGCGGAGAAAGGGGATGAGGGTGGAGTGTGATGTGGAAGCCGAAAGGCTATTTGTGAGCACTGCTACGCCAATAGTCCCTGAGTAGCTAACAACAGTTCGGGTAAAGACTGTGTGTCTTCCCGACGGAGAAAGGGGATGAGGGTAGGGTGTGATTGTGGATCTACTATTGTGAGCCAGAATGGCTATATGTGTGCACTGCCATGTCAATAGTCCCTGAGTAGCTAACAACGGTTCAGGTAAAGACTGTGTGTCTTCCTGGTGGAGAAAGGGGATGAGAGTGGAGTGTGATTTTGAATCTGAGACAATTGTGGATAAGCTGGGACTGAGGTATAGTTGTCTAGTAGAGCAGAACTAATTCAGCTGATGGCTAATTCGACTACATGATCGGGGGTTCTCTATTCAGAGGGCACTACCCTGGCATGGCCAGCCTGGCTAGCCACCACGTTGGTTGCACCAGTGTTAACCCCTGGCCGAAAGGCGGTGCATAAAATTAGAATCTGCGATGTGTGTTGTTGTAAATGTGAACTGTGATGTGAATGCCGGAAGGGCAATTTGTATTTGTGAGACAGTGAGAAGTTGTCGTATTTGTGCAAGCGGCGGAAGCCGAGGCATTCTTGCAATGTGATATGTGTGCAAGTGGCGAAAGCTACGTATCATTGTGTATATAGCCGTGGGCGCTGTCGTTTGGTGAAAATCGTCATGCATTAATGTGAATCTGTCGTGGACATTGTGTAATACCCAAAAGTTCCGGATGTGTGAGGGTAGCGCCGTGAAACTTGATACTGCAATGTGATATGTGATTGTTGTGAATACCCGAAAGTCTCGGTTACCACAAGTGGAGTTACTGGTGGGTGTACGGGTGAGGGTAAAGCTGTGAAAGTGGATATAGCAAAAGCTGAAATGTTTGTGTATACAGCTGAGGCTGTCATGTGATGTATTGAGGTTGTGGTGTTTACTCCCGGAAGAGGTAACTAGACTGAGTTGAGCAGAGTGGTGGCCTATGCTGCCCAACTGCCGAGATCTTATGATATGACTCATGATTTAGAGCCTCCGGGTATTGTGGTTATGTTATCATAGAGTTTTGTGCAATCGTGTGTGGAGGCGATTGCCCTTGTTAGTAAATGTGTGGTGATTGTGTTTGTGCGGCAATCGTGAAATAGGCCGATTGCAATTTGTGGCAACTGGGTTGCATTTATTGTGTAAGATTCTTTCGAGAATCTGAAATTGTGATGCACTAATTGTGGGGGTGGTCTAGCAAAGACTTTCCCGAGATAGAGTAATTGGTGAAACGGAAGCCGTCATGAAGAGGCAACCGAGTTTATGGTTTATGTGGTGCGACAAATTTCGAGGACGAAATTTATTGAACAGGGGGAGAAATGTAATACCCCGAATTTTGAAACTTGAGGCTAGAGAATAAGCCTGAGATAAGTGGACTGCTAAGCCCCGGTTTAGCAAGATCCTAAATTGTGATTAAGAGATAATGACTCCAAAAGTGGATGTGGTTAGTGATAAATAACCCTTTTGGAGATTCGATGTGATTTGAGTTCCGGATGTTATTCGTATGTGCTGTGAGCAGCGCCGAAACCCTGTATTTAAGTTCAATTACGGATTAACCTCTAAATTGACTTAAAATAGAGGGAGGGCGCATAATGTGGTGATATGGAAAGTTATGAAGTGTTTGGTGGTGATTCAAGAGAGATTACCATAATCAGGGGCAAAACGGTAAATTTACCGACTGACTGGTTAGTTACCGATGAGAACACTCCTTAGTAATCAAGATCAATGGCTAGGATTGAAAGAACAAGAGGTGGAATCCTATGCATGCAAGTTTATATGAAATCATAGTAGGAAGTATAGGATGGTGCCAAATGGCAAAACAAGGACCCTTGGATTAAAGTTAAGCTTTCTAATCATTTTTCTCTTCTCTCCACTTCTAAATGTTCGGCCAACACATGAGAAAAAAAAGGGAAAATCTGATCACTATCTTCATCATCTTCATCTCTCCAAAGCTTCCATTTTCGCCAAGCAAGGAAGGAAAGAGAAAGGAGAAAGCTCATGGTAAGTGCTCTATATGGTCCTCTATTGCTAAAACACCCTTCTATAATGTTGTTCATAGTGATGAGAGCTTCATCTCTATATTTTTAGATTCTTGATTGGAGGTGTTTAATGGCTTGAGGAAATTTGGAAAGATGGAGAATCAAAGAATTGGTTTGGGAAAGAGGAAGAGGTGAGTATTTGAAGACTTTTTATCTAAGTTTTGTGAGTTTTGGTTGAGCTTTGTGAATTTCGAATTTTGCCCTGATTTTCTTGTGATTTTGGATTGGATGAATTGGGTTGTGTTTTATGTTGAAAATGGTGCCATGTTGTGGTATTCGATCATTGGAATTGGTTTGAATTGGATTGGACACAATGGTTGAAAAACTGGAAATTCTGTCCAGTGAGAATTCTGTCTGGGTAGTCTGTTTGTGATGCCGTTTTGAATGGGCAAATGATGTTGGAAAATTATGAAACTTTCCAGTCTTAAATTTCACATCTCAAGCTTCAAAATGGATATGAATTTTGTGTCATTTCGCTTTGTGAGCTGGGAGTTTGAACTGACCAAAGTTTGGCATCCAAACTGGACCCTGTTTTGGCAAGTCTGTTCTGGACAGTCAGATGACGTGGACGTTTTGACTGGGCAAATGATGTTCGAAAATTATGAAACTTTCCAGTCTTAAATTTCATATCTCAAGCTTCAAAATAGACATAAAGTTTGTATCATTTCGCTTTTTGAACTGGGAGTTTGAACTGACCAAAGTTTGGTATCCAAACTGGACTCTGTTTTGGCACAACGTTAGGTTTTTGGTAAATCTGGACTTTTGTGGTGATTTCTAGTAATGGCCAATATTTTTCCTAGAAAGAGGACTTAAATATCTTTCATTTGGCTTTGGAATCACCTTATTTCTCTTTTTCCTGAATTAGTTATGATTTTCGGAATTTCAGTCAAGAAACTGGATTTTCTGGGCCGCAGCCAACCCCCATTTTCTGCATTTTGAGATTTTGAAAGGTGATTTCCAACCTAGTACGTCCCAATCCTTTAAGCTTTCGTTGAGCTTATTTTAGCCACCTAAAGGGTGTGAATGGTAACCAACTTTAAGTGATATAAAAGTAAGAATTTGGAATTGAGATTGATCCTATATCCTTGATTTGGTTTATAGGGTTCAGTATTCGTTTGGTTCGCGAGTAAGCGGAGCTGGAGCATACGTGGAAAGAAAAGTGTAGGGAACTTACCTCTCCTGCATGTATTGATATTTGTGTTTGTGTATTGATGCATGTTATTGCTTTGCTTGATTATGTGAAACATATATGAATGATTGAAGCTCTGTTTCTATTTATGCTATGGCCATGAGTATGTTGTTGAAACATTGAGCATGCGAATATATCATTATGTGAACATGAGTTATTGTGATGCAAGCATGTCATGCATTAAACACTTATCTTGCATGCATATTGGTATCTGTTTCCTACTGGGATTCTCTAGAATCTCACCCTCCCTTACCAACATTTTAGACAGGTCAAGTGGCTCAAGGAAGGAGCAAGTGACTAGGGGCGGCGAGAATCCCTTATGGGCATTTGTATTTGGTAGTTGGTTATCGTTATATGCTAGGATAATTATATATGTTCGGATGATAGTTGGGATGTATATTTGGATATTGTATTTGTATATTGGATGAGTATTGAGTATGCATGTATGGAGTTGAGATTTGTGTAATCCCCGATTGAGAAATTGTAAAGGGCGAATGTGCCCTATGAATTCTATGTAAAGGTATGAACCCCGGGAGTTGCCGGGAAGTTATTGTTGTACACTCTGATGTTTTTATAAATGTGATATTCTGCGTAATGTAATTGTATTCGAAATTGAATATGAGACCAGGTAAATTATATTTCGAAAGTTATCTGTGAAAACCCTGTCGTGAAGATGGGATTTTAAATAAGTTTTGTTTCCTATTGGTCTCTATTTCATTTTAATTGAGTATTTCGGATATAATTACGGAAGAGGGTTACACCTTACATACCACTTATTATCGATATTAATCAAAGTAGCGATTATGCAGTGTAGTGGGCACATAGAAATAGCACAAATATACTGATATTATTGAAACAAAAATATACTTGGCCAAAGATAAATGTTAGGAGGGAGTAATATTTTTTTCCAATTGGATTAATTATCCTCCTCTACATATATTTATTTTGAGTTGAAATTGTTGACTCATTGTCATCTTTTTTTTTTTCTATTGGCTATTGCCAAAATTGCACCAAATACTAATAAATCCCCAATCAATTATTTTTCCCTTCCTTTATCTCTTTTTGAACAAAAATGAGTAAATAATCAGGGAAAAATAATTTCCTCTTGCTTAATATGGCAAATTACCATTTTACCCTTATATTTTGTGATTTTCGCACAAGCAGCCAAAATTTTTATCAAAGTTTGAAACTTTATATCTTTATTTATAGATATTTAATTGTAGTGATTCGAAAGGCTATGTGACCATTATTAACTCTATTTTAAAGGAAAAACATAGCCTTTAGCCAACTAGAAGCTCATAATTCCCAAAATTTCCGTTTTCGACTCTGTCATAGAAGTTTGCCAGCTTCACTGGGATAAATTCAAAAATTCATAACTCTTTGTGTGCAACTCTAAATGACTTATATGACCTATCAAATTAAAGCTTGATAAGTCTACTTTAATTTTGCAAAATATCATAGTCATTGAACATCATTTTCTCATTTAAAATGTCATACAACTAGACTACCATGCTGGAAAGCACACTTGCAGCAAATCGAAACTTTACAATTTGTGTTCCAAACATAATCATGTTGTGTGAGACCAGTAATTTCCTTGTTTTGTCATTCCTTATGTTCTTTACTTCACCATTTTATTCCCTTGAATATAAGGAATTTTGGGTGAATAAAATTTGGAATGTTACATTTCTCCTCATATCAACAAAATTCCGTCCTCAAAAGTTTGGAAATCATATTGATTATCCTCGGGAGAATTCCATATTGATATTCAACTTGTTTTTGCTAACCATACTATGTACACTATTCTATATAGCATAGAGTGCTTGTTAGGTCTTACTGCCCAAGGACACTACCCCATGCAAACATGCACATCAGATCTTATTGCCTATAATCTTTGTTCAGTATAACTTTAATTGCTTAGAAATCTACAAGCCTGAGGACATACTAGTCCCTCAAGTCTTATGATCTTAGGACATACTATCCATTAGTTATACTATGCCTCATTGCTTTATCAGGATGCTGCCTGGCATATTTAGCCTTACGACTTATATCACTCTATTCTCACAACATTGAATATCCTGGTTTTACTGCCATGTACAAATATGCATATTAAGCTTACTACCAATATATCTGCCTATTCAGTGTTTAGGATCAAATCACTATTTTACCTTTACTGGTCATACTATGTGAACTGCACACTGAGTGTGTAATTAATTCTATGAGGTTACATTATTGAGAGTGATTCGCCACCACCATTACACCCTACTACATTAGGGCTCATCCCAATCTCTGTTTACATATGTCACCATGAACTATAGTGGTTGTGTGACTATTGACCACAATGGTCATATCATTGTTCACCATATTACCACAGCATACATGTTTTATGCCCATTCTCTTAACTGTAAATAACCCGTACAGTGCAATTCGCCTAGCAATGTCAAGGTAAGAACCATCTGATCATAGACTAATTTTTAACATCTTTAATATGCTCTTATGACTGCCTTAGTACTAAGGGCAAATCATTGTATGCCATATAGGCTATGTCACTGTATACCGCACGGGTGTAACCATAATTTGGGATAATAAACATTGCAACAATATCAACCTCTCTTGTTGATCTCAAAAAATATTACACAAATTTTATTGTGCTTCTACTGCCCACTCTGATGTTTATTGTAAAACCCCACTTTTATTCACTGATATTCATTGTATATTTGTGACATTAAAAGGAATAAAATGGTGAGTTTTAGAACATTTGGAATGGCAAAAACACCCTCAGTTGAGGTTACACGAAAATTAGGCTAAAATAAGACAAAGTGCAATTTTTATTAAAGCCCAACCTAATTGATGAAAGAACACAAGTCTTGGGCCCAATTAATTATGATTTCATCTTTCTTTCATATTCAAAAAGTTTGCCAAAGAGTACAGCTATAGATCTTATCGACTCTTCTTTGGCTTCTTCAATAGCTTTTACCTTTGCTTCCCATTCTTTTGTGAGAATGTTGAGGCAAGATATAAACCAAATATTTAATCCTCTTCCTTCTCTCTTTTTAGATGTCCAAGACTATAGGAAAAGGAGAAAATGTTAGCTTTTAATTTTTTTATTTTCCAATTAACTATTTTACATATACATTTTTTGTACAAGTCAAGATTTTAAGTAAAATAAAATATGAGATGAGAGAACAAATGTATAATTCAAGAAGCATTTATATCCATTTCCAAAGCCTCCATTTTGGTTAAGATAATAGAGAGAGAGGAAAGAAAGAGAAGAAGCTAACAAAATTAAGCTAACTACACTTAAAAAATTACCTAGGATTTTACGCGAAAATGATGAATCTTGGCCACATATTTTCCTCTCTCTTTTAGCCAACTTTTTAGCCAAGTATTAATGTGTTAAGGGAAGAGAAAAATTGATCATTAAACACACTCTTTCTCCATCTTCAAGTTATCCAAGCAACTGCATGAAAGAGAAAAAGAAGAAACAAAGTGAAGGTGAGTTCTTCCATCTTGGTTTCCACCTCCTGAACCTTATCTATGGCTCAAATACCCTTCATAAACATTGTTCCTCTTGATGAGAGCTTCATTTCTATAGTTTTAGAATTTCAAGAGGAGGTGTTTCAAGCCATATTTCAGAGTAAAAGTTGTAAAACCAAAGAGAGAACCTAAGAAGGAGCAAGAGTTGAGTATTGGCTTCAATTTGAGCTATTGGTTGTGTTGCTTGAATGAGTATTTTGGCATGTGTAACATTGTCCTAATTTTTGCCAAGTAAGGGTTTGGAGGAGTCATGGTGATTTGATTGTGTTTATGGCGTTTTATGATGATTAGAAGGCATACGACACTAGTTTGATGCTTAAATTGGAAGGTTGGTAATTGTTTGAATTTATGTTAAATTTTTTCCAAAACAAGACATGTTGAATAAGTAGGATTTTGGTCATTTTGATGTTACCATTGTGTTCTACATGAAAAATGGCATTGGAATAGCCCTTAGTTATGAATTCTGGATCATTGGAACACAAATTGAAAAATTGGAACTTCTGCTGCCGGCGTAGCGTTCCTTCAAGGCACCTGGTTTCTATTGTGTTTTTTGATAACCAAATGATATCCAATAAATGTGAAATTTTTGAGAATAAGGTACATATATTAAGCTTTAATTTAATAGGTTGATCACAATTTTTGGATAAGTACATTAAAAGATTTGAATTTTCAAATTTGTGACCTATTTCTGGAAGGAAATCTAGAACAGTGCAGGTTTGGTGAATTTCTTGGAACAATGTAGTTAAACTTACTAGACTTTGGTGTTTTCCATGATAATAAATTTAAAGAGATTCACTTAGGCTTTGGAATTAGTCTAATTGGATTTTCTTAGAATAAATTATGAATTTTCAAAGTTAACTGAAAATCTATCAATTTCTGGAAACTGTGAAGCTGCATTGTGTAGATTGTACTGTGCAAAAACTATTATAACTGCACTAGATAACTAGCAGAATTTGATTTAAAGGCTATAACAGTACAAGTAATAATCAGTTACTTGTAACTCGAATTGTTATAGGAACTGGAAAAAGGACTTAAGTAGTACTCATTCTTTCATATACTATATGATTATTGTACATTTGTGTATGTCATCTTCTGTAGCATGAGCATAGTGTCTGGGACACACATCGTAGTTGGGGTTTGGGACACAACGGAGGTGCAGAGTAAGCCATGGTTGCAAACAGTCATTTGGCCTTAGACATTATGCATACAGCATTCTATTAGTTTACATAACATGGTGCATGACCAATTTATTTCACATTTTGTACGTCTAAATTGCATGTTACTACCGAAATTAGCTCGAATCTCACCCTTTTGAAAACTAAAAACATTACAACTAAGGCTAGTGGCTTGAAAAGCAATGCAATGGCTAGTGCTGAATAGAGTCCCAGTGCATACCGAAGCTACTGTAGTTATCTATGCTTGTACATTTGTATATATTTTTCAAATCCTATAGGGAATTCCTATATTACAAACAAGTACTTAATGTTAGTATGTTTTCACTATTTTTGTATGCCTATGCAACTGTGCTCTTATTACTTTTCTAATATTGAAATGTTAAGGGATTTTACATTTTTGGTATCATAGCTTAAAGCAGTTCTGGCATTTTCAGAAGAGTATATTGATATGGTCTTTTTTGCATGGTGAAAAGAAATATGTGTGGGTGATGCCGATAGCATGAGAGATCATCCCTATTGGTGAACCAGTATCCCCCGGAGCAGTGGATCCCGGAGGGATAGTTGTACTTAGAGTACTGGGCACTGACTGGTGTCAAAATGAGGAGGCAAGTTAAGAAGAGAGCTTGAGATAGGTCAGTGTACGGGCTAGAGCCTAGACCAGCACCAGCACCATCCATTAGCTTATTAGTGGGAGATACCGTACAACCACTGTCAGATGGTATGGAGTCGGACCTGAGTATTGCTGACCTTTATGGTGTTGGGACTATACACATACCATATGACCTGCAGGGTGATGAGGAGTTGTGGGAGTATATCCGAGGTAGATATCGATGAGCTATACAAGCACATGCTGCTCCTATTGATCAGTACCTCGCTTACCTGATTGCTATGAATTTTCTGTACTAAAAGCGGCTACTATTAGAGAAAGATCTGCATATGAGTTCTAGATCATCACTACTATAGACTTCTTTCCAAGCATGACCTTTAGGATCTAAAAGAATGACATAGTCAATTGAGGGCCGAACAACCACTTTGGGAAGTTCATAAAGCATATGACCAACTACATATGGAGACATATGTCTCAAGAGTGATATGCGGTCCTGATGTAGTATTTTAGGTGACCAGCCATAGCCAACACCCTTTTTGAGATAAAGGCACCATAGGGAACTGGTGGATGGAAGTAGATAGAGCTGGTGTCTGTATTTTGTATAGGTACATAGAAAGTTAAGCATGCTTAACTCATGCCAATAATGGGATGGGTGACCCCTTAGGAAGCTTCCTGTATAGTTAGGACATAAAATGTAAAAGGAACAAAGACTTATTGTACAGTATTTATAGGACATATGATGCATAGTATAACTTCTTAATTGTTGTAAATACATGTTATGTGATATGTATAACACACTTGTGTACCTAAACTTTTGATAAATGACAAAGAAAGTTTTGACGAGTACCTGGCTTGCTATATTTAGTTGTCCCAAAATTCTGCATACCTTAAATATCAGGATGATGAGGAGTGGAGCTCATACAAGATGATATAAGGGCTAAAGGCAAAGCTGAAAGAGAAACTTGTTTCCAAACGTTTCACTAAGTTCAATAAGGTGGTTGAAGAATGTTCGATCACAGAGCACAATTTGCTGAATCTATACTCCCACAGAAAAGCTAGCAGTAAGAACACAACTGGTAGTAAGAACTCTTCTTAAAAGCACGGTTATCAGGGTGGACCTTCTAGCACAGTTGTAATAAAAATCCATACCAGCCTAATAGCCATAGTAATCAAAGATTCACTAGGAACAGAACCTACAGATATTGTCAAAATCCTTATCATCCTAGTCAGACATGTGAGCAAGCAAGATAGGCATCAGCACCCTGAGTATGTATCATTACTGTATAATTTGATGGTCTCTACACCAACAGGTAACAGATTTGTACAACCGAGGTTTGCTTAAATTGCATCACGAATGTAAAGGGACACAAGTCCCCAATAGATCTGATCTGTTTGCCAATGAATAAACTGGAGGTAATTCTCTAAATTTATTGGATAACTGCACATAATGTATTACTGGACTGTGGAAGCAAAAGGGTCATTTACCCTAATCTACCATCAAAGGCTAATACATAAATCAACCTAAACATTTTCTCATAGCTGAGGTCGAGAGATGCTTACATAAAGGTTTTCAAGGATACATCGTGTTTTTCTCCATGCAACTGAAGGTTGGAACAACATTGGAGGGTATCCTTATAGTAAATGAATTTCTTGATATGTTTTCGGAGGATATCAGCGAATTGCCCTCAAACAAGGAAGTGGAGTTCACAATTGAGACTAGGCCTGGAGCAAGATAGATATCCAAAGCCTCATACAAAGTGGTGTCAAGTGAGATGGTAGAGTTGAAGAAGAAAATTAAGGAGCTACTAGAGAAAGGGTTTATCAGACCCAGCATCTCACCGTGGGGAGCTACTAGAGTGAAGTCTATGACTCAGTATTGATTACAAGGAGTTAAACAAGGTGACTATAAAAAACAAGTACTCACTTCCTAAAATCTACGATTTGCTCGATCAACTATCGGGTTCCTGTTTGTTCTCAAAGATTGATATGAGATCTGGGTATCATAAACTCAGGGTAAAGGAAGATGATGTGTTACAGACTGCTTTCAGAACAAGATATAACCATTATGAGTTTTTAGTAATGCCTTTTTTGTGCTGACCAATTCACCTGTTGTGTTCATGGACAACATAAATTGAATTTTCTATTCGTATTTTGACTAATTCATGGTTGTCTTTATTGACAATATTCTAGTATACTCATGAAACATGGCTGAATATAAACACCATCTGAGAATTGTATTGAATATATTGAAGGACAAGCAACTCTATGCCAAGCTAGTAAGTGTGAGTTTTGGCTTTCATAGGTTAAATTTCTGGGCTATGTAGTCTCACAGCAAGGGGTCTTAGTATATCCAAATAAAATAGAAGTATAAATAAACTAGAAGATGCTAGAAACTATATTTGAGATACGCAGCTTTCTGGGGCTAGGTATTACAGGTGTTTTACAAGGAATTTCTCCAGAATAGTTGTACTGTTAACAAAGTTAACATGAAAAACTTAACATTTTGTATGGGATTCCAGATGTGAAAGGAGCTTCACAGAACTGAAACATAAATTAACAATAGTACCAGTGTTAACAATCCCAGATCCACAGTTAACCTTTGTAGTTTACACAAATGCCAATGGCCATGGATTGGGATGTGTTTTGTGCCACAAGGTTTAGTACTGGCATTTACATCTTGTCAACTGAAGCCTTACGAGAGATATCCCACACACGATCTTGAATTAGTATCGATTGTGTTCACACTAAAAATATGAAGACACTATCTTTTTGGGGTGACCGTAAAGCTGTATTGCGACCACAAGAGTTTGAAGTATCTATATGATCATAAAGTGCTCAAAATAAGATAGCGCCAGTGGATAGAGTTGCTCAAAGATTTTAACCTAGAGATCAAATATCATCCAAGCAAGGCTAATGTGGTGGTAGATGTATTGAGCCATAAAGTAGTGTAGGTGGCAGCCCTCATGATTCATGAGCAAAGGCTGATTAAGAACTTCAGAGATCTTAACTTATCGAATCAGATTATCATCAATAATAGCAACTTAGTCTGGCAGAGAATGACCTGAGAGCAAATATAGAAGAAGCACAGATGCAGGATAGACGTGCCTAGTATATCAGAGATATAATCATAAGGGGAGAGACTCAAGAATATGACTTGTTACCAAGTGGGCTAGTTAGGTACCAAAAGTAGATATACGTTCCACCACGAACGAAGTTGAAGTGGCAAATCCTGGAAGAGGCGCACAAGAGTAAATATACTCTGCACCCAGGGGTAACTAAAATGTATCACAATCTGAAGTCTAAATATTGGTGGCCATGCATGAAAAGAGACATGACAAGATTCGTTACTCATTGCCTTACTTGCCAGAAAGTGAAAGTTGAGAATCAACGACCATCAGGGATTTTGCAAAACCCTACAATTCCTAAGTGGAAATTGTTAGATCTCTCATGTTTTGATGATAACAAAGAATGGTATGAGAAAAATTTGATAAACAAATAAGTTTGAACAAAGTAATAACAGGGCAAATCATCACTTGAGGTAAGCACTGGAGTAATGAAGAAAGGCCAAGAGAAAAAGCTCAGAAACTTCATCTCTAGCAAGTTTTCTAAAGGGTTACTCGAGTAATGAGACAGAAACTTGAAGTAACTAGAGTAAACCTTCAAGTAACCTGCCAATATTACTCGAGTAAGCACTCGAGTAATAAGGTATATGACTTCCAGTTGCTCTCGGCCTGCCAATGTTACTCGAGTAGCTACTCAAGTAAGTACTCGAGTATGCAAGTACAAAAATTCAAAAATCAATCCAACGTTCATTGATTTGTTTCCTATGTGATTAACCCTTCATTGTATTAGTATTCTTAACATACCCGCAGACAAACAATGAAGAGATCTTACCAAATAAGGAAAGTCAAATGCAACATTCAAACGCTACCTACCGCCACCTACTGCAAACAGATATTTTTTCAAATACCAAAAAAGTCAACAGCGGCTGCGCATGCTCTAACGAGCGAGAAGAAAATGTTCTAAACGATCACTACCAACACATCTATATATATGGGAACATCCAAACAGAGAAAAAAATAAGAACACACACAAGAACGCATTATCAAGTTCACTACTCTGTTTTACATATACTTGTAATTCTGTACTTCAGTGATTCTTATTCACTCTGTGAGAGAGATATTTCATACAAACTCAATATTTGTTGTTGAGGTAACTTAAGGTTGTGGAGCCTTGAGTTGGGATTGGATTACAACTTGTAAGGGGGAGCGAGTGTTCAGGCAAAGGAACTTGCGTGTACCGAGGTGCCAAGAACCCACTGAATCTTGGAAGTTATAGTGAAACTCTTAGAGATATTCTGAGGACTGGACGTAGGTCAAAGTGGTTGTGGCTGAACCAGTATAACTCCCAGTGTACACTTTGGTGATATTTCTCCTTACTCTTTACTGCATTATATTCACCGTCAAGTTTTCATATTTGCAACGAAATTTTAGTATCACCCAATTCACCCCCCCCTCTTGGGTGAAATGCTTGCTCTAACATTTGGTATCAGAGCGTAGGTCTTCTTGTTAAGGTATAACAACCTAAGAAGATCCAATGGCAAGCATGGGTGAAGGAATTCTTCCAGACGGAGCATCTATCACTAGACCTCCAGGTTTTAGTGGAGAATACTTTTCCTTCTGGAAAGCAAAATTCAAAGTGTTCATGATGGCTACCGAATATGGGCTATGGGATATGATCGAAAGTGGAAACTATCAACCTATAAAGATTGTAGACTCTCAGAAAATTCCCAAGACGCCAGTGGAATATGATGAGAATGACAAGAAACTTATCACTCTCAATTGCAAAGCAATTCTGATGATATAAAGTGCTTTGAGTCAAAGTGAATACTTCAGAATTTGCACACTTCCAACAGCAAAGCAAATGTGGGAAGCTCTAGAAATAGCTCATGAAGGAACTTCGGGAATAAAGGAAAATCAGATCAACACTTTGGTCACTAAATTCGATCTACTTCGAATGAAATCAGGTGAATCAATATCTGAATTTGAACTTAGATATACTCATCTTGTTAATCAACTTGCAGCACTTGGGAAAGTTTATGATCAACATACCCATGTACGAAAGATTTTGAATATTCTTTCTAAAGAGTGGGAGGCCAAAGTCACTGCGATAAAAGAAGCAAAAGGAGAATCAATGAGATCAGTTGTTTCTCTATTTGGAAGTCTTTCTGAATATGAAAGTAAACTAAAGTTCAAATGGGAACTAGATGACATTGGTGACAAGAAGAGAGGCCTAACACTACAAGCAAAAGAAGAAACTCATGATGAGGATGAGGAGTTTGACGATGATGAAATGGGTTTAATCATATAACAATTTAGAAAGTTCTATAAGAAAGGTCAATGATTCAAACACTTTCAGAAAGGAGGAACTAGCAGTAAAGATCATATCATTTGCTACGAATGTGGAAAACCAGGGCATATCAAATTAGAATGTCCAGAACTGAATCGAAAGAGCAAAGAAAAGAGAAAAAGCAAATTCTTTAACAAAAAGAAGGCCTTTGTATCTGCTATATGGGGTGATAGTTCCTCTGACAAAGAAGTAGCCAATATATGTCTCATTACTCAAGAAGAAACAGAAGAAGAGGTAAATGATTTGATCCTACCTATGATGAATTACTTTCTGAATAAAATGCTTTACATTCTGAATTCATCAAAGTAGTTAAATAATTAATTGTTTTCAAAAAGAAAAATAAAGTTCTTGAAATTGAACTTAAAGAAAGTTCAGAAAAGGATTGTAAGGGGGAGCGAGTGTCCAGGCGAAGGAACTTGCTTGTACCGAGGTGACAAGAACCCACTGAATCTTGGAAGTTATAGTGAAACTCTCAGAGATATTCTGAGGACTGGACGTAGGTCAAAGTGGTTGTGGCCGAACCAGTATAACTCCCAGTGTACACTTCGGTGATATTTCTCCTTACTCTTTACTGCATTATATTCACCGTCAAGTTTTCATATTTGCAACGAAATTTTTGTATCACCCAATTCACCCCCTCTTGGGTGAAACGCTTGCTCTAACAGAAATGAGAGAGCGTCACTATGGATTTCATGACAGAATTACCCATGGCCCAAAATCATGATGCAATTTGGGCAACAGTGGATCAATTCATGAAGATAGCTTATTTTCCCAATCAGTATTCACTATTCTCTCAATAAACTTATAGAAATCTACATTAAAGAGATTATGCATTTACATAGTATGCTAAAGAACATCATACCTAACAGAGATCCTTAATTCACTTCCAAGTTTTAGAAGGCGATGCACGAGGCTTTAGGTACCAGGATTCGATTCAGTGCGGCATATCATCCTCAGATAGACGGGTGAACTAAAAGAACAATCTAGACATTAGAAGATATGCTCAGGGTGTTCGTGATAGATTTCAAAGGCAGTTGGGATCAATTCCTTCCCTTAGCAAAATTTGCATACAACAACAGTTACCATTTGAGCATTCAAATGGCTCCCTATAGGCATTGTGTAGAAGGAAGTGTCAGTCGACCTTATACTGGACAGAGCTGTCTAAGAGGCTGATATATGGGCCAGATATTATTGACCAAACAATAGAGCAGATACACTGATAAATTAAAGACTATTATCTACTCAGAGCAAGGTAGTAGCTACTAGAGAATAGAGTCCCGGTGCATACCAAAGCTACTATAGTTATCTATGCTTGTAGATTTGTATATATTTTTCAAATCGAACGAGGAATTCCTGTATTGTAAACAAGTACTTAATGTCAATATGTTTTGGCTATGTTTGTATGCCTACAGAACTGTGTGCTTATTACTCTGCGAATAGCAAAAGCAGAAGAGTTATACTGACAAAAGGTCAAAACCTTTAGAGTTTGAAGAAGCTGAACCCTAAGTACATTGGTCGTTTTGAAATCTTGTCTAAGATTGGGCTAGTAGCATACCAAATAACTTTAAACCCAAGTTTGAGTCTGCTACATGAAGTCTTCTATGTCACATAGTTGAAGAAATATGAACCTAACCCAGAACATGTGATTGAATTCAAAGACTTAGATGTGCGGGATGATCATATGGATGAGGTAATGCCTGACCAAATTATTGATCGATAGGATAAACAGCTTAAACATAAGAATATCTTATTCAGCAAAGCTGTCTAGATGGGATTATCTCCTAGAGAAGCAACACGGGAAGCAGTGGAAGATATGCAAAAGCGTTACTGGGAGTTTATGACTATGTATATGTAGCAAATTTTGAGGACAAAATTTATTTAAGGGGGGAGAGCTGTAACACCCCACTTTTTATTCACTAATATTCCTTGTGTTTTTAAGACATTAAAAGGAATTAAATGGTGAATTTTGGAACACTTAGAATGACAAAAACACCCTTAGTTGAGGTTACACGAAAATTGGGCTAAAATAATACATAAAGTGCAATTTTTGTTCTTCTAAAAAGCCTATTATTGAAGGCCAACCTAATTGATGTAAGAACACAAGTCTTGAGCCCAATTAATTGTGATTTTTTCCCAAAAAGATGAAAAAGAAGAAGTTCCAGTTTAATTACAAAAAATGTATGGGCAAAATTGTCAATTAGCAAATCAAAAAGTAACAACTAACATTTTCTTCTTTTCCAATTGCCTTGGATGTCCAAAACGATAGAAGGAAGAGGATTAAATATTTGGTTTATATTATGCCAAAATATGGAGAAATTTTGCAAACAAAAAGATGTTGGAAAAGTCAAAGATTGTAGGTAAAATAAAATATGAGATGAGAGAACAAATGGATAATTCAAGAAGCATTTATATCCATTTCCAAAGCCTTCATTTCTGTTAAGATAATAGAGAGAGAGAGAGGAGGGAAAGAGAAAAAGCTAACTAAATTAACCTAACTACACTTAGAAAATTACCATAGGATTTTTACCCGAAAACGATGAATCTTGGCTACATATTTTCCTTTCTCTTTTGGCCAACTTTTCAGTCAAGTATTAATGAGTGAAGGGAAGAGAAAAACTAATAATTAAATACACACTCTCTCCATCTTTAAGTCAGCCAAACAGCTTCATGAAAGAGTAAAAGAAGAAATAAAGTGAAGGTGAATAGAGTCCTAGTGTATACCGAAGTTACTATAGTTATCTATGCTTGTACATTTGTATATATTTTTCAAACCCCACGGGGAATTCCTATATTGTAAACAAGTACTTAATGTCAAAATGTTTGTATGCCTACAGAACTGTGCGATTATTACTATGCGGATATCTAAATGTTAAGGGGTTTGGCATTTATCTCCTCATATAAGCTTTAATAATGTCAGGATGATTTAGTAGGAGTCCTACAGGAAACTCCTATAACACATGACTGCACCTAAAATCTATGTTCCTTTGTTCTAGTTATTGGCCTTTTTCAACTTAATATTGTTTCTACTTGATTATGATATGATAGATCCCAATTTGTGGCAATTCCTGATATGTTGCGTCACAATGTCTTAGCACTACTCTTAGGTGCTTCTTATGTTCTTCTATACTTATAACTTATAGCACATTATCTACCATCCACCAATCCACTCTTACTATAGCCTCAAGTTAATCTAATAACTGGTAGAGCAATTCTGTCTCTCATTTCGTCAAAGAGCTATCACCTTAATCAATCTTATAAGGGAATATTTTATGATCATAATCTTTCCATATGCTGTACTTAGCAGCTAGCAAGCTTTCAAAATCCTTTTCTGCAAGGATTCGTATCCGTAAAAACCTTGTTCCTCAATTCCAGGATCATTACTAGCCTAAATCTCTGATCAGGCACCTCAAGGATATCTTGGGTACTTGAACTAGACCCAAATCCCATTGAGTACATCATCAGGAGTACTCTGTCTCTACCAAACTTCTAGGTTCATCATGAAATCTAGAACATCGATATCACACAGATTGGAAATCATTTTCCTCAATTATAACCAACAGGACGCTAAGAATCAGGATCAATAGCTCCTATTCTAACCTTCACGGTATTCAATTAATACCCTCAAAACATTACAGAAGGTTCAACACTATCCACAAGGTTCACAAGATTCAAACTTCTATCATCGAACAGAACCATAGTACAACCAATTCACATTTTGACCTAAGTACTATTTCAGCTTAGATCTGATTCAGGACTATCCTTAACCTTAAGTATCATCGGATTGGATCCTCTGGGATCAATATATCGTATAATCACCACTCATTATATAGCACCGTATGTCATACCTATATACCTTTAACATCACAATGTTATTAAGGATCTTTGACTAGCATAGAGAACCCTCAAGATAGTCACTATGCTCAAGTTTTCGTAACCTCATCAAATAAACCTTTCGAGTAGTACTCACCACAATAGAAATGTCTTGAATTAAGATCAATACTTACATCACATCATCTTTAAGCTTCTAAGCATCCTTTAAATCGTCTAACTGAGATAATCATTAGTCATGGAGAAACCTTATGATAATTACTATTCCTTAAGTCTCCATAACCTTGCCAACTTAACTTCTTAGGGGGTCACCCATCCTAACATTTTCTTAGGTTGAGCATGCTTAACTTTTGTGTGCCCATGTCAAAAGGCAGATACCAACTCTATTTGCTTCTAACCATCGATACCCTGAGACTACCCTTGTCTCAAAAGTCATGCCCATTGTCTTCGGGCATCAAAATACTATATGTGGAATGCATATTAGTGCCGATACATGTACTTAGTCATGTACTTTGTGATATACTTCCTGAAGTCCACCAAGATGTCATTCGGACTCGCTCCCTCGATGTCCTTGACATCCTTATATCATGTAACCCCCTGACTTTAAACACGTAATTATAATTCGATAACACATATTTAAATCGGATTAGAGACCATTGGATGCTTTAAACTCGTTTTAAACCTTCTGTCTCACAGTAAAATTTTCACAAAACTTTCAACATCATGACTATACTTAGTCCGGAAAGCAGTTTTCGGAACATCTTCCGCTTTCACACGCAGCTGATGATACCCCGACCTCAGATCAATTTTCGAAAACACACTGGAACCAGATAATTGATCTAACAAGTCATCAATCCTTGGGAGAGGGTACTTATTCTTGATGGTAACCTTATTCAACTCTCTATAGTCGATGCACAAACGAAGACTCCCGTCTTTCTTTTTCACAAACAACACTGGAGCACCCCAAGGCGACACACTGGGTCTAATAAACCCTTTCTCAAGCAAATCTTCAATCTGCTTCTTCAATTCCGCCATTTCATTTGGAGCCATACGATATGGGGCTTTGGATATCGAACCCGCTCCAGGCATAATGTCAATCGGAAACTAAACTTCCCTTTCTGGAGGTAATCCACTTAAGTCATCCGGAAAAACCTCAGGGAATTCCTTCACTATGCGTATACTACTCAAAGTTTCACTGGTTTCTCCTTGTACAGAAAAGAAAACCATATACCCCTGACAACCCTTCTGCAAATATCTCTCAGCCTTAGCTGTCGAAAGGAAATTCAAATCAACATTTCCATCCTCAATATTCTGAGAAACAGGATATACTACCCTCTTGTTTCCACAATCTAATAACACATTATTAGCTCTCAACCAATCAAAACCCAAAATGACTTCCAATTGGCAGAGCGGTAAACAAATCAGATCTATCACCGACTCACGACCCTCTACGGTTATAACACAATTCAAGCAGGCACCAGTAGTTACAGCCTTTACACCCATCGGTGTTGACACAATAAGCTCAAATGGTAACTTATACACATTCATACCCAGAAGCTTCACACAATCATATGAAATAAAAGAGTGACTTGCACCTGGGTCAAACAATGCTTGCAATACAAATCCATTGAGAAGAACTGTACCTTGTATCAGCTCTGGGGATTTTCGGGCTTCCTCATTAGTCATAGCAAATACTCTGCCCTAAGCCCTCGGTCTCTGCTCCGCTTGCGGTCATTGGCAATCTCTAGAAAGATGTCCGGGTTGCTTACAATTAAAGCAAATCATCTCACCCCGACAATTCTTGCCATAATGCGACTGATTACAGCGATGGCATTTCCACTCAGTCCCTGATTTCTGGGGTTCACGATCTCTGGGCTGGTAGGGCTTCTTACCACTGCCCCTAAACGAAGATGACCCCGAACTCTTCCGCTTCTGAGGAGCACTGCCCTTACTGGGCTCACTGTGGCCACCAACAGTCTTAGCCGGATACAACTCTTTCAAATTACTTTATGTGATCTGACACTCTTCAATAGCCTTGTTGAACTTAGAAAACTGATGAGTGGCTATTCTCTTCCTCATATCCCGTCTCAAACCCCATATAAGCAAGTTTGAGCTCAACTCCTCATCATCCCTCTTCTGAAGATAAGAGGAGTATCAGGATAACCAGGTGAATCGAGACAAATACTCATCAAATGACTCCGTGTCCCCTTGCTTGATGTTTAGGAACTCGGTTTCCTTCTCAAGCCTCACTGACTTGGGAAAATATTTCTCATCAAAGTGTTGTTGGAACACCTCCCAGGACAATGGTGCGTTTTTGCTTTTCAATGACAAAGCAATGTTCCGCCACCAGCGGTCTGCATCTCCCTCAAGCTTGTACACCGCCAACTTGGCTTTCACTTCCGAGGGACATTCTAAGACTTCAAATATCTTCTCAAGACGGTTTAACCAATCTTCCGCCGCCTGAGGATCAAATCTCCCTTTAAACGCCGGAGGTAGGTGTTTACAAAACCTAGAGACCTAAAACTGAAGATCCCTTTCCTCGGTGACCGACTTCCCATGTGGCCTTTGATTTTCTTCAGTATGAGGAGGCGATTCAAGTGGTCGTGCCGACCCTTCAGCAGTATCTTCTAATCTAGTCTCCTCTCGGGTTTCCCCTCGAGTTCCTTCTTGAGTAGACTGACCTCTACCCTCATTGTTCTTTGCTTTCTCAACTCTAAGCTCTTCTCTAAGCTCCGCAATCATATCCCTCTGATCCTTTATCAAGCCCATCAACTCTTGCATAGGATCCGGTGGATTGTTATTGACCACTTCCACATCAGGATTTTCTTGTTATGCTCTGGGGCGACCTTTTGTTGTTCTTTTCATTCTACAAAGAACTCACCCCCATTAATCCAACAATTATGATATTCACATAGTTTCCATCAAGTACATATATCCACATAACCAAACAGATATATGCATGCGACGAGTATTCACTGATAGTTTTTTCTATACCTTAAGATCACACTAAGGGAGCTATCCTAGCAAACACTACCCTTGCCAGGAACTGCAGCTCTGATACCAAAAATGTAACCCCCTCACCGTAATTACATCCGGATTACGAAATTTAAGTGAAATAGAGACCAATAAAACAAAACAACAATTTATAATCCCACATCCAAGAGATGGGGTATTTCAAAAATCAATTCCAAAACATACTCATTGATGGTCTCACATTCACCGGCGGATATAACTACTTGAGAAATCAAATCACATAAGCAATATTAGAGTGCGGAAACTAAAATCCCGGCAAAACCCCGGGTTACTTCATAAATATAATGGGTTTACAACTTCCCAAAATGGGGATTACATATCCAAAAATATTCATTTACATTCTCATGTACACTTGGTAATCCCAAAACCAAAATAAGGATAACCAACTACCCTAAGTCTCAGAGTAATCCTAACTACTCCTGGTTGTCCGCTTTCCCTTCGAGCCACTCGCCCTGTCTGAAAAGGTTAGTCATATGGAAAGGGTGAGATTCTAAAGAATCCCAGTAGTAAGAACTTTTTCATACCACATGCAATCACATAATATGTAAACAAATCATCTCATATCAGCAACACAAATCACACTCCACCCTCATCCCCTTTTACCGCCGGGGAGGCACACTGTCCTAACCCGAACCGTTGTTAGCGACTCAGGGACTATTGGCTTGGTAGTGCATACGAATAGCCTTACGGCTCACATATAGCCTTTCGGCTTTCACAAATGGCCCGTCGGCCTTCACAAATAGCCTTTCGGCCCACAATTAGCCTTTCGGCCCACATAATCACATATACACACCCTAACCTCATCCCCTTTTACCGCTGGGAGGCACACAGCCCTTGCCCGAACCGTTGTTAGCAACTCAGGGACTATTGGTATAGCGGTGCTTCCACAATTTTCACAAAACTTGCAGCATACGAAAACCCATTTCATCTCAATGACATTGAACACATACAATGTATCACATAAGATATAAAGAAAGAGTCACTACCTGTATCTTTCCTGACTGGCTCCGGCACCGTGGCCTCACGAGGGTGACAAATGTCAAATCCTATATCAATTAGGGACAACCAATCAATCTCTTTTCCATATGTATATTTCAATAATACTCTAAGTTGGTTATCATTTAGGACTCTTTAGGTGACTATTAGAGGCCTAAACATATGCCTAAAGGGTTGGAAGACACTACCCAAAAGACCCCTTTTTCGAAGGCAACACACTGATTTTTGGTAGTTTCACTTGAGCATAGATGCTCTCACTCGAGCACAAGTAAGGACATCACTCGAGCACAAGAGAGAGTGAGAGACAGCGAGTGAGCACCCGAGAGCACACAAAGCTTTCTAGGATCAAGATCACTCGAGCACAACCATATGCACTCGAGCACCCACCCCATACCCGTGAGTGAGAAGGACACTCGTGCACCTTACCCGCGAGTGACAACCCGAGAGCACCACCCATACCAGAAAACACCAGATGGTCAAATCCTCACCCAAAGGTTCCCAAACTCTTCCCAATGCTCATACACTCTAAGCACTAACTAGGGAACACCTTGGCAACTTTAAAAACACTCCAAAAACCAATTTGACCACAATCAAACACAAAGGTCTCAATGATACACAATATCCAAATTTCATTCAACTCAATTCCAATATTCCAGATTATATCCAACCATCAAATAACTCATCATAAAACCATTTCCACTATCAAACACCATAAAATCCACATTTTCGACATTTGGCATAATTAGGGCAAATTTTCCAGATTTTACCAAACTTAGCCAAAAATCACAAACAATATACCAAAATACTCTAAATGCCTACCTCTTCTCTTTGCTCCACCCAGAATCTTGATTATTAAACTTCCAATTTCGACCAAATTACCAATCAACACTTCTCAAGATTCTACAACCATCACAATGAAGCTCTCAATGAGATACACAACATTAGAGAAGAGGTTTTGAGCAAAGGAGGTTCATTTCTTACCAAAGATCAAGCTTTTCTTCTTCCTTTCCCTTGCTTGTGCGCCAGAAATGGAGGAAGAAGAGAGAGAAAATGGTGAGTATAAAGGAGATGATGATGAGATGTCACTTCCTCCCCTAATCACACACACACAACCGAAAATGAGGGAGAAAGGAGAGAGAAAAATGCCAATTTGTCCTCTAGTGCCACATCCCATGGCCACTATCTTGCCACATGTCACAATCTCACACATTCCTTCAATGAGCTCACAAAATCACAACACGTAGGATTCTGACCCATGGTCAAGGAATCACAACCCTTGATCTTAAATACCACATGTATGTACTCCAAATTCATATCACATAAATTTCCCAAAAGTGTTTAATCACACTAATTACAATGATTTTCTTAATCATTAGCCCTAATCACAAATCGGGATATTACACTGTAAACAATAGCTATCACCAGCTGTAACCCCAGCAGCATCAGAAATCATCATAAAACAGTGATACAACACACATACAGTGCATTACACAAAGTATAAGAGAGAGAGTCACTACCTTGTCCTTTCCTGACGTCCTTCGGCGCAGTTGGCTCCCGAGGGCGGTAAATATCAAATCCTACAATTCCAAATGCACCATTTAGACACTTCCATAGTGTTACTTGGGGTTATATGAGTCTATAATGAAAATTTACAAAACTACCCCCGGGGACCTAGCCCGGGCCCGCCGTACCCGGTCCGGTTGCACTTTTCCCGAAATTCTAATCTGGGCTATCCTAACATATTTCCGCCCAAGGAATCCATTTCCATACTCGGAATTATCAAATTCAATGTTAAATTACTAATTTACCCTTGGCAGCCCCACTTTAAGGGTTTTAGGGGTGTTTTCGTAATTATGTTTTTTCGGCCTTTTCCGAAAAAGTGACCAACTGTAACCCCACCTAATTTTCAGTCCTGAACTCAATGGACCCATCAAATCATTGAAAATCCAACTCTAAGACTCATTTCTAGAGCTGGTCGAAATTTATGAGCTTTCCGGAGAAAATCAGGGTTTTACGATTTCGACTCTGTAAACGCGTTTCTTTCTATTCCTAACCACTTTTTAACCATTACATTAAGTTAAAACTAACATTAAGACCCAATTTGGGAAGCATAACCCCTAGGCCATATCATTTCCAAACTTTAAAACCAATGGCAATCCGGTGAAATTTCACGGATTAAATTGCCCACAGCAGCCAGAATAAGCAATATACGAAAGTTTGGAAGTTACCTCAAGCTCCCACTAGCTTTTCCCAAATTTGGCTGAACCCTAGCCTCTTTGAACCAGAAATTATTTGCTTCAAAATCTTAAAGAATAAAGAGGAGTAGCTTAGAGTCGGAGTTATACACGTTAGGAGCTAAATCGCCGGAGAAATCGGCTTACCTTGTGAGATTTCTTCCCTTTCTCTCTCTAAACTCTCTCACCTTCTCTCTCTTTTTTTAGGTCTGGAACAGCACGAAAATGTCTGGAAAAGGAAGGCTGATGTTATTTAATATCATATATTATATGATATTTAATTAATGATTAATTTCCAACAATTTCGGATTTTTCAGAAATTCTGGCAGATTTCTGCCCAAACATTGAAAAATCATAACTAATTCTAGAAATATTGAATTGGAGTGATTCCAAAGCCTATGGAACCCTTATTGAGTCTAGTTTTAAGGAAAAAGATATAATTTTTCTGCATGGAATCACAAAATTCCCAGAATTTCAATCTTTGCATGTTGTTCCAGAAAATACTTAATTTCGCTGGGCAAACTTCAAAAATCCATAAATCTTAGCTCAAAAATTAAAATGATAAAAATTATATGTCCATTTTGAAGCTTGACATGTGAAATTTAAGACTGGAAAATATCAGAATTGTTAGACACCATTTACCTATTTAAAACATCCATACAAATCGGCTGCCCTGTACAGAGTTTCAACTTTTGCACAATTGTTCCCAATGGTTCCAATTTCACAATAAACACTCTCCCCACATGAATTTTCACAAGGAAGCCATTGGAATCATTAAAATATCCAAATTCCCATCACATATTCTCTAAAAGTGTTATTTCAACAATAATTACATCCACTTTTAAAGTCATTAGCCCTTAATCACTTTTTGGGATATTACATTTCTCCCCCCGTAAAATAAATTTCGTCCTCGAAATTTTTCACACAACTTGAGCCATAAACTCTGGATAACGTCTTCACATATCTGCTTCTGCTTCCCAAGTTGCTTCCCTCTGAGTCATTCCCTTCGAGATCACCTTCACAAATGGAATGCTTCAGTGTCTGAGCCGTCGTTCTTCTCTATCAATGATCTATTTTGGCTCTATCGCATATGTAAAGTTGTCTTGTAACTCAACTTCTTCATATTCAACAATATGAGATGGATCCGGTTGATACTTCTTCAGTTGGGAAACATGAAACACATCATGGAGTCTGCTCAAATTCAGGGGTAGGGCTATTCGGTAGGCAACAGGCCTAATCCTCTCAAGGATTTCAAAAGGACCTATATATCTCGGGCTCAGCTTCTTCCTCTTGATGGCTCGCCCAATGCCCGTAATTGGTGATACTCTCAGGAATATGTGATCACCAACCTCAAATTCTAGAGGCCTTCTCCTCTTGTCAGCGTAACTTTTCTGTCGACTCTGCACTGCAAGGAGCCTCTTATGAATGATCTGAATCTGTGCTGAGGTTTGATCAACCAAATCTGGCCTATAAAGCTTCCTTTCGGATAATTCATTCCAGCATAAAGGTGATTGACACCTTCTTCTATACAACGCTTCATACGGAGCCATTTGGATGCTCGCATGATAGCTATTGTTGTAAGCGAACTCAGCCAGTGGAAGGAAACGATCCCAACTTCCTTTAAAGTTGAGAACACAAGCTCGCAACATATCTTCCAGCGTCTGAATTGTTCTCTCAGATTGTCCATCCGTTTGAGGATGATAAGCCGTACTGAATCTCAGTTGAGTACCTAAGGCTTCATGCAGTGCTTTCCAAAACTTTGAAGTAAATCGTGGATCTCGATCGGAAATGATGTTTTTCGGAACACCATAAAGTTTGACAATCTCTCGGATATAAATCTCCGCTAGTTTATCAGGAGAATAACCAGCATTGATTGGTATGAAGTGGGCTGACTTCGTTAACCGATCCACAATTACCCAGATCGCATCATAATTTCTGATCCTGGGTAATCCCACAACTAAATCCATGGTCACGCTTTCCCATTTCCATTCCGGAATCTCAGGACTCTGAAGTAAACCAGGCGGTCTCTGGTGCTCGATCTTCACTTTCTGACAAGTGAGACACCTTGCAACATATTTGGTCACGTCACTCTTCAAACCCGGCCACCAATACACCGATTTCAGATTCTGATACATCTTGGTCATACCAGGATGAAGAGTATATCGGCTCTTGTGTGCCTCATCCAGAATCTTCTGCCTCAACTCTGCCTTAAGTGGAACGCAGACTCTTTTCTGGTAACGAACCAATCCACGAGGCGATATGTCGTAGCCTGAAACTTCTCCCTGTTCGATTCGAGTCAGATTGCGCTGTATCCAGTCATCTTGACTCTGAGCTTCTTCCATTTCCGCCCTTAGATCACTCTCCTCTTGAGAAACAGTGTAATTGGCACAGATGATCTAGTTTGTCAAATTTAAATCACGGAAATCTTCAATCAATTTCCTTTCTTGTATCATCATAGCTGCAACGAGTACAGTCTTTCGGCTAAGAGCATCAGCGACTGCATTTGCCTTACCCGGATGATATTTTATTTCCAGGTCGTAGTCCTTAAGCAATTCCATCCAGCAGCGCTGTCTCATATTCAGTTCTTTTTTATCATACAGATATTTGAGACTCTTGTGGTCGCAGTACAATTCCACAGTCACACTATACAGGTAATGACGCCAAATCTTCAAAGCAAATACAATGGCCGCAAGCTCCAGATCATGAGTGGGATAGTTCAATTCATGAGGTCTGAGCTGTCGAGAGGCGTAGGCCACCACACGTCCTTGCTGCATAAGGACACACCCTAATCCCTGCCCACTGGCATCAGAATACAAAACGTATGTCAAACTGGGATCGGGTAAAATCAACACAGGTGCCATCGTCAACCTCTCCTTCAGCTCCACAAAACAGTTTTCATATTTCTCATCCCACACAAACGGCTGATCCTTTCTTGTGAGCTTGGTCATCGGCAACGCAATACGGGAGAAATTTTGGATAAATCTCCGATAATAACCAGCAAGACCCAGAAAACTGCGTATTTCCGCCATAGATTCTGGCCTCTTCCAGTCCAGTACTGCTTCTACTTTACTGGGATCCACAGAGACCCCTTCTTGTGAGATAACATGGCCTAAGAATTTCACTTCTGATAGCCAGAACTCGCACTTGCTCAATTTAGCATATAGTTGTTTCTCACGCAATGTATTCAATACAACTCTCAAATGATGCTCATACTCCTCCATACTCTTGGAATATATCATAATGTCATCGATAAACATAACAACAAACTGATCCAAATATTATCGAAAGATACGGTTCATGTAATCCATGAAAACCGCAGGCGCATTGGTTAGCCCAAATGGCATCACCAAGAACTCATAGTGACAGTACCTGGTCCGAAAAGCAGTCTTCGGAACATCTTCTGCTTTCACTCGTAGCTGATGATACCCTGACCTTAGATCAATCTTCAAAAATACACACGAACCGGATAGTTGATCTAAAAGGTCATCGATTCGGGGAAGAGGGTACTTGTTCTTAATAGTAACTTTATTTAGTTCTCTGTAGTCGATACACAATCAAAGACTCCCGTCTTTCTTCTTTACAAACAACACTGGAGCTCCCCAAGGCGACACACTGGGTCAAATGAACCCTTTTTCAAGCAAGTTTTCTATTTGTTTCTTTAACTCCGCCATTTCATTTGGGGCCATCCGCTATAGGGCCTTAGATATAGAGCCAGCTCCAGGCACAATATCAATTGGAAATTGAACTTCCCTTTCTGGAGGTAATCCGCTCAAATCATCCGGAAACACCTCAAGAAATTCATTTACCACGGGTATATTATTCAAGGTTTTGCCAGTTTCCCCTTGCACAGAGAAAAACACCACATAACCCTGGCAACCCTTTTCAAGATACTTTTCAGCTTTGGCTGCAGCAAGGAAATTCATACTAGAATCCACAACTTCAGCTATCTGAGAAACAGGATATACATCCTCTTGTTCCCACAATCAAGTAATACATTATTTGCCGTTAACCAATCAAAACCCAAAATAACTTCCAATTGGCAAAGCGGAAAACATATAAGATCTACAACAGATTGGTGCCCTTCCACAGTTATGACACAACTCAAACAAGCTTCTGTGGTTAAGGCCTTAACACCCATTGGAGTTGACACTACTAATTCAAATGGTAACTTATGTACATGCATTCTCAAGCGCTTCACGCAATCATAGGCGATGAAGGAGTGACTTGCACCCGAAACATACAAAACTTGCAACAGATGGCCATTAAGAAGAATATTACCTTGTATCAGCTCAGGAGATTTACGGGTCTCTTCGTGGGTCATAGCAAATACTCGGCCCTGTGTCTTCGGTCTCTGGTCTGGTCGTGGCTCTTTGCAGTCAGCAGCAGTATGGCCCACACGCTTACAATTGTAACATATTATTTTGCCATCACATGTTTTACCCTGGTGTGGTTGATTACAGTGACGACAAATCCACGGTGCAGAATATGTTCTTTGCTGGTCACGGCTCCCAGACTGGTAGGGCTTCTTACCACTTCCAGATTAAGATCCCTGCCCCTTTCGCTTCTGTGAGGTAGCACCCTTACTAGGTTCATTGCGGTGGCTAATAGCTCTGGCAAGATACAATTCTCTCAAGTTGTTCTCTGTAATCCTACACTGCTCAACTGCCTTGTTGAACTTGGTAAATTGGTGAGTAGCTAGGCGTTTCCTCAAATCTCGCCTCAGACCGCGAATGAGCATATCAGAACTCCATTCTTCGTTATCCTTGTACCGGAGGTAAGAGGAGTACCGAGCCAACCGAACAAAATGGGACAAGTAATCATCGAAGTTCTCTGTGTCCCCTTGTCTAATGTTGAGAAATTCTGTCTCCTTCTCGAGTCTCACCGATTTGGGAAAATACTTCTCGTTGAACTCTTGTTGAAACAGTTTCCAAGTCAATGGCATTTCCTTGATTTTCAATGTTAGGGCAATATTCCGCCACCAACGGTCTGCATCCCCTTCGAGCTTATAAACGGCCAGTCGTGGCTTCACCTCATCTGGGCAACCAAGAACCTCAAATATTTTCTCCAGCCTGTTCATCCAATCTTCGGCTGCTTGAGGGTCAAACCTTCCTCTGAACGCTGGAGGCAGATGCTTGCAGAATCTGGTGACCCAAAACTGAAGGTCTCTGTCCTCTCTAAGCGGCATCCCATATGATTCTTGATTTGGAATAGCATGAGGTGGGGATTCTAGTGGTCTTGCTGATCCTTCTGCAGTGTCCTCATGTCGAGTTTCTTCTTGAGTTTCCTCCGGAGTGGACTGAACTGGACCTTCCTTGTTCTTCGCCTTCTCTGCTCTGAGCTCTTCTCTCAGCTCAGTTATCATATCTCTTTAATCCCGGATTAGACCCATCAGCTCTTGCATAGGATCTGGTGGATTATCATTGACGACCTCCACCTCTGGGTCTACACGCGGAATATCGGGGCGTCCTCTAGTTTTCTTCATTCTACAAACAACTTGCCCCATTAATTTAGCAGAGATAGTATGCACATATAGTCACAAAACTCATAATATATCCATGTCAATAAAACATACATGTGCATAGACAACAATCATTCACAGATATCCCTACTACTATCTAAGGGATCTATCCTAGCTACCTCTACCCTTGCCAGGAACTACAGCTCTGATACCAAAATGTAATCCCCTGACTTTAAACACGTAATTATAATTCGATAACACATATTTAAATCGGATTAAAGACCATTGGATGCTTTAAACTCGTTTTAAACTTTCTGTCTCACAGTAAAATTTTCACAAAACTTTCAAAACTCTTTTTCCTATCCTGGTCTCAATTTCAATATTCTAATATAATTACATGTGTAGTTAATATACATTCAATCATATCAGAGTGTATAACCGCATCCCCGGCAACTCTCGGTTTCTATACATAAAAACCTAAAGGTTTATAAGTATACACTAGGGGATTACACAACCAAAATCGTATGTAGTGTTCCTGATTCAAAATATACAGTAATCCTGAGTTCAAAATACATAACCAACATTTCCAATTCAACTATATACCCCCAAGGGTCCTAATTGCTCCGGGTTGGCCGCTTCTCCTTTGAGCCACACACCCTGTCTGAAATATTAGTCATAGGAAATAATGAGATTCGAGAGAATCTCAGTAGTAACAAACCACTCACACAATGCATAAACACAAAGCATGTACATAAATCACAAACAGCAAAAGCAGCAGCAATTCATAGATACATGGTTTTCACCACAAACAACAGCACTCACGGCTGTATACACAATACAACAGCTCTTGCTGTAATCAACATCACGACAGCTTACGCTGTAATCACAATAACGACAGCTTACGCTGTAAACGACAGCTTGCGCTGTAAACGATAGCTATCACTAGCTGTAACTGCAGCAGCATCAAAAATCATCATAAAACAGTGATACAACACACATACAGTGCATTACACAAAGTATAAGAGAGAGAGTCACTACCTTGTCCTTTCCTTACGTCTTTCGGCGCAGTTGGCTCCCGAGGGCGGCAAATATCGAATCCTAGAATTCCAAATGCACCATTTAGATACTTCCATAGTGTTACTTGGAGTTATATGAATCTATAATGAAAATTTACAAAACTACCCCCGGGGACCCAGCCCGGGCCCGCCGTACTCGATCTGGTTGCACTTTTCCCGAAATTCTAATCTGGGCTATCCTAATATATTTCCGCCCAAGGAATTCATTTCTATACTCGGAATTATCAAATTCAATGTTAAATTACTAATTTACCCTTGGCAGCCCCACTTTAAGGGTTTTAGGGGCGTTTTCATAATTTTGCTTTTTCGGCCTTTTCCGAAAAAGTGACCAATTGTAACCCTAGCTAATTTTTGCTCCTGAACTCAATGGACCCATCAAATCATTGAAAATCCAACTCTAAGACTCATTTCTAGAGCTGGTCGAAATTTATGAGCTTTCCGGAGAAAATCAGGGTTTTACGATTTCGACTCTGTAAACGCGTTTCTTTCTATTCCAAACCACTTTTTAACCATTACATTATGTTAAAACTAACATTAAGACCCAATTTGGGAAGCATAACCCCTAGGCCATATCATTTCCAAACTTTAAAACCAATGGCAATCCGGTGAAATTTCACGGATTAAATTGCCCACAGCAGCCAGAATAAGCAATATACGAAAGTTTGGAAGTTACCTCAAGCTCCCACTAGCTTTTCCCAAATTTGGCTGAACCCTAGCCTCTTTGAACCAGAAATTATTTGCTTCAAAACCTTAAAGAATAAAGAGGAGTAGCTTAGAGTCAGAGTTATACGCGTTAGGAGCTAAATCGCCGGAGAAATCGGCTTACCTTGTGAGATTTCTTCCCTTTCTCTCTCTAAACTCTCTCACCTTCTCTCTCTTGTTTCATGTCTGGAACAGCACGAAAATGTCTGGAGAAGGAAGGCTGATGTTATTTAATATCATATATTATATGATATTTAATTAATGATTAATTTCCAACAATTTCGGATTTTTCAGAAATTCTGGCAGATTTCTGCCCAAACATTGAAAAATCATAACTAATTCTAGAAATATTGAATTGAAGTGATTCCAAAGCCTATGGAACCCTTATTGAGTCTAGTTTTAAGGAAAAAGATATAATTTTTCTGCATTGAATCACAAAATTCCCAGAATTTCAATCTTTACATGTTGTTCCAGAAAATACTTAATTTCGCTGGGCAAACTTCAAAAATCCATAACTCTTAGCTCAAAAATCAAAATGATAAAAATTATATGTCCATTTTGAAGCTTGACATGTGAAATATAAGACTGGAAAATTTCAGAATTGTTAGACACCATTTGCCTATTTAAAACGTCCATACAAATCGGCTGCGCTGTACAGAGTTTCAACTTTTGCACAATTGTTCCCAATGGTTCCAATTTCACAATAAACACTCTCCCCACATGAATTTTCACAAGGAAGCCATTGGAATCATTAAAATATCCAAATTCCCATCACATATTCTCTAAAAGTGTTATTTCAACAATAATTACATCCACTTTTAAAGTCATTAGCCCTTAATCACTTTTTGAGATATTACATATCGCCCTTAAACCGGTATTATGATACTAGCCGCCCTTCAGGTATTTCACTATTTCTCTAGGCTTATCTGTTCCTTTCAGGGGCTTAAATGTAATATCCCAAAAAGTGATTAAGGGCTAATGACTTTAAAAGTGGATATAATTATTGTTGAATAAATACTTTTGGAGAATGTGTGATGGGAATTTGGATATTTTAATGATTCCAATGGCTTCCTTGTGAAAATTCATGTGGGGAGAGTGTTTATTGTGAAATTGGAACCATTGGGAACAATCGTGCTACAGTTGAAAACTCTGTCCATTGAAACTCTGTACAGGGCAGCCAATTTGTATGGACGTTTTAAATAGACAAATGGTGTCTAAAAATTCTGAAATTTTCCAGTATTAAATTTCACATGTCAAGCTTCAAAATGAACATATAATTTGTATCATTTTGATTTGTGACCTAAGAGTTTTGGATTTTTGAAGTTTGCCCAGCGAAATTAATTATTTTCTGGAACAGTATGCAAAGATTGAAATTCTGGGAATTTTGTGGTGATTTTCAGTAATAGCCAATATTTTTCCTATGAATAGGACTTAAATATCTTTCATTTGGCTTTGGAATCACATCATTTCGATTTTTCTAGAATTAGTTATGATTTTTCAAAGTTTGGGCAGAAAATCTGCCAGAAAATCCGAGAATGGGAATTATGACATCATCTCATTAAAAGATGATGTCAGCATGGATTATTAATCAAATTGCTCATCTTCTTCAGCCATTTCACGCCATTTCCAGCTGAAGATAGTGAGAGAAAGTTGAGAGTTCTTAGAGAGAGAAAGAGGAGAAATCTCGCAAGGTAAGCCGATTTCTCCGACGATCTAGCTCCTAACGCGTATAACCTTGTTCCTAAGCTTCTCTTCTATGTTATTTAAGGTGTTTGAGAAGACAATTTGGTGTTCAAGGGGCTAGGGTTTTCAGCCACTCTTGAGAAAAGCTAGAAGGAGCTTGAGGTAACTTCCAAACTTTCGTATATTGCTTATTCTGGCTGCTGTGGGCAATTTAATCGGTGAAATTTCGCCGGATTGCCATTGGTTTTAAAGTTTGGAAATGATGTGGCCTAGGGGTTATGCTGCCCAAATTGGGTCTTAATGTTAGTTGTAACCTAATGTAATGGTTAATAAAGTGGTTAGGAGTAGAAAGGAACGCGTTTACGGAGCCGAAATCGTAAAACCCCAATTATTCCCGGAGAACATGTATATTTCGGCCAAGGCTGTAAATGGGTCTTAGAGTTGGATTTTCAATGATTTGATGATTCCATTGGATTCAGTGGGCGAAAATAGGTGGGGTTACAGTTGGGCACTTTTTCAAAAAAGGCCGAGAAAGCATAATTACGGAAACACCCCTAAAACCCTAAAAGTAGAGCTGCCAAGGGTAATTTCGTAATTTGACATTGAATTTGATAATTCTGAGTACGGAAATGGATTCCTTGGGCGGAAATATGTTAGGATAGCCCAGATTAGAATTTCGAGAAAAGTGCAACCGGTCCGGGTATGGCGGGCCCAGGCCGGGTCCCCGGGGGTATTTTTGTAAATTTTCATTATAGACTCATATAACCCTAAGTAACACTATGGAAGTGTCTAAATAGTGCATTTGGAATTGTAGGATTCGATATTTGCCGCCCTCGTGAGCCAACTGCGCTGAAGGACGTCAGGAAAGGATTAGGTAGTGACTTTCTCTCTCTTATACTATGTATAATGCTCTGTATGTGTGTGTTATCATTGTTATGTGATGATTCTTTGATGCTGCTGCGATTACAGCTGGTGATAGCTGTCGTTTACAGCGCAAGCTGTCGTTTACAGCGTAAGCTGTCGTTATTGTGATTACAGCGTAAGCTGTCGTGATTATTATTACAGCGAGAGCTGTCGTATTGTGCATACAGCCGTGAGTGCTGTCGTTTGTGGTGAAAACCATATATCTTTGAGATTGATGTTGCTGTTGTTGCTGGTTGTGATTTATATACATGCTTGGTATTTATACATTGTATGAGTGGTTTGTTACTACTGAGATTCTCTCGAATCTCATTCCTTCCTATGACTAACCTTTCAGACAGGGCATGTGGCTCAAAGGAGAAGAGGCCGACCCGAAGCACTTAGGACCCTTAGGGGTATAGTTGATTTTGGAATGTTGGTTATATCTTTTGAATTCGGGATTACTGTATAATCTGAAATATGAATAGTATATTCAATTTTGGATGTAATCCCCTAGTGGATACTTAAACCTCAGGTTATATATGTATAGAATCCGGGAGTTGCCGGGGAATTGGTTTTACACTCTGTCATACGTGAATGTAGATAAACTGCACAGGTGATTATATTCGAATTTTGAAATGGAGACCAGGAACAGGAAAGAGATTTTGAATGATTTTGTGAAAACCCTACCACAAAGTAGGAGATTGAAACGAGTTTAAGTTATCCGAAGGTCTCTAATCTACTTTAATTATTTAATATCGAATTATAATTACATGATTAAAGGCAGGGTGTTACATTAACTATGAACTAGCTGACGTAATTCACTTCATTGTTCCTGTCATTGTATAACGAAGCATATCAGTATAATATCCTGTTGCTAGAATTGCACGCATTGTGGCCAAAACCTGGCTCTGATACCAAAATGTAAGATCCCGAATTATATACCACTTATTATTGATATTAATCAAAGTAGCAATTGCGCATTCAGTGGGCACATAGGAATAGCAAAAATATACTTATATTATCTAACAATATTGCTTGATTATGTTACAAGAGTTCCCCAAAAGGGTTCGTACATAACAATTATAGCCCTTTAAACAATAAATGGAATTCAGATAACCAACATATCCTCTTATGCTCGTCCAGAATGTTCTATTGTCGGTAATTACTATTCTACCCTCGAGTTGTTGTCTACTTCTGAAAACCTCTTTTTCATTTATGGAAAGGGTAAGAATCATAGAATCTTAGTAGTAACATACAATCAGACATATGCGATGTGAAAATAAATATGCCATGTACCATGTTATGTGAAATGATAGAATGTTGTGTGTTCACTATCCAAGGCCAAATGACTGTTGTAACCTTGGCTTAGCTCTGCTTCTTCGTTGGGTCCCAGACCATAACTAAGTTAATATACGTGTCCAAAACACTATGCTCATGTTATAGAAGATAGTATACACAAACAACAATAATCACATAGTGCTTGAAAGAAAGAGTTACTATATGGAATTGCCCTTTCCTGCTCTAGTTGTCTGTTCAATAACTTTTATCTAGCTCAGGTTATTACTAATTTGTATAAATTAAAGTTAAAAGTAACTGTTATTACTTGAACTATTACTACTTTTAATCACAGTTTTTTGGTTACACAGCTTCAATAATTTCTACACAGTATAACTCTGCATAGTATAGTTTCACTATTTTTCAAAAAATGGCAGATTTTCAGTCGACTTTGAAAAAACATAATTAATTCTAGGAAATTCTAAATTGACTAATTCCAAAGTCTATATGAAGCTCTTTAAGTGTTATTTTAAAGAAAAATACTTAAGTATGATTATTGCAATCACATTGTTCCCAGAAATTCGTCAAACTTCCCTTGTTCTAGATTTCCTTCCAGAAATAGGGCACAACTTCAAAAACCCATATCATTTAATCTACTAGTCCAAAAATTATGTTCTACCCTTCAAATTAAAGCTTTATATATCTACTTTAATCTTGTAAAATTTCATATTTTTTGGACAAGGTTTGGCCAGCGAAATTCGTTGCACTATCAAATTGCCTCCTGTGAAACAAATCAAATAGCACCTCCCTTTAATTCATAAATTTCAGATTTGCATACTAACATCCAAAAATCATGAACACATGTAACCCTACACAATTTTCCCTTATAAATCCAATGGAATGATCAAAATTTTGAAATTCCAACTCTACCCTTAGGTTCTACATCTAGTCGAAACTTAGGTTCTTAGGAGGGAAGTTGTGTTTTCTTGATTTCTCTTGATTAACCACTTTCTTTTCACTTATAATCACAAGATCAATCAATTACACACTCAATAAACATGATTCATGGAAATTTTGGCAGCATAACATTCTAGGGTTCCTTCTTCCCAATTTCACAAAAACAACAAAACAAAGCCAATATCCACAATAACCACCACAACAACAACACCTAAGGCAAAATGATCAAAGTTTTGGAGATTACCTCTTGATTTTCCAACTTTCTCTCTCTAAGTGTGACTATTCACTCTATCTTCCCTCTTGATTTTGCTTGCTACAAGCCATCTTCATGAAAATATGATGGTTAGAGGACGTTTTCCATGGACTAGCATATAAGAAAACTTGAGTTTCCATCATCTTACCTTAGATTTTTTTGCTTGAGCTCACTTTTCTTGCTTCTCTTGATCTCACTTTCATATGGCCCTCTCTTTCTCTTTGCTTTAGCTTGTTCAACCTAAATATGAAGCTTGAGAAAGAGAAAAGTCGTATAACACAAATATCCTACACCTCCTCTTTCTTTATAATATTTTTATTGCTTTTCATCACATGCCATTTAACTTATTGTGATCATCATCTTTTCCTACTTCCAATACTTGCCAAAAAATAAATGTTAGGAGGGAGTAATATTTTTTTCCAATTGGCTTAATTATCCTCCTCCACATATATTTATTTTGAGTTGAAATTGTTGACTTATTGTCATCTTTCTTTTTTCTTTTGACCATTGCCAAAAATTGCACCAAGTACAAATAAATCCCCAATCAATTATTTTTCCCCTTCCTTTATCTCTTTTTGAATAAAAATGAGTAAATAATCGGGGGGACAATAATTGCCTCTTGTTTAATATGGCAAATTACCATTTTGCCCTTACATTTTGTGATTTTCGCACAAGTTGGCAGAATTTTCATCAAACTTTTAAAATTCATATCTTTATTAATAGATATCCAATTGTAGTGATTACAAAGGCTATATGACCCTTATTAAGTCTATTTTTAAGTAAAAATAGAGCCTTTAGCCAAATGGACGCTCATAATTCTCAAAATTTTCATTTTTGGACGCTGTCACAGAAGCTTGCCAGTTTCACTGGGCTAACTTCAAAACTTCATGACTCTTTGTGTGCAGCTCCAAATAACTTATATGACCTTTTAAAGCTTATAAGTTTACTTTCATTCTAAAAAATATCATAGGCATTAGACATCATTTGCCTATTCAAAAATGTCACACAACTAAACTATCATGCTGGAAAACACACTAACAGCAAATCCAAGCTTTATAATTTGTGTTCCAAAAATAATCATGTTGTGTGTGACCATTCATTGCCTTATTTTGTCATTCCATATGCTCTTTAATTCACCATTTTATTTCCTTTAATATAAGGAATTTTGGGTGACTAAAATTTGGGATGTTACTCTATGCTTGGAAGGAAAAATTCATTAAGCTCGATAACCAAGTGATGATTGGGTAAATCAACTTTTAAATGAGTGAACATAGATCGACCTTCACTCATTCAAATAGATGAATTGTTTCAATCAACGCCTGGCTATCTAGTCCAACATATTTGTCCTTCCAAGTGTCACTATACAGAAAGTGCTTTTAACATCCCTTTTTTATGCCATTAAATGTATGAAAACAGGGAGACGTCTATGTGAGCGACGTAGTAAAAAATAGCAATAATGTTCATAAATATAAGGAAACCTAAAGTTTTGACTTTAGACATCCCTATTTTAAAAAGGAACATCTAAAGTATCCCTAATTTAAAATAGGAATGTCTAAAGTGTGAGTGAGACACTTTAGACATCCCCATTTTAAAATAGGGATGTCTAAAATGCCTTTTTTTTAAAAAAATGTTTATACTATAGATTTGGACTAAACAGTATTTAAAACTAGAAATATATATCATCGTAAATAAAATTACAGATCGAGTATCTAAACTCCAAATCCAAAATCTACATAATAATAATCCAAAGCTTAAATCTCATTGGCAAGAGATGATAACAATATGAGGAATCATTGCAAAAAACTCATATGCTTATATTATTGAATTCATTTTCTTGTAATAGTGAATAGAGAAGAGTGATATGGAGAGGTGAACCTCATCTTCACGGCGGGAACATGGGCCATGAAGCATGTTTCAGAGTCTCGATCTACAAGCCATAACAACACGAATTAGAAGATAAAATAGAAGGGAAACCCAAATAAAACAGAGAAATAAGATAAAATAATAAAAATTGGTAAGAAAACAGGACAAATCTGGAGGTGAAAAAAAGAAAGAGAAAAAAAGAAGGAAGAGAGAAAAGAGCATATAAAGAATAAGAAGCAAGAGTTAAAAGACATGGTAGTAGTGGTTCTTCTTGTGGTGGCAGCAATAGGAAGGGTCTTCTATTTAAATCAAGAATAAGAGAAAGATAAACGTAAGAGTATAAAACTGACAAATAAAGACTGATAATTAAAATCTTAATTGTTTTTGGCATCCCAAATTTAATTTTGGGATGCCTAAAGTGGAGCTTGGGCATCCCTTAAATATTAGGGATGCCAAAGGTCTTGGGTCCCCATATAAGGGGCACCAAATATATTTTAGGGACGCCCTGATATCATATCAAGGATGCCAAAATGGCATCCCTAATATATTTTTGGCGTCCCTAAAATAGCATCCCTAATATATTAAGGATGCCATTTTGGCATCCTTGATATCAGGTATATTAGGGACACTATTTTGGCGTCCTTGATATCACCAAACATACAGGGACCTTTGGCATCCCTAATATTTTAGGGAGGCCAAAGTTGCACTTTAGGCATTCCAATTAAAATTTAGGACATCTAAAGTAGACTTTAGGTGTCCCAATCTAAATTTGAGATATCTAAAGTTTCTCCCTATGTTTCCATATTTACAAAAATGCCACCACCTTTTGTTTTTACTTCCCTTTTTTGAAGATGGATGTGCTTTGGAGTAGTAGTATCTTTATTCTGTAGTAGTATGTAGATCATTAATCCAATACTTTTTAGCATCCAATTTAGAGTTATTAATCCTCACCTCGCCACTAGTTTTTCCACCTAATCCATTACTTATTATTAGCCTTTAGCATGTTTTCCATCTCATATGAAACTTGATCACAATATCAAATTCACTCAAATAAAATCTACTACTCATATTTGTATATTAACTCTGTTATACTCAGGTTCATTAAATAAGAACATTCTCCTTTATCACTTGAGACTAGGGTACGACATAGTCATATTTCATGTGTGAGGTTTAGAAGAATCAAAATGCATAAGTATGGTAACCTTAACACCCAATTCATGGGCGTTCAATTTTAGGGATGCTCACAATATGAATCATGTGTCAATATCATGCAGATATCAAGCCTAAAATTGCATCTACTATACCAACACCAAAAAAATAATCTAACTCCTTTAAGTTGGGGAAAATGCAAGCAAAAAAAACTAAACCTTGAAAAAGTAAATTCCTGAATTAAGATTATCTAATAATTTGATAAGATTCATGGTTAGGATAATAATTTTTTGTATCGATTGCATTTGGATTTTTTAGGGCTTTCTATTGAATTTATATAATACAGGTCTTACATAATAATCCAACAGGCTTCTGTGAAACCACATAAAACATACATTTTTTTAAAAACTAATGCCAACTTTTTAGAATGGGAATGAAATTATCTGATCTAAAAAGTGGGCATTTTTTTTAATTTAAAACTTAAACTTTTGAAGACCATCATTAAAATAACCGATCTTTAAAAGTAACTTTTTAGACTAGTTGTAGGACTAGTTTTAATAGGAATAGACTCTTAAAACTAATTGATATAAAACCAGACCTAAATCTAGTGTAAAAGACCATTTTTCTAGTAGTGACCAATATAATATATGCTTAATAAATTACAGTTTGGAACTATAATTTATTTGCACCGATCAATATAGTGCATGCATATGTGACAGTTAGGATCTATGCTTTATGGTTGGTAATAACTATCATGTAATATCCCAAATTTTGGGACTAAAGGCTAGAGAATAAGCTTGAATTAAGTAGATTGCTAGGCCTGATTTAGCAAGTGCCCCAAACCAATTCCCTAAAATTTCTTATATTTTTTGGGTATTAATGGGAATAAAGTGGTGAATATTGACCCACCTTGAATAGCCTCTAGCTATAAATTCTGGATCATAGGAGTTAAACATTGAAAATTGGAATGTGAACAATGTTGCCAGTGTAATTTCCTTCAAGGCAGTGAGATTGTCATGTGATTTTGGATGATCAGATGATGTTCAAAAAATGTGAAATTTTCCAAAATGAAAATAGACACTCTAAAATTTAATTTGATAGGTCATATAGATCATTTGGAGCTGAACACTAGGGGTTATGTATTTTTAAAGTTAGCCCAGTGAAACTGGCCAATTTCTAGAACAACATCAAAAGATTGAAATTTTGGGAATTTTCACCTTCCATTTGGCTAAAGGCTATATTTTTCCTTAAAACTAGACTCAACAATGTTAGGATCGGGAGGCACTGCGGAAGAATTTTAAAAATTTTACCAATCCTAATTGAGGATATAACAACAGCGTTTAAATCGGGTTAAAAAGAACTCATACCTTTTTCAACTTGGGGTTTTCACGATCTCTAGGAGCCAACACGTTAGGTCTGCTCCATCTACCGGTATCCACACGAATGCTCTCCAACCGAGACTGCATGCTAGAGCCTCCAATGTTTTTTAGGGTTTCCCTTGCGGTTCTGAATTCTCATGCGCATATGAGGATATCTGCTCTATCAAGTTTATAATCTATGATGGCTATATTCAAATTTCAAAATTAATCATAATTAATTTTGAAATTAATCAACAATTAATCATGTTGATGATCTAATTAAATAAATTAAGTTTAAATTAAATCTGTCCAACAGTTTTAATTTAACCTATTTATTTAATCCAAATAAAGAGCCATTAGATTTAATTTATCTTTATAAATTAAATCTCAGATACTATATCTCTATCATGTTAGTTATTAAATTTAATATTTCTTAATAAATTAAATTTAAAACTAACACAATAAAATAATATGATATAATATATATATATAATATAAGATACGTATTTCAAAAATATATATCTATATAATATTATTAACGAATTTTATAATATATATATATATATATATATATATATATATATATATAAAATTCGTTCACTCTAAATTAAACATTATCTCGTGTTGGGCCATTCTTGTGTGTGACCCCATAGGCCCATATGAAGTTGGTAGTAGGCCAATAACTATACTAACCCAAAAGTCGCAAGCGACCTCTAGCAAGACATTACAACTACCCAAATAATATGAGGATCATTATCACGATGCAACCTGTCATACAACCATGTCATGTCCCTTTTGTCACACGATATATCGATCAAGGATAAGGCATATATAATGTCATCCTCTTGTTCTTGACCATTACTTTCTTAATTCCTGAGTAGCCTGACAATAGAAATGGAAACTCCTTTCCATTGTAGTATGGTCATACATTTCTCAGACTCACTCATCGAGGGGCCCAGTAATATCACTCTACTAATGTGAGGGATAAATTCCATCTTGATCATTCATATTCCTCTGCATGAAAAACACCAAGCCCAATCATAGCCTTTATCATCACTTGGTCAAAAGTGACTTTTTGACAAGTTCAAAGCTTAGCAACTTTCATGTAGGAATCCATGATGACCTCAAGTCTAAGGGCATTGTGACGTGGTTATACATAAAAAAAAAACTTATGACTTGATCCATGTAGCTTTCTCATAATGGGTCAGTCCAGCACCTTGCACTCTTACAAGTGCCTAAGACTTTGATTCGTATCTCCATATCTTATCAAAGTCATACTGGTCTTGTTTCATCTCTGCTCTCGCATAGATGACCGACCAGGGATATTTTAGGATAATCTTCATAAATTATCCAAGGATACAATTATCACAGTTAACATGCAAATAATATGATAACAAAATGGAGAAATTTCAAAATAATAATGTTCAAAGTACAATGATTGGCCCTTATGGCACAATTTCCAACAAATAAGTGTTAAATAGCCTTTGGAAGCACCTCAATTGAATGTCTACAAATAAAGATATAAATTTTAAAAATTGAGTGAAAATGCTACCAAATTTGGGTGAAAATCACAAGATGTATGGGTAAAATGGTAATTTGGCATATTAAGCAAAAAGAAATTATTTTCTCCAGAAAATATACTTATTTTCATCTAAAGAGAGAGGGATAAGAAGGGAAAATGGTTTTTTTGGATATTTATCATCATTTTTGGACAAGGTCAAAACAAAAAAAAAAAGTGGTCCAATATTGCAACTAAATAAATTTGTGTGGAAGAGGATAAATAAGATAATTGAATATATATTTTACTCCCTCCTAATCTTCATTTTCGGTCAAGTGTTTTGGCCAATAGAAAAGATGATGATTTAATAGGATTTTGCATGTGTTCAAATAGGATTAAAATAACATAAAGCAAGGTGGTAGATGATGATATTTTAAAGCCTCTTATCCTATCCTTTTGTCCTCATTTTTGTGCAACATATCAGCCAAGAGAGACAGAAAGCTGAACCAAAACTTTAACAACAAGAACAAGAAGAGTGCTCAAGAGAATTTAAGATCTAAATAAGGTAAGTTCAAGGTAATTTCTACTTGTTCTTGCCTCCAAATTCATGAGCAACTCTTTCTAACCTCTAATCCTTCTTGAAACATAAATATAAGAAGAGGAAAATCAAGGGAAAGAAGGAGAGAGGGAGGATGAAATTGGAGTTTAGAGAGAGAGACAAATCAAAGGTAAACTCATAAACCTTACTTTATTGGTTGAATTTAAGGTTGTGTTGTTGTGATTGTTGGATTGTTGGCTTGTATTGGTTGGTTTTTAGGATTTGGGATGTTAAAACACTAATGGGGTCAGGTGCTGCCCAAATTCAATCTAATCATGTGCAATTATTGTTAAAATGGTAAAACATGTGATTTGGATTGTAAACAAAGCATTTAATGGATTGAAATCAAGAGAACTTAATTTCTCTAAAATTTTCCAAATTTTGGTAGGGGCATTTTCTTCTAGTAAGTGTTGGAATTTCATCAATTTGATGATGCCATTGTGTTTAAAATGGAAAATTGTGTAGGGAACATGTTTAATATGGAGTATAACGACTTTAGGGTGTGAAATGACCATTTTACCCTTAAAAACCTAAAAAGTAGCTGCCAGGGGTATAATGGTAATTTGGGCAGGAATTTGACAAAACCAATGTCAAAAATGGATTCCTTGAGAGAAATTATGTAGGAATAACCCAGGTTAAAATTTTTGGGAAAGTACAGTTGGATCAAGTACAAAGGGCCTTAAACCAGGTTCCTAGAGGCATAACGGTCAAAATGTGATTTTGAGTCAAGATAACCAACACATTGAATTTAGAGTAATTTATGAATGAGTAATGACTCATTTATCCTAATTTTGTAGTGTTAGGATATACTGATAGCCTAAGCTAGATACAGGATTGAATCAATAGTAAGGTAAGGAAAGGGCATTCTAGGTAGTAACTCAATCTTTCATACACTATATGAGTGTTTTATATGCTTTATGTATACCATATTCTGTGATATGAATAGTAAACACACACATTACCTAGTTGTGATCTAAGACCCATCTGTGGTACACTGACACATAGGGAGTATACACAGTGTCATGGTTTTGTTGCATGATTTGGTGCACGACATATTTATGTGTGACATTTTATATGATTGATAGTTTGTTACTACTAAGATTCTATTGAATCTCACCCTTTCCTTACAATATAGAGTTTTGTACAGCAGGCAACGGCTCAAAGGGCAAATGTGATCTAAGACCCATTTGTTGTTACGAATGTGAACTGTGATGTGAATGCCGGAAGGGCAATGTGTATTTGTAAGACAGTGGGAAGCTGTTGTAATTGTGCAAGCAGCAGAAGCCGAGGTATTCTTCCAAGGTGATATGTGTGCAAGTGGCGAAAGCTACGTATCATTGTGTATACAGCCGTGGGTACTGTCGTCTTGTGACAATCGTCACGCATCAATGTGAATCTATCATGGATATTGTGTAATACCCAAAAGTCCCGGACGGGTGAGGGTAAAGCTGTGAAAGTGGATATAGCGAAAGCTGAAATGATTGTGTATACAGTTGAGGCTATCGTTTGATGTATTGAGGTTGTGGTGTTTTGGGGTTACTCCCGGAAGGGGTAACTAGATTGAGTTGAGCAGAGTGGTGGCCTATGCTGCCCAACTGCCGAGATCTTATGATATGGCTCATGATTTAGAGCCTCCAGGTATTATGGTTATGTGATCATAGAGTTTTGTGACAATCGTATGTGGAGGCGATTGCACTTGTTTGGAAATAGTGTGGTGATTGTGTTTGTGCGGCAATCGTGAAATGGGCCGATTGCAGTTTGGGGCAATTGAGTTGCATTCATAGTTAAGATTCTTACGAGAATTGGATTTGTGGATTATCGTTTGTGTGTGGGTGGTCTTGAGTAGACCGTCCTAATGTGAAATGAATTGTGAAACGGAAGCCATCGTGAAAGGGCATCCGAGGTTGTGGTTTAAGTGGTTCGTCAAATTTTGAGGACGAAATTTATTGAACGGGGGGAGAAATGTAATACCCCGAATTCTGAGACTTAAGGTTAGAGAATAAGCCTGAGATTAGTGGACTGCTAAGCCCTGGTTTAGCAGGATCCCAAATTGTGATTAAGAGATAATGACTCCAAAAGTGGATGTCATTAGTGATAAATGGACCCTTTTGGAGATTATGGTGTGATTTGGCACCCGATGTGATTCGTATGTGTTCTGAGCAGCGCCGATACCCTATATTTGAGTTTAATTATGGATTAACATCTAAATTGACTTAAAATAGAGGGAAGGCGCATATTGTGGCTAAATGAAAAGATGTGAAGTGTTGGTGGTGATTCAATGAGAATTACCATAATCAGGGGTAAAACGGTAAAGTTACCGACCAATTGGTCAGTTACCGAAGAGGAAACTCATTGGTAACTTCAAGATCAATGGTTAGGATTGATTTGTGCAAGAGATCAAGGGGTGGAATCCCATATATGTGTGCCTTGGTGAGCTCATGGAGGTGGAACAAGATCTTGACACTTGGCATCTTTTGGGCCCTTAGATTGGTCAAAGTGTCAAACTTTATTTTCTCTCTCTCCCTATCACTTTTAGGTCGGTTTTGGGGCTCTAAAAACTGACATGCTTCATCATCTTCACCATCTCATCTTTTCTCTCTCACACTCCATGGACGCAAGCTTGGGGGGAGGAAAGAGAAAGAAACAAGGTGAGTTTTGGCTTGTGTAATGGCCTCTAATGGTTAAAACCTCTTCACTAATCTTGATCATGTTGATGAGAGCTTCATCTCTATGGTTTTAGATTTGTGAGAGGAGGTGTTTTGTTGCTTGAGCAAAATTGGAAAGATGGAGAATCAAAGAATTGGTTTGGGAAAGAGGAAGAGGTGAGTATTTGAAGCCTTTTGATCTAAGTTTTGTGATTTGTGGATGAGTATTGTGAATTTTGGTTTTCGCCCTGATTTTTGTGGAATTGTGAAATGCATGAATTGTCATGTGTTTTATGTTGAAAATGGTGTTTTGTTGTATAATTTGGTCATTGGAATTGATTTGGGAACTTGAGATGGAAAGTTGTGCAATGTTGAGTTGAAATGTGATATTGTGTGACATGTTGCACTTATTGTTAAAACATGTCAAAGTAATGTGAATTTGGTTGATTTGGTGTTTCCAATGGATTCCTTGTGAAATTTTGTGTGAGAATGATGTTTGATGTGAATTTGGGAACCATTGGAATCATTGTGCAAAACTTGAAAAACTGTCAATTGGAAGTTCTGTCTTGGCAGTCTGTTTGTGTTGCCGTTTTGAATGGGCAAATGATGTTAGAAAATTCCGAAACTTTCTAGTATTAAAGTTCACCTCCCAAGGTTCAAAATGGACATATAATGTGTGCCATTTTGTTCTGGGAACTGAGAGTTATAACTGTCCAAAGTTTGAGGTCGAAAATGGATTCTGTATTTATATGGTGATTTCCAGTGTTGGCCAATATTTTTCCTGTGTAGAGGACTTTAATAGCTTTCATTTGGTTTTGGGATCACCTCATTTCGATTTTTGTGGAATTAGTTATGATTTTTGGAAGTTCAGCCAAGAAATTGGATTTTCTTGGCCGCGGCCAGCGGATTCTGGGCCGTGGCCCAAATGTTTCTGGGCAGTTTTGGGCCGCGGCCAGTGGATTTGTGGGCCGCGGCCCACCCCCAAAAATCAGCATTTTGGACTTTTAAAAGGTGATCTTTGGTCAAGTGTTTCCCAAGCCTTTAGGCATATGTTTGGGCTTTGATTAGCCACCTAAAGGTCGTGAATGATAACCAACTTAAGTGTTTGAGAGTTAAAGAATTGGAAAAGGGATTTAACCCTATGTCATTATTTGGTTATAGGGTTTGATGTTCGCCCTGAACGTGGTTCGATATTCGCCTGGTCTTGAGTAAGCTGTGCTGGAGCTTACGTGGAAAGAGTGTAGGGAACATATCTCTTCTGCTTGTATTTGATATATGTGTTAATGTGTTGGTGCATGTCTTAGCTTTGCATAATGGTGTGTAATTTGAAGCTATGTTTCAGTTTATGCTATGGCCATAGGTATATTGTTCGAAGCATTAAGCTTGCAAATTGTCATTGTGTTATTATGAGTTGTGTGATGCAAGCATGTCATGCATTAAACATTTATCGTACATGCATATAATAGAATGACCGTATTCTTTACTCATCAGTTGTGTACCACCACAACTATGGATTTATCCCACACACAATATGTGAGGATAGTGATCCCTTGTAAGTCTTGATTATCATGCAAGTACTCATATTTGTTTCATTTTGTCAACTCTTGTAAGGTAGTATGCATCATATATCTCCTTAAAACTATCTCCTTAAGATACATGATGCTATTTATCACATTTTCATTTACATGTATTTTGGCTCATGTTAATTCATGTATGTAGTTCATGAATCTTTGTATGATGAATAGTTGTTTTAGTAAATTTGTTCACACTTTAATTGCAAGATTGAGACATTTTTTATTAATTATTGTCAATTTTTTATCTTATGAGTTGTTGTTTTTCATCATTTAGTTACGGTTGTCATAACTTACTTAAAATTATATGATAGTAAAAAAATAGAGCACTTTTTTTTGGATTGGGATGATTTTAAAACCTTCCAATCCAAAAAAAACCCTATTTATTTTTTTTTAAAAATGTCACCTTTTAAACCGGTTATGGGAGATATCAGGTCTAAAAAAAATTTTAGACTGGTTTTTAGAATAACCAATCTTAAAAGTATTTTTAAGACCGGTTAATAGAATAACGGGTCTTAAAAGTATTGAAAAAAGAAATTTAGACTAGTTTTTAATCAATTAGTCTAAAAAGATTAGATTTTTTTAGACCTGGTCTTCAAGCAACCGGTCTAAAAAAGTGAATTTTAAGATCAATTTCTTAACAGATCCAAAAAGTAACAGACTTTTTAGACTGGCTGTATCAAGACCTCATCTAAAACTGGTCTAAAAAGTTTTTTTTCCACCATTCTTTGTTAGATGCCATAGATGCTATATAAGCAATTGCGTTGGAATGAATGACGACAAAGATGCTACAGATGTCTCAAAACTGACTTCTTATGCTTCCACCTCTTCTTTATAGATCGTTTCCAAGTTCTTTGGACATTAACCTTAGAAACCTTTACCAACAAATGTAGAGCAACAGCTGATAGTTATGTTAACAATAAAGTTTCCTTCTCAAGTACAATCATTGTAGAGTTTCCTGAAGCCATCACTAGGGTTTCAGCTATAGTGTTTATTATAACGTTTAGAACTAAAAGAAGAGCAATGAAGTTTCTTCAACCCCCATATGTAGTACTTATAGAGCCTTTGGCCTTGCATACCAACCAATGAGCCCCTTGGTTTCCCTTATAATTGCAGTAATGCCATTTATAATCCAACATTTATTCAATTTACTCTCTCTAGTCTACAACATAAGTCAACTCAACTAATTCACCATAACTATACAATGACAATTAAATCATTAATTGTCTTAAATTTAATAATTTTCCAACTTTGCCCAAATAATTTAGATTTTGAAGGAGAAAAATACAAGAAGCCACATTTAAGCATTAGTTATATGGGCAAAATTGACAAATAAGAATTAATTGCACTCCAAGTAACTTATGAATCAATAAGTCTTCTAAAAGTGACTTATATCATATACCAAAGGAAGTTATCACTACTGGAAAAATCAGTTTTAAGACCGGTTTAAAATAACATTTTAGACCGGTTCTGGATCCGATCTTGATACAACCGGTCTAAAAAGTCTATTACTTTTTAGGCCGGCTAAGCAACTGATCTTAAAAATCACTTTCTTAGACCAATTTCTCGAAGACTAGGTCTAAAAAGTCCAGACTTTTTAGACCGATTGTTTAAAAACCGGTCTAAAAGCTTTTTTTCAAGACTTTTAAGACCGGTTATTAGAATAACCGGTCTTAAAAGTCGTACTTTTAAGACCGGTTTTTAGAATCACTGGTCTTAAAAGTGACATTTTAAAAAAAATAAATAGGGTTTTTTTTATTGGAAGGATTTTAAAATATTCCCAATTAAAAAAAGTGCCATATTTTTTTACTAACATATAATTTTAAGTAAGCTATGACAACTGTAACTAAATGATGAAAAACAACAACTCATAAGATAAAAACTTGACAATAACTATAACAAAATGCATACTCTTATTTCTCCCCAACATTTCACCAACATCTTATAAAGCTTATAAGATTTGCAGCATGGCATAAAGACAATATCATATAGCTTTAAATCAGGCTACACTCCTTAGAAGCAATTCAAGAGTGTCTTTAATTATGACTGTAAGCGATATCTTGGTAGTCATTTAACCACTTTTGATGCCAAGTAGCAAAGCATGCAAACAGTAAGACTATTGAATGTAAACAATTTTAGTAAAATACAAAAGTATAACAATGCTTACCAAGGAAAAATTTTGATCATATGCAACATAAGAAACCGAGAAGTCAAAAAATTTCTTATCATATCTATGCTTACTCATTAAGGCATGCATTTAAACATCATATAGATACAAAGAGATAAGAGATACAAAATTTGAATGAAAACATTTAATCTGTCATCATCAGGTAATTTCCCAGTATTAGGAAACACAACATTATTTAGAGTTTATAGGACACTTACTAGCAAGACCCAACGAGAGGCCAGCAAGAACAATATAGGTACCAAATGCCATGAGAGGAATATTATCTGAAGTTAAATGCACCCCAAACAATTTGATAGTGCTCATACGGTTTCTATTTTTGCTAGGAGCAATTTTACTTGCGGGAGGAACCTCAAGTTCTAGTTCTACGTAAGTTGTTAGAATATCTCCTTTACTTGCACCTGGTTCAATTCAATCATGCATATATTCCATCAACGCTAAAAGGAATTGTTTTTTAGAAACAAAATGTAGTATGATAGTTTGAGGGTGAATGGAAGAAAATAACATCTTGAAAGGGTAACAAAAATGGGTCACTGCAAACTGGGAAAAATTGATCTTTATGCATTGTTTAGTAAACACTAAAAGAATAGCAAAGTGGCCTCTTACCATACAATACTACCCCTCTATGTTGTTAGCAATCACAGAGACCCATAACGTATTACATCGCGAATTCATGCATCATTCAAACACTTCAAAGTTCAAATGCAAAAATTGCAATAATCTTAAATTAATCATTCGCAAACACAAAACCGTCCGATAAAAATACCAAAAGAAATTACTAGGTACCTTAAATTCTGGGAAGGAAAAGAAAGCTTACAAGTCCTTGAAGCCAAAAAAGACTCGCCATCATCGTTAAGCTGGAGGGAGGATCTCGACCTTAAAATCGAGGCTCCTCCAGCAAATAAGTGAGGCTGCCAAGGTAGGTTGTGATGAAGGATGGATTTCACGGGGGAAGAGAAAAGTCGCAACAAAGGAGATCAGAGCAAGTGAGGTTGTGGCAGTGACAAACTCATTTAGTGTGAGGGTGAAAACACCACAGCAACAAACATGAGAATGAGATCGAGCGAAGATGACCGAGCTCACAGAGTAATCGCACCAAACAGAGAGGTTTCAAATTCAGAGAGCGAAAATTAGGCGTGACAAAGAGGAGATTAAAAAATTTAGGGTCAATTTTTTAGACCAATTATAAATAAAACCGGTCTTAAAAGGGTGAAAAAAAATAATTTTTAGATTTTTCATATTTAAGACCATTTTTTATTAAAACTGGTCTTAAATGTTTGATATTTAAGAACGGTTATTATGAATAACCAGTTTTAAAAGTTTAAAATTTTTAATTTTTTTAAATATTTTGATATTTTTAGACGTGTTTAAATAATTTTTTTAAGACCGGTTTTTTTTGAGAACCGGTCTTAGAAGTTCTATATAATTATAAAACTGCCATCGGTCAAATTTTTTAGACCATATCCGCTATAACTGGTCTAAATATGACCGTCTAAAAAGGGAATTTTGTACTAGTGAATTTTTCTCCATTGAAAAAAACTAGAAAAATCTCTCTGCGTTGCACAAGTTGATAAATCTGTTATGATCGACTCTTATTAGTACATTAATCAAATATCCCATGGAGTGTGATTCATCTCTTACTGTTAAAACCAAGGGTTAAGGGGCAAAACTACCCTTAAACGTTTCTCAAAAGTGCACCCACCACCATAAATCTTTTATTTGGTGTAAAAGGAACCATTAACTTTTGAAAGGGATCAAAAGTGATACTACCGTTAAAATTAACTAATGGCCGTTTATTCAAAAGTTTTTAAGGGGCAAAAATACCCATCAACTTTTCTCAAAAGTGCACTCACCCCCACAAATTTTTTTAGGTGCAAGAGTAACCATAAACTTTCAAAAAGGGGGTAAAAGTGACAGTTCTCTTACTGAATTCAAATGTCATTTTTTGATTATTCTAAATCTAAGAAAAGAGCAACCAAACTTGCCTACCATAATTTTTCCAAACCCAAAATTGAAAAACCATATTTAATGAAGATGACATCGCCATCCTACTCTAACTGATGTGATGTAAATGGAATAATTGAGATCGACGGTGCCATGAACAAAGTCGCCAAAATTAAACAACAACTAAAAGAGGTAAAAAGCAAGAGTGAAAATGAAGAATAAGAGAGGACAAAAAAAGAGAGAAATGGGGGGAGGAGGTTGCCACTTTCTCTTCTCCCCACCACACTAACGATCTTGCCTTATCCAATAAAGATAACATCACCATCCTACTCTTACCGAGTTGTGATGACGATGGGGAAGGATCTCAACAATTCTATTTACAATATGTCTGTGAGAGTAGGATGGCGACATCATCTTCATTGAAGATGGGTTTTTCAATTTTGGGTTTGGAAAAATTATGGTGGACAAGTCGGGGTGCTCTTTTCCTAAACTTAGAACAATCAAAAGATGTCATTTGAACCCAGTATGAGAACTATCACTTTTGCCTCCTTTTTGAAAGTTTATGGTTACTTTTGCACCCAAATACTACTACAAAAAAATAAAGCTGTAGCACTTCTATTTAAACTAGCTATGGCACTTAGTAAGTGCCACATATTAAGACGCTACTAAAAGAAGCTGTGGTGCTTGGAAGCTTCACAACATATATATATATATATTAAAAAAAATACTTCTTGAGGCGCTTCCTTAAAGAAGTTCCACAGGAAGTCAATAATTATTTTTTCAAAAAATAATTATTTTTGTACTTTTCTTTTAAAACCCTATAATTATAGTTGATAACACATTTTAAACACATTTTCATATCCAAAACAAAATGAAAAAAAAGCAAACCACAATCAAATAACTCTAAAATGATATAAATTAACAAAATCACTACTCAGAAAAATACAAGTTTTAAAAATAAATAAATATTTTATTTATACAAATCATCAATGTTAATAATTATTACAACAACTAAAAATTATAACTATGCATAAATACAACCTATATATAATAACATTTAATTTTATCTCATTTATTTTTCAACATATAAAAATGAGAATAACTTTTTGAGGAATATAATGAGAAAAGAAATTTCAGAAGCATTCTTCGTCAAAGAAAATTAGAACAATTAAAAGCAGGAAACTTGAAAGTAAATATGACCATTGTTTACCAATGCCGCAATTGATAAAACAATACAAACATCATTCCCTCCATCATAAAAAACCAAAGATTTCTTCTCCTGTAGAAACATATGGAACATAATAGTAAGAAACTATTATTTAAAATAAACGGGTAAGCTATATCTATGATATAATACAGCTAAAATAGCAATCATACCAAATAAACTTACTACTTTATGGCTAATGCTAAGTTGGATGACGCAGATCTAAAATCTGAAGCTTAGAATAAAAATAATGGAAGAAGAAACAAGTGAAAAGAGAGAGTGTGTAATATTAAGGGCAAATGACTTCAAAAGTAATGTAATTATTAATAAATGAACACTTTTAAAGAATATGAGGTGTATTGTGATGTGAAATGTGTTTGATGATGGTTTAGTATATGTTATGACAATTAGGGGCAAAATGGTAAATTTACAAACCAGTTGGTCAGTACCGAAGAAGAAACTCATAGGTAACTTGGGATCAATGGTTAGGATTAACTCTTAAATGATTGGAGGGGCAGAATCTAGTGTGGAGGTGTTTATATGAACTTATGGAAGGAAGAATAGGATTATGACATGTGGCAACTTGTGGATCGCTGGATGACATCAAAGATTCAAAGTTCAATTTTCTCTTCCCTCTCTCCCTTCAAGTTGGTGAGAAGCATGGGAAAAAGGGAAAAATTCATCGTCATCATTCTCATCTCATCTCTCTCCTCATCTCCATTTCCGGCGACCTCAAGGAAGAAAGAGAAAGAAGAAAACTTAAGGTAGCTGCTCCAAATGACTTTAAATGCTCAAATACTCTTCATTAATGTTGTTCAAGAGGTTGAGAGCTCTATTTCTATGATTTTAGAATCTTGAAAGGTGGAGTTTTAGCACTTGAAAGAATTTGAAAGTGGAAGAATCAAGGATTTGATCTTGACAAGTTAAAGAGGTATGTATTTGATGCATTTTCGTATAATTGTTTTGGTCATTGATTTGGTTTTGAGATTTTGTAATTATTGCCTTGATATTAGCCTAATTTTGAAATGAATAAATTAGCTAGTGTCTTGTGGTGGAATAGATGCCAAAGTGTGTCTTTATGTTAATGGTTTTGGTTTAGATTTGAAAAGGAAAAGTTTGGTCATTAGGTGATTTTGGTTGCAATGTATTTACAAGGGTGGAATGTGTCATTGTGGTAAGATTTTGGTTGTTTTGAGTTTACCAATAGTTTCCTTATGATATATTAGATGGGAAGGAGATTTGGTAGAAGTTTTGGAACCATTGGAGGCAAAATGGGCAATTCTGGAAAGCTATATCAGTTGCTGCAATTTGGCTTTTGATAAGCCTCACTCGAGTGAGGGAGGGTCTCACTTGAGTGTAGTATGATATTCTTAGTGTTTTGGTTAAGTTCTCAAGCTGAGTTCGCAAGTAAACTTCCTCACCTTTGAGTGACAGGCGTTATCACTCGAGTGCATAGGGTATCACTCGAGTGCGTGTGCATGTAGCACTATGGACGTGCATCTCAGTTTAACACTCACAGGCCATTTTTCAAGAGTATGCCTCAGCACTCGCGGGTGTTGGATGGTCACTTGAGTGCACTTGTCACTTTAAAGTTTTAGTTGCTCTTGGGTTGTCACTTCCTGTAGTTCACTCAATAGGACTCGGGTGAATATGTGTTATCACTCGAGTACCAAGGATAGTGCTCGAGTGAACTGGCCACTCTAGGGTGTGCCTGTGCTCTCGGGTACACACTTTCTATGTCTTACTCGCTGGGACTCGAGTGTGAATAGGGAGATCACTCGAGTGAGGTCTCCTTTACTCGAGTGATTCAGTCAAAAACTAGTATTTTCTTTTGAGAAAGGGATCTTTGGGGGTAGCTATCCAAACCCTTTAGGTATGTGTCTAAGCTTATAATAACCACCTAAAGAGTCTAAATGATAACCAATATTAAGAATGATGAAAGTAAGAACTAGGATAGAAAATTAATCTGTCGTTCTTGATTGTGATTATAGGATTCAACATTTTTCCTAGCCGTAAGCAGCCTTTGCTTGAGCCTCTTCTCTTATATCATGTATAGATGTATTGTATATATGTGTATCACTGTTTAAGATGCTATGAGACATTGTTGTCTATACAACTGGTTATAGCTATAATCATCCAACATAAGTTGGCGTTATACAGTGAAAACTGTCGTTATCCAGTGCAAACTGGCGTTATACAGTGAAAGCTATCAAGATTATGTATATAGCCGTGAGTGTTGTCATTATGATAGAAGCCATGTATCATTATGTTGTTGTGATGCTGCCGTTGATGATTGCTTACATGATATATGTTTATATATATTGTATAAGTGATTTGTTACTACTGGGATTCTTTTGAATCTCATTCTTTTCGATGTTAAATCTACAGACAGGGTAGGTGGTTCCTCTGGGAAGCGACCAACCAAGAGCGGTTAGGAATTTTGGGAGATATGGGATTGTTGGTTATCTACTTTGGAGTGGGATTACTGTATCTTTTCTTTTGGAATGTAAATAATATTTAGTCATGATTGTGTAATCCCCTAGTAGGGAATTCTGAAACCCTTAGTCTATATACATGAACATGAGGGTTGCCAGGATTTTTGTTGTACACTCTGATAGGTATGAATGTGAATTAACTGCACATGTAATTATATTCAAAATTTAAAGTTAAGATCAGAAGAGGGACGAGTTTTGAAAGATTTTCTGAAAACCCTACCAGAAGGAAGGGATAAGAATGATTTTAACCCTCCATAGATCTCTAAACCATTTTAATTATGCATTATCATGTTATAATTACGCTGATTAAGGCAGGGGGTTATATAGAGTGTGTGTGTGAAGGAAGGAAGTGTCACTATCTTCATAAGATTCAGGGAAGGGAAGGCGATTGAAGATCTATTATTTATAGATGCAAAAATCTGGTAGACCACAATTTTTTCAAAAGAAAATCCTCACAAAGATGGTGAGTGATAAAGGAATAAGGAGGAAGTGTCAATCAAAGTAGGGATGGTGATGAATGACATAAAGAGGAGAAGGAGAAAATATGGAGACTAAGAGGATAAGGAGTGATGGCATGTGATGTAATATCCTGGATTGTAATCAAGGATTACTAACTTCAAAGTGATGTAATTAATATTAATTGAACACTTTTGAAGTATATAATGTGAATTGTGACGTAGACGCGTGTGATGATGGTTTAGTATATGTTTTGTCAATCAGGGGTAAAATGGTAAATTTATCAACCAATTGGTCAGTTATTAGAAAGGAAACTCATTGGTAATTGATATCAATGGCTAAGATTGAATAAGCAAAAGGGGTGGGATTGTGTGTGCATATGCTTATGTGAGTGATTAGAGGGAGGAACAAGATGTTGACACATGTCAAAACAAGAACTATGGATTGAGGTGAAAGAGTCAACAATTGCAACTCTCTCTTCCCTACTCCATTTCAAGTCGGCCAAGGGCCTATTTGCACCCCAAAAATCTGATTTCTCCATCATCTTCTCACCTCTCTCCTTTCCTCCATTTTCGCCAAGATCAAGCAAGAAAGAGAAAGAAGAAGCTTGAGTTTTAGGTAAGGTTTTGTCCCTCAATGCTCAACTCATCTTTATTAATATTGTTCAAGGCGTTGAGAGCTTTATTCCTATGGTTTCATATTTTTGATTAGTGGAGTTTGAGAACTTGTGGGGATTTGAAAGTAGGAGAATCAAAGAAATGGCTTTGGGAAGAAGTTGAAGTGAGTATTTGATACCTTTTGGTATAATTGTTGTGGTCATTGGTTTGGTTTTGCAAATTTCAAATTTTTGCCCTGATTTTTGGTCTAATTTGAATGCTTGAATTGGTTAGTGTGTTGTGTAGAATGTGGTGTTAAATTGTGTCTTTGAGCCATGGGAGTTGATTTGGAATTTTTGGAATGGAAGGAATTGCATTGTGGTGGATTGTGTGTATATTGTGTTGACATGTAAAGTTTTCGGTGGAACATGTCTATGTGGATGGAATTTGATTGTTTTGATGGCTCCAATGGATTCCTTGGGCAAAATTGGTGTGGGAATGGTGTTTCATGTGAAAATGGGAACCATTGGAAGCAATTGTGAAAAACTGAAAATCTGTCCATTGAAGGTCTGTGCTGGGCAGTATTTTTGTGTGGGCGTTTTGAATAGGCTAGTGATGTTAGAAAATTATGAAAATTTTCAGTTTTAAATTTCACTTCCCAAGCTTCAAAATGGACATATAATTGGTATCATTTCGTTTTGTGCACTATGAGTTATGGTTGTCCAAAGTTTGGGATGGAAATTGAACTCTGTTGTGGGGCAGTGGTGGGTTTTGTGTAATTCTGTACTTTTGTGGTGTTTTCCAGTAATGTCCAATATTTTTCCTAGAAAGAGGACTTAAATAGCTTTCATTTGGCTTTGGAATCACCTTATTTCGATTTTTCTTGAATTAGTTATGATTTTTGGAAGTTCAGCCAAGAAACAAAATTTTCTTGGCAACGGCCAGAAGATGTTGGTCCGCGGCCCAAATGTTTCTGACCTCTTTTTGGCCGTGGCCAGTGGATTTGTGGGCCACGGCCAACCCCCAAAAATCAGTGTTTTGCACTTTTGAAAGGTGGTTTTTGGTATAGCTTTTTCCCAACCCTTTAGGCATATGTTTAGACCTAAAATAGTCACCTAAAGAGTTCAAATGATAACCAACTTAAAGTATTATAGAGATAAGAACTTGGGAAAGAGATTGATGGGTTATCCCTTACTTGGTTTATAGGATTTGATATTTGCCGTCCTCGTGAGCCCGCTGTGCCAAGAAAAGGTGGGAAAGGATCAGGTAGTGACTCTCTTTCTTATACTTTGTGTAATGCACTGTATGTGTGTTGTATCACTATTTTATGATGATTTCTGATGCTGCTACGGTTACAGCTGGTGATAGCTGTCGTTTACAGTGCAAGCTGTCATTATTGTGATTACAGCGTAAGCTATCATGATGGTGATTACAGCGTAAGCTGTCATGATTATGATTACAGCAAGAGCTGTCGTATTGTGTATACAGCCGTGAGTGCTGTCGTTTGTGGTGAAAACCATGTATCTCTGAGATTGCTGTTGCTGTTGCTGTTTGTGATTTATGTACATGCTTTGTGTTTATGCATTGTGTGAGTGGTTTGTTACTACTGGGATTCTCTCGAATCTCATTCTTTCCTATGACTAACATTTCAGATAGGGAGTGTGGCTCAAAAGAGAAGAGGCCAACCCGGAGCAATTAGGACTTTTAAGGGTATATTTGATCTTGGAGATGTTGGTTGCTTATTTTGAACTCAGGATTACTGTATATTTTGAAATAGGAATATTATATTCAATTTTGGTTGTGTAATCCCCTAGTGGATACTTATAAACCCTCAGGTTATATATGTATAGAACCCGGGAGTTGCTGGGGATACGTTTATACACTCTGATATGACTGAATGTATATTAACTGCACAGGTAATTATATTCGAATATTGAAATTGAGACCAGGATGGGAAAAAGGTTTTTGAAAGATTTTGTGAAAATTTTACTGTAAGACAGAAAGTTTAAAACGAGGTTAAAGCATCCAATGATCTCTAATCCTATTTTAATATGTGTTATCGAATTATAATTACGTGTTTAAAGTCAGGGGGTTACATTTTGGTATCAGAGCTGTAGTTCCTGGCAAGGGTAGAGTTGCTAGGATAGATCCCTTAGTTGGCTTTAAGGATAGAAGATTATCTGTGAATGATTGTTGTGTATGCACATGTATGTTTTATTGATATGGATATATAGGAAACTTGTGTATATATGTGCATACTATCTCTGCTAAGTTAATGGGGTTGAGTTGTTTATAGAATAAAGAAAACTAGAGGACGCCCCAGTGTTCCGCGTGTAGACCCTAAGGTGGAGGTTGTTAATGAAAATGCACCAGATCCAATGCGAGAATTAATGGTTCTGATAAAAGATCAGCGAGACATGATCACTGAGCTGAGAGAAGAGCTCAGAGTAGAGAAGGCGAAGAACAAGGAATGTTCGGTTCAGTTCACTCTGGAGGAAACTCAAGAAGAAACTCTACATGAGGACACTGCTGAAGGATCAACATGACAACTAGAATCCCCACCTCGTGCTATTCTGAATCAAGAATCACATGGGATGCCTCTTTGAGAGGAAAGAGACCTTCAGTTTTGGGTCACCAGATTCTGTAAGCATCTGCCTCTGACGTTCAGAGGAACGTTTGACCCTCAAGCAGCCAAAGATTGGTTGAACAGGCTAGAGAAAATATTTGAGGTTCTTGGTTGCCCGGATGAGGTGAAGCCACGAATGGCCGTTTACAAGCTCAAAGGGCATGCAGATCGTTGGTGGCGGAATATCACCCTAACATTGAAGAGCAAAGAAATGCCATTGACTTGGGAACTATTTCAACAAGAATTCTGTTAGATCTCATGTTTTGATGATAAAAAATGAATGATATGAAAAAGATTTGATTTACAAATAAGTTTAAACAAAGTAATAACAGGAAAAATCATCTCTTGAAGTAAGCATTGGAGTAATGAAGAAAGGCCAAGAGAAGAAGCTGAGAAACTTGATATGTGGCAAGTTTTCTAAAGGATTACTCGAGTACCTACTCGAGTAATGGACTAAAACTTGAAGTAACTAGAGTCGACCTTCAAGTAACCTGCCAACAATACTCGAGTAAGTACTCGAGTAAGAAGGTAAAAGTTTACAAGTTGCTCTCGGCCTGCCAACGTTACTCGAGTAGCCACTCGAGTAAGCAGGTAAATAACTTGGAGTTGCTCTCGGCCTACCAACGTTACTTGAGTAGCTACTCGAGTAACCATGTAAAAGACTTCCAGTTGTTCTCAGCCTGCCAATGATACTCGAGTCACTACTCGAGTTACTCTGTTTTAGAAAATGTGTTGCTATCGGCATTTTGAACCCTGCCAATGTTACTCGAGGAGCTACTCGAGTAACACACTATGGTAAGCAAAACCTGAAGGTAGTACTCAAATAACATGAAATGTTTTTCTCACTCCTCACTTCCAATTACTACTCGAGTATGCAGAATTACTTAGAAGAAAAAACTTCAAGTCACTACTCGAGTATGCACAGTTAATTGGAAGAGAACTTCAAGTCAGTACCCGAGTAAGCTATGCAGAAAAATTATATTTACTAGAGTAACAAGGTAATCAAACTTGAAGTGCTCTCGGCCTTGAAATCCTACCAACATTACTGGAGTGAAGCATCAAGTAACCTAAAGTTTATTTGAAGGTTTACTCGAGTAACTTATGATGAAAAGGGTTCAATACTCGAGTAAGTACCCGAGTAAACAAGTATTTCCAAAGGTTGAAATTTTGTTTACTTCATGCACTACCTGAGTAATGTTATGTTTTCTTATTGACTTGCAGTTTATCAAAGTGTTCCCGATGATACTCGAGGAAGTACTCGAGTAAACTTTAATGAATACTCGAGTAGCTACTCGAGTATGCAAGTCCAGAAATTCAGAAATCATTCTAACGTTAATTGATTTGTTTCCTATATGATTAACCTTTATTGTATTAGTATTCTTAGTATATCCACAGATAAACAATGAAGAGATCTTACCAAATAAGGAAATTAATATGCAACGTTCAAATGTCACCTACCGCCACCTACCGCAAACGGATATTTTTCAAATACTGGAAAAGTCAACTGTGGCTGCGCACGCTCTAACGGACATGAAGAAAAACGTTCCAACAATCATTACCAACGTATCTATATATATGGGAACCTCCAAACAGAGAAAATACCAAGAACACACACACAAACGTATTACCAAGTTCATTACTCTGTTTTACATTATACTTGTAATTCTATGCTCCAGTGATTCTTTTTCACTCTGTGAGAGAGATATTTCATTCAAACTCAATATTTGTTATTGAGGTAACTTAAGGTTGTGGAACCTTAAGTTGGGATTTGATTAAAACTTGTAAGGGGGAGCGAGTGTCCAGGCGAAGGAACTTTATTGTACTGAGGTACCAAGAACCCACTGAATCTTGGAAGTTAAAGAAAAACTCTCAGAAAAGCTCTGAGGACTAGATGTAGGTCAAAGTGGTTGTGGCCGAACCAGTATAACTCTCGGTGTACACTTCGGTGATATTTCTCCTTACTCTTTATTGCTTTATATTCACTGTCAAGTTTTTATTTGCAACAAAATTTTAGTATCACCCAATTCACCCCCTCTTGGGTGAAACGCTTGCTCTAACATTTGGTATCAGAGAATAGGTCTTCTTGTTAAGGTATAACAACCTAAGAAGGATCCAATGGCAAGCATGGGTGAAGGAATTCTTCCCGACGGAGCATCCATCACTAGACCTCCAGGTTTTAATCGCGAACACTTTTCTTTCCGGAAAGCAAAGTTCAGAGTATTCGTGATGGCTACTGAATATGGGCTATAGGATGTGATTAAGAGTGGAAACTATCAACCTATAAAGATTGTGGATTCTCAAAAAATTCCCAAGACGCCAGTGGAATATGATGAGAATGACAAGAAACTTATCACTCTCAACAGCAAAGCAATTTTGATGTTCCAAAGTGCCTCGAGTCAAAGTGAGTATTTCAGAATTTGCACACTTCCAATAGCAAAGGAAATGTGGGAAGCTCTGGAAATAGCTCATGGAGGAACTTCGGGAATAAAGGAGAACCAGATCAACACCTTGGTCACTGAATTCGATGTACTTCGAATGAAATCAGGTGAATCAATATCTGAATTTGAACTTAGATATACTCATCTTGTTAATCAACTTGCAGCACTTGGGAAAGTTTATGATCAGCATACCCAAGTACGAAAGATTTTGAATATTCTTTCTAAAGAGTGGGAGGCCAAAGTCATTGCGATAGAAGAAGCAAAAGGAGAATCAATGAGATCAGTTGCTTCTCTATTTGGAAGTCTTTCTGAATATGAAAGCAAACTAAAGTTCAAACGGGAACTAGATGACATTGGTGACAAGAAAAAGAAAGGTCTAGCACTAAAAGTAAAAGAAGAGAATCAAGATGAGGATGAGGAGTTTGACGATGACGAAATGGGACTAATCATAAAACAATTTAGAAAGTTTTACAAGAAAGGTCAAGGATTCAAACACTTTCAGAAAGGAGGACCTAGCAGCAAAGATCATATCATTTGCTACGAATGTGGAAAACCAGGACATATCAAATCAGAATGTCCAGAGCTGAACTAAAAGAGCAAAGAAAAGAGAAAAGGCAAATTCTTCAACAAAAAGAAGGCCTTCGTATCTGCTATATGGGGTGATAGCTCCTCTGACGAAGAAAGTGATGAGGAAGAAGTAGCCAATATATGTCTTGTTGCTCAAGAAGAAACAGAAGAAGAGGTAAATGATTACGATCCTACCTATGATAAATTACTCTCTGAATATATTGCTTTACAATCTGAATTCATCAAAGTAGTTAAAGAATTAATTGTTTTCAAAAAGAAAAACAAAGTTCTTGAAATTGAACTTAAAGAAAGTTCAGAAAAGAATTGTGAAAATTGTTCTTCTTTGAAAAAGAAAAACACTGATCTTACAAAAAATCTTGAAAAATTTACACAAGGAAGTGAGATGCTAAATGTTATTTTAAAAGCTCAACGATTTGTAAATGACCGATCTGGAATTGGATATGATCCAAAATCAGATAAGAGGAAAGGTCGAAAGAAAGCAGGAGGTATGTCATATTTGAATCATTTCCAGCATTCTGTGCATACATCGAATCCTTTTGCACTTTGTAATTACTGTAATAGAAAAGGTCATTATACCTCTTCATACATTCATAAGAAGAAAGGAAACATAGGAACCTACAAATGGGTACCTAAAGGCTCATATGTTCAGAAAACTATCTGTACTAACCCAAAAGGACCCAAAAAGATGTGGGTACCTAAAACTGGGACATTTTATTGCAGATATGTCTCAAGCCATCCAAAAACAACAAATGGTACATAAACAGTGGATGCTCTAGACATATAACCGGTGATTTCGAAAGTTTTACCAAATTACAACCTAAAGAAGGTGGGAAGGTAAAATTTGGAGGAAATCAAATCGGAAGGATAACAGGAATTGGTGAAATCAAAAATGACAAAGGCATACAAGTCAAAGACTTATATTATGTTGAAGGCTTGTGTCATAATTTGCTGAATGTAAGTCAAAGCGCAGACAAAAACAACTGGGTAATATTTGACTCAGAGGAATGTTTAATTATCAACAAGAATGACTTACCACTTGACAAGAAGAATATCAAGGCTAAGCTCAGAGAAAAAAGGGAAGGTAACTGCTATACTCTATATATTAGTAGAAATTAATCTGAAAACTGTTTTTTGAGTAATGCTGATGAAAGTTGGCTATGGCATAAGAGATTAGCTCATGTCAATATGCATCAATTAGGCAAACTACTCAAAAAGGATTTAGTTCTTGGATTACCCAAAGTAACTTTCAAAAATGACTTGATTTGTGATGCATGTCAAAAGGGTAAACAAACTAAATCATCTTTCAAATTGAAAATTGAGATTTCAACAAATAGACCACTACAATTATTGCATATGGATTTAGTTGGCCCAGCAAGAGTAAAGAGTCTTGGTGGCAATTTATATTCATTGGTCATTATTGATGATTTCTCCAGATTTACATGGGTTATTTTTCTATCATCGAAAGATGAAACTTTTGATGAATTTATTGTTTTTGCCAAGAAAGTGAAAAATGAGAAAGGTATGTCCATTACAGGTATTAGGACGGATCATGGTGGAGAATTTGAAAATCAAGCCTTTGAAGAATATTGTGATACTAATGGCATTGATCACAATTTCTCTGCTCCAAGAACACCTCAACAAAATGGAGTCATGGAACGTAAGAATAGAGTACTTACTGAAATGGCTAGAGCAATGTTAAATGAGAAGAACGTGTCTCAAGTGTTCTGGGCTGATGCTATGAGTACAACATGTTATATTTCAAATAGAGCCTATATCAGAACAAAACTTGGAAAGACACCATACGAGCTATACAAAGGAAGGAAGCCAAACATTGCTCATCTACACATCTTCGGTTGTAAGTGTTTCATTCATAATAATGGTAAAGATAACTTAGGAAAATTTGATTCTAAAACTGATGAAGTAATTTTTGTAGGGTATTCTAACCAAAGTAAAGCATATAGAGTTTTCAATAAAAGAACATATGTTGTTGAAGAATCAATTCATATTGTATTTGATGAATTTGAATCCTCTGATAAAACCATTGATGAACAACAGGAAGTTGTTTTAAATCAAGAAAATGGTCAATCTATTTCTAAATCCCTTATTCCAGAAGTTGATGAAACCAAGGAAGAAGAACAAACACTAAGACAACCTAGAGCCTGGAAATACAATAAAAGCCATCCCTTAGATCAAGTCATAGGAGATGTGAATAAAGGGATCAAAACTAGAAATAGAATTTTCAATGAAGTAAGTTTTTCTGCATTCATTTCTGAGATTGAACCTTCTAACATTGATGAAGCCCTATCAGACAATGATTGGGTTATAGCAATGCAAGAAGAATTAAATCAATTTGAAAGAAATCAAGTTTGGGATTTGGTACCCCGACCCAAGGGTCATCCGATCATTGGTACTAAATGGGTATTCAAGAACAAATTCAATGAATCCACAATTATTGTCAGAAACAAGGCAAGATTGGTGGCCAAAGGCTATAATCAGGAAGAAGGGATTGATTATGAGGAAACGTATGCTCTAGTGGCTAGATTGGAAGCTATACGCGTACTCTTAGCTTTTACATGCATCAAAGGATTCAAACTCTATCAAATGGATGTAAAGAGTGCATTTCTAAATGGCTACATTATAGAAGAAGTGTATGTGGAACAACCTCCAAGTTTTGAAGATATTACCAAACCTGACCATGTTTTCAAACTCAAAAATGCTTTATATGGTTTAAAACAAGCTCCTAGAGCATGGTACGAAAGGCTCAGTAAATTTCTTATTGATCAAGGTTTTGTACGGGGAAAAGTTGATACAACACTTTTTATAAAACGAAAACATGATGATATTTTAATTGTTCAAATATATGTTGATGACATTGTTTTCGGTGCTACTAATAAATCTCTATGTAAGGAATTTTCTGAGATAATGCAGGGAGAGTTTGAGATGTCAATGATGGGAGAATTGCATTTTCTTTCTTGGTTTGTAAATCAAACAAAGAAAGAATGGAATCTTCATATCTCAAACAAAGTACTTGAAAGAGCTATTGAAGAAGTATGGAATGGATGAAGCAAACGGAACGGACACACCTATGAGCTCAACTACGTTGCTTAATGCTGATGTCAAAGGAAAAGACTACAAGATCAAAAAAAATAGAGGAATGATTGGATCATTACTCTATCTCAGGGCAAACAGACCGGATATCCAATTTAGTGTTGGCATATGTCCGAGATATCAATCAGCACCGAAGGAATCACATGCTAAAACTGTCAAACGAATCTTTAGATACCTTGCTGACACACCAGAATTGGGTCTGTGGTATCCCAAAGGAAGAAGTGAATATCTAGTTGCATATTCAGATTTTGATCATGGTGGATATAAGACAGACAGAAAGAGCACCAGCGGACAATGACAATTTCTTGGAGGATCTCTTGTATCATGGTTCAGCAAGAAACAAAATACAGTGTCTCTTTCGTCAACAGAAGCTGAATATGTTGCAATCTCAAGTTGTTGTGCACAAGTGATATGGTTAAAACAACAACTACAAGATCTTGGTATTTATCTCAAAGAAATACCAATCTATTGTGACAATACCAGTACGATAAGCTTAGCGAAAAATCCAGTTCGACATTCTAGAACCAAGCATATCGATGTCAGACATCACTTCATCAGAGATCATGTCCAAAAGAAAGATGTGAAAGTGATATTCATTCCTACTTATCTTCAACTAGCTGATATCTTCACAAAACCTCTTGCAAAAGAATAATTTCTATACATTAGAAGAGAATTGGGAATGGTAAATCCCAATGAATTGTAAGTTATTTTAGTTTCTCATAATATTAGATGAAGTCATTTAATAATGTTTTGATGATTACTAATTTAAGCATCAGAGTATGTAGAATTTTATTTTGCAGGAAGATTAAAACTCTATTTTTGAGAAATAAAAATAGAGATTATCAGAGGACACCTTTATTGGAGTACCAACTTGAAGTAATGACTAACAGTGAAGCATTACCCGAGGAACAACTTGAAGTAAAGAAGCACTTTACTCGAGTAACTACTTGAGTAATAGTCTTCCAAAACTGGAAGTAACGTATCAAGTTTCTTGAAATTTGAATCAAACGGTTCATTGGTGAGAACTGAACAGTCCAAACTAAAAATGAAAGGTTACCTGAGGAGAGCCTCAAGTAAACTTGAAGCTTACTCGAGTAAGGACTTGAGTAACTGCAGGTCCAGATCACCAATTTGATTAGAATCAACTCAAATCTGCTCTAAATTGGGTATAAAATGATCGAGGGAACATACATGGATAATTACAATATTATTCATGCCAGGTACACAATTTAAATGAATTATTTTAGAGATTTTATGTATGATCACTCGAGTAAGGACTTGAGTAAACATGAACTTTACTCGAGTAATGCCTTGAGTAACGTCGGGTTCTAGGTCTTTATCTGTAGCAAACTCGGTCATTTTCACAAAATCTCCTCGAGTAAATCACTCTGTCCTCTCACAAAAATTTTTCACAATCTCTTCCCTACACCATTTCCGTCCAAACCCAACAAATTTCAACCCCAGAAACCTCCTATTTTGCTCAGATTCTCTGTGCCCTATACTGCGTTTTTCTCCTCTGTTTTTCTGAAACTTCATGTTTTCTTTGATTCAGAATGGTTAGAACCAAAAACCTCACTCTCACAGATTCTTTTGGATCCCCACAACACTCTGACCCTCTTTCTTCTCCTCCCAGAAAGAGAAGAAAACTTACTCCTAGATCAAAAGCCAAAGTCCAACCTAAACCTCAACCTAAACCGAAACCAAAACGGGTTGTTATCAAAGAGCCAGTAGTTACAAGGGCTCAATCCAAGAGGAGTACCTCTACTGGGAGAGGCAAAAGTGCAAAGTCTCCCTCTCCTCCACCTTCTGATTCCTCAACTCCCTCTTTCACGCTAAAACCTCCTAAAAAGCCCAAATAAGATAAGAATGTGGCTAAGGCAATGGCTGGCATTCTAGATCAGATGGAGAAGGGGCAGTCTTCAAAGAAATCTAAACTGCCAGAAGAAGAGATCACCAAACCTCCAAAGGGGTTTAATGTCAACAAACTGGAGGAGTCCCCGAAGTATCTTACTCAATTTTCAAGGAGGAAAGTGTGCAAGACACACTATGTGGACCTCAAAGTACTTCAGGAGGTATTGAAGCATGATCTTAGTCCTTATTTAGAACCATTTATGCCTTGGCTTTCCATTAGACTTCCTTTTTGCACAAAAGTAGTCACACATTTTTACTGCAACCTTGAGATTTTAGATGAACCAAATAGAGACTCAGCAGAGGAAGAGATGACTACCACTATTAGAGGCCAAAAGATACTTATCTCACCTTCGAGGACCAACTTGTGGTTAGGGATAGAGAACCCCCCAGATGATATTTACTCCAAACTTGACTCCAACCAAATCTTTTTTGTCCTTAAACCGGGTGAGCTTGTAGGCCCTTTAAATTTCAAACCTAGTGATATGTGTGATCATCACAGGGTTCTATGGTATATTTACTCTAGATCCCTTGTGAACAAGGCCAACAACTATACCCACTTCTCTGATAGGGACTTTAGATGGTTTGCTTCCTTACTCCTGAAGGAACAGAAAAATTTGGGGGAATATATATTCTCTGAGATGAAGAGATATAGAATTGATGGGAAAGCTACCACACCGATGCCATATCCTCGGATTGTTTCACTTATTCTGAAGGAGAATAAGATATGGTATCTGGAGAGCAAAGAGCATATTGAGAGGATTACTCCTGTTGGGAGAAATCAAATTGGCAAGCTCAACATTGACATTCCTCTCAAGGGTCCTCTAGAGTCTGAGTTGAAGAAGAAGAAGAAGACCGAGACTGAGACTAGCAAGATGGATAACACTCAATCATCGACTCCAGCTACCACTACATCATCACCCTCCTTCCTCAATGCCACTCTTCAGCACTTCATGGAAAATATGCTGAGAGGATTCCATGTGGACATTGCCAACACAAATGCTGAACTGATAACCAACATGAATCACAAGATGGCTGAGTTGGTTGAGAAAATGGATAAGAGGCACAAGGAGTTGCTAGCTGAGCAACGTGCCCAGGGTGAGACCCTGAAGTTGATTCTGGCTAGACTGGATTCTTGGGGTCCCGGACCTTTTGCCGGTCCATCATCTTCTACACATGGGACTTCTTCACCTCCAGAGCAACCTCCAGAACATATACCATCCCCAGAGCATACACCAGCACCTCCTAAGAACATCCCATCTGACCTTCATCAAACTGAGGTTGAGCCTCCTATCCCTCCAGTCTCTAGTCCACCCCGAAACCAATGAGACCATTCATATCATCATTGATGATTCACCACCCAAACCTCAGCCTGAACCCTCTCCTAAACCTATTCCATCTCCTATCCATACAGAGGAAATCTCTCCCTCCTCATCTTCTGATCATCATACTCTAGAGGTTGAGGCTACCATTATGATCGTCTACTAGCCTCCTCCTATTCCTCCCAGAGATGACATTCATATCCCTGCACTTAATCTTCCTGAACCAGAATCTTCTAGCTCTTTTGATTCTTTTGGTTCATATGGTCCTTTGGTTCTTCCAGTAAAGCCTATCTCCAAGGTCAGGCCTTCTAGTCCTCTACATGATTGATGAAGACAAAAAGGGGGAGAGGAGCTTGAGAGTGATTTTGTGGAAGTTTCTGATTTTGGGTATATGGGTGTATATGGGATTTAGGGAGCTTTTGAACTTTTCAAATTTTCATCTTGTAATTTCTTAAGTTTAATGCAAGTTTATTTAAGTTATGATTTCATTTCAAGTCCATTTTAGTTTTCAAATTATAATGCATTGTTGGACTAATGAGTTTATTATGTATGCAAGGTGAATATGTTATGATCTCAATCTTTTTCAAAACACTATGAATATAAACATAACAAGGTTTTCAAAATTATCATTGAATTCAAGAAAGTATTTATTTGAGAACTTAATTTCAAAATTCTTGTTCAAAATCACCAAGTTTTGTCATCATCAAAAAGGGGGAGAATGTTAGATCTCATGTTTTGATGATAACAAATGAATGATATGAAAAAGATTTGATTTACAAATAAGTTTGAACAAAGTAATAACAGGAAAAATCATCTCTTGAAGTAAGCATTGGAGTAATGAAGAAAGGCCAAGAGAAAAAGCTGAGAAATTTGATCTGTGGCAAGTTTTCTAAAGGATTACTCAAGTACCTACTCGAGTAATGGACTAAAACTTGAAGTAACCAGAGTTGACCTTCAAGTAACCTGCCTACAATACTTGAGTAAGAAGGTAAAAGTTTTCAAGTTGCTCTCGGCCTGCCAACGTTACTCGAGTAGCCACTCAAGTAACCAAGTAAATAACTTGGAGTTGCTCTCGGCCTACCAACGTTACTCGAGTAGCTACTTGAGTAACCATGTAAAAGACTTCCAGTTGTTCTCGGCCTGCCAATGATACTCGAGTCACTACTCGAGTTACTCTATTTCAAAAAATGTGTTGCTCTCGGCATTTTGAACCCAGCCAACGTTACTCAAGGAGCTACTTGAGTAACACAATGTGGTAAGTAAAGCCTGAAGGTAGTACTCGAATAACATGAAATGTTTTTCTCACTCTTCACTTCCAGTTACTACTCGAGTATGAAGAATTACTTAGAAGAAAAAACTTCAAGTCACTACTCAAGTATGCACAGTTAATTGGAAGAGAACTTCAAGTCAGTACCCGAGTAAGCTATACAAAAAAATTATATTTACTCGAGTAACAAGGTAATCAAACTTGAAGTGCTCTCGGCCTTGAAATCCTGCCAACATTACTGGAGTAAAGCATCGAGTAACCTAAAGTTTATTTGAAGGTTTGCTCAAGTTGCTACTCGAGTAACTTATGAAGAAAAGGGTTTAATACTCGAGTAAGTACCCGAGTAAACAGGTATTTCCAAAGGTTGAAATTTTGTTTACTTCATGCACTACCCGAGTAATGTTATGTTTGCTTATTGACTTGCAGTTTATCAAAGTGTTCCCGATGATACTCGAGTAAGTACTCGAGTAAACTTTAATGAATACTCGAGTAGCTACTCGAGTATGCAAGTCCAAAAATTCAGAAATCATTCTAACGTTAATTGATTTGTTTCCTATATGATTAACCTTTCATTGTATTAGTATTCTTAGTATATCCACAGATAAACAATGAAGAGATCTTTATTAGAACAAGTGTTTCACCCAAGAGGGGGGGTGAATTGGGTGATCTTAAAAATTTCGTTGCAAATATAAAATTTTACGTTGAAATTAAAACAGGAAAGAGTAAGGAGAAATATCACCAAAGTGTACACCGGGAGTTATACTGGTTCGGCCACACCCACTTTGACCTACGTCCAGTCCTTAGAGCTTCTCTGAGAGTTTCACTATAACTTCCAAGATTCAGTGGGTTCTTGGCACCTCAGTACAAGCAAGTTCCTTCGCCTTGACACTCGCTCCCCCTTACAAGTTGTAATCCAATCCCAACTCAAGGTTCCACAACCTTAAGTTACCTCAATAACAAATATTGAGTTTGAATGAAATATCTCTCTCACAGAGTGAATAAGAATCACTGAAGCATAGAATTACAAGTATAATATAAAACAGAGTAATAAACTTGATGATACGTTTGTGTGTATGTTCTTCTTCTCTGTTTGGATGTTCCCATATATATAGATACGTTGGTAATGATTGCTGGAACATATTTCTTCATGCCCGTTGAAGCGTGCGCAACCACTATTGACTTTTCCAGTATTTGAAAAGCTTACATTTGCGGTAGGTAGTGGTCGGTGACATTTTAGCGTTGCATTTGACTTTCCTTATTTGGTAAGATCTCCTCATTGTTTATCTGTGGATATGCTAAGAATACTAATATAATGAAAGGTTAATCAAATAGGAAACAAACAATGAACGTTGGAATGATTTCTGAGTTTCTGGGTTTTCATACTCGAGTAGCTACTCGAGTATTCATTAAAGTTTACTCGAGTACTTACTCGAGTATTATCGTGAAAACTTTGATGAACAACCAGTCAACAAACAACTATAAGATCACTCAGGTAGTGCATGGAATAAACAAAATATCAAACCTTTGGATATGCATGTTTACTCAGGTACCTACTCGAGTAATGCACTCTTTTCTTCATAGGCTACTCGGGTACCAACTCGAGTAAACCTTCAAATAAACTTATGTTACTCAATGCTTTACTCCAGTAATGTTGGCAGGATTTCAAGGCCGAGAGCACTTCAAGTTTAATTACCTTGTTACTCGAGTACATACTCGAGTAAACTTAATTTTTCTGTATGACTTACTCAGGTAATGACTTGAAGTTTTTCCTCAAAAATAACTCTACATACTCGAGTACTTACTCAAGTAATCCACTTAAAATGAATTAATAAATACCTACAAACTTGAGTAGTACCTCGAGTGAAGTATGATAAAAATAGATAAAGTTATTCGAGTACTACCTTGAGGTTTTGGCTTAACACAGTGAGTTACTCGAGTACATACTCGAGTAACGTTGGCAGGGTACAAAATGCCGAGAGCAACACATTTTCAGAAACAGAGTAACTCGAGTACATACTCGAGTATCATTGGCAGGCCGAGAGTAACTTGAAAACTTTTACCTGGTTACTCGAGTAGCTACTCGAGTAACGTTGGTAGGCCGAGAGCAACTCCAAGGTATTTACCTGGTTACTCGAGTGGCTACTCCAGTAACATTGGCAGGCCGAGAGCAACTTGAAAACTTTTACACTATTACTCGAGTAACATTGGCAGGTTACTGGAAGGTATCTCTGGTAACTTCAAGTTTTGTCTCATTACTCGAGTACATACTCGAGTAATGCCTTAGAAAACTTACTTCTCATCAAGTTTCTCAGCTTTTTCTCTTGGCCTTTCTTCATTACTCCATTGCTTACTTCAAGTGATGCTTTTCCCTGTTATTACTTTGTTCAAACTTATTTATTCATTAAATCTTTTTCATAATATTCTTTGTTATCATCAAAACATGAGATCTAACAATCTTACCAAATAAGGAAAGTCAAATGCAACGTTCAAATGTCACCTACCGCCACCTACCGCAAACGGATATTTTTCAAATACTGGAAAAGTCAACTGTGGCTGCGCACGCTCTAACGAAATGAAGAAAAATGTTCCAACAATCATTACTAACGCATCTATATATATGGGAACCTCCAAACAGAGAAAATAACAAGAGCACACACACAACGTATTACCAAGTTCATTACTCTATTTTACATTATACTTGTAATTCTATGCTTCAGTGATTTTTATTCACTCTGTGAGAGAGATATTTCATTCAAACTCAATATTTGTTATTGAGGTAACTTAAGGTTGTGAAACCTTGAGTTGGGATTGGATTACAACTTGTAAGGGGGAGCGAGTGTCTAGGCGAAGGAACTTGTTTGTACTAAGGTGCCAAGAACCCACTGAATTTTGGAAGTTATAGTAAAACTCTCAGAGAAGCTCTGAGGACTGGACGTAGGTCAAAGTGGTTGTGGCCGAACCAGTATAACTCTCGGTGTACACTTCGGTGATATTTCTCCTTACTCTTTATTGCTTTATATTCACCGTCAAGTTTTTATTTGCAACAAAATTTTAGTATCACCCAATTCACCCCTCCCCCTTCTTGGGTGAAATGCTTGCTCTAACAAATTCAACGAGAAGTAGTTTCCCAAATTAGTGAGACTCGAGAAGGAGACGAAGTTTTTAAATATCAGACAAGGGGACACAGAGAGCTTTGATGATTCCTTGTGCCATTTTGTTCTGTTGTCTCGGTACTCCTCCTACCTCCGGTACAAGGATAATGAAGAGTGGAGTTCGGATATGCTCATCCGTGGTCTGAGGCGAGAGTTAAGGAAGTGGCTAGCTACCCACCAATTTACCAAGTTCAACAAGGCAGTTGAACAGTGCAGGATTACAGAGAATAATTGGAGAGAACTATATCCTGCTAGAACTTCTAGTCATCATAATGAACCTAGTAAGGGTGCTACCACACAGAAACGAAAGGGACAGGGATCTTCATATAGGGGCAGCAAAAGGCCCTACCAGTCTGTGAGCCGAGATCAGCAGAGAGCTCCTTTTACACCGTGGATCTGTCGTCAGTGTAACCAACTACATCAAGGCAAAACTTGTGATGGCAAAATAATATGCATCAATTGTAAGCGTGTGGGGCATACTGCTGCTGAATGCAAAGAGCCATGACCAAACCAGAGACCGAAGACACAAGGCCGAGTATTCGCTATGACCCATGAGGAGGCCTGCAAATCTCCTGAGTTGATATAAGGTAAAATTCTTCTTAATGGCTATCTGTTACAAGTTTTATTTGACTCGGGTGTAAGTCACTCCTTCATTGCCTATGATTGGTGAAGTGCCTGGGATTGCATGTGCACAAATTGCCATTTGATCTGGTAGTGTCAACTCTGATGGGTGTTAAGGCCTTAACCACAGAAGTTTGCTTGAGTTGTGTCATCACTATGGAAGGGCACCAATCTGTTGTAGATTTGATATGTTTGCTGCTTTACCAATTTGAATTCATTTTGGGTTTTGATTGGTTAACGGCAAATAATGTATTACTTGATTGTGGGAACAAGAGGATAGTATATCCTGTTTCACAGAGGGCTGAAGTTGTGGATGATAGTATGAATATTCTATCAGTAGCCAAAGCTGAAAAGTATCTTGAAAATGGTTACCAGAGGTATGTGGTATTTTTCTCCGTGCAAGGGGAAACCAGTGAGATCTTGAGTAATATACCCGTGGCAAATGAATTACCTGAGGTATTTCCGGATGATATGAGCGGATTACCTCCAGAAAGGGAAGTTCAGTTTCCAATCGACATTGTGCTGGGAGCTGGCTCTATATCTAAGGCCCCATATTGTATAGCCCCAAATGAAATGGCAGAGTTAAAGAAACAAATAGAAGATTTGCTTGAGAAAGGGTTTATTAGACCCAGTGTGTCGCCTTGGGGAGCTCTAGTGTTGTTTGTAAAGAAGAAAGATGGAAGTCTTTGATTGTACATCGACTACATAGAGTTGAATAAAGTTACTATAAAAAACAAGTACCCTCTTCCCCAAATCGATGACCTTTTAGATCAACTCTCTGGTTCGTGTGTGTTTTCAAAGTTGATCTAAGGTCAGGGTATCATCAGCTACGAGTGAAAGCTGAGGATGTTCTAAAGACTACTTTCAGGATCTGGTATGGTCATTATGAGTTTCTGGTGATGCCATTTGGGCTAACCAATACGCCTGCGGTATTCATGGATTACATGAACCATATCTTTTGGCAATATTTGGATCAGTTTGTTGTTGTGTTTATCGATGACATTTTGATATATTCCAAAAGTAAGGAAGAGTATGAGCATCATTTGAGAATCATATTGAATACCTTGCGTGAGAAGCAACTTTATGCCAAATTGAGCAAGTGCGAGTTCTAGCTATCAGAAGTAAAATTCTTAGGCCATGTTATCTCGCAAGAAGGGGTCTCTGTGGATCCTAGTAAAGTGGAAGCAGTACTGGACTGGAAGAGGCCAGAATCTGTGGCGGAAGTATGCAGTTTTTGGGTCTTACTAGTTATTATCGGAGATTTATCCAAAATTTCTCCTGTATTACGTTGCCGATGACCAAGCTCACGAGAAAGGATCAGCCATTTGTGTGGGATGAGAAATGTGAAAACTGTTTTATGGAGCTGAAGGAGAGGTTGACGACGGCACCTGTATTGATTTTACCCGATCCCAGTTTGACATACGTTGTGTATTCTGATGCCAGTGGGCAGGGATTAGGGTGTGTCCTTATGCAGCAGGGACGTGTGGTGGCCTACGCCTCTCGACAGCTTAGACCTCATGAATTGAACTATCCCACTCATGATCTGGAGCTTGCGGCCATTGTATTTGCTTTGAAGATTTGGCGTCATTACCTGTATGGTGTGATTGTGGAATTGTACTACAACCACAAGAGTCTCAAATATTTGTATGATAAAAAAGAACTGAATATGAGACAGCGCCGCTGGATGGAATTGCTTAAGGACTACGACCTGGAAATAAAATATTATCCGGGTAAGGCAAATGTAGTCGCTGATGCTCTTAGTCGAAAGACCGCGCTAATTACAGCTATGATGATACAAGAAGGGAAATTGATTGAAGATTTTCGTGATTTGAATTTAACAAACCAGATCATTTGTGCCAATTACACTATTTCTCAAGAGGAGAGTGACCTAAGGGCGGAAATTGAGGAAACTCAGAGGCAAGATAGCTGGATACAGCGCAACCTAGCTCGAATAGAATAGGGAGAAGTTCCAGGCTACAACCTATCGCCTCGTGGATTAGTTCGCTATCAGAAGAGAGTCTGCGCTCCACTTAGGGCGGAGTTGAGGCAGAAAATTCTGGATGAGGCGCACAAGAGCCGAATACTCTCCATCCTGGTATGACCAAGATGTATCATAATTTGAAATCTATGTATTAGTGGCCGGGAATGAAGAGTGATGTGACCAAATATGTAGCAAGGTGTCTCACCTGCCAGAAGGTAAAAATCGAGCACCAGAGACCGCCTGGTTTACTTCAGAGTCTTGAGATTCCGGAATGGAAATGGGAAAGCGTGACCCTGGATTTGGTTGTGGGATTGCCCAGGATCAAGAAATATGATGCGATCTGGGTAATTGTGGATTGCTTAACGAAGTCGGCATACTTCATACCAATCAATACTGGTTATTCTCCTGATAAACTAGCGGAGATTTATATTCGAGAGATTGTCAAACTTCATGGTACACCGAAGAATATCATTTCCGACCGAGATCCACAATTTACTTCGAGATTCTGGAAAGCATTGAATGAAGCCTTAGGTCCTCAACTAAGATTCAGTATGACTTATCATCCTCAAACAGATAGACAATCTGAGAGAACAATTCAGACGCTGGAAGATATGTTGCGAGCTTGTGTTCTCGACTTTAAAGGAAGTTGGGATCGTTTCCTTCCACTGGCTGAGTTCGCCTACAACAATAGCTATCATGCGAGCATCCAAATGGCTCCGTATGAAGCATTGTATGGAAGACGGTGTCAATCACCATTATACTGGAATGAGTTATCCGAAAGGAAGCTTTATGGGCCAGATTTGGTTGATCAAACCTCAGCACAAATTCGGATTATTCGTAAGAGGTTGCTTGTAGCGCAGAGTCGACAGAAAAGCTACGCTGATAAGAGAAGACGGCCTCTAGAGTTTGAGGTTGGAGATCATATTTTTCTGAGAGTATCACCAGTTACAGGCGTTGGGCGAGCGATCAAGAGGAAGAAACTGAGCCCAAGGTATATAGGACCTTATGAAATCCTTGAGAGGATTGGGCCTATTGCTTATCAAGTAGCACTACCTCTGAGCTTGAGCAGGCTCCATGACGTATTCCACGTTTCTCAACTGAAGAAGTACCAACTGGATCCGTCTCACATCATTGAATATGAGGATGTTGAGCTACAAGACAATTTCATGTATGCGGTGGAACCAAAGCAAGTTATTGATCGAGAGGAGCGACGGCTTATACACCAAAGCATTCCATATGTGAAGGTGATCTGGAAGGGAATGACTCAAAGAGAGGCAACTTGGGAGCGGAGGAAGATATGCGAAGACGATATCCGGAGTTTATGGCTCAAGTTATGTAACAATTTTGTGGACAAAATTTAATTTTTGAGGGGAGAATTGTAATATCCTAGATTGTAATCAAGGATTACCAACTTCAAAGTGATGTAATTAATATTAATTGAACACTTTTGAAGTATATAATGTGAATTGTGATGTAGACGCGTGTGATGATGGTTTAGTATATGTTTTGTCAATCAGGGGTAAAATGGTAAATTTATCAACCGATTGGTCAGTTATTGGAGAGGAAACTCATTGGTAATTGATATCAATGGCTAAGATTGAATAAGCAAAAGGGGTGGGATTGTGTGTGCATGTGCTTATGTGAGTGATTAGAGGGAGGAACAAGATGTTGACACATGTCAACATAAGAACTATGGATTGATGTGAAAGAGTCAACAATTGCAACTCTCTCTTCCCTCCTCCATTTCAAGTCGGCCAAGGGCCTATTTGCACCCCAAAAATATGATTTCTCCATCATCTTCTCACCTCTCTCCTCTCCTCCATTTTCGCCAAGATCAAGCAAGAAAGAGAAAGAAGAAGCTTGAGTTTAGGTAAGGTTTTGTCCCTCAATGCTCAACTCATCTTTATTAATATTGTTCAAGGCGTTGAGAGCTTTATTCCTATGGTTTCATATTTTTGATTAGTGGAGTTTGAGAACTTGTGGGGATTTGAAAGTAGGAGAATCAAAGAAATGGCTTTGGGAAGAAGTTGAAGTGAGTATTTGATACCTTTTGGTATAATTGTTGTGGTCATTGGTTTGGTTTTGGGAATTTTTAATTTTTGCTCTGATTTTTGGTCTAATTTGAATGCTTGAATTGGTTAGTGTGTTGTGTAGAATGTGGTGTTAAATTGTGTCTTTGAGCCATGGGAGTTGATTTGGAATTTTTGGAATGGAAGGAATTGCATTGTGGTGGATTGTGTGTATATTGTGTTGACATGTAAATATTTTGGTGGAACATGTCTATGTGGATGGAATTTGATTGTTTTGATGGCTCCAATGGATTCCTTGGGCAAAATTGGTGTGGGAATGGTGTTTCATGTGAAAATGGGAACCATTGGAAGCAATTGTGAAAAACTGAAAATCTGTCCATTGAAGGTCTATGCTGGGCAGTATTTTTGTGTGGGCGTTTTAAATAGGCTAGTGATGTTAGAAAATTATGAAACTTTCCATTTTCAAAGTTCACTTCCCAAGCTTCAAAATAGACATATAATTGGTATCATTTCGTTTTGTGCACTGTGAGTTATGGTTGTCCAAAATTTGGGATGGAAATTGAACTCTGTTGTGGGGCAGTGGTGGGTTTTGTGTAATTCTGTACTTTTGTGGTGATTTCCAATAATGGCCAATATTTTTCCTAGAAAGAGGACTTAAATAGCTTTCATTTGGCTTTGGAATCACCTTATTTTGATTTTTCTTGAATTAGTTATGATTTTTGGAAGTTCAGCCAAGAAACAGAATTTTCTTGGCCGCGGCCCAAATGTTTTTGACCTCTTTTTGATCGCGGCCAGTGGCTTTGTGGGCCGCGGCCAACCCCCAAAAATCAGTGTTTTGCACTTTTGAAAGGTGGTTTTTGGTATAGTCTTTTCCCAACCCTTTAGGCATATGTTTAGACCTAAAATAATCACCTAAAGAGTTCAAATGATAACCAACTTAAAGTATTATAGAGAGAAGAACTTGGGAAAGAGATTGGCGGGTTGTCCCTAACTTGGTTTACAGGATTTGATATTTGCTGTCCTCGTGAGCCCGATGTGCCAAGAAACGATGGGAAAGGATCAGGTAATGACTCTCTCTCTTATACTTTGTGTAATGCACTGTATGTGTGTTGTATCACTATTTTATGATGATTTCTGATGCTGCTGCGGTTACAGCTGGTGATAGCTGTCGTTTACAGTGCAAGCTGTCATTATTGTGATTACAGCGTAAGCTATCGTGGTCGTGATTACAGCATAAGCTGTCATGATTATGATTACAGCGAGAGCTGTCGTATTGTGTATACAGTCGTGAGTGCTGTTGTTTGTGGTGAAAACCATGTATCTCTGAGATTGCTGCTGCTGTTGCTGTTTGTGATTTATGTACATGCTTTGTGTTTATGCATTGTGTGAGTGGTTTGTTACTACTGGGATTCTCTCAAATCTCATTCTTTTATATGACTAACATTTCAGACAGGGCGTGTGGCTCAAAAAGAGAAGAGGCTAACCCGGAGCAATTAGGACTTTTAGAGGTATATTTGATCTTGGAGATGTTGGTTACTTTTTTTGAACTCAGGATTACTGTATATTTTGAAATACGAATATTATATTTGATTTTGGTTGTGTAATCCCCTAATGGATACTTATAAACCCTCAGGTTATATATGTATAGAACCCGGGAGTTGCCGGGGATACGGTTATACACTCTGATATGACTGAATGTATATTAACTGCACAGGTAATTATATTCGAATATTGAAATTGAGACTAGGATGGGAAAAAGGTTTTTGAAAGATTTTGTGAAAATTTTACTGTAAGACAGAAAGTTTAAAACGAGGTTAAAGCATCCAATGGTCTCTAATCCGATTTTAATATGTGTTATCAAATTATAATTACGTGTTTAAAGTCAGGGGGTTACATTTTGGTATCAGAGCTGTAGTTCCTGGTAAGGGTAGAGTTGCTAGGTTAGATCCCTTAGTTGGCTTTAGGGATAGAAGATTATCTATGAATGATTGTTGTTCTATGCACATGTATGTTTTATTGATGTGGATATATAGGAGACTTGTGAATATATGTGCATACTATCTCTGCTAAGTTAATGGGGTTGAGTTGTTTGTAGAATGAAGAAAACTAGAGGATGCCCCAGTGTTCCCCGTGTAGACCCTGAGGTGGAGGTCGTTAATGAAAATCCACCAAATCCAATTCGTTCCACCACTGCAATCCTTTATGTAGTTCTCTTCTCTGATCTCTACATACCTTCTGTATTCACCTGTCTAAATTATTGGTAGGGGAGGGTGAGATTTGAGAGATTCTCAGTAGAAAACAGTATCAATATGCATTTAGGATAAGTTTTTAATGCATGACATACTTGCATTACATAAACTCATGCTAACACAAGGACATATCTACGTGCTCAATGTTTCAAACAACATACTTATGGCCATAGCATAAATAAAAACAAAGCTTCAATCATTCATATATGTTTCACATAATCAAGCAAAGTAATAGCATGCATCAATACATCATCACAAATATCAAATATACACAGGAGAGATAAGTTCCCTACCCCAACCCTTTTAGATCCTTAAGTAAGCTCCTGAACTTCACGCCTAGTAATATGTGCCAACAACTGGCTTTCAACTCGGTCCTAAAATATCAAATGTATAATAATTAGGTTAAAACCCATTCATGTAACATTTTAGGCACTTCCATAGTATTTATAGTAGTTATATAAGCCTATTGTGAAAATTCACCAAAATATCCCCGGGGACCTGGCCCGGCCATACTTTTTCTGAAATTTTGACCTGGGCTATTCAAATATATTTTTGCCTAAAGAATCCATTTCCAGAATGGAATGACCAAATTCACTACTAAAAGACAACAATGCCCTTGGTAGCCCCTATTTCAGGGTTTTAGGGACGTGTTCGTAATTATACTTTTTTAGGTTTTTCTGAAAAAGTTATTAACTGTTACTCACCTAATTTTCCCTCCTGAACTCAATGGAATCATTAGAACATCAAAAATCCAGCCCTAACCACTCCAATTGGTCCCGAAATCTGAAATTCTCCAAGGAAAATTGGGGTTTTTGAAATCCGACTCCGTAGATTTGCTCCTTTATACTCGTACTCACTTTATTAACTATTTAAGTATGCTAAAAGCACTTTTTAGGCTCAATTTTGGCTGCATAATGTTTAGAACTCCACATTTACCAAATTTACATTCAGAACAAATTAATTAGAAATTCACCGATTAAATTACTTACAGCAGCCAGAACAACCAATGTTTGAAGTTAAGGAAGTTACCTTAAGCTCCTTCTTGCTTTTCCTTGGTGTGGCCAAAACCCTTGCTTCCATAACACCAAAATTTGTGCTTCAAATACCTTAAATACCATAGAAGTGAAGCTTAGAAGAAGGATTATACATGTTAGGTATGAATTCACCAAGAAATCGACTTACTATGTGACTTTACTCCTCCTTCTCTCTAGAAAATATGAAGCACACTCTCTCTTTCTTGAGTTCTAACTTGGCATCAGTTTTGGTATGAAAGAGGGAAGATGAAGCTTTAATAAATATCTTACTTTATGGTTCAATTTACTTAATTTACAAAATCCACAAATTTTGACTTTTGGGTCATAACACTTGTGTACATGAAAATAGGTTATAAAGCGCAATTAAAATCCAAATAATGTTCCCTCTTCTTGGCCATCCATATTCACGTCTAGGGGCCCAAGTTTGTGCCAAAAGGGGCTGATCACAAATTATCTCATAATTGCAAAGTTACCATCACAACTTTTCTATTGTCAGATTTGTTGGCAGATTTTCTACCCAATCTTTGAAAAATCACAACTAATTTTGTAGACATCGTATCAACGTGATTCCAAAGGCTATAGAATCCTTATTGAGTCAAGTTTCAAGAAAAAAAATATAGAATTTCATCAATTGGGAGCACAAAATTCCCAGAATTTAAGTTTTTGAATGTTGTTCCAGAAAATCAACAGTTTTTCTGAGCTAACTTCAAAAATTGATAACTTTTTGTATATAGCTTTAAATGATTCATATGCCTACCAAATTAAAGCATAGGATGTTTACTTTCTCTCTGAATATTTCATAATTTATAGTCATCATTTGGTCCTCCAAAACTATATGACAAACTCACTACCTCGAAAGCGATTTCACTGGAAGTATAATTACATTCTCTAAAATTCACCCTTCCATTTTATTAAATGCCATAAGTGTTTATAAGGCATATTGGGGAATAAAATTTGAGGTGATACAATCTACGTATTACAAACATGATGCAAAGTGAATTGAGGTGACAAAGTAACCTACATTCACACCAAATGAGATTTACAAAATAATAAACACTATTGATGCAAAAACACTTAAAGATATATTATAATAAGTCATTCTTCTACATGGCTAGGAAACGATCCTTTGGTGAACACATAACAAGGATGTTAAGATCGATAAGTATTATGGCAGCATCTCGAAATGACCAAACAATAAAAATTCCTGTATTAAAAAAAATTGATAGCAAAGATAAGAAATCTACAACATCTTGAACTGTTGGAGTTTGGGTCCAAGTCTGCCCTTGATGGGCTGGACTATTTGATTAGGAAATAAGTAGCCTAATCAAATAAGAATAAAATCATCATAAAATGCAGATTTGGGAATATTTCAGCAATAATTATGGATTTGTTAAAAGAGGAACAAATCACCATAATTAGGAAATTAATTGAGAGACAATTAATTGCTGTCTTGGAGGGCAAGAAGGAGTGCACACGTTTCCTAATTAGTGGCCTCCATAAACCACTATAAATAGGGTGTGCCTCCACAATTGCAACTCACCCCGCCATTGAGTTTTCTGGCAATTCCCTTCTCTCCTACCATCTTTCTGGTTTTGGTGATCTGTTGTGCAAATCACAATTAGGCTCTAGTAGTCTAATAATTGTGTGGGCACAAGTATGGAGTATTGGAGCCTTGACCCAGATCCGAACATGGATTAGTCCAGGTAAGCCTAATCTCCTTCTTAGTTAATATTTTTCCTATATTGGCATCAGAGCCTTCTTGATCCTGTGGCTGTGATTATTCTATGTGAATAAACATGTGATATAATTTGTTTATATCTCCATCATTTTTTCCGCTGTGCTACTGTACACATGTAAATATATATTGTATATATTGTTCATACATATATAATCTGTATATAGATTGTTCACGCATATTCTCTTTATTTTGTTGCGCTGAGCTATAATATCTGAACATGCTTGAATATTTTTTTATGCCTCATTTTTTGATAATATGCGTATGTATATGTGCGTCTGTGTGCATTCGGATTCTTCCTTCTAGATTTGATATTCGACCATGAAGCTCAATATGCACACATATAAAATACTAGGTTCCTGCTTATTTTACCTCCTTCAATTATTATATATGTATCTACATGCATATATATATAACTCAGACACGATTTCCTTTGTCTGCTCATCACTTCTTCGATTTCTTAAAGTTGAGTTTTTGAAACCTATGTGGGTTCAAAAACAAACAAAAAATTGACCCCTCAAAGGTTAGAAGAGCCTTTGAAACATAGAGACATACATCCGGTCGAATTACGTCACACCGACAACGTCGACAAAAAATTGGGTGTTTGAAACTTGGTGTTTTTTCCCAAAGTAAGGACATGGATGTGTAGATCTCGAAGAGATGATTCTAACGATGCTTAGAACGCGTCAAACAGAGTCCGGATGAGGGAGAAACAAAGGAAAGAAGTTCGCAGGTCGTTAGTCATCGCCGCAACTTCACTCATGATTTGATCAATGAAACAGAGGTTTTAAGATCAAATAAATGCCATGGAATGGTAGTTCGCTGAACTACGATTCCAACGACACCAAAAACGTGAAAAACTGAGCTAAAACGAGGGAGATATGGCCTCCCGAAGTTGGCGGGTCGCGATGACCCGTCGGAGCACCAACCGGGTCGGGCTGACTCGGCTGGAGGTTGAAGATGACATGGCAGTCAACGCCATGTGGCACCAATAAACGGTCGCCACATCAGCATCGGTCAATGAGGACACGTCATCTGTTGACTGGCACGTTGACCGAGACATGTCAGCGCCATGTCAATGACACGTAAGCGGTGACGAGTCACGATTGACCAGTCAACGTTGACTGGTCAACGGTCAACGGTCAACAGTCATTCGTTGACTATTGACCCCCAACAAAAAAAAGGGGGACACATGGTGCGTGGGACCCACTGGGGTCTTCGTTTGACACGTGGCAAGCACTGTCGGAGAGAGGACGGCGCGTGGAGTCTTGGGAGCCGGCGCGTGTCATCGGCGGATGACCACAAGGAGGCGCGTGTAAGTCATGCACCACCGTCGAGAGTGGCCAACTCTGGAATTTTCCAATTTTTCAGGATTTTTCCATCCAGACACCTTCTAGGGGCACGTGAGAGCTCGTGGGACCTCCAATTGAGATGTGGTTGATTCCTAAAAATCCCTAAATTTGAGAGCTTCAATTTGATATATAATTTGAGTATATTTGAAGCACGTTTGGATATGATTTGAGTCAAAAATGTGCTCATGTGCACTTATAGGGTCCCAAAAACGTTGGAATTGAATCAATGTTGGTTCTATTATTTTTAGGATAGGTTGACTTACTTATTAAGAGTATTTCAGCTACAACATAAGATTAATGTTGCAAAATTCTTTAAAAGTAAGGGATTATTCAAATGAGTTTTTGAATATAAAATCCTATCCAACCTTGACTCAAATTCCTAGAAATAAAACCTGAAAATTGCAGCAACTTAAAATTATTTAATAATTATTGAATAATAATAAGTCTTCCCACATGTTGAAGCAATCACTTCTAAAAGTCAACCTTTTATCACATATGTTGTGACAAAAGACAAGACAGATAGAGATGTTAGAATCATCTCATCAAGTGGGAGGTATGCTGCAAATACATCCAAATGAGTGGATGTAAACATGGCAAAGAGGAGCTGAACATTGTAGCTAGACGCTACATAAGTTAATATGGTCAGAAGGGCCTGAGAAGGAGAATCTGTTAAGAGATAACAATATGAGGCTTAAATTTTTGAATGTTCTTTTTTTTCCATTGAATTTAAGATTAAATTCTCTATTTGTTTTTAGAATTGAATTCAGTATATTCTCTTCTTGTTTTCTTGAACATTCATGCTAGTTAGATGATATTGTGTTATTATCTTGTTAATATAACTGCTCTTTGATTGAGTGGGAGTTTTTCTGGAATGCGTCTAGAAATCCAAAGGGGAAATTGTTCAAATGAAGACTGTGGTTAAAAGGGTGATGAGCTAACTAGTATGATTGGGATGGGAGTCAACGTAATTGTCTCCTGAATATGAAATTAGTGAACTTATTATCTAATTATCCTTTATGTAATACCCCGAATTTTGAGACTCGAGGCTAGAGAATAAGCCTGAAATAAGTGGATTGCTAAGCCCCGGTTTAGCAAGATCCTAAATTGTGATTAAGAGATAATGACTCCAAAAGTGGAAGCGGTTAATGGTAAATAACCCTTTTGGAGATTATGGTGTGATTTGGCACCCGATGTGATTCGTATGTGCTGTGAGCAGCGCCAAAACCCTGTATTTGAGTTCAATTATGGATTAACATCTTAATTGAATAAAAATAAGGGGAAGGGCGTATGTATGGTATAAATGAATAAGAAAATGAATTTGGTGGTGATCCAAGAGAGATTACCATAATCAGGGGCAAAACGGTAAAGTTACCGACCGATTGGTCAGTTACCGAAGAGGAATCTCATTGGTAACTTCAAGATCAATGGTTAGAATTGATTTGTGCAAGAGATCAAGGGGTGGAATCCCATGTGGTGCTCTCATGTGAGCTCATGGGAGATGTGTTGAAATGTTGACACTTGGCAAGTTTTGGGCCCTTGGATTGGTCAAAGTGTCAAACCTTATTTTCCTCTCTCCCTCTCACTTTTTAGTCGGTTGTGGCATCCCAAAAAACTGAACATCATCTTCATTTCATCATCTCATCTCTCTCTCTCTTGTTCTCCATGGACGTGCAAGCTTAGAGGAAGAAAGAGAAATCAAAAGGTGAGATTTTGGTTGACTTCTTGTCCTCTAATGCTCTAATGTCCTCTATAAAGTTGTTCATAGTGATGAGAGCTTCATCTCTATGGTTTTAGATTCTTGATTGGTGGTGTTTGATGGCTTGAGGAAAATTGGAAAGATGAGGAATCAAAGAATTGGTTTGGGAAAGAGGAAGAGGTGAGTATTTGAAGCATTTTGACCTAAGTTTTGTGATTATTGGTTAAGCCTTGTAAATTTCGAATTTTTCCCTGATTTTTATGTGATTTTTGATTGGAGAATTGGATTGTGTTTTATGTTGGAAATGGTGCCATGTTGTGGTATTTGATCATTGAAATTGGTTTTGAATTTGAAATGGAAAGAGATTGTAATGTAGAGTTGGTATTGTGGTTTTGTGATGACATGTTATGATTATTGGCAAAACATGTCAATGTAATGTGAATTTGGTTGATTTGGTGTTTCCAATGGTTTCCTTGTGCAAATTTATGTGAAAATGGTATTTGGTATGAATTTGGGAACCATTGGAATCATTGTTGAAAAATTGGAAATTCTGTCCAGTGTAAGTCTGTATTGGGCAGTCTTGTTGTGTGGACGTTTTGACTGGGCAAATGAAGTCAGAAAATTATGAAACTTTCCAGTCTTAAATTTCACATCCCAAGCTTCAAAATGGACATATAATTTGTGCCATTTCGTTTTGTGAACTTGGATTTCTGTTTGCCTAAAGTTTGAGGTCGAAACTGGATTCTGTTTTGGAGCAATGTTGGATTTTGTGTAAATCTGGATTTTTGTGGTGATTTCTGGTAAAGGCCAATATTTTTCCTATGTAAAGGACTTGAATAGCTTTCATTTGGCTTTGGGATCACCTTATTTCGATTTTTGTGGAATTAGTTATGATTTTTTGGAAGTTCAGCCAAGAAACTGGATTTTTTGGGCCGCAGCCCAAATGTTTCTGAGCGTTGCTGAGCAGTGTTGGGCCGCAGCCCAAATGTTTCTGGGCAGTTTTGGGCCGCAGCCCAAGGATTTTGTGCCGCGGCCCACCCCCAAAAATCAGCATTTGGACTTTTAAAAAGGTGATCTTTGGTCAAGTGTTTCCCAAGCCTTTAGGAATATGTTTGGGCTTTGATTAGCCACCTAAAGGTCATAAATGATAACCAACATAAAGTGTTTGTATGTTGAGGAATTGGAAAAGGGATTAACCCTATGTCCATGATTTTGGTTATAGGGTTGGATAGTCGCCCTGATCGTGGTTCGATGTTCGTTTTGTTCGTGAGCAGCTGTGCTGGAGCTTATGTGGAAAGAGAGTACGGAACATATCTCTTCTGCTTGTATTTGATATATGTGTTAGTGTGTTGGTGCATGTCTTAGCTTTGCATAATTATGTGTAATTTGAAGCTATGTTTCAATTTATGCTATGGCCATAGGTATATTGTTCGAAGCATTGAGCTTGCAAATTGTCATTGTGTTATCATGAGTTGTGTGATGCAAGCATGTCATGCATTAGACATCTATCATACATGCATATTGATATTGTTATCCTACTGAGATTCTCTAGAATCTCACCCTCCCCTACTAACCTTTCAGACAGGGTAGTAGATCAAGGATATAGCGAGCAGCTAAGGGCGATGAAGACTCCTTCGGGATTGAAGTTGGTAGTTGGTTATCTTAGTTGGGATGTATATTTGGATAATTGTATTTGGTTATTTGGATGAGTATATGTGGATGAGGATTTGATTATTTGTATTGAAATTTGTTGTGTAATCCCCATATGAGGGCTTGTATGGGCGATTGTGCCCTGTAAGGCTTGATTAATGAATGGAATCCAGAATTGCTGGAATTATTACATTGCGTACTCTGATATATTAAATGTGATTTATCTTTGTGTAGTAATTGTATTAAAAAATGTGAATGCGAGACCAGGTTATAAATGATTTTGAAAGGTGATTGTGAAAACCCCATCTGGTAGATGGTTTTATAATAATAAATTTTTTTTCTTATTGGTCTCTATTTCACTTTATTGCGTAATCCGAATATTAATTACGGCAGGGGGTTACACTTTATCTTATTTGAACAACTAAGATTTGTATACCATAATCGTCTGAGTGACCAATTATGACCAAGTCTATTTGACTGAGCTTATGAAGACAAGCTTAATAGAGATGTCTATGGAGTTAGAAACTCTCAAATCTCTTTCATTCAAGAAGAATGAGATGTCAAGGACATCCTACCAACTAGTCTTAAGCATTTAAAGGTTGAAGCAACCGAAGGATACAAAAGGTTTATGCTATCAAGTATAGAAAGAACAATATTGCTTAAACTTATGTTGGTATGAGCAATGTAACCTTATCCAAGCCATGTGGATAGTGTTGGAAGATAGTGAAATAGGTTATCTTCTTCCATAAAGTTAAAACTAAGTTAAGTTAGTGTACTAAGTCCTAACATGTTGTTTAGGCAACACTTGAGGCAGATGTCAAACTAAGAAGTTGAGACAAAACTAAATGCCAAGTTCTTTCTAACAAACAACAAGTGTATGTTATGATAAGACATCTCCCAGTGAGTGGGAGGAAGCTATGTCTCTCAATGAGTGGGAGTGAGCCATGTCTTCCATTGAGTGGGTGTATACGAAAGTCAAGATTGCCTTTGATATGCATATTGTAACCTTCAGCAATGCGATTCACCATATTGAACTTGAATGTGAAAGACTGAAGGATTCAAGATCCATCAGTCAGATGAACTTAGCTAAAAAGTGGGAGGATTCATCCTCCATGCCTAAGGGCAAGGAACCTATCAGGTAAACTTAATCTAGAGGAGGTCAAATGGTTTCTGCAAAAGATGAAATGCTACATTGATAAACCTTTAAGGGTTGTAAAAGTAGCAATCCACATGAGTTGTGGACGTTTCACAGAAGTATATGGATTCATGTCAAATGCAAAGCAATAAAGAGATAGAATCAAGGGATTGGAACTTGCATGTTAACTCTGCATAGATAAACCACCCTGATTCACTCTATGCAATTGTAATTAATAGAATCACATCTTTGCTATCTCTTTAGTTAAGGATCGATGGGACTCTGATTCTCAAATCCTTTGTTGGATTTTGATGTTTCTTTTCTAGGGATAAAAGATTCCATTTCTTGCCACATGTACACCTTGATCAAAGGGAATGATCAAACTAGCAAAAGAGTATTTGCTAAACAACATGTGCTAAAGGGTTAATACCCTTATGAATAAGTTGAAAACTTATTCTACCTGGCAAGAAAGACAAAGAAACATTTTTTGAGAATATCCACTGCAATTGGCAAATGATGACGTTGGTGAACCAATGAATGTGAGGGCAAAACACAAACAGCTTGGTGTTTCGTTGACGTTGTGCACGTTTACTCGAAATACAGTAATGTTTACTTGATTTTTGGCACGTGTGAAGTTGTTAGATAATGGTTGAACTAGTCAGGAATCAGTTAAACTAGAGGGATAAGACCCTTTTTTGAACTAACAAGGGTTAAAGATACCCATGTGATTAGTTCAAGCTGCTTTGTGTACAAGAAAGGCATTGTTGGGCAACTATCAATACCTAGAACCCTTCAACATAATAGAGTTGTTGAAATGGAGAGATAGACCTCTCCTTTGAGTTGGTTGTGAACATAATGACATCAATAAGGCTATTAACCATATGTTGGTAGGTAGACTTGCAATTATTATATTCACATTTAACCAAATGCCCTCTATGTCAGTCACGACCTTACCCTATGAATTGAGGATGTGCCTTAAACTAGGGCCGAGCTCGTTAAGACCATAAGGGTCATCAACTTTATATTCATAATCCTTCCTATAAGTAAGGAAGATTGGGGTCAAGGTATACAAAGTATCTCTTTGTGAGATGACATAAGAATTTGACATGACACGTCTTCATTAGTGAAAATGATGGCGGTTCAGTGACTGAGAGAAAACTGTGGGACACAACGTTCATAAAACCAAGATTTCCTAGCAGGAAATGAGCATTAATCACAATAAATCTCTTCAAGAGGTTCACAAGTGACAAGGAATAACCAAGTGTTCCTAAGTTCACTGATCTGAGTGGGAAGATTGAGACCATTTTCACAATGAAAGAGGTAAGAGGTAAGTTACGAGAGAATTACCTCACTCATACATAGGAAAAGAATCCTATGAAATCTACTTTGGAGCAAATTGTCATATAGCGAATGACTATAAGGGATAGATTCCCTAATGGATTGAATGCTCCCTTCATCATTTAGAAGGTGATGATAAGTACCTATAAGTGTCTGAAAGACACTAGAAGGACCTGCTAAGATGAATTGCAAAGTGTCATGCTGGAGGATTTGGATTCCTTTTAAGCCAAATATGTGTTTGGGTAATTTGTCACCTAGCCAAGAGGCGATTAGGAACAAGTAGGTTCTCAAATCTGTTGGGGGCATGTAGAACCTAAAACATTTAGTGGCTAAGGGGAAATACAATGGAAGGTTGTCCATTGTGTGTTTTAACTCTGAACTTTGGCTATGACAACAAGCTTAGTCTTGAAAATTGCATCAAGATGATGTAAAGACCACATTCTAATTTGGAATTTTGGAAATTGGATTATGAATTCTACATGAAGCAGCTTAAGGGCTTAGTAGAAACAATCACCTAAATAGTAGTATATGAGGTTTCCACAAGGTGAAAGCCTCGCCAACTTCGAAATAATCGAAGAACACTACATAAGTTCCAAATGGTCTAGAAATGATTCTTTGTGAAGTCATCCTTTGTCAAGTGACAAATGAAACAAGTGTCAAGGGAGTCAAAGGAATAAAGGATCAGAGAATCCTTAAATTCTGAGTTGAGAAAGTCATGGGTTGAACAAATATCTTGAATGACAAGATAAACGGAGTTGCACAAGAAAGATACAGTCTTTTCCACCTAAGACATGTACAAGTGTAATCCTTAGACATCTTAGGATGTCAAAGTGCAAACCCATGGACACCCCTGAAGTCAAGGGCATAAACCTAAAGAGGTTACATGTCCTATAAGGAATCCAACATAAGAAAGGTGTATAGAGTCCTATGTGAGACTATAGTTGGTAATATGAATGTACACATTGGTGTACATAAGACCAAATGTTTTTGGTCAGACTTGGAAGTTGCTTTTTGGTCCTGCTGTGAAATGGGTTATGGGAATAACCATGGATTAAGTTGTCAAGACAACAACTTTCCTTTTTGAAAGGATATTCCAATATAAGACCTAGGCAAATGGTGATGGAGTAAGGAAATATACATAGTATTTTTTCCTGTTATCCATGGAAATAGAACGCAAGGCGTGTTCTGCCATCATTCAAAGTGTCATACGGCTAAAGTAATTCCTATGAGAGATTGGGAATGAATGGTGGATAGAAGGATCCAAACGATAACGTCTTATGATGAGGATTCTAAGTATCACAGTAAGACGAAACATACTTTTGATACATCTCTATGAGAGATATGCTTTCAAAGAGGGAAAGCGATAGTTCAATGACCTTCTACTGACAGAATATTGGTAGATCCCCTTATTGTACCCATAGCTTGATTTTCATTGAGTTAGTGAAAATCTAGGGGTGCAAATAAAATATAAGGTCGTCAACTTCTTTTATATAAAGATAAAAGAAATAGTATGTATTTTATGAGTAAATACATAAAGGTATACAGTTTTGTATGTCGTACAGGTCAGAAGAGGTTGGTTCACTCACACGAACAACCGTCTTCCCATGATTTGTAGGGGCATGGGAAGGTAAGACGAGCAAATGATCACCATGAGATGGTTGAGAAGAATCTTTGTGTTTGAGTCACCTCAGTTAGACTAAGATGAGATCTACATGTGTGCATATACACAGAAAATGGATCGAAGCATGAATATAGACCTATAGCCAGGCAAAGAACTCTTTTTCACAAACGAGATTGTAAAAGAGATATTATGAAAAAGAAAGTTCTGGTTCGAATGTTGAGTACATGTTGGAACTAATGTCTGTACGATGAAAGATAAAGAAATCGACATACACCTCAAACCATTCACCGTTGCATGCAATTCATACTGCATGTGCTTGAGAGTTAAACTGCAACACGGGATGTGGGTGAAGATCCCTAGTTTACCACAATGTGAGTTCCAGGAAGGAAGAATACTTCCATGATGCCCTTAAGACTTAGGCGGCATCATGAAAGCTTGGTTTGATGACAGCTACTTTATCTGAAGCTCCATGATCACACTCGATTCGGTCAGACAAGTGAAAACTAGGAAAGCGACCAAGTCAAGATAGACTGATGTTTAGTCAAAAAGAAAGATTTACTCCTAGATACATAAGATGTACTAGTATCTGTGGTCGACCCCTTACTAGCTCTATGTGTAGCTAGTAAGTGCGGATACTATGTACATAGAAGGCAATCTGAGTTAATCAACATATTAACTCAAGAGGGATTAGATATGCCATGAGTAATATGTATGGGAGAATCTGGGGCATATGAGGCAATGAATATATGGCTTACGGTTATATATAAAGGGTGTCCTTGGATGCTGATCTGATATAAAGGATTTCTAGTATCACAAGCACCAAATCCAAAAAACGTTTTTGCCCACGCAGTCACGGCAGACACCAAGTATGAAACAAGAAAGAGTAACGCACGCACGATGGGAGGCCCATCAAGTACGAGTGGGAGATGTTGGACTTTGGGTCCAAGTCCGCCCTTGATGGGCCGGACTATTTGATTAGGAAATAAGTAGCCTAATCAAATAAGAATAAAATCATCATAAAATGTAGATTTGGGAATATTTCAGCAATAATTATGGATTTGTTAAAAGAGGAACAAATCACCATAATTAGGGAATTAATTGAGAGACAATTAATTGCTGTCTTGGAGGGCAAGAAGGAGTGCACACGTTTCCTAATTAGTGGCCTCCATAAACCACTATAAATAGGGTGTGCCTCCTCAATTGCAACTCACCCCGCCATTGAGTTTTCTGGCAATTCCCTTCTCTCCTACCATCTTTCTGGTTTTGGTGATCTGTTGTGCAAATCACAATTAGGCTCTAGTAGTCTAATAATTGTGTGAGCACAAGTATGGAGTATTGGAGCCTTGACCCGGATCCGAATATGGATTCATCCAGGTACGCCTAATCTCCTTCTTAGTTAATATTTTTCCTACATGAACTATGCCTAATAATTCCAGACTGTCAGATTTCAATCAAATGGTCATACCCACACCATGTGATGTTCGATGTCCTGGAACACATTATTCCATGAGAATAAACAGAAGAGCACCCTCCTCCAACAATAACCCTATAGCTTTAATGTGTTCCTTGATACAGTCAACTGACGAGCCATGGAGAATACAATCATCTTGTTTCACTTCCCTTAAAGAATATATAAAACATTTTATCACTGTTTGTGTGAAGAAAAAAATGTAAACATAATATTTGGGATAGTTTTAAAGAATATGCACTACTTAAAACCAACCCTGCAGCATTCAAGAGATAGCGCCAACTCCTTCTCATACACACCTATATGCTTCATGAATTTTAGTATACTACTATAGCTCGTTTAACCATATAGGGCTGAAAAAAAAGAAGTTGATTCAAATAAACAAAATTCTCAACGCTTACATTCTCCAAAAAACATTAAAAGAATCGCAATAATGCAAACTTCATACCAATAAATCTATTGTCTGGGGGTAGAATATTCTCTACACTGAAGCATGAAATGACTCTTAAACAATGTAGTGGCAAATTGCGGGAAGTCACTTGAACTATAATGTCTTCGTCAAATACCAAGTGAAAATAATCGTGCACGTGTTCACCACATGCTCTATAGTCATTCTAGTAAGCAGAAATGCTTGATGCTTAGTCAATCTCAAAAGGAATGTGTCCATAGCCTAATTAGAGTATAGGAACTTGAGTATAAAGTACCCTATAAAAAAACCAACAAAATTATTAAAAGTTAACGATAAACTGCAGAATTAATAAAAACTAAATATTTTAATTTCAATCAGGTTCATCAAAGAAGACAATGTTGATGACAATAAACTCACAAATAGAATGATTCAACACTTCATTACTGTGACTCACTTCTCTAGTAATTAACTGATCCACCATAAGATGCATACGACATTTTACAATACTGACATCTAAGTAATCGATAATTCCTTCATGTAATTATTCCACCGTATTAAGCAGATTTTACAGGACTGGTGTGAATGATATATATAGTATATAGTTTACATGAAGAAGGTAAACACTTCTAGTACATAAGATATAATTTTGGTTGCTCCTCTGTTTATATAGCATAGTCTCTCACAAAACACAATGCTTTATTTTTTGGAAACCAACTGCTTGAGGTAGGAAAATGATTAAATAATATAAATAAAATATGTGTCTGAGGAAATAAATGGATATACACTTCCTCTTCTTAAATACTATGTTAATATATATATATATATATACTAACTCATACATCAGCATGATATGCATCAAACAACATGATCATAACTATTGACAGAAAAACCTATAAAATACATAATTGTAGGATTCAATTACTAACAATTATAAAAGAAATTCTTGTATGCTATGAGTACACTGCCTCATTCATCTCTCACCAATTAAAACTCTCTAAATCAATCATGGGGCCATACTTTCTACAACATTTTGTTCAATTTTTTTTGTACCTTACACGCTCTCTCTCCTGATCTCAATTTTATTCTCACAAAATTTTCTTCACCCATTTCAAGCCTTAACTGGAGGCTTCGACATTTAAAATTGAGATAATTTCTTACAATAAATTATGAAATTACCACTTCCAATCCTTTTTATGATGAAAAATTACTAAAAGCACGTGGTTCAAAATGTTATTTAACAAAAATAAATATGAAAAACTAAAATCTTGTATATTTCTTTTGAATCATACCCTTATTTAGAAATATAATGTATGAGAGATAATAGGTGAAAATTTATATTAAAGAGAAAATAAGTGACATATATTTAATGATGATAAAAATAAAAATAAAAGCAGAACAAAAAATTTAGACAAAGTAGATTTATTCCTTATATTAAGCTCTATTCCTATAATGGAAAGTTCCATATAAAAATGATTAGAGGGAGCATTATACTCTATCAACTGATTCAAAATATAAGATAACCATTTATGAAGAGGTGTAGTTTTTGTTAGAACTGGTTGACACCCAATAGGGGGTGAATTACGTGTAAGATAAAAATTTAAAAAATTTCAAAATCTTTTTGCATCTTAGTGAAAGCAATAAGATGAAAGTAATGAATTATAAATCCATAGTCAGATATTCAAACCATAAATGCTTGTAATATAAAAGCTTAAGGAAGAAAAGATGTAAACTATGATTTATCTTGGTTCGGTCCAATCCATGATGACCTATATCTAATTCTCAAGCTCCTCCTGAGATTTCAATCCACTATCTCTTTCAAGTTTAATTGGATACTTGAGAATTACTACAATATCACAAGTTTGATCCTGGTACTTGTGAATATTTTACAATTCTTGTACTGAGAAAAGAACTCCCCCTTACACACTATAACGATAGAATCTATTTCCCACTCTAGATCTCCCAATCTTGAGACCTCTCTCAAAGATAGAATGATTACAATGAAAGTATACTTCTCTCTATATAAAGTAGATAATGATTAACACTGAAGTATAAGGTAGGAATATGTATACAGACCATCGTTTGGTTGAGATTCAAAGTTTTGGCATATTGATGTTGTAGACAAAGGCTCTCTCTCTCTCTCTCTTTTAGTTTTGAATGATCTTCTATTTATAATTGATAAAGAGTAGTTGACCATTATATATATTCTTCCTATTGAGCTCTTCTTCTTCCATTAAGAATGTGACCGTTAGAAATAGTTGTTGGAAGCTCTGACAATATTGCTTTTTGGCCGTTGAAGCTTAATCCAAGTTTAATTACTAACAATCTTCATATAAACTTGATTAGTGATGAGTAGAAACAATATAATCAAGGTTTATGAGTTTGGAAGAAAATCATGAAATCTGAGATGATGATTAAAAAAAACTGTGTAGAACATTACTCTCTGGGATCACTGCGCTGATGTGCTTGTGATCATCACTCGAGTGATCACCGTAGTGATCTTCAAAGTGAACAGTGCATCACTAGAAGTTATGTGTGTAACACTCTAAATTTTTGTACTAGAGGTTAGAGAATAAGCCTAAATAAAGTAGACTACTAAGTCTGGCATTAATAAGAGTCCCAAGAATAAATGAGAAACAGAATGACTATTAGAAACTGCACTTGGAATAGAATATGAATTTTGGAGTAAATTATTCGAAAGAAAGTACCTGATCCTTTAGGATGTGTCTGAATGACATAAAACCTTACCTAGATCAAAGGAAAAGGGAAATGGTGTCTAGAAAGAAGAAAGAAAGAGAATTGAAATAATTCATGGCACAAGAAATAATATTCCCATAATCAAGTGCAAAATAGACAATTGCCACTTGATCTTGAGGTTAAAACTAGAAATCAAGACGAAGGGCTAGAATTTTCTCTTAAAAATCAAGATTAATGATGAAGAATGAAAAAGTAACACAACTCCTTTCCTTTGAATAGTTAAAAATGTCCAAACACTCAAAGAAAGAAGAGAAAGAGAGCCAAGTCAACATACCCTCACCCTTTGGTAAAAAATTGTGGCTAGGACATAAGAGTAAGTAAGAGAGAGAATTCAACCAATATATTTCCTCACTTTGGCTCATTTGGGACATCCAAGAAAATAAAGAAAGCAAGAGAGAGAATTTAAACTTAATTATAATCATTGACAAGTCAAAAAGAAAGGAAAGAAGAAGGGAAGAAAAGTCAACATGCTTCCAATATTGTTCAACTTGGGAAGTAGACCAAAAAGAAACATTTTAAGAGAGGAATTGGTCAACAACTTTTCCTCCTCTTTCATCTAAAAAGGACAGTCAAGCTAAGGGGAGAGAAGGAAGAGTGAAGTTTGAATTAACAATACCAACTTTGGTTAATTAACTGGCTACTTTTTGCAAGACACTACAAGATTATGACACATCATCTTTGCTTGTTTCCTTGGGCTCATTTTCATCCAAGTCTTAAATGGGATGAGGATTGAATATTTAAAACATTTCACTCTCTCACTCATACTCATTTTTGGATGGCCAAAAGAAAGAAAAACAAGAGAAAAAGAAAAGGAAAGAGAAAGAAGAGCTTGAAGGGACAAGAAGCAAGGTAAGATCATCTTGCTCAATTTTCACCCCCTTAAATCATCTCTTATGCTCAAAACCTCTTCATAAACATTGTTTACCTTGCTTAGAGCTGTAATTCTATGGTTTTTGTTTCTCAAAAGGTATAGTTTTATGCTATCTACAAAGTATCAAAGGTGGAGAAATAAAGAATAAGCTCTAGAATGGGCAAGAGGTGAGTATAAGCTTTGATTTGAACCAAGTATCTTATTGATTGGTTGATTGCTGTGAGTTTAGGTGGGGCTGCTCTAGTTTACGTTATCCTATATTTTTAGGGTTTCATCATGTTTTGGTCATATACATGTGATTATATGATGTTTGGGAAGCATATTAACCTAGTATGGTGAATAAATTGTGAATTCATAAATTGTTGGTTTGTGCCCTAATTTTTGGTCAGAACAGAGCATGAAGAAGGAGTATGATTTCTTGTTTTTGAGGTCTCTAATGGATTCCTTGGGCAAAATTGAGTAGGAATAGGTTGTTGGTATGATTTTAGAAAGAATGGATTTGAAATCCAAAAACTGGAATTTACTGCCAAGAAATTTTTTTTCTGCGTGCCAGCCTGAATGTGTTGTGTTTTTTAGTAATAGGATGTTGCCTAAAGGACATGAAACTTTGCAGAATGAAGGCATACATATCAAGCTTTAATTTGATACGTAATTTTTGTCATTCGGATTAGTATATTAAGAATAATGAATTTTTGCAGTTAGGCATTAAATCTGGAATGGATTCTATGGTAGTAAGGCTTTAGTCATAGTTTTGGAATTTTTTGGCTAGAATTGACTCTGATTAATATTTTTCTCATAAAATAGACTCAAAGATCTTTGAGTAGGAATTTGAACCACCTCAATTGGAGTTCTATACAATTAGTTATGATTTTTCAAAGTTTGGTCAAAATACTGGCAGCTTTTAGCTTCCTTGCGAATTTAAGAAGAACGGGCCAAATGTAATTAGCATGAACTCTAATGGTGAAAGTAAGTATATAGGACTAATGTAGCCTAATAAGAATTCATTTATCATGGAACTAATTATATGATTATATATCTAGGGCTATGAGAAGCCAAGAACGAAGAAGCATGGAAGAATTTCCAAGAAGCTTTAATGGTTGAAAGAAAAGGGAGCAAGAAGAGGACACAAGTCCAAAAGGTAGTGATCTTACTTAATTTACATGTATTTGATGCATTTAATATGTATTGATTTGTTGTATTGCTTTGCTTGATTATGTGAAGCATCTATGAATGAATGAAGCTCTATGTTTTGATTATACTGTGGCCATAAGTACGTTACACGAAACATTAAGCATGCACAAATGTCATTATGTAAACATGAGCCTATATAAGACAAGCATATCATGCACTAGCATTCATCTTGCATGGATTGTTAGTATTGTTTGCTACTAAGATTCCCCCAAATCTTACTCTCCCCTACCAACGATATAGGTACGTGAGTACAAAAGGGAAGAATGCTTGAAGATGAACCAGAAGGAAGAATGGTGAAGAATTGAAGATTCAAGTGTATTTATTTATACTGTGTGTAAAATATTTACACTTAACGAATGAGTATGAATACCCATATTAGAATTGAGTGATAATTAGGATAACTGAATCTAAGAATAAGAATTAAGAATAAGAATGAACTATGATATTCAGTGAGAATAACAGCTAATAGTCTTGAATGAGTAGTTAACCCCTAAGTAATTAAAGAGTATCGCTTCTGATATGTAAATAAAGGGGTATGTAAGACGGGTCTTACATTTATAGTTTCCAAGCAGAGATTCTAGCAATGGAATTGGCTACTCAGAGTTAGAGTCCAGACAAAGTAAAGGATTCTGGTTGTAGGCTATACTCTCTGCCTATAAGAATAGTGTGTTGATCATCTATTAGTTGGACTATGACTGGGAGTCATAGGTAGCAGAGGAAACCAAGGAGTTAGACCACCCCTAACTGTTAACCAGCCTATAAAAGGAAGGGGTAGAGTCTATACAGAGAAGGAAGCGGAGCCTTAGTGATGAATGCCTCGAGAAAAAGTGTATGAACTCCGATAACAGTAGTATTAGCAGTGTTTAGTCTTAATATGGATTTACCACCGAAAGGCTTGAGACACTAGAGATAGATGAGCTAGCACATGATTTAAATTCTGATGCTAACTCTATAGTTGCTGATGATGAAATGGAATATGATTTAGAACCCCACCCTATGTTATGGGAGTACATAGGGGAGTTATACTAAGAATCTGGTACTGTTTATGTTTCCTTGTGGGGAAAGTACTTAGGATTTTTTGGGAAGGCAGACATATTGTACTGGGATCAAGACGTATATCAGCTATCGATTCCCAGCGATATATAAATCTGTACAAGCACTAATACCCTGGATCCCATCAAAACTTTGAGGTTAAACGTGCCCGGGTGAGAGCAATTTCAGGATGGGTGACCCCTGGGAAGTCCCCATGTAGAAACCTTTGACTAAAGGTTAGAATGCATAAAGGTAAGTAGGTATGATCTACAGTAATACATGATGTATGGTGATTATGCTGTATATTGATCCTAGAGGATCCGATCTTATGATACTAAAGGTTGAGGATAGGCTTTAATTCGATCTAGGATGAAATAGTGCTTATGTCAAAATGTGAATCAAGTTGCACTATGGTTCTGCTTCATGATGGAAGTTTGAACATTATGAGCCTTATGGATAGTGTTGAACCTTCAGTAATATTTTGAGGATATTACCTGAAAACTGTGAAGGTTAGAATAGGCATTATCGATCATGATTTTAGTATACCTATTGGGTATAATGGAGGAAAATGATTTTTGATCTATGTGATGTCGAGGTTCTAGAGTTAGTGATGAACCTAAAGGTTAGATGTCTATCCAACAGCTAGAGAATGATTACCAAGTGAACCATAACCTAAGAATCAACTGTTAAGTCTGATTCCTTCAGAATTTGAAATGGCCTAGAATGATTCAAGGTTTTAGAATGTGTTAAATGTATGGGATTTTTGAAGGTTGCTAACTGCTAATCTAGCATAGGAAAAGATCTTGATCATAAAATATTCCCTTAAAAAGAATGATTGATGAAATAAGAGAGAGTGAATCTGCCTACCATTCCATTAACTTGAGGCTATACTAGGAGTCGATTGTTGGACGGCAGACAATATGTTGAAAGGTATAAGTAGAATACTCCCGGTAAAGGATGCAGAATTTGTAATTTTTCCTGGAGCTAGACCGATATCAAAAGTCCATACAGAATGACCCCAAATGAGATGGCAGAATTAAAGAAGCAGAATACAGAGCTGCTAGGGAAAGAAAGCCTTGCGTTTCCCAACTCCAACAATAAGTTTTGGGGTATGGTTCTCCTAAGGATTTGTTCTCATTAGAATGGTACTTTCTTAAAGAGACGACCAACCAAAAAGAGAGCTACCTACGGAGGGTTCTAATTGGAGATGCTGACCAGTCAAGGACTGAGTAAAGAGATGAGTAAATACCATAGGGTAGAGCTATCAGGACGTCAGTTCTCGAGTATGGTACATTGTAATAAGTCCCACATTGGGAAAGGTTTCCTTGACATAAGGGTTTATACGACCCATTGTATCGCCATGGGGTGCTCTTGTGTTGTTCGTGGGAAGAAAGACAAAAGAAGGGAATTAAGGAAGAACGGGCTTGACGAGACAGAAATAGTCAAGTGATCTCTTGCTCTCGTATCTTATGTAATGGTCCTACACATATGTGTATACCATCAAATATATTCGTGTTATGAATATGTGATAGGTAGTAAGACCTACTAGGCCAATGTGTCCTTAGCCCATCAAACTTGATATGTATTCAATGAGAAGCCTAAGTCCTATTGGACCAGTGCGTCCATAGGCCAGAAAAGGTATTTCATATAAAGCCTTAAGTCTTGTTGGACCAGTGTGTCCATAGGCTGGCAGAACGTATTCAGATGGTATGAAAATGACACTAGGTGGAAGTCTGTAGTTTGCCATCTATATGTAACTAGACCGGTTAGATCCTATGAATGAATATGAATGCTAATGACACTAGGTGGAAGCCTGTAGTAAGTTGTCAAACTTGATCTACCATCTATATGTAACTAGGCCGGTTAGGTCTTGTGAATGAATATAAATGCTGAACTTGATCGATTAGGTCTTGTGAATGAATATGAATGCTTAAATAGACCGATTAGGTCTTATGAATGAATAACTAGACCGGTTAGGTCTTATGAATGAATAACTAGACCGGTTAGGTCTTGTGAATGCTTGGGAATTGATGGTTTGTTTTGCGTGCTTCGTGAACTTACATATGTGTATGAATGGATTGAGGTGCAAGCATTAGAGCCTAGAATGAATTTAGAATTGATGATCTTCTAGAATAGTTGTCTGTTCCTTTATATTTTTTAAAATTGAATCTTGAATGGATCAATGCACCAGCTGTATTTATGAATTGTATGAACTGAATTTTTGAATAGAATTTTTCAATAGAATTTATAACCAGTTTGTAGTGGTCATTTCAAAACTATGTTGTCTCATAGGAGGGATCCTCGTGGGACCCAGAATAATGGAAGTAGCTGAACTGGAAGAGGCTAGAAATTGTTGCAAAAATACTCAAGTTGCTAGGTCTTGCAAAATGAATACTGAATTTTTCTTCAAATCACTTTGCCATTGTAAAGGTTCACTTAAAAGAAATAATTGAAAGAAAGAATTGCTCAAGTGAGATGATGTCTGCAAGAGGATTTTAATAGGCTATAGGAGGGGTTGAAACTGTAATACCCCAAATTTTGAGACTCGAGGCTAGAGAATAAGCCTAAAATAAGTGGATTGCTAAGCCCCGGTTTAGCAAGATCCCAAATTGTGATTAAGAGATAATGACTCCAAAAGTGGATGTGGTTAGTGATAAATAACCCTTTTGGAGAATATGATGTGATTTGGGATTCGAATGTGATTTGTATGTGCTGTGAGCAGCGCTGAAACCCTATATTTAAGTTCAATTATGGATTAACCTCTAAATTGACTTAAAATAGAGGGAGGGCGCATAATGTGGTGATATGGAAAGATATGAAGTGTTTGGTGGTGATCCAAGAGAGATTACCATAATTAGGGGCAAAACGGTAAAGTTACCGACCAATGGATCGGTTACCGAAGAGGAAACTCATTGGTAACTTCAAGATCAATGGTTAGGATTGATTTGTGCAAGAGATCAAGGGGTGGAATCACATGTGTGTGATCTTATGTGAGCTCATGTGAGGTTTGTCAAGATGGTGACACTTGGCAATTTGTGAGCCCTTGGATAAGGTCAAAGTGTCAAACCTCATTTTCCCTCTCTCCTCTCTTTATTTGATCGGTTGTGGCTCCCAAAAATTGAACACTCTTCATCATCTTCATCTTCATCTTTCTCTCTCTCTTTTTTGTTCTCCATTTTCGCCAAGCACAAGGGGAGGAAAGAGAAAACTAGAGGTGAGATTTTGGTTGGTTTATGGTCCTCTAATGCTCTAATGTCCTTCTATAATCTTATTCATAGTGGTGAGAGCTTCATCTCTATGGTTTTAGATTTGTGAAAGGAGGTGTTTTGTTGCTTTGGCAAAAGTGGAAAGATGAAGAATCAAGAAATTGGTTTGGGAAAGAGGAAGAGGTGAGCATTTGCTTCCTTTTGATCTAAGTATTGAGAATTATGGTTGAGTATTGTGAATTGGGAATTTTGCCCTGATTTTGTATGATTTTCGAAATGTATAAATTGCCTTGTGTTTGAGTGGCAATTGGTGTCTTGATGTGTTATAGAGCCATTAGAATTGGTTTGAGAACTTGGAATGAAAGGAATGGTAATGTGTGTTTATGTTGTGATTGTGTGATGACATGTTATGATTATTGGGAAAACATGTCAAAGTAATGTGAATTTGATTGATTTGGTGTTTCCAATGGATTCCTTGTGCAAATTTCTGTGGAAATGGTATTTGGTGTGAATTTGGGAACCATTGGAGTCATTGGTGCAAAACTGAGAAATCTGTCCCTTGAAGTTCTGTTCTGGGCAGTCTGGTGTTGTGGACGTTTTGACTGGGCAAAGGAGGTCAAAAAATTATGAAACTTTCCAGTCTTAAATTTCACATCCCAAGCTTTAAAATGGACATAATTTGTGCTATTTCGTTTTGTCTTCTGTGAGTTATGGCTGTCCAAAGTTTGAGGTCAAAAATGAACACTGTTTTGGGACAGTCTTGAGTTTTGGGGAATTCTGTATTTGTGTGGTGATTTCTAGTAAAGACCAATATTTTTCCTGTGTAGAGGACTTGAATAGCTTTCATTTGGCTTTGGGATCACCTCATTTCGATTTTTGTGGAATTAGTTATGAGTTTTGGAAGTTCAGCCAAGAAACTGGATTTTCTTGGCCGCGGCCAGCGGATTCTGGGCCGCGACCCAAATGTTTTTGGGCAGATTTTGGCCGCGGCCAACCCCAAAAAATCAGCATTTTGGACTTTTAAAAGGTGATCTTTGGCCAAGTGTTTCCCAAGCCTTTAGGCATATGTTTGGACTTTGATTAGCCACCTAATGGTCATGAATGATAACCAACTTTAAGTGATATGAAAGTAAGAGTTTGGAATAGAGAATAACCCTATGTCCTTGCTTTGATTATAGGGTTGATATTTTCCTGATCATGGTTCGATATTCGCCTGGTCGTGAGTAAGCGGTGCTGGAGCTTACGTGGAAAGACTAGTGTAGGGAACATATCTCTTCTGCTTGTATATGATATATGTGTTAGTGTGTTGGTGCATGTCTTAGCTTTGCATGATTATGTGTAATTTGTAGCTATGTTTCAATTTATGCTATGGCCATAGGTATATTGTTCGAAGCATTGAGCTTGCAAATTGTCATTGTGTTATCATGAGTTGTGTGATGCAAGCATGTCATGCATTAAACATTTATCGTACGTGCATATTGATATTGTTATCCTACTGAGATTCTCTAGAATCTCACCCTCCCCAACTAACCTTTCAGATAGGGTAGTGGATCGAGGATGGAGCAGTCAACCAAGGGCGACAAGGGCTTCCTTCGGGATATTTGAGTTGGTAGTTGGTTATCATAATTGGGATGATTTGTATTCGTATTTGGATAAGGGTTGTATATATATATTGTGGAATGTATATTTGAGTATGTATTCGAATATGTATTTGAGATGTGTATTTGAGGAGAATTGTGTAATCCCCATATGAGGGCTTGTATGGGCGAATGTGCCCTATAAAGCTTGAGTTAATCAATGGAATCTGGAATTACTGGACTTATTACATTGTGTACTCTGATATATTGAATGTGATTTATCTTCGTGTAGTAATTGTATTCGGAATGTGAATGTGAGACCAGGTTATAAATGATTTCGAAAGGTATTTGTGAAAACCCCGTTTGGTAGATGGGTTTGTAAAATGTAGTTTTGTTTCTTATTGGTCTCTATTTCACTTTAATTACGTATTTCGGATATAATTACGGAAGGGGGTTATAGAAACTCACACTAGTATTGAATATTCCCGATCCAAGAATGAGACATGTATGGTCTATAAAGAATGTGACTCATATCCTCGTAGACATGTTTTCTAAATAGAAGAGATTAAGATTCAAGAGAAGCAAAACCATGAAGGTGGGGGCTATGGCTAGCCACTAAAGTAGACAATATCTATGTGGTGAGTAGATGAAGTGACTAGTATGGTCTATAATGAAATCAGAAAGAAAGGATTGAATATGTCCTAGTAAAGCAGGACGAAATGGTGGTGTGTGCCTCTTAACAGATGAAACTTCACGAGATGAATTTCCCTACTCATAAATTAGAGCTGGCAGCGATTATGTTTTTCTTTGAAAATGTGACAACACTATTTTTGTATGGTGTGATTGTGAAAAGGTACTACGACCACATGAATTTTAAATATTTGAAAAATCAGAAATTTTGAATATGAGACAATGTAGATGAATGGAAAAGTAGTGAAGCGAATGCTATTGCTGATGTTTTGAATTGAAAAGTGGTAGAGTGATAGTCAAGGTGAAATAGGAACAGAAACTGATAAAAGGTTTTAGAAATCTAAACTTGTTAAGTCATATATTACTTGCTGCTATAGTGCTAGTCAAGAGAAAAGTAGTCCAAGAGCTTAGATTGAAGAAGCTCAAATGCAAGATAAATAAATAAGAGCTATAAAAAAATAGAGCTAAATAAGAAACCCTCTAGAATTTGAGGTGTCGGTAGGGAGTAGAAATAAAGAAATTAAACCCCGAATTTCGAGAAAATTTATTGAATAGGGGGAGAATCAAACCGTAGAAAATTTCGAGAATGAAATTTATTGAATAGGGGGAGAATTGTAATACCTCGAATTTTGAGACTAGAGCCTAGAGAATAAGTTTGAATAAAGTAAACTGCTAAGTCTAGTTTTAGCAAGAGTCCTAGGAATGAATGAGAAACAAAATGACTATTAGAAACCGTACTTGGAATAGAATGTGAATTTCGGAGTGAATTATTAGAAAGAAATACCCAATTCCTTTAAGATGTGTCTGAATAACATAAAACATAATTCGAATCCAAAGGAAAAGGGAAGTGGTGTCTAGAAAGAAGTAAGAAAGAGAATTGAAAGAATTAATGGCACAAGAAATAATATTGCCATAATCAAGGGCAAAACAGACAATTGCCACTTAATCTTGAGATTAAAAATGGAAATCAAGATGAAGGGCTAGGATTAGCTCTTGAAAATCAAGAGTAATGATGAAGAATGAAAACATAACACAACTCCCTCCCCTTGCATGGTTAAAAACATCCAAACACTCAAAGAAAGAAGAAAAAGAGAGCCAAGTCAACATACCCTCACCCTTTGGTCAAAAATTATGGCTAGGACATAAGAGCAAGGGGGATAGAATTCAACCAATATATTTCCTCATTTTGGCTCATTTGGGACATCCAAGAAAATAAAGAAAGCAAGAGAGAGAATTTAAACTTAATTATAATCATTGACAAGTCAAAAAGAAAGGAAAGAAGAAGGGAAGAAAAGTCAACATGCTTCCAATCTTGTTCAACTTGGGAAGTAGACCAAAAAGAAACATTTTAAGAGAGGAATTGGTCAACAACTTTTCCTCCTCTTTCATCTAAAAAGGACAGTCAAGCTAAGGGGAGAGAAGGAAGAGTGAAGTTTGAATTAACAATACCAACTTTGGTTAATTAACTGGCTACTTTTTGCAAGACACTACAAGATTATGACACATCATCTTTGCTTGTTTCCTTGGGCTCATTTTCATCCAAGTCTTAAATGGGATGAGGATTGAATATTTAAAACATTTCACTCTCTCACTCATACTCATTTTTGGATGGCCAAAAGAAAGAAAAACAAGAGAAAAAGAAAAGGAAAGAGAAAGAAGAGCTTGAAGGGACAAGAAGCAAGGTAAGATCATCTTGCTCAATTTTCACCCCCTTAAATCATCTCTTATGCTCAAAACCTCTTCATAAACATTGTTTACCTTGCTTAGAGCTGTAATTCTATGGTTTTTGTTTCTCAAAAGGTATAGTTTTATGCTATCTACAAAGTATCAAAGGTGGAGAAATAAAGAATAAGCTCTAGAATGGGCAAGAGGTGAGTATAAGCTTTGATTTGAACCAAGTATCTTATTGATTGGTTGATTGCTGTGAGTTTAGGTGGGGCTGCTCTAGTTTACGTTATCCTATATTTTTAGGGTTTCATCATGTTTTGGTCATATACATGTGATTATATGATGTTTGGGAAGCATATTAACCTAGTATGGTGAATAAATTGTGAATTCATAAATTGTTGGTTTGTGCCCTAATTTTTGGTCAGAACAGAGCATGAAGAAGGAGTATGATTTCTTGTTTTTGAGGTCTCTAATGGATTCCTTGGGCAAAATTGAGTAGGAATAGGTTGTTGGTATGATTTTAGAAAGAATGGATTTGAAATCCAAAAACTGGAATTTACTGCCAAGAAATTTTTTTTCTGCGTGCCAGCCTGAATGTGTTGTGTTTTTTAGTAATAGGATGTTGCCTAAAGGACATGAAACTTTGCAGAATGAAGGCATACATATCAAGCTTTAATTTGATACGTAATTTTTGTCATTCGGATTAGTATATTAAGAATAATGAATTTTTGCAGTTAGGCATTAAATCTGGAATGGATTCTATGGTAGTAAGGCTTTAGTCATAGTTTTGGAATTTTTTGGCTAGAATTGACTCTGATTAATATTTTTCTCATAAAATAGACTCAAAGATCTTTGAGTAGGAATTTGAACCACCTCAATTGGAGTTCTATACAATTAGTTATGATTTTTCAAAGTTTGGTCAAAATACTGGCAGCTTTTAGCTTCCTTGCGAATTTAAGAAGAACGGGCCAAATGTAATTAGCATGAACTCTAATGGTGAAAGTAAGTATATAGGACTAATGTAGCCTAATAAGAATTCATTTATCATGGAACTAATTATATGATTATATATCTAGGGCTATGAGAAGCCAAGAACGAAGAAGCATGGAAGAATTTCCAAGAAGCTTTAATGGTTGAAAGAAAAGGGAGCAAGAAGAGGACACAAGTCCAAAAGGTAGTGATCTTACTTAATTTACATGTATTTGATGCATTTAATATGTATTGATTTGTTGTATTGCTTTGCTTGATTATGTGAAGCATCTATGAATGAATGAAGCTCTATGTTTTGATTATACTGTGGCCATAAGTACGTTACACGAAACATTAAGCATGCACAAATGTCATTATGTAAACATGAGCCTATATAAGACAAGCATATCATGCACTAGCATTCATCTTGCATGGATTGTTAGTATTGTTTGCTACTAAGATTCCCCCAAATCTTACTCTCCCCTACCAACGATATAGGTACGTGAGTACAAAAGGGAAGAATGCTTGAAGATGAACCAGAAGGAAGAATGGTGAAGAATTGAAGATTCAAGTGTATTTATTTATACTGTGTGTAAAATATTTACACTTAACGAATGAGTATGAATACCCATATTAGAATTGAGTGATAATTAGGATAACTGAATCTAAGAATAAGAATTAAGAATAAGAATGAACTATGATATTCAGTGAGAATAACAGCTAATAGTCTTGAATGAGTAGTTAACCCCTAAGTAATTAAAGAGTATCGCTTCTGATATGTAAATAAAGGGGTATGTAAGACGGGTCTTACATTTATAGTTTCCAAGCAGAGATTCTAGCAATGGAATTGGCTACTCAGAGTTAGAGTCCAGACAAAGTAAAGGATTCTGGTTGTAGGCTATACTCTCTGCCTATAAGAATAGTGTGTTGATCATCTATTAGTTGGACTATGACTGGGAGTCATAGGTAGCAGAGGAAACCAAGGAGTTAGACCACCCCTAACTGTTAACCAGCCTATAAAAGGAAGGGGTAGAGTCTATACAGAGAAGGAAGCGGAGCCTTAGTGATGAATGCCTCGAGAAAAAGTGTATGAACTCCGATAACAGTAGTATTAGCAGTGTTTAGTCTTAATATGGATTTACCACCGAAAGGCTTGAGACACTAGAGATAGATGAGCTAGCACATGATTTAAATTCTGATGCTAACTCTATAGTTGCTGATGATGAAATGGAATATGATTTAGAACCCCACCCTATGTTATGGGAGTACATAGGGGAGTTATACTAAGAATCTGGTACTGTTTATGTTTCCTTGTGGGGAAAGTACTTAGGATTTTTTGGGAAGGCAGACATATTGTACTGGGATCAAGACGTATATCAGCTATCGATTCCCAGCGATATATAAATCTGTACAAGCACTAATACCCTGGATCCCATCAAAACTTTGAGGTTAAACGTGCCCGGGTGAGAGCAATTTCAGGATGGGTGACCCCTGGGAAGTCCCCATGTAGAAACCTTTGACTAAAGGTTAGAATGCATAAAGGTAAGTAGGTATGATCTACAGTAATACATGATGTATGGTGATTATGCTGTATATTGATCCTAGAGGATCCGATCTTATGATACTAAAGGTTGAGGATAGGCTTTAATTCGATCTAGGATGAAATAGTGCTTATGTCAAAATGTGAATCAAGTTGCACTATGGTTCTGCTTCATGATGGAAGTTTGAACATTATGAGCCTTATGGATAGTGTTGAACCTTCAGTAATATTTTGAGGATATTACCTGAAAACTGTGAAGGTTAGAATAGGCATTATCGATCATGATTTTAGTATACCTATTGGGTATAATGGAGGAAAATGATTTTTGATCTATGTGATGTCGAGGTTCTAGAGTTAGTGATGAACCTAAAGGTTAGATGTCTATCCAACAGCTAGAGAATGATTACCAAGTGAACCATAACCTAAGAATCAACTGTTAAGTCTGATTCCTTCAGAATTTGAAATGGCCTAGAATGATTCAAGGTTTTAGAATGTGTTAAATGTATGGGATTTTTGAAGGTTGCTAACTGCTAATCTAGCATAGGAAAAGATCTTGATCATAAAATATTCCCTTAAAAAGAATGATTGATGAAATAAGAGAGAGTGAATCTGCCTACCATTCCATTAACTTGAGGCTATACTAGGAGTCGATTGTTGGACGGCAGACAATATGTTGAAAGGTATAAGTAGAATACTCCCGGTAAAGGATGCAGAATTTGTAATTTTTCCTGGAGCTAGACCGATATCAAAAGTCCATACAGAATGACCCCAAATGAGATGGCAGAATTAAAGAAGCAGAATACAGAGCTGCTAGGGAAAGAAAGCCTTGCGTTTCCCAACTCCAACAATAAGTTTTGGGGTATGGTTCTCCTAAGGATTTGTTCTCATTAGAATGGTACTTTCTTAAAGAGACGACCAACCAAAAAGAGAGCTACCTACGGAGGGTTCTAATTGGAGATGCTGACCAGTCAAGGACTGAGTAAAGAGATGAGTAAATACCATAGGGTAGAGCTATCAGGACGTCAGTTCTCGAGTATGGTACATTGTAATAAGTCCCACATTGGGAAAGGTTTCCTTGACATAAGGGTTTATACGACCCATTGTATCGCCATGGGGTGCTCTTGTGTTGTTCGTGGGAAGAAAGACAAAAGAAGGGAATTAAGGAAGAACGGGCTTGACGAGACAGAAATAGTCAAGTGATCTCTTGCTCTCGTATCTTATGTAATGGTCCTACACATATGTGTATACCATCAAATATATTCGTGTTATGAATATGTGATAGGTAGTAAGACCTACTAGGCCAATGTGTCCTTAGCCCATCAAACTTGATATGTATTCAATGAGAAGCCTAAGTCCTATTGGACCAGTGCGTCCATAGGCCAGAAAAGGTATTTCATATAAAGCCTTAAGTCTTGTTGGACCAGTGTGTCCATAGGCTGGCAGAACGTATTCAGATGGTATGAAAATGACACTAGGTGGAAGTCTGTAGTTTGCCATCTATATGTAACTAGACCGGTTAGATCCTATGAATGAATATGAATGCTAATGACACTAGGTGGAAGCCTGTAGTAAGTTGTCAAACTTGATCTACCATCTATATGTAACTAGGCCGGTTAGGTCTTGTGAATGAATATAAATGCTGAACTTGATCGATTAGGTCTTGTGAATGAATATGAATGCTTAAATAGACCGATTAGGTCTTATGAATGAATAACTAGACCGGTTAGGTCTTATGAATGAATAACTAGACCGGTTAGGTCTTGTGAATGCTTGGGAATTGATGGTTTGTTTTGCGTGCTTCGTGAACTTACATATGTGTATGAATGGATTGAGGTGCAAGCATTAGAGCCTAGAATGAATTTAGAATTGATGATCTTCTAGAATAGTTGTCTGTTCCTTTATATTTTTTAAAATTGAATCTTGAATGGATCAATGCACCAGCTGTATTTATGAATTGTATGAACTGAATTTTTGAATAGAATTTTTCAATAGAATTTATAACCAGTTTGTAGTGGTCATTTCAAAACTATGTTGTCTCATAGGAGGGATCCTCGTGGGACCCAGAATAATGGAAGTAGCTGAACTGGAAGAGGCTAGAAATTGTTGCAAAAATACTCAAGTTGCTAGGTCTTGCAAAATGAATACTGAATTTTTCTTCAAATCACTTTGCCATTGTAAAGGTTCACTTAAAAGAAATAATTGAAAGAAAGAATTGCTCAAGTGAGATGATGTCTGCAAGAGGATTTTAATAGGCTATAGGAGGGGTTGAAACTGTAATACCCCAAATTTTGAGACTCGAGGCTAGAGAATAAGCCTAAAATAAGTGGATTGCTAAGCCCCGGTTTAGCAAGATCCCAAATTGTGATTAAGAGATAATGACTCCAAAAGTGGATGTGGTTAGTGATAAATAACCCTTTTGGAGAATATGATGTGATTTGGGATTCGAATGTGATTTGTATGTGCTGTGAGCAGCGCTGAAACCCTATATTTAAGTTCAATTATGGATTAACCTCTAAATTGACTTAAAATAGAGGGAGGGCGCATAATGTGGTGATATGGAAAGATATGAAGTGTTTGGTGGTGATCCAAGAGAGATTACCATAATTAGGGGCAAAACGGTAAAGTTACCGACCAATGGATCGGTTACCGAAGAGGAAACTCATTGGTAACTTCAAGATCAATGGTTAGGATTGATTTGTGCAAGAGATCAAGGGGTGGAATCACATGTGTGTGATCTTATGTGAGCTCATGTGAGGTTTGTCAAGATGGTGACACTTGGCAATTTGTGAGCCCTTGGATAAGGTCAAAGTGTCAAACCTCATTTTCCCTCTCTCCTCTCTTTATTTGATCGGTTGTGGCTCCCAAAAATTGAACACTCTTCATCATCTTCATCTTCATCTTTCTCTCTCTCTTTTTTGTTCTCCATTTTCGCCAAGCACAAGGGGAGGAAAGAGAAAACTAGAGGTGAGATTTTGGTTGGTTTATGGTCCTCTAATGCTCTAATGTCCTTCTATAATCTTATTCATAGTGGTGAGAGCTTCATCTCTATGGTTTTAGATTTGTGAAAGGAGGTGTTTTGTTGCTTTGGCAAAAGTGGAAAGATGAAGAATCAAGAAATTGGTTTGGGAAAGAGGAAGAGGTGAGCATTTGCTTCCTTTTGATCTAAGTATTGAGAATTATGGTTGAGTATTGTGAATTGGGAATTTTGCCCTGATTTTGTATGATTTTCGAAATGTATAAATTGCCTTGTGTTTGAGTGGCAATTGGTGTCTTGATGTGTTATAGAGCCATTAGAATTGGTTTGAGAACTTGGAATGAAAGGAATGGTAATGTGTGTTTATGTTGTGATTGTGTGATGACATGTTATGATTATTGGGAAAACATGTCAAAGTAATGTGAATTTGATTGATTTGGTGTTTCCAATGGATTCCTTGTGCAAATTTCTGTGGAAATGGTATTTGGTGTGAATTTGGGAACCATTGGAGTCATTGGTGCAAAACTGAGAAATCTGTCCCTTGAAGTTCTGTTCTGGGCAGTCTGGTGTTGTGGACGTTTTGACTGGGCAAAGGAGGTCAAAAAATTATGAAACTTTCCAGTCTTAAATTTCACATCCCAAGCTTTAAAATGGACATAATTTGTGCTATTTCGTTTTGTCTTCTGTGAGTTATGGCTGTCCAAAGTTTGAGGTCAAAAATGAACACTGTTTTGGGACAGTCTTGAGTTTTGGGGAATTCTGTATTTGTGTGGTGATTTCTAGTAAAGACCAATATTTTTCCTGTGTAGAGGACTTGAATAGCTTTCATTTGGCTTTGGGATCACCTCATTTCGATTTTTGTGGAATTAGTTATGAGTTTTGGAAGTTCAGCCAAGAAACTGGATTTTCTTGGCCGCGACCCAAATGTTTTTGGGCAGATTTTGGCCGCGGCCAACCCCAAAAAATCAGCATTTTGGACTTTTAAAAGGTGATCTTTGGCCAAGTGTTTCCCAAGCCTTTAGGCATATGTTTGGACTTTGATTAGCCACCTAATGGTCATGAATGATAACCAACTTTAAGTGATATGAAAGTAAGAGTTTGGAATAGAGAATAACCCTATGTCCTTGCTTTGATTATAGGGTTGATATTTGCCTGATCATGGTTCGATATTCGCCTGGTCGTGAGTAAGCGGTGCTGGAGCTTACGTGGAAAGACTAGTGTAGGGAACATATCTCTTCTGCTTGTATATGATATATGTGTTAGTGTGTTGGTGCATGTCTTAGCTTTGCATGATTATGTGTAATTTGTAGCTATGTTTCAATTTATGCTATGGCCATAGGTATATTGTTCGAAGCATTGAGCTTGCAAATTGTCATTGTGTTATCATGAGTTGTGTGATGCAAGCATGTCATGCATTAAACATTTATCGTACGTGCATATTGATATTGTTATCCTACTGAGATTCTCTAGAATCTCACCCTCCCCAACTAACCTTTCAGATAGGGTAGTGGATCGAGGATGGAGCAGTCAACCAAGGGCGACAAGGGCTTCCTTCGGGATATTTGAGTTGGTAGTTGGTTATCATAATTGGGATGATTTGTATTCGTATTTGGATAAGGGTTGTATATATATATTGTGGAATGTATATTTGAGTATGTATTCGAATATGTATTTGAGATGTGTATTTGAGGAGAATTGTGTAATCCCCATATGAGGGCTTGTATGGGCGAATGTGCCCTATAAAGCTTGAGTTAATCAATGGAATCTGGAATTACTGGACTTATTACATTGTGTACTCTGATATATTGAATGTGATTTATCTTCGTGTAGTAATTGTATTCGGAATGTGAATGTGAGACCAGGTTATAAATGATTTCGAAAGGTATTTGTGAAAACCCCGTTTGGTAGATGGGTTTGTAAAATGTAGTTTTGTTTCTTATTGGTCTCTATTTCACTTTAATTACGTATTTCGGATATAATTACGGAAGGGGGTTATAGAAACTCACACTAGTATTGAATATTCCCGATCCAAGAATGAGACATGTATGGTCTATAAAGAATGTGACTCATATCCTCGTAGACATGTTTTCTAAATAGAAGAGATTAAGATTCAAGAGAAGCAAAACCATGAAGGTGGGGGCTATGGCTAGCCACTAAAGTAGACAATATCTATGTGGTGAGTAGATGAAGTGACTAGTATGGTCTATAATGAAATCAGAAAGAAAGGATTGAATATGTCCTAGTAAAGCAGGACGAAATGGTGGTGTGTGCCTCTTAACAGATGAAACTTCACGAGATGAATTTCCCTACTCATAAATTAGAGCTGGCAGCGATTATGTTTTTCTTTGAAAATGTGACAACACTATTTTTGTATGGTGTGATTGTGAAAAGGTACTACGACCACAGGAATTTTAAATATTTGAAAAATCAGAAATTTTGAATATGAGACAATGTAGATGAATGGAAAAGTAGTGAAGCGAATGCTATTGCTGATGTTTTGAATTGAAAAGTGGTAGAGTGATAGTCAAGGTGAAATAGGAACAGAAACTGATAAAAGGTTTTAGAAATCTAAACTTGTTAAGTCATATATTACTTGCTGCTATAGTGCTAGTCAAGAGAAAAGTAGTCCAAGAGCTTAGATTGAAGAAGCTCAAATGCAAGATAAATAAATAAGAGCTATAAAAAAATAGAGCTAAATGAGAAACCCTCTAGAATTTGAGGTGTCGGTAGGGAGTAGAAATAAAGAAATTAAACCCCGAATTTCGAGAAAATTTATTGAATAGGGGGAGAATCAAACCGTAGAAAATTTCGAGAATGAAATTTATTGAATAGGGGGAGAATTGTAATACCTCGAATTTTGAGACTAGAGCCTAGAGAATAAGTTTGAATAAAGTAAACTGCTAAGTCTAGTTTTAGCAAGAGTCCTAGGAATGAATGAGAAACAAAATGACTATTAGAAACCGTACTTGGAATAGAATGTGAATTTCGGAGTGAATTATTAGAAAGAAATACCCAATTCCTTTAAGATGTGTCTGAATAACATAAAACATAATTCGAATCCAAAGGAAAAGGGAAGTGGTGTCTAGAAAGAAGTAAGAAAGAGAATTGAAAGAATTAATGGCACAAGAAATAATATTGCCATAATCAAGGGCAAAACAGACAATTGCCACTTAATCTTGAGATTAAAAATGGAAATCAAGATGAAGGGCTAGGATTAGCTCTTGAAAATCAAGAGTAATGATGAAGAATGAAAACATAACACAACTCCCTCCCCTTGCATGGTTAAAAACATCCAAACACTCAAAGAAAGAAGAAAAAGAGAGCCAAGTCAACATACCCTCACCCTTTGGTCAAAAATTATGGCTAGGACATAAGAGCAAGGGGGATAGAATTCAACCAATATATTTCCTCATTTTGGCTCATTTGGGACATCCAAGAAAATAAAGAAAGCAAGAGAGAGAATTTAAACTTAATTATAATCATTGACAAGTCAAAAAGAAAGGAAAGAAGAAGGGAAGAAAAGTCAACATGCTTCCAATCTTGTTCAACTTGGGAAGTAGACCAAAAAGAAACATTTTAAGAGAGGAATTGGTCAACAACTTTTCCTCCTCTTTCATCTAAAAAGGACAGTCAAGCTAAGGGGAGAGAAGGAAGAGTGAAGTTTGAATTAACAATACCAACTTTGGTTAATTAACTGGCTACTTTTTGCAAGACACTACAAGATTATGACACATCATCTTTGCTTGTTTCCTTGGGCTCATTTTCATCCAAGTCTTAAATGGGATGAGGATTGAATATTTAAAACATTTCACTCTCTCACTCATACTCATTTTTGGATGGCCAAAAGAAAGAAAAACAAGAGAAAAAGAAAAGGAAAGAGAAAGAAGAGCTTGAAGGGACAAGAAGCAAGGTAAGATCATCTTGCTCAATTTTCACCCCCTTAAATCATCTCTTATGCTCAAAACCTCTTCATAAACATTGTTTACCTTGCTTAGAGCTGTAATTCTATGGTTTTTGTTTCTCAAAAGGTATAGTTTTATGCTATCTACAAAGTATCAAAGGTGGAGAAATAAAGAATAAGCTCTAGAATGGGCAAGAGGTGAGTATAAGCTTTGATTTGAACCAAGTATCTTATTGATTGGTTGATTGCTGTGAGTTTAGGTGGGACTGCTCTAGTTTACGTTATCCTATATTTTTAGGGTTTCATCATGTTTTGGTCATATACATATGGTTATATGATGTTTGGGAAGCATATGAACCTAGTTTGGTGAATAAATTGTGAACTGGTAAATTGTTGGTTTATGCCCTAATTTTTGGTCAGAACAGGCCTTGAAAAATGCGTTTGATTTTGCTATTTTTGAGGTCTCTAATAGATTCCTTGGGCAAAATTGTGTAGGAATAGGTTGTTGGTATGATTTTAGAAGGAATGGATTTGAAATCCAAAAACTGGAATTTGCTGCTAATTAAGATTTCCTAAATGGTAGTTTGAATGTGCTATGGTTTTGAGTAATAGAATGTTGTCCAATAGCCATGAAAGTTTCTAGAATGAAGGTAGACATATCAAGCTTTACCTTGATAGGCCATTAGTGCCATTTGGATTAGTACGTTAACAATTATGAATTTTTGAAGTTCGACATTGAATTTGGAATGGATTATGTGGTAGTGAGCCTTTAGTCATAGTTCGGGATTTGTGTGGCTATAATTCGCTTTGATTAATATTTTTCTCGTAAAATAGACTCAAAGATTTTTCAGTAGGAATTTGAACCACCCCAATTGGATTCTATAGAATTATTTATGAATTTTCATAATTTCGTCAAAATGCTAGCAGCTTTTAATTTCCATGAGAATTTAAGAAAGAGATGGCTAAATGTAATTAGTATGAACTCCATGGGTGAAAGTAAGTATATGGGACTAATGTAGCCCAATAAGAATTCATTTATCATGGCACTAATTATATGATTATATATATAGGGCCATGAGAAGCCAAGAAAGAAGCATGAAAGAATTTCCAATAAGCTTCAATGGTTGGAAGAAAAGGGGGCAAGAAGAGGATACAAGTCCAAAAGGTAGTGAACTTACTTAACTTACATGTATTTGATGTGTTTGTTGTGTATTGATTTACAGTATTATTTTTCTTGATTATATAAAGCATATATAAATGAATAAAGCTTTGTTTCTATTTATACAGTGGCTATAGTTATGTTGCATGCAATATTGAGCATGCAGAAATGTCATTATGTGGACATGAGCCTGTGTAAGGCAAGAATATCATGCACTAGTATTTATCTTATATGCATTGTTAGTATTTTTTGCTACTGAGATTCCCCTGAATCTCATACTCCCCCGCCAACTATATATGTAAGTGAGTATGAAAGGGAAGAATGCTTGAAGATGAACCAAAAGAAAGAATGATGAAGAATTGAATATTTAAGTGTATTTATTTATATCGTGTGTAAAATATTTACACTTGATGAATATATATGAATACACATATTAGAATTGAGTGGTGATCGGGATAACTGAATCTAAGAATAAGAATTTAGAATAAGAATAAACTATGATATTCAGTAAGAATAATGGCTAATAGTCTTGAATGAGTAGTTAACCCCCTAAGTAAGTGAAGAGTAACGCTTCTGATAAGTAACTAAAGGGGTATGTATGATAGGTCTTACATGTGCATCACTTTCACATCACTCTAGTGATCTTTACTAGTGATGAATACATTTTAAATCTAAATATGGTAAATGACCTATCATCACAAATCTCTTGAAGTTTACTTTCCAATACAATAGGAATCACTCCCAAATTCAATGTCTTCTGAAAGTTATAATCAAAAGAGTGATTGATAGTCTAAATAGTGTTTGATTTTAAACTTCACATCTCTTTCATCTGACAATATTTGAGCATGCAACTGATGTCTATAGATTTCATTCTAAGTCTAGTTTCATATGAAAAACATTTACCTCAATCATATTTGTGGTTTAAGAGATATGATCAAATTATTGTACCTCTTTTTAAATAGTGCGAGAAATTCCAGTGTAAAATCTGAAAACTTATATCTCTTTCATTTGAACTCCTTTAAACTTGATCTTGGTGCCTATATGTCACATTTGAAGTCTAGTTTCATATCAAATAAGTTTAAGCACAATCAAATTTATGGTTTGCAAGATATAACCAAATTACAAAACATCTATCATACTGAATGAAAATAGAGCACAACAGAGTGGTCATCACTTGAGTGGTTACTTGAGTGATCATCTTTGGAGGTGCCACTTAAGTGAAGTTAGTATAACCTCCATATAAGTCTTTTAGGCTTTGAATTGACATATTCCAACCTCCATTAGACCATAGAGACTTCCAGTATCAGTTTTAAGAGCTTGAATCTTGATATACCCATTAGATCTTGCAAGTTTTTCTTTCTTCAATCTCTCTTTATCTTTTGGATAACTTCTTTTCTTTGACTTAATATGATGAAAGTTCTTCTGTCCTCACTTTTTCTTCTTGTTTTTTCTCTTGATGATCATTCTCCATACTGCAACTAGAATTCTTCTTTATTTTCTTGACTATCTTCAATCTTCCTCTTGATCAATCTCAATAGTCCAACTCAATTTCTTCTTTTTATGATATGATAAACATTCTTCTTTCTCTAACATCTTTCTTTGCTTGACTAATCTAAAAGATATTTCACATTAAATATAGTAGTTATTTAATATAGGAGATAAGTATATTATACAAACTTTTTGCTCTTAATATTTGGAATCTATATTTGCCATCATCAAAACTAATCATATCTAACAATTCTTATATGAGCTAAACTATTTATCTTATCATTTAATGCATTTTTTTTTTATTTTTACCCACTAATTAATTATACATCTCTGTCATGTCATTTTTTCGCTCATTATTTCTCTAACTTAGCCTTTTGTTAAATAAGTGTGTTTTATATAAATAAGGGCAAAGGTGCAAATTTAACATTCAACAATTTTGCTAGGAGCATCCATAAGACTTATCTATTTTCAGGCGCAAAAGTAGCCATAAACTATTTATTTGGGAGTAGATTTAACAACGCCCTTAAATCTACTTAACTGCCATTACGTTTTGAAATGTGGTTCCCAACAGTCTTCTCTTTATGTATTATTCTAATCTTTTTTTACCGGGAAAATATCACTTATGCCATATAGTAACAATTTCATTTTGGTTAATGCCCAAAAGATTCTAAAATCTCACTATAAAACTTAATTTAGTTTTACTGACAAAGCTTAATTTCATTTTAACCCAAGGGGTGTAATGATATTTCATAATCTTTTAGGGTTATCTGAAATGAAATTATTTTCATGTGGACAAAGTGATATTTTTCCATTAAAAAATATTAAAATAATACAAGAGAGAAGATTGACGGGACCCACATTTCAAAAAGTAACTGCAGTTAGTATTTTTTAACGGTGTTGCTAAATCTGCTCCCAAATAAATAGTTCATGACTACTTTTGCACTTGAAAATTGATAAGTTTTATGGATGCTCCTAGTGAAATTGTTGAATGCTCCTAGCGGAATTCATTTACCAATATCAGAGTGCAAGTAAATTCTCGACTTACTCGGGTTCCATTCATTTAATAAGGGTTTACACAAAGGCATAAAGCCCATAATTCATGCCCTTTACTTGGGGATTACACAAAACTACATCACAAATCCCAAAATATACATATACCTCCCACAAATTATCCAATAATATACAATGATAACCAAAAACCAAAAAGGAACTCCTAACACGGAGCTCTACCTGCTCTTCGTCACCCGTTTGACTTTCGATCCTTCAGCTCTGTCTAAAATGTTTAATTTTATGAGAGTGATATTCTAAAGAATCCCTGTAGTGTCAAATCAACCATATAATATACAATAGTAAGGCATGAAATCAAATCATTATCCATACAAGCAACTACAATGGCAGTCCAACAGCAATGGTTAGTATGACACATGTCATCCCTGATAATTGCTCACGCTGTATTGCATCACAACAATCCACACAATATAATTCACCATAGCTAGGATCCATATAAAGCATTTCATAATGCAAGCCATACAGGCAAGATACACACAGCCCCCGGCTGGTTTCACAAACGCCGCCCCACGGGTCGGATTCACAAAGATCCATGTCGATTACGACGGCAGTTCAACGGCCAACCTAGAGATGACCAACATCAATCCCTATACGTCTCACGCTGAAGTGCTCACGCCGTAATGGACCATGGCACACATTTCACAAAATGAAATGATAAGTTATGCATACTAAAACATCAAACACAGTGAGAGAAGAGTTACTACCTTGATCCTTCCGTGCGTGTCCTAGCACCGGTCTCTCCCGAGTAGGGCAAATGTCAAATCCTATATTCACAATTAGGGACGAAGAGTTATACTCTATTCCAGGACTTAATTCACTTTATAATACTTAATTGGTTATCATTATTTCTCTTTTAGAGTCATTAAATACCCCTAACAAAACTCCTAAAGGGTAGGAAGAACTATCCCAAAAATCTCCTTTTGGAAGAACAAAAACTGATTTTTCACTGTTGCACCTCGAGTGAAAATGGTCTCACTCGAGCATTGGTACGGACACTCGAGCACAAAAGCCCTCACTCAAGCATTGGTACGGACATCACCTCAAGCACAAGAAAGTGAGGACAGGAAGTGCTTGCCCGAGTGCACAAAAATTTTCAAAGAAGAGGATCACTCGAGCACAAAAGGCCTCACTCGAGCATTGTACGGACATCACCTCAAACGCAAGAAAGTGAGGACAGGAAGTGCTTGCTCGAGAGCACAAAAATTTTCAAAGAAGAGGATCAATCAAGCACACGCACTCTCACTCGAGTGATGTTCTTCCCTTACTCGAGCACACTCACTCTCACTCGAGCATGATTATCAGAAACCAGAAAATGCAGAAGGTACGACAGCACTTCCAGAATTTTTACTAAGTGATCCAAATGAACCCAAATACCAAACCAAAGCTACTCCCACACAAAAACACCCAAGGAATTCAATGGAATCATTGAAATGACCAAAATCCAACTCCATTATCATGCTTTGGTTTGAATCAACACAAATAATCAATTTTCCCAAAATCACTAAACTTAACATTTCAACCTCCAATCAATCTATCTATCCTAAACTCAGTCCAAAATACCATTCTCATGCCAAAAACATACCAAATGAATAGTGGCACTCATTTTCGAATTCAAGCCAAAATTTCCAGAAATTATAAACTAGTTCAAATGGCATGAAACTTAGATAGATAGATTAATCTCACTTACCTCTTTCACTTCTCCAAAGACACTCTTTGATTCTCTAACAATCAGATTTTCGTGTAGGCTCAAACCTCAACCAATGGTTAAACTAAAAACACTAAAATAAATCTCATCACTCAAGGTTCAACATTTATGAATCGTGTTTGAGCAATGGAGGGCATTTACTTACCCAAAGATCAAGCTTTTCTTTCCCTTTCTTGCCCAACTTGGCCACTGGAATTTCAGAAGAGAAGAGAGAGAATGAGAGGGAGAGAGAAGAGAATGAGAATGATGATCTCTTGCCCCATACTCCTATCAGTATACACCAAGGAGGAGAGAGGGAAGGAAATAATTTTTAATTCCACCCTTGACTTTTCTCCCTTCACACACACACAAAATCTTGCCACATATCTTACTCCCATTGGCTCTCACACAATGAGTCACCAATTAACTTATCTAATCTCTCCATTAGCCATTTAATCATACTTCTCATTTTTCCTTTTAATTAGTAATTAATTTCCCCATTAATTACCACTTATGGCCAATATTTCCATTCTTCCAATTTTCCACTAATTATGCACATATTAATTAATATTGCCATAAAACACATAATAATTCCAATTAAATTCATAATTATCCACAATAATCATGATTATCCCCTAATCAAAAATTGGGATATTACACTTATAAATAGAAAAAAGAACTTCTGTAACATGAAACACCTTACATTTCAACATTTTTATGCTCATACTAAAGCTTATAATAGGTTAAGGAATTTCCATGCATAAAAGAAGCAAACATTTACAGGAGACAGGATGAGTGATTTTTTTAGGCAAAATAGATGGTGAATGACGTTAATAGATAGATAATGTATAGAGAGATGAATGTTGATTGATGGGGAAAATAAAGTTCAATACGGGGTGGGAGGAAAATACTGCAGCCTTTAAACATGATTCCACGACACCAATCAACAACCATTTTCAGATAACAGTAGTGAAAAACCAGGCCTAGCATTATCGTAAATACACCTGATGTTTTAACGATTGTTTTCATGAAAAATAGTCGTTGAATCTAACTTTTCAACTACTAGTTTTAAAATAGTCATTGAAATCATATTCAACGACTGGTTTTCAGAAGTAGTCACTGGTAAATTTTCCCCCCAACATCAATCCTCCAGTGCACTTTGTTGTTGTCATTCACGCGCTAGCCCATTTTGCTATCACTTTCGTGTCTTCCACGAGCTCCATTGTGCAAATTTCTTGGCCTCTGTCTTGTGTCTTTTAGGCTTGAAGCATGATGGTTGAAACTATAAATAACTACTGAATAATAATTGCCAGTCTTGTCTAACCTTACTTTTGAAATAATCGTATAAACTAGTCTCTAATGACTGTTTTAACATATTATTCTGGTTGTTTTGGGCTATCACTATACACCATTTGCTTTCACTACTTTTCCCAAATGTAATCCTCCAACATAGATATCTACCATCCCACAATTTGCTTTTTTTTCTTTCTTTTAAAAGCTTCACCCCTTTTGCATTAATAATGATATGTATTTTAATTACATACAACTTTTAGCTGATGTACTATAAAGTAAAGATTAGAAAATTTAACTTCATATTTGATACTGAGAGGCAATATAGAAGCCACAGTAATCTACAAAGTGGCTGATTTAAAAGTGGAAATGAGGCAAGGCCGTAGATCTGGAAAGGCTTAGAGAGATTATGTTTTATATATGTGGCAATGAAGTGAGCCTCATAGAAGCCATGATTTAATACTTTACTGCATCATTTGATTTCCCTCTTCAAATTAAACTCTCAATTAATTTGAGGTTTTGATTCCTGTTTGTAATTTTTTTTGGGTATTCATATTTGTTCATATTAAGAGAAACATAAACTATGCCAACTTAACACTGTGGAGGATATCACCTTATTGTGTTTGATGGCAGATAAGTAAAATATTTGCATATTTATTTTTCCTTATATGATGCTTTTGTGGATGATATCTTAACCCAATTTAATGAATTTAGGTGTAATTAATAAATAAATAATGATTTGGTCATAAAATAGAATTTCTTGAAAACACACTAAATAAGATACTTTTTCAGTTTTCAGACATTATCTGGATCTCTAGATGTTGGATTAGGGCATTCTATATATGGATAAAAAGCTAAGTAAGAGCTCTACAACTTTTATGTTGAGACCAAAACCCAGTTCTATCTCCAAGAGTTTCTAATTTTGCTTGGAAGTTGAGAGCAGGAATCATCTACCATTCCACCAATCATTACATCTTCCTTTTTAACCTACTACTTCATTTACCACCTCATCTTCCATTTCACCTACTACTTCAGCTACCATACTCCATTCTTCCCTATATATAGTCATCCTTTCCCTCACATTTAACACACACCATTTCATATCCATTTCTTTCCTCTCCTCTCCACATACACCATTAGAAACTAGTATTGTATATATGTACTCTTCCACTAGTAAATATGCACTCTTCTACTTGTAAACACAAAATGTCTGAGAGAAAAGAAGAGAAAAAGGGTATCACACTAAAATTCCGGTTTAAATCTATCTGTATTTTTTGTAAAATTGATGAGAGAAAGAATGCAGAGTTTCTAAATGTAGCACAAGAACTTGGAAATGCATTAGCTGCTAGAAAAATCAACTTTATATATAGGGAAGGCATCTAGGGCCTAAAGGGAAGTATGACCATTGCTGCAATTAATAACAGAAGCAAAGGTTTGAGTGTAAAAGTGAAGGAGTTAGATGGTCACATCTTTTCCATAGGACAAAAGTTAGAGGTTGCAAACTTGCCTGAACGTATAGGACGTATGTTCTATAGGGCTAAAGCTTTTATTGCTCTACCCAATGGTTTGGAGATGTTAGATGGGAATTCTAGTGTTGCATATTGGGCTAAGTTAAACTTTCACAGAAAGCCATTAGGATTGTTAAATGTTAACAGTTTTTATGATTATCTGCTGTATTTTTTTGATCATGCTGTGGAAACAGGAATTATACCCCAAGCGACTCGCCATTCTATAATTTCTACACCAATTGCTAATCAAATGCTCGATCAAATGCAAACCAATGAACCTAAACCAGATCTATTAGTCAAGAAGCAAATAAGTGGGCAATATTTATATAGCAGTCAGAAGTAGGATCTAGATACCACTCTTCAATTGTAACTTTCCTTAATCTTTTGGTTTTACTTTATTATGTGTTTATGTTTTAAAAAAAGTATATATTTTGTTAGTAAAACCATTAGATGCATGGGGTGTGGAAAAAATGGCAAAGTAAGGAGTTATTCTTCACTCCTGAGACGCATTTTATTAGTTACATGTTTTTGTTCTTTAAAAAAAAGAATAAAAGTGAAAAACAAATCATTCTATTCAAGTGCTTTGTAATGGTTTCAAGAAGTATACAAGTTTTAAGGATGGATCAATTGAATTTAGAGATTTCATAGCATGAATGAACAGCTAATGTTGTAATTGATGATGAATTTTGAGATTGAATGAGCTAAGTTTAAAAATCCTTAACCGTAAGCTTTTGAGCCTATAATGATTATTTCTCTTGTGTGTGATATTCACCTATAAGTTGTAACTCTAGAACTTGCTTTAAATCTAGTTCAGATTATATTTCAAATGCACATTCAAAAATGATAAAAGCATTCATTTTGTTTAGCCAGAGCCAAATAGCTAACCTTGCAATTATATCGTTGATAAGCCCTTTTGAGCCTAATTAACTATTTCTTTGTTCTCAACCCATTAACATGTGTTTTAATGATATATCAAGTGCTTTTACCTAATTCAAAAGATTAGCAAAGCATTTGAAATTTTTGTGAAATGGGATCTTGACAAGTGTCGGGTGTATATATCATCAACTTTAAAGTTGCAGGATTATGCAAAAAAAATAAAATCTCTATGCCCTAGAAGACATTGGGGACAATGTCTGATTTAAGTTGGGGGAGGAGTAAAAAAACGAACAAAAAAATTATTAAGTATTGTTGGGTTGTTGTGATGAAATAAATTTATTCATAAGTAGCCCATTTTTCATTTTTTTCTATTTCTTTATCCCTTAATATCACATTTTATATTCCTTTTACGTTAACCCCATTACAACTCTCAATAAGTCCTTTTGATTTGAACTATGCAAGTGAATTAGGTAGTGGAGATCGAGATTTTTAGCAAGCCTATGGTAGTGCACTTTTTTTGTTGAATTTGAGCGAAACACTTACCCTTAAAAACTTGAGAGATTTAGAGAATGAGTAGCAATTACGAACTCGATTTTTTCATTTTCAAATAAAGTTACTAGTTTATATTTTCATTGATTCATGAATACTATGTTCTCTTTATTTTTCAATTGTGTTCTTACTTATGACTTGACACTTCTAATTTTGTTAGCACTAATAAGTCACTCCTTGTCCGAGGATGTCCAAGAGCTAAGTGTAGGGGAATTTGATAAGTAAAATATTTGCATATTTATTTTCCCTTATATGATGATTTTGTGGATGATATTTGAGCCCAATTTAATGAATTTGGGTGTAATTAATAAATAAATAATGATTTGAGTATAAAATAGAATTTGTTGAAAAAACACTAAATCAGACCCTTTTTCAATTTTCAAGCAATATTTGGAGCTCTAGATGTCGAATTCTGACATTTTATATATGGATAAAAAGCTCTACAACTTTTATGTTGAGACCAAAACCCAGTTCTTTCTCTGATGGTTTCTAATTTTGCTTGGAATTTGAGAGCAGGAATCATCTACCATTCTACCAACCATTCCATCTTCCCTTTTAACCTACTACTTCATCTACAACCTTATCTTCCTTTTTACCTACTACTTTATCTACCACCTCATCTTCTATTTCACCTACCACTTCATCTACCATACTCCATTCTTCCCTATGTATAGCCATCCTCTCCCTCACATTTAACACACACCATTTCATATCCATTTCTTTCCTCTCCTCTCCACATGCACCATTTCATAACCATTACTTTCCTCTCCTCTCCACATTCACCATTTTAGAGTTAATTTCATACATTGTATTTGCTTCTTGCATGCCTCCTATATGCAAGGCTTAGGTAGTCCCTCTTTATGGATAGTATAGGTTGCCACCTACATCAAAAGGTTTTACCTCCTAAAGGGATGGCTAGATTTTTGCCATTTTCATGCATCTAGTTATTGTATATTTATGTTTTAGAGTTTAATATTCAAGTTTTATTCAATATTTATGAAGTTTGCAATTTATTTTTGTTTTATTTTTAATTTAATCATAAGCTAAATTTCTATTTTCCTAGGGTGATGACGTAGCTTACTAATGATGGATTGAGTCTTACTTATTAAATCTAGTTAGAATTTCTCCTTCATGATTGAATTTTAATTATTGTTCTTAATGCTTTCAATTGATTGGCCACCTTTTAAATGATTTCAATATGTAAGTTGAGACCGGAAGGAGATGCATGTGTATAGATCCTATAATTAATACCATGACTTACATATGAAATAGGAATATATTCATATGAGTTGTGTAGTCTTACTGAGTTCCATAAATCTTAATACATAATTAATTGCTTAAATTCATATAGGAATATATTGGATTAGCAAATAATTATAGAATTGCTTGAGCTTGGAACATGCTAGTAATTAAATTAGGAAAATTTGACTATCAATTATGTGGTATAAATTGGGCTAGAATTGATAAGTTATTTAATATGAAATTTGTTAAGTGAAATCTGACCTCTAGGGCTTTTTCTCATAGTTGCTTTAATATTATTTGCATCCATATTTAATCATTTTTCTATTTTGTACTTTCCATCACCAACTAATCAATCGACTAAATAGAATTAAAATTACCTATTTTGGTACTTAGTGATCAATCCTCGTGAAAACGATACTCTACTCACTTCTGTATTACTTGATTATAACAGTGTACTCTTGCACTAGTTAATAGATCACTTACACACGTAACAATGGCTTCTTTGTACGGTAGTTTATCTATAAATCTGTATAATAGTTTATCAATATGTAGACTTTCTCACTACAAAAAAATGTGATTTAGTAGCGGTTAAAAATGCTTATTAGTAGCGGTTTTAACCGCTATAAACAACATTAGTAGCGGTTTATAAAACCGCTACTAAATCGTATGTTGCAAGCGGTTATTTAAAATCGCTACTCAAGCAAAATAACCGCTACTTTTTTTTAGCAGTTCAAACACACCACTACAATATTGACATGAGCAGTAATAATTTTCTGTGATATTTGTAGCCGTTATATAACCGCTACAAAGATCAAAAAAGTGAAATTTTCAAGGCGAGAAAAGAAAAATGAATTTTTTTTGCTATTTTGTTGCGGTTCATCAACTGCTACTAATATGAATTTTCTAAATTAGTAGCGGTTATATAACCGCTACTAATTTCATAAAAATTCAAACTTCACGCCAAAAAAATAATTTTAGTTTGAAAAAGGCACGTTCATTAGTAGCGGTTTAATAAACGCTACTAAAATTAAGAAAATTTTAAAAAAAAAATACAATCATTTGTTTCAGTTTTTTTGATATTAAATTAAATAGTTTATTTTTTTAGTAGTTTAGCTAATTTAATTAGCTTATTATTCAATAGTTTAGCTCATTTATAAATTAAAAGGAATAATTTAATTTAGTTGGATAAGTATAAAGATTGTATTGATAATATTATTAAGGATACGTAGGTAACAAGGAACTATTATGTTGTCTACTATAATATGATTGTGTATGAAAAATAGATGAAAATGACATAAAGCTCTGAAATATCTAGAAAAAAAATGGTGAGAATAAATTTTATGGGAAGGAATGAAGTATTCAAATAAAAAATTAAAAAACTTGTTACCATATTTGATCGTATTGTTAAGCTCCTCAACTCATACAAAAAAATTTGTAAATGAGAGAAAATAAAAGAGGGGTAAGGTGAAAAGAAATGGGGGAGTGTTTGAAATGAAATGTGGTAGGGGTATTTATAGGAATCCACGTAGCATTTATAGTGGTTAATGTATCCATTTTGCAATGGTTTTTCATTAGTAGTGGTTATTTTTATATTTGTAGTGGTTTTCAAACCGCTACAAATATTATTTTATTTTTTTAAATATTTTTTTCAGTATTTTTTTAAAGACAAAAACATAATTTAATTTGATCATTCATCCTTGCCATCCCTACAGAATTGTGTAGAAAAATTATTGTTAGTGATGTATTATTTTGTTTAAAAATTTTAATTTAAATGATGTGGATTTAAAAAATGCACTGTAGTAGAGTTAAAATTGTCATCACCTTTAAGGAAGTAGTTTTCAAAATCGGCGAGCTGAAATGGCTCACTCTCGTAGGCAATGTTATCGCCTTCACCCATGTCTTAAAGGTCTCATGGCTTTAAATGAACGACCATGTGCCAATCCTTGTGCCTCTCATCCTCGACATAATAAAATTGTTGTGCCTCTGAATCAAGAATATACGGCCCATCATCTTAAGAAATACCAGTATGAATTGGCTGTGAGAAATTGACTGATGTGATCCCTAAGTCGTCAATTGTCAGTCCCCGAGAAGTAGTGGTATTTGACCCCAAACACTTGAACAGCATCACCATGAAACAGCCTTGATAATTAAATTCGACCACATCAAGAAGCTTTACATAGTAAGGGACGCCTCCGAACTGCATGTTGGCGTCACTACTGCTCATATAACTCCTTGTCCCAAATGTGCCATAAATACACTAATTTTGAGTTTGCAATGCTTGATCTTGTAAAACTGTGCAAAACTTGAAACCATTGACATCGTATGCTGTAAACCTTTTTGCATGATCAAGAGGGCTGATTACGAGAGCTCTGCAATCTGGTGACTGTGGGTTGTGGTCATTTAGTATTCTGCGCGCAAACGAGCTCGAGAATTCTCTATGGACCTTTTTGTCAACTTCTGAGGATGTTTGTGTACGGATCCTGAGTTGACGCTTAACATGACTTCTAAATTCCCTACAATTAATAATGGAAAGGCGATAGTGAAATCAAAGTGAAAAATGTTACGAAAGATACAAAATAACATGTGAGTGTACAATTCTTACTGTATGAAAGGTTCAACTTGAGTGCAATTAATCAGGACATATCTATGTGCTTGAAACTTATCAGTTGTCGTTAGTTTGAAGTTCTCAATTCCTCCAACTGGTTTACCAACATAAGGGATAAATTCTCCTGATGTTGACGCAGGTTCAGGACAATCGTCAACATGAGGTGGCAGTTGAAAGCTGTCTCGAGGTCATCAAAGTACCTTGAACAAAAATACAGCACCTCATCCCCTATATAGCCTTCAACTATAAAACCTTCTGGCCACACCTTATTCCTTACGTAAGATTTTAATTTCCCAAGGAACCTACGAAGTGAAGAAGAGAAAATTGATACTAAATACTGAAAAGGATGACTAGCAAACATAAGAACTAACAATGAAGAACATATTTAAAATGAATACCTCTCAATCGGATACATCCATCGATATTGTACTGGGCCAATGAGCTTTGTTTCATGAACAAGGTGGACTGTCAGGTGAACCATCACTGTAAAAAATGATGGAGGAAAAATCATCTCCAAATAACAAAGCGTAAGAATGATTTTGGACTATAGTTGATCGAGTTCCTCAATGATCAAAACCTTAGAACACAACTTTTGAAAGAAAGAACAAGGTTCTACCAAAACAATGGACACATCAAGAGGAAGTGCATTCTTTATAGCCAGAGGGAGTAACTGTTGCATAAGAACATGTGAGTCATGACTCTTTAGGCTAGCAACCTTTCAAGCCTATAAGTCAACACTTCGAGAAATGTTTCTTAAATACCCATCAGGAACTTTTAATTTCTTCAACATCGCGGGAAGACTTCCTTGTTCAGTTTTGTAAGGGTAAACCTTTCCAGCTGAAATTTGTCATGCTCATCTAACCAAGCGTCTTCACGAACTCCTATGATGAGTAAATCTTTCCTCGCTTGACGGTGATCTTTTGTCTTGCCAAGTTCGTTAAGCAGCGTATATAGCACATTATCGCAAACATTCTTTTCAATGTGCATGACATCAAGACTATGGCGAAGTAAATTAGATCTCCAATATGGAAGAGTGAATAACATACTTATCTTCTTCCACTGTTGAGGCGCCGAAGTCCTACGTGTATTTTGGCGAGTTTGTGATGAATCGTCGCTTTTTCCGAACTGGAACTAACATTTTCAAGCTGTTGTAAGATTTCTGTACCGGACAAAGTCTGAAGTGGTCCTCTTTTTTCTAGTTTCCCATTTAAGCAATTCCGCTGCAATCCAAACTTATGCCTTCCATCAAGAAACCTCTGATAGCCTATGAAGCACTACTTTTGGCTGTGAGAAAGGCCTATTGCATCAAAGTCAAAATTACAAGCTGGACACGTAGACCCAGTATGCACATTCCAACCAGATAATGTGCCAAGGACAGAAAGTCACTAATTGTAATATCCCAATTTGGATTAGGGGCTAATGGCTCTGATAATTATTGTAATGAGTGTAATTAAGAACTTTTGGAATTTATGTAATGTGAATTTAGTATAAATGTGTGTGATGTTCAAGATCAAGGGTTAAGATTCATTGATCATGGGTCAGAATTCTATGCTTTATGCCTATGTGGGCTTTTGAGGGAGTCAGTAGATGGTGAAAACTGGCATTTGGTGAGCCATTGGATGAGACACAAGAGGACAAAATATCACTTTTCTCTCTCTTTTCTATCTTGTTCAGTTAAGGGAGGGAGTATGGATCAAAGGACATCATCATCATCTCCTCCATATCTCACATTTTCTCTCTCTTCCATCTCTCTCCATTTTCACTGAATCAAGCAAGAACGAGAAGGATAAAGCTTTGATTTTGGGTAAGTAATGATCCTCCTTTGCTTAAATCCTCTTCTCTAATGTTGTGTATCGCATTGAGAGCTCTATTGTGGTGATTGTAGAATCTTGAGAGGTGTTGATTTGTGAGTTGGTCAAATTTAAAAGTGGGAGAATCAAGATTCTGAATTTGGCAAAGTGAAGAGGTGGGCATTTAGTGTATTTAGATATATTGTTTGTGATTTTTTGGATAAGTTTAGTAAAATCTGGAAAATTTTCCCTAGTTATGCCAAATGTTAAACATATGGATTTCATTGTATTTGATGATTGGAAATGATCTATTGTGAAGATATTTGAGTATTGGATTTAGTTTGGAATATTGAAAATGTGTTAAGGGAAATTGGACATTCGTTGTGTTATAGAGACCTAAGAGTATGATTGTGGTCAAATTGGTTTTGGGAGTGTTTTTGAAGTGGCCAATGTGTTCCCTAATTAGTGCTAAGTGTGTGTGAGCTTTTAGGAGAGTCTGGGAACCATTAGGTGAGAATTTGACCATCTGGTATTTTTTGATGTTTTATGCCTTTTGGTCTCTGATACACAACACTCGAGCAGAGGAAGAACATGCTCGAGTGCTGTGTGCATTTTCCCTTTTCTACTTTGAGTTTTGCTTGAGTTCTATGAATGAGGCTCGAGTGTAGTTCTTTGTTCTCGAGTGAGGGAAGATCATGCTCGAGTGATGGTGTGAATCCAGAGTTGGGGTTGCTTTCAGGTCTTCACTTGCCGGTTGATGCCAAGAGTGTGCTCTTACACTCGGAAGCATAATCGTCACACCTGAGTACTGGGGGTCATGCTCAAGTGAGCTGGTGCCTCTAGTATGGTTGGTGCTCTCGGGTTGTCACTCGCGGGGTAGTACTTTCGAGGACTCGAGCATAATTTGGGTCATCTCCTGAGTGTAGAGCTTGGTGCTTGAGTGATGTGAGCACTTCCTGGCCGTGAAGGTTGCTCTCTGTCAAGCACTCATGAGTGAGAGTTATCCTCACCCGAGCACAAGTCTCTCATCACTCGAGTGAGGTCGTCTTCACTCGAGTGAGGCTGTCAGAAATCAATATTGTACCTTCAAAAAAAGGGGTCTTTGGGGTAGTGTCTTCAAACCCTTTAGGCATATGTTTAGGCCTCTAGTGGTCACCTAAAGAGTCCTAAATGATAACTAACTAAGTGTATTATGAAATCAAGAACTTGAAAAAGAGATTGATTGGTTGTCCCTAATTCGGTATAGGATTTGACATCTGTCGCCCTCATGAGGCCACGGTGCCAGAGCCAATCAGGAAAGATACAGGTAGCGACTCTTTCTTTATACCTTATGTGATACATTGTATGTGTGCTATATCATTGTGATGAGATGGATTTCGTATGCTACAAGTTTTGCGCAAATTTTGTGAGCACCGCTATACCAATAGTCACTGAGTCGCTAACAACGGTTCGGGTAAGGGCTGTGTGCCTTCCTGGCAGTAAAAAGGGATGAGTTTAGGGTGTGTTATATGTGATATGTGGGCCGAAAGGCTATTTGTGGAGTCCAACGGGTCGATTGTGAAAGCCAAAACGCTATATGTGAGCCGTAAAGCCATTCGTATGCACAGCCACGCCAATAGTCCCTGAGTCGCTAACAACTATTCAGGTAAGGGTTGTGTGCCTTCTCGACGGTAAAAGGGGATGAGGGTGGAGTGTGATTTGTGTTGCTACTGTTATGAGATGATTTGTTTACACGCTATGTGATTACGTGTGGTATGAATAATTTGTTACTACTGGGATTCTTTTGAATATTACTCTTTCCAAAAGACTAACCTTTTCAGACAGGGCGAGTGGCTCGAAAGGGAAGCGAACAACCTGAAGTAGTTAGCTTTACTCTGAGACTTAATGGTAGTTGGTTATCTTCGTTTTGGTTTGGGATTACCAAGTGTATATGAGATGTAAATGAATATTTTGGACATGTAATCCCCATTTTGGGAACCTTACACCCATGTTATATATGTAATTATCTCAGGGTTTGCCGGGATTCTAGTTTCCGCACTCTGATTTTATTATGTGATTTGATTTCTCAAGTAGTTATATCCACATGTGAATGTGAGACCAGGATTAATTACATTTTGAATTGATTTTTGAAATACCCCATCTTGTGATGAGGGATTAATAAATGGTTGATTTTATCTTATTGGTCTCTATTTCACTTAAATTTCGTAATCCGGATGTAATACGATGCGGGGGTTACATTTTTGGTATCAGAGACAAGTTCCTGGCAAGAGTAGAGTTTGCTAGGATAACCCCCATAGTTGGTCTTAGTGATAGAAGATCTTTGTGAATGACTATTGTATACACATATGTGTTTTATTATATGGATATACATGTTTTGTGGAATTATATGTATACCATAATTGTTGGATTAATGGAGTGAGTTCTTTGTAGAATGAAAAGAACATCAAAAGGTCACCCCAGAGTACAACATGTAGATCCTGAGGTGGAGGTGGTCAATGACAATCCACCAGATCCTCTGCAAGAGTTGATGGGATTGATAAAGGATCAGCGGGATATGATTGCTCAGCTAAGAGAAGAGCTCAGAGCTGAAAAAGCCAAGAACAATGAGGGTCGAGGTCAGTCTATTCAAGAAGGTACTCGGGAGGAAACCCGGGAAGAGACTGCTGAAGGGTCAGCAAGACCGTTGGAGTCACCACCCCATGTGATTCCGCATCAAGAATCCCATGGAGTGCCGGCTAAAGAAGAAAGAGATCTTCAATTTTGGGTCTCCAGATTCTGTAAGCACCTACCTCCGACATTCAAAGGGAGATTTGATCCTCAGGCGGCTGAAGATTGGTTAAATCGTCTTGAGAAAATCTTTGAAGTCCTAGAGTGTCCCTCAAAAGTGAAAGCCAAGCTAGCGGTGTACAAGCTCGAGGGAGATGCAGACCGCTGGTGGCAGAACATTGCTCTATCTCTGAAGAGCAAGAATATGCCATTGACCTGGGAGGTGTTCCAACAACACTTCAATGAGAAATATTTTCCCAAGTCGGTAAGGCTTGAGAAGGAGACCGAGTTCCTGAATATCAAGCAAGGGGACACAAAGTCATTTGATGAGTATTTGTTCCGATTCACCCAGTTGTCCCGATATTCCTCTTATCTTCAGAAGAGGGATGACGAGGAGTTGAGCTCAGACTTGCTTATCCGGGGTTTGAGGCGTGATATGAGAAAGAGAATAGCCACCCATCAGTTTTCTAAGTTCAACAAATCTGTTGAAGAATGTCGGACACAGAGAGCAATTTGAGAGAGTTGTATCCGGCTATGACTGCTGGTGGTCATAGTGAGCCCAGTAAAGGCGGTGCTCCTCAAAACCGGAAGGGTTCGGGATCATCTTCTTTTAGGGGCAGTGATAAGAAGCCCTATCAGCCCAGAGATCGTGAACCCCAGAAATGTGGAAATGCCATCGCTGTAATCAGTCGCATTATGGCAAGAATTGTCAGGGTGAAATGATTTGTTTTAACTGCAAGCAACCCGGACATCTTTCTAGAGATTGCCAGCGGCCACAAGCAGAGTAAAGGTCAAGGGCTCAGGGCCGAGTATTTGCTATGACTCATGAGGAAGCCCAGAAGTCCCCAGAGCTGATACAAGGTACAATTCTTCTTAATGGATTTGTATTACAAGTATTGTTTGACTCGGGTGCAAGTCACTCTTTTATTGCATATGATTGATTGTGTGAAGCGCCTGGGTATGAATGTGTATAAATTACCATTCGACTTGATTGTGTCAACACCGATAGGTGTGAAGGCTGTAACTACTGAAGCCTGCCTAAATTGTGTTGTAACCGTAGAGGGTCATGAGTCTGTGGTAGATCTGATTTGTTTACCGCTCTGCCAGTTGGAAGTCATTTTGGGTTTTGATTGGTTGAGAGTGAATAATGTGTTGTTAGATTATGGGAACAAAAGGATAGTGTATCATGTTTCTCAAAACGTTAAGGATGAAAATGTCGGGTTGAATTTCCTTTCAACAGCTAAGGCTGAGAAATATTTGCATAAGGGTTGTCAGGGGTATATGGTTTTCTTTTTTGTACAAGGAGAAACCAGTGAGTCTTTAAGTAGTATACCCATAGTGAATGAATTCCCTGAGGTTTTTCCGGATGACTTAAGTGGATTACCTCCTGAGAGGGAAGTTCAGTTTCCGATTGACATTGTGCCTGGAGCGGGTTCCATATCTAAAGCCCCATATCGTATGGCCCCAAAAGAAATGGCTGAATTGAAGAAGCAGATTGAAGATTTGCTTGAGAAAGGGTTTATTAGACCCAGTGTGTTGCCTTGGGGTGCTCCAGTTTTGTTTGTCAAGAAGAAAGACGGGAGTCTTCATTTGTGTATCGACTATAGAGAGTTGAATAAGATTACCATCAAGAATAAGTAACCCCTCCCCAGAATTGATGATTTGTTAGATCAACTATCTGGTTCATGTGTCTTTTCGAAGATTGATCTAAGGTTGGGCATCATCAGCTACGGGTGAAAGCGGAAGATGTTCCGAAAATTGCTTTCCAGACTAGGTATGGTCATTATGGATTCTTAGTGATGCCATTTAGGCTAACTAATGCGCCTGCGGTTTTCATGGATTACATGAATCGTATTTTTCGGTAATACCTAGATCAATTCGTTGTGGTGTTTATTGATGATATTTTGATATACTCTAAGAGTAGAGAAGAGCATGAGCATCATTTGAGAATTGTGTTGAATACATTGCGTGAAAAACAACTCTATGCTAAATTGAGTAAGTGCAAGTTTTAGCTATCAAAAGTGAAATTCTTAAGCCATGCTATCTCGCAAGGAGGGGTCTCTGTGGATCACAGTAAAGTGGAAGTAGTACTGGACTGGAAGAAGCCAGAATCTGTGGTGGAAGTATGCAGTTTTCTGGGTCTTACTGGTTATTATTGGAGATTTATTCAGAATTTCTCCCATATTGCGTTGCCGATGACCAAGCTCACTAGAAAAGATCAACCATTTGTGTGGGATGAGAAATGTGAACATTGTTTTGTGGAGCTGAAGGAGAGGTTGACTACGGCACTTGTGATGATTTTGCCTGATCCCAGTTTGACATATGTTCTGTATTCTGATGCCAGTGGGTAGGGATTAGGGTGTGTCCTTATGCAGCAGGGACGTATGGTGGCCTACGCCTCTCGACAGCTCAGACCTCATGAATTGAATTATCCCACTCATGATCTGGAGCTTGCGGCTATTGTGTTTGCCTTAAAGATTTGGAGGCATTATTTGTATGGTGTGACTGTGGAACTGTACTGCGACCACAAGAGTCTCAAGTATCTGTATGATTAGAAAGAATTGAATATGAGACAACGGTGCTGGATGGAGTTGTTAAGGACTACAACCTGGAAATAAAATATCATCCGGGTAAGGAAAATGTAGTCGTTGATGCTCTTAGTCGAAAAATTGTGGTTGTGGCAGCTATGATGATACATGAGGGGAAGTTGATTACAGATTTTTGTGATTTGAATTTCTCAAACTAAATCATCTGTGCCAACTATACTATTTCCCAAAGGGAAAGTGATTTGAGAGCTGAGATTGAAGAGGCTCAGAGGCAAGATGACTGGATACAGCGTAATCTAGCTAAAATAGAGCGGGGAAAAGTTTAGGGTTATGATGTGTCGCCTAGTGGATTGATTTGTTATCAGAAGAGAATTTGTGTTCCACTTAAGGCGGATTTGAGGCAGAAGATCTTAGATGAGGCGCATAAGAGCCGGTACACTCTTCATCCGGGTATGACCAAAATGTATCATAATATGAAATCTGTGTATTGGTGGCTGGGATTGAAGAGAGATGTGACGAAGTATGTGGTGAGGTGTCTCACATGTCAGAAAGTGAAGATTGAGCACCAAAGACTGCCTAGTTTATTGCAAAATCCTGAAATTCCAGAATGGAAATGGGAAAGTGTGACCATGGATCTTGTTGTGGGATTGCCCAAGATCAGGAATTATGATACGATCTGGGTCATTGTGGACCGATTAACAAAGTCAGCACACTTCTTACCGATCAACGCTAGTTACTCACCGGACAAACTAGCAGAGATTTATATTCATGAAATTGTGAAGTTTCATGGCATACCGAAGAATATCATCTCCGATCGTGATCCCCGATTTACTTCGAGATTCTGGAGGGCATTACATGAGGGCTGGGTACTCAGCTGAGATTCAGTACGGCCTATTATCCTCAGACGGACGGACAGTCAAAGAGGACTATACAAACCTTAGAGGATATGTTGCGGGCATGTGTCCTTGACTTCAAAGGAAGTTGGGATCGTTCTCTTCCACTTGTTGAGTTTGCTTACAACAATAGCTATCATGCGAGCATTCAAATGGTGCCGTATGAAGCATTGTATGGAAGAAAATGCCAATCGCCATTGTGTAGGAATAATTGTTCGAGAGGAAGCTCTATGGGCCGGATCTTGTTGATCAAACCTCAGCCCAAATTTGAATCATTAGTAAGAGGCTTCTAGCAACTCAGAGTCGGCAGAAAAGTTATGCAGACAAGAGAAGAAGGCCTCTAGAATTTGTGGTTGGTGACCATGTGTTTCTGAGAATATCTCCTATCACCGGTATTGGGCGAGCAATCAAGAAAAAGAAGTTGAGCCCGAGGCATATAAGTCCTTTTGAGATCCTTGAGAGGATTGGGCCTGTTGCATATCAAGTAGCCTTACCCCTGAACTTGAGCAGACTCCATGATGTGTTTCACGTTTCCCAATTGAAGAAGTACCAACTGGATCCATCTCATGTTGTTGAGTATGAGAATGTGGAGTTGCAAGATAACTTCACGTATACGGTAGAGCCAGAGCGGATAATTGATCGAGAGGAACGTCGGCTCAGACACCGAAGCATTCCATATGTGAAGGTGATTTAGAAGGGTATGACCCAGCGGGAAGCAACTTGGGAAGCAGAGGAAGATATGCGAAGGCGATATCCGGAGTTTATGGCTCAAATAGTGAAACAAATTACGAGGGCGAAATTTATTTGACAGGGGGAGAATTGTAATATCCTAATTGGATTAGGGGCTAATGGCTCTGATAATTATTGTAATGAGTGAAATTAAGAACTTTTGGAATTTATGTAATATGAATTTAGTATAAATGTGTGTGATGTTCAAGATCAAGGGTTGAGATTCATTAATCGTGGGTCGGAATTCGTGCCTATGTGAGCTCTTTGAGAGAGTGAGTAGATGGTGACAAGTGGCATTTAGTGAGCCATTAGATGAGACACAAGAGGACAAAATATCACTTTTCTCTCTTGTTCAGTTAAGGGAGGGAGTATGGATCAAAGGACATCATCATCATCTCCTCCATTGGATGTGATTTTTGGATAAGTTTAGTAAAATCTGGAAAATTTGCCCTAGTTATGCCAAATGTTAAACATATGGATTTCATTGTATTTGATGATTGGAAATGATCTATTGTGAAGATATTTGAGTATTGGATTTAGTTTGGAATATTGGAAATGTGTTAAGGGAAATTGGACATTCGTTGTGTTATAGAGACCTAAGAGTATGATTGTGGTCAAATTGGTTTTGGGAGTGTTTTTGAAGTAGCCAATGTGTTCCTTAGTTAGTGCTAAGTGTGTGTGAGCTTTTAGGAGAGTCTAGGAACCATTAGGTGAGAATTTGACCATCTGATATTTTCTGATGTTTTATGCGTTTTGGTCTCTGATACACAACACTCAAGCAGAGGAAGAACATGCTCGAGTGCTGTGTGTATTTTCCCTTTTCTGCTTTGAGTTTTGCTTGAGTTCTATGAATGAGGCTCGAGTGCAGTTCTTTGTTCTCTAGTGAGGGAAGATCATGCTCGAGTGAGCTTGGGTTTGCTCGAGAGATGGTGTGAATCCAAAGTTGGAGTTGCTATCGGGTCTTCACTCATTGGTTGATGCCAAGAGTGTGCTTTGACACTCGTAAGCAAAGTCGTCACACCTGAGTACTGGGGGTCATGCTCGAGTGAGCTGGTGCCTGTAACCCCCTGACTTTAAACACGTAATTATAATTCGATAACACATATTTAAATCGGATTAGAGACCATTGGATGCTTTAACCTCGTTTTAAACTTTCTGTCTCACAGTAAAATTTTTACAAAACTTTCAAAACTCTTTTTCCCATCCAGGTCTCAATTTCAATATTCGAATATAATTACCTATGCAGTTAATATACATTCAATCATATCAGAGTGTATAACCGCATCCCCGGCAACTCCCGGGTTCTATGCATAAAAACCTGAAGGTTTATAAGTATACACTAGGGGATTACACAACCAAAATCGAATGTAGTATTCCTGATTCAGAATATACAGTAATCCCGAGTTCAAAATACATAACCAACATTTCCAATTCAACTATATACCCCCAAGGGTCCTAGTTGCTCCAGGTTGGCCGCTTCTCCTTTGAGCCACACGCCCTGTCTGAAATGTTAGTCATAGGAAAGAATGAGATTTGAGAGAATCTCAGTAATAACAAACCACTCACACAATACATAAACACAAAGCATGTACATAAATCACAAACAGCAACAACATCAACAATTCACAGATACATGGTTTTCACCACAAACGACAGCACTCACGGCTGTATACATAATACGACAGCTCTTGCTGTAATCAATATCACGACAGCTTACGCTGTAATCACAATAACGACAGCTTACGCTGTAAAAGACAGCTTGCACTGTAAATGACAGCTTGCGCTGTAAACAACAGCTATCACCAGCTATAACCGTAGCAGCATCAGAAATCATCATAAAACAGTGATACAACACACATACAGTGCATTACATAAAGTATAAGAGAGAGAGAGTCACTACCTTGTCCTTTCCTGACGTCCTTCGGCGCAGTTGGCTCCCGAGGGCGGCAAATATCGAATCCTACAATTCCAAATGCACCATTTAGACACTTCCATAGTGTTACTTTGGGTTATATGAGTCTATAATGAAAATTTACAAAAATACCCCCGGGGACCTGGCCTGGGCCCGCCGTACCCGGTCCGGTTGCACTTTTCCCGAAATTCTAATCTGGGCTATCCTAACATATTTCCGCCCAAGGAATCCATTTTCGGACTCGGAATTATCAAATTCAATGTTAAATTACAAATTTACCCTTGGCAGCCCCACTTTAAGGGTTTTAGGGGCGTTTTCGTAATTATGCTTTTTCGGCCTTTTCCGAAAAAGTGACCAACTGTAACCCCACCTAATTTTCGCCCCTGAACTCAATGGAACCATCAAATCATTGAAAATCCAACTCTAAGACCCATTTCTAGAGCTGGCCAAAATTTATGAGTTCTCCGGGGAAAATCGGGGTTTTACGATTTCGGCTCCGTAAACACGTTCCTTTCTACTCCTAACCACTTTATTAACCATTACATTAGGTTACAACTAACATTAAGACCCAATTTGGGCAGCATAACCCCTAGGCCATAACATTTCCAAACTTTAAAACCAATGGCAATCTGGCGAAATTTCACCGATTAAATTGCCCACAACAGCCAGAATAAGCAATATACGAAAGTTTGGAAGTTACCTCAAGCTCCTAATAGCTTCTCCTTGACTTGGCTGAAAACCCTAGCCTCTTGAACACCAAATTTGCTTCTCAACACCTTAAATAACATAGAAGAGAAGCTTAGGAACAAGGTTATACGCGTTAGGAGCTAGATCGTCGGAGAAATCGGCTTACCTTGTGAGATTTCTCCTCTTTCTCTCTCTAAGAGCTCTCAAACGTCAGTCTCTCTTTTCAGCTGAAACTCACGACAGAAAATGAGAGCTGAAGAAGATGAGAACATATTTAATTCCATGTTGATGTCATCTTTTATTGAGATGATGTCATAATTCCCATTTTCGGATTTTCTGGCAGATTTTCTGGCCAAACTTTGAAAAATCATAACTAATTCTAGAAAACTCAAAATGAGGTGATTCCAAAGCCAAATGAAAGATATTTAAATCCTCTTCATAGGAAAAATATTGGCCATTACTAAAAATCACCACACAATTCCAGAATTACATAAAACTCATCACTGCCCCAAAACAGAGTTCAGTTTTCATCCCAAACTTTGGACAGTTATATCTCCTAGTTCACAAAACGAAATGGAACAAATTATATGTCCATTTTGAAGCTTGAGATGTGAACTATAAGAATGGAAAGTTTCATAATTTTTAGACACCATTTGGTCATTCAAAACGTTCACACAAACGGACTGCCTAGAATAGAATTTCACTGGACAGAATTTTAAATTTTGCATCTTTGCTTCCATTGGTTCCATTTTCATACCAAACATCATTCCCACATAAATTTTCACAAGGAAGCCATTGGAATCATTAAAATATCCAAATTCCCATCACACATTCTTCAAAAGTGTTTATTCAACAATAATTACATCCACTTTTGAAGTCATTAGCCCTTAATCACTTTTTGGGATATTACAGTGCCTCTGGTGTGGTTGGTGCTCTCGGGTTGTCACTCGTGGTGTAGCACTTTCGGGGACTCGAGCATAATTTGGGTCATCACTAGAGTGCAGAGCTTGGTGCTCGAGTGATGTGAGCACTTCCTGGCCATGAAGGTTGCTCTTTGTCAAGCACTTGCGAGTGAGAGTTGTCCTCACCCGAGCACAAGTCTCTCATCACTCGAGTGAGGCTGTCAGAAATCAATATTGTACCTTCAAAAAAGGGATGTTTGAGGTAGTGTCTTCCAACCCTTTAGGCATATGTTTAGGCCTCTAGTGGTCACCTAAAGAGTCCTAAATGATAGCCAACTAAGTGTATTATGAAATTAAGAACTTGGAAAAGAGATTGATCGGTTGTCCCTAATTTGGTATAGGATTTGACATCTGTTGCCCTCATGAGGCCACGGTGCCAGAGCCAGTCAAGAAAGATACAGGTAGTTACTCTTTCTTTATACCTTATGTGATACATTGTATGAGTGCTATATCATTATGATGAGATGGATTTCGTTTGCTGCAAGTTTTGTGAAAATTTTGTGAGCACCGCTATACCAATAGTCCCTGAGTCGCCAACAACGGTTCGGGTAAGGGCTGTGTGCCTTCCCGGCGGTATAAGGGTATGAGGTTAGGGTGTATTATATGTGATATGTGAGCCGAAAGGCTATTTGTAAAGGCCGACGGGCCAATTGTGAAAGCTGAAAGGCTATATGTGAGCCGTAAGGCCATTCATATGCACTGCCACGCCAATAGTCCCTGAGTCGCTAACAACGGTTCAGGTAAGGGCTGTGTGCCTTCTCGGTAGTAAAAGGGGATGAGGGTGGAGTGTGATTTGTGTTGCTGCTGTTATGAGATGATTTGTTTACATGTTATGTGATTATGTGTGGTATGAATAATTTGTTACTATTGGGATTCTTTAGAATCTCACTCTTTCCAAATGACTAACCTTTTCATACAGGGCGAGTGGCTCAAAAGGGAAGCGGACAACCAGGAGTAGTTAGCTTTACTCTGAGACTTAGTGGTAGTTGGTTATCTTCGTTTTGGTTTGGGATTACCAAGTGTATAGGAGATGTAAATGATTATTTTGGACATGTAATCCCCATTTTGGGAACCTTACACCCATGTTATATATGTAATTATCCCGGGGTTTGCCGGGATTCTAGTTTCCGCACTCTGATTTTATTATGTGATTTGATTTCTCAAGTAATTATATCCGCATGTGAATGTTAGACCAGGATTAATTACATTTAAAATTGATTTTTGAAATACCCCATCTTGTGATGAGGATTAATAAATGGTTGATTTTATCTTATTGGTCTCTATTTCACTTAAATTTCGTAATCCGGATGTAATTACGGTGAGGGGGTTACACTAATCGTCCACATCAAGACTGCACACAAGTTGAACAATGTCTTACAAAAAGCGTCGTACGTCTCAATGCCAACATTCCACAGGTCAAGCAATTCCGTAATAAGTGGTTAGAGATACATATCGATGTCATTACCAGGTGCCTTTTTGCCTAGAATAGTCATAGACATAATAAAAGAGCTTTGTTTCATACCAGCCAAATATTGTAACTTGTGCTAAGATTCCCAAATCGATTGAAACCATCAGTCGCCAAAGCAAGCCGAACATATCTAGGGTCAGCCGCGAAAGATGGAAATTCATTGTCAAACATTTTCCAAGCGTCTGCATCCCGAGGATGTCTTAATTTACCATCTGTCTTCATTCTTATCAACGGCATACCACCTCATGTGCTCCATAGTTTTGGACGACATAAATAATCTTTGTAGGCGAGGTTTCAAAAGGGAAGTACCTAAGAATCTTTGCAAGTTTATTCTTCTGCTTTTTCCTCTTCCGAATTGTCTTGTACCTCGATGTGTGGCTTCTCTTACAAGTCTCTCATTGGAATCATCTCCCCAATACAACATACAATCGTTGGGGCATGCATCAATCTTTTGATAGTTTAACCCCAACCTGTTAATAATCTTCTTGGCCTCGTAGAATGTTGTGGGAATCTCAGCATCAGGGAATGCATCTTGTAATAATTCGAGCAACATTGATATTCCCTTATCTGTGATTCCACACAAGCACTTGATATGATACAATTTGATTAAAAAAGATAATTTAGAATATTTTCGACAACCTTGATATAAAGGACGATATGCTTCTCCATCAAGCTAAAAAATCTTGAGCTGCTTCATTCTTCATGAACACTAGCTTAGAACCTTGCACTTCTTCGTTGAAGCTGTCGCCTTGAAATCCAAATGCATCACGCACAGCATCATTCATAGGATTATCTTCATCTAGTTGAACTTACTTGTGAACTTCAAGGAAGAGCCTCATTATATCTCATGTCGGTATTCTCACCATGAACTGCCCAAAACGTATAGTCCTCCAGGAAAGTCTTCAGAAGTAAATGTTCCTTAACAACATTTTGTGCATGCCAGTTCTTGAACTTGCATCTCCGACACGGACAGACGATCTTGCCATTACAGCTGGCGTGAGTGAATGTGAAATCCAAGAAATTGTTTAATCTATACAAATAATTTACGAAACTGCTACAAATATTCAACATTTCAATTTTCAATTTCCCTCGCACATGTCTTTACATTTGTAGCGGTTTTTATATTAACCGCTAATAATATGGAACTATATTTGTAGCGATTTTTATAATAACTGCTACAATTACGTTACTATCTTTGTAGCGGTTTTGTATTAACTGGTACTAATAATATTTTCTTATATTTGTAGCGGTTTTATAATAAAACCGCTACAACTATATATAATTAATTTTTTTTGGTTTTAGAAATATAAATAATATTGTTGCAATTAATTCATAAATTCAACAACGCGGTCTAAGAATATAAATATAACTATGTTAAATGCAATAAGAATTTAAGTTCTAAAATAAAAAAATTATATATATTTATTTACAAATGTTTCAAAAAGAAAAAATAAATATGTCCTAGACTAAATAGCAGGGGGTTGATCATCTACTCTTCCCTAAGGAAGGGCTCCCTCAGGTGCTACTGGAACGATTCGCTGGGCAAAGTTAACAGCACCATCATTATCAGTAGGAGGAGGAGGAGTAGTTTGGATGATAAACCAAGGGACAAGGGGAACCTATGGATACTGCTCATCCAAGAAGAGGCAACTCTACGACCGCTCGAGCATGTTGTTCGTGATATCATGCTACTGCATCTATTAAGCGTACATGAAATCAGCTTGCTGATACATCTGCTGCAATTGTAGTTGCTAGATCTGTTGCTGCTGCTAAGCCACTACAACCTGTGTCTGAGCCAAATCTGACCGCAACAGCTCAACAGACTTGTCCCTACGACGTCTGACTCCTCTAGAGCGGCCTGCCTCAGAGGCAGCGCTCCTGTCGTAAACCATGCTAGGTCTGGCGCCTATCCCCATCCCCCGCACCGGACCGGGGTGCTCAGCCTAACCCAACCCTCCTTCAAAGGAGTCGTGGGGTCTACTGAACCTGTGACAGCTCAGCCTGGGTCTCTCACAGCTCAGCCTGCAACTACTACACCCGCTCTTGCCATTTTATAAAACAATTACTTATTAGCATTTTTCATAATTAAGTTGGTTTTATAAAAATTATAATAATGAAATCACTTACAATGGCCACCTCTGCCTGCTGAGAGGTCGAAGTCCCATCTCGGTGTCTGTGTGTGATAGCGAACAACTCCCTATAGTTCGTCTGATGGTTCTCCTGCTGTGCCTTCCTCTCCTAAAACAATTACAAAATTCAATTAGTATTATGAAATAACCAGCTAATAGTAATTGATATTATGAAAAGTTACCAGCTTGCTGTAAGTGATAGCAAAGGTCTTCAATCCGTCTTTGCGTTAGATCTTCTGATGCCCACGGCACCTCGTGTTCCTCTGAGAAAGCGCTTGGAAAAAACAATATTAAATGTATTAAAACAATATAAAATATTTAAAATTAAAAAAATTCAAATTAAAATTAATTAAATTTAAATTATAATTTAATAATTATCAATTACAAAATTATATATAAATAATCTAATAAATACATTACCTGCCCCTCAGTGCTCCTCTTGAACTGGACGAAACTCGCCGTAGCTGTAAACAAATTATTTAAATATGAATAATTAAAAATATCCTATTAAATATATTAATTAAATAAAATTAATTACAGAAAATATTAATTAAATACTATTAATTACATGCACCACCTCCTCCCACACTAAGTCCTTCAACCCCTTTAAAACGTCCCTCCACATCCTAAAGTGAAAGGGAAACCGCATCCAATTTGAGCCCAGGTCGTTCAGGAAGCGGTTGAACAGGTGGCCCCCATTGTCAATGGGTTGGTTCATGCCCTCATTCCACAGCATTGCAACTCATTATGTCCAGTCCATACTGTTCAAACCGGCCACATCAAGCCTCCTCGTGGACACGTTCCCCTACTCATCTGCACAATTTATCGCACGTTAGATAAATTGTAATTCAAATTTAACATTTCAAATTCAAATAAATCATTTATTAAATAAAAAAATTTATTTACCTTGGACCTGCACCTCAAACCCAGTAGACCATGAAGACGACCCTCGTGGGTTGTTCTGCTCCCACGCCTTCTCCTTATCGAGGAACTGCTCCATCTCTCTGATCCCAATCGGGATCTCGAAGTCCTCATTCACATTATAGTCATCAACGCTGATATCTCCCTCCCCCAAATAAGACACCTCTAGTGTGTCGCCTCCTGTGGGATAGTCTACGGTGGTTGTAGTAGGGCCGACTCCTGTGGCTGCTGTAAGGGAATGGGCTGAAATGCCGTGGTCACCCTCCCTCCATGCTGACCCATCCCTCTACCCCTACTCTGCTGCTGCCACCCTGCAAAATCAGTCTGGGGACCTCGGGCTCCTCCCCCTATCCTGTCTTGAAGCCATATCAACTACAAAAATTCAAAAAAAAACATTTTAGTCACATTATTAAGCAAAAAAATATAATAAAAATATAAATATAAATAAAATACATAGTGTTCATACCTCAAGTACAAATAATGACAAATGCTACAGTAAAAACTCTTACAAATACATCTGAAGGCTCAAATCTAAAAGAAAGCACTTAGAGAAACTTCAAGAAACAAAATGGCCAAATTGGAAAAAGGAAGGGGGATGGCATTATATACTGGCAGAGTTTGTAGCGGTTCTTGAATGACCGCTACATTAACCACTACAAATAAGCTAGGGCGGCTAAACTTTGTAGCAGTTCTATAATAACCGCTACAAATTACAAAGACCTTTGAAGTTTTGTAGCGGTTATTCTACAAAACCGCTACAATTTTCATGACCTCTGAAATTCTGTAGTGGTTATAGCTTTATAACCACTACAAATAGGCAACATTTGGAATTTTGTAGTGGTTTAATTGGTGAAACAGCTACAAATAACTACCACACTATTAGCACTTCTTGGTCGCGCCAAGTGGCGAGAATTTTGTAGTAGCTTTTATTATGTAACCGCTACAATTTAACCACTACAATTTTTAGCAGGAAATGCACACCATATTTGTAGCAGTTGTTTTTTATTAATCGCTACATAAAATGTTGTCAATCTGTCACGCCAGTTGGTGTGTAGCTTGCCGCTACAAGTTTGTAGCGGTTTAGTTTATAAATGCTACAAATGTTACTATTTGTAGCGGTGAATTATAACCGCTACAATTTCACCGCTACAAAATGTCATTTTTTTGTAGTGTCTTTTTCTATCTCATATCATTTGAATTCTTATTCAACAAACTTATATACTGTAAGTTATGTCCCCATAAGCTTTAATTTTTTCTTTCAAATTTTCTGATCAAGACATTGTGTTTTGTTTTGATGACACAGAAACTAAATTGGTATTCTCTTACTTATGCAAGATAGGTGAATTAATAAGTGTTATTTACAGGTAAATATGTGAATGAATAAGGGAAAGATTGGTGGCGTACATTTTCTAATTTCCATATAATCAACAAGGCCAGTTCAATAATGCGTTTGCAATTCATAAAGATGTAGTATTTTAAAGTTAATATTATAATGTTTTGGGTAATAACTCTCTCATCAACCTGTAGGTCTCCCTACCATTGTTGTCCCTTAGGTTTCTGGCCTACTACATCCTTTCCTCAACAGAATCTTTATCCAAATTCCTCAATCACAAGCATAGTGTCCTTGCAAGCTAAAGATTAGTTGGTAAGTTTTGTTATTTCTTATTGATGATAACTTTTGGAACTTGAGGATATCATAGTGCTACTATTTGTTGTAAGCGTGATAAATTTGAATGATTGCACTTTGAAATTGGTAGTTGAATTGTTAGTTTTTATAGTGTATCTCGAGTGTTTCATATCATTGTTCTAAATTTGAGTGTTGTGGAAAATGGATTAGGTGATAATAAAATAGTTCATAGTTAGATGAATGCATTGAGAACTAGTGAAAAATATGAAAATGGGGTGGAAAAGTTTATTGAATTTACTAAAATGAATGACCGTAGTAAAAATGGGAAGTATTTGTGTCCATGTATCAACTATTTAAATGAGAGTCAATGGGATATTGATGATATAAGAAATCACTTACTTTATGATGGAATAAATCTTTCCTACGCAAGGTGATATGGCAAGGTGAGGAACTAGCTACTCGTTCGTTCCACGAGAAGCAAATTGTTGATGTCAGAGATGAGGATAGAATGCAGAATATGATTCATGATGTTGAGGTAGAATGTTTTTCACAATCACCAATATATAATAGTGTGCAGAGTAATGCAAAGATTGTAACACCCCAAATTTTATTCCCCAATATACCTTATAAGTATGGGAAATGGAAGATTGAATTTTGGGGAATTTAATATGCTGCTAGTGAAAACTTTCCTATGAGGCAATAAGATTGTTATATGATTTTGGATGACCAAATCACTTTGAAAGCATATGAAATTTTATAGAGTACAAGTAGACATCTTAAGCTTTAATTTTATAGGTCATATGACTCAATTAGAGCTACATACAAAAACTTACAAATTTTTAAAATTAGCCCAGAAAAACTATGAATTTTCTGAAACAACATACAAAGAAATTAATTTTGGGAATTTTATGCTTTCAACTAGTGAGAGGCTATATTTTTTCTTGAAACTAGACTTGATAAGAGTTTTATAACCTTTGGAATCACTCTGATATGATTTCTATAAATTTAGTTATGATTTCTCAAAAATTGGCCAAAAAATCTACCAGAACATCCGAAAATAAAAAAATAAAAAACTTGTAATTTTTCCAAACAAGTGCTAAATTAATTATTTTCCATTTAATTGAAGTTAATTTCAATTAATTAAGGAAAATAAAGGGGAAAATTTATTTAGAATATTTTGGTCAAATAAATATGAATTTATTGAAAATTTGAGCAAAAAGTGCAATTTTGACCAAAATTGAGACTTTAAGTATATACGTAACCAGAACAAGTTATGAAACCAATTGAGACCAAAGGATAGGACCCCTAGGTGTCACTTGAATGTGGCATGAAGAAGGAAATATTACTTGGGGTTAATGACATAGTTAAATGTACATAAGGATTTATGTACATAAAAGCCAAAATATTGATTTTTGGAATTTTTGGGAAATTGCATAATTAAGCACATATGACATCATCCTAATGTTAAAACATCATCTTCCTCCTTAAGCTCATTTCAGCGTCAAAATAGCCCTAAACTAGAGACAGAATATTGAGATTCTTAGAGAGAGAAAGACTAAGAAATCTTACAAGATAAGTCGAGTCCTCCGACGATTTAGCTCCTAACTCATATAACTTTGTTCATAAACTACTCTTCTATGTATTTAAGGTTTGGGAAGGTCAATTTCATTGTGAACAAGGGTTAGGGTTCAACCACTTTGAGAAAAGCTAGAGGGAGCTTGAAATAACTTCTAATCCTTTGTATATTGACTATTCTGGGTACTGTGGACAATTTAATCGGTGAAATTTCGTCGAATTGTCTTTAGCTTGAAATTTTGGAATTTTAATTTCCTAAGGGTTATGCTACCAAAATTTGGACTAAATGGTAGTTGTAACCTAATTAAATAGTTAACAAAGTGGTTAGGAGTATAAAGGAACACGTTTGCGGAGTTGGAATCGAAAAACCCCAATTTTTCCTGGACGGTACCCATATTTTGGTTGGGATGAGATCTAGGGGTTAGAGTTGAATTTTTAATGATTTAATGGTTCTATTCAGTTCGGGAGGGAAAAATAGGTGAGCTTATAGTTGGTTGCTTTTTTGGAAAAGCCTGAAAAAACATAATTACGAAAAATGCCCTTGAAATCAGCGCTGCCAAGTTTACTTTCATCATTTAGTAGTGAATTTGGTAATTCTGAATCCGAAAATGGATTCCTTGGTGAAAATATGTTAGAATAACCCAAGTCAAGATTTCAGGAAAAGTACGGTCGAATTGGGTTCAATGGGGCCAGGGTAGGGTGTCGTGGGTATTTTGGTAGATTTTCACCATAAACTAATATAATCACAATAAACACTATGAAAGTGTCTAAAATGATACATGGATAGTTTTTAACCTATTTCTTGTATATTTGATGTTTTAGGACTGATTTGGACACCTGTAGTTGGCACGTTTCATGAAGCGGACCGTTCGAGACTAGAAAAGGTTTAAGTTTGGACTACTACCTCTCATATACTATGTGACTATTTGTATGATGTGTGTTACCATATTTTGTGAAATGAACATGTGTTGGAGGCACATTACCTGATTGTGGTTCGGTGAGCAGCAAAGGTATACTGTATTGCCTGGCTGTAGCCGGTGACTCGACTGAGGTACACATAGGGATTTCAACTTGATGATTGGCCCTAAACTTTGTGTACACATACCGATTGATGTGAATTTTCATTTTACTTAATATAGTGCATTGCATATTTAATTCTCGCATTTTATATGTTGATAGTATGTTTCTACTAGAATTCCTTGGAATCTCACTTCTTTTTTTAAACAAAATACCACAACGGGTGCCAACGGCTCAAAAGGCAAGGACGAAGATATGGGAAAGTGATGGGCATATTTCCCAAGATGATGATAGTGGTTAAATTTAGTCTGTATTGGGATATTCTGTACATATTCGTAAATATTAGTGAATTTTGCTCTATTAGTTCCTGTCTGTAAACAAATACTTTTATCATTATATTTGTACTTTTTTGTATGCTTGTAGAACTTGGCCCATATTACTGTATATATATCGAAATGGAAACGAGAGTTGACATTTTTTGTAGCAGTGCCCAAAGTTGTTCAAGCAGAGCTAATAAGCAGTTTTGGAATTATCAGAATGTTATACTGATAAAGTTTTGTTTTCATTGTGATAGGGACCATGAGCAGTTGGAGTTTAAGCAGTTCAAGCGAGCAACATAAAGGATTACTCTCGTCATGAGTCAAGGTACCCCGAGCAAGAGTATCTCTGAGCAGCAGCTGTCTATCGATATGAGGATACCCAGGGAACAGGTCTAGGTTAAAGTGGTATATGGGCCACAACTGAGACCTAAACCAGTACCTCAAGAAGGGATGGTAGATTCTGAACAACTACAGGCCGATGAATCAAAATCAAGTTTGGATTTTGCTGCCTGTTCCAGAGTTAGAACTATACACGTATTACACGACTTATGACCACATTGAGACTTATGGGAGTACGTGAAAGGTATATATCGGTGACCTTCTTTACATGGGACACCCCCATTGATCGATATAGGGAATATTTGGAAAAAATAGACACGCTATATGCGGGGTAGAGTTACTTTAACTTGGAAATTCCAGATAATGTGTGGATTCATTCTACGTTATATTTCTTTCCGGATACAGCGTTTTATGCCAGAAAGAAGAATGACATAGTCGAGTAGGTCCCAAATCATAATTTGAATGAATTCATGAAGTACATTACCAATATGGTACAATAGTACATATACAGTGAGTGAGTTTGACCCAGTTATGATATTTTAGGGACCAGAGATGACTGACACATACTACGAGACAAGGGCAGTAAGGCGGAACCTACAGACAAAGAAAGATTTAGCTAGAGTTGGTATTTTGGGAGGGTACAGATAAAGTTAATCATTCTCGACCCAGGGAATTCCTAAGATGGGTGACCACCTGGGAAGTGCTTAGGTAAACGTATTGTAAAGGATTAATATGTCATATATAGTAGTTTATCGGATATCTGATGTTTCTGTTTCTCTGTAAGTATTGTAAATAGTTTTTGTTCGCTATGTATGACATATTTGTGTACCTTGACTTTTATGAAATAACGAAAATGCTCTTGCTCTTAAATGAAATGTAATTCTTCTCTATTTTCATGTAGTTTGAATATAGAGATGGTACGACCTAGTAGACCATATGTGGGATACAATAACGCTGCAAATGAGCCAAGGCCTAATCCTGTACAGTAGCGAATACTAGATATGCTGGCACAACAGCAAAATACAATGAATGAGGGGGAGGAATGTTCCTATCGCTTGGGAATTATTCCAGGAGAAATTCATTGAGAAATATTTTCCCTTATCTATCAAGAGTGAGAAAGAGAAAGAGTTTCTGATTACCAGACAGCAAGATCAAGAAAGCTTTGATGATTATTTATCTTGGTACATCCTACTATCAAGGTATTCAACCTATCTCAAACGTCATGATAATGAAGAGTGGAGTTTTGATATGATGATTGAGGGGTTGAAACCCAAATTAAAAGAAAAATTGGTCTAACAACATTTCACCAAATTCAGTAAAGCAGTGGAAGAATACCACTACATTGAAAAATACATGTTGAGCTTGGCTTCCAAAAACAACATTAAGGGTGTGTCTGGCAGTGGGAATTCTTCCCAGAAACATAAGAATATGGAAGTTCCCTCTAAGGGCAATGATAAAAAGCTGTATAAGGCTGATAGTAGTAGCAAGCAAAGATTTTCTGGAAATAAAATGTCTTGCCATTGTGGCCAGCCATATGGTGATGAAGCGTACCCAATCACGCTATGGATTTACTGTAATTGTTGAAAGCTGGGTCATTTTGCTTGCAATTGCCTACAGCAGCAACAAGTCATGGAGCTTAGCTCAAAAGCTCAGGGTCAAGAGGTGATTACTCATGAGAAGGCACAGAGGTGGCCTGAGATGACCCTCGATGCAATCTAAAGTAATGAATATGTTTTATGAGTATTTTGGGTATTAGGACTAGCCATATCTATCATTTTTAACTGTGAGATACATTTAGGGTTGAATGTATATGAATAGTTGTATAGTTTGATTGTGAACACATCTATGGGTGTGAAAATTTGCCCTAAGTAAATTAGTTGAATGGTAAGATTTACGTAAGGGTATTTTTGTTTTCCTCAATATACACAAGAGCCAAAATGGTAAATAAGAATATACCATTACTAGGGAATGCCCTAATGTCTTGATTAGAAATATAAGTGGAGTAATTGAATGGAATTGTTGACTAAAGTTAGACTAACATGTAACAAACTTAGTGTCTATGTTTTGATCAACTTGAGGAGTAAGGAAGAATGTGAGGAACACCTATAGGTGGTACTGGGAGTCAAATGTAAGCTCTGGCTTCCAGGGATTAACTTACTGAGTGGTTTATATTGAGGTGATCTGTGTGGCCTACGACAAGGCAATCTATATGGTGCTACCTATGTGGTTTGCTGTGTGGTGACCTGTGTGATTTGTAATAAGGGAATATGTGTAGTGCAACATGTGATGTTTGTAATGTGGTGACCTGTGTAGTACGACCTATATTGTCTATTATATGGTAACTTATGTGATCCTTGTCGAGTATAATTTGTGTTCTATACAACCTCTGTGAGATATGCTATCTGTCTATGGTATAATTTGTGTGGTATGAGATCTTTGTGGAGTACAATATGTGTGTTATGCAATCTCTATGTGGTATGCAATCTGTGAGGTACAAAGTATATAGTAGGTGATTTGTGTGATTGTAGCAAAATATATAAGTGGAATGGGAATGAGCCCCTATGTATACTTGGATTCTGGTCACATGCTTCATGAACATTATTTGAGAGTATTGAATAATAAGGGATAGATTGAGTGAGAAGAAATGGTTTCCAAATTGTGGACGTTCAAATTTTGGGGATGAAATTTATTTAAGAAGGGGAGAACTGTAACACCCCAAATTTTATTCCCCAATATGCCTTATAAGTATGTGAAATGGAAGAGTGAATTTTGGGGAATTTAATATGCTGCTAGCGAAAAATTTCACTGTGGGAATTTAAAGAAACAAATTAAAGAGTTACTTGAAAAAGGGTTCATTAGACCCAGTGTTTCGTTGTCGGAAGCTCCAGTATTATTTGTCAAGGAGAAAGACGAGAGTCTGAGACTGTGTGTGGATTATAGAGAATTGAGCAAGATAATCGTCAAGAGCAGAGAAAAATAAATCCTTAAGCTATAACATGAAAAGACTATATTTATAAAATAACTATATACATTATTTAGATATAAATCATAATCATAATTACTTTAGCTAGCTAACTTTCAAAGTAGTATCATAAAGAGAAATTCTCATATATTCCCTCATGATGATCATTTCTTGTACCGTGCTCATTATTTGCTTCATCTTCTTCGTTCAATTCTAGTAGACCCCTCGGAAAAGAAGAAGTCTCAAGAAGATCATAATTTGAGCGACTTTTCTCATAAATATCAACGACCTTTTTTCCTTGGAGAGCTACAGACCACATTTTATTTGCCTGATCAATAATATAGAACACTTGTTTTACCTAATCTGCCATAATAAAAGGTCTATCCCAAAAACTTTTACTATTCAGATCTACTAATGTAAATCCTTACCTATCGATCTTCACATCATTATTGACATCAACCCATTTGCATTTGAAAATGGGAAATCCAATTTTAACATAGTCAACCACCCAAATCTCATCAATAACCCTATAATAAGGTATGGCAACCAATTTAGAGTTCTTATCTTTCAAACTAGAGAAGTGCATAGATTCAACTACTAACAACTATTCTTGACGGTGCTCTTATCATTTAGGGACTTCATGTAAACGGTATAACAATTGATCACAAATGAAGTCCAACTTATAACATCAACCTCAGGACCACGTGCTAACCACTTTATTATATCAGAAAGACATTCTTCTCCGTCAACCTTTTGTTTGAACTAATGTGTAAAAGTTCTGTTATGATCCCTAATTAACCTTTGTTCTGTTATTTGACTATTTTGTTTCCATACAATTTCTTTATGAGCATTCATGTAATATTGAACTTCATTGACATTATTCAAGATGTACAAGTGGACTTGTTGCAATTAATCAGGATCCACACTCTTTACTATTGCCCTGCATCTACCCCCTTCTTGATCATGACATTTAAGAAGCCCAATATGTCCTACATTTGACAAATAATGTAGACAAAATTCCATAGCTTTTTCAAAAAGCATATTTCTAAACAATAGATGCTTCAGGTCGATTAAGGTTCTTTACATACCCTTTTAGGATTTTCATAGTTCTTTCAATTGGGTACATCCACCAAAAACAGATAGGACTATACAACTTTATCTCCCTCACTAGATGAACAATCAAGTGTACCATAATGTTTAAAAAAAGAAGGAAGAAAAAGCTTCTCAAGCTGGCACAAGATCAAAAAACCTTCATTTTCCAATTCATCCAATCTTTCCACGTCAATGCCTTTACTACAAATGGCATTGAAGAAGAATAAAGTCTAGTCAATATGTGTTGAAGATCATATTCGACAATGCCTCGAATAGCTACTGGGAGTAGTTGTTGCATTAAGACATGACAATCATGAGACTTTAGCCCTATTAACTTCAAGTCTTTTATCGACACAAGCTTTTTAAAATTTGAAGAATACCATAAGGGAACTTTGGTGCAATATAAACACTCACAAAATTTCTTTTCTATCCTTAGACAAAGTATGAGCAGCTGGAGGACAAAAAGTCTCTGACCATATGGCCTTAGATGTAAGTCTTCTTGTATTCCCATTTTTTTTCAAATCTAATCTTACCTTCATACCATTCTTAGAACTTCCTTGTGTGTTGAGCAGTGTTCCAACAATACTATCACATACGTTTTTCCCTACATGCATGAAATCAATATAGTGTCTCACATCAAGATTATGCCAATATGGAAGATCCAAGAAGACAAATCTTTTTTTCCATATATTTTTCTCATTTATACTCTTTATAGACTTACCAAAGATAATATTGATATTTTTCACCCTTTCATAAACTTTCTCCTCAGTCAATGCCTCTAGAGTATCTTCAAACTCTTGGCCACTAGAAAAATATTTTTTTAATCTACGATATGGGTGGCTTCATCTAAGAAATCTCCTACGGCCAAGATAAACCGTCTTTCTTCCAAATTGAAGTTGATGGTAGCATGTGCCTTCTTTACAAATAGGATATGCTTTGTGGCCTTTAATGCTATATCTTGACAAGTTTTCATATGCAGGCAAGTCATTTATAGTACGAAAAATCATGGCTCGCATATTAAAAATCTCCTTCTTGTTCGCATCAAAAACATCGACACCTTCATCCCACAACTCTTTCAAGTCTTCAATCCAGGGTTTTAGGTAAACATCTAAGTCATTTCTGAGTTGCTTTGGTCCCAAAATCAATATAGATAACATAATGTACTTTCGTTTTAGGCATAACAAAGGAGATAAGTTGTAAATTACCAACAAAATAGGCCATGAACTATGTATACTGCTTAGGCTACCATAAAGATTCATGCCATCTGTGCTAAGCCCAAGCCTAAGATTCCTAGGTAATTCACTGAAGCTAGGAAATAATTGATTGATTTTCTTACATTAAGAAGAATCAGCTGGATGTCCAAGCTTTCCATAAAAAATCCTCTCATCCATATGCCATCTCAAATTTTTGACATCAATTTCATTGGAAAATAAGCGCTTGAACCTTGGCATGATTGGAAAATACCACAACACTTTTGTAAGGGCCTTATTTGATTTATACCTCAAAGTTTCACATATCGGATATTGATCCTCTCTTCATGCTCTTTTCCATACAATATGCAAACATTAAGGCATGCATAGATCTTTTTATACTTCATCCTTAGTGGACACAATATTTTCTTAGCATCATAGTATCAATAAGGCAACACATTATCATCTAGAAGCATGCCTTTAAAGGCCTCAAGCATTTCTAAAAAACTTTTGTCACTCCATACATGCCATGCTTTCAAGCTTACCAATTTCAATATAGCTTTCAACAATTGGTATTTTTTAGACCCTGGGTACAGTGGCTTCTCATATCACTGCACATTTTACCATATGTATGTTATTGCTCAAAATTTGTTACTCCTACATGAAGAATAATATCATCTATCCAATCATCTAGATCCGTGTCATTATCAGAGGCCACTCCCTCTTATTGAGGTGTACTTGGCATTTCTAACTCTTCACCATGCCAGACCCATATTGTATAGCTCTTACAAAATCCTTCAAAAAATAAATATGTATATATATCTGCAGCACTTAGTCATTTCTCATTCAAACATTCTACACAAGGGTATTAAAACATCCCACTATCATCATCGGCATTTCTTCTAGCAAAGACTATTTCTTCTAGCAAAGACTAAAAAATCCCTCACCCCATTACCATATTCAACACTAGTCTATTTAGCTTTTATCCAACTACGATCCATATAATTCAACACCTTTTTTTCCTCTATATATTTTTTCCCCTGGAAAAGGTAGTAGTATGATGAGAGCATGCAATGATTACACTCAAGTACCTTGTTTAACTACAAGCCTAATGATGGGGTGGATTGCACGATGGAAGCTTTGAGGACCAGAAATTACACAACAATAACCAAATGCAAAATCAGCCTCAGCATCAACAATAGAAAAGCTGGACTCTCATCACATGCAAAGTAAGGAAGATGCCAATAAAACAGAAAGAGAAAACTGGATAAAGTTTGATAAATTCACACACCAAAAAAAATGTTTAGCTTTAGGTACTTTAAATGAGAGATTTATAAAAGGTCAAGACAGCAAAAACTTTCTATATATCATAAATTTTGTCTCTTAAACCAAATAGTAAATAGCAATTTCTTACAACTCTCAAGACAGCTACTACAACAAATGTTAGTAAAGGCACAAAGCTGCAATAGTTCACAAACACTACATTTTAGAAAGCAAGCGGAAGTGAACAGCTGAGATAGGAAACAATGCAGAGCAACAGAGAAAGGAGAAGGCAAAAAAGTAGCAATCAATTTACTGAATACAAAATATGTGGGTTGGAAATAAATCAGTCTTTACCAATGAGACTTTATCAGTCAACACCTAGATAGGTGTGCTTTTTCATAAGAGCAAGATAGTGAACCATGAAGTCTCTATTGAGTATTTATATCGATCCAAATAAATCAGTATGTGTTACTGCTTTTGTTCACTTTGATGATTTAATTGGTGGATACAAATAAATATCATGGCATGATTTTCTACCCAAAGACTTGAAAATAGAAGGCTTAATTGGTGATGATAGAAGGTTAGGTGAAGTATGTTCAAAGAGAGTATATAGGATTCTAATAATATAAAGAGGAAGCATTAGAATAAACGATTTAAAATTACAAAGAGGAAGCATTAGACAAAAGGTTAAGTGAAGTATTTTCCCTTTGGCTCTGAATTTAAAATTACAGCACAAAACATGATTCAATAGACTTTTAAGAATAAAGGAAAAGAAGAAACCATTGTAAAAACAATGGAAAACAATAATAGAAGAAATTGCCTAAATAAAAAAACCATATACCACTGAAACGGCACAACTGAGGCTAAAACAGGACAACATGAAAAATAGGTATATGGAGGTGATTCACATGTGATTCAGGGTACAATGTTACTTATAAACAACCAAAAGCCATAGTTCGCTAACACCAAGTTCATCAAAAATTTCATTGATAGTTAGGGTTTAGCATTTCTCATGTATTTGTATCTCAAATTTAGATTACAAAATGAAGAAGAATAAGGGGAAAAAGGACCATAATGCCTTCGACCAATTTATCAAAGAAAGAAAACCAATGTATCTTCTAATTACCAGTAGTCTGAGCTTCAGGAAGACACCAACAGAGACACGGCGAGGAACACGTAATGCAATCTAATGTTGATCTACGCCCACCGACAACCTTCATTAAAGATGGAGGAGGGATGTGGGAAAGAGGAATGACTGGGAAGAGACGGAGGAGTTTAAAATTCCATATTTGAATTCCTTATATGTGAGATATTTTCTTGATGTGATGAATATAGAAACAAATGTGTGTGACAGTCTAATTAGCACATTGCTCAATATGCAAGGGAAAAGCAAGGATAGTGTGAATGCTAGGTTGGATTTGGTTAACCTGGGAATCAGAGAAGAGTTGGCTCCGATTGACCAAGGGCACCGCACTTATCTACCTCCAGGGCTTACATTTTGTTGAGGAAGGAGAAGAAGTTATTTTGTGAGTTTCTCGAAGGAATCAAAGTTCTAGAGGGCTATTCTTCAAATATAAACAATCTTGTATCAAGGAAAGAGTTAAAGCTAAAGAACCTTAAATCACATGATTGTGATGTGCTTATGCAAAATTTTTTTATCTGTTGGTATATGGTCCATCTTACCTAAAAAAGTAAGGAATTCGATAACTAAACTTTGCTTGTTCTTCAAGTTGATTTGTAGCAAAGTGGTTGATTCAACAAAGTTACAAGATTTGCAAAGGCTGATTGTTTGTACTCTGTGTGAACTTGAAATGCGGTAGACTTTTGAGAAATTTGTACTACAAAATAAGGCAGGATTTTGAGAAATTTTTGTCTGCTCTTGTCAAATTCTACTTGCAGGATGACAATGATATTATCAATCATACACCGCCAGAGATGTACGATGAAATTATAACTCAATAGCAGTGGGATTAGTTTATGGCCTCACATACTACTCCACAATTTGCGGTAATATAATATTAGCCTTTAAGTACTTGTCATGTAGTAATAATTAATATTTATTGATATGAATCATTTGGATCTAAACAAGAAAGAACTGAGCAAAATCAAAAAAATGCAGCCAACATGCCATACCAGTACATAAAAGGAGCGGTCTCGTATGCAACATTAGACCAACAATTAGTAAGAACTAATCATTATTTCATATGAATATAATATCTATGACTAATTTTTAACTACAACTAACTTTGATATGCAGCTACAAGAACCGCATTCTGATGATGTCACACATATATCTTAGCATGATTTGTGGCGGCCGGTTGCACGAACAAAAAAGGCAAAATTCCCAGTGAACAAGCCAGAAAATTTGTCGAATATTGTGTAAGTAGTGGATTATACATACAATAAAAATTTAGTTTTACTTAACTTATTTTATTTTATAATAATTAATATTGTTGTAATTCTTTTTGTGATAGCGCTCAATAATGCAGGAGCAGCCAGACTTAGTGCATTATGTTGGTCACGATGATTTGGTCAGCAGAGCGCTTGGAGTTGCTAAGTATGATGGTTGTGTTTGGGTACTGGTTTTGCAGTTACCCAAACATCGTACTACGGACCCAAAAATTGTGCCACAAAAAATGACTTACTGCAACTACAAGAGCAAATCTCTGACTACAAGTATCACGTAGACCAGAGAATTAGTGGCTATGAGTATCAAGTAGAACAATTCACTGATCATATATGTTTGATGTAAGAGAAAAATGTGTTATTGAAGGCACAAATTGATGCCTTACTATAGTCAAGGCCAATACCTAGTCCAGTATGTGACAGCATGAGTGTGAGAGGTAGTTGCCCCTCTATGCCTAAAGTCCCCATTCCTTTGGTAATTAATTTCTTTGCCACTACACTTTTTGTTATGTTATTCATTAGTGTACCTTAATATATTAACTCTATTTTTCATAAGGGCGAATCAGACTGCAAGTTGCACGTCGATGATTTTTTCAAGCACGTTGTTGCACTTTGAGTAAGGGTTAATGTATATACAAATAATGATGCCCCCATACCAATCCCTTCTCTGGCTGAAGCAACAATGGTGAAAGATATCTTCGGTGGTTATGTTGTATGGCCAATAGGTCTAATTGAGCCATATAAAAAGGTAGTTAATTTACAATTCCTTTTACTTTTTCTATACACTTCCATCTAAAACCACATTATTTAACTTTCTGATTTTTTTATATTGCTTCTCATCGTAAAGGAAAATGAATTGAAGGGCATGGGAAGAACTCAAAGTGTTCATCAACTGAACAGAAGTCCCAACCCTCAACCAGTAACCAAACCAACCGACAAATGCCCTCATATCGCCAACAATTTGCATCAATCATGCAATTATAGATGATCATGTCGATGGTAGTGTGCTAAACGAAGTTCTTAGTCGTGATTGGCTTAGTGTGACGGCCATCAACATATGGATTAGGTACTTTATCATCATCGTCTATCACAGAGAGAAGCAACCTGGGAAGCAAAAGAGGACATGCGAAGGTGATATCTGGAGTTCATGGCTTAAGTAGTTTGACAAATTTTGAGGGCGAAATTTATTTGACGAGGGGAGAATTGTAATGACCCAATTTTAGATTAAGGACTAATAACTCTGATATTGATTGTAATTAGTGTAATTAAATACTTTTGTAGAAATGCGATGAAAATTTGATATAAGTGTATTTGGCGATTAGAGATTAATGGTTGAGATTTATTGATCATGGGTCGAATTCCTGTTTATTAAGCTTGTGTGAGCTCATAAAGGGCATGAGTATGATGGTGACATATGGCATTGTATGGACCATTAGATGTGGCGCAAAGGACAAAATTCCACTTTTTCTCTCTTCTCTCTCCTATTCGGTTGAGGGGGAGTATGGGTAAAGGAAAGCAATCATCATTATCATTTCCATCTCTCATCATCTCTCTCTCTCTTTCTCCATTCTTTCCGGCGAACAAGAAGAAAATGAAGAAAGAGGGTGAGATTTTAATGTTCTAGTTGGTCTCTAATGCCATAATCCTCTTCTTTAATGTTGTGCATCTCATTAAGAGCTTCATTGTGGTGATTTCAGAATCTTGAAAGGTGGTGATCTGGGTGTTGGACGAAATTGAAAGTTGGAAAATCAAGATTCTGGATTTGGCAAAGTGAACAGGTAGGCATTTGATGCTTTTTGACATATATGTTATGATTTTTGAATAAGTTTAAGAAGTTCTGGAAATTTGCCCTGGTTTATGCCCATTTTGGATGAATGAATTTCATAGTGATTGGGGTTGGAATTAGTTCATTGTGAAGTTCTTTGAGTATTGGATATAGTTTTGAATTTTGGAGGTGTGTTGAATGAAATTTGGGTGTTGTGTGTCATAGAGACCACAGGGCATAGATTATAGTTAAAATGGTATTTGAGTGTGTTGGACTTTACCAATGGGTTCCCTCTGTCATTTTAAGTGAGTATGAGCTTTAGGTGGAGTTTGGGAGCCATTGGGTGTGATTTTGACTAATCTAGGAAATTCTATCAGTTGCTACGTTTTGGCAATCTGATAGCCTCACTCGAGTGAGGGAGGAACTCACTCGAATGCTGCCTTGTGTTTTGTCTTTCTGCTTCGTGGTTTGCCTGGGTTCTCATGAAGGGGCCTTAAATGCATTTCTTTCACCACGAGTGATGTTGGTGATCACTCGAGTGAGCATAGGATCACTCGAGTGATAGCGTGTATTTAAAAGTTAGGGTTGCTCTTAGGTTGTCACTCGCTGGTTGATATCCAAGAGTGTGTTCCGACACTCGCAAGTGAAACCTTCTCACCCGAGCACTAGGGGGTATGCTCGAGTAAGCTTGTCCCTCTGATATTGCATGTGCTCACAGGTTGTCACTCTTTGTGCTGCACTTTCGAGGACTCGAGTGGATTTGGAGTCATCACCCAAGTGCAAAGCCTTATGCTCGAGTGATGTGATCACTTTCTGGCCGAAGTAGTTGCTCACCGTCAAACACTCGCGAACTGTTCTTACTCGAGCACGAGTCTTTCATCACTTGAGTGAGGTCATCTTCACTTAAGTGAGTCAACCAAAAATCTGTGTTTTGCCTTCAAAAAAGGGGTCTTCAGGGTAGTTCTTCCAACCCTTTAGGATATATTTAGGCCTCTAATAGTCACCTAAAGAGTCCTAAATGATAACCAACTTAAAGTATTATGGAAATAAGTATTTGGGAAAGAGATTAATCAATTGTCCCTAAATTGGTATAGGATTTAAAATCTGTCAGACGTGTGAGCCCACTGTGCCAAAGAACGTCAGGAAAGATACAGGTAGTGACTTCTCTCTTATACTTTGTGTAAATGTATTGTATGTTTGCCTATCATGCATTGTGTGCTGCTGCTGCTTTGAGATGCATTAGGATACATTGTGGAGCTTTGTGCCTTGTGATACATTGTGCTTTGAGATACTTTATGCCATGTGATGTTGCTGTATAGTGATTACCGCGGAAGCAGGCATTGTGATTATAGGGAAAGCTGGCATAGTGATTACACCGAAAGCTGGCATAGTGTTTGCAGTGAAAGCTGTCATTGTGATTACCACGCAACTAGGCATAGTGCATTGTGATACAGCTGTGAGTGCTGTCATCTGTGGCACGAGCCATAGATCATTATGTTGCTGATGATGCTGGTGAACATGATAACATTACATGCCTTGTGTTTATATATTGTATGAGTGATTTGTTACTATTGGGATTCTTTAGAATCTCACTCTTTCTAATGACTAACATTTTCAGACAGGGTAAGTGGCTTGAAAGGGAAGCGGCCAACCAGGAGTGGTTAGGGCTAATAGGGACATATTAGATTTTGGATCATTGGTTATCTGTTTTAGATTTTAGATTTTGGGATTACTGTATGTATATGATTGTAAATATATATCTTTTGGATATGTAATCCCCATTTTAGGAAACTTTAAACCCATTGTATATATATAAGTAGCCCGGGGTTGCCGAGATTTTGGTTACGCACTCTGATATTTATTATGTGATATAACTACACAGGTAATTGTATTTGAAAGTAAATGTGAGACGAGATGAATTCTGTTTTTAAAACGTTTTGTTTGGACACCCCATCTCTTAGAGATGAGTGATTATAAATGTGATTTTTGTCTTATTGGTCTCTATTTCACTTAAATTTCATAATCCGGATATAATTACTGTAAGGGGGTTACATGAAGAGTATGTGTCGTGAAGAGGTGCTGCAAGCACACTTGTATATCTTGAATAATACAAAACAATTTCAGTCATACCTAGATGAACACATAAAGAGTTTGAAGGAGATATATCAAGAAAAAATGACATGCAGATATCTAATAAGCAAAACAAGATTTTCATAGAGTGGTTCAAGGAAAAGGTATCGCAGGAGACCAGTGTGTCTGAGACAATCAAATGGTTAGCTTGGGGGCCTTCTTTTGACATCATAACTTGGAGTAGTTTTGATATAAATGAGTATTCATTCTACACAAAAGCCTAGGATAATAGAAGTACTATGCAAAATAGTGGGGTGATGTTTGTAGCTGAAGCAATGCACTTTTCTAGTTCAAAAGACAAGAACCCCAATTTGGCATCCATAGTCCATTATAGAGTTATTGAAGACATATGGGAGAAAAGCTACACTAAGTTAAGAGTTCCTATATTCAAATGCAAGTGGGTTAACAATAATACTATTAAAATAGATCAATTTGGATTTACTTCAATTGATCTTGAAAGAGTTTGTTATAAAGATGAGCCATTCATTCTTGCAAACTAGCAAAACAAGTGTTTTATGTCATTGATCCAACAAATGAAAAAGTGTCTATTGTACTCCAAAGTTAAAAACAAAAGGATGGTGATCCAAGTTTGAATCTTGATGACACACCTTCTTTCACTACAAATCTACCTATACCAACTAAAGTAGAATTGGCAGATGATGATGAATATGCAGCTAGAATTGATCATTGTGAAGGAATTTGGGAAACAGATAAAGTAAGATTTTGAATTGTTTAAAGTATTTATTCAATTGCAATTTACTTATCATATCTCACCTTTATTTCTTATCAAGAATATGGCAAGTTCATATTCGAGCAACTCAAGTGGCTCACCTGTTAAAAAACAGGTTAAAGGAAGCATGAAACTGCAATCATTGGTCAAACATCATAAGGAAGAAAAGGAGAGGGTGCACATGGAATTTGATGTTGATTTGAATCTAATCGGCCAAAAAGGAGACATGTTTATTAGCTATAATGGCTACTTGGCTCAGAGCAAAATTGACATTCTATTTTCTTCTTGGAAGGAAGTTTCAAAAGACACGAAGGCTATGATTTGGGAACAACTTTTGGTATATAAAGTTGTATTTTCATATCTATCTTTATTTCTATTTGTTCATATATAACTATTATATATTTTACTTTGTAGTAAACCTATGATGTCCTTAACATAATGCACAGATATACAAGCATTAGATGGGGGAAGTTCGTCAGCAATAGAAAGATTTTAAGTCCACGCTTACAACCAAGTATATTCGAGGGTCAGAGAGCAATAAGGATCCTTGTAAAGAACATTCATATCTTTCTCCAGATGATTGGAGGTTGTTTGTGGCATCGCAACAGAATTACAAATTTCTGGTATATATATTCTATTCATCTTAGTGTGAAACATTTTACTTGAACTTACTTGACCTTAATAATTCAGTTTTCTTTATTCTCTATTTATATAAGAGTTGAGTAAAGAGCAGCGAGCAAAAAATAATTGTCCACATTAAATATCATGTGGGGGTTAGCGGAAGCTAAAAAGAAGATGATGCAGGTTGAATTGAAAAAATTGGAGGACGCTGACAAATCAGATCCTAGCATTATCATGTTGGTGCCGCCTCCTCCCCTATGTCACCAAAAATAGAAAGCAGGGACGATAAAGGGAGAAAAATATATAAATCCAGTTGTTGTTGATGTCACAAAAAGGATTGTGAGTATTTAATAACAAGTATATTTAAGTGTGTTTCATTGTCCTTCGAAGATTGCATGTAATTAATTTTTATTTCTCTATTGTATGTTATAGGATAAACTTGAAGAGCAGAGAGCAGCCAAGGTTCCTTTACTCAAAGTAGAAGGATGGACATCTTAGCAATGATGCTTGGGAAGCTAGAACACCCTGGTCAAGTTAGAAGGGAGCCAAGGGGAGTTGGTATCTCAAGATATTTTAGATTAGGTTCACAAGATTATGGACAAAGTGAACTAAGTAGAGAGTTTGTGGCCAGGGTTCGAGAGGAAGTTCGAGCAGAGCTAGAGGCACAAATGCCTCAATCACTTTGAGATGAGCTTAAAGAAGAGTTGTTGCGTGAGCTACGAGGTGAGATGAATTCAATGGTGTTGTCTCACATTCAAGTTGGGATGTGTAAAGAGGAGCCTATATCTCAAGTTTGTAAATAATTTCGTTTAATATAACATTGACTTTTTCCTTAAGTTATTTTAATTAGTTCTTTCATTTCTCTTACTCAGGAATCCTTGGCCTTTCCTAGCACCAAAGGTAGTTCTAATCCACCAAAGATTGGACATGGCAACCCTGGTCCTTCACTAGAAGATGGAGAACCTTGCTCTCTTTATTTGGATGTCTCGTACCTGCTTGTTGTTGCCGATACTGTTCTATACACTCATGCTACCACCCACCATAATAAGCAAATTCGGGATGATCAATATAAGATCAATGTCACAAGTGTTCGACTGGAGGAGGAAGGTGTAGATGTCCCGTTCCACGATGAAGAGGTTTCCAACAAGGTCAGGAAACAAAATCTTTCATCCTGTGGCCTCAACATCTTGTTGAAACAGTAACAACCCCTCCAATGGTAGGAAACACCTTTTTGTTACTTGATCCTTGACATCCTACTTATAATCTTTATTTTGTGTGTTATTAGGATCAAGACGAAGCAATAAAATTTCCCTTCTTAGCACAACTGCAAAATATTCATAACAAAATTAATAAGGTCGACTTGCAAATGCCTTATGAGATTGTGGGTCGTGCAATTTTGTATAATTTTGGAATTGTTAGCAAAGATATTAGAGAGATCCTATCTTTGCAGGAGATAGATATAGGATGGGTCACATTTGCAATCACATGAGTTTATTTTTTATTTTTAACTTTAATTAATGCATTGATATTTAGGAGTTTTAGGTTTCTAAATTTCTAAGTCATTTTTTAATTTTATTTCTATGCTAGCTGCTTCCACAAAATGTGTGTCGAAAGAGAGCTCGACACTTTGTATCACTTCTTATGTCCTAGCAATCTGTCAAGGCATAATAATAGTAGGTTGGAAGATAGGATGAGCTATGTTGGGCATATATTGGGACAAACTCAGCTGCCTTGCTATCTAGAACCAATTGTTGAAAGGCTAGTAACTTAATTTTTTTATATTTATACATATTCAATTTGCTAAGAAGTATCATGTTATCTAACCTTATTTTAATCTACATATGTGATTATAGTTATCATTGGAGTCTTTGTGTTACTTGTCCCCTCATCAACGTCATCTTTTGGTTTGACCCATTGGGTTTCAAGCCAGATGGAGAGATAAAATCATTTTTAACACGTAAGTTAATTTGTTTATAAATCATTGATTTTTTATTTTACTCAATTGTTTTAATGTCTTTTGTTTTTCATTTTAATTACAGTGCACTAAAGACATATTAAATAATGGGTGGGAAGCACGAAGTTAAAAGTGGTCTGACAAAGTGGTTCCAGCCGAAAGTAAGTTGTTTAAATTATAGCTCTTCTATTGACAATTGCTTTACATATGCCTTTATTCTTTTGTACCGTTTGCTTTTGATGTATAGTGCCCTCGCCAATCAGGGAAAACTGAGTGCGTCTTGTATGTTTTACTATATATGTATAACATTATATTTAGTTTCCTTACTACCAATTTTGAATAGGTGATCATTTCTTGATTCTCAATTGAATTTCATTTTTGTTCTTGTAATTGAATTGTTAGTTATTTCATTCAATTAATTGATTTATGTTAACATATTCTCTCTTTTGCGCACAGATTTTCAGTATTCAGGACACCTACACAATTGAAGACATTAATTTGATCCGAGACCTTTTATCAGGACATCTTTTACAACACATAGAAGGTGATAATGCATAGAGGTTTTTTTAATAGTGCAGTGGTTTTGTATAGTGCTATATTATGTTTGCATATTCGAATACTTTTCCTCCTATTACTTTCATAGTTTCTTATTTATGAGTACTTTGAATTTGTTAAGGCATTATGATTTATTGCAAACACTTTGTAAATTGATGATGAAGCATAGAGATTTCATTGAAGGATGTCATCTCTTTGGCCATATGATTGTCATGATTTTGATTGAAAGTTGAACTTTGAACATTAAAATGATGTCATGATGATATATGCATGATATATCGTGACAGAACTTTGAAGATTCAAAATATAATTTTCTGGGTTGGTGGTTTTCCAATGGCCTTGGCGGTTACAACGAGTAAAATTTATATAAAAAAATATAGTTACAACGACTGTTTTGCTTAAAAACAATCGTTGTTTTTAAGATACAACTACTGTTTTTAGTAAAATAGTCATTGTGTCTTTTAGACATAATGACTATTTTACTGAAAACAATCGTCATTGTAAGTTTTGAGATACAACGATTATTTTACTAAAAACAGTTGTTGTATCTCAAGACTTACAATGACTATTGTTTTCAGTAAAACAGTCATTGTAATTCTGTTACCACGACTATTTTACAACAGTCATCTTTTCTTGAACTTTCAATGACACTCACATACACGTTCCCCCGAAAATGGTCATCTAAATGTCATAAAAATGGATGTTAAAAGTGCCTTTTACAGTAGTTTCATATTGCCTTATATTATTGCCATAATATTGATTAATTGTGATTGATAGAGAGGAATTGGAGAAGGATACTAACATGTGATAAGACATCCTATTAATGCACATGGGATTGGTTATTCGTACCTATTAGGATAGGCCTACGGGATCATTGATAATAGAGAGAAGGACAAGTTGTTGTAGCTCTTTTCGTTCCTAAGAGAAAGGAATATGCCCTTTTGTCTTGTGTGTACATCCCCATAATGATAAGGATAAACCTTCTTACGCTTCTATGTTTGTATACATTCTTTGAGAGAGACTTGAATAAGTTAATGTATATAACTATGAGATTATTTAAATGGCGTTATATGCATTGCTATTTTTTGTCCCTCTTGACACCTCACTAGCACATGTTGGTATCTATGATGAGTTAGAATGTTGGTTACTAAGGATGTTGTCTTACCTCATTGCTCTTAACATTTTTCAGGTAATAGTTCCAGTGCGAGAACGTCAAGGATAGCTTCGAAGGCTTAAATAGCTCCTTATCTCGGTACACCCTCCACTATTTTTTTTTGTTTAGATTGATGTATACAGCCACTCATAGGGCTCATTTTGTATAGTCTAATTTATCTGTATACTTTTGATTGAATTGTCACTAGCTAATGAGCTAGTAGAAGGAGAGAGGCCTTTAGAGATTTCTTTAAAAGTTGTTTTGGATACACATATGCATGTTTTGATGTATCCTAATGTTGGCAATGTGTTTTGGTATTATATGGAAGATAGTTTCATTACTTGGGCTCACTGTTGAATCTTATATTCTAGGCTTCGAGAAGCTCAAGGCCCAAGTGTTGTGAATGTTTATGGTAATGAAGAGTTTGGGTTGTGAAATTGTTAGAAAGAAGATTTATTTTGCTTGATAACTTCAAATGTTTAGTTTATTTCTTTTCTATCATTTATAAGTTATCTATGTGGTTTTAATCCTTTTAATGTTAACCATGATAAGTGCTTTCAAATTAGTTAGTTTACTTCTTTTTTATCATGGTTAACTTCAAGTTGGAAGAGGATCTTTTGATAACAATATTTGACGTTGGAAACGTTTATCTAGAAATTTCCAATTGTGGCAAACCTTCAAGTTTAAATCTTTCATATTTTGCCATAATACTGTTGATTATCCTAAAATTTTAATTAAGTATTTGGATAATGGAGTTTCAAAGAAAGGATTTTACATAAGAGGACACGTGAATTGTGGCTTGGAATTATACAACTCACTCTCTACCGAACCTTTTTTAACCTTAACTTGCATAAATGGCTGGAATTAAACATTCAAAACTAGAGAGGGCTATTCGGCGATCAATGAAGTGATTTTTTCATCACTATTTGCTAGCTACTATGGAAGCATATGAATGAACGTATTTTTGAAGACAATATAGACTCGAATATGGAAATCTTGAAAAGAGCCAAGTCTATTCTCTCTTTTCTGAACCAAGTATCCCGTCACTTCTCTGGTACCAATTTAAAGGGGCAAATCATGCAACCTTATGATACACCTTGGAGCTCACCTCCACTAGGCTGGGTTAAGGTCAATATTGATGGAGCTTATTCCCCAAGACATGGCACCGGAAGTGGTGGGATTATGTGTGCAGTCAATGACTCCTTCTTGAAAGGTTTCATGTTTTACCCATCTAAGGGTGACCGTTTATCATCCAAACTATGGGCTACGATCTTCGACTTGAAAATGGTAAGGGACAAGGGTAAGCGCCAGGTCATCATAAAGACCGATGCCATTGACGTGGTCTTCTTCTTCAGCAGCAAGAATACAAGCACACCCAGATAAAGGTTTAATCTTGAAGCTCAGGATCTTGTGGCATGGGATTTGCAAGTTGAGATTCATCGTGTCCCTTAGTCAGGTAACGTTGTGGCAGATCACCTCGTTAAACAGGCAATAGGAATTATGTTGGGCTACCATCATACTATTATGTTACACAGTGATTGTATTGAACCTACTAATGCTGGGTAGTTAGTCTAAGGATTATCAAAAAAGTTGTAAATAACCTAAAGGATCGACCTCATTCATTTATTTCTAACAAGATTGAAATTTGGAAAAATAGTTGTCAATTATTAAAATAAGGCAAATAGGTAGGTGAAGTCTAGTGAATTGCTAAACAAATTAAAGTTGCAAATAACCTGAAAGAGGGGCCTCATTCCTTTATTTTAACAAGTTTGAAATTTGAGAGAGAAAAAAGTTTCTAATTGCTAAACCATAATAGGAATAGCCAATGAGGTGTGCTAGTAGTAAATTGCTACACAAAAGTCATAATTAATCTAAAGGAGGGCTCCATTCAATTATTCTAACAAGCTTAAAATTTGGAAAAAGTGGTTATCAATTGCTCAACTGTTATGGTAATAAATAGCTAATGAGATGTAGTGAGTCAACTTTATACATGAAATCTCATAATATCCACTCAAAAAGTTGTTTAACTAAAAAATGGGTCTGGTAATGAAATCATTAAATTAATCTATGCGTAAGTTCATTAACACTCATTCAATTAATACCCATTAAAGTAATTTTTTTTTTGAAAAACCATTAAGAATTATACCCTAATATAGCTAGACAATTTCCCTTTATTCCAGAAAGTTCGACCTCTTCAATAATAACTACGGACAAAAATTAGGCATTCCATTTCCAAGTTATTGGAATTTATTAGGATATTATTCCCATTTAATTCCCATTTTTTATTATTGGAGTTTGAAGATAAGGTAATAAATTAAATTGAATTAGAAAATATACATTAAATCATAAATTGGATTTGATTGAATTTGAAAAAAGACATTAAATAATCAATCATAAATCATAATCTCCTAATAGACATTTAGAGGCTATAAAAACTATGTATATTTACATACGGGAATGGCCAAAAATACCCAATAACTTCATCTCTCATGATTGTAGGGATCTCTAATCATTTTCACCACTTAGGAATTTTAGAATCTCCATTTACTAGGTCATTAGTACAATAAATTATACTCGTAATCTTTATATTCTATAATAGTCATAGTAACACCGTTAAATTTCATTTTTAAGTAACACTGCTAATTCCATTAAGTAACACTGTTTTGTTTTTATATTCCTTCATAATTGAATTTTGTTTTATCTCCATAAATCAAGGAGGTATCATAATTTAAAATTATTTTTTTTCTAAAAAACATTATAAATACACTATTGGAAAAAACCCTTTTTAGACCGCCACATTTAGACCGGTTTTGGCGGATAAGGTCTTAAAAATTTACGCGGTGGCAGTTTTGGAATTATATTGAACTTCTTAGACCGGTTCTTAAAAAAACCGGTCCTAAAAAATTTATTTAGACCGATTATAAAAAACACCGGTCTTAAAGTCTTAAAATTTTACGCATTTACAATTTTTTAACATTTAAGACCGGTTTATATGTAAACCAGTCTTAAATGTTAAAAATTTTAAATTCAAAATGCGATAACTTTTTAAGGCCGGTTGTGGGAAAAACCGGTCTTAAATGTGAATTTTCCCTCTTTTAAGACCGATTTTTAATAAAAACCGGTCTTAAAGGTAAGATTTTTCACACTTGTTTTTCCTCCCGCGCCCAGATCATGCACTCTATGAACCCTTTCTTCTCTCTTTGCCATTTTTCTGTGACCTCTGTTCGTGCTTGTTTTGAACTCGTCCATGGCGTCCCGTCCCTCATTTGCTCAAGTCTCCTCCGTCATTACCGCTTTCGTTGCTGTGTTTGTCGTCGCTGTTCTTTGATTATCATCAGTCTTCTCTGTCACGACCTCTAATCTCCGCAGCACAGTGACCATTCTCCTCTGATTTGACTTCCCTTTGTCAATGCCTTGAATTTGAGGACTTCATTTTAACCTCAGTCGACGCCACTGTGACTTTGGGTTGAAGCTCACTCCTTGGTCTTCATTCAGGTTAATGTTCGATCGATCTGTTATTTAGTTATACGTTGTTTTATAATTAATAATGTTCAATGAAAATTTCTTGTTGTTGCTTTAATTTGAGCACTTAAACATAATCTGGAAAAAATTAAAGTTCTTGTTGTTGCTTTAATTTAGCACTTCTCGTTGTTTTATAATTAATATGCTCTAACTTTTAATTATATCCCTGTGATATTTGGCTTGAATTAATACCACTTTATGTTCTGTTTTAGTTTAGTACGGTTGTTTGATTATTGTCAGTGTTATTGGTTTGTTAAAACAATACTAGTTTCAAATGGTGCCTGTTAATTTCGTTGAAATATCTAAAACTCTATTGTTGTTGTTGTTTTGTCTATCCTTTTGTTGTTGGATATAGGGTTCTAGAAGTGTTGAGATATATATGGATCATAGTTGGATAAATGCTAAACGGATGAGTGTTGAATATGATAATGGGGTAGGGGTTTTTTAGACTTCGCTAGTCGACATGTCGATGATGGTAGTGGAAAGTTTTATTGCCCTTGTGTAGTATGTTTGAATGAGAAGCGACTAAGTACTGTAGATATATATACACATTTAATTTGTGAAGGTTTCTGTAATACAATGTGGGTATGGCATGGTGAAGAATTAGAAATGCCAAGTTCATCTCAACAGGGGGGGAGTGAACTTTGATGATAATGACACGGATACGGATGATCAAATAGAGGATATTATTCGTGATGTAGGAGAAGAGAGTTTTGAGCAATTACATGCATATGGTAATATGTGTAGTGATGATGAAACACCGTTGTACCCAGGGTGTAAAAAGTACCAATTGTTGAAAGCAGTATTGAAATTGGCAAGCTTAAAAGCACGATATGGATAGAGCGACAAGAGTTTTTCAGAAACGCTTGAGGCTTTTAAGGACATGCTTCCAGATGATAATGTGTTGCCTTCTAATACTATGATGCTAAGAAAATATTGTGTCCACTAGGGATGAAATATAAAAAGATCCATACATGCCCTAATGATTGTATATTGTATAGAAAAGAGCATGAAGAGGAACAACAATGTCCAATATGTGAAACCCCGAGGTACAAATCAAATAACGCTCCTGGAAAAGTATTGTGGTACCTTCCAATCATACCAAGGTTCAAGCGCTTGTTTGCTAATGAAAACGATGCAAGAAATTTGAGATGGCATGTGGATGAGAGGATATCTGATGGAAAGCTTCGACATTCGGCTGATTCTTCTTAATGGAAGAAAATCGATCAATTATTTCCTGCCTTCGATGAAGAGCCTAGGAACCTTAGGCTTGGGCTTAGCACGGATGGTATGAATCTTTTTGGTAGCCAGAGCAGTATACATAGTTCATGGCCTGTTCTGTTGGTAATTTACAACTTATCTCCTCTGTTATGCATGAAAGGAAAGTACATCATGTTATCTATGTTGATTTCGGGACCAAAACAACTCGGAAATGATATAGATGTTTACCTGGAGCCCTTGATCCAAGACTTGAAAGAGTTGTGGGACGAACGTGTTGATGTTTTTAAAATGCGAGCCATGATCTTTTGTACTATAAATGACTTCCCTGCATATGAAAATTTGTCAGGCTATAGTGTTAAAGGCCATAAAGCATGTCTAATTTGTGAAGAAGGAACATGCTACCATCAACTTCATCATGCAAGAAAGACAGTTTATCTTGGCCATAGGAGATTTCTTAGACGAGGCCACATGTATCGCATATTAAAGAAAGCTTTTTTTGGTGGACAAGAGTTTGAAGATACTCCGAAGGCATTGACTGGGGAGCAAGTTTATGAAAAGGTGAAAAATATGAATGTTATCTTTGGTAAGACTACGAAGAAAAGTAATGAGAAAAGTAAATGGAAAAAGAGGTATGTCTTCTTCAATCTTCCATATTGGCCGAAGCTTGATGTAAGACACTGTATTGATTTCATGCATGTGGAGAAAAACGTTTGTGATAGTATTCTTGGGACACTGCTTAACATACAAGGTAGTTCTAAGGATGGTGTGAAGGCAAGATTAGATTTGCAAGAAATGGGGATACGAGAAGACTTGCATCCAAAGCCATATGGTAAGAGAACTTTTTGTCCTCCAGCTGCTCATACTTTGTCTAAGGATGAGAAAAGAAGCTTTTGTCAGTGTTTACATGGCATCAAAGTTCCTTCAAGGTATTCTTCAAATGTTAGGAAGCTTGTGTCGATGAAAGACTTGAAGTTAGTGGGGCTAAAGTTTCATGATTGTCATGCCTTAATGCAACAACTGCTCCCAGTAGCTATTCGAGGCATTGCCGAATATGATCTTCAACATATTTTGACTAGACTTTGTTTCTTCCTCAATGCTATTTGTAGTAAAGTCATTGAGACAGAAAAATTGGATGAACTGGAAAATGAAGGATATCTGATCTTGTGCCAGCTTGAGAAGCTTTTTCTTCCTTCTTTTTTTGACATCATGGTACATCTAATTGTTTATCTAGTCAGGGAGATCAAGTTGTGTGGCCCTATCTATTCACGATGGATGTACCCAATTGAAAGAACTTTGAAAATCCTAAAATGGTATGTGAAGAACCCTAACCGGCTTGAAGCATCTACTATTCAGAAATATGTTTCTGAAGAAGCCATGGAGTTTTGTCAAGATTACTTGTCAAATGTAGGACACATTGGACTTCCTGAACGTCATGACGAAGAAGGCGGTAGACGCGGGGCTTTAGTAAAGAGCATGGATCCTGATGAATTGCAACAAGTCCACTTGTACATCTTGAATAATGTTGATGAAGTTCAAGATTACATTAATGCTCATAAAGAAATTGTACGGAAAGGAAATAGCCGAATGACTGAACAAAGGTGAATAAAGAAATTGTACAGAAAGCATAACAAAACTTTTGCACATTGGTTCAAACAAAAGGTTGACTGCAAAGAATGTGTTTCTGATATAATTAAATGATTAGCACATGGTCCTGAGGCTGGTGTCATAAGTTGGACTTCATTTGTGATCAATGGTTATACATTTTACACAAAGTCCCTTGATGATAGGAGCACCATCCAGAACAGTGGGGTTATGTTAATGGCTGAATCTATGCACTTCTCTAGTTCAAAAGATAAGAATCCTAGATTGGCAGCAATACCTTATTATGGGGTGATTGAAGAGATTTGGGTGGTTGATTATGTTAAAGTTAAACTTCCCATTTTCAAATGCAACTAGGTTGATGTCAACAATGGTGTGATGATTGATCAGTTGGAATTTACATTAGTTGATTCGAATAGTAGAAGTTTTAGAGATGAACCTTTTATTATGGCATATCAAGCGAAACAAGTGTTCTATGTTACTAATCAGGCAAACAAAATATGGTCTGTAGCTCTCCAAGGAAAAAGGGTCATTGATATTAATCAGGAAAGTCATTCAAGGAATGATCTGCTTGAGACTCCTTCTTTTTCTAGAGGTTTGCCATAATTGAATGAAGAAGATGAAGCAGACAATGAACACGGCACAAGAAACGATCATCATGAAGGGATATGGGAGGATATCCCTTTATAAAACTACGTTGAAGGTTAGTTAGCTAAAATAATTATCATGAACTATATTTGAATTACGTATATTGTTATTGGTGTATATATATAACTACTTTTTTTGTTTTTGTCACAGGAAAATGAAGGATATGAGGTGTACGTCTTAGTGTAGATTCTCCGAAGCAAGGCCAGCTAGTGATCATCAGCCTGAGAAGAGTATGTATGTATAAAGTATTTTGGCCCTAATGAATAACAGAATTATCATTAATGTAATTTAATCTTTGATGTATGTATGTAAATGAAAAGATAAGGAACTTGGTCAAAACAGCATTGTCATGGTTGTATGATTTCCTTGCATTATGATTCTATCTGTGGTTGTGAGTTTATTATTCATGGTTGTTTTCCTTTGCTTCTGTTTCGGCTAGCACTGTTTAAGCACAATGGAGTTGAGTTTTAATATGTTCCAATGAGTTTTGAGTCTCTCACATGTCATTAAGATGTTAGTTATATAATCTGTAAGAGAAGATTTATTTATTTCAATGTCGTTGAACTGGCTACTGCTTGCTAAGTGAAATGTTTTAACAGGAGAAATGACTTGCTGGGTATAACTTTTAAACGAAAAATTTTAAAAAAAATTCAACTTGTAAGACCGGTTCTATCCAAAACCGGTCTGAAAAGTAAATTTAAGACCGATTTTGGGATAAAACCGGTCTTAAAATTTGACTTTTTAGATCGGTTTATAAAGAACCGGTCTAAAATGTGATACTTTTTAGACCGGTCCTTTATAAAACCGGTCTAAAAAGTCAAATTTTTAGACGGGTTCTTCTTAAGAACCGGTCTAAACTTTTATTAATTTAGACCGGTTCCTATTATAACCGGTCTAAAAATATTTATTTTTAGACCGGTTTTATAATAACCGGTCTTAAAAAGTTTTTTTAAGACCGGTTCCATAACCGGTCTAAAAAGTAGAAGACTTTTTAGACCGGCTGTATCAAGCCGGATCGAGAACCGGTCTAAAATGTCTTTTTTAATCGGTCTTAAAAGTGATTTTTCCAATAGTGATACAACGAGATTTAGTTTGGGTCCATTAATTAATAAATATAATTGATTGGAGGTTATTTTTAATTTCTTTTTTATATTCCTTTATAAATGAATTTTTTTTATCTCTATACCAATCAATAAAAATAATTTATTGATGATTATTTTCTAATTTTTTTTTTCTGAAAAACATAATAAATACCAAGGGGATTCAATTAGGATCCATTAATCAATAAATATAATTTATTGGTGATTATTTTCTAATTATTTTCTTTATATTCCTAATTTGGTTCTAATATTTTAGGATTATATTTTGCATTGTGATTCATTATAGCCGTTTAAACATGAGTGCAAAAATATTAATTTAAATTTAAAGAATTTCAGACTCTATGAAATTCACTTTCTCTCTTAACGTTCTATGCTCTTGGAAAATATAAGTGAGCAAAATAAAAAAAAATAAAAAAAAGCATATACAAGTGCCCACGCCTATAGCTAACTTCATATAACCTAATTGAGGCATGACATAGATATGAATTTCCTCATACAATGAAGGGAACCAATTCTTGTTATATTAATTTTAGCTAATTTGAGCTTAGCAATTAATTTCATATTTGATTAATGATTAATTTCACATTATTAATTTAGTCTTCAAGAAAAAAAAACGTGTTCTATAATTTAACATGTACACTCCTCACTACCAAAAAAATGGCACTTCGTAGCAGTCAAAATAAACCGTTACAATGTGAGTATTAGTAGCAGTTATTACCAAAACTGCTACAAATCCGCAACAAGCTACCTCGCACCAAGTGGTGCGTGGGTTAGCGAACGGACTTTATAGTGGTTTACAAAATATTACCGCTACAAATTTTGGTGCCAAGTTGGCGCAAAATTTGCCGCAATTCATTTGTAGCGGTTCGTATATATTAACCACTATAAATTTGGCAACTGTTTGGTGCCATGTAATACCCCAAATTTTATTTACCAATATGCCTTGTAATTATTTGTGGCATTTAATGAAATGGAAGGGTGAATTTTAGAGAACTTGGTTATGCTGCTAGTGAAAATTTCCTTTGAGGCAGTGAGTTTGTCATATAGTTTTAGATGACCAAATGATGTCCAAAAATTGTGAAATTTTACAAGATGAAAGTAGACATCCTAGGTTTTAATTTAATAGGTCATTTGGAGCTATACACAAAGAGTTATGAATTTTTGAAGTTTATCCATTGAAACTGGCCAATTTCTGGGACAACATCCAAGGATTTAAATTTTGGGAATGTTGAGCTTCCAATTGGCTAAAGGCTATATTTTTTCTTGAAACTAGACTCAATAAAGGTTAAGTAGCATTTGGAAGCAACTCAATTAAATGTCTACAAATAAATATATAAATTTTCCAAGTCGAGTTAAATTACTGCCAGTTTTAGGCGAAAATCACAAAATGTATAAACAAAATGATCATTTGACCAATAAAAGGAAGCAGCCAGCATTTTTCCTTTTCTTGGGGAGTAATTCAGTCAAAATGAGAAAGAGGAAGGGAAATTAATACTTGGCTCATATGTATTCAAGAAGGGAATTTGTTGACCAAGTAAATTAGACACATGCAAATTTCCATTAGACAATAATATTTCATAAAGCAAATTGTGTGGAGTATATTTCAAGAGCTCTTTATTTGGCTATTCTAATACTCAATTTCAGCCAAGTGAATTATGGAAAGAGAAAAGATGATGATCAAGTTAAATGGGCTTGTGTTTAATTAGAATAAAATATTATAAACATAAGGAGGTGGAGTTGATATTTTAAAAGCTTCATATCCTCTCCCAAGTCTTCATTTACGCCAAGCACAAGAGAAATAGAGAGAGAAAGTGTCATAGAAAGAGCAAGAACAAGAAAGGAAGAGCTAGGGTTCAAGAGTACAAATCGAGGTAAGAACTCTTGGTTTCAAGTGCTTAAGCTTCTCAAATACATGGAAAAACTCTTCTAAGTTCTTTTCCCTCTTGAAAATCATGTGTAGCAAGCAAAACTTCAAGGGAAGAGAGAGAGAAGCTTGACTCCTAGAGAGAGAAAGTATGAAGATCAAGAGGTAACTTCAAGAACTTCAACTCCTTTGGTGTATTGTTGTTGCTGTTTTGGTTCTTGTCATGGTTTGTGATTTTGTAAAGTTGGGATGTTGAAACCCTAAGGGGTTATGCTGCCTAAATTTTCTCAAATCATGTCTAATAAGTGTTTAAATGGTTCAAGAAGTGGTTAGGAGTGAAAAGGAGCAAGTTTTAAGGGCTATAACACAAAATCACATTTTTCCCTTTCTTTGAAGTGAGTTTTGGCCAGACCTAGTTAGATGGGTTAGGGCTGGAATTTCACTAACTGGGTGGTTTCATGGTGTTCATGAGGGAAAATTATAGAGGGTTGATGTTGATCACGTTGTAAGAAAAGCTCTAGAAAGTGAAATGACAAAAATACCCCTAAAACCCTAAGTAAGGGGCTGTCAAGGGAAAAACTATCATTTGAATGTGATTTCATAAAAACTAAGGCCAAAATGGATTCTACATGAAAAACTATATAGGAATAGCCCATGTCAAAATTTCTAGAAAAGTACAGTTAGACTAGGTAAAAAGGGGCTTAGATTGGGTCCTTAAGGGCATTTTGGTAATTTTTCAATTTTAGACTAATATAACCAATAAAAGTAGTTTGGAAGAGTCTAGAGTAATACATGAATGGGTATTAACCTAATTCTTGTAAACTTGGATTTTCAAGACCAGTATGTTAAGCAGAGCAGAATCGAATAAAGGACTTATTTGTGAACAAAAAAGGACTTAAGGTAGTAACTCTATCTTTTATACATTATGTCAATGTTTATATGCTTTGTGTATGCCATCTTCCATACACACATAGGTACCAAAGAGCTCTTAAGGCATGACTTATCCTCAAGTTATGGCCTCAAGTCCTTGGGGAAGCACAATAAATCCCTAAGAGGAAAGGACAATTCCTGTCAGGTAGTGTGTGGTACTATGTGGCTATATGGGCCCGGCCAGTTGTTGTGTGTGGGTCGTTACATGCCACATGAAGTAAAGCTATCATGACTATTATGGCAGTTATTTTGTAGTGGTTATAATCAAAATAACCGCTATAGAATGCAAAGAGCAATATATTTATAGCAGTTAAGGTCAACCGCTACAAAGTGGGTTACAAAGTTTCTAAAGAATCCAAAGGGTCTACTGGTTTGTTGCGGTTATATGTAACAGCTACAAATGTTCAAGTTAACCGAGATCTAATTTGTGCATTTTTAGCAGTTAAGTTAGCGGTTTTAATCTAGGCGCTATAAAAGCCTCGGGCCTCCTTGAATTCCTCATTTTGCCATTTTGATTTCTCACGTGCCCTTTAAGAATTTCCTTGAGATCTAAGGTTCTACTAAAGCTTTTGACAGAGTTTGCTACGTGAGGTTAGTAAATTTAAGTGCTTTATTTCTTTTTTTAGCTATTATTTTATATTTTTTATATAAATTATGCTAATATATTTTTTTCACAGGTATATATATTATGACTTATGAGTTAGACAAGGGCAAAGGGAAGGAGGATGAAATTCCCCCTATTTTCAGGGGGAGCAGTAGCAGAGGGGATAATGGGAAAGGCGGCAACAGAAATCAGCACAAGGGTATGCATGTCCCCATGTCGTCGTAGGGGTCAACTGTGCCATAATAGCCATAGGAGGTGGCCCTACCGTAGCCGCTCGTCCAGGAGACGGGCCCACAGTAAACAGCCCCAAAGGAGGTGACCACTCCAAAGCTGCATGTTTAGCCCAAGTAAGAGATCAATTTCAGCGATCTGGATGAGAATGAGGAATTTGACATCCTGATTCCTATTATTGATATGGAGCGGTTCCTAGATAAGGAGGACGCAAGGGACCAGAACAACCCACGATAGTCGTCTGCCCGGTTAACGGGGTTTAAGTTGCAGGTTCAAGGTAAATTTAATTATTATTTAAAATTCCATAGGTTAAATGTTTTTTAAAATTTAATTAATGTATATGGTAAATTGTGTAGATGAGCAGGGGAACATTTTAAGGAGGAGGCTAGATATAGCCAGTCTTAATAGCATGGATTGAAGCCTACACATGGTAGTTCCGTGGAATGAGGCCATAAACCAGTTGATCTAGAATGGTGGTCACCTTTTCAACCTCTTCCTGAACGAGCTGGGCTCAAATTAGATGTAGTTCCCCATCCGCTTCAGGATGTGGAAGAATATTCCCAAGGGGCTGAAGAATCTGGCATGAGATGATGCCGTGAAGTTAATTAATAGTATTTAATTATGTTATATATTTTTTAATTAATATTTATTAATTGTTTTATTTGTAAGTAAATGTATTTAATTATTTTTAATTCAATTGTGTTACAGCTTAGGTTTACCATCCAGGACAACCGAAAGAGGTACACACTGATAAAGATCAGAGATGGATGGAGGAATAGGAGGAATCGTCTCTTCCACATTATGAATACGGATGGGATGATTCCTCTGCAGCAGCTAATTGAGAACATCCCGGACGGTGTCCCACCAAATGACTGGGCAAATTTTATCCAGTATAGGAGAAGCATAGAGGGCAGGTAATTTATATATAATTATAATTTTCATAATGTTTATATTTTTAATAATTATAATTGTTTTATATTTTTTAAATAGTTTTAATATTGTTTATTTTATGCAGGCTCTTTCTCAGAAGAATACTAGGTGCCGAAGGCAGCAAAGAATCTATAATATCCCAAATTTTGGGATTAGATGCTTGAGAATAAGCCTGAATCAAGTGAACTGCTAAGCCCTGGTTTAGCAAGAGTGCTAGGAATGTAAACTTTACTACCAACATATCTTTACTTCGTGACAATCTTGTTGTGTGACATTTTTAAATACGTAAAAGATGTTTAATACCTATGAAATTCTCTAGAATAAAAGTGGATTTATCAAGTTTTAATTTGATTGGTCATATAAGTTATTTAGAGTTATACACAAAGAGTTATGAATTTTTAAAGTTAGCCTAGTGAAACTAGCAAGTTTCTGTTACAGTGTCCAAAAATGGAAATTCTGAGAATTATGAGCTTCCATTTGGCTAAAGACTATATTTTTCCCTAAATATAGATTTAATAAGGGTCACATGGCTTAAGGAACCATACCAATTAAACATTTTTACAATTAGATATAAATTTTCAAAGTTTGATGAAAATTCTATTAGCTTTTAATCAAGGTGCAAAATTAGAAAGGAATCGTTGGTCAATTAGTCAATAATTTCCTTCCTATAGGAAGAAGAAATTGGTCATCAATTAAAAAATAAGAGGGAGGACTAAATAGCTAACTAAATTAGTTATAGTAAATAAATTAGCTACTTACTTTTTGAGGGACCATGAGTTTTTTACAAGTGGCACATTGTGGGCTAAGTATTTTGATTAGGTAAAGAAAGTCATCTAATACTCCCTCTCTCCTATCAAATTCATGTAGCACCACCAAAAGCAAGGGAAAATCAAAAAAACATGGAGAAATAGAAAAAGGAAAGAGAAAAGATCAATAGTGTTTTCTCTTGAGTTCAATCTCAAAAATAACTACTGAATCGACAATTTCATCTTTAAAACCCTTATATAATCTTCTTCTCCTCATCCTAAGTTTCATTTCCACAATTTTGGAATTTTGTTTAGAGGTGTTTGGTGACCTCTTGCTAGACGAAGTACTACCAGATTTTAGAACCGATCATAGAAACGTGTGGAGGTAACTATAAGCTTTAATTTGAACCGGTTATTTTGAGGTTTGGATGAGTTTTCATGAATTCTGTGGGGGCTTAGGATTTCATCCATCTTGTGATTTAGAGGAACAATGATGTTTTGATTATGTATTTGTCATTAGATAATGATTCATGACGATTTTGGATTATTGGAACATTGTTTGTAACATTGCCAATTTCTACCAGTCAGATTTTCCTATGAGGCAGTCTGGTTGTGTGACAAATTTGATTAGACAAATGTGCTTTGATGGCTGTGATATTTTCCAAAACAATACTATACATTATAAGCTTTAATTTGATATATAATATACTCAATTTGAGTTTGTACATTGAGAGATATTAATTATTAAAATTTGAGGACTGAAACTAGAATTAGTTCTGGAACAGTAGGACAATTTGTGGAATTTTATATTTTTGTGGTTACAAGTGGCAGTGGTCAATATTTTTCTGTATAGATGACTTAAGAAACTTCAAGTAGGACTTTGAACCACTCAATTTAGAGTTTTATAGATTAAGTTATGATTTTTGAAAGTTCAACTAAGAATTAAAGGATTTCTTAGCCACAGCGAAGACCCTAATTTCAGCATTTCACATTTTCTAAACGGTGTTGATTGGTCTAGCCTTTCCCAACCCCATAGGCATTTTTTGGGCTTTCAATGGCTACCAAGTGACTTAAAAGATAACCAACAAAATGTGTTTCGAACAATACATGAATGAGTAATAACTCAATTCTTTTACATTTGGATTTTTAGGATATATCAATAGCCCGAGCCGAATCAAAGGTGTTAAACGGATAGTAGAATAGGAAAGAGCAATTTCAGGTAGTAACTCTTTATTTCATGCACTATGTGATTATTGTATGTTTGTGTATGTCATCTTTTGTAACATGAGCATAGTGTCTTTGACACACATATTAGCTTAGTTATAGTCTGGGACCCCAATGGAGGCACAAGGTTAAGCTAGGGTTCAACAGTCATTTGGCCTTGAATAGTGTGCACACAACTTTCTATCATCTTACATAGCATGGAGTATGGCAAATTTATTTTCACATCGTATATGTCTGATTGTACGTTACTACTAACATTCTTTGAATCTCACCCTTTCTATAAATGTAAAAAGTTTTCAGTAGTAGACAGCGGCTCAAAGGGTATAATCGTAATTACCTACAACGGGAGGTTTCAGACTAGTACAAGAGGAGACATTAGTTATCTGAAGGCCTTTATCATTTTAAGGTCTTTAAACATTATGTACACCCCTATGTTGAAATTCCTGCAATATAATCAAGCACATTGTATCCATAATATTAGTATTTTTATGCTATTCTTGTGTGCCCATCTCACTACATGCTAATACTCTAAAAAACATGAAAAGAAGATAAAGGTGTTCAGGATCCACCACACAGCAAGATGGAAGACATTTGTTGTTACTTACAACGAGCTAGTAATATATTTATAATTATAATTTTAATATAATTTTCATAATGTTTATGTTTTTAATAATTATAATTGATCATAATACTAATTTATTGTTTTAATTTTTTTAAGAAAGGAAGGTTTAGCAAGAGAGTTATTCACCATCACCCATAGACACCGTGACAGGACTCTGACCTCTCAACAGGGAAATGAGGCCATTATAAGTTAATTTAGTGTTATATTTTTTATAAAACTACTTTATTGTGAATAATAATAATAATACTTTATTATTTCATAAAATGGTAGGAGCGAATGCAGTAGTCGTAGGCTGAGCTGTGAGAGACCTAGACCCAGGAGTCACAAGGGTCTGTGGACTCCACTACACTATTGAAAGCGGGTCTGGGTCTAGTTGAGCACCCTAGACGCGTGCGGGGTATGTTGATAGGCACCAGACCTATTATGGTCTAGGACAAGAGTGGCACCTCTGACGCTGATAGTTTTCAAGCACAGATGTCCAGGGTCAGTTGTTTGAGGGAAGACTCTATTGACGAGCTTCATTCGAAGGTTGCTAGGACACATGCTGCGGTAGCCCATCAGCTGCAGTAGCAATTTGGATAAGTATAAACTTTATATTGGTAATATTATTGAGGATATGTAGATAATAAGAAATTATTATGTTGTCTGCTACAATTTGGTAATCATTATGTAAGGAAAATAGGAAATGGTAAGAAAATGTCTTTCAATGTCTGCAAAAAAAAAAAAGAAAAATATTTGGAATAAATATTATGCGAGTGAAAAAATTATTGAAATGAAAGAATTCAAAAAATTGTTGCCATATTTGATCACCTTGTTCAACTCCTCAGCTCTAAGAAAAAAATTGTAAATGATAGAAAACGAAAGAGAAGAAAGGTTGAAAGAAATGGGGGAGTGTTTGAAATGAGGTGTAGCAGGGGTATTTATAGGGATCTTAGTAGTACTTGTAGTGGTTAATGTGACAGGTGTTATAGCAGTTTATTTTTTTAGTTGTTATTGTGACGTTCTTTGTAGCGGTTTTTTGTGTAACCATTCTTTATTGCCTTCCCTATAATCATTCATCAAGTTTACAAGAATTTGTGTAATCATTCTTTGTTGCCTTCCCTATAAACATTTTGTGAAAAAATTGTTAGTGTGGTATTATTTTGTAAACAGATTAAATTTAAATGATGTGAACTTAAAAAAGCGCACCGAACAATAGGTAAATTGTCATCGCCTTCACGGAAGAAGTTTTCAAAATTAGCGGGTTGCAATAGCTCACTCTCCTAGGTGACGTTATCACCATCACCCATGTCATAAAGGTCTTAAGGCTTTAAATAAACCACCATGTGTGAATCCCTATTCTTCTTATCCTCTACATAATAAACTCGGTATGCCTCTGAGGCAAGAATATACAGCTCATCATCTTCAAAATGACCAGTGTGAATTGGCTGGGAGAAATTTACCATTATAGTGCCTAAGTCCTCAGTTGTGAGTCCCTGGGAAGTAGTGGTATTGTCCACAAACACTTGAATAGCATCATGGTGAAACAGCCTTGGTAATTTAGTTTGATGATATCAATAATCTTTCCATAGTAAGAGACGCCTCCAAACTGCATGTTGGCATCACTACTGCTCACATAACTCCTTGTCCTAAAGGTTCCATAACCACCCAAATTTTGAGTTTGCAATCCTTGATCTCGTGAAATCATGCAAAATGTGAAACCATTAACATTGTATGTTGTAACCCTTTTTGCATGGTCAAGAGGTACGATTGAGAAAGCTCTAGAATCTGGTGAGTATGGGTTGTGGTCATTTAGTATTCTGCATGCAAACAAGCCTGGGAATTCTCTGAGAACCTTTTTATAACTTTAAAGGATGTTTATGTGGGGATCCTGAGTTGACGCTTCACATGACTTTTGAATTCCCTACAATTAATCATGGGAAGGTGATCATGATATGTAAGTATAAAATGTTATGAAAGATATAGAATAACATATGATTTTACAATTCTTACTAAAGGAAGGGTTCAACTTGAGTGTAATTAATCAAGACATGTCTATGTGCTTGCAACTTCTTAGTTGCCAATAGTTTGATGTTCTCAGTTCCTCCAACTGGTTTACTAACATGAAGTATTAACAAGTCTCTTGATGTTGACACAAGTTTAGGACAATCGTCTACATGAGGCAGTCGGTTGAAAGCCATCTCATTGCCATCAAAGTACCTTGAATATAAATACAGGACCTCATCCCCTATATAACCTTCAACTATAGAACCTTTTGACCTTACCTTATTTCTTACATAACATTTCAATTTCCCAAGAAACCTACAAAGTAAAGAAGGAAAAATGGTACTAAATTCTAAAAAGGAAGACTAGCAAATATAGAAACTAATAATGAGTACATCTTGATAGGATACATCCATCAATATTGAACTGGGCCAATAAGCTTTGTTTCATGAACAAGGTGGACTGTAAGGTAAACTATCACAGTGAAAAAGAACGGAGGAAAGATCATCTCCAAATGATAAAGTGTAAGAATGATTTTAGACTACATTTGATCCAACTCCTCAACAATCAAAACCTTTAAATACAACTTCCAAAAGAAAGAACAAAGTTCCACCAAAATAATGGACACATCGAGAGGAAGTGTATCTTTATAGCCAGTGGAAGTAACTGTTGCATAAGAACATATGAGTCATGACTCTTTAGGCCAGCAACCTTTCGAGCTTGTATGTCAATACATCTTGAATTGTTGCTTGAATACCCGTCAAGAACTTTTATTTTCTTCAACATCGCGAGGAATACTTCCTTGTTCCTAAAGAGAGAAAGCCAAAAAATCAAAGAGGTAATCTCAAAAACCTTAATCCTCTTGGTTAGTAGGTTGTTGTTGTGGTGGTTGTTATAGATATTGGCTTGGTTATGTTGATTTTGTGAAATTGGGAAGATAAAACCCTAGGATGTTATGCTACCAAAATTTCCATGAATCATGTTTATTTAGTATTTAAATAGTTAATCTTGTGATTATAAGTGAAAAGGGAGTGGTTATTCAAGAGAAATCAAGAAAACACAATTTCTCTCATAAGGGTGCATGTTACGGCTAGAGGAAGAATAGGGGGAAGGAGTTGGAATTTTAAAATTCTAATAGTTCCATTGGATTTAGAAGGGAAAATTGTATGGGAATACATGTGTTCATGATTTTTGGGAATTTGTTGGTAAATCTGAAAATTATTGAAGTTCAAAGTAAATGTTGTTTCATTGTTTCACTGGTGGCAGTGTTAATGTGCAGTGAAATTTGTTGGTCAAACCTAGTCCAATTACAATGAAAATTTCCACTATTAAATTAGACATCTAGAGCTTTAATTTGTTAAGTGGCTCATAATTTTTGGACTTCTCTACTAAAAGATATAGATTTTTCAATTTGTGCCCTGTTTCTGGAATGTAATCTAGAACAGGGGAAGTTTTGGGAATTTCTAGGAAAAATGTGATGATAGTGACTAGATTTGGGTATTTTTCCATGAAAATATACTTAAATAGCTTCACATAAGTTTTGGAATCAGTCAATTTGGAATTTTCTAGAATTAATTATGATTTACCAAAGTTGACTGAAAATTTGTCAGTTTTCTAGAAAACTGTGAAACTGCACTGTGCAGAAATTGTTGAAATTGCAGTAGATAACCAATAGAATATGATTAAAAGGCCTTAATAATATTTTAAGTAATAACCAATTAATTGTAACTCTAATTTTTTAGGAATTGGAAATAGCCTGAGCAAGAACCAAAGTTTAGGACTGACCAAGGAATCGAAAAAGGAGCCAGGTAATAACACTTTCTTTCACACACTTGTGATTATTGTATGTTGTGTATGCCATCTTCTATAACATGAGTATAGTATCTGGGACACGCATATTAGCTTAGTTGTGATATGGGATCCAATGGAGGTGTAAAGTTCATATTACCTTAGTTGTGGTCTAGGACACAACGGAGGCGCAGGGTTAAGCTAAGATTGCCAATAGATGTTTGGCCTTGGACAGTGTACACACATCATTCTATCATCTTACATGACATGGTGTATTGCATAATTATTTTTGCATTTTATTTGTCTAAAAAGCATGTTGCTACTGAGATTCACTCGAATCTCACCCTTTTTCAACAATACAAACATTACAGTTGAAGCTAGTGGCTCGAAGGGCAAGGTAGCAGCTACCGGTAAAAAACGTCCTGGTGCATACTGAAGCTGTTGTAGTTATTTATTTTTTAAATTTTGTTTATTTTGAACCACTCTGTACATTTGTGTACATTTGTCAAACCTTACGAGGAATTTCCTGTATTTATTGTAAACAAGTACTTAATGTCAGTATGTTTCCGCTATGTTTGTATGCCTTTTGAAACACGCTGAATACTCTACGAATATCGAAATGTTAAGGGGTTTGAATTTTTTGGTATTAGAGCTAAAGGTCGTTCTGGCATTTTTAGAATAGTATACTGATATGGTCTTGTTTACAGGTTGAAAGGAATGATGTGCGGTAGGCAACGACTGTTAGAGCAAGCTTTTCACCCAAAAAGGGGGTGAATTAGGTGATACTAGAATATTCATTTTGTATAAAAAAATTGACCATAAATTTAAAGCAGTTAAGAGCTAGGAGAAATATCACCGAAGTGCACACTAGGAGTTATACTTGTTCGGCCACAACCACTTTGACCTACATCCAGTTCTCAGAGCCTCTCTAAGAGTTTCACTATATCTTCTAAGATTCAGTAGGTTCTTCGCACCTCAGTACACAGAAGTTCCTTCACTGGACACTCGCTCCCCCTTACACGTTGTGAACCAATCCCCAACTCAAGGTTCCATAACCTTAAGTTATCTCAATAAAAGATATTGAGTCTGTAATGAAAATCTCTCTCACAGAGCAAATATATAATCACTACAGTATAAAGATTGAATGTAAGAAAAACAGAGCACTAAGAAAATATTGATCGATATATGTTCATGTGTTCTCAGTTATTGTGTTCTATTATTCGTTGAATGCTACATATATATAGATGAGTTGCAATGTCCATTGGAAGCATTTCAAACATATCCGTTAGAGTCGCGCAGCTTTGTTTAACCATTCTTTGAATTTAAAAACAACCCGTTTGCAGTAGGTGAGCGTTTCGAATGTTACGGATGAAATGTTTGACTTTTCTCTCAATACATGATCTCTTTATTGTTTTCTGTAAATACACCTAGGAAAATAATACAATGAAAGATTAATCATATGAATAACAAATCAATAAACAACAAATTACAATCATACTCTCTGTACTACATTACTCGAATGCCTACACAAGTAACCATGCTTCATTACTCGAGTGGCTACTCGAGTGAGCCATTAAAAATCTTGGTAGAGAGTTAAGTCAGCTATTTTGACATGATCATTGGAGTGCATACTAGAGTGATTATTATCCATTACCGAGTGGCTACTTGAGTGATTCATTGCAAAACTTGGCAGAGACTTAAGTCAAATACTTCTGACTTGATCACTAGAGTAGTTACTTGAGTGATCATGATACATTACTAGAGTGGTTACTGGAGTGATTCAGAAGCATTACTCAAGTGGTCTTAGCAAAATATTGATAGAGTCTTCACTACCTGAAAACTTACTTGGTCACTTGAGGTGTCCCTCAAGTAATCACTTGTCATTACTTAAGTGGCTACTCGAATGACACCATCAAAAACTTGGTAGAGAGCTCAGTGACTATATTACTTGAGTGGTCCCTCGACTAAGTCCATGCAAATCTTGGCAGAGAGAGCTTTGGAACATCATTACTCGATTGGCTGCTCAAATAATAGGGAATGATTACTCAAGTGATCCATCGAGTAACCTTCTTTGAAATCTGCCAGTGCCTCTTTCTCCTGTTCTGTGAATTCCTATTCTTCTTCATTACTCGAGTGCCTACTCAAATAAAGGTTTTTCCTACCACCAAAAACTTAGTTCCTTTGTTCAAATCTCTTTTTTTATTATCAAAACTTTTTGTAGGATCAATCTAATCTTTGTTATCATCAAAACATATGGATCTAACACTCTCCCCCTTTTTTATGATGACAAAACTTGGTGATTTTTGAACAAGGTGTTTGAAAGCATTTTTTACTTCTCTTTAAAATCATATGCATTTAAAATTCTTGAGCTCTTTTCAAATATCATTTGTTGAGTTTTGTAAAAAGCTTCTTTTAACTTCAAATGACTTGGAATTTATTTGAAAATGATTTAAAGTTCAAATCTATGTTTCTGAATCTTTTATTTGAACTTATTTTGATTTTAAAATAAGTTCAAATCATTTTGGATTCAAGTTCAGTGATTTTGAAATTTCTAAAATAAGAATGAGTTAAAACCTGTAATCATCTTCCATACAAAAATAGAAATCCATCAGTTCATAATAATAGGTTCTAACTACATAAGAACTTTAACTTGCATAATTCATTCATGGAATTCATTACATAGCTAAAAACAAGTTAATGTACTATCAAAACCTCCTTAAATCCCAATATACCCATAAGTTTATGCTATATGTGAAACAATAATGTCATTTATCAAAACAATCACTTCTAGTTTTTCTCCCCCTTTTTGTCTTCATCACAAAGGTGGGAATCAATCGAGAGAGAGACTAGAACTATATGGTTGGGCTATATGAATGGGAATGATAGGAAGAGGTATGAATCTAGAGCCATGTGAATCACTCAAACTAGAAGAATCTGAGCTCGTTGTGATTCACTCACCCTAAGCTCGGTGTTCTACCAATATCTCCTCATGTCTCTAATCCATAATCTCTACAAGTTCTCCCATCTTGTTGGTCATGTGAGAGATGAGTTCTGCATTTGTATTGGCAATATCCACATGAAAGCCCTTAAGGATATTTTCCATAAATGTCTGCAATGCGAATCTAAGGAATGATGGAGCAGAAATAGAAGTAAGAGCAGACGACTGAGTATCATCCAACCAAATGGATCAAGCCTCAGACTTTTTCTTCTTGGGACTAGACTTAAGTGGCTTCTTTAGGGGAATGTCAATGTGCAATTTCCCAATTTGATTTTGTCCCACTGGAGTTAGCCTCTCAACTGGCTCATTCTTCTCCAAGTACCAAATCTTATTCCTTTTCAAGAATAAAGATATAAGCTAGGGATAAGGCATTAAAGTGGTTATTTTTCCTTTAAACCTATATCTCTTGATCTCAACAAATATGAACTCACCCAAGTCCTTTTTCTCCAAGAGAAGAATGGAGGCAAATTTTTTGAAATTGCTCTCAATAAAATGAGTGAAATTGGCAAATTTATTTATAATGGCTCTAGAATAGACATACCATAGAACTCAGTGAAGATTACAATATCACTTGGGTTAAAACTGAGAGGTCCCACAACCTCACCAGGCTTAGAATTGAAAACAACTGACTCAAGTCAAGGGTAGGATAAATATCTTCAAGGGGGTCCTCTATCCTTAACTAGGTGTTTATTTTAGAGGGTGAGATTAAGAGTTATTGTCCTCTAACCTTAGAGATCATTTCTTCTTCCAAAGTATCTCTAAGGGCATTATTGACATATTCTAAATTATAATAGAAATACTTGACTATTTTTTGTGCAAAAAGGAAGTTTAACAGATAGCTAGGGTATATAGGACTTTAGATAAGGTTTGAGGTCGAATTTCAATACCTTTTGAAGAATATTGAGTTCAATTAAGTGCATCTTGCATACTTTTCTCCTTGAAAAGTGATCTATGAATTTCTGTGACTCCTCAAGCTTCTTTACATTGAATCCTTTTGAAGGAAATGTGATTTCCTCTTCCCTCTCTTCTAGTTCCTTTGAAGATTGGCCATGCTTCCCTCCTCTAGATTTAGAAGCCTCATCTAGTATACTTGCCATTGCTTGGGCAAGTTTTATGTCATACTTGGCTCCCTTAGAGGGTTTCTCAGAGTATGAGGGAGTGTCAGAGTCTGAAGAAAGACGAGATGGTGCCTTGGTCCCTTTGCCTCTACCAGGAGATATAGCCTGCTTGTATTGAGTTTCTTGTAGCAATGGGTTCCTTGATCACAACTCCCTTGACTTTAGGTTTGACCTGAGGCTTCATTTTGGATTTTGATTTGGGAGCCAATTTCTATTTCTTAGTTGGAGAAGATGAGGAGACTCAGAGGGTTGTTGAGGTTCAGAAGATTCCGTAGGAATGTTAGGATTAAGAGATTTAGTTCTAACCATAGTGTTTGAAAAGAAGAAGTGGATTTCTGAAAAATGACTGCCAACTATCGTGAGTGTAGGGTTATAGATTTTGAGAAATCTGAGAGGTTTTTGGAGGCACGAATTAATAGGTTTTGACGAAAATGGGCTTAGAAAGAGTTTGTGAAACATTTTTAGCAGAGCAATAGGAGAATCACTCAAAGAGATTTTGAGAAAAATGACTAAGTTGCAACAGATAAAGCCCTAACGCCTGAAATCACTCGAGGGACTACTCGAGTAATCTTGAGGCATCACTAGAGTAGCTACTCGAGTTATCATACCAAAAATTTAAAAATGGAACAAATTTAAATGTGTACCTAGCATGAATAATATTATAATCACCCATGTATATTCCCTTGATAATTTGATGGTAATTTAAGGCATAATTGAGTTGAAACAAGGTTGATGTGTAATCTGCAATCTGATCACTTAAGGGCTTATTCGAGTGAGTCTGAAGCATCACTCGAGTCGCTACTCTAGTGATCAATCTTTTCAGCTCCTGACTTTTCACTTTCAACTGTTATGCAGTTTCCTTTTTAATTAATGCTTCTCTGTCTCATTTTTAAGGTCATCACTCGAGTGATGCTTATCATCACTTCTAGTTGTCACTCGGGTAATGTAGGTTACTTGAAGTTGTCCCTTGAGTGATATAGTACTCTATTAACCTTTGCTTTTCATACCCCAAAAAAGAACATCAAGATCCTGCAAAACAAATTACTAGATACTCCGATGATTAAGTTAGTAATCATCAAAACATCACTAAATAACATCATCTAATATTTTGTAAATGTTAGATAACTTACAATTCATTGGGATTTATCATTCCCAATTCTCTTCTAATAAATAGAAATTGATCTTTTGCTAGGGGTTTTGTGAAAATATCAACTAGTTGAAGATGAGTTGGAATGAATATCACTTTGACATCTTTCTTTTGAACATGATCCCTGATGAAGTGATATCTAACATCAATATGCTTGGTTCTGGAATGTTAAAATGGATTCTTTGCCAAGCTTATCGTACTAATGTTATCATAGTATATTGGTATTTCTTTCAGATAAATACCAAATTCTTGTAATTATTGCTTAAACCATGACACTTGTGCACAACAACTTGATGCTGCAACATACTCGGCTTCCATTGACGAAAGAGACTCTGTATATTATTTCTTGCTAAACCATGACACAAGTGAACCTCCAAGAAACTGGCTTTATCCATTGGTACTCTTTCTATCTATTTTGTATCCTCCACGTGTAATATCCTGGATTGTAATCAAGGATTACTAACTTCAAAGTGATGTAATTAATATTAATTGAACACTTTTGAAGTATATAATGTGAATTGTGACGTAGACACGTGTGATGATGGTTTAGTACATGTTTTGTCAATCAGGGGTAAAATGGTAAATTTATCAACTGATTGGTTAATTATTGGAGAGGAAACTCATTGGTAATTGATATCAATGGCTAAGATTGAATAAGCAAAAGGGGTGGGATTGTGTGTGCATGTGCTTATGTGAGTGATTAGAGGGAGGAACAAGATGTTGACACATGTCAACACAAGAACCATCGATTGAGGTCAAAGAGTCAACAATTGCAATTCTCTTCCCTCCTCCATTTCAAGTCAGCCAAGGGCCTATTTGCACCCCAAAAATCTGATTTCTCCATCATCTTCTCACCTCTCTCCTCTTCACCATTTTCGCCAAGATCAAGCAAGAAAGAGAAAGAAGAAGCTTGAGTTTTAGGTAAGGTTTTGTCCCTAAATGCTCAACTCACCTTTATTAATATTGTTTAAGGGGTTGAGAGCTTTATTCTTACGGTTTCATATTTTTGATTAGTGGAGTTTGAGAACTTGTGGGGATTTGAAAGTAGGAGAATCAAAGAAATGACTTTAGGAAGAAGTTGAAGTGAGTATTTAATACCTTTTGGTATAATTGTTGTAGTCATTGGTTTGGTTTTGGGAATTTCAAATTTTTGCCCTGATTTTTGGTCTAATTTGAATGCTTGAATTGGTTAGTGTGTTGTGTAGAATGTGGTGTTAAATTGTGTCTTTGTGCCATGGGAGTTGATTATTGAAGGTCTGTGCTGGGCAACCTTTTTGTGTGGGCGTTTTTAATAGGCTAATGATGTCATAAAATTATTAAACTTTCCAGTTTTAAATTTCACTTCCCAAGCTTCAAAATGGACATATAATTGGTACCATTTCGTTCTGTGCACTGTGAGTTATGGTTGTCCAAAGTTTGGGATGGAAATTGAACTCTGTTGTGGGACAGTGGTGAGTTTTGTGTAATTCTGTACTTTTGTGGGGATTTCCAGTAATGGCCAATATTTTTCCTAGAAAGAGGCCTTAAATAGCTTTCATTTGGCTTTGGAATTACCTTATTTCGATTTTGCTTGATTTAGTTATGATTTTTGGAAGTTCAGCCAAGAAATAGAATTTTCTTGGCCGCGGCCCAAATGTTTCTGACCTCTTTTTGGCCGCGGCCAATGGATTTGTGGGCTACGGCCAACCTCCAAAAATCATTTTTTTGCACTTTTGAAAGGTGGTTTTTGGTATAGCCTTTCCCAACCCTTTAGGCATATTTTTAGACCTAAAATAGTCACCTAAAGAGTTCAAATGATAACCAACTTAAAGTATTATAGAGATAAGAACTTGGGAAAGAGATTGACGGGTTGTCCCTAACTTGGTTTACAGGATTTGATATTTGCTGTCCTCATGAGCCCACTGTGCCAAGAAATGTCGGGAAAGGATTAGGTAGTGACTCTCTCTCTTATAATTTGTGTAATGCACCGTATGTGTGTTGTATCACTGTGTTATGATGATTTCTGATGATGCTGCAGTTACAGCTGGTGATAGATGTCGTTTATAGCGCAAGCTGTCATTTACAGTGTAAGCTGTCGTTATTATGATTACAGCGTAAGCTGTCGTGATGGTGATTACAACAAGAGCTGTCGTATTGTGTATACAGCCGTGAGTGCTTTCGTTTGTGGTGGAAACCATGTATATTTGAGATTATTGCTGTTTGTGATTTATGTACATGCTTTGTGTTTATGCATTGTGTGAGTGGCTTGTTACTACTAGGATTCTCTCGAATCTCATTCTTTCCCATGACTAACATTTCAGACAGAGCGTGTGGCTCAAAAAAGAAGAGGCCAACCTGGAGCAATTAGGACTTTTAGGGGTATATTTGATCTTGGAGATGTTGGTTACTTATTTTGAACTCGGGATTACTGTATATTTTGAAATAGGAATATTATATTTGATTTTGGTTGTGTAATCCCCTAGTGGATACTTATAAACCCTCATGTTATATATGTATAGAACCCGGGAGTTGCCAGGGATATGGTTATACACTCTGATATGATTGAATGTATATTAACTGCACAGGTAATTATATTCAAATATTGAAATTGGGACCAGGATGGGAAAAAGATTTTGAAAGATTTTATGAAAATTTTACTGTAAGACAGAAAGTTTAAAATGAGGTTAAAGCATCCAATGGTCTCTAATCCGATTTAAAAATGTTTTATCGAATTATAATTACATGTTTAAAGTCAGGGGGTTACACCATGATCAAAATATGAGTATGCAACTGGATATTCACTTCTTCCTTTAGGATACCAGAGACCCAATTATGCTATGTCGGCAGGTATCTAAAGATACGTTTCACAATTTCAGCATGTGATCAATTTGGTGCACATACCAACACTAAATTGGATTTCCTGTATACTTGCAGTAAGATAGAGTAATGATTCAATCATTCTTCTATATCTTGTGATATTGTAATCTTTCCCCTTGATATCAGCATCAAGCAATGTAGTTTAGCTTATAGGCATGTCCATTATATTTGCTTTATCCATTCCATATTTCTTTAACAGCTCTTTCATATACTTTATTTGAGATATGGAACTTCCATTCTTTCTTTGTTTGATTTGCAAACCAAGAAAGAAATTCAATTCTCTCATCATTGACACCTCAAACCGCCCCTACATTATCTCAAAAACTTCCTTGCACAAGGTTTCATTAGTAGCACCGAAAACTATATCATCAACATATATTCATACAAAACCTTGATCGATGAGAAATTTACTAAGCCATTCATACTATGCTCTCGGGGCTTGTTTTAAACCGTATAAAGCTTTTCTGAGTTTGAAAACATGGTTATGCTTAGTCACATGTTCAAAACTTGGAGGTTGATCTGCATACACTTCTTCCATGATATAGCTATTTAGGAATGTACTCTTTACATCCATTTGATATAGTTTGAATCCCTTGATGCATGCAAAGGCCGAGAGTACTCGTATAGCTTCCAATCTAGCCACTGGAGCATACGTTTCCTCATAATCAATTCCTTCTTCCTGATTATAGCCTTTGGTCACCAATGTTATCTTGTTTCTAACAATGATTGTAGATTCATCAAGTTTGTTCTTGAATATCCATTTAGTGCCAATGATCGGATGATCCTTAGGTAGGGGTATCAAATCCCAAACTTGATTTCTTTCAAATTGGTTTAGTTCTTCTTGCATTTCTATTACCTAATCATTGTCTGATAGGGCTTCGTCAATGTTAAAAGGTTCAATCTCATAAATAAAGGCAAAAAAACTAACTTCATTGAAAATTTTATTTCTAATTTTAACTTCATTCACATCTCTAATGACTTGCTCTAGGGGATGACTCTTATTATATTTCCTAGCTCTAGGTTGTCCTAGTGACTATTCTTCTTCCTTGGTTTGATCAACTTTTAGGATGAGATTTTTAGGATTAGGTTGATCATTCTCTTGATTTAAAAAAATTTCCTGCTTATTGTCAATAGTTATGTCATAGGATTCAAATTCATCAAATACAAAATGAACTGATTCTTCAACAACACATGTTCGTTTATTGAAAACTCTATATGTTTTACTTTGGTTAGAATATCCTAGGAATATTCCTTAATCTGATTTAGAATCAAATTTTCCTAGGTTATCTTTACTATTATTATGAATGAAACACTTACAGTTGAAGATATGTAGATGAGCAAATTTGGCTTCCCTCCATTATATAGTTCAAACAGTGTCTTTTCAAGTTTTGTTTTGATGTAGGCTCTTTTTGAAATATAGTATGATGTGCTCATTGCATCAGCCCAAAAAACTTGAAACATGTTCTTTTCATTCAGTATTGCTCTAGCCATTTAAGTGAGTACTCTGTTCTTTCATTCCATGACTCCATTTTGTTGAGGCATCCTTGGAGCAGAGAAATTATGATCAATGTCATTAGTGTCACAATAGTCTCCAAATGCTTGATTTTCAAATTCTCCACCGTGATCTATCCTAATACCTGCAATGGACATACCTTTCTCATTTTGCACTTTCTTGGTAAAAACTATAAATTCTCTGAAGGTTTCATCCTTCGATGATAGGAGAATAGTCTATGTCAATCTAGAAAAATCATCAACAATGACCAACGAATATAGTTGCCGCCAAGACTTTTAACTCTCGCTGAACCAACTAGATCCATATGTAGCAATTGAAGTGGTCTATTTGTTGTAATCTCATTTTTTGATTTGAAAGATGATTTAGTTTGTTTACCCTTCTAACATACATCACAGATCAAATCATTTTTGAAACTTACTTTAGTTAAACCTAGCACTAAATCCTTTTTGATAAGTTTGCCTAGTTAGTGCATGTTGACATAGCTAGCCCCTTATGCCATAACCAAATTTCATCGGTATTACTTAGAAAACAGTTTTCAGATTTATTTCTACTAATATCAAGGGTATAGCAGTTACCATCCCTTTTTGCTTTGAGCTTTGCCTTAAGGATCTTCTTATCTAATTGTAAGTCTTTCTTGTTTATAATTAGACATTCCTCTAAGTCAAATATTACCCAGTTATCTTTATCTACACTTTGACTTATGCTCAGCAAGTTGTGACACAAACCTTCAACGTAGTATATATCTTTGACTTGTATTCCTTTGTCATTTTTTATTTCACCAATTCCTGCTATCTTTCCAGATTGATTTCCTCCAAATTTTACCTTTCTACCTTCCTTAGATTGTAATATGGTAAAAATTTCAAAATCACCGATCATATGTTGGAGCATCCACTATGTACCATTTGTTATTTTTGGATGCTTTAAGACATACCTGCAATCAAGTTTAATTAAGTCTTAGGCACCCACATCTTTTTGGGCCCTTTTGGGTTAGTACAAATTATTTTATGAACATATATACCTTTAGATACCCATTTGTAGGTTCCTATGTTTCCTTTCTTTTTATGAATGCATGATGAAATATAATGACCTTTTCTGTTGCATTAATTACAAAATACAAAAGGATTTGATGTATAAACAGAATGTTGAAAGTGACTCAAATATGTTTTACCTCTTTCTTTGTTCCATTTTTTTTTTGTTTTTGGATCATATCCAAAACAGATTGGTCATTTACAAATTGTTGAGCTTTTAAAATCACATTTAACATCTAACTCCCTTTAGTAAATTTTTCAAGAGTCCTTGTGAGTTCAGTGTTTTTCTTTTTCAAGGAAGAACAGTTTTCACAATCTTTTTCTAAATTCTCTTTAAGTTCTTCTTCAAGAACTTTATTTTTCCTTTTGAAACCAACTAGTTCTTTAACTACTTTAATGAATTCAGAATGTAAAGAATTATATTCAAAAAGAAATTCATCATAGGTAGGATCAGAATCAGTTACCTCTTCTTTTGTTTCTTCTTGAGCAGCTAGACAGATATTGACTACTTTTTCTTCATCGCTATCTTCTTCAGAGGAACTATCTCCCCATACAGCGGATACAAAAAGCTTTCTTTTTGTTGAAGAACTTGCCTTTTCTCTTTTTCTTGTTTTCTGAATCAGCTCTGGACATTCTAACTTGATATGTCCTGGCTTTCTACATTCATAGCAGATGATGTGTTCTTCACTGCTTATTCCTCCTTTTTGAGAATTTCTGAATCCTTGGCCTTTCTTGTAAAATTTTCTGAATTGTTTTATTGTCAGACCTATTTCTTCGAAATCTTCATCATCTTCTTGGGTTTCTTCTTTCACCTTTAGTGCAAGGCCTTTCTTCTTCTTTTCTCCAATATCTTCTAGTTCTCATTTGAACTTTAATTTGCTTTCATATTCAGAGAGACTTCAGAATAGAGAAACGACTGATCGCATTAATTCGCCTTTTGTTTCCTCTATCGCAGTGACTTTGGTCTCCTATTCTTTTAAAAGTATGTTCAGTATCTTTCAAACTTGGGTATGTTGACCATATACTTTCCTAAGTTCTGCAAGTTGATTAACAATATAAGTATATTGAAGTTCTAATTTAGCTATTTACTCACCTGATTTCATTGGAAGTAAATCAAATTCAGTACCTGGAGTATTAATCTGGTTTTCTTTTATTCCTGAAGTTTCTTGGTGAGCTAACTTTAAGGCTATCTACATTTCTTTAGCTGTTGGAAGTGTGCAGATCCTGAAATACTCATTTTGACTCAAGGTACTTTGAATCATTAAAATTGCCTTGCTGTTGAGTGTGATGAGTTTCTTGTCATTTTCATCAAATTCTGTTGGCATTTTAAAAACCCTTTGTGAATCTACAATTTTCATATGTTGATGATCCCACTCTCAATCACGTCCCATAATCCATATTCTATAGCCATTACAAATATTCTAAACTTCACTTTCCAGAAAGAGAAGTATTCACCACTGAAACCCAGTGGTATGGTGATAGAAGCTCTATCAGGAAGAATTCCTTCACCTATGCTTGCCATTGGATCCTTCTTAAGTTGTTACACCTAACAAGAAGACCTATACTCTGATACCAAATGTTAGAGCAAGTGTTTCACCCAAGAGGGGGTGAATTGGGTGACTCTAGAATATTCATGTCATATAAGAAAATCAACTAGAAATTTAAAGCAGTTAAGAGCTAGGAGAAATATCACCGAAGTAAACATCAAGAGTTATACTGGTTCAGCCACAACCACTTTGACCTATGTCCAATCCTCAGAGCTTCTCTGAGAGTTTCACTACATCTTCCATGATTCAGCAGGTTCATGGCACCTCAGTGCACAACAAGTTCCTTCACTGGACACTCGCTCCCCTTAACACGTTGTAAACCAATCCCCAACTCAAGATTCCACAACCTTAAGTTGTCTCAATAACAGATAGTATTTGTAATGAAAATCTCTCTCACAAAGCAAATATATAATCACTGAAGTATAAAGAGTGAATGTAAGAAAAAAATAGTACTAAAAAAACGTTGATCGATGTATGTTCGTCTGTTCTCAATTATTTTGTTCTGTTCTCTGTTGAATGCTCCATATATATAGATGAATTGTAATGTCCATTGGAAGCATTTGAAACATGTCTGTTAGAGCCATACAACTTTGTTTAACTATTCTTTGAATTTGAAAACTAGTCGTTTGCGATAGGTGAGCGTTTCAAATGTTACGAATGATATGTTTGAATTTTCTCTCAATGCATGATCTCTTCATTGTTTTCTGCAAATACACTTAGAAAACTAATACAATGAAAGATTAATCATATGAATAACAAATCAATGAACAACAAATTAAAATCATACTCTCTGTAATGCATTACTTGAGTGGCTACACAAGTGACCATGCTTCATTACTCCAGTGGCTACTCAAGTGGGCTATTAAAAATCTTGGCAAAGAATTAAGTCAACTATTTTGACTTGATCACTGGAGTGATTATTATCCATTACTCGAGTGGCTACTCGAGTGATCCATAAAAAACTTGGCAGAGACTTAAGTCAAACACTTCTAACTTGATCACTAGAGTGGTTACTCGAGTAATCATGATCCATTACTAGAGTGGTTACTGGAATGATTCAGAAGCATTACTCGAGTGGCTACTCGAGCAGTCTTAGAAAAATATTGATAGAGTCTTTACTGCCTGAAAACTTACCTAATCACTTGAGGGCTCCTTCAAGTGATCACTTGTCATTACTCAAGTAACACCATTAAAATCTTGGTAGAAAGCTCAGTTACTATATTACTCGAGTGGTCCCACGAGTAAGTCCATGCAAATCTTGGCAGAGAGCTCTGGAAGATTATTACTCAAGCGGCTACTCAACTGATCCCTCTAATAACCTTCTTTAAAATCTGCCAGTGCTTCTTTCTCCTGTTCTGTGAATTCCCGTTCTTCTTCATTACTTGAGTCTCTACTCGAGTAATGGTTTTTCTTGCCACCAAAAACTTAGTTCCTTTATTCAAATCTTTTATTTATTATCAAAAATTTTGTTAGGATCAATCCAATCTTTGTTATCTTCAAAACATATAGATCTAACAGTGAAACGATACAAGTCACCACCATCAGTGAATCGGGGAACCCTAAAACGGGTCCGAGGATTCCCAAAGAGTAGCAGCCTGTGGAGACGAGGACTCCTAGGGAGCAGGTCGAGTCAAATTGGTATACGGGCCATAGCCAATACCTTAGCCATTACCAAAAGAGAGGATGGGAGATTCTGAGTAGCCATTTTATGTTGATTCAAAGTCGAAGTTCTGTGTTATTACTCTCTCCAGAGCCAAACTAGTACATGTGAGATATGACCTGCGGTTGGACTAGAGGTTTTGGGATTACGCCCGATACAGATATTTACGAGCATTTGAGAAGTATGGCACACCTGCAGGATAGTACCTTGCATATTTGGATTATATGGATTCACTTTACTGGAACCAAGTTCCACTAAGATTGGACTATTCAGACGAGGTGTGGATTTACACAACGATGTATTTCTTTCTAGACACAGCATTTTAGACCAGGAAGAAGAATGATATAGTAGAGCGGGGCCCAAATGATTATTTTATCGAGTTCACATGACACCGTACATGGCAAAGTACATGTACGACAATGTGTAGAGGGCCTATACTCAGTATTTTGTGACCGGAAGTGGCCGTCATGACTTTTGAGATGAGGGCAGTCATAGGGTACCTGTGGATGGAAGAAGATAGAGTCGGTATCTGTGTTTTGGCACGAGTATACAAAAGTTAAGCGTGCTCAACCCAGGGAAATCTTAGGATGGGTAACCTCCTAAGAAATCATATGTATAGTTATGTTATGTGTTGTGAAAAAGACAAAGTCATATTATACAGTAGTTATAGATTGTATGGTGTTAAGAATTTTCCTTAACGGCTGTAAATATCTTATGTATGATATATATGACATCTCCGTGTACCTAAAACATTATGAAATGACAAAAATGCCCTTATGTTCATATAAATTTATTTCTTCTCTATTTTCATATAATGAAATCCAAAGATGGTATGACAACGTGGTAGACCATGAGGGGGTATAATAATCACATACCAATCCCTCAACCTAATCTAATACAGCAACAGATATTGGGTATGTTAACACAGTAACAAGTCATAATGAACGATAACAGGGAAGAGCTGAATGCAAAACAACAGAGATAGGAGAGATTAGAACACCATGAGAGGTTAAAAGGCGAGCGTAATCCACCTAAGCAACCTCCTTAGGAGCCTCCACCCCTGTTTGTTTATGAGGCAAATATTTTTCAAACATGGCAGAAACGATTTAGTAAACAACAATTTTCTGCTTTCTAAGGGAGATTTAATCCTCTGTAAGCATAAGACTGGTTATCCAGATTGGATAAAATTTTCACAATGCTGATGTGCCTTGATGACATTAAGATTCAGTTAGCCATCTATAAACCAGAAGGAGATGTTGATAGATGGTGGAGGAACATAGAGTTGATTCTGCAGGTAAGGAATATTCTGATAACATGGGAAGTATTACAAGGAAAATTTAATGAAAGATATTTCCTTCAATCGGACAAAGTGGAGAAAGAAAAAGAATTTCTCAACATATGTTAGGATGATAAAGAGAGTTTTGATGAATACAGGCATGATATATCTGATTGTCTCGATATTCCTTGTACCTAAGACATCGAGATGACGAGGAGTGGAGTTCCGACATGTTGGTATAGGGGTTGAAGCCAGAGCTAAAAGAGAAATTATTTTTAAAGAACTTTACAAAGTTCAATAAGGTAGTTAAAGAGTGCTAAATCACTAAGAATAACTATTGAGCCTGCATTCTGATAGAGACAACAAAAACAAGGGCGCGTCTGGTAGTAGGAGTTCATACTAGAAACGCAAAGAACCAATGGACCACCCAGAGGCAGAAACAAGAAGCCAAATCAGAATGGGGGTCGTGGTAATCAGAGACCCTTACAGGGAAGAACATATTGGCATTGTTGCAAGCCGTTCCATCCTGGTAAAGATGTAAAGATGCACCAACCACACAGGCTCTAGCTAAATGAAAAATATGTTATCAATGTCGGGAACTAGGGCATTGTGCTAAGGATTTCCCATAGCAACAATAGCCAGTGCAGCCTATACCGGGAGCTCAGGGCAGGGCCTACGCGATAACTCAAGAGGAAGCCAAAAAATTCCCTGACCTGATTCAAGTACGGGTTCTTTTCATGGCAATTCAATATTAGTAATGTATAATTCAGGTGATAGTCATTCATGCATTACAAAATAACTATGTAAGACAGCTAGGTCTGAGTGTACACAACTTTTCATATGACTTGGTTGTGTCTACACCCACGGGTGTTAGAGTGTCATGGCCAATATCCATTTAAGGCGTATAATAAATGCTAAGGGATGTGAATTAACCATGGATTTGATCTATCTACTATTGCATAGCTTGGAAGTAATCCTCGAAATTAACTAGTTGTGTTGCTTAATTGTGGAAACAAAAGGGTCATTTACCCTAATCGACAACCACAAGTCAATATAGAAATCAACCTTGACCTTCTTTCAACAAACAATGCTGAGAGATGGTTGCATAAAGGTTGTCAGGGGTATATGGTATCCTTTTCCATACAATCAAAAACTGGAATAACATTTGAAAGTATCCCTATGGTAAATGAGTTTCCTGAGGTTTTTCAAGAAGATATTAAAGGAATACCTCCAAATAAGGAAGTAGAATTTGTGATTGACCTTAGGCCTAGAGCAGAACCAATATCTAAAGTCCATAAAGAATTACCCTAGATGAGATGCCAGAATTGAAAGAGCATATTGAAGAATCGCTAGAAAAGGGTTCATTACACCGAGTGTGTCGCTAAAGGGAGCTCCAGTACTATTTGCTAAAAAGAAAGATAAGAGCCTACGACTCTGTATTGATTATAGGGAGCTGAACAAGGTGACCATTAATGATAGAAGATGTATGAAAAACTGCTTTGAGGACCAGATATAACCATTACAAATTCCTTGTAATTCCATTTGGCCTTACCAATGCACCTGTCATGTTCATGGACTATATAAATCGAATTTTCTATCCGTATTTAAACTAATTCATAGTAGTCTTACTTGATGATATTCTAGTATACTCGCGGAATAGATTAAAACATGAACATCAATTGAGAACATGAGACCAGTACGACAGGTTGATACCTACTCTGAAACATTTATATGACATGTATAGATATCACGATTTGATAAGTAAGGATAACGCAATTATTTTGGTCTTGAACAAAATCATCGCCTTGATCCTGAACAATGTACTCCGTACTGGCAGTCATGGCCAAATATTAGTTAATCCTAAACCCCAAATATATAGACATAGTTTCAAATGGACATATTTACAGATAGATAAAGTGACATTAAGTCCCAATTTACATGTTTGTACAAGGCAATAAGACCCAAGATGCTTGTTTGCATGGGGCAATATCCCTGAGTGGTAAGACCTGACAAGTAATTTATGCAATATAGAACAGTGTTGAACACATTAAGGGATAAGCAACTTTATACCAAGCTGAGCATGTGTGAGTTTTGGCTTTCAACAGTTAAATTTTTGGGCCAAGTAATCTTACAACAAGGGGTCTCAGTACATCCAAACAAGGTGGAATTAGTACTAAACTAGAAGAGGCCAGAAATTGTTTTAAGATACACAATTTTTCTAGGTCTTGCTAGGCATTATCGGTGGTTCATACATAATTTCTCCAAAATAGCTTTGCTATTGACAAAGTTAACACAGGAAAACTTAACATTTTGTGTAAGACAATAGTTGTGAGAGGAACTTAATAGAGCTGAAACATAAATTAGCAATAGCATACGTGTTAACAATCTCATATTTGCAGTTGGCCCTCATGGTCTACACAGATACTAGTAGGCATCGATTGGGAAGCGTTTTAATGCAACATGGTTGTGTATTAGTTTATGCATCTACACAATTGAAGCATCACGAAAAGTATTATCCCACATATGATCTTGAGTTAACAGCAATAGTATTACACTAAAAATATGGAGCTGAATATGAGAAATCACATGAGGATGGAGTTGCTTAAAGATTACAACCTAGAGATAAAGTGCCATCCAGGAAAGGATAATATCATTATTGATGTATTGAACCGTAAGCAGTGCAAGTGGCAGCCATGATGATTTATGAACAGAACTAATCAAGGATTTGAGAGATTTCAACCTGGTTGATCAAATTGTGATTTGTTGCAATAAAGTCAGTCAGGCAAGAACATGTGATTGAATATGAAAATACGGATATGCGGGATGATTTGACTTGTGAAGTCACACCTGATCGAGTTATTGATTGGCAGGAGAAACAGCTCAACCACAAGAGTATCCCATTTGTCAAAGTTGTCTAAAAGGGATTATCTCCTAGAAAAGCAACATGGGAAATGAAAGAAGATATGTGGAAACATTACCCAGAATCTATAGCTATGTAATGGAGCAAATTTCGGGGACAAAATTTATTTAAAGGGGAAGAGCTGTAACACCCCATTCACCAATATGCCTTGTAAATATTTATGGTATTTAATGAAATAAAATAGTGAATTTTACTGAAATGGAATGCTCTGCCATTGTGATTTCTTATGAGGTACTGAGATTGTCATGTGTTTTGGATAACCACATGACGTCCAATAAATGTGAAATTTTCCAAAATAAAAGTAAAAATTTAAAATTTACTGTGATAGGTCATATAAGGCATTTGGACCTATACACTAAGAGTTATGTATTTTTGAAGTCAGTCAGTGAAGTTGGCAAATTTCTGTTACAGTGTCCAATAAATGAAAATTCTGAAATGCTGTGAGTCCAGTTGGCTAAAGGAAATATTTTTCCTTAAGAATAGACTTAATAAGGGTCATATAGCCTATAGAACCATTGCAATTGGACATCTATAAATAAATATATGAATTTTCAAAGTTTGATAAAAATTCTGTAAGTTTTTAGGCAAGGTGCGAATTTAACAAGGCAATAGCAAAAAAGTATAGGCAAAAAAAGTCATTTGGAAAAATTAAATCCGTAACCCATATTTTTCCCTTATTATTATTGGGTAGGACATCCAAAAAGTGGAGGAGGCATAGACAATGAATATTTGAGATAAAATGACAAAAGTTGGAATAATCTTGGCCAAGTAAAATTGAGTTGAAAAGTCAATAATTATAGGTCATTGAAGAAGCAAAGGGAATTAATAAATGAATTCTAAATGCCAAGTTGAAGGATTTAAACAAAGAAAAGGTGAAGGGTTGAAAAGTCAAAAGTAAGGTGGTAATTAAATGGCTCTTACATGGTATTTTCAAGAGGTAAATGAAGTCAAATTAAGAGACTTATTTGGTCCCTTTTTGTATCCCTTCAGACATCAATTTGAGAGAGAGAAAAGGGAATAAAACTTGATCAAACAACATGTGCAAGAAAGGCAATATAATATTATATTTCAAGGAGGTAGAGTTTTATATTTTAAAAGCTTCTTATCCTCTTCATTAGCCTTTACTATTGTCCAACACAAAAGAGATAGAGAAAGGAAGTGAGCATGAAGAACATAGCACAAAGAGATCTCAAGAAGGAAAAATCCAAGGTAAGTGCTTGTGATTTCAAATGTTCTTGCCTTCTAGCTTGTGTAAAACCTCTTTTAACCTCCTCTCCTCTATAAATATCAAGGTTAGCAAGCAAAATCATAAGAGAAGAGAGAGTGAACAGTGACTCCTAGAGAGAAAAAGCCAAGAAATTAAGAGGTAATCTCAAAAACCTTAATCCTCTTGGTTAGTAGGTTGTTGTGGTGGTGGTTGTTGTGGATATTGGATTGGTTATGTTGATTTTGTGAAATAGGAAGATGAAACCCTAGGATGTTATGCTACCAAAATTTCCATGAATCATGTTTGTTTAGTGTTTAAGTAGTTAATCTTGTGATTATAAGTGAAAACGGAGTGATTAATCAAGAGAAATCACAATTTCTCTCCTAAGGGTGCATGTTTCAGCCAGAAGCAGATAGGGGGAAGGAGTTGGAATTTTGAAATTCTGATGGTTCCATTAGATTTAGAAGGGAAAATTGTGTAGCAATACATGTGTTCATGATTTTTGGGAATTTGTATGTAAACCTGGAATTTATTGAAGTTCAAAGTAAATGTTATTTCATTGTTTCACTGGAGGTAATGTTAATGTATAGTGAAATTTGTTGGCTAAACCTAGTCTAATTGTTATGAAATTTTCTAGGATTAAAGTATACATCTAGACCTTTAATTTGATGGGTGGCTCATATTTTTTGGACTTGTATACTAAAAGATATAGATTTTTGAAATAGTACACTGTTTCTGGAGTGTAATCTAGAACAGTGGAAGTTTTGTGAATTTCTAGGAAAAATGTGATAATAATGACTAGCTTTGGGTATTTTTCCATGAAAATACATTTAAACAACTTCATAGGTTTTGGAATCAGTCAATTTGAAATTTCCTAGAATTAATTATGATTTATCAAAGTTGACTGAAAATCTGCCAGTTTTCTGGAAAACTATGAAACTGCAGTGTGCAGACTTGTACTGTGTAGAAATTGTTGAAACTGTAGTAGATAACCAACAGAATATGATTAAAAGGCATAATAGTTCAAGTAATAACCAGTTACTTGTAACTCTAATTTTTATAGGAACTGAAAATAGCCCGATCCAGAACCAAAGTTTAGGACTAACTGAGGAATCGAAAAAGGAGTCAGTAGTAACACTCTTTTTCACACACTTTGTGATTATTGTATGTTGTATATGCCATCTTCTATAACATGAGCATTGTGTCTAGAACTCGTATATTAGCTTAGTTGTGGTTTGGGACCCAACGGAGGCATAAAGTTCATATTAGCTTAGTTGTGTTTTGTGACCCAACGGAGGCGCAAAGTTCATATTAGCTTAGTTGTGGTGTCGGACTCAACAGGGTTAAGCTAAGGTTGTAAATAGTCATTTGACCTTGGACAGTGTGCACACAATATTCTATCATCTTACATGACATGGTGTATTGCATATTTATTTTTGCATTTTATATGTCTGAAAAGCATATTGCTATTAAGATTCACTCGAATCTCACCCTTTTTCAATAATACAAACATTACAACTGAAGCTAGCATCTCGAAGGATAAGACAGCGGCTATCGGTGAAAAGAGTCCCGAGACATACCAAAGTTGCTGTAATTATTTATGTTTATACTTTTATTTCTTTTACACCACTCTATACATTTATGTATATTTGACAAACCCTATAGGGAATTTCCTATATTTTAAACAAGTACTTAATGTTAGTATGTTTTCGCTATTTCTGTATGCCTTACAGAACTATGCACTAAATACTTTATGAATATTGAAATGTTAAGGTGTTTGACAAGTCTTATATCTTAATGCCAACATTCCATAAGTTAAGCAATTTCATAATAAGCGGTTGGAGAAACACATCAATGTCATTACCCGGTGCCTTTTTTCCTGGAATGATCATTGACAAAATGAAGGACCTTTGTTTCATATACATCCAAGGGGCAAGCTGTGGGGAACTAAGACTACCAGCTCAAATACTGTAACTTATGCTAAGATTCCTAAATGGATTGAAATCGTCGGTCGCCAAAGGAAGTCGAAATTTATGGGGTCAGCTGCAAAAGATGGAAAGTCTTTGTCAAATGTTTTCTAGGTCTTAGCATCCCGAGGATGTCCTAATTTACCCTCTTCTTTTTATCAACCTCATGCCACCTCATATGCTTCACTATTTTGGAAGACATAAACAATCTTTGTAATCATAGTTTCAAAGGAAAGTACCCAAGAATCTTTATAGGTTTCTTCTTTTGCTTTTTCCCCTTCCGAATTGTCTTGTACCTCGATATGTGACATCGCTTATAAGTCTCCCTGTTGGCATCGTCTCCCTAATACAACATACAATCGTCAGAGCATGCATCAATTTTTTGGTAGTTCGAACTCAATCTATTAATAATCTTCTTGGCCTTATAGAACATTGTAGGAATCTCCGCGTCGAGGAAAGCATCTTGTAATAATTCTAGCAACATCAACATTCCCTTATCTATGATTCCACACAAGCACTTGATATGATACAACTTGATCAAGAAAGATAATTTAGAGTATTTTTGACAACCTTGATATAAAGGATTATCTACTTCATCCATTAAGTTGAAAAAATTCCAAGCTATTTCATTTCTCAAAAACACCAGCTCTGAACCCTGCACTTCTTCATTGAAGTTGTCTTCTTGAAAATCAAACACATCACGCACAGCATCATGAATAGGATCATATTCATCTACTTGAACTCCTACTTGTGAACTTTGAGGAAGAGCATCATCATATCTCATACCGCCTTCTCACCATGAACTCTCTAGAATATATAATCTTCCGGGAAAGGCTTCACAAGCAATGTTCCTTAACAACTTGTCATGCATGCCAATTTTTGAACTTGTATCTTCGACATGGATAGACGATCTTGCCATTACAGCTAGCGTGCAAGTATGCGAAATCCAAGAAATTGTTTAATCCATACAAATATTTTGGACAATTGTGTGGCAACCTAATCCATGACTTATACATAACTAGTGAGAAAATTTAGTAAAGAAGATGAGTGAATAGAGAATGACGGGTGACTAGAAGCTTATATTCAACCTCTCCAATGTTTAACATTTTGTAGCAGTTATGAAACTACTACTATAACTGCTACTAATTATCCCTTAGTAGTGATTGTTTTAAAGGAAAGCGCTACAAACTTTCACGACTGTTAGTGGGATATGAAATTTAAATTTCAAATGTTTGACACTTTGTAGTGGTTTTGACAGAAAAGCCGCTACAAAATTTCATAACCGTTGACTATTGAAACAAATTTGATTTTCATTTGTAGCAATTGTGTACATAGCTAGAAACTTTTTGGCTGTTTAATTGAAAAATCGCTACAAATCTCTATGGGCGGGATTTAAAAAATTCAAATTTCAAAATGATTTTTTGTTGCTAAAACCACTACAAAGTGTCAAGACCATTGTTTGTGTTTACCTTTTTTTTTTTGCAATTTGTAGCAGTTAAAATTGATAAAACCACTACAAAGGTTCATTTCAATTTGTAGCGGTTATTACCAAAACCACTACAAAGTTATACCATTTGTAGCGGTTTATTATGCTTAACAGCTACAAACTTCATTCTTTTCATACTTTGTAGCGGTTCTTACAATAGAACCACTCACTAGTAGAAAAATGACTTTTAAGACCAGTTCTGTATTAGGTCTTGATACAGCAGGTCTAAAAAGTCTGTTATTTTTTAGACCGGTTGTTATGACCGGTCTTAAAAGTCATACTTTTAAGACCGGTTGTACCCACAACCGGTCTTAAAGTACTTTTTAAGACCGGTTGTGACTACAACCGGTCTTAAAACTTCTTTTTTTCTTTTAAAATGTCCCTTTTATTATATGTACACGCACAGAATGCTCCAATTTTAAACAGCAGTACATAATAACAATCACTTTTGAATTTCAAAATTCAAAAGCACCAGTCTATAGCAGCAACAAATTAATGTTCATAAAAGCCAGTAAAGTCAGTTATTGATGATTCATTTGCAATTAGACAGTAAGGATGACCAAATGACAGGAGTAAAACAAAAGCAATGAACATATATGCAAAGAAATGAACATGCCCTTTGGTCCATTGTTATTGTCATCAGAACCATATTGCATTGCATAAGCTGCTTGATCTGCCAAGCCCTTCTTCTTTCCCTTTGACGAATATGAAGAATCCATAATCCCTGCATATATCACCAATTCACTCACTTCATTCATTACGCATCAAAATTAGAACATGTTAATTTCTCTCTGCTAGGAAAGAAATCGCTTATATCATCAATACAACTATTGAAGCATTGTGATGCACACAGAATGCAATTTTGTGGAACAGAGGGTGAGAGAGAGAGAGATAATACATAAGGAATGAAACAGTCCGTGAGAAGAAACAAACATTTTCACATTATAGAACACAAGATCATATAACAAAAATTGCTTCAAATAAATGAAACCAAACAATCACAAAAATAAAATAAAACATACAAATCAGAGCCAAATACATGCAGAATGAAATAAAATAATGTACAATGTAACATTGGATTCAAAAACTCACTATTTTTGTAATAGCTCATGGATGAATTCAGCACAACATGTGCGAATGAAATCAATATCTTCTTCAGGAAAGGGATCAGCAAGATCAAACATCTGTAACACCAAAACCAGACGAAACATTGACTTAGTAACTTAAAAACAATAAAGTAAAACAAAATTTCTGAAATATAAATTTACCTCTTCAGTAAAATCAGTCGTGCCTAGAGTGATAATATTGTAAATGTGTCTCAAAACATAAAAACCACATAAGTTGGACCCCTTTGGTTGCCGACGGCTCTGAGAAAAAACATGATATCATTAAAACAAATATAAAGGCATGTCTTATTACATTCTTTAAACAAATATTAATCCATATGTACTAACCTTTGGCATGATCCATGTAGGGTCCTTTAAATCACGAACATGCTTACCACAAGCACTGTGTAGGAATGTCCGCATAGACCTATGATCATCACAATGACAAAGGTTATTGGTTTTACACAAATTCCATAAACTTTGCATACAAAAGGTAAGAATGCAAGAAAACTAACGAATTCATGGTCTTTTTCAAATCATTCCCTGGTTTGAAGTGGAGGGAACATAAGAGGATGACAGTGTAACTATTCTTGCATAGAAGAAGCAACTGCCAATTATCACTGAAAAAAACAGAAGAATATTAAGCAAACATAAAACATTATATAAATTATAAAATATCAATTTGTTTCTTACCTATGCACATATGGAGCCAAGAAACACTCAATTCCAGTTTCACTAAGCCTCTCTGACAAGTATCTATGTCTAGTAGCAGCAGTGGTCCCTTTCTCTTGGATGTGATGGGGGCATAAGAATCCAAATTTTTCACTTTTGCCAGAGGAGACCAACCTACGATGCATGTACCTACAATAACGCAAGCACATAAATAAAAGGTAAACGGTGAAACTTTTAAAATATTTACTTTGAATTGCAGAAGCTACTTACATTAAGAACAGTTGGACAATCCCAATCGTAAGATTTTGTCCAGGAGCTACCAGGGACATCAAATCATCCCTCTCAAGATAGCATGTCACTCCTGACTGTCCAACAACTGAATCCGTAGGCCATTCTCTTGTTTTGAATTATGTATCATATACCATCAGAATCACTTGCTGCATGATATTCAATGGAGGCTGTGAAACTTCTTGGTCAGTGAAGGGAGCTGGACTTGGTGGGATTTTGATCAGACTTGGTGGGGCTTTGATCGGACTATCCTCGGCTCGACCAGAAACAAGGTTCGTTGGCCACAAGATGAATGTGCCCAAGACATCGCTAACGATCTTGAATTCATCAGAAGGGATAGGGACAGGTGCATCCGCAATAATCACCTCGTCAACTGACACCCGGACTTGATCACCTTCCATTTGTCGGTGGTGGACAGTTGATCCCAGGTTATGCACACTACCCTGTGCAACTAACCGTCTCAGAGGATCCTCGACAAAAAGATCACAAAGCTCAGTAATTTGCGGGTTAGGACCCTCTGATGACTGCCTGATGTTACAACAACTACCTTTAGTGCTCTGCTTATTAGGATTAATCGATTGTGGCTGGGGACCACTGGTATCTTGTCTTGAGCTCATAAACACTATCATTTCCTCTTTCATCTTGCTCAACCGGGTATTTAATAGTGCATCAAAAGATGCTTCAGCCTCGGCCTTTGCTTCTGCTCTTGCAATGGCCAACATAGTCTCCAATTCCTCCCTAGTCACGATGTTTGAGGAATGGCGTACGAGGGCTCCAAAGTGATCCCGTATCCCTACCCCTCCTCTAACTCCCCTGACACGGCCTGGATGCTCGTGTTTGCCAGTAGCAACTGTGAGGATGTCATTCCTGCCCTCTGACTTAAAAGAGCCCTCAGCTTGTTGTTTTCTAAGTTCATCCTGTAACATAATACAAAATAACAAACATAAGTAATAATGTACGTTTCTTATGCAATTAATTACAATAACGATATATACTTACAATTCTTTCACCAACTATACGAGATTGTTCACTCGTATAAGTCCCACTCCTCTTTTGGTGGGCAAATTGCCATTTTTCTTCTCGACGAATCGGAGATGGCGGAGAAAGAAGAACAGAAGGATCGGATTGAGATGCTTCTTCCAATCTCTTCCGTTTGGCCGCTAACAAGTCTCTTTCAGCCTTTGCATAACCCCCACGAGACATTGTATAAGGGCAATCATTCTTTCTACCACTCTCTTGTGCTTTTTGCCTTTTTGCCTGCGAATAAGAAATGATATAAAAGGAAGGTGTTATAATCAATTAAGATAATTGCTAAGTAAATAAAATGAAAAATAAGTCAACTAACCAAAGATTCAGGAGTAGTCTGAAGCCTAACAAATTCTTGCCAAGTCGCTTGATCAAGAAATGTATACGTGCTGCACGGATTAGGACGAGGCTGACCATCTTTCACCTCAATATGAATGTAATTGTTGGTCAGACTTGTCTTAAACTTGCTCCAGCGCTCATAACAATACGTCATCGTCTTGTTGTACAAGATCTCACTCTGAGGAATGTCATAGGTGAGCTGAAATGCATGCATTGAAGGAGTAAGTGACAAATTTGTGACATTTGATAATGATTAATTACATACAGACGAGAATTGTATACCTGAATAGTGTCCCAAATATGTTGCTTCACCTTTGCATCCACATTTCTCTACTCCTCTATCAAGATGCTCGGCTTGTTACGTGCAAGGAGGCCGACGAAACTCCTATATCGTTGTGCATTAGGCCCGATTGGTTTCCAATGTCTATCAAACTCAATCGGTATCTTTTCGCCTGCACTCCTACTGAGGGAAACATCTGTCAACTGTGTCGCACGTCTACCCCTCCATACAGACTGGCTACTGCGCTCACTATGACCCTGGCTCGGAGCATTGCTAGGCTCGCCCTGGTTAACACTAGCTGGCTGACTCTGCTGAGCACTAGGTGGCTGACTCAGAGGTGGAGGAGGTGGCTGATCCTCTGCACTAGGACGTTGGGGATCCGTCATTTGCCTGTAACGACAACAAAGAAAGATAAATCCTAAGCTATGACATGTGAAGACTATATCGATAAAATAACTAAACATATTCTTCGGATAATAATCATATTCATAATTACTTTAGTTAGTTAAGGTCAATGTAGTATCATAAAGAGATATCCTCCCATATTCCCTCGTGATGATCATTTCTTGTGTCGTGCGCATTATCTGCTTCATCTTCTTCGTTCAGTTCTGGTAGACCCCTGGAAAAAGAAGGAGTCTCAAGAATATCATAATTTGAGTGAATTTTCTCGTCAATATCAACCACCCTTTTTCCTTGGAGAGATACAGACCACATTTTATTTGCCTGATCAGTGATATAGAACACTTGTTGTGCCTGATCTGCCATAATGAAAGGTTCATCTCCAAAACTTCTACTATTCAGATCTACTAATGTAAATCCTAACCTATCGATCTTCACACCATTATTGACATCAACCCACTTGCATTTGAAAATGGGAAATCTAATTTTAACATAGTCAACCACCCAAATCTCTTCAATCACCCTATAATAAGGTATGGCAGCCAATGTAGGGTTCTTATCTTTCGAACTAGAGAAGTGCATAGATTCAGCCACTAATACAACACCACTATTCTGGACGGTGCTCTTATCATCTAGGGACTTCGTGTAAAAGGTATAACCATTGATCACAAATGAAGTCCAACTTATGACATCAACTTCAGGACCACGTGATAACCAATTTATTGTATCAGAAACACATTCTTCTCCATCAACCTTTTGTTTGAACCAATGTGCGAAAGTTCTGTTATGCTCCCTGATTAACCTTTGTTCAGTCATTCGACTATTTTGTTTCCGTACAATTTCTTTATGGGCATTCATGTAATATTGAACTTCATCAACATTGTTCAAGATGTACAAGTGGACTTGTTGCAATTCATCAGCATCTATGCTCTTTACTGTTGCCTCGCGTCTACCCCCTTCTTGATCATTTAGGAAGGCCAATATGTCGTACATTTGACAAATAATGTTGACAAAATTCCATAGCTTCTTCAGAAACATATTTTTGAACAATAGATGCTTCAGGCCGATTTCACATACCCTTTTAGTATTTTCATAGTTCTTTCGATCGGGTACATCCACCTGAAATAGATAGGGCCACACAACTTTATCTCCCTCACTAGATGAACAACCAAGTGTACCATGATATCAAAAAAGGATGGAAGAAAAAGCTTCTCAAGCTGGCATAAGATCATATATCCTTCATTTTCCAATTCCTCTAATCTTTCCGTGTCAATGACTTTACAACAAATGGCATTGAAGAAGAAACAAAGTCTAGTCAATATGTGTTGAAGATCATATTCGGCAATGCCTCGAATAGCTACTAGGAGTAGTTGTTGCATTAAGACATGACAATCATGAGACTTTAGCCCTATTAACTTCAAGTCTTTCATCAATAAAAGCTTTTTAAAATTTGAAGAATACCCTGAGGGAACTTTAGCGCCATGTAAACACTCACAAAAGCTTCTTTTCTCAACCTTAGACAAAGTATGAGCAGCTGGAGGACAAAAAGTTCTATTACCGTATGGCCTTGGATGTAAATCTTCTCGTATTCCCATTTCTTGCAAGTCTAATCTTGCCTTCACGCCATCCTTAGAACTTCCTTGTATGTTGAGCAGTATCCCAACAATACTATCACATACGTTTTTCTCCACATGCATGAAATCAATACAGTGTATGACGTCAAGATTGCGCCAATATGGAAGATCGAAGAAGACGGACCTCTTTTTCCATATATTTTTCTCATTTCTACTCTTTGATGACTTACCAAACATAGTATTGATATTTTTCACCTTTTCATAAATTTCCTCCCCGTCAATGCCTCTGGCGCATCTTCAAACTCTTGGCCACCGAAAAAAGCTTTTTTAATCTACGATAAGGGTGGCTTCGTCTTAGAAATCGCCTATGGCCAAGGTAAACCGTCTTTCTTCCATGTTGAAGTTGATGGTAGCATGTGCCTTCTTCACATATCGGACAAGCTTTGTGGCCTTTAACGCTATATCCTGACAAGTTCCCATATGTAGGGAAGTCATTTATAGTACAAAAGATCATTGCTCGCAACTTAAAAGTCTCCTTCTTGTTCGTATCAAAAACATCGACACCTTTATCCCACAACTCTTTCAAGTCTTCGATCAAGGGTTCTAGATAAACATCTATGTCATTTCCGGGTTGCTTTGGTCCCGAAATCAACATAGACAACATAATGTACTTTCGTTTCATACATAACAAAGGAGATAAGTTGTAAATTACCAATAGAACAGGCCATGAACTATGTATACTGCTTAGGCTACCATAAGGATTCATACCATCTGTGCTAAGCCCAAGCCTGAGATTCCTAGGTTCTTCACCGAAGGTAGGAAATAATTGATCGATTTTCTGCCATTGAGAAGAATCAGCTGGATGTCGAAGCTTTCCATCAGAAATCCGCTCATCTGCATGCCATCTCAAATTTTTGGCATCAATTTCATTAGCAAACAGGCGCTTGAACCTTGGAATGATTGGAAGATACCACAACACTTTTGCAGGGCCCTTATTTGATTTATACCTCGGAGTTTCACATATCGGACATTGCTCCTTCTCTTCATGATCTTTTCTATACAATATGCAATCATTAGGGCAAGCATGGATCTTTTTATACTTCATCCCTAGTGGACATAGTATTTTCTTAGCATCATAGTATGGACAAGGCAACACATTATCATCAGGAAGCATATCTTTAAAGGCCTTAAGCGTTTCTGAAAAACTCTTATCGCTCCATCCATGCCGTGCTTTCAAGCTTACCAATTTCAATACAGCATTCAGCAATTGGTATTTTTTACACCCCGGGTATAGCGGCTTCTCAGCATCACTGCACATATTACCATATGCATGTGATTGTTCAAAAGCCTCTTCTCCTACATCACGAATAATATCCTCTATCCGATTATCCATATCCGTGTCATTATCATCACAAGTCACTTCCCGCCGCGCACTTGGCATTTCTAATTGTTCACCATGCCATACCCATACTACATACGTCTTACAAAACCCTTCACAAATTAAATGTGTATATATATCTGCAGCACTTAGTCGCTTCTCATTCAAACATTTTACACAAGGGCAATAAAACATCCCACTATCATCATCGGCATTTCTTTTTGCAAAGTCTAAAAAACCCTTGACCCCAACATCATAGTCAACACTCGTCCGTTTAGCTTGTATCCAACTACGATCCATATATTGCAACACCTTTTTTTGTTTTGTACTTTTTCCCTGGAAAAGGTAGGAGAATGATGAGAGCATGCAATCATGACACCCAAGTACATAGTGTAACTAGAATTAAACAAAGAAGATCGTGATTTAGAGTAGCGTGTGAGGAAAAATGGAATAAGGGAAAGTGGAATGGAGAAGGAGTGACGGAATGAGGAATGTATGTGAAAAGAGGGAAGGAAAGAATGCGCAGAGCTTTCAGAGAAGTGTTGATTAGGTGCGACTCCTACGAGGTTATCGACCTACTTCAAAATGAGATCCCAGATATGCATGAAGAATGGCAGCTGCTTACAGAGATTAAAGCAATGTTGGAACGGAGCTGGAATGTAGAGTTCCAATATATTGACAGAGACGACAATAGTATGGCAGACTCGTTAGCCAAATGAGCACTGAGTTCTTCTCATGGGCTTCAAATTATGCCAGCAGATGCAATCTTCTCGGTTTTGCATATGGAAGACCCGGGCTAGCTTGCAACCAGACTGGTCAATATAGTCTGTCCCCTTTTACACTGAATGTCTTTTCCAGCCACTATAGAGGATGCTAATCCTCCTAAGAATTCTCATCTTATTCATATGCAATTAAATGACTCTAAATGTTATGGTTTGGTAACAATTATTCCTGAGGATCAACTACTCATTTCGGCGCTTGGTCACATGCTCAATTTGAATTCAGAAGAATATTAGTCAAAAATCCTGAGGAAGGAAGATTATCTTTTAAAGCAGAGACTTTCTCTTTATCCAGAATGATTGGAAAGGGTTTAGTAATCATCTTGGGTTGATTAGTTCTTTGTAAACATTGATTCTTGACTAAAAAAGATTCCTCATTTTGTTTACGGTTTAGCTAGCTATCATTTTGTTCCTTATAAATAGGATAAAAATCTTTAACAAAATTCTCCTATAATTAAAAAGAAAAGGAAATAAATTAAATAATATGTATGGGCGTGTGACTAGCTTGGTCCAGGGGCATCTCAACAATTTCACATATCTTTCGAGTTTCAGCACCTAAATAAATAAATATAGAAAATGACGAGGTTCTAGGAATAATAAAATAAGATTAACTTGAGAGCTGTAATATAAAAAAAACCACTAGAATCTAAATGGAGCGGTAAATAATTGGTTATGAATAAAAGAAGAATACACAACACAGTCTTAATTAATTATTACCTGTATGTGGAATATTAAGAACTCTTAGTATTTCTTGCTTCCTTGGATCAACAATCTCATGAGCCTTTGATTCTGCTACATGCTTCTCAAAGATTAATGCTCTGCTAGTACCCACACTCTTTTGATACGTTGGACTACTTTGTATAATACTTGAAGATTCTATGTAATCACCTTCAAATGTCAAAAGACAAGAAGTCATATGAGGCCTTCTTTCACTGGTATATTTAAGTTGGCATAGTAGAAGGATATGGTAGTTAATTAAGCAAAAGAAGACAACAACCGAAATATGAGCTAGCTACATGCATTTAGAACAAAAATGCGACAATATCTCAACGAAGGTAAAAATTTCCTCCATTCCCTCAAAAGCTTCAATTCAATCCAATCTTTGGTGTGTAGAGCGGAGACTTCCTAAATTGTCTCGCATGACCCACAGTTTTTGGCCCACATAACATTATACTGTTTCAAAATTCACACAAAAGTAAACATATATGGCTTCCAATATTCAGTCATGAGAAAACAGTTCAAGGCTTTGAATGCAAAAACTTTGGGAGCAAAATAACATATTTGCACCTTTGAAGATAACAAATTACTCCCTCTGGTCCTCAATATTGAATCTATGAACTCCCCCCTCTATCTCAGAGGATTTCATGCCAGTATATAAAAAAAAACACCAAAGGAACACACCAACTGGAATTCCAAATCTGGAGGCAACTTTCCAAAATTCCTTCTATATAGTAATTATGTAGAGGGGTAAATCTGCTTCATAACCGGCATTAGAGCTACTGAAAATCTAGCCGACCTTATCATTTTAACAGACATAGGTGACAGGTCAACACCTGGTCCCCTGAACATCTTTGCAAATTCATAGAAACCAGTGTCTGATATCAAAGACTTCGGTTTAGAAATCTTGACACCAAGATAAGGAATAAGACAATATTTCTATGATGTCCTTTTGATATAAAAATTTCTACAATCTACAGAGAGGGAATAGGACCTCCCCTGGATTTCGATTTCCTTCTTACTGTAGTTCTTGGAATTTTTTCTTCCATTCTTCTAAGCATTCAGTCTCTCCCATTGTTGTAAGTGAGGACGAGAAAGCATACCTTAAACAAGACAATGAAGACGAAGACCTCCTTGAGTCGCGATGGACGGAGCTCAAAAACCAGAAGCAAACGATGACGGCGACCCAACAGCGACAACCATGAGCGGCGACCCAACAGCGACAACCATGAGCAGTGACCGGCCGGATTCGATTGCTCCAAAGATCAGGTAACGGACGGCGAGTTGAGCACTGAGAATTGAAGAGAAATGATTGGGATGAAAGAAGCCAAGACTCGATTTCAGAAATGGAGAGGGCACGCAAGGAGCTGGGTTAAAATTTGGGGAAAGATTTAAGACCGGTTAAGTAGATTAACCGGTCTAAAATCAGCTTTTTAAGACCGGTTGTCTAACAACCGGTCTTAAAATCCACTTTTAAGACCGGTTGTTAGAGAATCGGTCTTAAAAAGCTTCATTTTAGACCGGTTCTCTAGTAACCGGTCTTAAAAAGATTAATTTTAAGACCGGTTCTTATAATAACCGGTCTAAAAATTAATCTTTTAAGACCGGTTGGTGTACAACCGGTCTAAATTGTATTTTTTAGACCGGTTATTAGAATAACCGGTCTCCCAAACTCTTTATAATTACGTAAATGCCACCGCGCATTTCTTTTAGACGTCATTTACTACAACCGGTTTAAATGTGCCGGTCTAAATGACCTTTTTTGTACTAGTGGCTACAAATAATTTTTTATTTATTTTTTTCGTTAATATTTTTTTTTAGTTCTAAAAATATAAATATAACATCCTAAACAAACAAAGAATTTAACAAGGCTCTGAAAATATAAATATCCAAGTTTTTTTACAGATGTTTGAAAAAAATATATAACTGTCTTAAAGCTAACTAATTAAAAACATAACTAACTATCTAAAAGTTAATGATCAGGTCCTCCCTCAGGAAGGGGAGGATCACGGCGCTGATCATCAGGTCCTCCCTCAGGGGGGCTCCCTCAGGTGTGGCTGTATCAAGGCACTGAGCAAAGTTAACAACACTATCATCATCGCCAGGAGGAGGCAGCGAGACGACGAACCAAGGGATAGGGGGAACCTATGGATGCTCCTCATCAGGGAATAGGTGACTCCACGACCACTCCAACATTTAGTTCGTGATATCCCGCCACTGCATATACTGAGCGTAGTAGAAATCAGCTTGCTGCTACATCTGATGGGCCACCACAGCATGTGTCCTAGCAACCTCTAATTGGAGCTCCTCAACAAAGACATCCCTCAGACGTCCGTGCTCAAGAGCTACCAGCCTCAGAGGCATCGCTCCTGCCGCAGATCATACTAAGTTGGCGCCTATCCCCATCCCCCTCACAAGTCCAAGGTGTTCAACTGAACCTAGACCAACCTTCAATGGCACAGTGGGGTCCACAGACCCTGTGACTCCTGGGTCTAGGTCCCTCGTAGCTCAGCTTGCGACTGCTGCATCTGTGCCTGCCATTTTATAAAACAATAACGTATTATTATTATACACAATAAAGTAGTTTTATAGAAAAGATAATAATAAATTATTATTAAAATATTATTACAAAATAATAAATTAACTTATAATGGCCTCCTCTACCTGCTGAGATGTCGGAGTCCCGTCACGGTGTCTATGGGTGATAGTAAATAACTCCCCATAGTCTGTCTAATAGTTCTCCTGTTATGCCTTCCTCTTATAAAACAATTAAAAAATAAATTATTATTATGAACAATAAAACACTAAATTTATAATATGAAATAACTAGCTAAAAGTAATTAACATTGTAAAAAATTACCAGCTTGATGTAAGTGACAACAAAGGTCATCAATCCTGCCACGTAGTGGATCCGCTGCTGCCCTTGGCACCTCGTATTCCTCTAAGAAAGTGCCTGCAAAAAACAATATTAAAAGCATTACAATAATATAAAATAATTATAATTATAAAAAACATAAAATTTATGAAATTTATATTAAAATTATAATTATAAATAAATAACCTGCCCCTCAGTGTTCCTCCTGAACTGGACAAAACTCACCCGGTCGTTTGGTGGGATGCTGTCCAGGATGTCTAGATCAGATGCTACAGAGGAATCATCCCATCCTTATTTATACTATGAAATAGATGATTCCTCCTGTTCCTTTAGCCATCGTACATCTTTATCAGCATGTACCTCTTTCAGTTGTCCCGGACGGCAAACCTAAACCATAGCATAATTGAATAAAAATAAGTAAATGCAACTAATTACAAATGATACAATTAATAAATCTTAATTAAATATAATTAATTACAAACTATATAATATAATTACATACTATTAATTACCTTCATCGCAGCATCGTATCCAATTTCGAGCCCAGCTGATTCAGGAAGCGGTTGAACTGATGACCCCCTGTTGATGGCCTACTCCATGGCCTCATTCCATAGAACTACAACTCGTAGTGTCCAGTCCAGGCTATTCAGACTAACCACGTCCAGCCTCCTCATGGAAATGTTACCCTGCTTATTTGCACAATTTACCTTGGACCTACACCTCAGACCCAGTCGATCGGGGAGACGACCTTCTGGGGTTGTTATGGGCCCGTGTGTCCTCCTTATCCAGGAACTATTACATGTCACTGAGCGGAATCTAGATCTTAAACTCCTTATTCTCATCGTAGTCATTGAGACTCAGATTACCTCCCTCTCCCAGAATAGCCTCAGGCACTGTGGGGCCATCTATTGTGGCTATGGTGGGGCTGACTTTTGTGGCTACTATAAGACCATATGTTGTGGCACGGTTGCCCTCCCTCAATGCTGGCCCTTCCCACTACCCCCTCCTCTACTGTTGCAACCTCGAAAAGTAGTCTATGGGGAAGCTCGGCCTCCTTTCCCTTCACCTTGTCCCTTCCTAAAGCCATATCAACTATAAAATATAAGAAAATAGTCACATTTATTTATAAAATATAATAATAAAAGAATGGAAAGAAAATAAGTAACTTTCGTACCTCAAATGTGAAAAATGTCAAATGCTACAGCAAAACTCTTAAAGAGACGTCAGAAAGCTCAAATCTAAAGAAAAACTCTCAAAGAATCGACAGAAAACAAAATAGCCAAATGAGACAAACGAAAGGTTGTTGGATTTTTATAGCACTAAATTTTATAGTGATTATTGATAAAACCACTACATAAACTGCTACAAACTTGCCTCGAGCAACGGAACACTTTGTAGCGGTTACCACTAACCGCTTCAAATGTCATTTACATTTGTAGCGATTCTGTAAAACCGCTACAAGTAGGTGACCATTTTCATTCCATAGCAGTTTATGGCACCAAATTTGTAGTAGTTTGTTTTTTCAACCACTATAAATAACGTTAGCTTACCAGCACGCCACTTTGTGTAAAGCTTACTGCTATAAATTTGTAGCAATTTTAGTTAAAACCACTACAAATAATGATATTTGTACCACTACAAAAGCACTGCTACAAAATTTCATTTTTTTGTAGTGAACTAACTTGCACATTTGTAGCGGTTTTGATAAAAGAACTGCTACAAACTGAAAATCTTTAATTTTAATGTGTTAATTCCTACCAATGGTCATACACATTCGTAACGGTTGTTTTGACTTAACCGCTACAAAGTGTCAAACAATTAAAATTTGAATTTCATATCCCACCAACAGTCCTCATATTTTGTAGCAGTTTATTTAACTATAACTGCTACAAACTTCTACTTAGTAGCGGTTATGATAATGGTTTTGGAACTGCTACAAAATGTTAAACATTGGATAATTTGAATTTAAGCTTCCAGTCACCCGTCATTCACTATTCACTCATCTTCTTTACTAAATTTTCTCACTAGCTGTGGATAAGTCATGGATCAGGTTGCCATGCAATTCTCCAGAATATTTGTAAGGATTAAACAATTTCTTGGATTTCACATACTCTCACGCCAGCTGTAATGGCAAGATTGTCTGTCCGTGTAGGAGATGTAAGTTCAAGAAGTGGCATGCACAACAAGTTATTAAGGAACATTTGCTTGTGAAGCCTTTCCTGAAAGACTATACGTTCTGGGGAGTTTATGGTGAGAAGGCCGGTATAAGATATGATGATGCTCTTCCTCGAAGTTCACAAGTAGGAGTTCAAGTAGGTGAAGATGATCCTATTAATGATGTTGTGCATGATGCATTTGGTTTTCAAGACAACAACTTCAACGAAGAAGTACAGGGTTCATAGCCGATGTTCTTGAGGAATGAAGTAGCTTAGGATTTTGTCAGCTTAATAGACGAAGTAGAGCGTCCTTTATATCTAGGTTGTCAAAAATACTCTAAATTATCTTTTATGATTGAGTTATATCATATCACATGCTTGTGTGGAATCACAGATAAGGGAATGCCGATGTTGCTAGAAGTATTACAAGATGCATTCCTTGAGGGGAGATTCCCATAATGTTCTATGTGGCCAAGAAGATTATTAACAGATTACGCATGAACTACCAAAAAATTGATGCATGCCCCAACGATTGTATGCTGTATTAGGGAGACAATACCACTAGGAAGACTTGTAAGCGATGTCACACATCAAGGCACAAGACAATTCGAAAAGGGGAAAGAAGAAAAAGAAACCTATAAAGATTTTCTGGTACTTTCCTTTAAAGTCGCGGTTACAAAGATTGTTTATGTCTTCTAAAAAAGCAAAGACATGAGGTGGCATAAGGTTGATAAAAATGAAAATGGTAAATTAAGACATCCTTGGGATGCAGACACTTGGAAAATGTTTGACAACAATTTTCTATCTTTTGCGGCCGACCCTAGAAATGTTCGACTTGCTTTGGAGACTGACAGTTTCAATCTATTTAGGAATCTTAGCATAAGTTATAGTATTTAGCTAGTGGTCTTAGTTTTCTACAACTTACCCCCTAGATATGTATGAAACAAAGCTCCTTCATTTTGTCTATGATCATTCCAAGCAAAAAGGCACTGGGTAATGGCATTGATGTATATCTCTACCACTTATTGCAAAATTGCTTGGCCTATGGAATTTTTGCATTGAGAAATATGACACATACGGGAAGACATTGTTTAACTTGCATACAGCCTTGATGTGGACGATTAGTGACTTTCCTAGCATAGGATCATTATTCAGGTGGAATGTGTATACTGGGTTGGCATGTCCAGCTTGTAATTTTGACTCTGATGCAGTGCGCCTTAACCATTGCCGAAAGTAGTACTTCATGGGGCATAAAAGGTTTCTCAATAGAAAGCACAAGTTTAGATTGCAATAGAATCGCTTTAATGGGAAACCATAAAAGAAAGGACCACCTTAGACTTTATCCGGTGCAGATATCTTACAGCAACTTGACGATGTTGAATTCGAGTTTGGAAAAAGCAACGATGCTGTAAAAGCAGGGACAAAGATGGGCAAAAATTTTTCTTCTGCTCCTCAATAATATAAGAAGATAAGCATTTTCTTTACTCTTCCATATTGGAAATCTAATTTACTTTACCATAATCTTGATGTCATGCACATTGAAAAAAAATGTATACGACAATGTGTTATATACACTGCTTAACAAACCTGGCAAGTTAAAAGATCATCTTCAAGTGATGAAAGATTTACATGCCATGGGAGTTCGTGAAAATGTGTGGCAAGATGATCATGACAATTTTCAACTGACAAAGTTTACCCTCACAAAACCAAACAAGGAAGTCTTCCTCACAACGTTGAAGAAAATAAAAATTCCTTATGGGCATTCAAGCAATATTTCATAATGTATTGACATGCAGGCTCGAAAGGTTGATGGCCTAAAGAGACATGACTCACATATTCTTATGCAACAGTTACTTCTACTGGCTATAAAGAATGCACTTCCTCCTGATGTGTCCATTGTTTTGGTAGAGCTTTGTTCTTTCTTTCAGAAGTTGTATTCCAAGATTTGGATAGTTAAGGAGTTCGATCAGCTGTAGTTCAAAATCATTCTTATGCTTTGTCATTTGGAGATGATCTTTCCTCCCTCCTTTTTTACTATGATGGTTTTATTAGGATTGACAGGAACAAAAAAGGTTTAAAATTTCACCAATCTCAATTGCGGATCTATCAATGACATTTAAGCTGAGTTAGAAAGAATCGTACCTTTTCGAATTTAAGGTTTTTGATCTCTAAGAACTAACACCTCCGATTGACTCCCTCTACTAGTATCCACACAAATACAACCCCAACAAGGACTGCGTGCTAGTACCTCCAATGTCTCCCGGCTCTCTAAGATTTCCTTACGGCTCCTCAGTTTCTCATCCGTGTATGAGTTTTTTCTACTACATCATTCTTATAACCCATGAGGGCTATATTCGAATTTCAAAATTAACTTGATTAATTTAAAAATTAATTAACCCTTAATTATCTTGATGAGATAATTAAATAAATTCAGTTTAAATTAAATCTGTCCAACAATTTTAATTTAACCTATTTATTTAATCTAAATAAAGAGCCAATAGATTTAATTTATCTTCATAAATTAATCTGAGATACTATATCTCTATCATGTTAGTTATTAAATTTAATTTATCTTAATAAAATTAAATTTAAAACTAATATAATATAATAATATCATATAATATATATATGTGTGTGTGTATTTCAAAAATACATATGTATATATGTAATATTATTAATTTTCTTTTCATGAATTTTATATCATATACATATATAGATAATTCATCCACCCTAAATTAAATATTGTATTCATTGAATCTTAGACACATCTTAGATTCAATGAACCTGAACATTATGCTAGTGTTGGGCTATTATTTTGTGCGACCTTGTAGGCCTATACAAAGTTAGTAGTGGGCCAATAACTGTACTAACCCACAAGTTGAAAGCAGCCTCTAGTAAGACATTATGACTACCTAATTCATATAAGGATCGTTAACACGATGCAACCTGTCATACAACCATGTCATGTCCCTTTTATCACACGATATATCGGTCAAAGATGAGGCATGGATAATGTCATCATCTTGTTCTTAACCATTACTTTCTCAATTCCTGAGTAGTCTGATAATAAAAATAGAAACTCCTTTCCATCATAGTATCGCCAGATATTTCTCAGACTCACTCATCGAGGGGCCCAGTAATATCTCTCTACTAATGTGAGGGACAAATTCCATCTTGACCATTTATATTCCTCTACATGAAAAACCATCAAGACCGATTGTAGCCTTTATCATCACCCAGTTAAAAGTGACTTTTAACTAGTTCAAGCTCAGCAACTCTAATGTAGGAATCCATGATGACCTCAGGTCAAAGGGCATTGTAACGTGGTTATACATGAGATAAGCTTATGACTTGATTCATGCAGCTTTCTCACAGTGGGTCGGTCCAGCACCTTGTACTCTTACAGGTGCCTAAGACTTTGATTCCTATCCCCATATCTTATCAAATTCATACTAGTCTTACTTCATCTTTGCTCCCACACAGATGACCGACCAGGGACATTTAGGACAATCTTTATGATTCGTCCAAGGATATAATTATCACAGTTAACATGCAAATAATATGATAATAGAATAGAGAAATTCATTAAATAATAATGTTCAAAGTACAATGAATGGCCCCTAGGGCACAATTTCTAACAGGTTCACCTTACAATCCACCTTGTTCATGAAACAAAGTTCGCTGGTCCAGTTCAATATCGATGGACGTATTCTATTGAGAGGTACTTATTATTAGTTCCTATATTTACTAGTCGCCCTTTTCAGCATTTAGTATCATTTTTCCTTCTTTACTTTGTAGGTTTCTTGGGAAATTGAAATCTTACGTAAGGAATAAGGCGTCGCCAGAAGGTTCCATAGCTAAAGGTTATATAGGGGAGGAAGTCCTGTATTTCTATTCAAGGTACTTTGATGACATTGAGACGGCTTTAAACCAACCGCCACATGTAGACGATTGTTTTGAACATGCGCCAGTATCAGGAGACTTTTTAATCCCTCGTGTTGGTAAACTAGTTAGAGAAACTAAAAACTTCAAACAAACGATAACTGAGAAGTTGCAAGCACATAGACATGTCTTGATTAATTGCACTCAAGTTGAACCCTTCTTCAATAAAAATTATACACTTATGTTATTCTATATCTTTCATAACATTTTATACTTATATATCATGATCGCCTTCCCATGATTACATGCAGGGAATCCAAAAGTCATGTGAAGCATCAACTCATATCTATACACAAACATCCTCTAAAGTTGACAAAAAGGTCCATAGAGAATTCCTAATCTGGTTTGCATACAGAATACTCAATGACTACAACCCACACTCACCAAATTTCAGAGCTCTCGCAATCAGCCCTCTTGACCATGCAAAAAGGTTTACAATATACAATGTAAATAGTTTCAAGTTTTGCATGTTTTCACAAGATCAAGGATTGCAAACTCAAAATTCTGGTGTTTATGGCACCTTTAAGACAAGGAGTTATGCAAGCATCAGTGACGCCAACATGCAATTCGGAGGCATCCCTTACTATGGGAAGCTTCTTGATGTCATCGAACTAAATTACCAAAGTCGTTTCACCATGACATTGTTCAAGTGTTTGTGGGCAAATACCACTATTTCCCAAGGACTCACAACTGACAACTTAGGAATCACATCGGTAAATTTCTCCCTACCAATTCATATTGATCATTCTGAAGATGGTAAGCTGTATATTCTACCTTCAAGGCACGCCAGGTTTATTATGTTGTGGATGAGAGGCACAGGGATTGGCATATGGTAGTTCATTTAAAGCCTCAAGACCTTTACGACATGGGTGATAGTGATAATATTGCCTACGAGAGTAAGCCATTTCAGCCTGCCAATTTCAAAAATTTCTTCTCTGAAGTTGATGACAATTTACCTATAGTTTGGTGTGTCTTTTTAGTTCACATCATTTAAATTTAATTTTTGTACAAAATAATACCACACTAACAATTTATTCACACAATTTTTATAGGGATGGCAATGAAGAATTATTAAATAAATTATGCTTTTGTTCTTGTAAACGTTAATGAATATTTTTTTAAACAAAAATTCAAAACAATATTTGTACAAATCAAACAAAACCACTATAAATGCAACAACCACTACAAATAATGTCACAATAACTACTACAACACCCATCACATTAACCGCTACAAGTGCTATGCAGATCCCTATAAATACCACCACCACACCTCATTTCAAACACTCCCCCATTTCTTTCAATCCTTCCTCGGGTAATGACTTGAAGTTTTTCTTCAAAAAATAAATCTGTATACTCGAGTACATACTCGAGTAATCCACTTAAAAAAAGTCATTAAATACCTGCATGCTTGAGTAGAACCTCGAGTGAAGTAAGATAAAAAATAGATCAAGTTATTTGAGTACTACCTTCAGGTTTTTGCTTAACACAGTGAGTTACTCGAGTACATACTCGAGTAACGTTGGCAGGGTACAAAATGCCGAGAGCAACACATTTTCTGAAATAGAGTAACTCGAGTATCATTGGCAGGCTGAGAGTAACTTGAAAACTTTTACCTGGCTACTCGAGTAGCTACTCGAGTAACGTTGGCAGGCTGAGAGCAACTCCAAGGTATTTACCTGGTTACTCGAGTGGCTACTCGAGTAACATTGGCAGGCCGAGAGCAACTTAAAAACTTTTACACTATTACTCAAGTACTTACTCGAGTATTGTTGGCAGGTTACTCGAAGGTATCTCTGGTAACTGCAAGTTTTGTCTCATTACCCGAGTACATACTCGAGTAATGTCTTTGAAAACTTACTTCTCATCAAGTTTCTCAGCTTTTTCTCTTGGCCTTTCTTCATTACTCCAATGCTTACTTCAAGTGATGTTTTTCCCTGTTATTACTTTGTTCAAGCTTATTTATTAATTTAATCTTTTTCATAATATTCTTTGTTATCATCAAAACATGAGATCTAACATTCTCCCCCTTTTTGATGATGACAAAACTTGGCGATTTTGAACAAGATTTTTGAAAGTAAGTTCTCAAATAAACACATCTTGAATTCAATGATAAAATTTGAAAACCTTGTTAAGTTTATATTCAAAATGATTTGAAAAAGATTGAGATTATAACATATTCACCTTGCATACATAATAAACTTCATTAGTCCAACAATGTATCATAATTTAAAGCTTAAATGGACTTGAAATGAAATCATAACTCAAATTAACTTGCATTAATCTTAAAGTTGCACTACAAGATGAAAAGCTTAACAAATTCAAAAGCTCCTTAAAACCCATATACACCCAAATACCCAAAAATAAGCACAGTCATTCAGACACTTTCACAAAATCACTCTCAAGTTCTTCTCCCCCTTTTTGTCTTCATCATTCAAGAGGAGGATTGGAAGGCTTGACCATGGAAATAGGCTTCACTAGAAGAACTAAGCCACCATCTGAACTAGAAGAGTCAAAAGAGATAGAAGAAACTGGTTTAGGAAGATGAAGTGGAGGAATGTGGATATCATCTTTGGGAGGAATAGGAGGAGACAGGTAGACAACCATAGTGGTCTCAACCTCTGGAGTGGTCTCAACCTCTGGAGTGTGATGATCAGAGGATGAGGAGGGAGATATTTCCTCAGTATGGGTAGGAGATGGAATAGGTTTAGGAGCGGGTTCAGTCTGAGGTTTAGGAGGAGAATCATCAATGATGATACAAATGGTCTCATTTGTTTTGGGGTTATCCACTGAGTACAAGATATCTTTGGGTTGTGCCTCAGGTGGACTAGAGACCAGAGGGATAGAAGGCTCAGCCTCAGTATAAGGAATATCAGAAGGAGTGTGCTCTGGAGGTGGTGGTGGTGCAGAAGATGGTATATGCTCTGGAGAAGAAGAGGATGGACCGGCAGAAGGTCCGGGACACAAGGAATCCAGTCGTGCCAGAATCAATCTCAGTGTCTCACCCTGGGCACGTTGCTCAGGTAGCAACTCCTCGTGCCTCTTATCCATTTTCTCAACCAACTCCTCCATCTTGTAATTCATGTTGGTTATCAATTCAGCATTTGTGTTGGCGATATCAACATGGAATCCTCGGAGCATATTCTCTATGAAATGCTGAAGTGTGGCATTGAGGAAGAAGGGTGATGATATGGTGGCAGCTGGAGCCGATGACTGAGTGTCATCCATCTTGCTCGTCTCGGTCTCAGTCTTCTTCTTCTTCTTCGACCCAGACTCCAGAGGGCCCTTGAGAGGTATATTAATATTGAGCTTGCCAATCTGATTTCTCCCAACCGAAGTCATCCTCTCAATAGGCTCCTTACTATCCAAATACCATATTTTATTTTCCTTCAGAATAAGTGACACAATCTGAGGATATGGCATTGGTGTGGTAGCCTTCCCATCCACTCTGTATCTTTTCATCTCAGAAAAGATATACTCCCCCAAGTCCTTCTGTTCCTTCAGGAGAAGTGAAGCAAACCACCAAAAGTCCCTATCAGAGAAGTAGGTATAATTGTTGGCCTTGTTCACAAGGGATCTAGAGTAGATGTACCATAGAACCCTGTGATGATCACACATATCACTCGGTTTAAAATTTAAAGGGCCAACTAACTCACCAGGTTTAAGGACAGAGAATATTTGGTTTGAGTCTAGTTGGGAGTAAATATCATCTGGGGGGTTCTCTATTCCTAACCACAAGTTTATCCTGGAGGGTGAAATAAGAATCTTTTGGCCTCTCACAATAGTGGTCATCTCTTCCTCAGCTGAGGTTCTGTTTGGCTCATCTAGGATCTCAAGGTTACAGTAAAAGTGTGTGATCACTTTTGTGTAAAAAGGTAATCTAATGGAAAGCCAAGGCATAAAAGGATCTAAATAGGAACTAAGATCATACTTCACTACCTCCTGAAGTAACTTGAGGTCCACATAGTGTGTCTTGCACACTTTCCTCCTTGAAAACTAAGATAGATACTTTGGGGAATCCACCAGCTGGTTGACATTGAACCCCTTTGAAGGGTTGGTGATTTTCTCTTCTAGCAATTTAGATTTCTTTGAAGATTTCCCCTTCTCCATTTATCTATGATGCTTGCCATTGCCTTAGCCACATTCTTGTCATATTTGGGCTTTTTAGGAGGCTTTGGTGTAAAGGAGGGAGTACAGGAATCAGAGGGTGGAAGAGAGGGAGATTTGGCACTCTTGCCTTTCCCAGTTGAGGTACTCTTTTTGGATTGAGCCCTTGTTGTTAGAGCAAGCGTTTCACCCAAGAGGGGGGGTGAATTGGGTGATATTAAAAATTTTGTTGCAAATATAAAATTTGACGTTGAAATTAAAATAGGAAAGAGTAAGGAGAAATATCACCGAAGTGTATACCGGGAGTTATACTGGTTCGGCCACAACCACTTTGACCTACGTCTAGTCCTCAGAGCTTCTCTAAGAGTTTCACTATAACTTCTAAGATTCAGTGGGTTCTTGGCACCTCAGTACAAGCAAGTTCCTACGCCTGGACACTCGCTCCCCCTTACAAGTTGTAATCCAATCCCAACTCAAGGTTCCACAACCTTAAGTTATCTTAATAACAATTATTGAGTTTGAATGAAATATATCTCTCACAGAGTGAATAAGAATCACTGAAGCATAGAATTATAAGTATAATATAAAACAGAGTAATGAACTTGATGATACGTTTGTGAGTGTGTTCTTGTTCTCTTCTCTGTTTGGATGTTCCCATATATATAGATACATTGGTAATGATTGCTGGAACATATTTCTTTATGCTCGTTGGAGCGTGCGCAGCCACTATTGACTTTTCCAGTATTTGAAAAACATACGTTTGCGGTAGGTGGCGGTCGGTGACATTTGAACGTTGCATTTAACTTTCCTTATTTGGTAAGATCTCTTCATTGTTTATCTGTGGATATGCTAAGAATACTAATATAATGAAAGGTTAATCAAATAGGAAACAAAACAATGAATGTTGGAATTATTTCTGAATTTCTGGGTTTGCATACTCGAGTATTCATTAAAGTTTACTCGAGTACTTACTCGAGTATCATCGTGAAAACTTTGATAAATTGCAAGTCAACAAACAACTATAAGATTACTCGGGTAGTGCATGGAATAAACAAAATATCAAACCTATGGAAATGCATGTGTATTCGGGTACCTACTCGAGTAATGCACTCTTTTCTTTATAGGTTACTCAGGTATCAACCGAGTAAACCTTCAAATAAACTTATGTTACTCGATGCTTTACTCCAGTAATGTTGGCAGGATTTCAAGGCCGAGAGCACTTCAAGTTTGATTACCTTGTTACTCAAGTACATACTCGAGTAAACTCAATTTATGTTCATAGCTTACTCGGGTAATGACTTGAAGTTTTTCTTCAAAAAATAAATCTGCATACTCGAGTACATACTCGAGTAATCCACTTAAAAAGAGTCATTAAATACCTGCATGCTTGAGTAGAACCTCGAGTGAAGTAAGATAAAAAATAGATCAAGTTATTCGAGTACTACCTTCAGGTTTTTGCTTAACACAGTGAGTTACTCGAGTACATACTCGAGTAACGTTGGCAGGGTACAAAATGCCGAGAGCAACACATTTTCTGAAACAAAGTAACTCGAGTACATACTCGAGTATCATTGGCAGGCCGAGAGTAACTTGAAAACTTTTACCTGGCTACTCGAGTAACGTTGGCAGGCCGAGAGCAACTCCAAGGTATTTACCTGGTTACTCGAGTAACATTGGCAGGCCGAGAGCAACTTAAAAACTTTTACACTATTACTCGAGTACTTACTCTAATATTGTTGGCAGGTTACTCGAAGGTATCTCTGGTAACTACAATTTTTGTCTCATCACCCGAGTACATACTCGAGTAATGCCTTTGAAAACTTACTTCTCATCAAGTTTCTCAACTTTTTCTCTTGGCCTTTCTTCATTACTCCAATGCTTACTTCAAGTGATGTTTTTCCTTGTTATTACTTTGTTCAAGCTTATTTATTAATTTAATCTTTTTCATAATATTTTTGTTATCATCAAAACATGAGATCTAACAACTTGGAGGTCATGGTTTCAAATCCTAAAAACAGTATATCTGATTATAGGGGTAAGACTGTATATATCTATCATTCTCTAGACCCCACCTAGTAGGAGCCTCGTGGCTTGGGCTGCCCTTTATGTTGTCTTTTTGTTTTCATGCATATTTCTATGGACATCAAATGCATATTTCCCAATAACTTAACTACTTACGAGCCAAAACAGCCAATTACATCATAATGACTCAATGAAAATTTGAAATCATTATAATAACAATTCATTTGGTATTTTAAATATAATTAGAGAAAATTTTTTTGAAACCAATTATGAATATGAGTGAATCATCGTCCGTTTAATTAATGAGTTATAATGACTCATATTTGAAACCATTATAGTAACCTATAATGATGTATTTTCAAATAATACATTAAAAATTTTAAAAAATATGATAAAGTGTTGTGAATATTATATAATGTGGATATTCATAAACTATCCAACTCTTGACATTTCATATGCCTTTCACTCCATAACCTCTCACTCTTAGAATTCCATGTATTCAATGCTATAACCTTATAACTTTCCCAATGAATGGCTTATGGGAGTTTCTTATGATTAATATCATTATGCTCATCTTTATTTCTTTGTAACCATATGTATAGAATTCAATGGTTAGAGGCCTATAAATAGAGGCCATATACAATGTATTGGTACCAACAACAATGAAATGAAGTGAATAAGAGCTCCCACTTACTTTCTCTCCAACTTTCTCTCATCTTCTTCATCTCCCTCTTCATAACATGTTATCCGCACGAATTCGCTCAGAAGGCCTATAGTATAGTTTTCTATCTCTTCTGCTCTCTAACTTTCTCATTTCCATGCTATGTTTTATATTGTTTATTCTCTATGTTATTTTATCTTTATAGTCTACATTATCAATCGATTTTTCTATATTATTTTTATTATTTTTCTTTTACACTATCTATTTTTATCCATCCTGTCGTTATCTTTTACATATATCTAGGATAATATAAGCCATTATATGAAATTAAATAGACTTTTTTACCGATTATTTTATACATCGGGTTCCATAGCTAAGAATTGAGATTATATTATCATTCGCAAATTTTCTTTCCTTTCACTTTTATTTATCGTTTTCTGTTAATCTCTTATTATGCAAAATTTATATTTATTTATTTTATATTCTAGTATTCTTTACATTTTATGTTATTATATTATGTTATTTCATTCTATTTACACTTATTTAAAATTTATATTTCTTTATTTTATTTACATTTTATGTTATATATTATTGTTTGTTTCTTTATTTTATGTCATTTATTTCATCTTGTTTTATTTTTATTTTATTTACATTTCATTTATTTATGTTAATACATTATTGTTATATCATTATGTTAATCTTTTATTTTCATTTGTTTATTATATTACATTAACATATAATAGTATTATATATGAGCATGTAATGTGATCTATATGATCATGGACTTATCTATTATTTATATTTGATTATGAATTTGAATTTACTTAATTTATTTTCTAGTATTTTAATTTTATCGAAAGGCCAGAAGCCATAATATTCTTAATTTTGTGATCAGATGGCCAGAAGTCACATCACTTTTGTAATAGCTCTTATAAGAAAGAACGCTATTGGTTTCATTAAATTGCAAGATTGACAAGAAAAATTTTGGCACTTTGATGATTTAATTGTTATAAATATCAAAGCTCTGAAGGCTAAATGCTCAAATATCAAGCTAAACAAAAAAAATCTTTGCAATATTTTTGCTATGGTTCTGAAGACCACTATTTGGAGAAATTGATGATGCGATTGAAAGTAAAGAACATATTATGCAAGAGTGAAAATGAACATGATCACATTGCATTTGTGGAATTGATAGTTGAAAGCTAAGAATACTTTGTCTTAGCTATTGAACTACAATCATGAAAATAATAACATTTCTAAGGTGATTAAAATTATGAGCAAATATCATACTATGACTAGAAGTCATATGGATAGAAAAAAATGGTATAATATGACTAGAAGTCATATAGACTAATATGTTCTAATTTATTGAAAATAAAGATCAAAATGGCTATGAAGCCAAAAAGACCATGAGATATTTTGAAAAATATCAAAATTAGGTATGATGCTCAAAGTAATAAGTTATGGAGAAAGATGATCAGCTTGTAAAGCCAAAAGAAATAATTGTAAGCTCTAAAGGCTATATGATTTTAATTAAGAAATAATTGTAAGCCCTGAAGTCTATATGATTTTGATTCTTTATGTTTAAATTTAAATTTAAATTCATTGTAACTAATCTATAAGAGAGAAATTATTATTTGATATTGTGATAACGGCATGAGTGATATATGAAATCAAATACATAAAAAGGTAATTATTGGTCATTTTAAAATTTCAATATAGTGTCAATTTATTTACAAATTTAAACATTATTGGTAATTATTGATATTTTGATTTCATGGCCTTTTAGAATTCTAACTATCTCATGGTTAATTCCTATAACTCTCAAATCAAATGGTTTTCAATATTTATTCATATAACCTTCAATTATACAATTAAGTTGTTTAATTACATTCTTTTTGTATAATTGTACAATTTATTTGTAATTAAGTATATTGTGTATGTAAATACTATTCATACATCAATTGACTTTACTTATATACTTTATCACAAAACCAATGATATCCGAAAAATAGATATCATATTGACATTTTATATCAATACTTATGGAAACTGAAAAGTTTGTTGTTGGTTAAGAACATATTACAGTAAATTAATAGTTTACTGATCCAAACAAACTTATGTTGGCATGACTTGTTTGATTCATCCGAGTCATATATAAAAGATTATGTATGACATCCATTGAAGAACCAGAAGATTCTTCATGAATAGCTAGCATATTATATAATTCAAGAATTATCATGTGCTATTTGTTCTCAAAGAAATTTATTTGAAAGTATCAAAAGTTATGATTTGAAATATATCTCTATATTTCTGGAAATAAATAAACTCATGTATGGGCCCATTCAAATATCATGTAAACTATATCAATGTTCAATAATTTTGATAGATGCATTTATAAAATGGTTATATGTGATACTACTATTACTTTGCAACTTGAAATTTGTAAGAATGTTTGAATAAATTATTATGTTAAGTGCAATTTCCAGATTATACGGTTCATTCATTAAAGCCTTAATAAATAGCTAGACTAATACTTATGGGAGAACAAAATATATATTTCAGTGTTGGCATATTTGATCTTACATATCGTAGCACTTATACTAACCAACCAAATTCTCCCGATAAAACTGGCTTTTAGTCAGGAGCCATGTATATTCCATCTTAAAAAGTTTGAATGTGCATTCATATTGATCCACTACAATGCACATAGATGGATATTTAGAGGAAATTGAGATAAATGTTGGGTAAGAACTTTCTTCATGTTTGTCTCTAAATGAAACAAAATGATGTTTCTAATGGAAACAAATGGATTTAGGAGACTTATACTGCATGATTAGTCGATTGTCATTTGACAAAGTTTTCCTAACATAAGGGGGAGAAATTAAATAGCTGGAAAAGAAAACAAAAGGAATGCATTATTACTATCAAGTATAGATCCTCGAATATAACAATATGAACCAGAAGTTCATTTGATTTTGCATTCATGAAATATTGTATAAAATCTGCCAGATGCAATTACTGACCTAAATGGGAATTACTAAAACTCATGTTCCAGTTATAAATGGTCTAATCAGCATAAATGAAAGTGAGATATGCCCGAAGTATGAGAGAATAATCAGTTCCAAAAGAAAAGAAAGACAAGCAAATAATAAAGATGATTATATTAAGGAGGCAGACACTCTAGAAGAGGTTAATACATAACTATTTACAAAACCCTCAAAAGAGGTTCAGGTACCTGAAAGTAATAAAGAGATCTCAATGAATTATGTCACAACAAGAAAAATGGAATTGAAAAGATAAAGTTGTCGACAATAGTTTTAGTAATAATATCATGTGATCAAATGAGGATCTTATACATAAATATGTCGATAGATAAAAAGAAAATGTGATTGACCAACTGAAAAAGGGGATAAGATGCGATAACAAATTTTTTTCAATATGTGAAATTTATGGACCTGCAATCCAAAACGTTTGAAATATCAAGTTATTTGTGATATATGAATATTCATGTGAAAATAAAGATTTTCACAAGGTTCAATGATGATTATGATGAGGTACAATATTTGGTGGTGGATACAATAATTGTTGCATATATTATTAGTCTGGTAGTATATGTAAACGAAATAATGCGTCTATTAGATATCATTATATATAGCATATACCTATGGATAGTGAATATTACATAATAATTCTTGAAGGGTCAAAATGTTGAAAGCATGTCTAAGAAAAATATTCAGTATATAAAATTTCACATGGATTAAAATGATTTGAGTATATATATAATTGATTGAAAGATATATTGAAAAATGAATAATTTTACATATTAAGTTATTGGAAACCTTAATGATTTCAAAATTATATATTTTTGCTGTGATAATTGTTTGCAAAAATTTATTGAATTTAATGGTCTATAAGTATCATATATTTATGAATATTTGCATTATGTTAATATTGTAGTTATTATGTTCTTTCTAGTAAAATCAAGATGTTGTAGGTACACTATAGATGCTATGAAACTGAGATTTAGTGTAGTAGTTTTATGAAACTATTCTATAAGTACATTTTGTTTATAACAAATTGAACATGTGGATAGAAGATATATCATGATGATTTTCAGGATAATTTTCTTTTATTATTTCCACAATGCATAAAGGCAAGTGGAGAATATAATATTTAACATATCCAGAATATATGGTAAATAATTATGTTTCAGCATATGATTTGATGACAATGCATTATACATAGTTTAGATAAAAAGGACATCAATTGCTTGAAAAAATCATTAATGACAGTTGCAATTGAGAAATCAGTATATTGTCTTGAAATATGACAATCTAATCAAAATTAGTGATGTTGCTATCAGAGGGAGTAAAGATCATGTTGTACTCTTTTCCTTAACCAAGGTTTTATCCCATTAGGTTTTCCTGGTAAGGTTTTTAATAAGGAACTTCAATATGTATTGTGTTCTTTTTTTCCTTCGCTGGGTTTTTGTCCCATTGGGTTTTTCCTAGTAAAATTTTAATGAGGCATAATATTTGTTCATGAACATCCAAGGGGGAGTGTTGTGAATATTCTATGATATGGATGTTCATAAACTATTCAACTCTTGACCTTTCATATGCTCTGCACTCCATAACCTCTCACTCTTAGAATTCCATGTGTTCAATACTATAACCTTATAACTTCCCCAATTAATGGTTTATGAGAGTTTCTTATGATTAATACCATTATGCTCATCTTTATTTCTTTGTAACCATAAGTATAGAATTCAATGGTTAGATGGCGTATACAATGTATTGATACCAATAAAAATGAAGTGAATAAGAACACTCCCTTACTTTCTCTCTAACTTTTTCTCATCTTCTTCATCTCCCTCATCCCTTATCCCTTATATTTTCCTGATTTTCATAACACAAAGGTTGAATTTGACCCTATTAAGTGACACAACAATGAATATTAGTTATTTCTTGACTTTGAATTTAATAGAATTGTTGCTTTCTGAGTTTTTCCTAGCAAGTTTTAATATTTTGATTTCGTTACGTTATAAGACTGTTAACTATTTTCCTTTATGTCCAAAAACAATTTAAGACATTTTCTAGATTGATAATCAAATTACTTCTATTTAACTTTTAACATCAATGCCATATGTTTATTATACTATCAAGTAAAGGCATTATTGTCTTTTTACCCATAAAAATAAATTTCATTTTAACCATAGAGTGCAATGAAGTTTAAAAATTTTTTGGGTTGATTGAAACTAATTTGCTACCAAAGAGGCACAAGAGCCCCTAAAAGATCAAGACAAGTCTCAAAATAAGAAGAATATGATAGGTTGGACCAATTTGATTCGGTCAACCATTTTTTTTAAAAAAAATTAAATTAATTCTTTTTTTAATTTTATTTAAAATTTAATATAAAAAACTTTAAAATTTTTACTTTCTCACCGGTTTAGTTTTGGATTAGCACCGATTGACTCACTAACTTTTGACCCAGTACCTCAACTGGTTCATTCGTTAATCCAGATTTAATAACCATGGTTAAAACATGAGCGAGTAGCCAAGTACTCTCTCTAGTTCTTTTTATCGGCAACTTTCTTCCTTTATCTCAAAATTTAAACTATGTTTTTTCTTTTATACCCTTATTGAATATATATCTTTATATTAATTGTCCCCCATTCACTACTAATTCTCTTTCATTTAATCATTTATTACATATTTTCTCTCATATTTTATATTCATAATCTCTCATATTTGTTATTCATCCTCTCTCCTATGTTCCTTTCATAAATAAGAGCATGTTTAGAAGAAACATGATATTTTTGAGATATTTATTATTTTTAATTAATTTTAACCGCTAGTTCATTTTACGCAATAAAAATAAAAATTGTTTATAAAAAGGATTGAAGGGAACAGCGGATTAATTTTTTTAAAATTATTTTTGTCCTTACATTCTCGATTAGCGTGAAGAATTTGAAAACCTCCTGCGACCCAGTATCTGCTCTCAGTTTAGTTAATTCATTAATTTAGTAATATAAAATGGCAATAATTGGCCAATAATACTGTCCTACATTAGATTGACTTCCCTCTCCGAACTATAATCCAGTCAAAATCTTTCGAGTCCGGAACATCCTCGAGAAAAGATTCAAAAGAAGTCCAAAAAATACTTTTCCCGATCTAATTCAATTTTCCTCCATAGTCCATACCGATTTCTGCTCCCCCCGAACCCCGATTCCTTTTCCTCTTTGCGCCAAAATTTCTCATATACTGATTCGATTATTTTGAATTCATGTGTTAAAATCATGGTATATTCGTCAGATCGGACGGTCAACGGCTCCCCAACCTCGTTCTTCAAGCACAAAGATCTTTGAATCTGGGCTTCTATTCATCAATTATAGGGTCCCTACCAGTTCAGAGGTCAAGTTATTTGTTAGCGTACCTCAAGAAAAGAAAGGAGAAATGAGGGTCGCAAAGTCTCAGGTATGGCAGCCATGTAAGAAGAAAAGGTTCTGATAGTTAGTCTGAGAAACTCTAGACTGTAGAGAGAGAGAGAGAGAGAGAGAGAGAGAGTGATTGAGAGAGGGGAGAAGGAGAAATTGGAAATCAGAATTGTGAGAAGAATCCGAGAAGATGACGTCGCGTTCGGGGTTTAGCAATAGCACGGTCCGAGTGGGGAAGTACGAGTTGGGTAGGACTTTGGGAGAAGGCAATTTCGCCAAAGTCAAGTTTGCGCGCAACACTGAGACTGGAGACAATGTGGCCATCAAGATTCTTGACAAAGAAAAGCTTCTCAAGCACAAAATGATTGGTCAGGTTTGAATCTTATTACAGATCCAGTCGGTAAATAAGGTGGTGCCATATATAGTACATACTTTTGAATCACTTACTTTTCTAATGCGTGATTAAGATTATTGGAGATGCTTTGATTTCACGTATGTATATGTAGATTGCTTTTTCATAATCTCAGGGCAAATTTTCCAAAATTCTGTATTGGTTTCGATTTCTTAATTATTCAAGTATGCTTGCTGGGACTCCATGGGGCGCATGAACTGGATCCAAATTACAAGTGTAGAGAAAGAGAGGGAGAAAGTGGGTCCCGCATTATTCTCCATATTTACCTTCACTTCATCTAAAACGCCAAAACCGTGCTTTTGGGATCTAATTCCATGATGCGTCTCTTACAGTTTTCTTGTTCAGGACAATTGGTAAAAGTCATATTTGTGACAGTTACCTGTGTCTCAACTTTCAAAATGTTGCTTATTGAACTTTTCTTCCCTCTCTGTTTCTTTTTCCCCCTTTATTGAATTAGGAATTTTTTTTTTTTTTTTTTTTTTTTTTGCCCAAGGTATTGAATTAGGAATTAATTAACTGTTATTTCATTGTGATATGTCATAAATTATGCAATTATTATTTTTTCTTTATTTGCCATAATAATGCAATCCATTGTTTTTTTTATTTAACTTCACAACAGTCACCACCGACTGTATTCTATATTCTAAACTTTGACTTTCTACAAGCCTTCTCTTTTTTTTCTTTTTGACCAATACAAGCCTTCTCTTCAAACACATGTAGATAATTTATTTTATGATGAAGCATGTTATTAGTTTTTTGACACGTTCATAATATTGTACCAAAGACCAAAGATGTTCATTCTGCTCGAGACCATTTGACTTTTTTTAATTAACTTTAAATTAAGTTAATCTTTTTGGCCTTTAAGTAAAGTTAATTCAAAATTTCAAATAACATAAATATAGACTTCTAAATTACAATTTATCATTTTAAAATAAAACACACACACACACAATAAATAAACCAGTTACATAACATAATAGGACTAGACTAACACCCTGCATTTGCAGGGATATATAGAATGATTTAAAGGATTGCACTGGGTTTGAGAACAAAAGTACGCTGAGAAATGCTTTTTTGAAACGAAAACAATGGTTTTTGATTTAGTTATTTATATAAATTGATTTTTATATACAATCAAATCTTTCTTTTTCCCTTGAATTCTAAAGTTTCTTCATCGACAAGCATCTACCTAACACTAATATATCTAATATTTTTTTTTTTGGTGACAAAATTTCTAATAACTAGAGTGTCCCCTGTTCATATATTAGATATTTAAGATATATAATTATCTAATATTTTAATACAAAAATAAATATTAACTAGAGTGTGTCCGGTTCATATGTAAATCTTTAGGGAAAATTAATCATTTGCTCCCCATTATTTTGCCTTAATTGTAATTCAATCCCAAAACTTTAACTTAGTGCAATAGAGGCCCTATAGTTTTGACTCAAGTTAAAATTCATTGCAATTTAGTACCTATAGTTTAGCTATTTAAAACTTTAGTCCCTAAGTTTTTTAAAATGTAAGGGTGGACATTTTAAAAAGTTAAAACTATAAGAATTGAGTTGCACTGAGTTAAAATTCAGGGGCTGAGTTTTAACTGACTCAACTATAAGAATTGAGTTGCATTGAGTTAAAGTTTAGGGATTGAGTTGTAACTGAGTTAAAACTATATGTACAAAATGATTAATTTTTCCAAATATTAACCGGTTGTTTTTGTTTTAGCCAAAATCTTCCCATTCAATTGAGCTCTCACCAAAAGGGAAAAAAACAAAGAAAAGAAAAACCTGGAGGCTTCGTGTTGTGAGTGTCTGATAGTGTGATCTTCCAAAATACTTTCTGTAAACAAGAATGGCATATGCTCTTAACATTCAAAACATTCATGTAGAAGCCATGTCCAAGTTGACAAGTGTTCAAGCTCAGCAATATATTTCTATCTGAACCCATCTCAGACGTGTCTTTAGTATATCATGACAATATGCCTGAAAATAGATGTTTCTGGTTATTGTGTAATGCCTTCTAGACTTTCAATATGTTGTCCTAAAATGGTAAAAGGTAGAAGAAGCAGATGGCTTGGGTTTTAAACTTGTAGTGGCACTTAACTTTGGAGCTTAAGAAATAGGTGAACTTCTATGTAAATAAATATATACTGTTTGCTAAAATCTAGGTTAAACTTAAAAAGATAATATTTCAACCCAAGACAAAGGAATTATATTATTGTTCAGATTTAAGGAGAAAAACAGAAAAGAAAATTAATTTAATTTGGCTGGTATACTTGGTAATATTTATGACAAGGTGCTTTTGATATCTGTGTTACCGCTTTACTTTTGTATCTAATTTGTCTACGAACAGGATGATAAGTTAATGCTTTTATGTTCATCAGTAGCTAGTTTGTACAATATCAAATATAATTGGTGTGGTTTTTGGAGTTGAATATTAACTTGCCATGGCCATATAAATCTGAGTTCACTAATTTAGTTGTGGAAATGCGAATATTCTGCTCTTGCTTAACCTTCTGTTGTCTATCATTATGCAGATAAAACGAGAAATTTCAACGATGAAATTGATTAAACATCCAAACGTCATACGCTTGTACGAGGTTAGCAGGCGGTGAATGACCCCCTCCTACTATTATTGCAGCTATGCAATTTTTTCCCTTGATCAAAATCTATCTTGCTTCTATCTAAATTGTAATTGACTTACAACAGCATTCATAATGTAGGTCATGGCCAGCAAAACAAAGATATACATTGTATTGGAATTTGTGACTGGAGGGGAATTATTTGATAAAATTGTAAGACTGTTTTGCCTTTCTATTTTCTTCTGATGGCAATCAAAGTCCAATATATTAATACAACTTGTTGTATATTAAGTTTCTTTCTTTTGATAGAAATCAAGGGTTTCCCCTCTCGAGTTGTATCTTAAGTTTTATGTGCTTTATTTTTATTTTCATGAGACAGGCAAGCAAGGGGAGGCTGAAGGAAGATGAAGCCAGGAAATATTTTCAGCAGCTTATATGTGCTGTGGATTACTGTCACAGTAGAGGTGTTTTCCATAGAGACCTAAAGGTGTGTCTCTCACATAACACAGTTGTTCCATCTTTTTATTTGACTTCTTTTTCCATTTTTTTGTGGAAGAAGAGGGGTAACAATGAAGCTATAATAATATCTTCAATAAATAATTCATTTTAAGTGGAAGAATTCATTGTTGAGTGAAGTGGAATTCATTGTCCCTTACAATGTTAAAATGACATAAAGTAATTGAACTTTGCCAACCTAACTTGATGGAATGCTTGGCTAACCATGAAAATGATAAAGTATCCATGCAATCTTCCAAAAAACCAAAGTTTTGCATTTGAGTGATCAAATTATTGGACATTCTTCATTTTTTTTTGGGTTGCTTCATCAAATAATGGTAATGTAAGAATCTGCTCCTTCAGGCTAGCTATTCAATAAAATTTATGTGATAAACTTGAGTTTTGGAGGATCAAAGTGAAAGCTATTCAATAAAATTTATGTGAGAAACTTTAGTTTTGAAGGACCAAAGTGAAAGTATTGTATGAACAATAAGTGTGATTTGCTGTGTTTTCTTGGGAGTTTAACATGTTACTATATGTTGTCTATTGCAGCCTGAGAATCTGTTGTTGGATGCTAGTGGAGTACTTAAAGTGTCTGATTTTGGATTAAGTGCGCTTCCTCAACAAGTCCGAGTGGGTACAGTGAATAAGTCCTCATAAAATTATAACAATCATATCCAAGTTGTAATTCATGATCATATCTGTATCAGGAAGATGGATTGCTGCACACAACATGCGGTACGCCAAATTATGTTGCCCCAGAGGTATGGTAGCTACTGCTACAAGTTACTATATCATTGTCTGATAGAAGTCCAATCTTGACTTATTCAAGGAAGGCCAAACGTGCCCGAGTAGAAGCAAAGCACGTTTGACTTAGTATGCTTTTATGATTTCTTTTATTTTAATTCCTAAGATCATGTTAGTTGCTGAAAACATGGGAATACCCACTAATCCCACGTTTGAGGCGGAGTATGTTAGTGTCCTTTATTTCAGCTTTTATTAACAGAAAACCCAAAAATATAGCTCTGTAAAATCATTATAAATTGGCTACAAGCCCCGTGGAATATACACAGAATTTTACGGAGTGAAACACTTATGAGAGAGATTCTCCAGGTCTGTTAGAAAGCTAAGAGTGAGATCCTTGCTCTTACCTTCCTGATAGAATTTTTCTTTTATCTATCTTAATTTCCTTGTGATCTAATCGGTGCTAACAATTTGGCATCAGAGCCTCGTCGATTCATTATGGTGGTAACTCGATCATCGCACGCCACACAGGAGCCGGAAGACAATCCTTTTGGCAACGACCCTTTAGCTGCCATTGCTTCCCACCTCGAGTCATTAGACATATTGAATGAGAAGGTTGCGGCTTTGGAAGCTAGTTCTAGGCAGCACCACCGTGCTAAGGGTGTTTACCGATATCGGGAGGGAGAACGTGATGAGGAATCAGATAGCCATCCAAAAAACCCAAGGTTTCCTTATACAAAAATTGACTTTCCCAAGTTCAGTGGCGGCGACCCTCGGGGGTGGATATTGAAAGGCGAAAAATATTTCTGCTATTTTGAAACTCTAGAAGATGACAAGGTCGATATCGCTTCCATGTATTTGGAAGGTGATGCTCTTGACTTGTTTTCTTGGATCATGGGACAAACAACGGTGGTGTATTGGGAAGAACTCGTTGAAGCTTTTCAAGAACAATACGGGCTTCCTGAATACCAGAACCCAAACGAATATTTGTGCAGTATTAGGCAGACAGGAATAGTACTTGAGTACAGATCAGAGTTTGCAAAACGGCAATCGCAGGCGAGGAACTGGCCGAATCACTGCTTGTTGGGTGTTTTTGTTAATGGCTTGAAAGAAGAACTCAAGTCAGATGTGTGTATTCATAATCCAAGGGTTGTCTATTGGGCTACCGGCCTTGCATTAGAATATGAGACCAAGCTCCAAAATGCCACAAAGCCCAAACCCAATTGGTATTTAGCCCAATCACGCACTACCACAGCACCACGTGACTTCCGTGGCAACTCTTATGCTGGATAGAGTTCAATCGCATCAGCGTCCGGCACCAAGGATGTAACCGCACCACCACCGTCCGAATATCAGCGCTGTAGAGACAAGGGCCTGTGCTTCTGATGTGGCTTGAACTTCCGACCAGGCCATCGATGTGTGAGCTCGCTCACTCTAATGGAGATAAAGGAGGAGGGAGACGAAATCATACCACCCATGCCTGAGGACGTCGCCGAAGATGAAGGAGCAGCAGTGGTGGAAATCTCTTTCAACGCCATTCTCGGAAAACCATCAGCGTCGATGATGAGATTAGCACGAACAATCAAGGGCTGATCGGTGATAATTCTGGTGGACAATGGGTTGACCCACAACTTCATTTCCGCTGAGTTGGTTGTCGAGCTATCGCTACCCGTGGAACAAATACCAACCTTTGGAGTTTAGATTGGTGACGGCAGAATGGTGCGCTGCAATCAGATATGTGCTGAAATTGAGGTACAAGTCTCTGAATTAACCATCAAACATGAATTGTTTTCTTTTTCCTTGAAAGCGACTGACCTTGTTTTGGGCATAAAGTGGCTTGTGTCTTTAAATACAGTCCAGGCTAATTGGCATGACATGTTTGTGATCTTCTGGATTGAGGGCAAGAAATATAAGTTATAGGGAGTGAAGGCGAACACACACATACCTGTACAATTCCAAAGTTTGGGGTTGGAGCAGGAACCAGAGGCAGATTCGAACAATAATCTGTCATGGAGGGTTTTGAATCAAGAATTCTCAGAGATATTTTCTGAACCTAGACAAGTGCCACCACCACGTAATCATGCACACACCATTCGTTTGCTGCCTTATGCCTCCCCTCCAAACCTGAGACCTTATTGGTACCCCTACTACCAAAAAGACGAAATCGAGTCACAAGTGGCAGCGTTACTCAAGAAGGGATTTATTAGACCCAGCTCAAGTCTTCTTGCTAGTCCGGTGTTGTTAGTGAGCAAAAAAGATGGATCCTGGAGGTTATATGGGATTACCGACGTCTCAGCAAACTTACCATCCCATATAAGTTCCCTATTCCCAATATTGATGAGTTGTTGGATGAATTGCATGGGGCTGTTTTCTTTTCCAAAATTGACTTAAGGTCGGGGTACCATCAAATACGTGTAGCCCCTGCGGATGTACACAAAACTGCATTCCTCACACACTCAGGTCATTATGAATTTGTGGTCATGCCATTTGGGCTCACTAACACCCCAGTCACTTTCCAATCAGTTATGAATGATTTATTTCGCCCTTACTTGAGAAAATTTGTTCTTGTCTTTTTTGATGATATTCTAGTTTACAGTGCTAATGCTCACCTACACCTTGAGCATCTGCGAGTGGTCTTTTAGATTTTATAGTAGAACTCATTCTATGCTAATGACAAGAAGTGCTTCATGGGGCAGACTCGGATTGACTATCTAGGGCACATTGTATCAAGCAAAGGCGTAGAAGTGGTCCCTGACAAGGTTATGGTTGTAACCAATTGGTTAGTGCCTACATCAGTAAAGGAATTGAGAGGCTTTTTGGGGCTCACCGGCTACTACAGACGATTTGTGAAAAACTATGGTATTATAGCTCGCCCTCTCACAGAACTGACTAAGAAAAATGCTTTCCTATGGACAGACCATGCTCAAAAGGCTTTTGGAGAGCTCAAGGGTGCGTTAAGCACAACTCCTGTCTTGCAATTATCCAATTTCCAACTCCCGTTTGTGTTTGAGTGTGATTCATCCATGAGTGAGGTCGGGGTTGTTCTCATGTAGAATGGACATCCTATTGCATATTTCAGCAAGGGATTCTCCCCTACCAACAGATATAAGTCCGCATATGATCGTGAACAGCTTGCTTTGGTCTTGTCATTACAAAAATGGCGCCATTACCTGCTGGGACGTCATTTTTTTGTCCAAACTGATCATTGCAGCCTCAGTATCTTTTAGATCAGAGAATAGTCACAAATTCCCAACAGCGCCTTATGGTTAAACTCTTGCCTTTTGACTTCGCTATCAATTACAAGGCGGGGAAGGAGAACACCGCTGCTGATTCTCTCTCCAGGAGGCTACAATATGCAGATTTTTTCCAGCTAGTAATGCCATTAGCTGTGGATGTTCAACAATTGCCTCAGTTTTTGATGGCAGACCCCGAGACCAAGAAGAAAATGGAGGCTTTGCTGCATGACCCTGAATCAAGACCACATCACAGCATCATCAATAATAGGTTGTACTACAAAGGTAGATTGGTAATACCAAGTAATTCTTAGCTATGCACAAGCCTATTAGAATAAGCTCACTCAACACCAATAGGAGGGCATGGTGGATACCTTAAGACATTAAAACGGGTGACGGCCCATTTGTATTGGCAAGGCATGAAGACGGATGTCAAATGCTTTATCCAACAATGTGCAACTTGCCAGCAATAGAAGTATCAAACACTCGCACCAGCAGGATTGCTACAACCACTCCCAATCCCTGAGCGAATGTGGGAGGATATTTCCCTTGACTTCATCACTGGCCTACCCAAATCTTGAGGGTATGATGTTATATTAGTAGTTGTTGACCGGATGAGCAAATATAGCCACTTCATCGCGTTGTCACATTCATATACAACAAAATCAGTAGCCCAAATATTCTGCCAAGAGGTGGTAAGACTACATGGGAAGCCACAATCTATCATTTCAGACTGTGACTTGGTGTTCCTAAGCACTTTTTGGCAAGAATTATTCCGACTGAGCCAAACTAGATTAAACATGAGTACCACCCACCACCTCAGATGGACGCGCAGACAGAGGTGGTGAATCGATGTTTAGAAACCTACCTCTGGTGTTTGCCCACGATCAGCCGTGCTTATGGAGCAAGTTCCTGTGTTGGGCGGAATTCTCCTTCAACACAGGTTTTCATGTGGCAGCACAAAATACTCCGTTTCAGCTGGTATATGGAAGAGAACTTCCACCCCTTCTTCCATACGTGCGAGGTGAGACTTTAGTGGGTGAACTGGAAGAACAACTAGAAAAACGTGATGATATGCTGCGAATCCCAAGGGAAAATCTGCTAATAGCACAAGACCGAATGAAAACTCAAGCTGATTGACATAGACGGGACCTTGAGTTCACCCCAGGGGATTCGGTGTGGCTAAGGATTCAACCTTACAAACAGAAGTCCCTAGCCAAGAGAAAGTACAAAAAACTATCCCCATGGTTTTTTGGTCCTTACATGGTGCTGAGGCATATTGGTCAAGTAGCTTATGAACTTGCACTCCCGGCAGAAGCCAAGATCCACCCGGTTTTCCATGTTTCCCTCCTTTGGCCTGCCTATGGCCCACATCCAGCTAATCCACCTGCACCATTACCACTCTCTGCTGAAAAAGAATTGCTGCTTACTCCCTTCAAAATCCTCAAACACTGCTGGATCGCCAACAAATTGGAAATTCTAGTTCAATGGGGGAATCGTTCAGTGGAAGATGCGACATGGGAAGACTATGATCTACTTGCAACACAATTTCCTCAGTTTCGCCTTGAGGACAAGGCGAGTTTTCAGGGAGAGAGTAATGATAGAAGTCCAATCTTGACTTATTCAAGGAAGGCCAAACGTGCCTGAGTAGAAGCAAAGCACGTTTGACTTAGTATGCTTTTATGATTTCTTTTATTTTAATTCCTAGGATCGTGTCAGGTGCTGAAAACATGAGAATACCCACTAATCCCATGTTTGAGGCAGAGTATGTTAGTGTCCTTTATTTCAGCTTTTATTAATAGAAAACCGAAAAATATAGCTCTGTAAAATCATTATAAATTGGCTACAAGCCCCGTGGAATATACACAGAATTTTACAGAGTGAAACACTTATGAGGGAGATTCTCTAGGTCTGTTAGAAAGCTAAGAGTGAGATCATTGCTCTTACCTTCTTGATAGAATTTTTCTTTTATCTATCTTAATTTCCTTGTGATCCAATCGGTGCTAACATTGTCTCATTGGCCTTTTTCTTCCTTTATCACTGCTTCCCTATTACAGGTGCTCCACAACAAAGGTTATGATGGTGCGAAGGCTGATCTTTGGTCATGTGGTGTTATTCTCTTTGTTCTAATGGCTGGCTTTTTACCTTTTGAAGAAAGCAACCTTGTGGCTTTGTATAAAAAGGTGATTCTTGTTTACCCCTAGTTGAACTCATGATTTAAAATGCAGTACACTTGAGCATCTTGAAGTGAAAGTGGAATTCATTTGCTAAAATCAGGTTGTACTTTTGCAGTATCGCCTATGAATCCTAATCAAAATATCCATGACCTTGCAATTGGGTCTTAAAATTCTACCAGAATTCTTTAGTTCTAGTGTGGCCACACATGGCATCAATTGCATCTTGGAAGTAGTGAAAGGCTCTGATATTAGTTGATAAGAACCTTTGTGGGAACTATTTGAAAGCTAGCTTGAAGTTTGAAGATACTGAATTACTGAGTATATCGTATAATTTGTTCTCATACTTCCAATATGGTTAATGTCTAATAAGTTGCAATGGGGTCCCACCATTTGTGTCTTTTGTTTTTCTGTTGGGGGTGGGGTATGAAGGAATCTGTTCTACCAATTGAATGTTATTTGAACTACTAGTATATCACTTTGAAGACTTGACTTCAAAGCATTATAACTTTTATTACAGTCATATGGGGTACTATATTTTGTTTGAACTTTTATGTTCACAGTGCTGCTTCGCAAGGTTTCTGATTTGCTATGCCTTACAGATATTCAAGGCTGAGTTCACGTGTCCACCCTGGTTCTCTTCAAGCGCAAAGAAATTAATCAAGAGAATTCTTGATCCCAATCCTGCTACAGTATGTCCCTGTATTTTGTTGTTTTCAATTAATTGGGTTCACAGATCCACTAATTTGATTTATGTGAAATATTTTACCTTTTTCTTCCCTCTTGGCTGAAAACATCAACTTCATTCCCATTTTGATGATCTAAAACAGCGAATTACAATGGCTGAGCTCATTGAGAACGAATGGTTTAAGAAGGGATATATGCCTCCTAGATTTGAGCAGGCCAATGTCAGCCTTGATGATGTAGATGCTATTTTTGGTGATTCAACGGTAAGCGTTTTTGTTTACATTCTTGCTGATGATTTTTGGGGAAAAAAATACTATACCTCCTATTTGAAAACGTGACTTCATTCTCAACAAAAAAAAAAAAAAAAAAAAAAAGAAAAAAGAAAAAAAAAAGCCCCTCAACTATTCCATTTCATGATTTAAATCCTTTTGTTCATTTCTTGTAACGTCAAATACAATAATGGAGATGCCTCCTTAATGCTTTTTTCATTGGTCCAATGGCCCACTCCAGTCGTGTGGAAACAACAAATGACACAATTGAGGTAGTATCTGTAATATATATGTATATATATATATACTACCTTTTATTTTAAATATAAGATATAGTTAACTTTTTTTAGAGATATTAAAATGCTAAATAAATTACTTCAAACTATTTTGTCTTTTGTAAACTAATATATAATATAATGATATACAATATATGATATGATTAAGTAATTTATTTAGATTTCTTAATTTCTCTAAAGAAAAGTTAACTGCGCCGTTTAGACTGGAGGGAGTATATAATAGCATCTGTGTTTTGTTTGTGTAAAGAGAAGGTAGCGTCTTTGTTAAACACTAGAATAAGCACACTTTAAATACTGAAGGATGATAGTGAAGACATGTATTCTACAATTTTGTGAGGTGCCTGCATATGACTCTAAATTGATGGTGGACAATATCATTTTTCCATGAACTCTTTCCCCGTAAGATATAGAAGGCGAAAGGAGATCAAAACATTGAGATATGATTGCCCGATTGTATACTTCAATATCTTATCTATAAACCTATTAAGTATATTCCAAACTAACCATTTTCTTATTATTTATCTAATTAATCTTACTATTCCTATTTTTACATGTCAATATACTCTCTCTGACAAAAGAATTTTGTCCTCAAGGATTAGCGTACAGAAGGTAAAATATATCTAGAATAAAAAAATTTAGAGAAGTGGGGTTAAAGATTTTTAATTATTTTTTACCCTTTTATCTTGTATCTTATCTTTTGAAATTGTATAACTCTATTCTTTAATTTTTGTAAATTCAATTTCTAAAATTTTTTCCTTCCCTCCCATTCAAATCCCTTGTACCAATGAGTTGCTAAGAAATAATTTGAAAACAAAACTAATGCACATTAGAACCCAAACTTTGCTGCAGTGTAACTCCTGTCGTGAGGCCCATTGTCACCCCCCCATGTATGCCCATGCGATCCCCATTGCTGAAGCTTCGGGGACGGGGCGTCCCACATTCATCCAAAGGCTTTTGAACCCATAATGTTTTAGGAGCCCAAATTTCATTCCAATAAAATGCGATAACTGGATTTATGCTAAAGCCCATTTCAAGGTGGGTGCTGTTTGCTGCTGCCCCCGTTAAACAAACCGAGTGTTGGGAGCTATCTGAAATGTGAAATTACTGAAAAGCAGAGAAAAACTTGACCATTCGATACAATAGGCCTCTGGGTCGTCAGCTTTCATCGATTGACAGCCCTGTTCGGGTGTTGGGGTCGGAACTCCTCCCATTGATGAACGATGCAAACTGCTCCGGTGAACACAACCCAGTTAACGTGGGTGAGGTGGATGATCATTATGGAGTTGCTCGGCCAAGAAATGGTTGCGAGAGTTTGTTCATCGCTGTGTTCGAATGAGTTGATGGAAGCCCGCTGTAAATACTACTGCTTTATGGTGCGACAGCGGTCGGAAAACAAGACGAATCACGGAGGTGATGCAGGAAATCCTTCGATAGTGCTTGAGTTGTGGCTGTGATTGTGGTTCGAAACTTGGATGGTCCCTTAACGCTCGTACTTACTCGTTCACTGTCGAAACATGCTTCAGCTGTCCTAACTCTGTGACTTCGTATGATGATTGACTCTCCGGCGGCCACCTGCGGCTTACATATCCTACTCCCAAACTACGCTTCTCTTGTTATTTAGCTCATTAGCCTTGATACTCCTATTTCCATATATCAATTATATGCATTCTAAGCTTGGTCCTGATATGAAATCATAATTAGATCTGTTGTTAGTGGGTGTCATTATTAGATTTGTTAGTGGGTTTCATCATTATGTCTGTTAGTGGGCGTTGGATCTGTGGGCCTAAGTCAGAATTAGTGGGCCTAATTCAAATTGGTCATTAAGAGACCAACCTATATACTTATAAAGAGGGGTCCTTATCTCTTATTTTTCAGTCTACCTTGTTTTGTGTATAACTCTCTGATTTGAGTAATAAACTAAAAATATTCAATTTCTCTCTAATCTCTCTTCTTCTTCTTCCATTTCTATTCTTTTAACACTACTTTAACAAGTGGTATCAAAGCCATCTCTTCTACTCTTCATGGCGTACACCAGAAAATAAGAAATGGAAGAAAGGTTGCAAAATCTTGAAGGGCATCTTAGGTCCATGATACAGATACCGCAAGTTGTTACTAGCCTTCAAGATCAGAACATAACACTTCAAGAACTGAACAGGGGCCTTTAAGACATGGTCGAAGGCGTCTCTACACAATTTCAGAACCTGGCAGCAGCAGTAGAGGAAATAAGAACTACCGTTGCCAATCTTGGTGCCAATCAAAATCATCCCAGGAATGGTCCTAGCCCGAATTATCTAAGAAATGGTAATCCTTATCACCATGAGAGACCGAATCACCATGATAATGGCAAGCCAAGGCAATTTCAGTACACTAAGATGGAATTTTCAAAATTTTCTCTTGCGTCAACAATTGATATTTCAGCATGGATCTTGAGGTGTGAACGATTCTTTAAGCTAGATGGTACTCTAGAAGATCAGAAGGTAAAGATTGCAAGTTTACATGGAAGATGGCGCCTTCCATTGGCACATGTTGCGTGAATGGGGCAATAACCCTCTAAATTGGGCAGAGTACGTTAAGGAATTGAAAGGCTGCTTTGGGCCAACGTATGAATTGCCAATGGAGGATCTTTTGTTGCTGCAACAATCAGGTTCTTTAAGCGAATTCAATGCAAGATTTGATCTTTGTTCAGTTAAATTGCGTCTTCCTGAGGAATTATTGGTGGATGCCTATTTGACACTGATTAATGAGGAGATTTTGGGCCTAGTGAGAATGTTCAGACCGAAGATGCTTCGAGACACCAAATCTCTTGCAAGAATGCAAGAAATATCTGATGAACGTCTTAAGGGAAAAAAGGTGCCGGAAAACAGATTTAAAACAGCAGGGTCATCATCTTCGGCATTTTCCTCTAATTCACGTGCCACATCAACTCCCTCGGTGGCTCATTCTGAATCGGACACCTCAGCGTCCTACAAAAATGCCTTAGTAGTGGGTGGGTCCCAGAGAATCAATAATTCCACTACAATTCCAGTGGCAAAGAATACATCTTTCACCAATAACAACAGTTCCAGAGTCTCAAAGGTACTTAAGCCGAAGAAGAGGCCGAACACAGAGCTAAGAATTTATGTTTTTTTTGCCATGGGAAGTTCTTGAGAGATCATCGGTGCCCACAAAGGCAGGGCATGCAGCTGCATCTCATTGAGGCAGGTTCTGCCCAGGAAGAGAATCCCAACCCAGAAACAGAGTTGGAGGCTTCTAGGGATGATTCTCCACCATTATTATTCCTTCACACAATACATGGTGTAAAATATGAGGTGGCTATGAAAATTCCAGGTTCAGTGGGTCGTAGGAACATCCAAATCCTCATTGATAATAGGAGTAACCAGGATTTTCTTGATTTGCACTTAGTTAAAAGACTGGGTTGGCGTAGTGATGGCACTGAACCTTCTTTTGTTCAGGTTGCAGGGGTACAAAACTGAAGATACATGGCTGGTGGAAGGGTTTTAGGTGGCGAATGCAAGGATTGAATTTCATTTGTGATCTAAGAGTCATGGAATTAAATACCTATGACATTGTTTTGGGTCTTTCTTGCCTCAAAACCATAAAAAACGCTTTCTGGACCTATGACCCCCTTGCTATGCATTTTTGCTTTTTGCTATCATAATAAATTGTGCACCTTACAACCTTCCTCTCCTTGTTCGTTACAGGTTGTGTATAGAAGAAACCCTCGAGTCAATCCCAAGTGAGGTGTCACACATACTTAGCAAGTTTAAAGATGTGTTTGAAGAGCTAAAAGGGCTGCCTCCATTGAGTGAGGGGCACAACCACCCTATTATTCCAAAGGAAGGGACTGACCTTATTAGCCTCAAGCCGTATCGTTACTCGATCGCACAAAAGGATGTCATTGAAACACAAGTGGATGAATTACTTGAGAATGGAGTTATACGAGAAAGCTCTTCTCCTTTTTCATCCACTATTGTTCTAGTTAAGAAAAAGGATGGCATATGGTGCTTGTGCATTGATTTTAGGGAGTTGAACAAGAAAACAATGAAGAATCAATACCCAATTCCTCTGGTTGAAGACTTGTTGGATGAGCTACCCCATGCCAAGTGATTTACCAAGCTCGATTTAAGGGCCGGGTACCACCAAATCAGAATGGAGCCTCAAGATGTTTATAAGAGCGTTTAAAACTCACTCCGATCATTATGAGTGGCTAGTCATGCCATTTGGTTTGACTAATGCTCCAGCCACTTTTCAGGGAGTCATGAATGATATTTTTAAAGTGTTTTTTAGGAAATTTGTATTGATATTTTTTGATGATATACTGATATACAGTTCCTCTATTGCAAATCATGTGTTACATCTAGAGGAGGTGATGAATATGTTGCATAGACACCATTATTTTGTCAAGAGGAGCAAGTGCACATTTGCTGCTACTATTGTTCAATACTTAGGGCAAGTCATTAGTGGAGGCATGGTATCCACTGACCACAAGAAGATCCAGGCTGTGGCAGACTGGCCTGAACCGAAAACTGTGGAGCAGCTGAGGGCTTTTCTTGGCCTAACCGGTTACTATAGATGTTTCATCAAAGGGTATGGTAGTTTGGCCAGGCCTTTGACCAGTTTACTTCAAAAGGATGTCTTCCAGTGGTCAGAATCAGTTGCTGTATCTTTCACCCAGCTTAGAAATGCCCTTGTTTCGGCACCTGTATTAGCTCTTCCAGATTTCGCCAAGGTTTTTGTAGTGGAGTTAGATGTGTGTGGGCCTAGTATAGGGGCTGTTTTAATGCAGCAAGGTCAGCCTATTACGTTTTACAGCAAAGCATTAGGTCCCAAGCACATGAAGCTTTCTATTTATGAGAAGGAACTTCTAGCGGTAGTACAAGTGGTTGAGCATTGGCATCAATATTTGGAAAGGGGTAAGTTTATCATTCGTTCATACCAACAAAGCCTCAAGTATTTGCTTGGCCAAAAGCTCAAAACTCCCTTTCAATCTAGCAGATGCCCTCTCAAGGTTGCATGGTTCTCAGCTGTTTCATATTACGTTGGACACTTCTCCTGAACTGTTAGATTTGGTTAAGGGCAGTTGGGAAACAGATAGGGATTTGGCTGCTCTCATAGCTGAATTAAGAGAGAAGGGTGGCAGCATTAGGCAATACACTTGGGAAGGGGTCAAGTTGAGAAAGAAGGGTAGATTGGTGGTTGGTTCAGATTCTGTTTTGAGACAAATGATCCTTGAGTGGTTGCATGCTAGTCCTCAAGGGGGGCATTCGGGTATAAATGCTACTTACTCCAAGATTAAGGGTCTGTTTTGGTGGAAAAACTTACATAAAGATGTGCAGGATTTTGTAAGAGTGTGTGACACGTGCTCATTGCAAGTACTAAACAGTGGCTAGACCTGGACTACTTCAGCCACTACCCATTCCTAGCAAAGTTTAGGAGAGCATAGCCATGGATTTTATTGAGGGTCTTCCAAAGTCCAATGGTAAGGAGGTTATTGATAGGATGACAAAGTATGTACATTTTATTGCTTTGTCGCATCCTTTTTTAGCATCTTCCCTTGCTCAAGCTTTTTTAAACAATATTTACAAGTTGCATGAAGCTCCTACTAAAATTGTGAGTGACAGAGATCTGGATTTGTTAGTAATTTTTGGAAAGAGTTTCTTAAGGTTTTTAGGGTAGACCAAAAAGTCTCTTCATCTTACCATCCACAAACCTGTTAGGAAACAATGTAAATATCCCACCTAATCAGGGATTGTTAGTATCCCACATAATTAGGGATTATGATTAGTATCATTCTCCATAATGAGTTATAATGAGCCATTATTACTGAGGCTCCTACTTTGTATATAAATAGGGATTGTATACATGAGTAAAATACAACTTCTTACATATTCTGATTACATGGTATCAGAGCCTAGAAGCTCTCCGTTTTTCGTTTTTCCTTCCCGTTTCTGGCGTTGATTTGCTTCTGTCTGTACTGTTCATCATGCACGGCGCTCCGGTGGCCGGGAGATTTGGACCACACGCGCCCCACCAGTGGACCACCGTCGCCCGACCGGTCCGTCACCGGAGAATGCCGCCATCTGACCTGCGCGTGGCCCTCACGCGCCACCCCTATTCTCGCCGGAATCTCACGTGCCGGCGCGTGACGGCGTTTTTGGGCGACTTTGCCGTTGCTGTTTGCTGCATTGTGATCGACTAAGTGCTGCCGTCCTTCCCCTTGTGGTTTTGTGTTGTGGGTACCTCCGGTTTGTTGTTTCGTTGTTGATTTCGCACTTTGCTACTGTTGGGAGTGCATTGTTGCTTCTGTTTCTGGTTCGTTTCTGTCACCTTTGCTCCATTCGCCACCTTTGGGCGTGTCTTTGGTTATTACTTAAGTTTATTTGGTTATTCCTTCTGCGGTGTTTGGCTTTGCTTGCCTCTTATTGGGGCTGTTTTCTGTTAGTGGGATTGTGAGGCCACTTTGATCGGTTGTGTGCTATTTACTTGCATTAATGACTGATTCCAAGGCGAGTGTCACTATTGAAATTGTTCATGTGACTAACAAAATCACTGAACAAAAATTGACTTGGACAAACTATATGGATTGGAGCAAAACCATCCGCATGTACCTGCTTAGTATTGAGAAGGAGGGACATTTGACTGATATGCCTCCTACGGATGACCCTAAGATGGCTTGGGCCCGAGCTGATGCCCGTTTGTTCTTGCAAATCCAGAATTCTATTGACAGCGAAATCCTTCCCTCGGTTAGTCACTGTAATACTGTTAAGGAACTTATGAGTTGCTTGGAATTTCTGTACTCTGGAAAAGGCAATATTACTCGCATTCATGATGTCTGCAAAGGATTTTATCATGCTGAACAGCAGGGCCGTTCTTTGAAGACCTTTTATGTGGAGTTTAAGAAAATGTATGAAGAGTTGAAGATGTTAATGCCGCCTACTACTGACCTGAAGGTCCAGGTTGATAATATGGAGAAACTGGCGATTCTTAGCTTTCTTACTGCCCTTGATCCGGCCTATGAGACAGTTCGTTCCCAGGTTCTGTCGAGTTCTGAACTTCCTTCACTCCAGGATGTGTACTCTCGTGTGCTCCGTGCAGATAGTCTCTTACACCCATCTTCCACTCCTAATGCTAGTGCGTTAGCTGGCCGTGGTCCCACTGATAACTGCCACCAGCCCTTCTTGACATCTGGAAATTGTACATCATCCTCGATCTCTGCTGATTCACGGAACCAGGGTCCTCCACGCTCGGGCCACAATCCCCCGACTCCTGGTCTTATTGTTTGCTTCTATTGTAAAGAACCTGGTCATACCAAATGTTACTGTCGTAAGTTGCAAAACAAGCTGCAACGAACTAGAGCTGCTCATATGGCACAATCCTCAGATCAGTCTGCCAATGTTCCATCTACTCCAAGTGCACTTGCTACAGGTAACGGTGACTCATGTCTTGCAACTTCTTCCTCAAAGTGGATTATCGATTCCGGTGCCACTGACCACATGACAGGTAACCATTATTTGTTCTCTACGTATGCACCTTATGCCAACCCCTAATCCATAACTATTGCTAATGGTTCTGCTTCTCGTGTCCTTGGATCTGGCATTGTTACACCTACATCCTCTGTTTCTTTATCGTCTGTCCTTAACGTTCCTAACCTTGCTTTTAACCTTTTGTCTCCCAGCAAGCTTAATCGTCAGTTGAACTGTTTTATCTCACTTTTTTCTGACCATTGTGTGATTCAGGATCTTACGACGAAGCAGATTATTGGTAGGGGATATGAATCTGGCGGTCATTACTTTCTTGACGATCGGGTGCCGCGTTCAGTTGATTGTTCTGGTGGTTCCTCTCCGTTTGACGTTCATTGTCGTTTAGGTCATGTGTCATTGTCGTCCTTGAAAAGGTTGTATCCTCAGTTTCATCATTTGTCGTCCTTAGAGTGAGTCGTGTCAGTTTGCTAAACACCACCGCGTTCACCTGGCACCTCGCGTCAATAAACGGGCTGCGTCCCTCTTTGACTTGGTTCATTTTGATGTTTGGGGTCCTTGTCCTGTCTTGTCCATGTCTGGTTTTAAGTACTTTGTTACTTTCGTTGATGATTTTTCTCAAACCACCTAGCTTTATTTAATGAAAAATCGTTGCGTCAATAAACGGGCTGCGTCCCCCTTTGACTTGGTTCATTCTGATGTTTGGGGTTCTTGTCCTGTCGTGTCCATGTCTGGTTTTAAGTATTTTGTTACTTTCGTTGATGATTTTTCTCGAACCACCTGGCTTTATTTAATGAAAAATCGTTCTAAGTTATTTTCTCACTTTTGCCACTTTTGTACTGAGATTAAAACTCAGTTTGGTGTCTCTGTGAAAACCTTGCGAAGTGATAATGCTAAAGAGTATTTCTCTACCCAGTTTCACGACTATATGCTTACACATGGCATGCTTCATCAGTCCTCCTGTGCAGATACACCTGCTCAGAATGGTGTAGCTGAAAGAAAAAACCGGCACTTATTAGAAGTTGCTCGCGCTCTAATGTTTCAAATGCATTTTCTAAATCCCTTTGGGCTGATGCTGTGTCTACCGCCTTCTTCCTCATTAATCGTATGCCATTTCCTGTTCTCAGTGGTGACATTCCATACACTACTTTGTTTCCTTCCAAACTCAGGTTTCCTATTGATCCCAAAATTTTTGGTTGTGTCTGTTTTGTTCGAGATATTCGTCCCTGTGTCACTAAACTTGATCCCAAATCTCTTAAGTGTGTCTTCCTTGGTTATTCTAGGGTTCAGAAGGGCTATCGGTGCTATTCTACCGATCTTCGTCGCTATCTTGTGTTTACAGATGTTATTTTCCATGAGTTTACTTCGTTCTTCCCTGACCCTGCTTCATCTCTATCTTCTACTTCTGACCCCGATCTTGATCACCTCTTAGTGTATGAGGTTCATTCCCCACCAGTGCAAGCATCTGTGCCGGCCCCTGCTCCACCTCCTATCCACCATGTTTATCAGAGACGTCCTAAGGAAAGTAATGCCGCTGCTCCTCTCTCTGACCCACCAATACCCGCCTCGGCGCCTGATCCGCACTTAGCCCCCTCGCCTTCACTTGACGTACTAGTGACTACTACTCTGGATCCTACTGCCTCTTCTGCTGACCTGCCCATTGCCCTCCGCAAAGGTAAACGCACTTGTACGTACCCGATTTCCTCGTTTGTTTCCTATACTCACCTAGCACCCCCATCTTGTTCCTTCATAGCATCCTTAGACTCTTTTACCATTCCTACCCACCTTTCCCAAGCCTTGGCCCATCCCGGTTGGCGTGCTGCGATGGACGAAGAAATGATGGCCCTTGATAAGGCTGGTACCTGAACTCTTGTTGATTTACCTCCTGGAAAGAAGGCTATTGGGTGTAAGTGGGCGTTTGCCGTTATGATGAAAGCTGATGATACCTTGGAATGATTGAAAGCTTGATTGGTTGCTAAGGGTTATGCTCAAACGTATGGTGTTGACTACTCCGGCACTTTCTCCCCTGTGGCTAAGTTGTCCTCTGTTCGTCTCTTTATCTCTATGGCAGCTATCCATGGTTGGGATCTTCATCTGCTGGATGTTAAGAATGCTTTTTTAAACGGTGATCTTCTTGAGGAAGTATACATGGAGCAACCGCCTGGCTTTGTTGCTCAGGGGGAGTATGGCAAGATATGCCACCTTCTGAAGTCTTTATATGGTTTGAAACAGAGCCCTCTTGCTTGATTTGACAGATTCAGTTCTGTGGTTAAGAAGTTTGGTCTGAATCAGAGTAAATGTGATCATTCTGTGTTTTATCAACGTACGGATGCTGGCATGATTCTCTTAGTAGTCCATGTCGATGACATTGTTATTACAGGTAGTGATACGTTAGGGATCTCATCACTCAAGGCCTTTCTTAATTCTCATTTCCAAACAAAGGATTTGGGTCCGTTAAAATACTTTCTTGGGATTGAAGTTATGAGAAGCAAGAAAGGCATTCTCCTAACCCAGTGGAAGTATGTCCTTGATCTACTGAGAGAAACTGGGAAACTTGGAGCAACACCCAGTAGTTGTCCCATGATTCCTAATCCTTTTTTGGACATTGATGATAGTGTGCCGTTTGATGAACTACCCGAGGATGTGAGAAAAAGGATTGACCCTGAGAAGATTAAACCATTTGCCTATCCCGAGCGATACCGAAGGCTGATTGGAAAATTAAACTATCTCACGGTAACTCGCCCTGATGTAACCTTTCCTGTCAGTAGACTTAGCCAATTCATGGTAGCACCGACCGATGCTTAGTGGGAAGCTTTAGAGCATGTCCTGCATTATTTGAAGGGCTCCCCTGGTCGTGGTATACTCTATACGAATCATGGTCACACGAAGATTGAGTGTTTCTGTGATGCCGATCATGCAGGGTCAAAGACGACTAGGAGGTCCACTACAGGCTATTGCGTCCTTGTTGGTGGAAACTTGGTATCTTGGAGGAGTAAGAAGCAGGACGTGGTGGCAAAGTCTAGTGCAGAGACCGAGTATCGAGCCATGTCTCAGTCCGTACAGGAGATTGTGTGGATTCACCAGTTAATGAAGGAGGTTGGTCTTACCACGTCGTTGCCTGTGAAGTTGTGGTGTGATAATAAAGCTGCCTTACACATAGCCTCCAACTCCGTGTTCCATGAACGTACGAAACACATTGAGATTGATTGTCACTTTGTACGTAATAAGATCAAAGAAAACTTTATCTCTACAGGACATGTACCGTCTAGTGAACAGTTGGGTAATTTTTTGACTAAGGCCTTGGATGGCACTCGGGTTGACTATTTTTGTAACAAGTTGGGCTTGATTAACATCTATGCTTCAACTTGAGGGGGAGTGTTAGGAAACAATGTAAATATCCCACCTAATCAGGGATTGTTAGTATCCCACATAATTAGGGTATCATTCTCCATAATGAGTTATAATGAGCCATTATTACTGAGGCTCTTACTTTGTATGTAAATAGGGATTGTATACATGAGTAAAATACAACTTCTTACATATTCTGATTACAAAACCAATGGACAATCAGAAGTGTTGAACTGCTGTTTAGAATCCTACCTCCAGTGTATGTGTTGGGAATGCCCTAAGGAGTGGAGTACTTGGTTGTCACTAGCTGAGTGGTGGTATAACACAAACTTTCACACAACAACTAAGTCTACACCGTATGAATTGGTATATGGGCAGAAACCTCCGTTCTATTCTCCTTATTTGCCTCGTTCAGCCATTGTAGAGGCGGTTGATAGGAGCTTTGCAGCTAGAGAACATGTGCTTGCAGTTTTGAAGCATCACCTTCATCGTTCAGTTAATACAATGAAGCAAAGGGCTGATGCAAGGAGGTCTGATCAGTCTTTTGAGGTTGGACAGTGGGTTTTTCTTAAGTTGTAGCCTTATAGGCAGGTCTCAGCTGCTACGCGGAGCTCACATAAACTTGCTCCTCGGTTCTTTGGTCCCTACAAAGTTGTTTAGAGAATTGGTCCAGTTGCTTATAAATTACAGCTGCCAGATGAATCTAGAATTCATCCCACATTTCATGTTTCATTGCTGAAACTGTGTCCAGACCCTAGTGTCAAACAGCGGCATCGTCCTATTGATTGGCCAGCTGTTCCCCTTACTTTGTATCCTGAGAAAATTTTCCAGCAAAGGGTGGGAAGGAAGAAGCGAAGGATTATTACTGAAGTTTTAATTCAGTGGCATGGTCTTTCGAATGAGGAAGCTACATGGATTTCACTTTATAGCTTGCAAAAGGAATTTCCAGAGTTTGTGTCAGCTAACCCTTGAGGACAAGGGTGTTTTGGAGGGGGGGCATTGATATGAAATCATAATTACATCTGTTAGTGGGTGTCATCTTTAGATCTGTTAGTGGATTGCATCATCATGTCTGTTAGTGGGCTTTAGATCTGTGGGCCTAAGTCAGTCTTAGTGGGCCTAATTCTAATTAGTCATTAAGGGACCAACCTATATACTTATAAAAGGGGGTCCCTATCTCTCATTTTTTGATCTGCCTTGTTTTGTGTTCAACTCTCTAATTTGAGTAATAAACCAGAAATATTCAGTTTCTCTCTAATCTCTCTTCTTCTTCTTCTTCTTCTTCTTCCATTTCTATTCTTTTAACACTACCCTAACAGATCCCATTGTATGTTATTTACCTAATTGTCCTTGCTACTCCTATTTTCTCATATCAATTATATGCATTCTAAGTTTGATCTCAATGTATGTTATTTACCAATTACCCTTGCTATTCTTATTTCCGCATATGAATTATATGCATTCTAAGTTTGATTTCATTGTATGCTCTGGTGCATAGGATTCTGAAAATCTTGTGGTCGAGAGGCGGGAAGATGTGCCAGCAGCTCCTCTAACTATGAATGCATTTGAGCTCATCTCTACATCCCAAGGCCTCAACCTCAGCAGTCTTTTTGAGAAGCAAATGGTTTGTTTATTTTATCTTATTAGTGAAACAATTAGTAGCATGACCTAGGAAAATGGACGCAGTCACGGACTCAAGTTATAACATTGTGGGAATACTATGATACAATTAAGGCTAAAGGGTTCATATATAATTAATTTTAGTGCCATGTTATATCTATTAAGAGCGACTGACGAATTTGAAATACTGAATTATTCATGCTTTATATGGTATGCTTTCTTTTACTCAATGTTGGCAAGCAAATATATAGTTATGGAATGGGTGAAGGATAAATTTTAAAAGATAAAATAAAATAAAGTAATTTCCCTTTGAAGGTTGCTTGAATTGTCCACCTTTCATATTCCTGTCTTGCAACTAGGGACTTGTAAAAAGGCAAACAAGATTCACTTCCAAATGTTCAGCAAACGAGATAATTTCAAAAATCGAGCAAGCTTCAATGCCTTTGGGTTTTGATGTTAAGAAGAACAACTGTAAGGTAAAATGTACTACTATTCCTGTTCCTGTCTCTAATTTGTGTTATCTCATTTCTATTTTAACCCAGTCTGTACCACATTTCATTCTTTTTGCTATAAAAGTACTATGTAAGGCTGCTAGATAATAGAATAGGTGAACTAACTATCAATTTGGTCCTCTAGGGATTGTTTCTTTCAATTTAGTCACTCATTTATAATACTTGCAATGTTACTCTTGCCAAATTTGCTGGCAAAAAGTATCAAACTTAACAATTAACAAATTTTTAAATTTGGTGATAAATTTTGGACCGAAGGAGAGTGGAAAGGAAAGATTATGTGAATGTTTGATGATTGAGATTGAAAAAAATAAATTTTAGAGTCAAAATTTGAAAATTCCTCATTTGTCAGGGACCAAAAACGGGATTTTTGTCACTAACTTTTCATAGCTGATTTCTAAGGTCAATATGTTTGTATTGGATATGTCCACTTCTGATAACATCTCTAACTATCCATATCAGTTGAAGATTCAAGGGGAAAAGACGGGACGCAAAGGTCATCTTTCTGTAGTGGCTGAGGTAAATGATTCTCAAGTGTTTCTTTTCTTATATTCCAGGGTGCAAGTCAATTTTGACTGTAATAGGCATGTTTTCTGTTCATTGTATGGGGATTTGAAATTTTTTTTTCCGAGTAAGAGACACATTACTGTTGATGTTCTGTCTTGAACAGGTATAGTGTCCATGTGTTTAAAAAATATTACTTCAATGAATTGTAAATATAATCGTAATAGATAATTTAGTTTTATATTTGATGTCATATAGATGACTCATGAACAAGTAGTGGTAGATGATTCTGGTTTTATATGTTATGTCAATTCTAAGGGTTTTGTTTTGATTTTTGTCTTTCAGGTGTTTGAGGTGGCCCCATCACTTTGTATGGTTGAGATTCGCAAAGCTGGAGGAGATACTTTGGAATTTCACAAGGTAAGATTCTGATAGAACCCTCTCCTAAACAAGTAGATAACAAGACTAAAAACAAGACATAGACAACAGAGAGTGAAAATAACTTGGGGTTGATAATACTGTTGATGCGTAACAAGGAAAATGATGATTTTGTACACCCAGATGCATAAACTTCAATCAAAATAACAATTACAAATTAACAAGAAACAGAACAAAAGGCACCATACAATGACTCTGGGCTTTTGAGAGGCCATAACTCTCACTGGTTCACTATACATCCAAAAGACTGAACTCCCCACTCTCTGATGAAAGAGAAGATTTAAAGAGCCAAAAGTTACAAAAGACTAAACATGCCCCTAGCTGCACCTACACTCCCTACTTATGCCCTTCTTTTCCGTTACGGACAAGAACCTTAGATTAATTCTCTTATCCACTGGAATATCTCTTTCCTATACCATTTCCCTTCCCATAAATTCTGATATAGGCCCTAGGAAATGATTTGTCAATATGCTCTGAAACTTCTTCATCAGATTCATAATGTTTACTGCACAACTAATTACTTGTTTGCCTGCCTACAATCAACTACCCGACCCCTTTACGTAACAGCCATATCCCTCTATGATGGATATTATCCACCAACAGCTACTAAGTAACACCCCCTTTATCCACCAACAGCCACTAGGTAACAGCCATAGCCCTCTATGAGGATGAGTTTCATATTTTTTAGGCAGCCATTCTAGTCTTGTTTGAAGCAAATTTCTTTTAGAAGAAAAGAGAGGTTGTCAAAGTTGGGAAGTCTGTCCAAAAAAAAAAGGTTGAGAAGTCTGGTTTCCTGCGGATAAATTCAATAATCAAAAGTGTCTGTTTGTCTTGCATGGATCCTTCATGTTTTTCCAAACTAAATCACGCACATGCTATATGAATCATCCATTTTGGAAGTCAAAAACAGTATTAAACTTTATTCTGCTTCAATTGGCTGGACCTGAATGTCCCCTTTCCTATGACTTATATTAGCTTGAATTTTGACTTTACAGTTCTACAAGAACCTGTCCACTGGACTGAAAGACATTGTCTGGAAAGCGGATCCCATTGATGAAGAACCTGATGGTTAGTATTATTCATGTGTTTATTGTTTGATCAGAGTTATATCATAGATTTTCTCAATCATTCATTAGATTTTGACTTACATTCCACTATTTTCAATTTTTTTAAATATTAATTTTATGTCAGCTCATGATAGTTTTTCTGATATTTAATAGTAATTTTCTTAGAATTCTTGTACATTTAACAGTAACTTGGGTAGATTCAAACTTTTTTTTTTTGGTTTTTTTGGGGGGAGGGGCATAGGTGGATGAGCCTTTAAATGAATAGGTACATATATTGATTTGGAGGTCTTTCCTATATTTCTTATAACGAAAGAAAATATATGATTTTGATGAATATTTTGTAACGGGCTGTCTTATAATTTGTACGTACAGGGGCGAGCGCATCTGCATAATGGAATCTTGAATCTCTGTGATTGTATTGTACATATGCCTTGTTGGAGGGGTGTGAATGCTTGCTTGAAATAAACTGTGTATGATGGTTTGTGATTGAGCCTGTAGAATAATGTTTTTATTGGTACATTAAACTGGTTGGATAAACCTAATTGTGTGCAATGTCTTTTTGCAAATTTTGTGGTCTAAAGAGAGTTGATAATCAATCTCAGACATGGAAATAAAAGTGTGGCGATGATAATATTGGATTCTTGGTTAAAAATTCTGGGGTTGTGAATGGATTCTATGCTCTGGAAAGTGCGAAGAAAAACGGAGAGAATGTGAGAATATTGCAACTGAAAAGGAAGAGAAACAGAATAAAAACAAAAAGAAAAGAGGAAAAAATGAAGAAAGAAAAAGAGTGCTTTGAATAATATCCTTGAACGAAAATTTTTTGGCTAAGGTATATGTTTGATATTTTATATTCAGGTCTCATTTAAATTTATAAAGTGTATTCTTAGTCTTTTAATTTTAACGTTACTAGTCTCACTTAATGGAAATTGCTTACATATCAAACTTAAGTAACACTGCAATTAAATGCTTACCTATATAAACATATTAAAAAATTAAAAGGGTTAAGGTACAAAAATGCACAAGAGCTTTTAGCAAAGGTGCAACCAACACCAAATGCTTTTTTATGGTGCAAAAGTGCCCCCGTGGTTATAAAAATGGTGAAAAAGTCACAGTTGGTGTTAAATGGGAAATGCTGACCGTTAACTCCTCTTTACTGATGTGGCAAGTGATAGGGCTGCTGATTGTGCTGATGACTGGGATTAATGAGAAAAGTCAGTTAAAACGTGGCAAAAACGCAGTGCAACTGCAACCATTGGGCCAAAAACGCAGCATGTGGGTATTGTGAAACAAATGAGAAACACAATAGAGATGAGAACTTATAAGGGAAAAGAATGATAGGGAGAAGCAGAGGGTCTTGCTAACTGCACAGTTACTACCTAATACTTGCTCCTAATACTTGCTAACTGCCTATCCACGTTCGGCACTACTGCACAGTTACTACCTAATATTAATAACCAACTTAAACATTTTCCTACTAATAATTAACCATAAAAGGGTGATCATGCTCTTAACTTTGCCCACGTTTTCTTCTTCTATAATATACTAGGAGTGGGTGTGGATTCCTATCAGGTAGCATATGAGTGTGTTGAATATGACTTAATCTTCTTACTTTTTGGAAATGGAAAGTCCATTAAGTTCATTGAGCATCTGCAGTTAAAGTTCCACCGTATAATATTAAATGTCCCAAAAACAAAGGTAATTTATATTTCCATAGTCACATACAAATGGGCAGACATTAAATGGTTAATTAAAATCACAGTTTCCTCTTCCAATTTATATTTTGTGCAATGTAAGAATAAAAGATCAGAGTATTAAAAGATCAAATGACTTACCTCTTGACAAGTGGATTTGTTATGTCCCTCTTTATTGCACACACTACATTTGTGAATCTTACTACGCCTAGTTAATCGTTGCTGTTGTGGTTGAGGTGTATTGGATGGAGTTGGCGCACATCCAGGAGTAAACTTCTTCCTTCTTCTGTCTGCTTCCTCAATTCTTTTTCTCTTCTTTTGAGGCATTCCAGGTAAGTTTGAAGTTGGAGGTGGCAGCATTGGTAGGAAAGTTTGTGTCCTAAAATTTCCCCCCTCACAGGTTGTAGCTTATTTCTATAGCTAGCTAGATAGGTGTCCTTGTGATAATAATGTGAGATATGAAATTTTGGATCTACTTTAGCATGATATATTGCGCAAATGGCATGTTGACAAGGGATTCCTGTCAAATCCCATGCCCTACATGTACACATAGACCTAGACAGCTGAACAGTGTGTCTATTTTGCCCCTCAGCAACCTCATATCCCTGATCCCCATTAAAGAATACTCTTCAATTAACTGCAAGGTATCTATTAGCCTCAAAGAGCTCAATACACTTTGGACTATAACCTCCACTCCAATTCCTCACATTTACCTCACTCTCAGCCCATTTTGTCATCATCCTAAGTCTAATTTCGTCAAACATTCTTATGACTGGGAGAAATCTATACTCATCAATCCACGCATTTAAAGACTCACTCAAGTTGTTGTCCACAACCCAAGACTTGCATCAGTAGAGAAATAGGCTCTTACCCATGCATTTACATTATATGTCATGGCATCTGCGGCAGCTTCTTTTCTCAATGAACCAAGTGCATTTAGATTGTCTTTAAACTCCTCCTCAAATGTACTCCAAGCACAAGAGAAATTTTTTTTTTCAACTCATTCCCTCTCCATTTCTTGCTCTAATTGGCATAAATATGCCGTGCATAAAGTCTGTGCTCAGCTCTTGGTAGTACCTCACTGACAGCATTGACCAAGCCCTAACACAAACAAACAAAAATGAGAGTAGACAATATAGGTCACAATACAGAATCTACACAATGATATATATATATATATATAATAGAATCAACAGGGAATTCAAAATGTGTCGAAGTAATGCAACAACTAACTTGCAAGCTATTTATGAATTGTGATAAGGGAGAGTGATAAAATTTATTAAGAGTCCAGGATGACTCCAAACCGAATTCATAGAAGCACCAAAACACAACTAACCACCTGAATCAAATTGATGCATATATTAAAGTAGATTAAGTCTTTAAATAAAAAAGAACTATATGTAAGAGAGATGTGAGACAGATTTAAAGAGAAACAAAATTTAATTCATATGTGGATAATAAACAAAATCAAATTCATAGTGTCTAGTTGTTCTCATCTAGATGCATTTTCTTTTTTAAATTAGTTAGTTGCCTTGTGCAACTGTCCCATTATTGTGTATTTCATGTTCAAATTTGGGTGTATATTCAGTTTCCTAATCTATAATCTAGCTATGTTTACATAGTACTATTACAATTTGGGTGTATTTCTTGTAAGTAACAAAAGATTGAGAAAGCAAAACCTTAATCGTGCAGGGAATTCAAAGAAAAATATTATCTAACACGAGCAATTTACCTTTTGCATATCGGACATGAGGGTTACATACTCCCCATTACCTAGATCTAGAGAGCTACGAATCCATTCTAGGAACCAAGTCCAGTGAAGTTCATTTTCCTTTTCAACCAACCCAAACGTAAGCGGATATAATGAATCGTGTCCATTGAAACCCACTGCTGTAAACAAAATTCCCCTTGATTCCCCTTTCAAGAATGTGCCATCCACCCCAATTAAAGGCCTACATCCTCCTTTCCACCCAACCTACAAACCCATTAAAGAATGTACATGATTGTTAGCAAAAACAGATTAAACTTTCAAGTTAATTGTCAAATGAAATCTTTAAACACAAGTGCAAGTTCAATTTACCTTCGAAGCATTAAAACATAAGTACAATCTTTTGAAAACCCTTCTTCCATGTTCTAAAGCTTCTGTGCTCAACTCAACACTTACATCTGAACCAGGGTTTGATATTTTCAATTCATTGCAATAGGCTTCTAAGTTGGTAAATTCATCTTTGAAACTACCCTCCATCTCTTTCATGATCTTCCTCTTCACTCTCTTACATTTATGTATACTAACATTCACTTTTAAATCCCTCTGCACCTCTTTCTTCATATCAGTTGTCTTGAATTTAGGCGCTTCTTGCACTTTCTCCTTGAAGTACTCCGCCAACCACATGGTTGAAGCTCTTGGGTTGTCATACACACGAGCACAATTATGCTCATCATACAAAGACTTAACTTGAAACCCTACACTTAACCCATACGTTGATGCATATAGTGAAAATGGGCATCCATCTTCACATATCACTTTTATGGTCTTCTTATCACTTCTTGCTATTTTTAAGTTCACTCCACGACTTATTGCATACTTATCTACAGCCCTCTTTAACTCTTTTTTGTCCCCGTATGTCATTCCCATTGTAAAAAAGGGCCTAGTACTTGAGGCTTCAGCCTCTTGAAGAGCTGTCACCTCTTGTGTAACCCCCTTCTGTAATTATATCCGAAATACGGGATTAAAATGAATTAGAGACAACTAATGATCAAATAGTGTTTACAAACCCATCTACCAGACGGGATTTTCACAAATAACTTTCGAAATCTAGTTAACCTGGTCTCATATTCAATTTCGAATATAATTACATCACGCGGAATATCACATTTGTACAAATATCAGAGCGTACAACAATATGATCTAGGCAACTTTTGGGTTCATACCTTTACATAGAATTCATAGGGCATATTCGCCCTTTACAATGCCTCAAACGGGGATTACACAAGTCTCATCTCCATACATAATCAAATATACATCCATATATACACATCTAAATCCAAATACGAATATCCAAATATACATCCCAACTATGATAACCAACCACCAAAATCTATAACCCGAAGTAGTCCTCGTCGCCTTTGCCTGTTTGCTCCAACCTCGATCCACCTACCCTGTCTAAAATGTTGGTAGGGGAGGGTGAGATTCAAGAGAATCTCAGTAGGAAACAGATACCTATATGCATGTATGATATGTGTTTAATGCATGACATGTTTGCAATAAATAACTCATATTCACACAATGACATATTTGCGTGCTCAATGTTTCAACAACATACTCATGGCCATAGCATAACTAGAAACAGAGCTACAATCATTCATACATGTTTCACATAATCCAGCAAAGCAATACATGCATCAATACACAAACACAAATATCAAAGCATGCAAGAGAGGTAAGTTCCCTACACTTATTCTTTCCACATATGCTCTAGCGTCGGCTACTCGCAATCCGAGCAAATATCCAACCCTATAACCAAATCAAGGACATAGGGTCAATCTCAATTCCAAATCCTTACTTCCATATCACTTAAGGTTGGTTGTCATTTGAGTCCCTTAAGTGTCTAATAATAAGCTTAACAAAAGCTTGAAAGGATTGGGACGTACTAGGTTGGAAATCACCTTTCAAAATCTCAAAATGCTGAAAATGGGGGTTGGCTGCAGCCAAGAATTTCTGGCTGCGGCCAAAACGTGCACATAAACTTTTGCGCTGCAGCCAAGATTTTCTGCTGCAGCCAAGGCAACTTCAAAATTTCATAACTAATTCCAGAAAAATTGAAATGAGGTGATTCCAAAGCCAAATGAAAGCTATTCAAGTACTCTTCATAGGAAAAATATGGATCATTGCTGGAAATCACCATAAAAATACAGAATTACACACATTTCATCACTGACCCAGAATCAAACCCAGTTTCGACCTCAAACTTTGGGCAAACATAAATCCCAGTTCACAAAACGAAATGACACAAATTATATGTCCATTTTGAAGCTTAAGATGTGAACTTCAAAACTGGAAAGTTTCAGAATTTTCTGACATCATTTGCCCATTCAAAACGGCAACACAAGAAGACTGTCCAGAACAGAGTTTCAAAAGACAGAATTCCAAATTTGCACAATTGGCTTCCAATGGTCCAATTTTCATATCAAACATCATTCTCACACAAAATTTCACAAGGAATCCATTGGAAATACCAAATCAACCAAATTCAAATTATATTGACATGTTTCACAATGAATTGCAACATGTCACACAATATCACATTTCAACTCAACATTGCACAACTTTCCATCTCAAGTTCCCAAATCAATTCCAATGACCAAATTACACAACAAAACACCATTTTCAACACAAAACACATGACAATTCATGCATTTCACAATTCCACCAAAATCAGGGCAAAAACCAAAATTCACAATACTCATCCACAAATCACAAAACTTAGATCAAAAGGCTCCAAATACTCACCTCTTCCTCTTTCCCAAATCAATTCCTTGATTCTTCATCAAACACCTCCAATCAAGAATCTAAAACCATAGAGATGAAGCTCTCATCACTATGAACAACTTTATAGAAAGGTGTTTAAGCATTAGAGGACATTAAGCCAACCAAAAACTCACCTTTTGATTTCTCTTTCTTCCCTTAAGCATGGCACCATGGAGAATGAAGGAGAGAGAGCATGAGATCAGTTTTGGCTCCCAATTAGCCTACTTAACCGACCTAAAAGGGAAGAGAGGAGAGAGGGAAGAGTTTGACATCTTGACCCAATCCAAAGGTCCATATTTTGCCACTTGTCTCAATCTCACCATATCTCCTATGAGCTCACATGCACACAAGCACATGGGATTCCACCCTTTGATCTATCACACAAATCAATCCTAACCATTGATCTTTAAGTTACCAATGAGTTTCTTCTTCAGTAACTGACCAATTGGTCGGGTCACTTTACCGTTTTGCCCCTGATTATGACAATTCCTCTTGAATCACCACCAAACACACCATATCATTCCTTTTCTTCCACAATGCGCCCTCCCCTTTATTTTAAGTCAATTTAGATGTTAATCCACAATTGAACTTAAATACAGGGTTTCGGCGCTACCCACAACACATACGAATCACATCGGGTGCCAAATCACCCCATAATCTCCAAAAGGGTTTATTCATCACTAACCACATCCACTTTTGGAGTCATTATCTCTTAATCACAATTTGGGATCTTGCTAAACTGGGGCTTAGCAGTCCATTTATCTCAGGCTTATTCTCTAGCCTCAAGTCTCAAAATTCAGGGTATTACATCTTGTGCAGGTTCATGGTCCAATTCAAGCTCCAATTCCTCATCATCATCACTAATCCTACTGTCCACACTCAACTCCCCAATTTCGAAATCATCAAACACACTCTCATCTGTATCGCTACCTGAACTTTGCCCCAAATAGGATGCACCATCACTAGCAGTATCATCATCTAACCTATTATCATCACTGTCATCTCCCTCTATACTTGTCAACGTTTGTTTCCCTTTGTAAATTCCACTACCATAACCATCTTCCCCTTCCTCACCCAAGTATTCAATGTCATCAAAATCATCTAACACTTCCAGACCGTCAATGACATCTTGCTCAACCACAGAGCTATGCCCACCCCTTAAACGTGCCTTACTCTCTTCCCAACCATTCTTTTCCAATTCATAAACCTCACAAGTTTTTGTTACTGACCTGTCACCATTTCCTTCGATGCTTTCTTCTTCTATTCTCACTTTTTCCTTCTTGTCCAATTCCATCGTCACTACATACAATGCAATCAGTTAATTAAATCACAGCCTTAAATGCTTTACACACATCAAAACAAAAAGATTAGGGGTCCTAAATGCTACTTACCCAGGACTTCTTTACTCAATTATTTGCCCCAAAATGAAGCCTTAAACTCACGTTCGATATCACCGTCGTCACTGCTAGCACTCAGTCGTAGCTGCTCCCACTCGGTCGTCTGCCTTCGATTCGTTCACGATTGACAAAGGCGCTTCGAATTTTGGCTCCGTCGAAGCTTTCCGCTGCAGGTGCTTGAGTGCTTCGATAGTTTGTGACTTTGTGTTTCTCATTTGTTTCACAGTACCCACATGCTGCGTTTTTGGCCCAATGGTGCAGTTGCACTGTGTTTTTTCCATGTTTTAAATGAATTTTATCATTAATCCCAGTCATCAGCATAGTCAGCAGCCCTATCACGTGCCACATCAGCAAAGTTAGTCAGCAAAGAGGAGTTAACAGTCAACGTTTCCCATCTAACACCAAATGTGACTTTTGCACCATTTTTATAACCACGGGGGCACTTTTGCACCATAAAAAAGCATTTGGTGTTGGTTGCACCTTTGCTAAAAGCTCTTGTGCATTTTTGCACCTTAACCCAAATTAAAAATTAAAATGGAGAAATACTTGCATACTTTCAAGTGCTGGGCTGATATGAATTTTGACCAATAAAAATGCTTTAACTTAAATAATTTAATCAACATGTCAGCCGAATCATTTTCATTATTTTGTTCTTTTAGAAATAAAAATCAGCCCCTCCCTCTAAAGCTTCACCGTCCCTTGCTCCTGATTTTCTTCCCAAATGTGGCCGCCAACCTATTCCTTGTTTGTGGAAGAGTGGTTGAAAGGTATGGAGTGATGTGTTAAGAATCGAGAGGGAGGGAGGTAAGATATTTGTTAGATATGATTTGTTTTGATGATGTCAAATATTAAGAGTAAAAAGTTTGTATCATGTATTTATTTTCCTATTTTAACTACTACACTTAATATGAAATATCTTGTAGATTAGTTGAAAAAACGAAATGAGTTATCAAGTTGGATTGTAGAGGATAATCAAGAAGAGGAGAAGAGATTGAAGAAAGAAGAATTTGAAAGACTAAATGGGAATATCAAGATTTAAGTTCTTAGATTTGCATGTTAGTTAACCTTTAAATCTTATATATTCTGTCTTGTTCTATTTTTCATTCAACCTGATATGTGTTTGGTATTTTGGCAATATTTCTCAAACCACAAATTTGATTTGAGGTAAAATTTATTTTATGTGAAACTAGACTTAAAACACAGTTCATGGACACCCAATACATAACGAGTTTCATATGAAGGAGATATGACTTTCGAAACTTGGTGCTCGAAATTCACGCTTTGTTCTAGACTAGTAGTAACAAGTTTGATCATAACTTTGAGAATACAATGAATTTTGGACTAATGCTCCTCGCATTGGAAAGTAGACTGAACAAGATTTTTGGGGATAGGTTATTTGCCAAATTTGGAGTGAAGTTGAAAGAGTTATGCCAATTCGAATTGACCTAACGCTGAACTTGCGAGTTACAATTTTAAATGTGAAACTTTAGAAACATAAGTCATTATTCTTCACCTAAGTTGCCGCTCTTATCTCTGAAAATTTTTACTTGCAAGTTTTGATCTGGTTCATAAGTATCGGCAAAGATTTATCACTTGAGTCAAGCTTCAACTCGTTTGAAACCTGCTGCGAGTAACTCACTTGTTTGTCAAAATCTTCAAGATCACCCTAGTTATAACCATCACTCAAATCATAACTGAATTTGTCAAAAATCATTTCCGAATTCAACTTGCAAGTTTTATTCAAGTTCAAAAGCCTTTGTGCAAAAAGTATCACATTCCATCACTCGAGTTATCAACTTTAGCTTTTCAAAATGTTCTAGACAACTTGCAAGTTCATGTGAGTAATAACTTCAAACTTTTATAACCTGTAAGTTCAACCTGAGTCATGTTAATCATAGTTTTTAACTTTGTCTTAGATTTTTCTAATTATTCTTAAACATCTTTGTTTGAGTTTAATATGAGTTTACATGTGATAAATTGAAGATTATGTCTCAACGTCCATATTACACATTAGATTTTCTTTATGTCAAAACTCCAACTGTCATATTTTGGAAAACTCAATGGGAAGAAGAATGTGCCCAATGAACATATACCCATCATCAACTATAAATAGAAGAGCTTTCAAAATAGAAGGAAGAGAGAGCTTGTGAGCATACTATCGCAATGCCAAAACTTTGAATCTTACACGTCTACAGTCAAAAGTTTGAAATTATTCCTCCATCTTGTACTTTAGTGTTCAACATAATGTACTTCATAGAAAGAGAAGTATGCTTTCAACATAATGTACTCAAGTGATGCCAAATTGTCAGGGTCACTTGAGTGATTTTTTTAAACAGTTTTAGGAGGCTTTATCACATGACAGATCACTGTGGTGTTAAGGAAGTGATGTGAAATTTGATGCATCACTTGAGTGATCAACTTAGAAATTCTTTTTAGAAAATTGATCATAGGCTAACTTCACTGCGGTGGACTGAAAGTGATAAGATCTAGAATATATCACTCTAGTGGTCACTCAAATGATCTATTTGGAAAAATATATTTCAGAAATAAGATCGATGTCAGAATCACCATGGTGAAGTGGAAGTGATGAGGAATTGCTGCACCACTTGAGTGATCTTGAATTAAGATGTAATATCCCAATTTTCGATTATGGGTTAATCATGATTATTATGGATAATTATGAATTTAATTGGGATTATTATGTGTTTTATGGCAATATTAAACTAATATGTCATAATTATGGAAAAAAATTGGAATAATGGAAATATTGGCCATAAGTGGTAATTAATGGAGAAATTAATTACTAACTAAGAGAAAATGAGATGTTTGATTTAAATGGCTAATGGAGAGATTAAAGTAGTTAATTTGTGACTTATTTGGTGAGAGCCAATGGTAGTGTGACAAGTGGCAAAGAGTGAGTATGTAAGAAAAGTCAAATGAGAGTTTAATATGATTCTTTCTCTCTCTTCCTCCCCACATTTTTGTGTGCAGCTGAAAGGAGGGAGTAATCATCACCATCTTCTTCATCTTCCCACTCCATCTCTCACTCTCATCTCTCTCTCTCAGCTGGGCGCCATTTTTGGCAGAAAAAGGAAGAGAAGAAAGCTTGAAAAAGGTAAGGAAAATGGTCTCTATTGCTCAAACTCCCTTCATTAAAGTTGATCCTTGAGTTAAGAGCTACATTTCTATGGTTGTAGCTTGTCCATTGGTTGTGGTTTGGGGCCACACGAAATTCTTGACTTGGGTGAATCAAGAAACTCCTTTGGAAAAGTTGTAGAGGTGAGTAAGACAAACCTTTCTATATAGGTTTTGTAGCCATTGGTTAAGTTTGAATTTTCTGGAATTTTTGGCCCATTTTCAAAAATGAAGGCCATTGGGAGTTTGGTATATGTTTGGTATGGAATTTGTACGTTTGGAACGCATTTTGGATAGATAGAATTGATTGGGTTTGAAATTGTTGAGTTTGGTGATTTTGAGAGTTTATTGTTTAATGTTACCCAAAACCAAAGCATGATAATGGAATAGGATTTTGGTGATTTTGACATTCCCATTGGATTCCTTGAGTGATTTTGTGTGGGAATGAGCTTGGTTATTGATTTTGGGTTCATTTGGATCACTTGGGAAAAGTTGGAAATCTATCTTGTTTAAGCTCTGTTTTGCACAGTCCGTTTGCACGAGCGTTTTGAGTGACCAAATGGCATTGAAAAATTTTGAAACTTTCCAGTCTTAAAGTTCACATCCCAAGCTTCAAAATGGACATATATTTTGTGTCATTTCGTTTAGAATTCTGTGAGATATGGTTGTCCAAAGTTTGGGATTGAAACAGAACTCTGTTTTGGAGTAGTGTTTAGTTTCTGGTGATTCTGTATTTGTGTAGTGATTTCCAGTGAGGGGCTATATTTTTCCTTGAAAGAGGACTTATATACCTTTCATTTGGCTTTGGAATCACTTCGTTTTGATTTTTCTAGAATTAGTTATGGTTTTTCGAAGTTCAGCCCAGAGTCAGGAAATTTCTGGGCCGCGGCCCAAGAGTGGCTGGCCACGGCCCAAACCTTTCTGACCTGATTCGGGCCGCGGCCCAAGACCTTCTGACCATATTTGGGCCGCAGCCCAAGGAAGGGCGGGCCGCGGCCCACCCCTGTGTTCCAACACTTTGAGTTTTCGAAAGGAGATCTCTAACCTATTGTTTCCCAATCTTTTAGGGCTTTTATTAGAGGCATTTGTGGCCCCTTAAGGGTCAATTATGACCTCTTAAGGGTCAGTTATGATAACCAAAATTAAGTGTTTCAAGTTAATTAAGTCTTGGAATAGAATATAACTCTTCGTTCCAAATCATGATTCTAGGATACGATATTTTCCCTCCTCGGGAGAGACTGGCGCTAGGACACGCCCGGAAGGATCAAGGTAGTGACTCTTCTCTCATATTATGTATGATGTTTTGGCATGCATACCTTATCATTGAATTTGTGAAATGTGTGCCATGGTCCATTACGGCGTGAGCAGGTCAGCGTGAGCCGTGTAGGGATTGACGGTGGTCATCTCTAGGTCGGCCATTGAACTGCCGTCGTAATCGACATGGATATTGTGAATCCGACCCGTGGGGCAGCGTTTGTGAATCCAGCCGTGGGCTGTGTGTATTTTTCCTGTATGGCTTGTGTATGAAATGCATTATATGAATCCCAGCTGTGGTGAAATGTATTGTGTGGGTTGCTGTGATGCAATGCAACGTGAGCAATTCAGCGTGAGCAATCGTAAGGGATGACATGTGTCATACTAACCGTTGCCGTTGTAATTGCCATTGTAGTTGCTTGTTATGGTTAATGATTTTCTTACATGCACTATTATTGTACATTATATGATTGATTTGTTACTACGGGGATTCCTTAGAATCTCACTCTCCCAAAAACCGTGTTTTAGACAGGGCAGAAGGATCAAAAGGCAAGCGGGCGACGAAGAGTAGTTAGAACTCCAGTTAGATGTATATTTTGAGTTATTGGTTATCATGTATATCTTTTGGATATTTTTGAGAAACAATTGTGCATATTGGGATTGGTAGTATAGTTTTGTGTAATCCCCAAGTAAGGGTAATGAATTATGGGCTTTGTGCCTTTGTAAATCCCTTATTTAATGAATGGAACCCGAGTGTGTCGGGAATTTGTTTATACTCTGATATTTGTGAATGAAATCAACTTGTACAGGCCATTTAGTATTGAAATGTGAATATGAGACCGTCATGAACATATTTTGTAAAAGTTTTTTTTTGTAAGCCATGATTTTGGGAAGTTTGATTTTGTTTAAGTCCCAAAATCATCTACGGTCTCTAATTCCACATTAATTATGTTTTTATGAACTAATATCGGCCTTAATCTTGAAGGGGGTTACATAAGACACTTGTCACTTCCATTAACTGTTATGGTGGAGATCTTTTCAAAACATGCCACTCCAGTGGTTAGTCGAATGATCAACTAAAAAGTCCACAACTAGCTTGAGCATTGCCTAGTGAAGTAAGTGTGACAAAGTTTGGACACATCACTCGAGTGGGCACTCGAGTGATTCACCACTGTATGTTTTAAAATTTTTTTGTAAGTTGTAAATTAGTGTTACTCCTGCAAATAACTTTCTTTAAGCTTTGTTATCAGCAAGACGTATGATTTAATATTCTCCCCCTTTTTGATGACGACAAAACTTACATGGACAATTCACTAGGACAAAATTACCTTTTTAGACTGCTACATTTAGACCGATTATAGCGGATAAGGTCTAAAAAATTTGTCCAGTGGCAGTTTTGTAATTATTTAGAATTTCTAAGATCGGTTATAAAGAAAACTGGTTTTAAAAAAAATTATTTAGACTGGTTATAAATAAAACCGGTCTAAAAATATCAAAATATTTAAAAAAATAAAAAATTGTGAACTTTTTAGACCAATTATAATTAATAACCATTAAAACCGGTCTACGATCATAAATCCTATTTCCCTTTCCTCCTCACTACGCGCTCAATCATATGTAACTCTGAAGCTATGTCGTCTCTGTTGTCTCTGCTCTCTGTGTTTGCCTTGTCACTATTGTTATCACTGATGAAAGTCCAAAACTTGCTAGTGCTCTCTCACTTTAACTCTCTAGCCGTTGCTCGAAGATGCGAAAACTTGCGTTGACTTGCTAGTGCTCTCTCACTTTAACTCTCTAGCCGTTGCTCGAAGATGCCTTTTGTTGAGTTTGAATTTTTTGGATGCATTTTCTGCATCTACACCCATCACTCGCCAACTGAACGAACTTGAACATGATTCCCACCCATGAGTGCCTACCTGGATCCCTACATCCTTCTTGCCCTATCTTTTCTTCTTCGGCTAGTGGCCCAGTGCCCATCTCCACCCTCTATGTCGTCGCTCACCCGTGTCCAGTGTCGGAGAAGCTTATCTCCAACAATAACCTCTCATATTCTCGCTAGCGTCGTGTAAAAACTGGAAGAGAGAATGAGATCAGGCTCATTGTTGGTCTCAACTTTCTACTTACAATCAGAGCTCTGCAATCTGATATAGGTCTTTTTTTATGCTTCAGTCCTTTAACCAATTTAATTTCAATTAAGTTTGTTCCAATTATGTAAGCTTCTAAACTTCTGACTAAGTTTCTGATGGCTACTCGGTATCGGTCTTGTATTGTCTTTTTCTTTGTTTGATGGGGATTAATGATTCATGGTTGAATAGTTAAATGGTTTTAGATTTTGTACGTATGCAGTCAAGGTTATTTGGTGGTGTTGTCTGATGTTGTTTTCTCTCTGGTTATCCTGATAATGAAATTCTCACTTGTCGTTGTCATATGTGGGAAGCCATCATTCTAGTTTTAGGGTTATGGTGTTCGCAGATAATGACAATCGTATGTTTTCCTTTCCACCATTCTCATTCTGTTTTTCTTGTATTTACTTCATTTCTAGAGATGCATCCAAGAAATTTTCCATAACATAGGACTAGAATTTGGGAAGCGAAATATGAATAGAAATTGTGAATAGAAAAGACAGTGAAAGTGCAAACCGAATTGAAGAGAGCAAGCAAGGCAGGACTTAAGGAAGACAAAGGTAAGATTGGATCCAAGTTCTAGTTCGCGCTCCTGTGAAATTTTTGTCTAAATTTCTATTAATATTGGCTGCTATGTTTTATGTTATAGGGTACTTCTTGGGGAATTGATAAGTGGATTTGGCTGTACTGGAAGGAAACAGTACTTGTACAAATATGCCTGGAAATGAATTTTAATTCTTTGATTTTTAGGCAAGGCTACATATAAGTATTTCTTTAGGTCTTTAGGTGTTAGCTATGTGGTTATGTTTGTTAGCATCATTTGTTAATGTTTTTGTGCATAGGACTGATGTTAATCATAGCTTGATTCTTACTGACAAACACCCCCCAAAAAAAATCAATCTATTTAACATATGAATTCGGAAGTACATTTATGCATAATTCATTACTCACTAAATACATTTAGTATTCTCAAAACTACGTGATCACATATACGTACTACTCATAGGTACAGACCTTATTACCTAATTCACAAAAAATGACAAATTTGTAAGACTTGTCTGGTTCTAGAGACAGAATCCCAAACATGAACAAAAGAAGAAATTAGGGGCCAAGGTGGGGTATTGTATGCTTGTGATTGATCCTGTTTATACATATATATATATATATATATCTATATATAACACATGACAACTCCTTCTTCACTTCATCATCATAACATGACTATATATACATATAGCTTGTTCTGGTTCTACTTTATAGTGCCCCTGAATATTATTGTACCATGTCGGCCTTAAGAATGATTCGCTTTGGTTTGCTTGCTCTACTTGTTCTTAATTCACTCTTACCTTTGGTTTCTCCATCTTCTTTAGGACCTACCTGGAAAACATTGGGAGGTATGTGTGTTTTTTTTATTCTTTTTTCTCTTGGGTCTGTGTTCTTCTGAGCTACCAAAGGAAGACTTGCATTGATTTTTAAGGTTCTTGTTTTATTCTGGTATGTTAGAGGTGGTTTTTTGGCAAGGCATGAATGATATGAATGTAAAGTCACAGACTTTCTTATCTTGAAGAAGCAGTAATTGATCATATTTTTTCCCCAAAATTAATTAAGCTGCTTTTTTTTTTTGGGTTTATTCTTTGAGTTTTGCTATATATGTCATCACATTAAATGAATATGGCCATTTAGAATTGGTCCAATGAATATTTTGTGTTTTATCTTATGAGTTGTTGTTTTTCATCATTTAGTTACGGTTGTCATAGCTTATTTAAAATTATATGATAGTAAAAAAATAGGGCCTTTTTTTTTGGATTGGGATGATTTCCTTTTTTTTGGATTGAGATGATTTTAAAATCCTTCCAATCTAAAAAAAGCCCTATTTATTTTTTTTAAAAAGTGTCACTTTTTAGACCGCTTGTGGGAAATATCAGGTCTTAAAAGTACTTTTAAGACCGGTTATTCTAATAACCGGTCTTAAAAGTCTTGAAAAAAATAGTTTTTAGACTCGTTTTTAAACAACCGGTCTAAAAAGTTTAAAATTTTTAGACCTGGTCTTCGAGAAATCGGTCTAAAAAAGTGATATCTAAAAAATAATAGACTTTTTAGATTGGTTGTATCAAGACCTCATCCAAAACCGGTCTAAAAAGTTATTTTTCAACTAGTGAGATTGCTTTGAAAAACAAGTTTTGAAAATCTGTAAAAAATATTGATACTCATTCGAGTCAATCAATTTATAAATTATAACTCATAATATCAGAACTTAACAATATATATTCATATTTGTTGCATAAGTTTGTAAAAAGCTGGATTAGTGCAAGTAAAAAGATGTACATCACAATATAAGGAAATATTAGTGCATTACATATCCTCAACATTTCAAAACCAGTTCATATCCACAAAATATCTAAAGTAAGACATAGTATATAAAAGCAATGAAGATAATCATCACTAAGTAACAACTATATGGCAGCACCACCACCTTCACCACCCTGAGAATCAACTCCAGTACACTAATCCTTATTATTGGTTCCAAATTCCTTCTCCCCCTTTTAGGAATCATTAGAAAGGGTGGTAGGACAGATAGGTCTAGATCTAAAAGGAGCATTAGGGGCTGTTTGTCTAACTCAGTGGAGGAGGAAGGAGTGTAAGGGACCATAAACTAAAGAGGAGCTATATTAAGCGGTGTAGATGCATTATTAGTTGTGTTGTAAGACCCCGTCTTATATACCACTTATCATTGATATTAATCAGAGTAGCAATATGCGGTTTAGCGGGCATACAGGGAAGGCATAGATATACTGATATTAATGATATAATGTACTTGATTATACGCAGGAAGTGGCCCACAGGGTGTGTGAATTGTAATTACAGACCTTGAAATAATAAAAATGGCTTAAGATAACCAACAGTCTTGTTTGATTAGCACCGGAACCATCAGTTGTTGGTAAGTATGATCTTGCCCTTTTGAGCCCTGTCCTTTGCTGGAATATTTATAATTTGAAAAAGGTGAGATTCAAACGAATCTCAGTAGTAGCATGCAATTAGTGATATAAAATACAACAATTAAATATGCCCTACACCATGTAATGTAACATAACACAAATAATTCATAGTTGGGTCCTTACTTGGCTGAATGGTACATACACCATTGCCATTGGGCGGTACATATATACTTCCCACACCATAGCTAAAATACAACATGTGCACATGGGTCGGGGCTAGTTCCCTACTACCAGCAAACACCTCGGTTGGGTTCTTGCACATAACCAGGTAAGTGTGCCTCCACACACAATTGCCCTATTCAGTAAAAAAGTGTTCATATCACAGAAGATGGCATACACAAAGCATTGAGACAATTACATAGTATATGAAAGAGAGTGCTACTACCTTATGTCCAATTTAGTCTTTAATTCGATCCAGCTCAGGCTCAACAGTCTGGTCCTAAAATTCCAAGTTCACAAGAATTAGGTTAATACTTATTCATGTACTACTCTAAACTCTTTTAAACTCATTTTGTTGGTTATATTAGTTTAATTTTGTAAAATTACCAAAATTTCCCCAGGGACCCAGTCTAAGCCCCTTTTTACCCGGTTTGACCATACTTTTTCAGAAATTTTGACCCTGGCTATTCCTACATAATTTCACCCAAGGAATCCATTTTTGACCTTGAAAGGAGCTTAGGAGAGGTTGTACACAAGTTAGAAGACATGAACACTTGAAATCAAAAGTGCTTACCTTGTATTTTGCCTTCTTGAGCTCTTGTGTTCTATATGTCTTCAAGCTCTCTTCTCTCTCTCTTTTGGTGATGAATGTGAATGAGGATGAAGAAAGAGATGATGGTGATTGAAAATATCTCTTACACCTACTTTGAGATATAATACTTTATTAAGTTTATGACATGTGTTTAGTTCAAGCTTATCTTCATCCAACTTGTCATAAACATGCCCTTTAATTTTGGACTAAGTTCCTTTCCTTCCCTTTGGCCCAAAAAGACACCACTTATGGCCCTTCATAACCCAATTGGACTTCATTTAATTAACTTAAACAATGGCACAAAAATATAATATTTTAATGAAATTCCAACATGTGCTCATATTTTCAAAAATCTATATTTATTTCCTTGGCTTAAGATAAGGACACTTGGCATCATATTAATCCTAGCAATATATTTTCCCTCTAATTTCCCTTTATGGAGGAAAATAGTAAGAAGAAAGGGAAATGTTAATTGATTCTTATATTTTCCATAATTCTCTTCTTTAATTAATTAAATCAAGTACTTTTACTTTTTGACTTTTCCAACCATTTTACTAGGTCAAGAATGCTCCAAAATTGCATATTCATTTCCAAATATATATTTTCCTTTTTATTCTCTCAATTGAACCAAAATTAATTTCAAGAATGGGAAAATAATTTATTCCTTACTTTATTGGCAAATTACTATTTTGCCATCACATTCTTGGATTTAATTTAGGCCTTCTTCTTCTCCTTCTCTTATTCGCTAAAATTCCTTTTTACTATGGGGCCCAATATTGTTTTCTTTTATCCTTTACTTTGGGCTTGAATAATGGGCTTTAACAATTGGATTTTTTCAAGACAATAACTTGGATTTTATGTCTTGTTTTAGCCCAATTTTCATGAAAATGGAAATTTACTAGCTTCTTAAATTCCAAACACATTAATGTTCACCCTTTCATTTCATTAAATGCCACAAATAATTACAAGGCATATCAGTGAATAAAATTTAGGGTGTGGCATATGTCACGTTCCTGATTGGAAAAGGTAAGAAAGTCAGAAGTTGGGTTGGAAACCGAAGAGGTGGGATGACAATAGGATCATTGGGATCATTGACATAAAGAGGAATGTGTTAAGGTTAGGAAGTTTGAGTGGGCTCTTGAGGAGTCTCATGAGTTAGAAGTGTGAGGGTGATCAGAAGGGTCAGAATAGTGAGATTAGAGGGATGTGAATGTGGTTGATCTAGAGTAATATCAATATGGGAAGAGGAGTCAGGATCAGGCATAATGAACAACACATTGCCTTGAGAAGTAGTCTCAGGAGCATGATAAGAGGTAGGAACATGAACAAGCTCAGTGGGAGCACAAGAGACAGGGTTAGGGTGAAGAACTGTAGTTTGGCTAGCACTAAGGCATCCAATCTCTCTCCAAGTTACCTCAGAAGACTCCCATACTCCAACATCAACTGAGCGTCTGAGCCTCTTTATGAGCAATAATAGTCTTGAAGTTTTGGTTCACTACTTCACACATCTTTCCCAACTTCTCATCAATATATGTAATGAACTTAGCATTAGTGTTGGCTATGTTGACATGAAAGCCCTGCAGAACTTCCTTTAGATACAATTGAATAATAGAGCCTATAAATGAAGGTGCAAGTTAGCCACCCTGCATTGAACATTGAGTGTCATTTAACCTCAATGTTTCTAATTCTTGTCTTGTCTTTTTCTTTAGAGTAGTGGCATAAGGGTTAATCAAAGGTAGCTCTATACCCAATTTCCCAATCTGATGTCTGCCAAGTTGGGGTTGCCTTTCCAAGGATTCATTTAGTTCCATATACCAAATTCCATTTTCCTTTAAGAAAATTTAGATCAATTGTGGATAAGGCATTGTTGTAGACTTACTAGAGGATAATTTATACCTCTTAATCTCTAAGAAGATGATTTCTCCTATATTCCTTTCCTCGTTGCTCAGGATAGAAGCCATTATTCCGTAGTCTCAGTCGAATGATGTAGGTGAAGTTATTGGACTTATTCACCATGGCTCGAGAATAGATGTAATAGATAATCCTATGTAGATCACATATGTTGCTTGGGTTGAAATTAAGAATTCCCATAGGATCTCCTGGTCCCAAAATCCTATACATCTCTCATTAAGTGAATTCTTATTGTGGCCCTTTAGGTGGCTTCTGTATTCCTAACCAATTTTTAATCCTAGAGGGTGAAATAAGAAACTTTTTCCCTCTAACAATGGTTTCTAATTCATCTTCTATTACTATGCCTCCCTCATAACAATCTTCTATAGGCTCAAGTTAGCAGTAAAAATGCCTCACAACTTTCGGACAATAGAGCAAACGAATGGATAACCATGGAATGTAGTGATCAAGGTAAGGGAATAAATCCAACTTGAGAGTCTCAAATAACACTTGCAAACTAACATAGCACATCTTGTAGAGCTTTCTTTTGGCAAAGTGTGTCTTGAAATTATTTCAATCATCAAGTTCTGAAGTAATGTTTTCTGGAGGAGCTACTAAGAGATCTTTTTCATTCTCTCCTTCTTCTTCAGCCTCAACCTCAGCCTAAAGAGGAACAACTGGTGGAGTAAGAACTGAGGAAGGTTCAACACTGTTCCTTTGAGCTCCTTGCTTGGGCTTCTTAGTAATTTGAGAATCAAGAAACTCATCAAGCATATTAGCCATAATTTTATTGATTTGAGCTTGATATCAGGCCTCTTGTTTGTCCTTTTTATTCCAAGAAGGTTTATTTAAATTAGAGTCAAAGCCAAGAGGAGTAAGAGGTGCTTTATCCTTGCCTTTCTCTATTGGCCTTGTGGAGGCAACTCTTGTCATTGATCGTGTTTCTTGAGGCTCCTGAATCGCCACACCTTTAGCCTTGGGTCTTGGCTCAAGTGGAGCTTTGTCTTGTACTTTCGGCCTTGGATGCTTCCTAGTCTTAAATTTCCTTGATGTCTTAGAATGAGGAGGAGATGGATTTCGAGATAGCTTCTTTTCTTCATTGATGGTTATTTTTGTTTGAGCTATACCAAGAAGTTTCCTAGAAAGCTTTGAATTTTCAAAAAAGGCTTGCCTTGTACCCTAACTATAACACCCATGTTTTGAAAGCATATAGATGGCATAAGTGTAGTAATATCTTTAAAAAGGAGACCAATAATCTTTTGTAAATAGAGGAAGTCCCAACTTCAAGCAGAGTGTGGAGTTGTACTTGAATAGGCTTTCAAAAATTGTTTCAAAAATCTTTTTCAGATTGGGTCACATATTATTTTATGATTTATTTTAAGCCATCCGTTTTAGGTTCATTTCTTCATATCAGAGTGTTTACTAATAAGTTCTCTGCTGAAACCCAAGCTACTATGTTTAATTAATGGCCCTAGGTGGACGGCTGTCCACTACTGGTACGAATGTCGTTGCGCGTTCGCTTATATACAGGCGCTTACATACATGTCAGTACGAGACTGACCACACTTAAATACAAATTACATACAATCTCCAAAATAGATAACTAACAGAAAACTAAATTCTAAGTCCTTTGCTTCATTCGCCCGTGTTTACCTTCTTGCTTGAGGAACTACTTGCTCGAGCTGAAAATTTGTTTTGGGAAAATAGGGTGAGATTCAATGAATCTCAGTAGTAATAGATATCACTCATATAAAATGCACATATATCATGCCATGTCAATGAAAGTTACAGTACAATCAACATATTCAACATTTAGAGATAAATTCACAATATGCAGAAAGCATAAAGTTACCAATTCAAGGACAACCGTCCCTTGCCACAGCGCTGGGAAATTCTACTGGGCCTTGGCCTTCTCATCTGAATGTTTTAAATTCACAATGGTATAAACATGCATATAACATATCACATAGTATGTGAGGGATAAGTTACTACCTGACAATTTTTCCAAATCTTGATCTTGATTGACGTGCTTTGAACGTCCTGGGCAAGTGTCAAATCCTATAAATTATAATTTATGGGCAATGAGTTATTTCTTAGTCCAACTCTTCATAAATTATTCTCTTATGTTGGTTACCATTAGGGTCACTACATTAGGCCCAATATGAAGCTAATGAGCTCAAGCTACTCCAAATGCTTAACTTAACTCTTAAATGTCCAATTTTATTAGAAAAACTCTTTGTTTTGAATTTTCGCACAATTACCAAAAGCTGGCAGATTTTTCACTGAACTTTGAAAAATCATAACTAATTCTAGAAAATTCGAGTTGAGGTGATCCAAAATTCTATATAACCCTTATTAAGTCTATTTTAAGTGAAAAATACTTTCAGTAGCCGAAAGACTGCGTACACTTCCCATTTTTTCTTTTTCTCCCTGCTGCCAGAAAATCTAACCAGTTTTAATGGTCTACTTCAAACATTCATAACTCCTAGTATACTTATCGAAATCCTTCATAATACCTATCAAATTAAAGGTCTATAAGTGTACTTTAATTCTGGAAAATCTCATAATCAACAGATGAATTTTGGATAGTGAAAGTTTCACCACAACAAAACTTCCAGACAAAAACGCACACTGGCAACTTTGTTGCACAAGTAGACTTAATTTCCAATTTTTGAATCTTTAAACCAGTCTGTCAAAAATTATAACTAGAGCCTATTCCCGCACAATTTTTCGTGTAGAATCCAATGGAAAACTCCAAAATATCAAAATCAAATTATTTCTACCAGATTTAGCCCCCAACCGAAATCTGCCTCCCAAAACAACAAAAATTCCACTTTGTGATTTTAACTACCAACAAGTCTAATACTTCTCCAAACATCATATATCACCTTATATATGATTAAAAAATCTTCCTTCTTAAAAAAAACCCCTTGAATGAAATACATGGGTGGTTCAAGAGCTAAGAAAAACTCAATGAAATCACAAAGTATTTGGTTTAAAAGAAAGCCCACGCTTACCTCTTTGCGTTTTTACAAGTGGTTCGGTATTCCGGCGGTACTCCAGTAGACTAATTGGCACAAAACACCTTAGATGAGAAATCTAAGACCATAGAATTGAAGCTTATAGTGAGTAAAGGAAGTTTCCTGAAGGACTTACTGGACAATAACGGTGATTCAGGGTTGAAATCGGCTCCGGTAGTCAAGAAAACTCACTGTTCACTCCTCCTTCTCTCTTCTTGTATTCTTAAGCTTAAGAAATCTGATTCCTCTTTCTCTTCCATGCTTGCACAAAATTTTGCCATTTAATTAGGCATGGATGGTTGTGATTTAATCACATAAAATGATCTCATTTCATCTTGCCACGTGTCATGCAACTATTGGTCTTCGACTTTTCTCTTTCTTTGGTCGGTCATAAATGGTCAGGGGAAGGGAAGGCCTGACAATTTCACCGGACTTATGGGTTCGGTGCTCGACTCTTAAAGTAAGCAACCCGGTCGGAGACTGGTGAATTCCCTGGACTCAGACACTAGATGGCGTACTCCGGAGATGACAACACGAAAGGCTTAAAGTGGGTGTAATGATGTGTAATGATGAGGGACACATGTCACCCCCTCATTTGGCCAACACAAAAACATGGTTTTACTTTGTAATAATTTCAGGACACTTGTCATTTCCTTATTTGGCCAACACGAAAGATGTGTCATCATGAGTCATAATGAGCTGTCATTACATACTTTACTGAAGTTTTTTTAATAAAGTGCTCCATTGGTTCATTACCCGGAATTCCATGTGGGACCCACGTGGGACCGTGGCACGCATATCGAGGCACGTCATGAAATGCCCAAATTCCTTCGATCTCGCAATTGACGCCCCTGAACCCTGCAGCCACTGACGAATTTTGCTCCAACTTCTTACACTTGTATTTTTGTAATATTGACTTTTCAATTTCCGTGATGACACAATGGACATCTGGGAATTCCAAAAGTAACTCTACCTTTAATTTGTAAATACCGATATTTATTTTATTCTACTATTTCCATATTTACAAGTTTTTAGTATTGATATATTTGGTATATTACACTAACGACTGTCAAAGTAATAATATAAGGATTTAGAAAGATTTAGGAGGATGTTTGGGACAAATTTTGAGGGGTTTTGGTTGGGTTAGTATTAGGAATTATTTGTAAAAATATTGGAGTAAAGCACTAGCAGTGGAACTCAAAGTGATTATGTGAAAGTGACACTGCTTTACATCTAAAACTTTGGGCACCGACATCACTTGAGTAATCGTATTCAGCTATCACTCAAGTTGTTACTCATGTGATGCTACCTAGAAGTTCATCTTAAGATAAAATCATGATACCTCACTCTAGTAATCTCATAATTACTTGAAAATATGTCCTATTTGATATGATCAATTCTCGTATACTATTGCAAGTTGTGCTAATTCGATTCTGGATCATCACTAGTTTACTCTGCTTTATGGTGATGATCACTTAAGTGATCCTGCTCTTTCTTTCTTTACTAGTTCCAGCACTTCCAGTTATCTGCTAGTGAGAATGATTACTCAAGTGATAAGCTTTTGTTCATTTGTTCCAGAGATGAACAAAAAAATGAAGCACAAGAATTCACATAAGCAAATTCACGAGTCTCTGTTATTCATATTTTCTCTATATTCATTCTTCAGTGTTTATCATACTTGCTCTATAAGAGAGTCTATATACACTTCAAATTCTATTTTCATTTGATCTCAAGGTATTGGGACCTTGAGAGGGTAGATATCCTTATGAGAGAAGCAGTTGAGAGAATTCCTAGTAAAACCTTCCACTCATAAGACTTACAAAATACAAGCAGTAGATAATGTTGCTGCTCGTAAGACTTATAGTGGTGTAAGCAGGAGAGAACGTTGCTGCTCTTAAGACTTGTATACGTAAGCAAGTGAGAAAGGTCATAGGTTGTTTTTCTGCACGTAAGACTTGTTGTAAGGGGGAGAGAAATTTCTTAGTGTGAGAATATTTATGCTCGTAGTCCATTCGAGGACGATTGTTATTTTGTGGCATTCTAAGAGCCCATTGAATCTTGGAAGCATAGTGAAAATCTTAGTAGGTCTTGATCTCTGAGGACTGGATGTAGGCCTGGTTTTTAGGCCAAACCAGTATAACTCTTTGTGTACTAATCCTCTCAACTCTACTCTATCTACAACTACTATCATATCACCAAATCAAACAAAAAATTTATCACATCACCCAATTCATCCTCTCTTGGGGGAAGCTTGCCTCTTTCAACCTTGTCTAATGACTCTGTTATTTTAGAGGTCAATATTATACATCTTAAGCTTTAAAATAAGGTAAATATGCATTATTTGGGTTAGTAGATTGTAAGTAATGATTTATTCAAGCTTAGGTATTGAATCTGGAAATAATCTTGAGACGGTTTTGTTGCTCGAGGATTTTGGAATTTTATGCTTATCATTGGTAGTGGGTGATAATTTTCCTTTATAAAGGACTTAGAAAGCTTTCCATAGGAATTTGAACCATCCCAATTGGAATTTTCTTGATTAGGCAATGAATTTCCAAAGACGATTAATGAATCTTGCATATTAGGGTTAACCTACAAATTTATAGCATTTAGAGAGAATAAGTCATGTGCAATGGCTTGCTTTTATGGCTCTAATATGTCAACCACATAATTTGATTATGTGTCTAGGGCCATGAGAGATCAAGCAAGAGGAAATGGAAGGAGTTCCAAGCAACTTCAATGGTTGGAAGAAAAGGGAACAAGAAGAGGTCATAAATACAAAAGGTAGTAAACTTACCTAACTTGCGTGTATTGATATGCATGATTGCTTTGCTTATTTATGTGTAGCATATAAGAATGATTGAAGTTCTATTTCTATTGATGTTATGGCCATATGTATGAGATGTGAAGTATTGAGCATTCAAACATTTCATTATTTGAGCATGAATTAAGGTCAGGCAAGCATGTGATGCACTAAGCATTTATCTTCTATGCATTTTGGTAATATTGCTATTGAGACTCTCTTGAATCTCACCTCCCTTACCCAACCATATAGGTATATCAAGCATAAAAGTGGAATGCATGAAGATGTGCAAGTGGAAAATGTGATGGAGAGTTGGAGATCTATATGCGATAATCTCTTGTGTTTAATTATCGCATGTTTCAATTAATTGTAATAACATGCCAAATTGAGTAATGTCATTTGGTATGTCATCCATGGCATGTATGTATGTATACAAGAAGGAATGAGTGCGAGTTTTCACATTTGACTAGTTGAGAAATAGAAGGTAATTCTGGAGTTATCAAATTGTAACTGGAATTCAAAATTCCAAACAAATGAGTTAGCTCTTGATATTTGGTAAACTTAAAGTACAGTTTTTACCAAATGAATAGTAACCCAAGAAAATAAATATCCAATTTTTAGTTCGGGGGCTTGAACTATTGTTTTCTCCTAAGCGGTAATGCTTCTAAATACATAATAAAGGGATCTTAATAAGGGGTGTTATAGTGAACTTAGCTTCCCATTCACTTGTGTGAATGTTAAGGATCTTTCTTACTTGAGATCTCTGATCATATGTCTTGCCAAGAGTAGCAAGTTGATTGACAAGGTGAGTGTATCTTTACTCAAACTCGGTAATGCTCTCTCTAGCCTTTATCTAGAATAAGTCATACTCAGTGGTGAGTGTGTTGAATTTGTTCTTCTTGATTGCAAAGTTTCCTTTATGAGCTATATGAAGAGCCTCCCACATATCCTAGGTAGTAGGAAGAGTACAAATTCTGAAGTACTCTTTCTGACTTAAAGCACTCTAAGGGTGTATTTGGTTTGAAGGGAGGGGATGGGAGGGGGTAGGAGAGAAGCCAAAATTTTGGCTTTGATTCCCTTCCTTCCCTTTAAAGAAAACAAAGGATCCCCTCCCCTCCCCTCAAACCAAAAGCACCCTAAATTATTAGAATAGTCTTGCTGTTGAGGGTCACCAATCTCTTGTCATTATCATTAAACTCTTTTAGTGTCTTCTCGGTTATTCTTTCTCCTTCTCTTTTTATAGAACGTAATTGCAATCTTGTATCACCAGTCATAGTCTATATTCATTGGCCATCATGAACACTTTGAACTTGGCTTTCCACAATGAAAAGTTTTCTCCCACAAATCCTGGTAGTCTAGTGATCGAAGCTCCATCGGGAAGTATGTTTTCACCAAGGCTTTCCATAGTATATGCTAGGTCATTCCTGTTAGATCTCATGTTTTGATGATAACAAAGAATGATATGAAAAAGTCTTGAGTAATAAATAAGTTTGAACAAAGTAATAATAGGGAAAAGCATCACTTGAAGTAAGCATTGGAGTAATGAAGAAAGGCCAAGAGAAAAAGCTGAGAAACTTGATGAGAAGCAAGTTTTTTAAGGCATTACTCTAGTATGTACTCGAGTAATGAGACAAAACTTGAAGTTACCAGAGATACCTTCTAGTAACCTGCCAACGTTACTTGAGTAAGTACTCGAGTAATAGTGTAAAAGTTTTCAAGTTGCTCTTGGCCTGCCAACGTTACTCGAGTAGCTACTCGAGTAACCAGGTAAAAGTTTCCAAGTTGCTCTCGGCCTGCCAATGATACTCGAGTATGTACTCGAGTTACTCTATTTCAGAAAATGCGTTGCTCTTGGAACTTTGTACCACTGCCAATGTTGCTCGAGTAATGCACTGAGGTAAGTAAAAACTTGAAGGTAGTACTCGATAAACTTGATTTAATTTTATCTCACTTTCCTCGAGTCATTACTCTAGTATGCAAGGATTTAATGATTCTTTTTAAGTGGATTACTTGAGTATGTACTCGAGTATGCAGTGTTATGTTTGAAGGAAAACCTCAAGTCATTACCCGAGTAAGTTATGCACAAAAAGTAAGTTTACTCGAGTATGTACTCGAGTAACAAGGTAATCAAACTTGAAGTGCTCTCGGCCTTGAAATCCTGCCAACATTACTGGAGTAAAGCATCGAGTAACATAAGTTTATTTGAAGGTTTACTCGAGTTGGTACCCGAGTAACCTATGAAGAAAAGAGTGCATTACTCGAGTAGGTACCCGAATAAACAAGCATTTCCAAAGGTTTGATATTTTGATTATTCCATGCACTACCCAAGTAATTTTATAATTGTTTGGTGACTTGCAGTCCATTAAAGAATTCACGATGATACTCGAGTAAGTACTCGAGTAAACTTTAATGAATACTCGAGTAGCTACTTGAGTATGGAAACCCAGAAATTTTGAAATCATTCCAACGTTCATTGTTTTGTTTCCTATTTGATTAACTTTTCATTATATTAGTATTCTTAGCATTTCCACAACTAAACAATGAAGAGATCTTACCAAATAAGGAAAGTCAAAAGCAACGCTCAAATGTCACCGACCGCCACCTACCGCAAACGTATGTTTTTTCAAATACTGGAAAAGTCAATAGTGGCTGCGCACGCTCCAACGGACATGAAGAATTATGTTCCAGCAATCATTACGAACGTATCTATATATATGGGAACATCTAAACAGAGAAGAGAATAAGAACACACTCACGAATGTATCATCAAGTTCATTACTCTATTTTACATTATACTTGTAATTCTATGCTTCAGTGATTCTTATTCACTCCGTGAGAGAGATATTTCATTCAAACTCAATATTTGTTATTGAGGTAACTTAAGGTTGTGGAACCTTGAGTTGAGATTGGATTACAACTTGTAAGGGGGAGCAAGTGTCCAGGCGAAGGAACTTGCTTGTACTGAGGTGCCAAGAACCCACCGAATCTTGGAAGTTATAGTGAAACTCTCAGAGAAGCTCTGAGGACTGGACGTAGGTCAAAGTGGTTGTGGTCAAACCAGTATAACTCCCGGTATACACTTCGGTGATATTTCTCCTTACTCTTTCCTGTTTTAGTTTCAACGTCAAATTTTATATTTGCAACGAAATTTTTAAGATCACCCAATTCAGCCCCCTCTTGGGAGAAACGCTTGCTCTAACAATTCCTTTTGTCTTTTGAATTAGTCATTGGAGACAAAGAGAATTTCGGTTGGTTTGGAGAAAAGAGCATTAAATATGCCTAATACAAAAATACTTTTTTGCTAATCTTGTGTTATTCCTTGATTAAGCACTTGTAATATGTTCAAACAATGATATAACAATGTATTGAATTAGTTAAAAGCAAAAGGAACAAGATTAGATATGATTTGAATGAGTATCGAGATTTTTAAAATGTTATGTTTGAGTGACTTTATCACTCTAGTGGTCACCTGAGTGATCTTTACTTTGTTTAAAAAGTTGTCTTTATAAGTATAACAGATCGCTTCTTATCTTACTGTGGAGATGTGAATGTGATAAGCAATAGTAGGGTCACTCGAGTGGTTATAGTTTATCTCATATCAAAAGAAAAAAGATCACCAGCTGACTTACTATCATGCAGTGGAACTGATGCACTTTTCTCACTTCACTCGAGTAATCTCTTTGTAAAATATTTTCAAAAATACTAATCATTGCTTGAGCCATTGTGGTGTTGGGTAAGGATGTCATATTGTCATGGACACTTGAGTGGTCATTTGAGTGATCTTTTTAAACATAGTTTTAGGAGGCTTGATCACTTGTACATATCACTGTAGTGTTAAAGAAGTGATGTGAAATTGGATACATCACTCGAGTGGTTACTCAAGTGATCAACTTTGAAATTCTTTTCAGAAAACTGTGTAAGAACCGGTTGACTCCAAGAGGGTGGGTGAATTGGGTGTATGACTTAAAAACTTTGAAAATATTTTCGCATCTTATGAAATCAATAAGTATGAAAGTAATGAATTATAAAACTATAGTCAGTCATTTAAATCATATATGCTAGAAATATAAGAGTTTAAGGAAGAGAATATGCAAATTGTGATTTGTCCTAGTTTATTCCAATGCACGATGACCTACATCCAGTCCCCAGGCTCCTTCTGAGATTTCAATCCACTATCTCTCTAAAGTTTAACTGAGTACCTGAGAACCTATACAATCCAACAAGTTTGATTTGGGCACTTGTGAAGCCTTTACAATTCTCACACTGAGATAAGGACTTCCCCTTACACACTCTAAGGATACAATATGTTTCTCACTCAAGGTCCCCCAATCTTGAGTAACTCTCATAAAGATAGAATAGTTACAATGAAAGCATACTTCTCTCTATATGAAGCAGATAATGGTAATTACTGATGCACAATACAAATAATGTCTCTCTTAAGTAAATAGTATAAGAATTGAGAAAACATAGACTGTGTGAGATGAATGTTGGAGTCAGAGTATTGGTATTTCGATCGTGAAGGTGCATGCTCTATATGTCTTCCATTTTGAATGATCTTCTATTTATAGTTGATGAAGAGTATTTTTCCATTGAGCTTTTTCTTCTTCCCTTTGAGAATATGACCATTAGAAGTCAGTTGGAAGTAGTTATTGAAACTTCTGACACAAAGTCACTTTTTGGCTTTTGAGTTCTAATCCATCTTTAATCACCTATAATCCTCATGTAAACTTCATTGGTGATGATTAGGAATGGTTAGGAATAAGGTAATTAAGATTTAAATGAGTTTATAAGAATATCAAAAGTTTGAGATGGTGATTAAAAATTGTGAAAAATATCACTTCGAGTGCGACTTGAACTAATCTCTTATCAATTGAGTGAATTGCATAATAAATGCTGAGGGACATGAATCAACAGTGGATTTGATCTAACTCTATTGCATAGCTTGGAAGTAATCCTCAGTATTGATTTGTTGATAGTAAATAGTGTGTTGCTAGATTGTGAAACAAAAGGGGTGTATATCCCAATTTGCAATCACATACCAGTACAGAAATCAACCTTAACTTTCTTTTAGTAGCTAAGGCTATGAAATGTTTGCATAAAGGTTGTCAGGGGTTCATAGTATTCTTTTCCATGCAATCAGAAGCTGGAACACCATTGGAAAGTATCACTATAGTAAATAAGTTTCAAAAAGTGTTTCTTGAATATATCAGTGGATTATCTCCAAATAGGGAAGTGGAGTTTGCAATTAACCTTAGGCCTGGTTCAGAACCAATTTCTAAAGCCCCATACAGAATGGCTCTGAAGAAAATGGCAGAGTTGAAAAAGCAAATTAAGGAGTTGATAGAGAAAGGGTTCATTCAACCCAGTGTCTCACTATGGGGAGCGCCAGTGCTCTTTGTTAAAAAGAAAAATGGAAGCGTATGACTCTATATTGATTACAGGTAGTTAAACAAGGTAACCATCAAAAATAAATGCCCACTTCCTAGAATTGATTATTTGTTTGATCAGTTATCTGGTTCCTGTGTATTTTTGAAGATTGACTTGAGGTCAGGATATAACTGCTCAGGGTAAAAGTAGAAGATATACCAAAAATTGCTTTTGGAAAGAGATATGGCCATTACAAATTTCTTGTATACCGTTTGGGCTAACCAATGCACCTATCGTGTTTATGGACTATATGAGTAAAATTTTCTATTCGTATCTCGATCAATTCTCAGTAGTCTTTATTGATGATATTTGGTATACTTATAGAGTAAATCAAAACATGAAGAACATCTGAGAATGGTGTTGAACAAGTATGAATTTTGGCTTTCAGAAGTTAACTTTTTGAGCTATAAAGTCTCACAATAAGGGGTCTTAGTAGATCCTAGCAAAGTAAAAGTAATACTGAACTGGAAGAGGTCAGAGACTATCTTTGAGATATGTAGTTTTCTAGGTCTTGCCGATTATTACAAGCGATTTATACAAAATTTCTCTAGAATAGCTTTGCCATTGATAAAGTTAACATAGGCAACGCAACATTATCTGTAGGGATGATAATTGTGAGAGGAGCTTTACAGAGTTGAAACAGAAATTAACAATAGCACCACTGTTAACAATCCCATATCCATAGTTGACCTTTTTTGTCTACATAGATGCCAGTTGGCATGGATTAAGATGTGTCTTAATGCAACAGGGCCTAGTAGTGGCATATGTATCTTGTTAGCTAAAACCTCATAAACAAAACTATCCTACTTATGATCTTGAGTTAGTATCAATTGTATTTGCGTTGAAAAACTGGAGACATTATCTCTATAGAGCAACCGTAGAGTTGTACTGTGACCACAAGAACTTAAAGTATTTGTATGATCAGCAAGAGCTTAACATAAGACAGCATAGATGGATGGAGTTGCTAAAAACTATAACTTGGAGATCAAGTACCATCCAGGGAAGGTTAATGTCATTATAGACGCATTGAGCCATAACATAGTGCAGGGTGTAGCCTTAATGATACATGAATGGATCCAGGATTTCAAAGATCTTAATCTATCTAATCAGAATTTGATTAGCAACAACAATATTAGTCAGGTATATAATAACCTGAAAGGCAAATGTGTGAGCCAGACATAGTCGATCATATGACAGAGAATATTAGGTTGATCAAGCAAAGACTATCAGCTGCTAGAGGCAGACAAAAACGTTATGCTGAAAGAAGCAGAAACCTCTAGAGTTTACGGTTGACAATCATGTGTTCATGAAGGTTTCGCTTGTCACAGGCATTGGTAGGGCACTAAAGGTGAAGAAGCTAAGCCCTAGGTATATTGTCCATTTGAAATCTTATCGAAGATTGGGCCAGTAGCGTACTAGATAGCTTTATCCCCAAGCTTGAGTAGATTGCATGATATTTTCCAAGTGTCACAATTGAAGAAATATCAACTTGACCGAATTATTGATCGACAGAAGAAATCATACACAGGAGCATCATGTTCATAAAGGTTGTTTGGAAGGGATTATCCCCTAGAGAAGCAACATAGGAAACAGGGAAAAAGCATGCAGAAGCATTACCCAGAATTCATGAGCATGTATATGTAGAAAATTTCAGGGATGAAATTTATTTAAGGGGGCAGAGCTATAACATCCCAAATTTTTTTCACCAATATTCCTTCTATGTGTTAAGACATTTAATGGAATAAAATGGTGAATTTTGGTGTAAATGGAATGACAAAAATACCCATACAAGAGGCTACAAGAAATTGTGGCTAAAACAAGATATAAAGTCCAATTTTTATCTTCCAAAAAGCCTATTCTTGAAGCCCAAAATAATGAATGGAAGAACACAAGTCTTGGGCCCAATTAATTGTGATTTTTGGCCAAATAGAGTGGAAAAGAAGGAAGGCCCAAATTAAATGCAAAAAATGTATGGGCAAAATAGTCATTTGGCTAAATAAAAATTAAAAAGCTAATATTTTTTCCTTGTTATATGTTGTGGATGCCCAAATGAAGGAGCAAGAAGGGAATGATTATTAGGTGATGAATATGTCAACAGTTGAAGCATTTTAAACCAAGTAATAAATTAAGTTGGAAAGTCAACAATTGTAGGTAAATGGAGGAGGTAGAAATTTGGATAATTCAAGAAGCCTTTATCCTCTTCCAATGACCATCATTTTCATTTAAGTTAAATGGGAGAGAGGAAATGAAAATATCTACGGTAAAAAAAATATAATAATCAAGAAGCTTTCTCTTAGCTCCTCCAAGACACATTTTCGGTGAAGAGAAATAGAGAGAGAAAAAGATGATGGCAATTAAATTGGCATGTGACAATTTCATTAAAATATAATATTTTAAGGAGGTGGATGAAGGATATTTTACATCTCTTCATCTCTTTCCTAAGACACATATTTCCACCAAATTTGAAACAAGAGAGAGGGAGTTAGACAAAAAGAGCATAGGGAGCAAGAGAAGCCTAGAGTTGAAGAAGGCAAATCCAAGGTAAGTTGGTTGAAATTAGAGTGCTCTTGCCTTCTAGTTCATGTAAGACCTCTACTAATCTCTATTCCTTCATGAATAACACTTGTTGCAAGAAAAATCAAGAGGGAAGAGAGAGAGAGAGAGAGAGAGAGAGAACAACCACAATTTAGTGAGAGAAAGAATTAATGTGAGCTTAGAAACTTGTCTTATCTTAATGATTATTGCTTGTTGTTACTGGTTATTGTTGTTGTGGTTGTTTACTGGCTTTTTTTGCTTGAATTTGTAATTTGGGTTGATGAAACCCTAAGGGGTTATGCTATCCAAATTTCCACAAATCATGATTAATAACTATTTAAGAAGTTAATCATGTGATTACAAGTGAAAAGGAGGAGTTTAATCGAATGGAACCATGAAAACTCAATTTTCTCTTTTCTTTGGTGATTTTCAGCGAGCTACAGAATAGAAGGTTAGAGCTAGAATTTTGTGTTTTTTATTGTTCCGTTGTGTACTACACAAAAAATTGTGGGAATAGCCCCTGGTTATGAATTTCGGATCATTGGAACCAAATTCTTAAAATTTGAACTTGCTACCAATTGATGAAACCCAAAGGGGTTATGCTATCCAAATTTCCACAAATCATGATTAATAACTATTTAAGAAGTTAATCATGTGATTACAAGTGAAAAGGAAGAGTTTAATCCGATGGAATCATGAAAACTCAATTTTCCCTTTTCTTTGGTGATTTTTAGCCAGCTACAAAATAGAAGGTTAGAGCTGGAATTTTGTGTTTTTGATTGTTCTATTGTGTTCTACACAAAAAATTGTGGGAATAGCCCCTGGTTATGAATTTTGGATCATTGGAACCAAATTCTTAAAATTTGAAACTTGCTGCCAATTGATGTTTCTACATGGCAGTCTTGTTGTCATATGTTTTTTGGATAATCAAATGATGTCCAATGAATGTGAGATTTTCCAAAATAAAAAGTACAAATATCAAGCTTCAATTTCATATGTAATTTGTCCCGTTTGGATTAGTATGTTAAGAGTTATGATTTATTGAAGTTGGATTTGTAAAACTGGAATGCTTGGTGGCAATGTGCAAACATTGTTGATATTGGAATTCTGTGCACATAATTGGTTAAAGGAAATATTTTTCCTTAAAAATATACTTAATAGGGGTCACATAGCTTTTGAAACCAAAGCAATTGGACATTTGTAAATAAAGTTATGAATTTTCAAACTTTGATGAAAATTCCGGCAGTTTTAATTAATGTGCGAAATTAAAAGGTAATGGCAAAAATGTAATTACCTTGAACTCTAGGGGTAAAGATATCCAACAAAATGATAGTACATGAATGAGTAATAACTGAATGCTTGTAAACTTTGAATTTTAGGACCAGATAGTTAGCCCAAGCTAGAACAAAGATAATGGACTGTCGATTGAGCAAACGAAAAGGGACTTAAGGTAGTAACTCTATCTTTCATACACTATGTGAACTTGTCTATGCTTTGTATATGCCATCTTTTGTGATATGTATAATGCACACACATTATCTAACTAGTGCAGGAAAAGCACAAGTACTATTCGGGGGGAAAAGCACAAGTACCCCAACAGCCCCTAGGGAACTCAGTTATGACACACAGTGCTAGGAAGATGCATTGCCCAGTCTATGGTCTTGAGCTCAGCTGAGGTTTGTACAAGTAGGGGTTCTAACAATGGTTAGCCCTGAATTTGTGCACATATTGATTATTTTGATTACATTGTTATTATTCTGTTGCATTATATGGTGCTTGGCATATTTATTTTTCGCATTTTATATGACTGGTTGTATGTTACTACTGAGATTCGTTTGAATCTCACCCTTTTCAATATTTAAAAATATTCTAGCAGAAGCTAGTTGCTCTAAGGGAAAAATGATAAATACTGACGTGTGAGAGTACCGGTTCAAGCAAGGGCTACCATTGGTTATCCTTAATTTTATTTTGGTAGTTTTAGACAATTTGTATATATATTTTAAACCCTATGGGGATTTCCTGTATTGTAAACAAGTGCTCAATATCAGTATATTCTTGCTATTTTGTTATGCCTATAGAACTATGCCTTTATTACTCTGGCAAATATTGAAATGTTAAGGGTTTTAACAGTGCGGCCCAACCAAAGATTAGAGATACCGAGAGTAAACTCTCTCATAAGTTTATTTCTCCTTATCCCTTAGAATCTCCATATCTTACACGTCCAATTCATCTGATGGGTCATAAAGTGACATGTCATTATGGTTTTGAAATTGCAAATTCTTCCCAGTTCCTATCGCCTCCCTTCATCACTTTGAAGTACTAAACCCTTTGGCATTAAAAACAGGGAGCTCTTATGAATGATGAAAAATACCTCACCAATCATACTATACAAGACAAGAAAATTTGTTGAATATAAGAGGAAACCCCCACCCCACCAAGAAAAATTGAAGCCTATTAAGGAAACCAATTACTGTAGAGAAAGAAGTATGTACAGATTTGTCTCCAACTTCCCTTTTGCTACCTAAAGTGAGGATTTCAACTTAATAATGCTAAATAGTGTTTCTTGGGTAAGGGCAAAAATAATATTTTCTTTTGTTTTACAATTTTTTGTCTATGTATTGAATAACTAAGCTTCGAGCAAAGAAACTATAAGACTTGAAATCCTTCCATATGCTATGGGTTCAAGAAAGATGCATATGATCTGTTTCATCAATCTTGTTCTTAACTAACTTCAATAAACAATGATCCCTTACTAGATTTTTTGCATAGCCAGGGCAAAGACCTAGTAACTAGAAGAACATGGGCTTGTTATCGCAATTTAAATCTTAGGGATTGTGAAGAACCAAAGTTCTCATGTTGAGCTTCTTAAAGGATGTGATATGGCTCAACACATCAGCCACACGGGTACAAGTGGTTATAGATCTCATTGAAGTCTTGGGGGTATTGAACTTGCCTGTGGTAATGGTGCCGTATAGGATGAAGATTGTTCGGAAGAGACAGAGGAAAGGAAGGTAACAGTGACAGATTATTCAATTTAGATATAATCTTAAAAGCTCTATGATGTGTCATTTTTTGAGTTCTTGAATGAATTGGACGTGTAAGATGCTAAGATTCTGAGGAATGAGAAGAAAGAAGCCAATGAGAGATACGGGACCCGATGAACTACGACATTATTATTTATTATTTAGCTAAAAAATAGGGTTTTTTTTGTTGAACCATGACGGCTCCAAACTTCTATTGGGGATAGAAGATTGCAGAGAGATAAAGGCTTATTTTCGGATGTAACACCCTTCTTATTGTAGTCATTAGATGAGTTTAGATGCATAATAGATTCGAACCATTTAGCCAGGTTTATACCTGGGACTTACAAACCCTTGAACAGCTGGTTAAATCCTAATTACAACACAGGGTTTGAACCTATCATTGAATGGGTTTTTCCTTACAATTTTGTTACTTTGAAATAAATTCACAAAGGTTCGCAATTGCATCATAACATATCCATTATTAATTCCTTTTATTAATATCAGAGCACAACTCTACTGATATTCATATTCTATTCGCTAGCTATTAGGCTGTTATCTTATGGTCACCCTATTCTAACTTCTTTAACACATTAAATATCTATTACTAACTTGCTACATACTCATAGGCTATTGTTATTACTGTTACAACTAGTATTGCAGTCATGCCCTCAAGTTATTTACAACATATAAAGAAATCAAAACATAGAAACAACAATATTTCTTAATTTTCTGGTTACACCCTTTACTTGTCCATGACTACCTCTTGTCCTTTGAGTAGCTTACCTTTGCTGTAGGTTAGTTATTGGAAAGGGGTGAGATTTAAAAGAATCTTAGTAGTAACATCAATCACTTATATGATATGTAAATACACAAAGCATGTTGACAATCATCATATAAGCGTACTCAATCATTACATTAAACAATTCATCAATATGCAGCTATTACATCATACATAGGACATACCCGATCCACATGCATAAGACATACCCATCCCTGCAATGCCAATGATTAAATTATATATGCAAAGCAATACATATGTTATAAGAGAAAGAGTTACTACCTAACAACCTTTCCAAAGTCTAGAAATGAGTTTCCAGCCCCTTGGTCATCCCGGGCAGATATCAAATCTTATATGTTAGAATTCACGAACGGACGAGTTATTGCTTATCCAAATTCTTTGATAACTAAAGATACTTGAGTTGGTTATCTTAAAAGTCAATGCATTATGCCTAATGTGTAGTTAGTATGCCTATACTAGCTCCAAGTGCTTAACTTAACTCTTGGAGTTCCAACTTATTACGATTTACCCTAAACACCTCATTTTCGCATGTTTCACCTATTCTACCAGAATTTTCAACTAATTTTGAAAGTTCATAACTTTGTCTAGGAAATTTCAATTAGGCTGGTTCAAAGTCCTATGTGACCCTTTCTAAGTATAATTTAAGGGGCAAATGCCTATCACTTACACCCACACTATTCCATAATTTCCAATTAATCCTCACTGCCAGTAACATTACTCCAGATTTAATGCCTAACTTCAATCAATCATAACGTACAATGTACCAATCCAATTGCCACATATTATATATCTAATTAAATTTTATCATGTCTACTATAATTCTAGAAAGTTTCATGGCCATTGGATCATATTTGATCAATTAAAAACATGCCACAATCAACCAGCCAAGAATCTGGCAGTGCTAAACCTAAGTAACATTGAATTCCAATTTTCATATTTTCTATCCTACTCATCCAAATTTACAACCATAAGCTACCCCTTCTCAATTTTTCATGTAGAATCTATTGGTGACCTCAAATTCACCAAAACCAACTTCCTTCAACATGCCCTACACCTGACCGAATTTCTATTCCCAAACCAAAATCAATAAGGTTGCGAATTTCACTATTAAACTATGCTAAAATCATTATAACATCATATATGATCATTTTGATGATCAAATCAACATAAAACCATAAATCCCCATGTTGACCAAAATTAGGTTAGCCAGCAAAATTCACCACAATCAACCAATCGACAATATGTTTAGTTCAAATCAAAGGGTATACTTACCTCTTGCCTTTTCTAGAGCTTGTTCAATGTTTCTCCAACCTTGACACTTTGTGGACAGCTCAAAACACCTCCTTTTGAGAAACAAAGATCATAGAAAGGAAGCTCTTAGTAAGGAAAACAATGTTTATAAAGAGGTTTTAAGCTCATAAGGTGATTTAAGAGGTGAAATGGGATCAAGAAGCTTACCTAGAAACTTTGATCTTCAACTTACTCTTTCTCTTTCCTTTTTATTTTTCCAACCTTTCTCTCTCTTCTTTTTCTTCACTTGGCTGACTTTTTGATGTGTTTAAGAGTGTGAAATGTTTTTTGTTTAATGAATCTTTAGCCCTTATAATGCTTGGCTGAAATTCATCCAAGAAAGAGGAAGAAGTGATGCGTGAATCATATGGTGGCATCTTGGAAAGCTACCAAGTTAACTAACCTTAGTGGGTTTGGTTAATTATAGTCTTATGCCTTCCATCTCTTCTTTTCCTTGACCGATATCGTCATCCAAAAAGGGGAGGGATTTGTTGACCAATTTCCTCTTTTGAACTTGTCGTTTTGGTCAACTTTTCAACTTGATCAAAAGCGAAGACCATTGACTTTTCCTTCTTCTCTTCTTTTCTTTCTTTTTGACTTAGTCAATAGGCTTAGGAATGACTTTAATTACATATTTTCTTTCTCTTTTCCTTGGTCTAAATCAAAATTTAAGAGCCCAATGGAAGAGGAAATTTGTTGACCAATTGATCTTATATGTATAGGTTCAAGCTTGACCAAAGTATTTTTCACAAATGGGTTGACGCTTTTACCAAACATTTCTTTCTTCCTTCCTTGCCCCTCTTGGCTGTCCCTATCTATGTGAGAGGAGGGAGTTGATTTGTTTTCTACTTTCATGATTACTCTTGATTTTATGGCTAAATCCTGGCCCTTCATTTTGATTTCCAATTTTAACCTCAAGATTAAATAGCAATTGTCTCTTTGCCCTTGATCATGGCAATATTAATTGAATTGCCATTAGTTCTTTTATTTCTTTTTATCTCTATCTTGCTAAACTGAGGCTTAGTAGTCTGCTTGATTTAGACTTATTACCAAGCTTATAGTCTTAAAATTTGGGATATTATAGCTGAGAAAGGAATTCTTAGAGCTCTCCAAAGTGCTGTCCAGAAACTTGGTACCTAGCTTCTAGTCTTAAAATTTGGGATATTACCTGCGATAGACTTGGTGGAAAATAGCCTTATTCATCTTTAAGCCCAGCATAATTGCATTAGGTCAAAATACAAATGATGGAAAATTTGGGTAGATAACTGTGATATTCCCTAATTATATTTATTTATATTTTTTAGCAACATAATTTTAATTTGTATTGCTAAACCAATACAAAATGATGTTGAGTAAAGACTATACCAATCACTACTAGAAAAAAAATCTTTTAGATTAGTTGAAATTGGCATTTTAGAACGGGTTTAGGTTTGATCTTGTATTGACTGATTTAAAAAGTTTGGTTCTATCAAGACTGGTCTTAAAAATTGGTATTAGCTCGATCTAAAATGTTGCATGGTCTAAAATTGGTTGATTTTTAAGACTGGATAGGGGACAAATCTGGTTTATGTAATTATACATTTTTTAACCTTCCTTTATTGTAACTAGTCTAAATAAATTTGTTTTAGACCTGTTATTACTATTACAGCTATATTATATATTTATATATATATATCCAGCAGGTATATTATGCCTTGTATTTAATGACCTGTCTTGAGAGAACAAACCTAGAGACCCACAATTCTTATATATCACTGAACAATATACATAGATCAACAATCAAGTTTAATGTTCATCAGTTATAAAACAAATATAAAATGTCTTAAAAAGTAAAATCCTGCACTGATGAACAATGTACTCTTCGCATGATGTATTCATCAGTTAGCTGCAAATACAATTACATCATTTTGGAATAATACACAAATGGATAAATTATATAGGAAGAAGGAAATACATGTAGAACTAACTTCAGTTGCTATAAAGACAAATAAAGAGAGATCAATGATGGAGCTGAAGACATCTAAAACAATTTAAATTAAGTATTGTATTCACTTTCTAAAACAACAGAGAGAATGATACAAAATTTTCAGCAAAAATCTTAGTGATTAAATTAAACATAACTCACCATTTATGGGGATACAATATAATCTTATAAAAAAATTATGTCCAATACTCACGAGTATGCTCAATATCTTCCATGTCGAAAGGTTCATCAAGACTAAACATCTGAAACATGAAAGGCAAAGAAATTAATATGGCATGAATGGGAAATATATTAAAAGTAGTGAACACATCTTGAAAAGCACATGTAGCTCTTTATTAAGTTTTGTATCGCCTAAGGCAATAATATTATACATGTGCCTTATCATATAATGGCCGCATAAGTTGCTTGTTGGTGGTTGCTTGTAAGACTATAAAAGAACATACACCATATTAGAAACATAATTGAAATCACATATGAGTGAATGTATACAATGCAACAAACATGCATATAATTACTTTAGGCGCAATCCATTTAGGTTCTAGAGCCATTATGCTTGGTTTCATGGTAGAATGATCAATGTCCCACACAGCCTTTATAGAACTAATCATTATGAAACACATAGTTAGTAACCTATACATATTAATCACAATGACTATGAGGTCCAGAACAAAACTCACTTGGTAAATAGCCCCTCGCCTTTTGGGCAGGCTTGCTACTAATGGAGCATAAGATGACAACAGGGCATCTCTTCAACAATAGCAACATTTGCAAGTGAGTATTATTAGTAAAAAGAAAATATTTGTATTAGCAAAGTAAATACAAAAAGCTTTATAATGAAAAAAAAATTTGACTTACTCAAGATTGTATAGTGCCATTAACTACTCAGCTTTGCACTGATCCACCCTTACTAATATGTAGGCATGCCCCTATTCCTAGGTGTTCAAGTTTGGGTTTGGGGAGATCTGCAATGGCAAAAAGAATGCAAACTTACTTGTTCTGCCCAAATTTTGCAACACATCGTGCAGGTATCTACGAGTAAGTTAGTTAATTACTTAATAAGTTACAATATCATAAATCTTTAAGTTATATTTACATTATTTTAGAAGATAATACTTACACCATCCATACATGAATGCACAGATTGGTCAGCTGCTCCTTTAACAAAAAGGCTCATCAAATCGTTCTTATCAACAAAAGGGTGATGATTTGGTTTAAAAGCATGGCCTACAACAAGTACGTCCAGATGCACTTGTTTGGATTAGTAGTTATTATCAAAGCATAGATAAGCCACGTGTTGATTGATAGTATACTTAAGAGGTGAAATTGTATCAGGGGATCCAGGTTCGTTTAGGGATGGAGAGGTGACTATAGTAGGAACATTTGACATAAGATGCTTTGGGCATATAAGGAAAGTATTCTTAGTTCCCCTACTCTGTTCACGTTGTTAATGGGGAATAGGACATGAGCTTTTGCTACTATGACCTCAATAACTTACACTTTCACTTGGTCATCTTTAAGTTCCTTATGGTTAACGATTGGGCCAATGTTACGGATGCAGCCACGTGCAACTATTCTTCTAGAGGGATCCTATAACAACCATAAAATATTAAATAGGATAATTATTTCATTTTTAGTTAATTTCTTATTTATATGTTATAGATATGTCTAATAGCCTCAAATGACACACACACACAATATGTTGGTTATTTATTGTGGTTTGACAATAAGGTGAAACGGTTATCTTAGTGGCTGGTAACTAGTGAATGATAAATCCCTACTTTATGATAGTTTTCTATTGCTTTAATTGCAATTTTATTATTATTATTAAGCTCAAGTGCATTAGTTATTATTTATTTTTACTAAATATGGTTATATGCAATTAAGAGTAAAAATAGTAAAAATGTCATATTTTATTATTTATTTAAGTAATTGAATTTTTGAATGAAAGATATGATATTTTAACAATTGTTTTGTTGGTCACTTGGGATAACTTAAAGCAAAATGTAGAGGGGAAAAAGGAAAAAAGGTTCGGAATTAATTTTTCTAAAGGGCCAAGTAAATTATAGAAAAAGGTTCGAAGAAGTAGATTGAAGACTTACTTGAGAAAGGGTTCATTAGACCTAGTGTGTCGCCATGGAGAGCTTTAGCATTATTTGTTAAAAAGAAAGATGGGAGTCTACGCTTGTATGTTGATTATAGAGAGTTGAATGAGATTACCGTCAAGAACAAGTATCCTCTCCTAAGAATCGATGACCTTTTAGATCAACTATTAGGTTCGTATTTATTTTTTAAGATTGATCTAAGGTTAGGATATCATTAGCTGCGTGTGAAAGTAGAGGATGTACCAAAGACTTCTTTTAGGACGGGATATGCACATTATGAGTTCCTGGTAATGCCTTTTGGGCTAACTAATGCACCTGCGGTATTCATGGATTACATGAATCGTGTCTTTTGATGGTATTTGGATTAATTTGTGGTTGTGCTTATTGATGATATTTTGATATACTCCAAGAGTAAAGAGGAACATGAGCATTATGTAACCCCCTTCATAATTATCATTCGAAATACGTGATTATGACAAATTAGAGACTAATGGAAATTCAAAACGCATTTAAAGTCCCATCTTTATAGGGTTTCCAAAAACATCTTTTAAAATCTAATATACTTGGTCTCATATTAGCATTTCGAATACAATTGCTTCACGAAGATAAATTATATCCAAATATATCAGAGTGCATAACACAATCCCCGGCAACCCCGGGTTCCATATATTCTTTAAAGAGTATACAAACTCTCATTTAGGGGATTACACAATATCATCCTTGATGTTTACCCAAATACACATCCCAAATCCAAGGACGAATACAAATTATACAACATTTTCAATCTATGATAACCAACTACTAACTAATGCTCCTAACCAGGAACTTAACCCGCCCTTGGTTACTTGCTTCTTCTCGAACAGCTTGCCTTGTCTGAAAGGTTAGTCTATGGAAAGAATGAGATTCAAAAGAATCCCAGTATTAACAAATTACTCATACCAAGTATAATCACATAGCATACAAGAAAATCATCTTACAATGTAGCAGTACAACCACAACCCACAAGCTGTCACAAATACATGTTGCCTTACTGGTATACACATATTGCATTGCCTTTCTGACAACGCACAAAGCCACTCTAGCTTTCATATTGCCTCTCTGGCATCTGCATAGCCACTCTAGCTTGCACAGTTCACATTGCCTTTCTGGCAATCACATAGCCACTCTGGCTTTCAAAATACAGTGCTAAATCAAACATACAATATATTATACACAGTATAAGAGAAGGAGTCACTACCTTTTTCTTTCCACTCATGCTCCAGCACAAATAGATCACGATAAGGGCAAATACCAAATCTTGACAATCAAATCAAGGACATAGGGTTATTCCCTTTTTTAATTCCTCAACTTCCAAACATCAAAGTTGGTTATCATTTAAGACCTTTAGGTGGCTACTATAAGCCTAAACATATGCCTAAAGGCTTGGGAAACACTTGACCAAATATCATCTTTTAAAAGTCCAAAATGCTGATTTTTAGGGGTTGGCCGTGGCCCATAAATCACTGGCCGCAGCCAAAAAGTGGTCAGAAACATTTGGGCCACGGCACAGAATCCTTTTCACCGCGGCCAAGAAAATCCTGTTTCTTGGCTGAATTTCTAAAAATCATAACTAATTCCAAAAAACTCAAAATGAGGTGATTCCAAAGCCAAATGAAAGGTATTTAAGTCCTATTCATAGGAAAAATATGTTCCATTACTGGAAACCACCAAAAATATACAGAATCACCCAAAACTCAATACTGCCCTAAAATAGATTCCATTATCAACCTCAGACTTTGGAAAGTCATAACTCAGCATACAAAACGAAATGGCATAAATTAATGTCCATTTTGAAGCTTGGGATGTGAACGTTAAGACTGGAAAGTTTCATAATTTTCTGACATTATTTGCCTATTCAAAACACCAACACAAACCAACTGCCCAGAATAGACTTTCAATAGCAGCATTTCCAGTTATCACATATTTGCTTCCATTAATCCCAATTTCATATCAACACCATTCCCACACAAATTTTTACAAGGAATCCATTGGAAACACCAAATCAACCAAATTCACATCATATTATCATGTTTTACCAATAATCACAACATGTCATCACAATTTCACATCTTAAACTCTAACATTGCAACTTTCACATTTCTAATGCCAAACCAATTCCAATGATCAAATTACACAAAAAATCACCATTTTCAACACAAATAAACATGAAATTCTCTCCCAATTACATGCCACATGAAAATACCACAAAAATCAAGGAAAAAGTCACAATTCACAAAACCCAATCAATAGCCACAATATAGAGATCAAAATGAAGCAAATACTCACCTCTTCCTCTTTCCCAAACCAATTCCTTAATTCTTCCTCTTTCTACTTTTCCTCAAGCTATTAAACACCTCCAATAAAGAATCTAAAACCATAGAGATGAAGTTATCATCACTAGGAACAATATTAAAGAAAGGTATTTGAGTTAAAGAAGACCATAAACCAACCAAAACTCACCTTATTCATTTCTCTTTCCCCCTCCTTGTTAGGCGAAAATGGAAGACAAGAGAGAGAGAATGGAGATGATGAAGATGAAGATGGGTAGCAGTTTTTTGACCCCAAAAACCGTCCAAATAGGGAGAGAGGAGAGAGGAAGAGTGTTGACAAATTTGACCAAGATCCAAGGGTCATAATTATGCCAAGTTTCACATGCTTGTTTCATCTTCTTGGGCATACATGGGCTCTCATGCATGGGATTCCACCCCTCATAATCTTATCACAATGAATTACAACCATTGATCTTGAAGTTACCATTGAGTTTCCTCTTTGGTAACTGATCAACTGGTTGGTAACTTTACCGTTTTGCCCCTGATTATGTTAATTCCTCCTGAATCACCACCAAATACATTTTCTCATTCCTTTCTTCCATAATGTGCCCTCCCCTCTATTTTAAGTCAATTTAGAGGTTAATCCATAATTGAACTTAAATACAGGGTTTGAGTATGAATCATAACATATACAAATCACATTCAAATATCAAATCACATCGGATTCTCCAAAAGGGTTATTTATCACTAACCACATCCACTTTTAGAGTCATTATCTCTTAATCACAATTTGGGATCTTGCTAAACCAGGGATTAGCAATCCACTTATTTCAGGCTTATTCTCTAGCCTCAAGTCTCAAAATTTGGGGTATTACACATTACTTGAGGATTGTGTTGAATATATTACGTGAAAACCAACTCTATGCCAAATTGAGTAAATGCGAGTTTTGGTTGACAGAAGTCAAATTCCTAGGCCATGTTATGTTGCAAGAAGGGGTCTCTGTAGATCCCAGTAAGGTAGAAGCAGTACTAAATTGGAAGAGGCCAAAAATTGTTGCTGAGGTTTGCAGTTTTCTTAGTCTTGTTGGTTACAACCAGAGATTCATTTAGAATTTCTCTCTTATTGCCTTGCCGATGACTAAGCTCATAAGAAAGGATCAACCATTTATGTAGGATGATCGTTGTGAAAATTATTTTGTGGAGATGAAAGAGAGGTTGACTACGATACCTGTGTTGATTATACCTAATCCCAGCTTGACTTATGTTGTGTTTAGTGATGTGAGTAAGCAGGGATTAGGGTGTATCCTTATGCAGGATTGGACATGTGGTGGCCTATGCCTCTCGATAGCTCAAACCTTATGAAATGAATTAACCTACTCATGATTTGGAGCTTGTGGCAATTGTGTTTGCTTTGAAAATTTGGTGGCATTATTTGTGTGGTGTAACGGTAGAATTGTATTACGACTATTAGAGTCTCAAATATTTGTATTACCAGAAAGAATTGAATATGAGATAGCGTCATTGGATAGAGTTGCTGAAAGACTACAACTTGGAAATCAAATACCATCTGGGTAAGGCAAATGTAGTTGCAGATGCTCTTAGTCGAAAGATAGTGCTTGTGGCAGTAATGATGATACAGGAAGGGAAGTTAATAGAAGATTTTTGAGATTTGAATTTTTCAAACTAGATCGTCTATGCCATTGATAGTGTTTCCCATAGGGAAAGTGATTTGAGAGCTGAAATTGAAGAAGCTCAAAGGCAAGATGATCGAGTACAGAGAATCCAAGCTAGAATTAAACGGGGAGAAGCTCACGGCTATGACTTGTCGCGTAGTGGGTTGGTTTGTTACCAAAAGAGAATTTATATTATACTTAAGGCGGAATTGAGGCAAGCGATTCTTGATGAGGAACAAAAGAGCTGGTATACTCTTCATCCTGGTATGACCAAAATGTATCATAATCTGAAATCTGCGTATTGGTGGCCAGGATTGAAGATTGATGTGACAAAATATGTGGCACGATGTCTTACTTAGGGAAAAGATCGAGCACCAAAGACCACCAGGCTTGTTGCTGAGTTCTGAGATTCCGGAATGGAAATGAGAAAGTGTGACCATGGACCTTGTTGTGGGATTACCTAGGATCAGGAACTATGATACGCTCTGGGTGATTATGGACTGGTTAATGAAGTCAGTGCACTTAATACCGATCAATGCTGGTTACTCCAGACAAACTATCAGAGATTTACATTTGAGAGATTGTGAAGCTCCATGGCATACCAAAGGACATCATTTTTGACTAAGATCCTTGATTCACTTTGAGATTTTGGAAGGCCTTACATGAGGCTCTGGGTACTTAGCTGAGATTTAGTACGGCCTATCATCCTCAGACAGATAGATAGTCGTAGAGGTCTATTCAGACCTTAGAGGATATGTTGCGAGCTTATGTCTTTAACTTTAAAGGGAATTAGGATTACTTTCTTCTACTCACCGAGTTCGCCTACAACAATAGCTATCATGCGAGCATCCAGATGGCTACGTATGAAGCGCTGTATAGGAGGAAGTGCCAATCAACCTTGTGCTAGAATGAGTTATCTGAGAAGAAGCTTTATGGGCCATAACTTGTTGATCGAACCTCAGTACAGATTCAAATCATTCAAAAGTGGCTCCTTGTAGCACAAAGTCGACAGAAAAACTATGCTGATAAGAGGAGAAGACCTCTAGAGTTTGAGGTGGATAACTATGTGTTTCTCAGGGTATCTCCAGTTACCGGTATCTGGAGACAATCAAGAGAAAGAAGCTGAGCTTGAGGTATATAGGTCCTTTTAAAATACTTGCAAGAATTGGGCCTATTGCTTATCAGTAGCCCTACCCCCAAACTTGAGCAGACTTCACAATGTGTTTCACGTTTCCCAACTGAAAATGTGCCAACCAGATCCATCCCATATTGTTGAGTATGAGGAAGTTGAAATACAAGACAACTTCATGTATGCGGTGGAGCCAGAGCATATCATTGATCGAGAAGAACAATAGCTCAGACACCGAAGCATTCCATTTGTGAAGGTGATCAGGAAGGGAATGACATAGAAAGAAGCAACTTAGGAAGCGGAAGCAGACATCGTAGGAGGTATTTGGAGTTTATGGCTCAAGAAGTGTGACAAATTTCGAGGACAAAATTTATTTTTTGAGGGGAGAATTGAAATGCCCCAAAAATGGGATTAAGGGCTAATGACTACAAAAGTGAATGTAATTATTGTTGAATAAGCACTTTTGGAGAATGTGATGCAAGATTCTATCTGAATGTGTTTCAATTAGTGCCCAAACCCTGTATTTGAGCTTAATTATGGGAAAAAGTTTAAAATGAACCCTAAGGGCAGGGGAGGGTGCATGAATGAAGAATGGAATGATATAAATGTGTTTGGTGGTGATTTAGTAACAATTGCCATAATCAGGGGCAAAATGGGTTAAAAGGAAAGTTACTGACCAATTAGTCAATTGCCGAAAAGGAAGCTACTTGGTAACTCAAAGATAAATGGTTGAGACTCATTGAGTAAGAGAGTGGAATCATATGTATATGAGCTCATATGTGCCATGAAAGAGTGGAATCATATGTATATGAGCTCATATGTCCACATGAGAGCTGTAACACCCCAAATTTTATATTCACCAAATATATTGTAATTATTTGAGAAACTCAATAAAATGGTGAATATTTATGAGTTTGGAATTTGTGAATTTTATAAATGTTCAATTTCATGAGAAATTGGGCAAAAATGAATATGGAATTAGTTTGGGGGATTTTAAAAGCCCAATATTAAGGTCCAAAAATGAAGAAATATTAGAGAAAATATTTGGTCCAAAAATAGATAGAAATTGGCTAAAGAAAAATAAGAGAAGAAGTTGGATTAGAAAGATAATGGCAAAATCATAATTTTGCCAAATTATCACAAAATTAATTATTTTTTGATTAATTGAAGATAATTTGAATTAATTAAGTAAAATAAAAGGAAAAATATATTTATAATATTTTGGTCAATTTAATATGAATTCATGGAAAATTTGAGGAAAAATGCAATTTTGACTAAAATTGAGACATTACGTGTATACATAACAGAAATAAGTTTTGAAGTCAATTGAGACCATAGGGAGGGACCCCTAGGTGTCTCCTACATGTGGCATAAATAAGGAAATATTGGTTGGACATGATGGCATGGTTACATGAATGTAGGAAGTTATGTAATAAAAATTAGTTTTGGAATTGTTGGAAAATGCCATAAATCATTAAAATCTCACGAGAAGAAATCTCACAAGGTAAGCCGATTTCTCTGACGATTTAGCTCCTAATGCGTATAACTTTGTCCCTAAGCTACTCCTATTTGTTCTTTAAGGTTTTGGAGCTCAAAATCTGTTGTGCAACACTTAAGGTTTTCAGCCATATTTGGGAAAAGCTTGTAGGAGCTTGAGGTAACTTCTAAACCTTCATATATTAACTATTATGGCTGCTGTAGGCAATTTAATTAGAGAAATTTTGCCGGATTGCCGTTGGTTTTAAATTTTGGGAATTGAGTTGCCTAAGGGTTATGCTGCCCAATTTTTGTTCAAATGGAAGTTATAACCTAATGTAATAGTTAATTTTGTGGCTAGGAGTAGAAAGGAATGCGTTTACGGAGCCAAAATCGTAAAACCCCGATTTTCCTCGGAGAACTCATAAATTTCAGCTAGCTCTAGAAATAGGTCTTAGATTTTCAATGATTTGATGGTTCCATTGAGTTCAGGAGCAAAAATTAGGTGGGGTTATAGTTGGTCACTTTTTCAGAAAAGGCCGAAAAAGCCTAATTACGAAAACACCCCTGAAACCTTTAAAGTGGGGTTGCCAAGGGTAATTTTGTAATTTGACATTAAATTTGATAATTCCAAGTCTAGAAATGGATTCCTTGAGCGAAAATATGTTAGGATAGCCCAGGTTAGAATTTCGGAAAAAGTGCAACCAGATCGGGACGGCCGGCCCGGGCCGGGTCCCCGGGGGCATTTTTGTAAATTTTCATTATAGACTCATATAACCCCAAGAAACACTATGGAAGTGTCTAAATGGTGCATTTAGAATTGTAGGATTCGACATTTGCCCTGCTTGTAAACGACCTGTGCCAGAGCATGTTTGGAAAGAACCAGGAAGTGACTCTCTCTCTTATACTATGTGTAATGCATTGTATGTGTGTTATATCACTGTTTTATGATGATTTCTGGTACTGCTATGGTTATAGTTGGTGATAGCTATCATTTACAACGCAAGCTGTCGTTATTGTGATTACATCGTAAGCTGTCGGGATTATGATTATAATGAAAGTTGTCGCATCGTGTATACAGCTGTGAGTGCTATCGTTTGTGGTGAAAGCCATATGTCTTTGTGCTTATATATTGTATGAGTGGAATATTACTACTGAGATTCTTTTGAATCTCATTCTTTCCATTAACTGACCTACAGACAGGGCAAGTGACTTTAAAGGGAAGCGGACAACCAAGAGCGGTTAAGACTCCTTAAAGATCTTTGATGTTGGTTTTTGGTTATCCATTTTGATTTGGGATTCCTCCGACACCCTTGTGTACTCAAGTGAAATTATAAACCGTAGTGTACATAGATGTATCTGAAGCCCGAGGGTTGCTGGGATTTTGATGTATACTCTGATGTGTATGACTGCGATTGAAATGCGCAGAGTAATTAGATTCAGAAGATGAATCTGAGACCATGTTGAACTAATTTTAGAAAAGAAATTTAAGAAAAATGTATCCGTCGGTCTCTAATTCATTTAAATCATGCATTATCGAATCTTAATTACGGTTATTAAGGCAGGGAGTTACAAGAGCTATAGATCAAGTCGAAGTTTCAAACTTCATTTCCTTTCTCCTCTTTCCCTTCAAGATGGCCAAGTGGACTATGGGAAAGCCAAAAATCTGTTTCATCTTCATCATTTCATCTCTCTCTCTATTCTCCATTTTTGTTTCAAGCCAAGGAGGAAAGAGAAAGTGAAAGGTGAGCTTTTGGCTAGTTTGGTATTCTCTTTAGATTAAATGTTCTTCAATAATCTTGTTCATAGTGATGTGAGCTTCATTGCTATGGTTTTAGATTTTTGAAAGGTGGTGTTTGAGTACTTAAAGAAATTTGAAAGTTGAGGAATCAAGAAGCCAACCTTGGAAAGAGGAAGAGGTGAGTGTCTGATACATTTTGACATATTTAAAGTAATTGTTGGTTAAGTTTTGAGATTTGTGAAGTTTGCCCTGATTTTAGTATAATTTTGGAATGGATAATTTAGATTGTGTGTTGTGTTGGATTTGGTGTTATATTGTGTCTTTGTGGCATTGGAGTTAGTTTGGAACTTTGGAAGGACAATGGGTGTAGTTAGATAATGTATGGTAATGTTGTGTCCAAAGCAAGAACTTGTTGTTAGAATGAGAATTGGGTTATTTTGGGATTTCCATTGGGTTCCTTGGGCAAAATTATGTGGGAGTAGTATTGGATAAGCATTTTGGGACCCTTGGAAGCATATTGGTTAAGTTTGGAAAATTCTGTCAGCTGCTGCATTTTGGCTTCTGATAAGTCTCACTTGATTGCACAAGGGTATCACTCGAGTACATCATCATGTTTTCCCTTTTCCTTCAGTTTTGGTCGCACTTCCATGCTAAAATGCAAGAGTGCATTTTCTCACTTCTGAGTGGCATAAGGCATCACTTGAGTGAACCTTGTCTTACTCAAGTATAAGAGTATCAACACTATGGACTAACGTCTTGGGAAAACACTCACGGCCAAATTGTCAAGAGTGTGTGCTAGCACCTGCAAGTGTTGAGCCATCACTTGAGTGCCAGAGCTAGTGCTCAAGGGTACTTCTCATTCTAGGGTTTCTATTGCTTTCGGGAGTCACTTCTTGTGCTTCACTTTGTAGGACTTGGGGTGAGAATGAGGTTATCACTCGAGTATTGAGGTCAGGACTTGAGTGTTATGATCATTTCTGTCTCTGTCATTACTCTTGGCTAGGCACTCATATGTCCTCACTCAAGTGCAAGTTGTCTCATCACTCGAGTGCATCACTTATCACTCGAGTGCGTGAGTTAAAATTAGTGTTTTTACTTCTGAAAAGGGATTTTTGATGTCGTTTTCTCAACCCTTTAGGCATGTGTCTAGGCTTCTAGTAGCCACCTAAAGAGTTCAAATGATAACCAACTTTAGTTGTTGTGAAGATAAGAAATTGGAATAAAGAATAACCTATCGTCCTTGATGTGGTTTATAGGCTTTGATATTTGCCCTGCTCGTGAACAGGCTGTGCCGGAGCGCACCTGGAAAGAACAAGGTATTGATATTTTCCCTTATATTGTATGTGATACATTGTATGTTTGATTTATCATTAATTGTGAAATCTTCACCTGTGGCCCATCGGAGTTAACGGTAGGAAGACCATGCCTTCGAGGCAGTGGAATATGGGGGCTGATACTATGTAAAAGCCGTAAGGCCATATGTGAAAGCTGAAAGGCTATTTGTGAAACCTTTACCTACGGCCCATTGGTATTGACGGTAGGAGGACCATGCCTTTGAGGTAGTATAAATACAAGGGAAGAGACTATCTGATTATGTACATATGTGACAACTTGTGTACTGTGTTTCATGCTGCTTGATGATATCATTGAGTGCTCTGTGATTATGTATGGTATAAGTGATTTGTTACTACTAGGATTCTTAGAATCTCATTCTTTCCATTGACTAACCTTCAGACAGGGCAAGTGCTCAAAGGATAAGCAGACGACTAGGGGCGGACAGGACTCATTAGGGAGATTTTGATTTTGGTTGTTGGTTATCGATTTTGGTATTAGGATTATTGTATTTATTTGGGATGTAAATATTAAGATGATTTTGTGTAATCCCTTAAATGGGAATTTGTAAACCCATAGTATCTATATGAAACCTAGGGGTTGCCGGGATTTTGTTGTACACTCTGATATATAAACGTGATTTAACTGCGCAGGGTAATTATATTCGAAATGAGAAATTTGAAACCAGGATTAAAAGAGATTTTGAAATAAATTTATGAAAAACCCTATCATGAGGATGGGATTAAAATAAGTCTTGTTTAACCATTGGTCTCTAATCTATCTTAATTATGTATTTTCAAACCATAATTATTGTTTATAAGGCAGGGGTTACAACATACCTTCCTATGCTCCCCCTGAGCAACAAAACCAAGTGGCTGCTCAATGTAAACTTCCTTATGAAGATCACCATTCAAGAAAGCATTTTTAATATCCAACTGATAAAGGCCCTAATAGTAAGTAGCTGCCATAGAGCTAAAGGGATGAACATAAAAGACAATTTTGCCATGGGTGAGGAAATCTCTAAGTAGTTAATACCATCAGCTTGGGCATATCCCTTGGCAACAAGTCAAGCCTTTAGACGTTCTAGGGTTCTATTTGCCTTTGTTTTAACTATGAACACCCACTTATACTCAATAGCCTTCTTTCCCTAAGATAAATCAATTAGAGTCCAGGTACCTACTAATCAAAGGTTGATCTCTTTTTCCATCACAACAAGCAATAGGGGTGAGCTAAGGCTTAGTGGAGTGTCTAAGGCAGTGATAGAGTCTCAAGATGCAATGATGAGGCCAGAAGTAAGGGATAAGTGGTTATAAGAAACAAATGAAGATATGGGATAGGTGGAAGTATGTTTACCTTTACAAAGGGCAATGGGTGAATCAAGAGAAGGATCATATCAGAATCAAGTATAAGCTTAGAAGAGGGTTCTGATTCAGGCTTCAGTACATTTTCTAGCTCAACGATGATATATAGTTTAAAAAGAGGCTCAAGGGCATGAATCAAATCAGGTGATGAAATGGATACTTGAAGGCCATAAAGATTATCATTAACATTACTTTCCCTAAGGTGTCTCTGATAGACATGATAAACATGTGGTTGAACATGTGCCGGAACATGTATTAGAATTGGTGGTGAGGGAACCTGATAGACCAAGAGGTCATCGAAGATTGTCTTCCTCGTTAGGAGAATGAGGAAGAGAGGGAGACAAAAAGAATAGAATGGACTCATGAAAGGTGACAACTATAGATATAAGATACCGATGAAGAGTGGGATAAAAACAATAGTAACCTTTTTGAACCCTAGAATACCTAAGAAAGACGCACTTGAAGGACTTGGGATCTAGTTTAGAGATAATAGGATGAACATCATAAATAAAACACACACAACTAAAGATCTTAGGGTCAATAAGGAACAAGGATTTAGAAGGAAATAGAGTGGTGTATAGTGTGTCACCGTTAAGAATTGAAGAGGGCATACGATTGACAAGAAAACAAGCAGTAGACATAGCATCAGTAGAAAAAGGTTTAGGAGCATGTATATGAAACCTAAGTACCAGAGCTACTTCAAGTAAAAATCGGTTCTTCCATTATGCAATACTATTTTGAGCTAGTGTGTCAACATAAGAGGATTAATGAAGCATGCCATGAAGAAGCAAATAAGGCTAGAATTGTTCATAAAAGTATTCTTTGGCACCTTGTAAGGTTTTCGTAGATACACCAAAATAAGTTTTAATCTCAAAGTTTAAATTACAAAAAAAATGAGAAAACAACTCAACAATTTTTCATTAAATAAAGCCAAGGAAGTATGAGAATAGTCATAGAAAAATGTGACAAAGTACTTGAAACTAGTCTTGGACTCTATTGTTAGTGCAAGCATTTCACCTCAGAGGGGGGTGAATTGGGTGATACTAGAAAGTTTGTCTCTTATATAAAAACTGACTTGAAATTTAAAGCAGTTAAGAGCTTGAAGAAATATCACTGAAGTGTACACTGGGAGTTATATTGGTTTGGCCACAACCAATTTGATCTACGTCCAGTCCTCAGAGGTTGTCTGAGAGTTTCACTATATCTTCCAAGATTCAGTGGGTTCTTGGCACCTCAGTATATAGTAAGTTCCTTCACTGGACACTCGTTCCCCCTTACACATTGTAATCAAATCTCCAACTCAATGTTCCATAACCTTAAATTGTCTCAATAACAAATATTGAGTTTGTAATGAAAAACTCTCATAGAGCAAATGTATAATCCCTGAAGTACAAATAATGAATATAAGAAAATAGAGCACAAAGAATATATTGAGCGATGTGAGTTTGTGAGTTCTCAATTATTGTATTCTATTCTTTGAATGCTCCATATATATAGATGATTTGTGATGTAAATTGGAAGTATTTCAAACATGTCCGTTAGAGCCACACAACTTTGTTTGACTATTCTTCAAATTTTAAAACTAGCCATTTGCGGTAGGTAGGCTTTTCGAACGTTACAGAGGATATATTTGACTTCTCTTTCAATGCATGATATCTTTATTGTTTTTCTACAAATATACTCAGGAAACTAATACAATAAAAGGTTAATCATATAGATAACAAACCAATGAACATCATATTAAAATCATGCTTTGTATATTATATTACTCGTGTGGCTACTCGAGTGATCATGCTTCATTACTCGAGTAGTCCCTCGAGTAACTTCATTAAAGTCATAGAGTAAGTCAACGTTGTTTGACCAAATTACACCTTTCTTACTTGAGTAATCCCTCAAGTAAGTGTTCTTTTTCTTCTGATTACTCGAGTGGTCTCTCGAGTAATGGTTTAAATAACTTTGAGATTACTCAAGTGATCCCTCAAGTAATAGCATTAAAATCTCGGCTAAGAGCAACTTCTATTTTGCTTACCTGATTACTCGAGTAATCCCTTGAGCAATTCAATCTTTTCATTTCATGTTACTCAAGTAATTACTTAAGTAATGTTGCTTTTTAAATGTGGTTACTCGAGTAACTACTCGAGTAATGTCTGTCATTTCTTGGCTGAGAGCTACTAGATGATTTTTGCTCTAGTTACTCGAGTAATCCCTTAAGTAAACCCTTTGAGTAATCCCATTCAATTTTTGACAGAGAGCAATTTTTCTCATATTACTCAAGTGATCCCTCAAGTAATGAAGGTCATCACCCGAGGGCACCCTCGAGTAATCCTTCAAAAAAATCTCACAGTGCTCTTTTCTCCCGTACTCTGTCTTTCATTACTTCTTCATTACTTGAGTAGTTACTTCAAGTGATGCTTTTACCAGCAATCAAGAACTTAGTTACTTTGTTCAAATCATTTTGTTTATTATCAAAACCTTTTGTATGATTAATCCAATCTTTGTTATCATCAAAACATATGGGATCTAACATTCTCCCTCTTTTTGATGATGAAAAAACTTGGCGATTTTGAACAAAGCTTTTGAATTTGATTTTTCAATCATAATCTTTTCATATGGAATCTTTTTTCCAATTCAAGATTGAAAATTCTTTCGAAATAACTTTGGGAAGATCATTTTGAATCCAAATTTAATGATTTTGAGAAATTTATTATTTGAAACCCTTTTGAATCCAATTTTAAAGATGTTAAAATCAAACAAACTCATAATTTTGTATATGTTCTAATTTGTTCACCTTGCATACAACCAAAAAACTCATTAGTCCACAATATAACATAACTTCAAATGAAATTGCAGAAAGAGTTCATTACATAATCAAAAACTAATAAAGATTTCCTTAAACCCTATACACCCATATACATATCATCACAAAATACATCACATTATTAATCACAAAATCACCCTAAGTTCTTCTCCCCTTTTTTGTCTTCATCACTAGGGATAGGGTCAATCAAGATGGAGAAGATGCTTGACTATAGAGATGGGTTTGACAGGAAGAGGTGTGAAGCTAGATTTATGTGAGTCATTTGAACTAGAAGAATCTAAAGAGGAGCTAGAAAGTTTAGGATCAGGAAGTACCAGAGGTGGAACCACAATGAGATCCTTTAAAGGACTTTGTAAGATTTGTACTTGAGAAGAGATCTCCACTTCCATTGTTCTTTTAGGTGATTGATGATCACTATAAGAGACAACCACTTCCTCAGTGTCGGTTGGGGATGTAATAGGTGTGGGCACTTGTTCAGGCTGAACTGGCTGGTTTGGATAAATTGAGTTATCCATAGTGATGTGAATAGTTTCAAATGTATCTGGGTCCGGACCAGGTATAGAGAATAAAATATTGCTTGGAGGAAGGATGGATGAGGGTCTAAGCTCAGGGTGTAGGCATAGATAGACCAGATGAACTAGATGCCATAGCATCAAGTCTAGCATGGAGTGATCTCAGAAGCTCACCCTGAGCCCATTGTTCTGCCAACATCTCTTCATACCTCTTATCCATTCTCTCCACAAGCTTTCCCATCTTGAAATTCATGTGGGTTATCAATTCAGCATTGGTATTTGCAATGTCAACATGAAAACCCTTAAGAATGTTCTTAACCCCTAACCTTAGAGACCATTTCTTCTTCTAAGACATCTTGAAAAAGATTATTTGTAGGCTCTAGATTGCAACAAAAATGCCTCACTATCTTGTCACAATAAGGAAGTTTAATTGAGAGCCAAGGTATGTAAGATTTGGGGTAGGGCATGAGATTAAACTTCAATACCTCTTGAAGAAGCTTGGAGTCAATATAGTGCATCTTGCATATTGTTCTTCTTGGAAAGTGATCTTTGAATTTTTGAGACTCCTCAATCTTCTTCACATTGAACTTGGTTGGAGGGAATGTAATTTCTTTTTCCTTGTCTTCTAGTTCCCTTGAGGATTGTCTCCCTTTTACACCTTTTGATTGAAAAGCATCTTCAAGAATGTTTGCTATTACTTTGGCAACATTTTTATGAAGCTTAACCTTTTTTGATCGCTTCTCAGAGAAAGTTGGTATGTTAGAAGAGTCAAAAGGAGGTGGAGATGGTGCCTTAGTCTTCTTGCCTCTTCCAAGAGGAACATCCTTATTAGATTGAGCTTTTGAGGCAATTGGTTCCTTGATCACTGGCCCTTTCGCCTTAGGTTTAGCTTGCGCTTGATTTTAGCTTTCAATCATGGAGTGAGCTGTTATCTTTTAGCTAGAGGAAATGGAATAGAATCATGCGATTACTGAGGATTAGAAGACTCAGAAGAAGATCTAGGAGTGGTAGTTTTGGTTCTGACCATTTTGAATGAAAGATCAAGATTTTCTGGAAGTGTATCTCTCGGATGTCAAAGGTTTAGGACAAATGATTTTGAGAAATTTGAGATGTGTTTCAAAGTAAAAATCACTGGGTTTTGTCAAAAATGAGCTAAAAAATAATTTGTGAGAAGTTTTTAGGAGAGCACTAAGAGATTCACTCAAGGAGATTTTGTGAAAAATGACCGAGTTGTGAGAGTTAAAGCCCTAACATCTGATATCACTGGAGGCCCTACTCAAGTGATCTTGATCATCACTCGAGTAATCATATCAAAAATTTAAAAATAAAGAAAATTTAAACATGTACTTGTCATAAGTAATATTTTAATTACTTATGTATATTCCCTCGATCATTTGATGGCACTTTAAGGCAGAATTGAGTTGAAAACAAGTTGCTTTGAGATCTGTGTTCATGATCACTAGATGGCTAGGTTTAGTGACTCTCTGGCATCACTTGAGTAGCTACTCGAGTGATCAATATTTTGAGCAATTGACTTGTTTACTTTCAACTATTTTGCCATTTTCCTTTGAATTAATGCTTCTTTGCCTCATTTTCAAGGTCATCACTCGAGTGGTTACTCGAGTGATGTTTACTATCACTTTCAGTTATCACTTGGGTAATATAAATTACTTGAAGTTGTCCCTTGAGTGATATAGTACTCTGTTATCCTCTGCTTTTCATACACCAAAACAGAATATCAAGATCCTGTAAAACAAATTGCTAGAACCTCCGATGCTTAAGTTAGTAATAATCAAAACATCAATAAATAACATAATCTAACATTTTGTAAACACCAAGTAACTTATAATTCATTGGGATTTACCATTCCCAATTCTCTTCTAATAAATAGAAATTTATCTTTTGCTGGGGGTTTTATGAAGATATCAGTTAGTTGAAGATGAGTTGGAACGAATATCACTTTGACATCTTTCTTTTGGACATGTTCTCTAATGAAGTGATGTCTAACATCAATATGCTTGGTTCTAGAATGTTGAACTGGATTCTTTGCCAAGCTTACCGTGCTAGTGTTGTCACTGTATTAGTATTTCCTTCAAATAAATACCAATATCCTATAGTTGTTGCTTCAACCATAACACTTGTGCACAACAACTTGATGTTGCAACATACTCAGCTTCTATTGATGAAAGAGACACTATATTTTGTTCTTGCTAAACTATGACACAAGTGAACCTCCAAGAAACTGGCTTTGTCTACTGGTACTGTTTCTGTCTGTCTTGTATCCTCCATGATTAGAGTCTATATATGCAACTAGATATTCACTTCTTCCTTTAGGATACCAGAGACCTAATTCTGCCGTGTCAGCAAGATATCAGAGGATACGTTTGACGGTTTCAGCATGTGACTCCTTTGGTGCTGATTGATGTCTTTCACACATACCAACACTAAATTGGATGTCAGGTCTACTTGTAGTGAGATAGAGTAATGAACCAATCATTCCTATATATCTTATGATATTGTAATCTTTTCCCTTGACATCAACATCAACCAACGTAGTTGGGCTCATAAGTGTGTCCATTCTATTTGATTCATCCATTCCATACTTCTTCAATAAATCTTTCTAATACTTCATTTTATATATAAAAATTCCATTCTTTATTTGTTTGATTTGCAAACCAAGAAAGAAATTCAATGCTCTTATTATCATTGGCATCTCAAACTCCCCCTGCATTATGTCAGAAAATTTCTTACATAAGGTTTTGTTAGTAGCGCCGAATACTATATCATCAACATATATTTGTACAATTAAAATATCATGTCATTTTCGTTTTGTAAAAAGTGTTGTATCAAATTTTCCTCGTACAAAACCTTGATCAATGATAAATTTATATATACTTTTATACCATGCTCTAGGAGCTTGTGTTAAACTGTATAAAGCTTTTCTTAGTTTGAAAACATGGTCAGGTTTGGTTTCATCTTCAAAACCTGGGATTGATCTATATATACTTCTTCCATGAAGTAGCCATTTAGAAATGTACTTTTTACTTCTATTTGATAGAGTTTGAATCCTTTGATGCATTCAAAGGCTAAGAGTACTCGTATAGCTTCAAATCTAGCTACTAGAGTATATGTTTCCTCATAATCAATTCCTTCTTCCTGATTATAGCCGTCGGCCACCAATCTTGCCTTGTTTCTGACAATGATTGGATGACCCTTAAGTCGGGGTATCAAATCCCAAACTTGATTTCGTTCAAATTGGTTTAGCTTTTCTTGCAAAGCTATTACCCAATCATTATCTAATAGAGTTTTGTCAATGTTAGAAGGTTCAATCTCAGAAATAAAAGCAAAGAAACTAACTTCATTGAAAATTATATTTCTAGTTTTGACTCATTCATTCACATATCTATGACTTGGTTTAGGGGATGACTTTTATTGTATTTCCAGGCTCTAGGCTGTCCTAGTGACTGATCTTCTCCTTGGTTTGGTCAACTTTTGGTATAGAAGATTTAGGATTAGGTTGACCATTTTCTTGATTTAAAACAACTTCCTGCTCATCGTCAATAGTTCTGTCAGAGGATTCAAATTCATCGAATACAACATGGATTGATTCTTTAACATCAGATGTTTGTTTATTGAAAACTCTGTATGCTTTGCTTTGGTTAGAATAGCCTAGGAAAATTCCTTCATTTATTTTAGAATCAAATTTTCCTAAGTTATCTTTACCATTATTATGATTAACACACTTACAACCAAAGATGTGTAGATGAGCAAGGTTTGGCTTCCTTCCTTTGTATAGTTCGTATGGTTTCTTTCTAAGTTTTGTTTTGATGTATGCTTTGTTTGAAATGTAACATGCTGTGCTCATTGCATCAGCCCAGAAAACTTGAGACACGTTCTTTTCATTCAGCATCGCTCTAGTTGTAACCCCTGCCAATATATTAATGCTGAGATTAGTGTTTAAACACGTTTAATAATGGAATGAGAGATCGGAGGTAACTAAAAACTTTTCAAACACCTGTATAAATAGATCTCCATTCATTCATTTATAAAATCAATAGGCCTATTCGGTTTGTCACATATATAATATTAGAGTACAAGCACAATTCCCGATGTTCACCCGGGGTAATAGCATTAATCCAAAATATTGTTCAGGGCATCATTGCCTATCTCAGTATCTATACCGGGGATTACACAAAACTATGATTCTATGATCTATTCAATACATATATTTATCCACAATGATAACCAGTCTAATATAAAACCAAAAGAAATTAGCTAAGACTACCACCAGCAGTCCTAATCATCCTTACTCACTTGTTTGTTTCTCGATCCGCTTGTCCTATCTAAAAATGTTATTTGAAAAGAATGAGATTCTAAAGAATCCCAGTAGCAACAGTTTACAAATATGATGCATATAAACAAAGCAAGTAAACATATATCACAGTATATCAATCAATATTTGAGGTCGGGCATATTACCACGTCCCCTTCACTATATACAAGGTCGGGCTTTGCCCCGTCCCCTCACTGTATCTGTACTCAAGGCCGGGCTTTCACCATATCCTATCAACTATATCTGTATTTGAGATCCAGCTTACGCCATGTTCCCTTCACTGTATCTATATTCAAGGCCGGGCTTTGCCTACGTCCCCTCACTGTATTCAATGACTAATGAATACAAGCAATACAATATACATGATATAGGATAAAGTGTCACTACCTTGGTCTTTCTGTTCTTGAGTAGGCACAGGCCTTCTATGCTTTAGGTAAATATCAAATCCTAAAGTCATAATTATGGACAATACTTACCACTTAGTCCAATACTTAATACCTTCACAATACTTAAATTGGTCATCATTACTGTCTCTTTAACACTCATATATGCCTCTAATAAAAGCCCTAAAGGGTTGGGAGAACTACTCCAGGGATCCCCTTTTGGAATCATAACCATTGATATTTTCTACTACTTGACCAAGTGAAGACGGCCTCACTTGAGTGATGGTACGTTTTGGACTCGGGTATCTAAGAGTAAAGGATAGCGAGTGAGCACCCGAGAGCACAAGAAATTTTTCAGAGACAGGGACACTCGAGCACATAAGACCTCACTTGAGTGATAGCCAAATGCTTCACTTGAGCACTAGAGAGTGAAGTCCAGGAGGTGAGAACCTGAGAGCAAATGGAAATTTCAAAGGAAGAGAAGCACTCGAGTACTGCCCTTTGCACTCGAGTGACACTGAATGCTCGCGAGTGTAAAGACAAACTCTTGCACTTTACTCGTGAGTGACAATCCGAGAGGTAGGTTTAGGGTGTCAAATACACCTTCACTCGAGTGATGATTCACTTCACTCGTAAGTGAGGCAACACTCTTACTCTTTTCACCGAAGTGCAATACAGAAACTGAAGGGAAAATGAAGAATTTCACTGACTCACTCGAGTGGAACCCAACCTCACCCAAGTGATATTCATACCTTACTTGAGTGAACCCCAGATCACTTGAGTAACCTTATCAGAACCCAAAAAATGCAGACACAAAGATAGTTTTCCAGAATTTTTACCAAAAGCTACCAATGGACCCAAAACCTCAACCAAAGCTACTCCCTCATATAAACACCCAAGGAATCCAATAAAACCATCAGAATATCCAAATTCCTACTCTATTATCATGCTTTGGTTTTGGGAACCAATAAACACTAAATTTCCAACATTTCCAAACTCACTCATTCAATCTCCAATCAATCCTATCTATCCATATACCTTCCAAACATACCATTTTCAGACCAATAACATGCAAATACCCAATGATAATCATTTTTTGAAAATGGCCAATAAATCCCAGAAATTGAAAGCTAATTCATTTGGCACAAAGCTTAGATAGGTTTCTTTAACTCACCTCAACAACTTTCTCAAAGGGACTTTTTGATTCTCCAACTTTCAAAATTCCTTGAAATCACAAACCAATACCAATGGACAAACTACAACCATAGAAATATAGCTCATCACTCAAGGAACAATTTTAGAGAAGGAAGTTTGACCAATGGAGATCATTTTCTTACCTTAAAGTGAAGCTTTTTCTTTCTCTCACTTCTCCAACAATGGAGGAAGAATTTAGAGAGAGAAAAGGAGGTGGAAGCTTGAAGATGAAGGGAAATGATGATCTCTACTCCCTCCCCATACCATTTCAGCGTACAAGAGGGAAGAGAGGAGAGAGAAATTATTTTAAATATCCCATTTTGACTTTTCTTTACTTCTCTCTTCACACCCACTTTTGCCACATTATTGTCCTATTGACTCTCACACAATAAGTCACCAATTATCTTATCTAATCCCTCTATTAACCATTTAATCATACTTTTCCTTTTTCTCTTAGTTAGTAATTAATTTCTCCCTTAATCACTAACTTATGCCAATAATTCCTTTCTTTTCAATTTTTCCACCAGTTATGACATATTAGATGATATTGTCACAACTACACATTAATTCAACTTTAATCCACGATTACATTCTCAGTAATTCTCGTTAGCCCTTAATCAAAATTTGGGGCGTTACACTAGCCATTTCAGTAAGTACTCTATTCTTTCATTTCAAAACTCCATTTTGTTGAGGTATCCTTGAAGCGAAGAAATTGTTGTCAATGCCATTAGTATCACAATATTCTTTAAAGGCTTGATTTTCAAATTCTCCACCATGATCTGTCCTAATACCTGTAATGGATATGCCTTTCTCATTTTGCACTTTCTTGTGAAAAACAATAAATTCTATTAAGGTTTCATCCTTTAGTGATAGAAAAATAGTTCATTTAAATCTAGAGAAATCATCAACAATGACCAATGAATATAAGTTGCCACAAAGACTTTGAACTCTTACTGATCTAACTAAATCCATGTGTAATAATTGAAGTAGTCTGTTGGTTGTGATCTCGTTTTTCAATTTGAAAGATGATTTAGTTTATTTACCCTTCTAACATACATCACAAATCAAATCATTTTTGAAATTTACTTTGGGTAATCCAATCACTAAATTCTTTTTAAGTAACTTTCCTAGTTGGTGGATATTGACATGAGCTAGTCTCTTATGCCATAGCCAACTTTCATCAGTGTTACCTAGAAAATAGTTTTTAGAAATATTTCTGCTTATATCAAGAGTATAGGAATTACCTTTGCCTTTTGCTCTGAGCTTTGCTTTGAGATTCTTCTTATCTAATTGTAAATCTTTCTTGTTTACAATTAGACATTCCTTTGAATTAAATATTACCCAGTTGTATTTATCTACGCTTTGACTCATGCTTAGTAAGTTGTGACATAATCCTTCAATGTAATATATGTCTTAGACTTACATGCCTTTATCGTTTTTTATTTCACCAATTCCTGGTATCTTTCCAGATTGATTTCCTCCAAATTTTACCTTCCCACCTTCTTTAATTTGTATCATGGTAAAACTTTTGAAATCATCGGTCATATGTCTGGAGCATCCATTGTCTATGTACCACTTGTTGTTTTTTGATGCTATAAGATATATTTGCAATCAAATACGATTAAGTCTTAGGTACCTACATCTTTTTGGGTCCTTTTGGGTTAGTACAAAATATCTTCTAAAAAATGAACCTTTAGGTACCCATTTGTAGGTTCCTATTTTTCCTTTCTTTTTATGGATGCATGATGAAGTATAATGACCTTTTCTATTATAGTAATTGCAATATGCAAAAGTATTTGTTGTATGAACATAATGCTGAAAGTAACTCAAGTATGTCTTACCTCTTACTTTCTTTCTTCCTTTTCGTTCTATCTAATTTTGTATAATATCTAATACTAGATCAGTCATTTTCAAAACGTTGAGCCTTTACAATTACATTTAACATCTCACTTCCTTTGGTGAATTTTGCAAGAGTTTTTGTGAGATTAGTGTTTTTCTTTTTTAAAGAAGAACAATTTTCACAATCCTTTTCTAAATTCTCTTTAAGTTCTAATTCAAGAACTCTATTTTTCTTTTTGAAACAAACTAGTTCTTTAACTACTTTCATGAATTCAAAATGTAAAGCATTAGATTCAGAAAGTAATTCATCATAGGTAGGATCAGAATCAATTACCTCTTCTTCTGTTTCTTCTTGAGCAACTAGACAGATATTGGCTACTTCCTTATCATCGCTATTTTTGTCAGATGAACTATCTCCCCATATGGTAGATACAAAGGCTTTCTTCTTGTTGTAAAACCTGCCTTTTCTCTTTTCTTTATTCTTCTGAGTCAGTTCTTGACATTCTGATTTGATATGTCTTGGCTTTCCACATTCATAGCAAATGATGTGTTCTTTACTGCTTGTTCCTCCTTTCTGAAAGTTTTTGAAACCTTGGCCTTTCTTGTAAAAATTTTTGAATCATTTTATCATTAGGTCCATTTCATCATCGTCAAATTCTTCATCTCCATCTTCATCTTGATCTTCTTTTGCTTTCAGTGCTAGACCTTTCTTTTTCTTGTCACCAATATCATCTAGCTCTCATTTGAACTTTAATTTACTTTCATATTCAGAAAGACTTTTGAATAAATAAGCAACCGATCATATCAATTCACCTTCTGCTTCCTTAATCACCATGACTTTGCCCTCCTAGTCTTTCGAAAGTATATTTAGAATCTTTTGTACTTGGATATGTTAATCATAGACTTTCCCAAGTGCTGCTAGTTGATTAATAAGATGAGTATATCTAAGCTCAAATTCAACTATCGAGTCACCTGATTTCATTCGAAGTAAATCAAACTCAGTAAACAGAGTATTGATCCGGTTTTCTTTTATTCCTTAAGTTCCATTGTGTGCTTTTCCAAGGCTTTCCACATTTCTTTAGCCGTTGGAAGTGTGCAGATCCTGAAGTACTCATTTTGACTCAAGGCACTTTGAATCATTAGAATTGCCTTGCTGTTGAGTGTGAAGAGTTTCTTGTCATTCTCATCATATTCTGTTGATGTCTTAGGAACCCTTTGTGAATATACAATTTCTCCAGGCTTCTAGTTTCCACTCTCAATCATGTCCCATAGTCCGTATTCTGTAGCCATTATGAATGCTCAAAACTTGGCTTTCCAGAAAGAGAAGTGTTGGCCATTGAAACCTAGTGGTTTAGTGATAGAAGCTCCATCTAGAAAAATTCCTTCACCTATGCTTGCCATTAGATCCCTCTTAGGTTGTTATACCTAAAAAAGAAGACCTATGCTCTAATACCAAATGTTTGTGTAAGCATTTGACCTAAGAATGGGGGTGAATTGGGTGATACTAGAAATTTTGTCGCTTATATAAAAATTGACTGGAAATTTAAAGCAGTTAAGAGCTAGGAGAAATATCACAGAAGTGTACACCAGGAATTATACGGGTTCGGCCACAACCACTTCGATCTACGTCCAGTCCTCAGAGCTTCTCTGAGAGTTTCACTATGTAACACTCCAAATTTTATATTCCCCAAATATATTGTAATTATTTGAGGAATTCAATAAAATGGTGAATATTCATGATTTGGAATTTATGAATTTTATAAATGTTCATTTTCATGAGAAAATGGGCAAAAATAATTATGGAATCAATTTGGGTAATTTAAAAAGCCCAATATTAAGGTCAAAAAATGGAGAAAAATTAGAGAAAATATTTGGTCCAAAAATTGATGGAAATTGGCCAAAATAAAATAAGAAAAGAAATTGGAATAAAAAGGCAATGGCAAAATCGTAATTTTGCCAATTTATCACATGATTAATTATTTTATGATTAATAGAAGTTAATTTCAATTAATTAAGAAAAATAAAAAGGAAAAATTTATTTAGAATATTTTGGTCAATTTAATATGAATTTATGGAAAATTTGAGCAAAAAGTGCAATTTTGACAAAAATTGAGACTTTACGTGAATTCATAGATTGGACAAGTTGTGAAGCCAATTGAGACCATATGGAGGGATCCCTAGGTGCCTCCTACATGTTTTGAGAGGAAGAAAATATTGGTTGGGCTTAATGAGCTTGGTTACATGTACATAGGATTTATGTAAATAAAAATTGATTTTGGAATTTTTGGAAATTGGTTAAATAAATGAAATAATATATGATATATTATAATATATCATTACCACCTTCGTCCTTCAGCCCATTTCTTGCAAAAAATATCTAAAATATGAGAGAGAAAGTTGAGAGGGTTTAGAGAGAGAAAGGAAAGAAATCTCACAAGGTAAGCCTATTTCTCCGACGATTTAGCTCCTAACGCGTATAACTCCGACTCTAAGCTACACTTCTTTGTTCTTTAAGGTTTAGAGCCTCAAAAAATCTGTTATTTAAAGGTTAGGGTTTCAGCCATATTGTGGAAAAGCTAGTGGGAGCTTGAGGTAACTTTCAAACCTCCATATATTAACTCTTTTGTCCGCTGTGGGCAATTTAATCGGTGAAATTTCGTCGGAATGCCATTGGTTTTAAATTTTGGAAATGTGCATGCCTAAGGGTTATGCTGCCCAATTTTAGTTCAAATGTTTGTTGTAACTCAAATAGATGGCTAATAAAGTGGTTAGGAGTAGAGAGGAATGCGTTTACGGAGCCGAAATCACAAAACCCCGATTTTTCCCGGAGGATCCCATAATTTTGGTCAAGACTAGATCTAGGGGTAGGAGTTGTACTTTCATGATTTGATGATTCCATTGGATTTAGGAAGGAAAATTAGATGGGGTTACAGTTGGGCACTTTTTCGGAAAAGGCTGAAAAAGCATAATTACGGAAACTGCCATAAAACCATAAAAGTAGGGCGGTCGAGGGCAATTTCATAATTTGACATTGAATTTTATAATTTCAAGCCTGGAAATGGATTCTTTGGGAAAAAAATATGTTTAGATAGCCTTTGTCAAAATTTCAAAAAAAAGTACAGTCGGGCTAGGTACAGCGGGGCCGGGCCGGGGGCCATAGTTATTTTAGTAAATTCTCACCATAGGCTCATATAGCTACAAGAAACACTATGATAGTGCCTAAAATGATACATGGATAGGTTATAAGCTATTTTTTGTACATTTAATCTTTTAGGACCATGTTGGAAGCCGGAAGCGACACGTTTTACAAGGCACACAACAAAGGTGATCTTTGAGACAGTACTACCCACCCCTTTAGGAATTTGTTTGGGCTTCTAGTAGCCACATAAGGGACTTTAATGATAACTAAATATAAGTGTTTTGAAGTCATTTGAGTATTGGAATAAATATTAACGCGTCGTCCTTAATTATGACTATAGGATTTGATATTTGCCCGGAACATAGAAGGCTTACGCCTGAAGAAGAACGGAAAGAACGAGGTAGTGGCACTTTATCCTATATCATGTTAAATGCATTTCTTGTTTATATTTATCATTGAATGAGCGAGGGGATGAGGTGGTTAGCCCGGCCTTGAATAGGGGACATAGCGGTTAGCCCTGCCTTGAATGATTGAGGGGATGTAGCGGTTAGCCCAACCTTGAATGAATAGGGGATGTGGCGGTTAGCCCGGCCTTGAATATTGTTATTGTTGCATTGTGGTATATGCTTACTTGCTTTGTTTAATTATGCATCATATACGTAAACTGTTGCTACTGGGATTCTTTTGAATCTCACTCTTTCCTAATAACAATTTTAGTCAGGGCAAGTAGATCTCAGAACAAGCAAGTGAGCAAGGACGACTAGGATTGCCGGTGGTAGTCTCAGTTTCTTTTTGGTTATCATTTGGACAATTGTATATATATTGGATTGACCATAGACTTGTAGTTATTATGTAATCCCCGGTATGGGAAATTGAGATGGGCAATGATGCCCTGTAAAATCTTGGGTTAATGATATTATCTTAGGTGAATGTCGAGAATTTTTTTAGCACTATGATATTGTATATGTGACAAATCGAATAGGCAACTGTTTGTTTTTTTCAAATGAATGGACATCGTTGTTAGGATCAGCAGGCACAGTGGAAGAATTTTTAAAATTTTTTACCGATCCTAATCGAGGATCTATCAACGGCATTTAAATCGAGTTAGAAGGATTCATACCTTTTGATAATTCAGAGTTTTCACGATCTCTAGGAGCCCACACGTCAGGTTCGCTCCCTCTACCGGTATCCACATGAATGCTCTCCAACCGAGACTGCGTGGTAGTGCCTCTAATGTCTCCTAAGGTTTCCCTTGAGGCTCTCAATTCTCATGTGCATATCAATATATCTGCTCTATCAAGTTTATAACCTATGAGTGCTATTTTCAAATTTCAAAATTAATCATCATTAATTTCAAAATTAATTAACTATTAATTATCTTGATCAGCTAATTAAATAAATTCAGTTTAAATTAAATCTGTCCAACAGTTTTAATTTAACCTATTTATTTAATCCAAATAAAGAGCCATCAGATTTAATTTATCTTCATAAATTAAATCTAAGATACTATATCTCTATCATGTTAGTTATTAAATTTAATATATGTTAATAAATTAAATCTAAAACTAACACAATATAATAATATCATATAATATATATACATATATATATAAGATATATATATAAGATATATATATTTCGAAAATATATATCCATAATTTTATTAATGAATTTTATATTATATATATATATATAAATATATAAAATTCGTCCACCCTAAATTAAACATTATCTCATGTTAGGCCATTCTTGTGTGCTACCCTGTAGGCCTCTATGAAGTTGGCAGTGGGCCAATAACTATACTAACCCAAAAGTCTCAAGCGGCCTCTAGCAAGACATTACGACTACCCAATTCATATAAGGATCGTTATCACGATGCAACCTGTCATACAACCATGTCACGTCCCTTTTGTCACACGATATATCGATCAAGGATAAGGCATGGATAATGTCATCCTTTTGTTCCTGACCATTACTTTCTTGATTCCTGAGTAGCCTGATAATAGAGACGGAAACTCCTTTCCATCATAGTATGGCCATACATTTCTCATACTCACTCATCGAGGGGCCCAATAATATCTCTCTACTAATGTGAGGGACAAATTCCATCTTGATCACTCATATTCCTTTGCATGAAAAACCACCAAGCTCGATCGTAGCCTTTATCATCACCCGGTTAAAAGTGACTTTTAACTAGTTTAAAGCTTAACAACTCTCATGTAGGAATCCATGATGACCTCAGGTCTAAGGGTATTGTGACGTGGTTATACATGAGAAAAGCTTATGACTTGATCCATGTAGCTTTCTCATAGTGGGTCGGTCCAGCACCTTGTACTCTTACAAGTGCTTAAGACTTTGATTCGTATTTCTAGATCTTATCAAAGTCATACTGATCTTATTTCATCTCTACTCCTACATAGATGACCAACTAAGGACATTTTAGGACAATCTTTATGAATTATCCAAGGATACAATTATCACAGTTAAGATGCAAATAATATAATAATAGAATGGAGAAATTTAATTAAAATAATAGTGTTCAAAGTACAATGATTGGCCCTTAGGGCACAATTTCCAACATCCTCCCACTTGCCCTAAGTGCAATCATTAATTTGCCTAATTCCCATTGCCCTAACATGACGCTCATGCTTTGCCTGTGCAAGTGGCTTAGTGAGAGAATCAGCAACATTATCTTCTCCTGCTACTTTACATATCTTTATATCACCTCTATCATTGATTTCTCTAATAAGATGAAATCGCCTGAGTATATGCTTGGTCCTTTGATATGACCTAGGCTCCTTGGTTTGTGCAATAGCACCGCTATTGTCACAAAAAAAATCTATTGGATTTGAGATGGTAGGCACCACCCCTAGTTCAGTAATGAACTTTCTGATCCAAATAGCTTCTTTAGCTACATCTGATGCTGCTATATACTCATCTTCTATTGTAGAATCTACTATAGTGCTCTGCTTGGAGCTCTTCCAGCTTACTGCTCCATAATTTAGAAGGAATACATATCCAGATTGTGATTTAAGGTTGTCTTGGTCAGTTTGGAAACTTGCATCTGTGTAACCGGTTACGCAAAGCTTATCATCCAATCCACCATAGACCAAAAATAAGTTCTTAGTCCTTCTTAAGTACTTTAGGATATTCTTGACGGTAGTCCAATGACCCTCACTAGGATCTTGTTGGTATCTGTTGGTCATACTTAAGGCAAATGAGACATCCGGTCGAGTACATAACATGACATATATGATGGATCCAATGGCCGAGGCATATGGAACCTTACTCATACAATATCGCTGATCAGGTGTACTAGGACACAGACCTGTCTAAGATAGATGCCATGAGACATGGGCATGTAACCCCTTTTTGAATCCTGCATACTGAACCTATACAGTATCTTGTCTATATATGTGCTCGGACTTAGGCCTATTAGTCTTGTGGATCTATCCCTATAGATCCTAATCCCTAGGATATAGGTGGCTTCACTTAAGTCTTTCATTGAAAAGGACTTTCCTAACCTAGACTTGACACTCTGCAAGGTAGGAATATCATTCCCAATGAGTAGGATGTAATCTACATAAAGCACTAGAAATACAACTATGCTCCCATTAACCTTCTTGTAAACACAAGGTTCATCGATGTTTTGAATGAATCCAAACTCTTTGACTACTTCATCAAAATGATGATTCCAGCTCTAAGATGCTTGCTTCAATCTATAAATGGATCTTTGAAGCTTCAAAATTTTACCAGAGTCCTCTGGACGCATAAAACCTTCAGGTTGTGTCATGTACACATCCTCAAGCAGCTTTCTATTAAGGAAGGCTATTTTGACATCCATCTGCCATATTTCATAGTCATAATATGCTGCAATGGCAAGAAGAAGTCTGATTGATTTGGCCATTGCAACTGGGGAAAAGGTTTCATCATAGTTTACACCATGAGTTTGAGTGAATCCTTTTGCAACCAGTCGTGCCTTGAAGACATTTACATTGCCATCAATGTCAGTTTTCTCCTTAAAAACCCATTTACACCCAATGGGTTTTACACGTTCAGGTGGATCGACTAAGGTCCATACCTGATTGTCGTACATGGATTGCATTTCAGACTTCATGGCATTTAGCCATTTCTCAAAGTTTGGTCCCACTGTGGCTTCTCGATAGGTGGTGGGCTCATTTTGCTCAATGAGCAACACATCACGGCCTTCAGTAATCAGAAATCCATATCTCTGAGGCTGATGCCGTGTCCTATCAGATCTTCATGGACCTTGCGTTACTTGAGGAGGCTCAGAAACTTGTTCTGAGTCTTCTCTAATTTCCATCTGTGGTTCTGTACTATCTTGTGGCTCTCGAATTTCTTCAAGATGTACGTTACTCCCACTGGTTGTTTTAGAGACAAACTCTCTTTCTAGAATCTTACCATTTCGAATAACAAACACTTTGTTATCGGTGTGATTGTAGACATAGTATCCTTTCGTTTCTTTAGGATACCCCACGAAAAGGCACTTTGTGGATCTGGGCACTAATTTATCATAGGCTTGTTGCTTAACATATACCTCACATCCCCAGATCTTAAGAAAAGATAAACTTGGTTTCTTTCCAATCTATATCTCATATGGTGTCTTTTCAATTGCCTTAGATGGAACACGATTTAGTGTGAACGCAGCTGTCTCTAGGGCATGTCCCCAAAAGGACGGTGGAAGATCTGTTTGACTCATCATAGATCAAACTATATCTAATAGTGTTTGATTCCTCTGTTTAGAATCGCCATTCCATTGTGGTGTTCCTGGAGGAGTCAATTGTGAGATTATCCCACAACTCCTAAGATGGTCAATGAATTCTTGGCTTAAAGATTCACCACCTCGATCAGATCGAAGTGCTTTGATTATTTTACCAAGTTGGTTTTGTACTTCATTTTGGAATATTTTGAACATTTCAAAAGATTCAGATTTATGTTTCATTAGATAGATATAGCCATATCTACTAAATTCATCTATAAATGTAATAAAGTAGACATAACCTCCTCTGGCAGCTATATTTAATGGTCCACATACATCTGTATGCATGAGGCCCAATAATTCAGTGGCCTTCTCACTGTGCCCAGTAAAAGGTGCCTTAGTCATCTTTCCTAATAAGCAAGATTTGCATGTATTATATGATTCAAAATCAAATGAGTTTAGAAATCCATCTTAATGGAGTTTAGAAATGTGTTTCTCATTTATGTGGCCAACACGACAATGCCATAGGTAGGTCGGATTGAAATCGTTTGATTCTATCCTCTTAGTAGTTACGTTATAGATATTCCCATTATTAGGATGTTCCAAATTTAATATATAATGACCAACATGCAAATCACCATCAGCATAGAAAATGTCATTATGATAAATAGAACATTTACCATTCCTAGTAATGGAAGTATAACCTTCCTTATCCAAACAAGAAAGAGAAATAATGTTACTACTCAAAGCAGGAACATAATAGCAATTGTTCAAAACTAACAAAAGCCCATTGGGCAGAACTAATTCATAAGTGCCTATGGCTAAAGCAGCAACTCTTGCTCTGTTTCCAACTCATAGGTCCACCTAACCCTTCTTTAGCTTTCTATTGTCCTTTAGACGCTGTACATTTGTACAAATGTGAGAACCATATGCAGTATCTAATACCCATGTAGAGGAAGTAGAAAAATGAATGTCTATAACATAAATACTTGAAGCGATAACCTCGCTATCCTTCTTGTTCTTTTTCAGATCTTCCAGGTAGAGTTTGCAATTCCTCTTCCAATGACCGGGTTTATTACAGAAGTAGCAGACTCCATCCTTTGGAGGCTTTGCCTTCTTGGGTGGAGGCTTGGTTTCTGGCTTGTTTGACTCTTTGGTCGTACCACCTGAGTCATTACCCTTCCATTTGCCCTTCCCTTTCTTTTTCATACACTTTCATTTTTGAACCATCAAAACTGTGGTAGGCTTTTTCTTAATGCTTTGCTCAGCAGTTTTGGGCATCCGATGCAACTCAAAAATTGATTTCTCCATGTTGTTCATGTTGTAGTTCATAACAAATTGGTCATAACTCTCCATGAGTGAGTTAAGGATCAGATCCGTAGCTAACTCCTGGCTCATAGGAAATCCAAGCCTCTCAAGGTGATCAATATAGCCTTTCATTTTAACACATGAGTACTAACGATGCACCTTTAGCCATTTTGTAGGAATGTAAGGCCTTTGTGGTCTCATACCTTTCTTGCCTTACCTGTTGCTGGAACATTTCCTTGAGATGTACAATCATCTCATGAGCCTCTTTGAGTTCCAAATCTCTTTGGAGCTCTGGAACCATAGTGGCAAGCATCAGGCAACCTACATCCACAGAGTCATCCTTATGCTTTGTGTTAGCATCTCTCTGAGCTCTTGGAGCATTAGCTGCAGGCTCCTCAGGAATGGGTTGATCTAGGACATAAGCCTTTCTTTCCTGCTTGAGAACAATTCTCAAGTTCCTGAACTAGTCAAGAAAGTTTGTCCTTCTCAAGGACCGATCGCAATGATAGTGTAGCAGTATTACTAGTCGACATGATTCTACAATTAAAATATGCAAAGTTAGTTAGTAATTTCCCACTAAATTAACAACTCTCAATATAATAATTAGTAGGCTAAGATCCATATTTGGCTTAAACTTAAGTCCACTGTGGCAAGACGCTTAAATTCATGTTATTTAGGTAGGTAACCTATTTACCAATTACATCACATGTAACTCCTAGATCTTTATGGGATTTAATCATCATATGATCCGGCATGTTTAACCCCATCTAATGCCTTGAGATTCAAAACTGTTTTGTTAATCTCAATTAAGTCAAAACAATAATGAATATTATGAGTAGCACCATTACTCAAGCTTGTCTCATCAAGATAACTCAAGCGCATCCACTTTGGTGGTTTCCACAATTGAGCGATCTAGGTTTTGACAAGTATTCATTAATTGACGGCATTATGACTTAAGATTTGATTCAGAGGGCTTAATTAATTAGTTTTGTTTATATGGATGCAATCGTGGTCATATCTCATATAGATAAATACATATAAACATAAAAGTAATCATGCAATGATCTTATAAAAATCATAATTTAAATGTGACACAACATGGCTTACCTAACCTAAAATCCTCCCAAGCCAATGAGAGAACTTCTCTAAAAAAAGAAATACATTGAGAGAAACCTCATTTAAACATTCGAGGGGAGTGAGATGAGAAGAGAATGTACATCGAGAGTATTTAGAGAAAGGCACGTCACGCAGGCCGTATTTAAATATTACAACCCTTTGTAAAATTCTAAAGCCATGTTGTTCACCATACCCAAACAAGTATAAGTAATAAACCACAACAAGAATTCATATAATATGAAAAGCAATAAATGTCGTGATTAGATTATATTATGCTACGCAGAGGTACCCTACCCAATTTCATGCTTTTTCAAAATGAAAGTCACATACATGTTTCAAGATATACATGTTCAGAATCGATTTCATGCTTGTTCCAAAACGAGAATCACATACATGTTTCAAAACCGAAAATGAAACAATTTCAAGATTCAATTTAAATGAAAACAAAAATGAAAATCAGCGGAATTATAAGATCACATCTTTCTAAATAATTTCGTTTCGAATTAACCAAATCACATGCATATTCGAATGTTTCTTATAAACATACGTACACATCCCATATATATCACATGTATAAGAAAAATCAATTTAAATGCACAATTGATCTGGCTCCGATACCACTGTTAGGATCGGCAGGCACAGCGGAAAAATTTTTAAAATTTTTTACCGATCCTAATCGAGGATCTATCGACAGCATTTAAATCTAGTTAGAAGGATTCATACCTTTTGATGATTCAGAGTTTTCACGATCTCTAGGAGCCCACACGTCAAGTCTGCTCCCTCTACCGGTATCCACATGAATGCTCTCCAACCGAGACTGCGTGCTAGCGCCTCTAATGTCTCCTAAGGTTTCCCTTGCGGCTCTCAATTCTCATGTGCATATCAATATATCTGCTCTATCAAGTTTATAACCTATGAGGGCTATTTTCAAATTTCAAAATTAATCATCATTAATTTTGAAATTAATTAACTATTAATTATCTTGATGAGCTAATTAAATAAATTCAGTTTAAATTAAATCTTTCCAACAGTTTTAATTTAACCTATTTATTTAATCCAAATAAAGAGCCATTAGATTTAATTTATCTTCATAAATTAAATCTGAGATACTATATCTCTATCATGTTAGTTATTAAATTTAATATATCTTAACAAATTAAATTTAAAACTAACACAATATAATAATATCATATAATATATATATATATATAAGATATATATATTTCGAAAATATATATCCATAATATTATTAATGAATTTTATATTATATATATATAAATATATAAAATTCGTCCACCTTAAATTAAATATTATCTTGTGTTGGGCCATTCTTGTGTGCGACCCTGTAGGCCCATATGAAGTTGGCAGTGGGCCAATAACTATCCTAACCCAAAAGTCGCAAGCGGCCTCTAGCAAGACATTACGACTACCCAATTCATATGAGGATCGTTATCACGATACAACCTGTCATACAACCATGTCACGTCCCTTTTGTCAAACGATATATCGATCAAGGATAAGGCATAGATAATGTCATCCTCTTGTTCCTGACCATTACTTTCTCGATTCTTGAGTAGCCTGATAATAGAGACAGAAACTCCTTTCCATCATAGTATGGCCATACATTTCTCATACTCACTCATCGAGGGGCCCAGTAATATCTCTCTACTAATGTGAAGGACAAATTCCATTTTGATCAGTCATATTCCTCTGCATGAAAAACCACCAAGCCCGATCGTAGCCTTTATCATCACACGGTCAAAAGTGACTTTTAACTAGTTCAAAGCTTAGCAACTCTCATGTAGGAATCCATGATGACCTCAGGTCTAAGGGCATTGTGACATGGTTATACATGAGAAAAGCTTATGACTTGATCCATATAGCTTTCTCATAGTGGGTCGGTCCAACACCTTATACTCTTACAAGTGCCTAAGACTTTGATTCGTATCTCCATATCTTATCAAAGTCATACTGATCTTATTTCATCTCTGCTCCCATATAGATGACCGACCAGGGACATTTTTGGACAATCTTTATGAATTATCCAAGGATACAATTATCACAGTTAAGATGCAAATAATATAATAATAGAATGGAGAAATTTCATTACAATAATAATGTTCAAAGTATAATGATTGGCCCTTAGGGCACAATTTCCAACAGATCATATTGTACATGTATTTGTAAAAAGGTTTAAATTTCCCTCGATCTTCCATTTACTTATAAAATGAGTTTGAACACTAATTACGGCCTAGATGATGGCCGGGGTTACATTTATGGTATTAGAGAATTTTTCCTGGCAATTCCTATTATTACATTTATGGTATTAGAGAAGTTTAAACACTAATTACGGCCTAGATAATTGTTGGTTGTATACACATGCATATTCCTGTTATTATTGGTATATAAGATTTTAAGGAATATGTGTATGTATTTGTATGATTATTGACTCGGTGAACCCTTTATAGACTAAAGAGATATGATGGCTCACCCTAAAGTCAAGAGAGTTGACCAAGAGGTGGAAGAGCTTAATGGCAGACCACCTGACCCTACGTAAGAGATGATAGGTCTAATAAGGTTGGAGAACTCAGGGAAGAAAGGGCTAAGCGTAATGAGGAAAGGGTCCAATCTATACAGAGGAGACCTGACATGTAGAGATGGTTGAGGGGTTGAATTGATCCCATAAGTCCCCACCTCACACTGAGCAGAACCATGGATCTCATGGGGTGGTGGCTCAAAATGAGAGAGACCTTCAATTATGGGTTTCTAAGTTTTGCAAGCACATGCCTCCTGTGTTCAAAGGAAGGTTTGACCCTCAAGCGGCAGAGGATTAGTTAATAAGGTTGGAGAAAATCTTTGAGGTGGTTGAGTATTCATCTGTAGTAAAGGCCAAGTTAGCCATCTATAAGCTCAAATGAGATGCAAATTGGTGGTGGAGAAACATTGCCATTACTATGCAGGCCTGAAATGTGCGAGTAACTTGGGAGTTGTTTTAGGAGCAGTTTAATGACAAATAATTCCCAAAGTCTGTGAGAATTAAGGAGTCAGAATTTATGGCTATCAAGCAAGGAGACAACAAGACCTTTGATGATTACCTATCTTGATTCGCCGATACTCCTCCTACCTCCTGCGGATGGATGATGAGGAATGGAGTTTCGACATGTTGATCTATGGGTTGAGATAGGAGTTGAAGAAGAGGTTGGCCACATGACAATTCACTCAGTTCAGTAAAGCAGTTGAGGAGTGCCGCATCACAGACAACAACCTGAGAGACATCAACCCGAGTCAGGGTGGTGGTCATGGTGAACTGGGTAAGGGATGCTCCTCCCAGAAGTACAAGAGCTAATGATTCTCATCCAAGGGAGGCAGTAAGAAGCCATACCATCTGGGGGTCGTGAGAACCAAAGATTCTTAGTACAGTGGATATGCCCTCGTTGTAACAAAGAACATTCTGGTAAGAATTGTGGTAGGCAAGTAGTATGCTTCACCTGCAAATAGCCAGGACATTTTGCCAAAGATTGTAAGGGGCAACCGGTAGAGCCAATGCCCAAGAATCAAGGGAGAGTATTCGCTATGACTCATGAGGAAGCAAGGAAATCTCCTGACTTGATTCAAGGTAATATTTTTCTAAATGGTAGTTCATTATTAACTTTATTTGATTCAGGTGTTAGCCATTCATTCATAGCCTATGACTGTGTAAAGTACCTAGGTTTACATGTCCATAAACTGCCATTTGATTTGGTTGTGTAAACACCAGTGGGTGCTAAGACTGTGACTGCGGAAGCATGCCTTAATTGTGTAATTATTGTCGAGGGTTATGAATCTATAGTTGATTTGATTTGTTTACCACTCTATCAAATAGAAGTTATTTTGGGTATTGATTAATTGAAGGCAAACAATGTGATGCTGGATTGTGGAAATAGAAAAATAGTTTATCTTGCTCTACAGAGGGATAATAGTATTAATAGTAGTTTGAATTTCCTCTCGATGGCTAAAGCTGAGGAATGTTTGAAAAAGGGATGCCAAGGGTATATGGTGTTCTTTTTTGTTCAGGGAGAGTTAGATGAAGCTCTAGAGAGTATACCTACAGTGAGAGACTTCCCAGAGGTGTTTCTAGACGATCTTAGCGGATTGCCTCTAGAAAGGGAAGTGGAATTTCCAATTGAGATAGTGCTCAGAGTTGGGTCTATATTCAAGGCCCCATATAGAATGGCCCTTAACCAAATGGCATAATTGAAGAAAAATATTGAAGATTTTCTTGAGAAAGGGTTCATCCGATCCAATATGTAGCCATGGGGAGCTCTAGTATTGTTTGTGAAAAAGAAAGATGGAAGCTTGAGACTTTGTATAGATTACAGAGAACTTAACAAAGTAACTGTTAAGAACAAGTATCCACTTCCGAGGATTGATGACCTATTAGATCAATTGTCTGGCTCATGTGCATTCTCCAAGATTGATCTAAGGTCGGGATATCATCAGTTGCATGTGAAGGAAGTAGATATTCTAAAGACTGCTTTCTAAATGAGGTATAGGCACTATAAGTTCCTTGTAATCCCTTTGGTTTGACTAATGCATTGGTGGTATTCATGGATTATATGAATCGCATCTTCCGACTGTATCTTGATCAGTTTATGGTAGTATTTATCGACGACATGTTAATTTACTCCAAGAGTAATGAGGAACATGAAAAACATTTGAGAAAAATATTTAAGAATTGTGTTGAGAATCTTGCCAGAAAAGCAACTCTATGCCAAGCTGAGCAAATGTGAGTTTTGGCTTACGGAAGTGAAATTTCTTGGCCATGTCATTTCACGAGAAGGGATCTCGGTGGATCCCAACAAAGTGGAAGCAGCACTTGATTGGAAGAGGCCAAAAACTGTTTCCGAGATCCATAGTTTTTGGGTCTTACTGGTTACTATCGGAGGTTCATTTAGAACTTCTCCTGGATTGCATTATCGATGACCAAGCTCACGAGAAAGGATCAACCATATTTGTGGGATGAATGTTGTGAATAGAGTTTCATGGAGCTGAAAGAAAGGTTAACTACGGCACATGTATTGATTATACTTGATCCCAGTGAGGCTTACATCATGTACAGTGATGCGAGTAAGCAGGGGTTAGAGTATGTCATGATGCAGTAGGGACAAGTGGTGGCCTATGCCTTTCGACAACTCAAACAACATAAGATGAATTACCCCACTCATGATCTGGAGCTTGCAACAATAGTGTTTGTATTGAAGATTTGGCGTCATTACCTGTATGGTGTGACAGTGGAATTGTACTGTGATCACAAGAGTCTCAAATATCTGTTGATCAGAAAGAGTTGAACATGAGACAGTGCCATTGGATGGAGTTACTGAAAGACTATAACCTGGAGATCAAATATCATTCGGGTAAGGCTAATATTGTCAGGGATGCTCTTAGTCGGAAGGCGGTGCTAGTGGCAATAATGATGATACAGGAAAAGAAATTGATGAGGAGTTTCTGGACTTGAATCTCTTGAATGATATCCTGTGTTCCAGTTATGGCATTGTCTGAGGGAAGAATGACCTGAGGATTGAAATTGAAGAGGGTCAGATGCAAGATGAGCGAACCCAATCTATCCAAGCTATGATTGAGCAAGAAGGGATTCAAGATTATGATTTGTCATCTTGTGGGCTAGTTTGTTACCATAAGAGAATCTATGTTCCACTGAAGGCAGACTTGAGATAGAGGATTCTAGATGAGGCTCATAAGAAATAGTATACTTTTTACCCAGGTATGACCAAGATGTATCACAACTTGAAATCTATGAACTGGTGTCCAGGGTTGAAGAGTGATGTGCATAAGTACGTGGCGTGGTGTCTTACCTGTCAAAAGGTGAAGATTGAACACCAGAGACTGCCAGATTGCTTCAGAGTCCAGAAATTCTAGAATGGAAGTGGGAGAGTGTGACCATGGATATAGTGGTGGGTCTACCAAGGATCAAGAATTATGATGTGATCTGGGATTTTATTGACTCACAAAGTCAACACACTTCATACTGATTAATGCTAGCTATTCTCCTGATAGGCTGGTTGAAATCTACATCAAAGAGATAGTTAGACTCCAGGTACACCAAAGAACATTATCTCTGATAGAGATCCTTGGTTCACTTCGAGATTCTGGAGGGCTCTGCATTAAGCTATGAGTACTCAGTTGAGGTTTAGTATGGCCTACCATCCTCAGACGGATAGACAGTGAGAAAGGACTATCCAAACGTTAGGAGATATGTTGAGAGCATGTGTTGTAGACTTCAAAGGAAAATGGGACTACTTTCTTCTATTGGCCGAGTTTGCTTACAACAACAGTTATCATGCGAGCATTTAGATAGCTCCATATGAGGCATTGTATAGGCGAAAGTATCAGTCACCGTTATGCTGGACAGAGTTGTCTGAGAGGAAGTTGTATGGGTTGAATCGTGTTAATCAAACCTCTGAATAGATCAGAATCATCAGGAAAAGGCTCCTTACAACACAGAGTCGATAGAAGAGCTATGCTGATAAGAGGAGAAGACCTCTAAAGTTTGATATAGGGGATCATGTTTTCTTGAGAGTGTCTCCGGTCACAGGCATTGGGAGAGCAATCAAGTGAAGGAAGCTGAGCCTGAGGTACATTGGTCCATTTGAGATTTCAGTGAGAATCAGACTTGTAGCATACCGGATAGCCCTACTCCCGAATTTGAGTAGACTTCATGATGTATTCCATGTCTCGTATCTCAAAAAGTACCAACTAGAGCTTGAGCATATTATTGAGTATGAGGAGATTGAATTGCAAGATAACTTCAGTTATGCGGTAGAGCCTGAATGAATCATTGATCGAGAAGAGTGACAGCTTAGGCATCAAAGCTTACCATTTGTGAAGGTAGTCTAGAAGAGAATGTCTCCAAAGGAAGCAACATGGGAAGCAAAAGCGGATATTAAGAAGCAATTTCTTGAGTTTATGCCCAATGATGTATAACAAATTTTGAGGACGAAGTTTATTTAAGTGGGGGAGAACTGTAACACGCAAATTTTTTATTCACTAAATATATTGTAATTATTTGAGAAATTCAATGAAATGGTGAATATTCATGAATTTGAAATTTATAAATTTTATAAATGTTCATTTTGATGAGAAAATGGGCAAAAATAATTATGGAGTTCATTTGGGTAATTTAAAAAGCCCAATATTAAGGTCAAAAAATGGAGAAAAATTAGAGAAAATATTTGGTCCAAAAATTGATGGAAATTGGCCAAATAAAAATAAGAAAAGAAATTGGAATAAAAAGGTAGTGGCAAAATCGTAATTTTGCCAATTTATCACAAGATTAATTATTTTCTGATTAATAGAAGTTAATTTCAATTAATTAAGGAAAATAAAAAGGAAAAATGTATTTAGAATATTTTGGTCAATTTAATATGCATTTATGGAAAGTGCAATTAAAATTTAAGGAAAAAGTGCAATTTTGACCAAAATTGAGACTTTACGTGTATACGTGACTTGGGCAAGTTGTGAAGCCAATTGACACCATAGGGAGGGATCCCTAGGTGCCTCCTACAGGTTGTAAGAGGAAGAAAATATTGGTTGGGCTTAATGAGCTTGGTTACATGTACATAGGGTTTATGTGCATAAAAATTGATTTTGGAATTCTTGGAAATTGGTTAAATAAATGAAATAATATATGATATATTATAATATATCATTACCTCCTTCGTCCTTCATCCTATTTCTTGCAAAATAGATATGAAATAGGAGAGAGAAAGTTGAGAGGGCTTAGAGAGAGAACTGTGATAAATTGGCGGTTAGCTTGGCCTTGAATATTGTTATTGCTGCATTGTGATATATGCCTACTTGCTTTGTTTAATTTTGCATCATATACATAAACTGTTACTACTGGGATTTTTTTGAATCTCGCCCTTTCCAAATAACAATTTTAGCCAGGTTAAGTGGATCTCAGGACAAGCAAGTGAGCAAGGACGACTAGGATTGCTGATAGTAGTCTCTATTTCTTTTTGGTTTTGGGTTATCATTTGGACAATTGTATATATTGATTGACCATAGATTTGTAGTTATTGTGTAATTCCCAGTATGGGAAACTGAGATGGGCAACAATGCCTTGTAAAACCCTTAGTTTAATGATATTATCCCGGGTAAATGTCGAGAATTTTGTTAACACTCTGATATTGTATATGTGACAAACCGAATAAGCCAACTGTTTTTATTTCAAATGAATGTTGATTTCATTGTACAGGTTTTTGTAAAAAGTTTTTAATTGCCCTTGATCTTCCATTTACTTATAAAACAAGTCTAAACATTGATTATGGCCTAGATGATGGCGGGGGTTACACACTATATCTTTCAAGATTCAATAGGTTCTTGGCACCTCAGTATACAACAAGTTCATTTACTAGACACTCGCTCCCCTTTACACATTGTAATCAAATCCTCAAATCAAGGTTCCACAACCTTAAGTTGTCTGAATAACAAATATTGAGTTTGTAATGAAAAACTCTCTCACAGAAGTACGAATAATGAATATAAGAAAACATAGCATACAGAATATATTGATTGATGTGAGTTTGTGTGTTCTCAGTTGTTGTATTCTATTCTTTGAATGCTCCATATATATAGATGACTTGTGATGCCCATTGAAAGCATTTCAAACATGTCCATTAGTGTCACGTAGCTTCATTTGATCATTCTTCAAATTTGAAAACTAGCTGTTTGTGGTAGGTAGGTGTTTTGAATATTACAGATGATATATTTAACTTCTCTTCAATGCATGATCTCTTCATTGTTTTTCTGCAAATATACTCAAGAAACTAATACAATGAAAGGTTAATAATATAGATAATAAACCAATGAATATCGGATTAAAATCATGCTTTGTGTATTATATTACTCGAGTGGCTACTCGAGTGATCTTGCTTCATTACTCGAGTAGTCCGTCGAGTAACTTCATTAAAAATAATCCAGAGAGTAAGTCAACATTGTCTGACCAAATTACACCTCACTTACTCGAGTAATCCCTCGAATAATTCAATCTTTTCATTTCATGTTACTCGAGTAATTACTCAAGTAATGTTGCTTTTCAAATGTGGTTACTCAAGTAACTACTCAAGTAATGTCTGTCATTTCTTGGCTGAGAGCTACTAGATGATTTTTGCTCTGGTTACTCGAGTAATCCCTCAAGTAATCCTTTTAAATAACTTTATAGATTACTCGAGTAAACCCTTCGAGTAATCCCATGCAATTTTTTACAGAGAGCAATTTTTCTCATATTACTCGAGTGATCCCTCGCGTAATGAAGGTCATTACCCGAGGGCTCGCTCAAGTAATCCTTTAAAAAAATCTCACAGCGCTCCTTTTCTCCAGTACTCTATCTTTCATTACTTCTTTATTACTTTAGTAGTTACTTCAAGTAATGCTTTTGCCTGCAATCAAGAACTTAGTTACTTTGTTCAAATCATTTTGTTTATTATCAAAATATTTTGTATGATTAATCCAATATTTGTTATCATCAAAACATATGGGATCTAACAAATATGACATGGACCCTAAACATCAGAATAAACTAACTCAAAAGGGGATGTAACCCATTTATTGAGTCGAGACGCTAGAGGAATACGGTGATATGTTTTAGCAAAACTAATTAGGATCACAATCTAAAGAAGACAAATATCAACTAAGGATAGATTGTCTTCAAAGAAGACAAAGACAAATGACCCAAATAACAACATGCTTTAAAAGGAGACAAACCACCAAAGAAAACAACCAAATAAGGCACCGATCATCAAGGAATTAATAGCCACTAGACGCATAGCCTCCGCCAATAATTTTCTTCATTATGAGATCCTATGTCAGACAATGCTTAGGGAAAAGTTAGATAACATAGTTTAACTGACGAGTGAGTTTGCCCTAAGAAAGGAGAATAAATGCAAGATCAGGAATGTCTAGAATATATGATAAGTGGATGGAGGAAGTAGACCTAACAGTTCCAACTTAAAGAACATGATTGTTACTTGTCATATGATCAGTGACACCAAAAGATAATAGTTACTTGTTAAAGGAAGAAGTGGTAAGACAAGAATCACAGTTCATATAGCAAGAGCACTTGAAGTAGAGGGAGTAGGCTTAGACGATTATTGATGCCTTGAGAAAGACCCATGAATATTATCATCAGAGGATATGGCCATGTTAGCAGAAACATTCCATTGTTGCTTATTATGTAGCTTATGACCCTGACGCTTCTTATAACCAGGCTCCTTGCAGAAAAGGTATACAATTCTTCTACAATATAGAGCAACTCCCCCTTGTCATAAGAAGCCCCAATTTCAATTATCAGTAGGTTTAATACCCCAAAATTTGAGATTTGAGGTTAGAGAATAAGCCTGAGATAAGTAGATTGCTAAGACCCGGTTTAGCAGAAGTTCAAATTTATTCCCTAATGATTCATATATCTTTAGGGTATTTAAGAAAGTAAAATGGTGAACTTTAGAAAATACGATGTGAATTGTGAATTTTGCCCTGATTTTGGTATATTTGTGAAATGGATGAATTGGATAGAGTATTGTGGTTACAATGGTGTCATATTGTGTTTTGGTGCCATTGGAATTGGTTTTGAATTGGAAATGGAAGAATTGTAATGTTGAGGTTGGAATTGTGAATTGTGTTGACATGTTGTGATTATTGTGAAAACATGTCAATGTAATGTGAATTTGGTTGATTTGTTGTTTCCTATGGATTCCCTGTGAAAATTTGTGTGGGAATGACGTTTGATGTGAAAATGGGACCATTGGAAGCCAAAGTGCAAAATCTGGAATTCTGTCTAGTGTGAGTTTTGTTCTAGGCAGTCTTTTTGTATCAACGTTTTGAATAGGCAAATCATCTCTAAAAATTCTAAAACTTTTCAGTCTTAAAGTTCACATTCCAAGCGTCAAAATGGACATATAATTTATGTCATTTCATTTTATGAGCTGGGAGTTATGGTTGCCCAAATGCTGATGTCGAAACTGGACTTAATTCTAGAGCAGTATGGATATTTATGTAATTCTGTAATTTTATGGTTATTTTTGGTAATGGTCCATATTTTTCCTATGAAGAGGACTTAAATATCTTTCAGTTGGCTTTGAAATCACCTCATTTTGATTTTTCTAGAATTAGTTATGATTTTTCAAAAGTTGAAGAGAAATCTGCCAGCAAATATGAAAATGTCAAATTTTTGAATTATGACATCATCATAAGGCAAGATGACATAAGCATGGAATTAAAACATTTTCTCATAATCTTCAGCTCTCATTTCTGACGTCCTGCACAGTTGAATATAGAGAGATGAGTTGAGAGAAAAATAGAGAGAAGCAAGGAGAAATCTCACAAGGTAGGTCGATTTCTTTGGTGAATTCGAACCTAACGTGTATAATCCTTCTCCTAAGCTTCTATTCTATGTTATGTAAGGTATTTGAAGCACAAATCTTGGTGTTTTGAAGTTAGGGTTTTCAGACACAAGAAGGAAGAGCCAGAAGGAAGAAGAGGTAACTTCATAAACTTCATATATTGACTATTCTGGTTGCTGTGGACAATTTAATCGGTTAAATTTCGCCGGATTGTCTTTGATTGTAAAATCTAGAAATGTTGTGTTACAAGTGTTATGCTATCAAAATTGGGTCTTAATGTTAGTTGTAACCTAATGTAATGGTTAATAAAGTGGTTAGGAGTAGAAAGAAACACGTTAACGGAGCCGAAACCGAAAAATCCCAATTTTTCCCGGAGATTTGAGAATTTCATCCAAGGCTAGTTTGGAGGGCTCAAAGATGGATTTTCAATAATTTGATGGTTCCATTGAGTTCATGATCGAAAATCAGGTGGGGTTATAGTTGGTCACGTTTTTGGAAAAGGCGGAAAAAGCATAATTACAAAAACGCCCCTAAAACCTTTATAGTGGGGCTGCCAAGGTTAATGTTGTAATTTGACATTGAATTTGATAATTCTCAGTTTGGAAATGGATTCCTTGGGAAAAAATATGTCAAAATAGCCCTTGTCAAAATTTTGGGAAAAGTACAGTCAGATCGGGTACAGCAGGGCCAAGCCGGGTCCCCGAGGGCATTTTAGTAAATTTTCATAATAGGCTCATATAACCCCCCAGAAGCACTATGGAAGTGTCTAAATTGCCTATTTGGAATTGTAGGACCAAGTTGTGAGCCTAGTCGTTGGCATGCTTTACGAGGCACACGTTTCGAGGCATAAAATGGTTAAGGTAGGGAACTTACCTCTCCTGCATGTATTTGATATTTGTGTTAGTGTATTGATGCATGCTACTGCTTTGATTGATTATGTGAAACATGTATGAATGATTTGAAGCTATGTTTCAATTTATGCTATGGCCATAAGTATATTGTTCGAAGTATTGTGCTTACAGATTTGTCATTGTGTGAGCATGAGTTATGTGATGCAAGCATGTCATACATTAAACATTTATTGTACATGCATATTGGTATTGTTTTCTTACTGAGATTCTCTCGAATCTCACCTTCCCCTACCAACAATTTAGACAGGAGGAGATAGAAGATACGCTGAGAACAAAGAATAGAATCGTACGAGGAGATTACGGTGGTGGAATGAAGACGAGAAGATGTCTTTGTTTCACTAGAACGGGTTTAGATACCCAAGTAGCCCTATGTGGCTACATTGATAGTAATGATCACGTACGAACTCCTATAGGAAATTTATGTAATCATGCACATATTTCAATATAATTATGCTATTCCTGTGTTGCCTACCGAATCACATATCGTTTTCTACAAATACTCTGAAAAAGGTTAAAATGAGATAAGGGTGTGACAGTAGGGCCACGACTAGCTAATGCACTGACATTTCTCTCAGCATGTAGTGTATCATCCTGGATTTTGGAGATATTAGATAAGGGTAAAATAGCCATTAGAAATGTGTGATCTACATAAAATAATGGGTTTAAGTTGATGGAGAACGAAAGAGGGAGCACTTACAGGATATAAGATGTTAAAAAAGGCCCAAAACAACCCCAAAAGTGGGCCCATATGTGGACCTACACTTTTTGGTAGATGAGAACTAATTTTTGCTCACTTGAGCCTATTAGACCTTAGCTTTCTAAACCCTACGTAAGGACCTACGTTTTTTTAAAATTACTTAAGCAAGTTGCATCCTGTATCATTAATCTCATATGTTTAAGAGAAGAAGGCTGAGGAGTCTGGTATGGCACAACTCCAAATCATTGTTCAAGTGATTTTTAAGACTGCGTTCATCTCGATAAGTTCATCTGACTTATTGGGATGGTTCTAAGCCTATTGAAAAGTTTTAAATCTTAGATTGAGAGAGTTTTGGGATCCTAGTTTGGGAAAAGTAGAGATGTTATAGAAAATCTTCTTCTCTTCCTTTTCATCTTAATCTTTCTTTAATGAATAATGAGTAAGGCTAATCTATGATATCCACAGGAAAGGATTTATTGATTTATCCTAATTTGATAATAATTTTGTTACTGTAGCACCTCAAACCAAACAAACAAACACTTAACCTAAATATCTCACATATGGTCAATAAGGATGTCCAACATCCAAATAATCAAAATACATAATTAGTTTATATAAAACCCACACCATCTTATCAATTTAAAACCTAAAAAATGTTTTAGTAAATACAAAAAACTAAATGCGGAAGTCTTAGGAACATGCCAAATAAAATGACATAACATGTGCTCCAGGATTATAAGAGAGCCTTAAAGGCTCTCTCCGTAAATACCTTCCCTAACTCCCTACTAGAACAATCACCTGAAAAATGTTAATATATAGGGAAGAGATTACACTTCTTAGTAACTACTGAAAGTTCTACTCTACACAAGCAAACCATATATGATTTAAAAGAAAGAACTAATCACATATATATTTACATGTACTATAATCCTCATACAAAAGAATTGCAAATTTAATCATCATTATGCCAATCTATATTTTCATCACAATATGTAATATACAATTATGTAATATACAAGATGCAACCTCTGTCAAACCCCTTAACATTTTGATATTGGAAGAATAAATAACGCATAGTTCAGAGGGCAAGCAGAAATAGAGTCAACATACTTATATTAGTACTTGTATTACATTACAGAAAATCCTTGTAGGGTTTCAAAAATAAATACAATATCCTCAAAATTTAACTAGCACTAGGATAACCAACGTAAGCTCCTAAATCTTCACTGGGACCCTTAATTGCCCATGTTGACAATTTTGCCCTTCAAGCCACTACCTTTTGCTGGAATATTTTTAAATTTGGAAAGAGGATGAGATTTAAACAAATATTTATAGCAACATACCCCAAGCATATAATATGCCACAAATAAATATGCTATGAACCATGTAATGCAATATAACAATAACACAAAACAATACCGCATATACACATGAGTTAGGGCTACTCCCCCACTATCCGTAAACGTCTGTTGGGTTCTTACTCATAACTAGATAAATATGCCTCCTTGCACAATGCCCTTCTTGGCAAAACAGTGTTCATCATACATATTACAGAAGATGGCATCCACAAGCATATAAATATTCACATAATTCATGAAAGATAAAGTTACTACCTGAGTTCTTTTTCAGTGCAATTTCTATCCAAAATCTTGGTTTAACTAGTTATTACTTGAACTATTACTGCCTCTGATCATATTCTACTTGTTATCTATTACAGTTTCAACAATTTCTGCACAGTACAATTCTGCATAGTGCCATTTCACAGTTTTCCCAAAAACTGGCATATTTTTTAGCCGAATTTGGAAATCATAATTAATTTTAGGAAATTCCAAATTGACTATTTCTAAAGCCTAAGTGAAGCTCTTTAAGTGTATTTTTATAGAAAATACCTAAGTCTGGCAAGTTTAACTACATTATTCCCATAAATTCGCCAACCTTCCATTGTTCCATATTACATTCCAGAAATAGGGCTCAACTTCAAAAATCGATATCTTTCAATCTACTAGTCCAAAAATTTTAATCCACCTATCAAGTTAAAGCTCTACATCTCTACTTTAATCTTACCAAATTTCATAATATTTGGACTAGGTATGACCCATGTAATCCATTGCACAACAACACTACATCAAGTGAAACAAATCAAACAGCATATCCCCTTAACTTCAATTGTTTGCAGATTTTCCAAAATCATGAACACGTGTTACACAATTTTTCCTTCTAAATCCAATGGAATCATCAAAATTACAAAATTCCACATAAATGATCTTTGAGATGCAAATTTTGACTATAGGACTTTTCCGTCATCATTGTCTTTTTCTTACTTGACCAAAAATGCCTCCAAATGGATATTTATTGACCAATTAATTATTTTTCCCCCCTTCATATCTCTTTTAGGTCAAAAATGACCAAAAAATGGGTGAAAATAATTGCCTCTTGCTTAATGTTCAAAGTACCATTTTGCCCTTGTATTTTGCGCTTTTCGCACAAGCTGACAGAATTTTCATCAAATTTTGAAAACTCATATCTTTACTTATTGATGTCTAATTGTAGTAGTTCCAAAGGCTATGTGACCCTTATTAAGTCTATTTTTAAGTAAAAATATTTTCTTTAGCCAACTGGACGTAAAACATTCCAAAATTTCTATTTATTGGACACTATCACTGGAACTTGCCAGTTTCGCTTGGCTAATTTCAACAATACTTAACTCTTGGTGTACAGGTCCAAATAACTTATATGACCTATCAAATTAAAGCTTGATATGTCTAATTTTATTCTAAAAAATTTCACATTTATTGGACATCGTTTGACTAACCAAATATACATGACAAGTTCACTGCCTCACAAGAAATCACACCAGCAGCATATTCCAGTTCACCAAAATTGACCATTTTATTTCATTTATTGAAATAAATATATACTAGATTCTTAATGTATGAATTTTGGGATATTGCAATATCTCTAATATCACCTTTCATCCTTATTCCTCTAACTAGAGCCATAAGCTAAGACATAGTCCAACAGAAACTCATCTATTTGACTAGATTGTCCCAAGACCAGTTCTTAAGATACACTTGGCTACGTCCCATAACTAAGCTGAAGTCTAGACAATAGCTCCCTTCCTTAAAAGAGCACAACTAAGGTGGTGTCACATGTCCCATAACTCCAATAGAATCCTGGCTAAAGGAAAACATGGAAGATGGGGCCCTGACAAGTACCATCCACTCTGCACCAAGTGATGTCATACCATGTGGTAAAAGATCCCACCATACAAATTCCTCCTTACTCCAACCCATCACAAATACAACCGTCATGACAGTTATATTCAATCACCAATAAATATAATATCATTAAAAGACAAGGTACAATAAATCATGCTTATATTTGTATCAAATATCATCACATATTCAAACATGCCTAAAAGGAAACGATAATCCAATAATACATTAATTATAATTAAATTATTAACTATGTGAATAAAGTGAGTTATAAAGAAATTTACTTATAACATTACTTAGTTGAGAATGTACAATACATATAGATATGCATATAATTTAGTCCATTTTTTTAATAAAAGAAAGTCATTCACCATCATACACAATTCACAAGTATATGGAAGAATATTCAGAGTTACTTGTTACTACTCAACTTATAGATAATTATCAAAAGGTTACTTTAAAGCTCTGAATAAGAGTCTACAAAGTCACAAGATACATATCTATTCTAATTTGCCATTGGTGGGCAATTTGAGACAACAACAACATACATATCTATTAGTATATTACTCAAGCTAATCTAAAGTTGCTCTAACATCTTAAAACTAGCTACTAAAATAATATTATATACACAAACACAACAGCTCCCTTAGACCCTTCCAGCTCCTATAACTCCAAATATATATATCTATATATATAGTAGTGTCTTAAAGAATGAAGGAAATATATGGGTACACCCACACAAGAGAGAACCAAATAATAAATGTGGGGTCCTTAAATTATATAATTGTTTTAAGAAAAATAAATGTAAGCACCCATAGTAACAAAAATTTGGTTCAAGAGAATCTAAAAGGAGCAAAAATTCATTTTATGGCATAAGGCATATGAGATGGGTCTAATTATATAATAAATATAATAATGCTTGAAAGGATACAGGAAAATTAGTTGACCAAAAAATGAGAAAAACTTGAAGGATTAGAAAGAGATTATAGATACACATACACATACACATACACTCACCCCTAAAAAATACACTAGCTAGGAGTGAAAATGGAAGAACAATAAATGACTCCCAAAACCTCAAATATTTCTATGCAAGAAAGTATGAAAATAGGGCTTGAATAGAACATAATATTTACTTACTACTACTGAAAGCATTTTAACATCCGTTTTTAGGCCCTTTCAAGGTCCTTTTATAAGGGGACACCTATGTGAGGGACGTAGTAAAATTTGGTAACAATGTTTGTTAAAAAAAGGATGCCATAACTTATGGTGTTCCTTTTTGTAACCCAAATTTCAGTCACCAAATTTCCTTTACCTCTTTGAGGTATTAAAGGGAATAAAAATGGTGAATTAAAGAGCACATGAAATGACAAAACAAAGAAATTAGTGATTACACACAACATGATTAATTTTGGAACACAAATTGTAAAATGTGGATTTGCTGTCAGTATGTTTTCCTGTGTGGCAGCATGATTGTGTGATGGTTTTGGATAATCAAATGATGTCGAATAAATATGAAATTTTTCTGAATAAAGATAGACTTATCAAGCTTTAATTGGATAGGTCATATAAGTCATTTGGAGCTGTACTTAGAGTTATGTATTTTTGAAGTTAGCCAAATAAAACTAGCAATTTATCTAGCAGTGTCCAATAAATGGCAATTCTGGAATGTTGTGCATCCTGTTAGCTAAAGGAAACATTTTTTCTTAGAAATAGACTTAACAAGGGTCACATAGCCTCTACAACCACTACAATTGGATATTTATAAATAAAGATATGAAATTTTTCAAAGTTTGATGAAAATTCTATCAACTTTTAGGTAAGGTGCAAAATTAACAAGGCAATGGCAAAAATGTATGGGCAAAATAGTCATTTGGCTACATAAAAATACAAAGCCCATATTTTCCCTTTCTCATGATGTGGGACATCCAAAAGAGATACAAAAAGGGAAATTGAAGTTTGAGATAAATATCCAAGAGTTAGAATAATTTGTAGCCAAGTAAAATTAAAGTTTAAAAGTCAAAAGTAACATTTGTAATAAATGGCTATTGCAAAATTAATTGCAAGGGGATGGATGAAGGTAATTGAAGAAGCTTGTTTGGTTACTTTGGGAACTTTATATACGTCACTTATAGGAGAGAGGAAAAAGAAGACATTATGACCAAGCAAATAATGAAGACTTCGGTCACAAAAAATACAATAAAATATCATTAGTTAAAGACGTGGATGAGCATATTTTGAGAGTATTTATCCCCTTCCCAAAGGACTTATTTGTCAAACAATAAAGAGCCAAGAGAGAGAGTGGGAGAGAGAGTGCTTGGAGAAAAATGAGCCAAGAGAATGCTTAAGTCATTCAAGAAGCCATCTAGGTGAGTTTGGATGCAAAGTTCATGTAGTTTTGTCTCTAAATTCTTGGGAATCTCTCTCTAATCTCTATGCCTTAATAAAATACACATGTAGCAAGGCAAAAGTTAGAGCAAGAAGGAGGAGAGAGGGGTGGTTTTAGATAGGGAAGGAAGAGAAAACAAAGGTAAACCATAAACGTTGATTATCTTGTTGGATTCAAGATTGTAGTTGATGTTATGGTTGATTTGTTGGATTGTTTTGGTTGTTTATGTAATTTGGTAAACACAAACCCTAAGGGGAGGTGCTGCACAAATTCACATTAATCATGTTTTAAAGGTGTTCAAGAGGTTAAATAAGGTATTACATGTGAAAAGGAAGTGTTTAATTTAGTGAAATCATGAAACTTCCATTTTTTTCCAAAAATCCCATATTTCGTCCAGACCTATTTTCACTGTGTTTAGACTAGATTTTGGTGTTTTTGATTATTCCAATGAGATTATAATAATATTTGAATGAGTAATAACTCATTCATTATAAATTGGGGATTTTATGATCAGATAGTAGCCCGAGTCAGACACAGTTGGATCGATAGACAAGCAAGGGAAGGGCGATCCAAGTAGTGAACTTATCCTACTTAGATGTATTCGATATTTATGCTTATGTAGTAATGTATGTGATTGCTTTACTTGATTGTCTAGAGCATATTTGAATGATCAAGCTCTATTTCTATTTATTCTCTGACCATGAGTATAGTATGTGATGCATTGAGCATACAGAAATGTCATTTTGTGGCATGCATCTAGTTAAGGCTAACATGTCATGCACTTAGCATACATCATGCATGCATTATGGTAACTATTTACTACTAAGATTCTCTTGAATATAACCCTCCCCTAACCAACCATTTGACAGGTGGGTATAGGAGGTGTGCTGAGAACAGAGAAGAGAACAACATGAGGAAAATATAGAAGGTTCAGGTTCAATCTAGGAGAAGTAGTTAGTTATCTGCAAGCTTTATTATATTTTAAGTTTTTAAGCATTATGTACAATCCCTATGGGGAATTCCTATAATATAATCATATATATATTATCAGTATATTTATGCTGTTCCTGTGTGCCCACCAAACTGCATGCAAACACTTTGGAAAATGTGGAAATAATATAAGGGTTTGACACTTTTCACTTACGGTGTCCCTTTTTTCAAAAAGGGATGTCATAAGTATGTTATGGTATCCCTTTTTTTTGGACATTGATAGTTTTCTTTAAAAAAAATTGTTCACATTTTTCACTACCCAGCAATTAAAACCTACATAAACATGATTGAACAATTCTTCGTAAACCAAAATGTCCTTACAAATGTAAGGAAACATCCAACACTAATAAATTAAAGTGTTAACTCCTACTAATACTATGTACAATAATCACCATAAAGTGTCCAAAAGTTGTCTACTACACAACTACTAACTAATGTCAAAATAAACTTTACTCATCTATATGTTAAAGAAGAAGTCCAGTGTAAGACCCTTATCTTGTTTCCACATTTGTCAAAGTATTAGCGCGCAGTTCAGTGGGCACATAGGACATAAATATACTGATAAAATGTATATGATTATATTATAGAAATCCCAATATGGTGTATTCATAATAATTACAGACCTTAAAATAATAAAAAGACCTTTAGATAACCAATTGTCTTGCCTGTACTAGTTCAGAACCTTTAGTTGCCGGTAATCACACTTTTACCCCTTGAGCCGCTGCCTGTTGCTAAAAACTTTATATCTTTATGGAAAGCGTGAAATTCAAAAGAATCTCAATAGTAACAAGCTATCAATCAAATAAAATGCGATAAATAAATATGCATAGCACCATATAATGCAACAAGATAATAACATTGTACAACTCATAATCATCAGAATGTGTACATGTATTCAGGGCCAACTACTATAAAACCCCTACTTGTCTGTACCTCAGCTGGGCTCAAGACCACAGACTGGGCAATATACATTCTTGGTACTATATATTGTAACACCCCTACCGTAATTATATCCGAATTATGAAATTTAAGTGAAATAGAGGCCAATAAGACAAAAACACATTTATAATCCCTCATCTTCAAGATGGGGTATACCGAAAACAGTTCAAAACATAGTTCATCTAGTCTCACATTCACCTTCGGATACAACTACTTGTGTAGTTAAATCACATAATAGATATCAGAGTGCGTAACTAAAATCCCGGCAACCCCGAGTTACTTGTATATATACATAATATGTTCAAAGTTTCCCAAAATAGGGATTATATATCCAAAAATATTATCTACAACTCATATACATACAGTAATCCCAAAATTCTATTAGATAACCAACGGCCCAAAATCAAAATGTCCTTACAAGATCCTAACCACTCCGGGTTGGCTGCTTCCCCTTTGAGCCACTTCCCCTTTGCCCTATTTGAAATGTTAGTTAATTGGAAAGAATGGGATTCTAAAAACCCCAATAGTAATAAATCACTCATACATTATATAAACACAAAGCATGTAAGTTCATCAGGTTCAGCAACAACACTATGAGTCATGGCTCATGCCACAACCGACAGCACTCACGGCTGTAATCACAATGCACTATGCCCACTTTCATGGTAATCACTATGCCGGCTTTTGTTGTAATCACTATGCCAGCTTTCGTTGTAATCACTATACCCGCTTCCATGATAATCACTATGCAGCAACATCACAAGGCACAGAGCTCCACAAGGCATAAAGCAACATAAAGATCTATAAGGAACTCAATGTATCACAAGGCAGCAGCAACAACAACACAATGCATGATAGGCATACATACAGTACATTTACACAAAGTATAAGAGAGGAGTCACTACCTGTATCTTTCTTGACGTTCTTCGGCATAGTGGGCTCACGAGTCTGACAGATGTCAATTCCTATAATCAAATTAGGGACAACCAATCAATCTCTTTTTCCAAATGCTTATTTCTATAATACTCTAAGTTGGTTATCATTTAAACTCTTTAGGATGACCATTAGAGGTCTAATCACATATTAAAAGAGTTGGAAGAAGCTACCCTGAAGACCCCTTATTCAGAGGCAAAAGACTGATTTTCAGCTGGCTCACTAGAGTGAAGATGACCTCACTCGAGTGATGATAGACTTGCACTCGAGTGAGACTAGTTCTCACTCATGAGTATTTGATAGTGAGTAACAACTATAACCAAAGAGTGCTCACAACACTCGAGCATAAGGCTTTACACTAGGGTGATGACTCCAAATCCACTCGAGTCCTCAGAAGTGCAACACAGAAAGTGAGAACTTGAGAGCACATGATATAACATAGGGAAGAGCTTACTCGAGCACTGCCCTTGGCACTCGGGTGAGGAGCCCACACTTGGGAGTGTAAAAACACACTCTTGAACATTGACCAGTGAGTGACGACCCGAGAGCAACCCTAACCTTGAACACGTGCCATCACTCGAGTGACCCCATGCTCACTCGAGTGATCACCAACTTTACTCGCGGTTTAAGAAGTGTACTCGAGCCTCCTTCATGAGAACCCAAGCGAAACACAAAGAGAAAAGGGAAAATATATGGCAGCACTCGAGTGATGCGATCAAATTTTCTAGATCGCAGCAAATGATAGAAATTCCCAGATTGGTCAAAATTAATCCCAATGGTTCCCAAACTCCACACAAAGTTTATTACCACTTAAAATTGCCTAAGGAACATATTGGTAACTTCCAAAAATATCAAAAAACCATTTTCACCACAATCTAACTCTTGGGTCTCTAATCCACACACAATACCCAATTCCAATAAACACACCTTTTAGCAAGTAAGACACCATGCTACGTACTTGGTCACATCGCTCTTTAATTCCGACCACCAATACATAGACGTCAAACTGTGGTACATTTTGGTCATTCTAGGATGAAGAGTATATTGGCTCTTGTGTGCCTCATCTAAGACTTTTTGCCTCAGATCAACTTTTAGTGGAACACATATTCTCTTTTTGTATCAAACCAATCTATTAGGCGATAAATCATAGTCTGAAGTTTCTCCTCGTTCGATCATAGTCTGTATGGACTGTACCCGATTGTCTTACTTCTAAGCCTCTTCAATTTCAGCCCTCAGATCACTTTCCCCTTGGGAAGCATTGTAGTTCTTATAGACGACCTGGTTTGAAAAATTCAAATCCTAAAAAATCTTCTATCCCCACTTTCCCTCTTGCATCATCATTGCTACAACTAGTACCGTCTTTCGACTAAGAACATCCATGATGACATTAGCTTTACCCAGATGGTATTTGATCTTCAGATTGTAGTCTTTCAGCACTCTATCAACTGATGCTATCTCATATTCAATTGTTTTTGGTCATATAAATACTTGAAACTCTTGTGGTTATAGTATAGTTCTACCATCACACCATATAGGTAATGTGTCATATCTTCAATGCTAACACAATTGTCGCAAGCTCTAAATCATGGGTGGCATAATTCATTTCATGTGGTTTCACCTGTTGGGAGGCATAGGCCACCACATGTTCCTGCCACATAAGGACAAACCCCAATCCCTGCTTACTCGCATTACTATATATATCATAAGTCAAGCTAGGATCAGGTATAATCAACACTGGCGCACCATAGTCAATGTCTCATTCAGCTCATTAAAACTATTTTCACAACATTCATCCTACTTAAATGGCTAATCTTTTCATGTAAGCTTGGTCATTGCAAGGAGACACGGGGGAAATTTTGAATGAATCTCTAGTAGGAACTAGTAAAACCTAGAAAACTGTGTATATCAGCAACAGTCTCTAGCCTCTTCCAGTCTAGTTCTACTTCCACTTTACTAGGATCCACAGAGACCCCTTCTTGCGAGATAACTTGGCCTAAGAATTTTACTTCTAAAAGCCAAAACTCACACTTAACTTGGCAAAAAGCTACTTTTCAGGAAATATCTCCAGTACTATTCTCAAATGGTGCTCATGCTCCTCCTTATTCATGGAGATATAAGAATGTCATCGATAAACACTACCACAAATTGATCTAGATACTGTCGAAAGATATGATTCATTTAATCCATGAATACAGAAGGTGCATTGGTTAGGCCAAAGGGCATTACCAGAAACTCATAGTGCCTATACCTTGTCCTAAAGCAGTCTTCGATACATCTTCTACTTTCACACGCAGCTGGTGATATCCTGACCTTAGATCAATCTTCAGAAACATATGAGAACCAAACAATTGATCTTAAAGGTCATCGATTCTTGGGAGAGGATATTTGTTCGTGACGGTTATCTTGTTCATGACAGACAATATTGGAGCTCCCCAGGGAGAAACACTGGGTTTAATGAACCCTTTTTTAAGTAAGTCTTCGATCTAATTTTTTAGCTCTGCCATTTCACTTGGGGCCATTCTATATGGAGCCTTAGGTATGAACCAGCTATAGGCACAATTTAAATTGGGAACTACACTTCCCTTTCCAGAGGCAATTTGCTAAGATCATCTGGAAACACTTTAGGGAACTCTTTTACCATGGGTATATTATTCAGAGTTTCTTCTGTCTTTCCTTACAAGGAAAAGAATACCATATACCCCTGGTACCCCTTCTCCAAATATTTTTCAGCTTTGCATGTTAAGAGGAAATTCAAACTATTACTCATATTGCCATCATTCTGTGAAGTAGGATACACTATTCTCTTGTTCCCACAATCAAGCAGCACATTATTCATCGTCAACCAATCAAAACCCAATATGACTTCTAATTGATAGAGCGACAGACAAATTAAATCGATAGAGTACTCATGCCCCTCAACAGTTACCACACAGTTTAAACAAGCCTCAGTCATTATAGCCTTGACACCCTGTTAGGATCGGCAGGCACAGTGGAAGAATTTTTAAAAAAAAATTTCTGATCCTAATCGAGGATCTATCAACGTCGTTTAAACTGAGGTAGAAGAATTCGTACCTTTTTCAATTCAGGGTTTTCAATTTCTAGGAGCTAACACGTCAGGTCCGCTCCATCTATTGGTATCCACACGAATGCTCTCTAACACGGACTGTGTGCTAGTGCCTCTAATGTCTCCTAAGGTTTTTTTCTTGCGGCTTTGATTTCTCATACGTGTATGAGTATATCTGCTTTATCAAGTTTATAACCTATAAGGGCTATATTTGAATTTCAAAATTAATCTTCAATAATTTCAAAATTAATTAACAATTAATTATCCAGATAAGCTAATTAAATAAATTCAGTTTAAATTAAATATGTTCAACAATTTTAATTTAACCTACTTATTTAATCCAAATAAAGAGCTATTGGATTTATGTTATCTTCATAAATTAAGATAACTTAAATCTGAGATACTATATCTCTATCATGTTAGTTATTAAATTTAATATATCTTAATAGATTAAATTTAAAACTAACACAATATAATAATATCATATAATATACATACACACATATAAGTCTCAAATTACACATATTTATAATATATATCTATATAATATTATTAACGAATTTTATATTATATATATACAAATATAAAATTCGTCCACCCTAAATTAAACATTATCTCGTGTTGGGCCATTCTTGTGTGCGACCCTGTAGGCTCATATGAAGTTGGTAGTGGGCCAATAACTGTACTCACCCATAAGTCGCAAGCGGCCTCTAGTAAGACATTACAACTACCCAATTCATATGAGGATTGTTAACATGATGCAACTTGTTATACAACCATGTCACGTCCCTTTTGTCACATGATATATCGGTCAAGGAAAAGGCATGGATAATGTCACTCTCTTGTTCCTAACCATTACTTTCTCGATTCCTGAGTAGCTTGACAATAGAAATGGAAACTCCTTTCCATCGTAGTATGACCATACATTTCTCAGACTCACTTATCGAGGGGTCCAGTAATATCTCTCTACTAATGTGAGGGACAAATTCCATCTTGATCATTCATATTCCTCTGCATGAAAAACCACCAAGCCTGATCGTAGCCTTTATCATCACCCGGTCAGAAGTGAATTTTGACTAGTTCAAAGCTTAGCAACTCTCATGTAGGAATTCATGATAACCTCAGGTCTAAGGGTATTATGACGCGGTTATACATGAGAAAATCTTATGACAAGATCCATGTAGCTTTCTCATAGTGGGTCGGTCGAGCACCTTGTACTCTTACAAGTGCCTAAGACTTTGATTCATATCTCCATATCTTATTAAAGTCATACTAGTCTTATTTCATCTTTGCTCCCACATAGATGACCGACAAGGGATATTTTAGGATAATCTTTGTGATTTATCGAAGGATACAATTATCACAGTTAACATGAAAATAATATGATAACATAATGGAGAAATTTCATTAAATTAATAATGTTCAAAGTATAATGATTGACCCTTTGGGCATAATTTCCAACACACCCATCGGAGTCGACATATCCAGATCAAGTAGCAATTTATAAACATACAATCCTTGGCACTTTACACAGTCATAGGCAATGAAAGAATGACCTTCACTTGAATCAAATAAAGCTTACAGTAAACTACCATTGAGAAAGATTTTACCTTGAATCAGGTTAGGGGATTTTTCAGCTTCTTCATGTGTAATAGCGAATACCTTGCCCTAATTTCTTGGTCTTTGCTCTGCTTGCAGCCATTTGGATTCACTAGCAATGTGTCCAGGCTGTTTGTAGTTATAATAGATCACTTGGCCCTGACACATATGCCATAATATGACTTACCACAACGAGGACATATCTATACTGCTGAGGATTTCTGAGGTTTGCGGTCTTTATTTTGATATCGCTTTTTATCAATGCCCTTAGACGAGGATCTCTAACCCTTCTGCTTCTGAGGAGTACTTCCTTTACTGGGTTTACTGCGACAGCTAACACCCTTAGTTGGGTACAGATCCTTTACGTTGTTTTCGATGATTCTGCAATCCTCCATCGCTTTGTTGAATTCAGTAAACTGGTGGGTGGCTAACCTTTTCCTCGTTTCACGCCTCAAGCCCCAAACCAGCATATCAGAACTCCACTCCTCACATCCATGAGTCGAAGATAAGAGGAGTATCAGTTTATCCGGATGAATCGAGAAAGGTAATCATTGAATGTCTTTGCATCGCCTTGCTTAATAGATTGGAACTCAAATTCCATTTCAACCCTTACGACTTGGGAAAGTATTTATGATTGAACTTTTCTTGAAATAATTCCTAGGTCAGTGGCATATTATGATTCTGCAACATCAGGGCGATATTCTGCCATTTCTGGTTAGCATCCCCTCCAGCTTGTAAACATCTAATTATGCCTTCACCTCATTGGGCAGCCTAGCACTTCAAAGATCTTCTCTAAATGGTTCAACCAATCTTTAGCTACTTAGGGATCAAACCTTCCTTTGAACACCGGAGGTAGATGTTTGCAGATTTGGAGACCCAAAACTGTAGATCTCTCTCATCTTGGACTAGTACCCTGTAAGACTCTTGGTTCGATGCAATATGTGTAACCCCCCTACCGTAATTAATATTCGGATTACGCAATAAAGTGAAATAGAGACCAATAACAACAAAAATTAACATTTATAAACCCATCTACCAGACGAGGTTTTCACAAACACCATTTAAAATCATTTATAACCTGGTCTCATATTCACATTTTTGAATACAATTACTATACGAAGATAAATCACATTTAATATATCAGAGTACGCAATGTAGTAATTCCGGCCATTCCAGATTCCATTCATTAATCAAGCCCTCATATGGGGATTACACAAATCTTTCTCATACACATAATCAAATCCTCATCCACATACATATATACACATCCAAATACAAATATCCCATCTAGGATGATAACCAACTACCAGAATGACAACCCGAAGGAAGTCCTCATTGCCCTTAGTTGCATGCTCTATCATCGATCCACTACCCTGTCTAAAAGGTTAGTAGGGGAGGGTGAGATTCTAGAGAATCTCAGTAGGAAACAGATACCAAAATGCATGTCTGATAAGTGTATAATGCATGACATGTTTGCAATAAATATCACATGCCCAAACCATGACACATCTGCATGCTCAATGTTTCAACAACATACTCATAGCCATAACATAAATAGAAACAGAGCTTCAAACATCATATATTTTTCACATAATTAAGCAAAGCAATAACATGCATCAACACATTAACACAAATACCATACACATGCAACAGAGGTAAGTTCCCTACCCTCTTTCCACGTAAGCTCTAGCTCCAGTTGCTCACGATCAGGATGATCATCAAACCCTATAACCAAACCAAGGACATAGGGTTAGTCCCTTTTTCCAATTCCTTAACTTTTGAACACTTAAGTTGGTTATCATACAAGACCTTTAGGTGGCTACTCAAAGCCTAAACACTGAATTTTGGTCTTCTCAAGTTGGGAGACACCATCCCAAAGTTACCCCCTTGAAAGCAAAACACTGAATTTTGGTCTTCTCACTCGAGTGAAGATGACCTCACTTGAGTGATGACCCCCAAACTCACTCGAGCACCCAAGAGTGCCACACTGAAAGTGTTTGCCTGAGATCAAACCTTAACATGTCTCACACCCTCACTCGAGCACAGAAAACCATACTCAAGTGATGACCTCAAATGCACTCGAGCACCAGAAAGTGCAACACCAATAGTGTTTGCCCAAGAGCATAGAACTCTTAAAATGGCAAGCTTACTCGAGCACTACCCCCAGTACTCAAGTGATGGCACACAACCTGCGAGTGCATATTCATACTCTTGACAACCCAACTGCTAGTGACAACCCGAGAGTAACCTCTTGGTGCAGAAGCACAGGATCACTCGAGTGATAACCCACATCACTCGCAGGTGAGGAAGTGCACTCGAGCTCTCCATATAAGAACCCAGGCAAAACTCAAAGCAGAAAAGGGAAACACACGGTAGCACTCAAGCATGATCTTCCCTCACTCGAGTGTTGCTATCAGAATACCCAGATCGTAGCAACTGATATAGTTTCCCAAACTTACCCAATTAGCTTCCAATAGTTCCAAAACTCCACTACAAGGCTTATCCCACATATTTTCACATAAGGAACCCATTGAACAACTCAAAAGACCCAAAAACATATCATAATGACCATTTCCCTAATGGTCACACTTATTACACAATTAACCCAAATTTCATTACTTTACTCCCAATACTCTAAATCCATTCCAATGACACCAAAATACCATATGGCATCATTTTAACCACAATACACCATCATTCCACAATTATACCAAATCAGGGCAAAAACTACAAATCACATAACTCAATCAAATATCACAATATATAGATCAAAAGGGTACAAATACTCACCTCTTTCTCTTTCCCAAACCAATTTCTTGATTCTTCACCTTTCCACTTTTACTCAAGCAACAAAACATCTCTCACAAATCTAAAACCATAGAGATAAAGCTTTCATCACTATGGACAACTTTAAAGAAGATGATTTAAGCTAAAAGAGACAAGAACAAGGCTAAAACTTACCTTTCCATTTTCTCTTTCTTCCCTTAAGCATGGCGACCATGGAGGCTTGGATGAGAGAGAGAAAGAGCTTTGAATTTTGGCTACCTACACACACACAACCAACTTGAGAAGAGAGGAGAGAGGAATGAGTTGAAATCTTGACCCAAATCCAAGGGTCCACAATTTGCCAAGTGTCACCATCTTGACACACATCCCATGAGCTCACATGTACACACATACACATGATTCCGCCCCTTGATCTAATACACAAGTCAATCCTAACCATTGATCTTAAAGCTACCAATGAGTTTCCTCCTCGGTAACCGATCAACTGGTCGGTAACTTTACCGTTTTGCCCCCGATTATGGCAATTCACTTGGAATCACCATCAAACTCATTTATTATTCCAATTATCACAAAATACACCCTCCCTCTATTCTAAGTCAATTGGGTGTTAACCCACAATTGAACTCAAATACAAGGTTTTGGCACTGCTTATAACATAAGCGACTACAATCTACTTCCTATTCTCCAATAGGGTTCATTGATCTTCAATCACATTCACCTTTAGAGTCATTAATCCTTAATCATAATTTGGGATCCTGCTAAACCAGAGCTTAACAGTCCAGTAATCTCAGGCTTATTCTCTAGCCTCGAGTCTCAAATTCGGGGTATTACAGTATGAGGTGGGGACTTCTAAGCTTAAATTGACCCCTAAGCTGTTTCCTCATGACATGTCTCCTCTTGGGTTTCTTTTTGAGTAGACTGAACTCGATGTTTGTTATGTTTTGCCTTTTCCTTCTTAGGCTCTTCCTTTAGCTCATTAATCATATCTCGTTATTCTAATAACATACCCATCATCACTTGCATGGGATCAGGAATGTTGTCATGTATCTCCTCTACCTCTGGTTCTACTCGTCTGACTTTCAAGCAAACTATTATGTCTTTTAACTCTATAAATGATTCACCACGTCAATATCACAGTAAATATATACACATATTTCCTTAAAACTCATATATCAACAATAGTAGGAATGTTCATGTATATACAACAAGCAATCATGGGTCATCTTCTATCCCTAAGGCAAATGACTATGACAAAAATCCTAGCAAAGCCTACCCTTGCGAGGAACTATAGCTCTGATTTCCAACAATGTAAACCCCTACCTTAATAGCCAAAATTATAGATAAAAGATACATTGTTATGTTGAATTAGAGACCAACAAAAAATTTAAAACTCATTGAAATTCCCAACTTCAAGACAGGATACGGTCTTGTTTTAAAGTGGGTTTTACATCAAGTTTTCAAAACCTATTTGATGTGGTCTCACATTCACATTTTGAATATATTTGGCCTGTGTAGTTTGGTCTCATTCTTACATATCATAGTGTAACAAAAATTCCTGACAACAATCTGGTTTCATTAATGACAACTTGTGTTGTATCCACATAATACGTGACTTGCATCACAAACAACGGGTCTCACTGCTGTAAACACTAAGCTTTCATAGCAACATACACCGCAACATTTGCAATCAACACAATTCAATGATAAGATATACATACAATGCATTACATATAGTATAAAAGAAAGAGTGACTACCTTGTTCTTTCCACTCATACTTAGGCATCGATTTATCACGTGCAGGGCAAATATCAAATCCTACAAACCATAATCAAGGACAAAGAGTTATTCCCTATTCCAATGTTTAACTCTAAAACACTTAGGGTTGGTTATCATTTGAGACCTTTAGGTGGTTACTAGAAGCCCAAACAAATGCCTAAAGGGCTGGGAAAGGCTTGACTAAAGACAATCTTTCAAAAATTCAAAATATAGTTTATAAAAGTTTTATGCACTGCCAAACTATCCATTAGTTGCAACCCATAAATGGTTAGAAAGATTTGTCCAAAATCAAGTTAAAAACTTTTAAGCCGCGACCAAGATCCACTGGCCTTGCCCAACAATTGCCCTGTTTCCTGGTTGATTTTCAAGCAACCATAACTTCTTGTATGGATATCAAAATAACACAAAGTTTATATCATTGGAAAACTTGCAATGTGAAATACAAAAATAGAAAATCTTACAACATTTTGATAGCATTTTCCATTTCAAATCACTGTAAAGTTGGTCCCCTATACAGACTTTTAACTTGACAATAATTCCAAAATTTCCAGTTTTCAACCTTTGTGTCCAATGGTTCCAAAATTCACAACCAAACCTACTCCCACACAATTTTCCACAAGGAATTTAATAGAAACCTCAAGACACCAAAATTCACATCCCATCTACATGTTCTATTTTGGAACAACATTTCATTATGAATTGTCATTTTACCATACTTTACATACAAGACTCCAAACCAATTTCCATTGTCCAAAGGACTCAACAAGACACCATTTCCATTACTAAAAAACCAAGAATTCATACAACTTTATATCATATGAAAATCAAGGCAAATTCCACAAACCATAATACTTAACAAATAATCACAACTTATATGTCAAATGGTAGCTCTTACTCACCTCTATCACTTCCTCAAGCTTGTTCTTCAATTCATCAACCCCTAGCATTTCCTGAATTCATAAAAAACCTCCTCTTGAAAATCTAAAACCAAACACATAAGGCTCACAACAAGATGGTCAAGATTAAAGAAGAGGTTTTTGGCTTTAGAGGTCAGCTACTAGGACAAAAGGGCAAGAGATTACCTTGATTTCACTCTCTTTTCTACCCTAGCTATGACTGAAAATGAGAGTGAGAGAGAGAATGGAAGATGATGATTAAGTTAGATTTTTGGCCTCCCTTATGCCCCTTGGCTGACTTTGAAGAGAGAGGGAAGAAAAGAGAGTTGAATTTTTTGACTTGATCCCATAGTGTGAGGTGTTGCCAAGTGCCATAATCTTATGACTCCTTCCATAAGCTTGCAACATGTGATTACTCTCTTGTTCTCTTGATAGTTAGTCATACTATCCAATCTTTAAGTTATTAGTGAAATCCCTATTCGATTGCTGACTAATGTGCTGGTAACTTTTCTTTTTCCTATTTTGCCCCTAACTATAGAAATTCCTCTTTGGTTCACCACTTAACACATTTTATACCTCCATTTCTTCATGCCATGCGACCTCCCCTGCTCTTTTAATTCAATTTAGGTATTAATGCCACAATGGAGCTTAAACATAAGGTTTGGGCATTGTCTGCTACTCGTTTAAATCATAATTCATATTGTATTCTCCAAAAGTGTTTGTTTAATATTAATTATATTCACTTTTGGAATCATTAGCCCTTAATCACATTTTAGGGCATTATAAAATCCACCTAAGGGGCCTTAACCAGAAGAACCTTTGCCTAATCCTGAGGTTGATATTTTACAGATTTAAGTTGGAAGGTTCAGTAAACAACAACCTCTTGTATCCAGAGGGAAGTTTGATCCTAACTGGCTAAAGATTGGTTATCACAGTTAGAGAAAATTTTCACAATCTTGGCTTGCCATGATGAAATTAAAGTCCTATTGGCAATCTATAAGTTAGAAGGTGATATTGAAAGATGGTGGAAGAACACCGAGCTGATTCTTTAAGGAAGGAATATTTTGGTAATGTGGGAAATATTCCGAAAGAAGTTCAATGAGAAATATGTTCCCCATTTAGTCAAGCTTGAAAAAGAGAAAGAGTTCCTCAATATACAACAACATGATAGAGTAAGTTTTGATGAGTAGCTAGCTCACTACATCTGGTTGTCTCGATACTCTGCATACCTTAAAAATCGGGATGACTAGGGGTAGAGCTAAGATATGATGATACTGGGGCTAAAGCCAAAGATGAAAGAGAAATCGGTTTCTAGATACTTCATAGAGTTCAACAAGGTAGTTAAAGAGTGCTGAATCACTAAAAATAACTTGTTGAGCATGCATGCTAATAAAGGCAACCATAATATGGGTGCATCAGGTAGTGGGAGTTCTTTCAAAAAAAAAGAACTAAGTAGACCACCCAAGAGCGGAATTGAGAAGCCATATTAGCAGAGGCTATGGGAATCAAAGACCCCTACAAGGTAGAACATGTTGGTTTTGTTGGAGCCACACCATCCTCGAAAAACATGTAATAGTGCTCCATTACAGTAGGATCCAACCTAGCCAAATACTTGTTATATCTGTGGTAGGTCAGGCATTATTCTATTAATTGCCCATAACAGCAGCAACATCTTATTGAGCCTAGGCTAGATGTTCAAAGCAAGGTGTATTACGAATACCTAGATGTACAAAGCAAAGTGTACTACAGCTAGGAAATCTCGTGAACTGATTTAGGGTATGTTTTACCTTAATGGCAATTTAGTATAAATAATGTATCATTTGGGTGCTAAAGATTCATTTATTGCATATAATTGTCTAAGAAGACTAGGACCGTGAGTACACAAATTTTCATGTGACATGGTTGTGTCTATGCTCACGAGTGTTAGAATCGTTATAGCTGAAGTTTATCTGAATTACGTAATAAATCCTAAGGGGCATGAATCAGTGGTGGATTTCATTTATTTACCATAGTAAGGTTTGGAAATTATTTTGGGTATTGATTGGTTGACAGTAACTGTGGAAACAAAAGGATCATTTACCTTAATCTACAACTACAAGTCAATACAAAAATTAGCCGTAACGTTCTTTTAGTAGCTGAGGCTAAGAGATGGTTGAATAAATGTTGTTAGGGTAACATGATATTCTTTTCCATACAATCAGAAGATAGAACAACATTTGAGAATAGTATTAAACATATTAAAACCTAAGGAACTCTATGCCATGCTGAGCAAATGTGAGTTTTGGCTTTCAGAAGTTAAATTTCTTGGCCATATAGTCTCGCAGCAAGGAGTCTCAGGGGATCCTTGCAAGGTGGAAGCAGTACTAAATTGGAAGAGGCCAACAACTATTTTTGAAATATATAGTTTTTAGGTCTTATTAGATATTACTGAAGATTCATACTAAATTTCTCTAGATAACTTTGCTTTTGACAAAGTTAGCCTGAAAAAAGAAATCAACATTATCTGTGGGACCCTAATTGTATGGGGGGCTTCACTGAGCAAAAATGGAAATTAACATCAGCATTGATATTGATAATCCCAGATTCACTGTGGACCTTCGTTGTCTTTACTGATGCCAGTAGGCATGGATTTGGAAGTGTTTTAATGTAGTATAGTTGTGTATTGGAATATGCAACTAAAAAATTGAAGCCTCATTAAAAGAATTATCTGACACACGATCTTGAGTTAGCAGGAATTGTGTTGTACTAAAAATCTTAAGATGCTACCTCTTTAGTGTGATTGTAGGGCTATACTACGACCACAAGAGTTTGAAATATTTATATGATAAAAAAGAACTAAATATGAGAAATCACAAATGGATGGATCTGCTTAAAGATTACAATATGGAAATAAAATATCATCTAGGAAAGGTTAATGTCATTGCTGACGCATTGAGCTATAAAACAATGCAGGTGGCAGCCATGATGATTTGATTCGTGAGTAGAAACTGATCGCGGATTTTAGAGATCTTAGTCTGTCTAAGTAGATTTTGGTCAATTGTAATAATGTTAGTGTGACATATAATGATCTAAGAACAGCAATTAAAGAAGATCTGATTAAGTATAGACGAGCACAGTCTATCAGAAATATAACTGGAAGTTAAAAAACACTAAGTCTAAGGTACATTGGTTTGTTTGAAATCTTGTTGAAGATTAGACTAGTAGTGTACTAGATTGCTTTACCCCCAATTCTAAGCAAATTGCATGATGTTTTCCATGTGTCACAGTTGAAGAAATAGCAACCTAATCCCGAGCATGTCATTGAATATTAAGATTTAGATGTGCGGGCTGATCTAACATATGAGGTTGGACCTGACCAAATCATTGATCAATAGGAGAAATAGCTTAGATGCAGAAGTATCACATTCATAAAGGTTGTATCGAAGGGATTATCTCCTAGATAAGCAACATAGGAAGCAGAGGAAGGCATGCGGAAATGTTACACGAAATTTATGAGTAGTTATATGTAACAAATTTTGGAGACAAAATTTTATTAAGGGGGGAGAGCTATAATATTCCAAAATTCATACACCTAAGATCTAGTGTATATTTCTTCCAATAGATAGAATAAATGGTGAATTTTGGGGAATTGGAAAATAATACCAGTGAAAATTCCTACAAGGCGTGAGATTGTCATGTGGTTTTGGATGACCAAATGATGTCCAATAAATATGAGATTTTCCAGAATGAAAGTGGACATTCCATGCTTTAATTTGATAGGTGATATAAGTTATTTGGACTGAACACTAAGAGTTATGCAATTGAAGTTAGCTCAGTGAAACTGGCAGGATTATGTGATAGTATCCAATAAATGATAATTATGGGAATTATGTGTGACATTTAGCTAAGGAACATATTTTTCCTTAAAACTAAACTTAATAAGGGTCAAATAACCTTTCGAATTACATGAATTGGACCTCTATACATAAAGATATGAATTTTTAAAGTTTGATGAAAATTGTCAGCTTGTACAAACATCACAAAAAAATGTAAGCGCATAATGGTAATTTGCCAATAAAGCAAGAAGATAAATATTTTTCCTTTTTTTGGAGCTACATGTTGTCTAAAAAGAGAAAGGAGGAGGAAAAAAATAATTAATTGGAACTTCATATTTATTTGGAGCAATTTTTGGTCAAAGGAAAGCAATATGATGACAATAAGTCAAATTTTGCAACTCAAAAAGAAATATGTGGGGAGGAAAAACTAAGTTAATTGAAGAGCTTACTTTGGCCATTTGAAGAGTGCATTTTGGCCAAGTATATGGAAAAAGAAAAGATGATAATCTCTACAAATTTGGCATGTGGATATTTAGCAATAAAATACAATAAATGAGAAGGATGATATTTTTTTATAAGGCTTTTTCTCTTTCCCAAGCTTTCATTTTGGTTCAGTTGAAGCTAGAGAGAGAGAAAGAAAGAGAAAGGTGATGAAGAATTGGAGAACAAGAGAAAACAAGAGAGCTTCAAGAAGTTGAAATTCAAGGTAAGAAGTTGTAATCTTGGAGTTTATGCTTCATAGTTCTTGTAATACCTCCTTTAAGCTTCATATCTTCATGAACATGGCTTGAAGCAAGTAAAAGCAAGAGTACAGAGAGAGAGAGAGAGAGAGAGGCTACATAGCTAGAGAGAGAAAGTGAAGATTGTAAGACCCCACCTTACATGCCCCTTATTACCAATGTTAATTAGAGTACTTGAGCGCAGTTCGGTGAGTAACATGGGAATAGCGTAAACATACTAATAGGTTGATATAATGTACTTGATTACATTACTGGTGTTCCTTACAGGGTTTGATAATATATACAGATGATTCCCAACATAAGCAAAATATTAAAATTTACCTAATATAACCCAACTGCTTCGAATCTTGGGATCTACCCCCCTCAATCCTAGTATGTACTACTTTTCCTTTTGAGCCATTGGTTCCCGCTGGGACATTTATTATTTATGAAAAAGGGTGAGATTCTAAGGAATCCCAGTAGCAACATACAATCATTCATATAAAATTTAGAAAGTGGCATGCTCTATGTTATGCCAAAATTAGTGAATAATACAACAACATGTATACATGAGTAGAGCTTCAACCCCATTATTGTACACCTTGGTTGGATTGTTACTCAACAACCAAGTAAAAGTGCACTTCTCGTACTAACTACCCTTTCCCGGCAAAACCATGTTGATTAATTAAATTATAGAATATTGCATCCATAAACATATAAACATTGGCATAGTATATGAAGGATAAAGTTACTACCTTAAACCCCTTTTGTCTAGAAGTTGTTCCTTGAATTTTGTGTCAATGGCTCAGGCAATTAATCGTGTCCTAAAATTCCAAAGTTACAAGAACTAGGTTAAAACCTATTCGTATACTACATTAGATGCTTCCAAAGTGTTTTTAATGGTTATAGTAGTCTAAATTGAAAAATTTCTAAAATGCCCCTAGGAACTCGTCCTACCCCCTTTTACCTGCTCTGACCGTACTTTTCTAGAAATTTTTACCTAGGCTATTCCTGCATATTTTCCCTTAAAAAATCCATTGTTGACTTCAGTATTTGTAAAATCACTACCAAAGGATAGTTTTGCCCTTGATAGCCCCCCTATTTAGAGTTTTAGGGGCATTTTGGTCCTTTCGCTTTCTAAGGCTTTCCTGAAAAAGTGTTCAAACTAACCCCACCTAATTTTCCCTCCTGAACATCGGCCCTAGCCAAAAACATGCTAGGATTTTAGGAAAAGTTGGACTTTTGATTTTTAACTCCAAAGTTTGTTCCTTTTCACTCCTAATCACTTGATTAACCAATTAAACACCTAATACCCAAGATTTGAGGAAATTTGGGCAGCATAATATTATAATCCAAGTTTTGATGATAACAAAAGGTGATTATATGTTTTGAAAAGAAACTCATGTTTTGAAAGTATAAACATTGATTCAAATGGTTATCAAATGCATTTCACAAAGTTAAAAGAAAGATGTTGAGATTTTAACTGATGCACTCGAGTGAAGCAGCCGCACTGAAGTGAGAACCAACTTTGCATTTGAGTCTAGAAAGTGTTGGCTTGAAAGTGTTTTACAGAAGCTACTAACTTTTGAGATTTTTAGCAACACTCGAGTGATGACCAGGTTTGCACTCGAGCATGAAGGTACAATCTAGGAAGTGCTTGATAGAAAGAGAAGTCAGAGACAGAAAATGGACATTGCACTCAAGCATTGACTTAATACTCGGGTGAAAGCCACAAGCTCACTTGAGTTTTATGAGTGAAGCATAAGAAGTGTTTATCTAAGAATAACTAAAGGCTGAAAGCATGAAGTGCACTCGAGTGAGACCATCTACACTCGAGTGAAGTACTATAACACTCACGAGTGAGAAAGCTTATTTTCTCAAATATTAGTGCAAGTGCTGAGCAAAAGATAAAGCCTAAAATTGAAATATACAGATATACTCAAGTAAGATATCTGCATCAAGTGAGGACCAGTCATACTCATAAGTGAGAAATCATACTCTTGGAGAAAATGGTGCAAGTGTTATCCAGAGCTGAAATCTATAGTACAAAATATATATGCACTCAAGTGATACATTTTGCACTCAAGTGAGAGGTCAATATATTCACAAGTAAGAAATCTCACTCTTGCTAATTCTCATAGAAGTGCTACTAAAATGCTGAAGAAGAAGTAGAAATATGTAGATGTACTTGAGTGAGGCTTCAGTGCACTCAAGTGAGGCCCTGATAGAACCAAAATGCAACAGACACACATCGACCAATCCGAACATTCTTCAATGTTATTTACTTATTATGTTTTCACTTGTTATTATTACAAAACATTATCTAACATATATTTCAAGTATAAAACAGGAAATAGAACATCTTATCAGAGATGCACATATAAAGTCAATTGCAGAGAACATAATCATTTAATCGAATATGTGCCAGCTCACCCTATGTGCAGATGACCTACCATGAGAGAATTTCTAAGAATTCAAATGAATACATCATACGTCTCAAGGAATACTACACTCTACAACAAATATTTCAACAATAGAAAACTTAGACTCGTTATAAATACAAAGTATCAAAGACAAAAGAAAAAGAGAACACAGAACGAGAGTTTAAACAAGCAAATTTACATGAGTCTCTGTTATTTATATTTTCATTGTATTTATATTGTACTTTAGTGTTTACCATATTTACTCTGTGAGAGAGTATGTATACACTTCAAAACTATATTTTCATTTTGATCTAAAGGTAGAGGGACCTTAAGAGGGTAGATATCCTTACAAGGGAAGTAGTTGAGAGCATTCCTAGTAGGACTTTCTGCTCGTAAGATTTCCAAGGTGCAAGTAGGAGAAAATATTGTTGCTTGTAACATAAGCAAGAGAGAAAAGTTATAGGATTTTTTATGCACATAAGACTCATCGTAAGGAGGGGAGAAAGTTCTAGGTGTTAGAATATTTTTGCTCGTAGTTCATAGAAGGACGATTGTTGTCTTGTGGCGTTTTGAGAGCCCATTGAATCTTGGAAGAATAGTGAAAATTTCAATAGGTCTTGATCTCTGAGGATTGGACGTAGGCTTGGGTTTTGGGCTGAATTAGTATAACTCTCTGTATGCTAATCTTCTCAACTCCACTCTATCTACAGTTATTTTCATCTACAGTTATTTTCATATAACTGTATCAACCAAAAAATTTATCACATCACCCAATTCACACCCCTCTTGTTGAAGTTTGCCTCTTTCATTTAACCCCTTAAGCTTAAAACTTCCCAAATTTACAAATCACAATGAACAAGCCACTAAACCACCAACAAATCCAACAACAACAATAATGGCATCAAGGATTTAAGGGTTTTGAAGTCACCTTTGGATTTTGTCTTCCTTTCTGTCTTGGCCGAAACCCTCCTTTTCCTCAAATGTTGATATTTGTTTGCTAAACACATGGAATCATGTAGAAGGGAAGCTTAGAGAAAGAATTTCACCAATTAGAATATAAATCACAAAGGAATCAAGCTTACCTTGAGATTTTTCCTCCTCCTTCTCTCTAACCTTCAAGAACTAACTCACTCTCTCTCTTGCTTGCTTGTGTCATGAAAATGGAGTGAAAAAGAGAAGGAAGGGCTATTATAAATATCTCCTTTTTCCCTCATTTAATTTAATTCCAACAATTTGACTTTTATGACTTAATGGTACTTGGGCTTATTTTCAAGAAACTTGTGTCATAAACCATCATTAACTTCAAACCAATTCTCCTCCCTTTTGGTCAGCCCAAGTTAATGTTGAGGGTCCATTAAAAGAGCAAAATAGGCTGATGTTAATTTATCAAATAATTACCACATTTGTGATCACATTTTTTCCATTTTCGGATTAGTGGCAATTCTGGCAGATTTCTGCCCAAATTTGAAAAATCACAACTTTATATTTAGACGTCAAATTGGAGTGATTTCAAAGGCTATAGAACCCTTAATGAGTCTCCATTCAAGGAAAAATAAAGCCTTTAGCGAAATGGAAGCTCATAATTCCCAGAATTAAAATACTTAGACGCTGTTCCAGAAAATAGCTAGTTTTCCTGGGCTAACTTCAAAAATTCATAACACTTTGCATACGACTCCTAAAATTACCTATTAACTATCAAATTAAAGCTTAGGATGTATACTTTCAAGCTATAAAATTTCATAATTTTTGGTCATCTAAAACCACATGACAAACGCACTGCCTCACAAGATATTTCATGGTAGCATAATCACATTCTCCAAAACTCACCCGCCATTTCATTAAATGCCACAAATACTTACAAGACATATAGTGGAATAAAATTTGGGGTGTTACAGTTCTCCCCCTCTTAAATAAATTTTGTCCTTGGAATATGCTACATTGTATAATACCATTTATACCTTGGGGAATCTCTTTTTTCACTCAGTCTATCTCTTTAATGTACACCCTCACGAGCCATGTAACACAACCATCATTATGGGCTTAACATGAATCTCGAATAGCATATAGCATTCACATTCACAATCAAAGTACAATGTAAACAATTGATATATATGATCGTACAGCCGAGGGTCTTTACCCCCAAATCCCCCAAATCCTTGGCTGTTACTCAACACAATTCTAAATACATCTTCCAGCCTTAGGGATACACTAGTCCATAAGGTTAGGGCCTAGGGACATACTAATATGCTACAACATTACTGGCATATAGGATCTTATACCCTAGGGCCACTCCCAATGCCATCTTGCACACAGGGTCTTAATGTCTGTCACTGTTCTATGAGCCATTATGATGCCCAAATACATTACTCATTTTAAATCTTTGCATGCATAATGCACTATTGACCACACAACTCATGTTACTGCAAACTCACAGGTTGCATCATTGTAAACGACACAGTCACATAGATCACCATATTGCAAACCATACTGTTTGCCTTATTGCCAATCACACAGCAGACCACATAAGTCATATCACAATAAACCACATAGGCACCACTCAGTAGACCACATAGATCATCACATAGTAGGCCACACAGGTCATCACACAAAAGACCACACAGGTCATCACACAGTTCATATTGTAACCCCTTATCTTTATACATGTAATTATAATTCAGAATTCAGAATTTTAAATGAAATAGAGACCAATAATCATCAAAAGACATTTCCAATCCCTTCTTGCGGAAGGGTTTTTAACAAAAATTTCAAAATTCTTTCCTTGCTCTGGTCTCAATTGCATGTATCGCATATAATTACTTGTGCAGTTAAATCACATTTATACATATCAGAGTGTGAGACAAAAATCCCGACAACCCCCAGGTCATGTATATACTAACTGTCAGGTTTATAATTCCCAACTAGGGGATTACATACCATAATAAAAATATTATATACATCCCAAAAATAATTTACAGTAATCCCAAACCTAGATTGATAGCTAACTATCAAAACCAAAATATCTCTGAAGGCCCTGAGTACCCTAGGTTGTCCGCTTCTCCTTAGAGCCACTTGCCTTGACTGAAATATTAGTTATAGGAAAGAATGAGATTCAAAAGAATCCCAGTAGTAACAAATCACTCATATAGTGCATAAACATATAGCATATAAGGTCATATTAGCAGCATCACAATGTATCATGGCTCACAACATATGCGAGCGATAGCACTCAAGGCTGTAAACTCTATTCGTCAGCTTTCGCTGCGTTCTCTATGTATTCATAAAGTATTCACAAAGTATCACTATGTGTTAGCTTTTGCTATGGTCTCAAAGCATCACAATGTATTCACAAAGTATTCTCAATGCATGACAAACATACATACAATGTTTTACACACAGTATAAGAGAAAGAGTCACTACCTTGATCTTTCCTGAAGTCCTTTGGCACCGTTGGCTCACGAGGATAGCAATTGTCAAATCCTAAACACCAAAATCAAGATGGCGGATTAATTCTCTACGCCCAATTCTCACTTTCAAACACTTAAAATAGGTTACTACCTAAGTTCCGTAAGTGACTATAATAGGCTCAATGAAAATCTAGAGGAATTGGGAAGTACTAGGTTGGAAAACACTTTTCAAAATCACAAAATTCTGAAAAATGGGGGTTGGCTACTGCCAAAACGCACACAGAAGGTTTTTGGCTGGAGCCAAGAATTTTTGGCTGCGGCCAAAATGTGCACAGAAATTTTTGCGCTGCAGCCAAGGCAACTTCAAAAAATCATAATTAATTCTAGAAAAATTGAAATGAGGTGATCCCAAAGCCAAATGAAAGATACTTAAGTCCTCTTCATAAGAAAAATATGAACCATTATCAGAAATCACCAGAATATTCCAGAATTACACAACATTCCAATCTGCTCCAGAATTGAGTCCAGTTTCAACATCAAACTTTGGGCAACCAGAACTCGCAGTTCACAAAACGAAATAACACAAATTATATGTCCATTTTGAAGCTTGGGATGTGATATTTAAGAATGGAAAGTTTCAGAATTTTTTGACATTATTAGGTCATTCAAAAAGCCAATGCAAACAGACTGCCAAGAATAGACTTTCAATGGACAACATTTCAGTTTTGCACTAATGCTTCCAATGGTTCCAAAATTCACATCAAATACCATTCCCACATAAATTTGCACAAGGAATCCATTAAAATCATGAAAACAACCCATTCAACCTCCATTGACATGTTACACAATGACCACCACATGTCTTACCAAGAACTCAATCAAACTACCATATTACAAACCAATCCAAATCAATTTCAAATGCTCAAAGACACACTATGACACCAATTTAACACTAAACAGTAACCAATTCACACATTTTGAAATTAAGCCAAAATCAGGGCAAAAATCCAAAATCCTCAAAGCTAAACCAGTGACCACAATAAATATGTCAAAAGGTTCCAAAGGTTTACCTTAACTTCTTCCCAAGACTAATTCTTAATTTCCACCACTTCCAAATTTTCTCAAGGTTCCAATCACCACTAATAAAAAATCTGAAACCATAGGAATAATGATCTCAATACCTAGAACAATGTTAATAAAGAGTATTTAAGCATTCATGGTCATTCGGAGCACTAACCTTAGGTTTTTCTCTTTCTCTTTCCTCCTCTAGCTGAACGAAAATGGAGGAAAGGAGAGATAAGATGAGTTGGTAAAGATGATGATCTATTTTTGGCCCTTCATTTGGTTATTAGACATTCTAAATGAGAGAGGGAAGTGAAAAGCAAATTTTGACACTTTGACCTTAATCTATGGTTCACATGAAGCCAAGTGTCATGATCTTGTTTCTTTAGTAATTGACCAATCGGTCGATAACTTTCCAATTTTACCATTTTGCCCCTGATTATGGCAATTATACTCAAATCACTTCCAACTAATCCCTATCACTCTAATTATCTAATCATGCGCCCTTTCCCTATATTTAACCCAATTAGACATTATTCCAAACTTAGTCATAAATATAGGGTTTATGCATTGATCAGAACACGTTTGAATCACAATTCACATTGTATTCTTCAAAAGTTCTTAATTACAATAATTACAATCACTTTTGAAGTCATTAGCCCTTAATTGAAATTTGGGGGGTTTCAATTCTCCCCTCGTTCAATAAATTTCATCCTCAAAATTTGGTATGTCTCTTAAAACTCTGTACAGGGCGGTCAATGGCAGTGCCCACCCTGCCTGCACCCCACCCGTATTCCTCTACAGGGTTAGCCAGTGGCGGTGTGCTTGGCATGGTCACATACACACATTGCCTTATGGCATTTACATTCACAATGGTACATCAACGGTCGATGGTAGAGATGACCAACGTCAAATCCTACAATGGCTCACGCTGACATGCTACACTATAAGTCACTTTGCCTTACGGTTCACAAGTAGCCTCTCTGTTTCCATTCATACCCTAATTTTCCATCCTGATCTTATAGCCTTCCCGGCTTCCACATAGTCAATCCCCTAAAAACTACCGTTGTAATACCCCGAATTTTGAGACTTGAGGCTAGAGAATAAGCCTGAGATTAGTAGATTGCTAAGCCCCGGTTTAGCAAGATTCTAAATTGTGATTAAGGGTTAATGACTCTAAAATTGTGATTCGTATGTGCTGTGAGCAGCGCCGAAATCCTGTATTTGAGTTCAATTATGGATTAACATCTAAATTGAATGAAAATAAGGGGAAGGGCATGTGTATGGTGAAAATGAATGAGGAAAAGAATTTGGTGGTGATTAAATGAGAATTACCATAATCAGGGGCAAAACGGTAAAGTTACCGACCAATTGGTCAGTTACCGAAGAGGAAACTCATTGGTAACTTCAAGATCAATGGTTAGGATTGATTTGTGTTGAGATCAAGGGGTGGAATCTCATGTGGTGTGCTCATGTGAACTCATGGGTGGAAGGAACAAGATCTTGACAAGTGGCTAATTGTGGACCCTTGGATTTGGGTCAAATGTTCAAAGCTTTCCCTCTCTCCTCTCCTCTCTATTTGGTCGTCCAAGTGGCCCTTATTTCTCCAAAAAACTGATCCTCTCTTCATCTCTTCATCCTCATCTCTCATCTCTCTCTTCGTCCTCCATGGATGCAAGCACAAGGAAGAAAGAGAAAGGAAGAGTTCAATGTTTAGGTAAGATAATGTCCTCTAATGCTCAATTCATCTTCTATAAAGTTGTTCATAGTGATGAGAGCTTCATCTCTATGGTTTTAGATTTTTGAGAGAAGGTGTTTTGTTACTTGAGCAAAAGTGGAAAGATGAGGGATCAAGAAATTGGTTTGGGAAAGAGGAAGAGGTGAGTATTTGAAGCCTTTTGATCTAAGTTTTGTGAGTTTTGGTTGAGCTTTGTGAATTTCGAATTTTGCCCTGATTTTCATGTGATTTTTGATTGGAGAATTGGATTGTGTTTTATGTTGGAAATGGTGCCATGTTGTGGTATTTGATCATTGGAATTGATTTGGAAACTTGAATTGGAAGAGTTGTAATGTCGTGTTTGAATTGGGACTTGAGTTGACATGTTGTGATTATTGGCGAAACATGTCAATGGAATGTGAATTTGGTTGATTTGGTATTTCCAATGGATTCCTTGTGAAATTTTGTGTGAGAATGATGTTTGATATGAAAATTGGACCATTGGAAGCCAATTGTGCAAATTTGGAATTCTGTCCAGTGGAAAGTCTGTTTTGGGCAGTCTGCTTGTGTGGACGTTTTGACTGGGCAAATGATGTTGAAAAATTATGAAACTTTCCAGTCTTAAATTTAACCTCCCAAGGTTCAAAATGGACATATAATGTGTGCCATTTCGTTTTGAGAAATGGGAGTTATAGCTGTCCAAAGTCTGGCATGAAAACTGGATCCTGTTTTGGCACAATGTTAGGTTTTTGGTAAATCTGGACTTTTGTGGTGATTTACAGTATTGGTCAGTATTTTTCCTGTGTAGAGGACTTGAATAGCTTTCATTTGGCTTTGGGATCACCTCATTTCGATTTTTGTGGAATTAGTTATGATTTTTGGAATTTCAGCCAGAAACTGGATTTTCTTGGGCCGCGGCCCAAGGATGTTGGGCCGCAGTCCAAATGTTTCTGGGCAGTTTTGGGCCGCAGCCCAAGGATTGTGGGCCGCGGCCCACCCCTAAAAATCAGTGTTTTTCATTTTTGAAAGGTGATCTTTGGTTAAGTGTTTCCCAAGCCTTTAGGCATATGTTTGGGCTTTAATTAGCCTCCTAAAGGTCGTGAATGATAACCAACTTAAGTGTTTGAGAGTTAAAGAATTGGAAAAGGGATTTAACCCTATGTCCTTGTTTGGTTATAGGGTTTGATGTTCACCCTGAACGTGGTTCGATATTCGCCTGGTCGTGAGTAAGCTGTGCTGGAGCTTACGTGGAAAGAGAGTAGGAAACATATCTCTTCTGCTTGTATTTGATATATGTGTTAATGTGTTGATGCATGTCTTAGCTTTGCATAATTGTGTGTAATTTGAAGCTATGTTTCAATTTATGCTATGGCCATAGGTATATTGTTCGAAGCATTGAGCTTGCAAATTGTCATTGTGTTATTATGAGTTGTGTGATGCAAGCATGTCATGCATTAAACATTTATCGTACATGCATATTGATATTGTTATCCTACTGAGATTCTCTCGAATCTCACCCTCCCCTACTAACCTTTCAGACAGGGTAGTAGATCAAGGATATAGCGAGTAGCTAAGGGCGATGAAGACTTCTTCGGGATTTAAGTTGGTAGTTGGTTATCTTAGTTGGGATTTATATTTGGATAATTGTATTTGGTTATTTGGATGAATACATGTGGATGTAGATTCAATTATTTGTATTGAGATTTGTTGTGTAATCCCCATATGAGGGCTTGTATGGGCTAATGTGCCCTATGAAGCTTGAGTTAATAAATGGAATCCGGAATTGCCGGACTTATTACAATTGCGTACTCTGATATATTTGAATGTGATTTATCTTGTGTAGTAATTGTATTCGGAAATGTGAATGTGAGACCAGGTTATGAATGATTTCGAAAGGTATTCGTGAAAACCCCGTCTGGTAGATGGGTTTGTAAAATGTAGTTTTGTTGCTTAATGGTCTCCATTTCACTTTAATCGTGTATTTCGAATATTAATTACGGCAGGGGGTTACAACCGTCCCAAAGGAACGATCCTCGCATCGGAACCACAGATGGGTCACTAGTGAAAGACTCATAATACACAATCACCTCAAGCTGGAACCAAGTATATTCATCACTGATGCCTTTAAACACTATACCTCCAGTACCATAACCCTTGTCATCACACTGGGATCCTCCAAGACCCCTTCTCACCACATAATTTGGTGCATAAGTTTTACCTCCCGGGGCCTTATACACACATTACACTTATTGCCTTGAGCAAATGCTCTTCTTTACTCTATGATTCCACATCACAGTGGCTGTACTATATGGTTCGTCGTCAAGGTAGCTGTACACTAGAGTTCATCATCACGGTGGCTCCACACTAAGGTTCATCGTCATGGTAGCTCTACACTAGGGTTCATCATCATGGTGGCTCCACACTGTGGTACTATACTCAGTTCTTAACTTAGTCACTGACTGGTCAGCCCCCCCGGTCAGACTCTCCATAGGTAGCCCTTTCCAATCAGATCTCACTGTAGGTAGCCCTCTCTGATCAGATCTCACCGTAGGTAGCCCTCTCCGATTGACTGGGACATTTATTATTTATGAAAAAGGGTGAGATTTCAAGGAATCCTAGTAGCAACATACAATCGTTCATAAAAAATGTGAAAAGTAAATATGTCATCCTCTATGTTATGCACATATTAATGAAGAGGATAACAACATGTATATATGAGTAGGGCTTACACACCACTATTCGTACACCTTGGTTGGATTGTTACTCAACAACAAGTTAAAATTTTACTTCTTGCACTAACTGCCCTTTCTCGGTAGACTACTCTTTCTCAGCAAAACCATGTTGATTAATTAGATTACAAAAGTTGGCAAACACAAACATATAAACTTTGGCATAGTGTATGAGGAATAAAGTTACTACCTTAAACCGCTTTTGTTCAAAAACTATTCCTCACATTTCATGTCAACGGCTCAAGCAATTAATCGTGTCCTAAAATTTCAAATTTACAAGAATCTGGTTAACCCATTCATGTACTACTTTAGACACTTCTATAGTTTTTTTAATGGTTATACTAGTCTAAACTAAAAAATTACTAAAATGCCTTTTTGAACCCGGTCCAGCCCCCTTTATTTATACCCGGACCAACTGTACTTTTCCAAAAATTTTGACCTAAGTCATTCCTATTTATTTTCACCCAAGTAATCTATTTTTAACCTCGATTTTCATAAAATGACTACCAATAGATAGTTTTGCCCTTGACAGCCCCTATTTAGGGTTTTAGGGGCGTTTTGGTCATTTCACTTTCTAAGGCATTTCTGAAAAAGTGTTCAACACTAACCCTACCTAATTTTTCCTCCAGAACACAATAGAATCCTCATATTATTAAAATTCCAGCTCTACCCCTTCCAATCAACCCTGGCCAAAAACATGCTAGGGTTTTATGAAAAGTTGGATTTTTTATTTTCAACTCCAAAGCTTATTCCTTTCACTCCTAATCACTTGATTAACCAATTAAACACCTAATATCCACGATTTGAGAAAGTTTGTATCTCATAAACCCTTAAGGTTAATACTTCCAAATTTTACAAAATCACAACAAAACAAGCCACTAAACCACCAACACATCCAATAACAACAACAATAGTATGAAGGATTTAAGGGTTTTGAAGTCACCTTTGGATTTCTTCTTCCTTTCTCTCTTGGCCAAAACCCTCCTTCTCCTCAAACGTTGATATTTGCTTGATAAACATATGGAATCATGGAGAAGGGAAGCTTAGATAAGGAATTTCACCAATTAGAAGCTAAATAACAAAGGAATCTAGCTTACCTTGTGAATTTTCTTCCTCCTTCTCTCTAACCATCAAGAACTCACTCTCTCTCTCTTGCTTGCTCGTGTCATGAAAATGGAGTAAAACAGATGAAAGAAGGGTTGCCAAAAATATCTCTTTTTCCCCTCATTTAATTTAATTCCAAAAATTTGACTTTTATGCATTAAGAACACTTGGGCTTATCTTCATGAAACTTGTGTCATAAACTATAATTAACATTGAACCAATTCTCCTCCCTTTTGGTTAGCCCAAGTTAATATCTTGGGTCCATTAAAAGAGCAAAATAGGCTGATGTTAATTTATCCAATAATTACCATATTTTCCATCACATTTTTTCCATTTTCAGATTAGTGGCAATTCTGGCAGATTTTCTACCCAAATTTGAAAAATCACAACTTTATTTGCAGACATTGAATTATAGTGATTCTAAAGGCTATAGAACCCTTATTGAGTGTAAATTTAAGAAAAATATAGCCGTTACCCAACTGAAAGCTCACAATTCTCAGAATTAAAATCTTCAGACGTTGTTTCAGAAAATAACCTGTTTAACTAGGCTAACTTTAAAAATTCATAAATATTTGCATACACCTATCAAATTAAAGCTTAGGATATCTACTTTCTTCCTGTAGAATTTAATAATTTGTGGTCATTATTTGGTCATACAAAACCACATGACAAACTCACTGCCTTGTAGAAAATTTCACCAGCAGCATAATCACATTCTCAAAAATTCACCCTTCCATTTCATTAAATTTCATAAATACTTATAAGGCATATTGGGGAATAAAATTTTGGGTGTTATAGAGAAATCACAAGTTAATATGAAGAACCTTGATCATCTTGTTGATTATGTTGTTGTGGTAGTTGTTTGTTGGTTGATTGGCTTTATTTTCATGGTTTTTCCAATTTGGGATGTTGAAACCCTTGAATGATATGTTGCGCAATTTTTGATTGACCATGTTTATTGGTGTTTAAGTGGTTAAATAAGTGATTATAAGTGAAAAGGAGGTGGTTGGTTGGATGAAATCACAAAAACACATTTTCCCCTAAATCTTTGAAAGTTTTGGTTAGATATAGAATATATAGGAGTTGGAATTTGGTAATTTTTGTGATTCTATTGGATTTAGAAGGGAAAATTGTGTAAGAATACATGTGTTCATTTTTTTGGATGATTGCATGCAAATCTGGAATTTTTAGAAGTATAGGGGAAATGTTGTTTGATTTGATTCCTTGAGGCAGTGTTATTGTGAAATGAACTTCACTAGTCAAATCTAGTCCAAATATTATGAAAATTTTCAAGATTAAAGTAGAGATGTAGAACTTTAATTTGATAGATGGATCATACTTTATGGACTAGTATACTAAGATATGAAATTTTGAAGTTGTGCCCTATTTCTGGAATACAATCTGGAACAGTGGAGGTTTGGTGAATTTTTGGCAATAATGTGGTTTTAATGACCAGACTTAGGTATTTGTCCATAAAAATAAACTTAAAGAGCTTTACTTAGCATTTGGAATAAGCCAATTTGGAATTTCATTGAATTAATTAAGATTTTCAAAGTTGACTGAAAATTTGCCAGTTTTCAGGAAAACTATGAAATTGCACTATGCAGAGTTGTACTATGCAAAAATTTTTGAAACTGCGATAGATAACTAACAAACTATGATTAAAGGCGGTAATCATTCAAGTAATAACTAGTTACTTATAACTCTAATTCTTATAGGAATTGGAAATAGCCGAGCCGAAACCAAAGTTTAAGACCGACTGAGGGATTGAAAAAGGGACTTAAGGTAGTAATTATTTCTTTCATACATTATGTGAATTTGTATATGCTTTGTGTATGCTATCTTCTATAATATGTATGATACACAGTGCCTTCAGATTTACTAATACGCAATGCCTATGGGTACACTAATATATAGTGCCTACGGGTATACTGATATGCCTAATCAAAGAACTGAGGTACGAAATATGTAAGGGTTGCAATAATGGTTGGCCCTAAATACATTTCTAACTAAACTGAATTATGTGTTATTATAATATTGCATTATATAATACTTGCCATATTTATTTATCACTTTTTCTATGAATGATTGTTTGTTACTACTGAGATTTGTTTGAATTTCACCCTTTTTCCATTCTTGAAAGCATTCCAGTAGCTCTAGGGGCAAAATAGTAAATACCGACAATTGAGGTGTCTGAATAAAAAAGGCAGAGTTGTTGGTTATCATATATGTTGTTTAATTTATTTTGAAGACTATGTACATATTTTTCAAACCCAATGGGGATTTTCCTATATTGCAAGCAAGCACCTGTAATTAGTATGTTTTTGCTATTTCTGTATGCCTACAAAATTGGGCGCTTATTACTCTATAAATATTGAAATGTTAAGGGGTTTGACACTCTTGACCAAAATATGCCAAAAATAACCAAGAAAAAGCCATGTGTCAAAAGGTCATGGCATCTTGGAAAAGTTATGGTTAATATCCTAATTATGGTTTGATTTAATTAGGCTAGCTTCTCTTTCCTCTTCTCTATTTTTGACCAAAATTTTTGGCCCTTTTAAAGAGGATTAATGGTCTTAGAAATATCTCCATCTACCTCTGTATCAAATGATATTTAATTGCTAATTCTTGCACGTGTTTACTTTTGACTTTTCAACCTATTTTACTTAGCTCACAATGCTTCATCTTTGATTAATTTTGACCCAGTATATATTTTTCTCTTGCTTCCTCCTTGTTGGACGTCTAAGACCAAACAAAAAGGAAACAATATTGGATTTTAATTTTTATTTAGCCAAATGACTATTTTTCTGATATATTTTTGTAATTAAATTAGGCCTTCTTCATTTTCTTTGTGTTTTGCCAAAATCACTATTAATTGGGCCCAAAAATTGTGTTCTTCCAAACTCCATGTTTTGGGCTTCAATAATAGGCTTTTATGAAGATAGAAATCAAATTTTGTCTTATTTTGGCCTAAAATTCGTGTGACCACTAATTGCATTGTTTGGCCATTTCAAGTGTGCCAATATTCACCATTTTATTCCCTTTATTACCTTAAAGGTATAAAGGAATTTTGGTGACTAAAATTAGGGATGTTACATCCAGCTAAAAGGTCTTAGATCAAATTAATGCCTTTATATAAGTGCCACCTTTATCAATAAAAATCTGCAAATAGAAAATAAGCTTAGATAAAATCAATCAAGTGAATGAATTAATTAACAATTAAATTAAAACACCAAAAATATTATCATTTGAGAATGAGGAAGTGATTACTTATTGAAAATCACTTGTGTTTCCGCTCTAAATTATGTTATACATATAAAGTATAATATAATATCTGCACTTAGTGCTCCCTGGTTGTCGAGGGCACTATAAATCAAAAGCAAATGGTTGAAATGAATAAAGGTATATCTAAAGCAACCGTCAATGAAAGAACTTGAATTGAAACTACTTACTTTATGATAAAACCACTTCAGATCTGTAACAAATTTACCCTCATGTGTCCCGCCAAGTACTCTATATGTCTGGATCACACTATCATTAAAATAAAAATCAACAGACATTAGAACAATTCATTTAAGTCAAGAATCAATGAAATACAAACAAATTAACTTTCATGGTAAAGATGGATTTTATTTCTTTATTTGGCTTGTGACCCAAGGAATCAAACCAATAGACGGTGTTAATGCGAGGACAAACAACGCATAGACTTCAATGGTGACTATAACAACATATACATATTAAAATGAAGTTAGATGACAAGGCAATTTATTCTTAAACACCTTAATTAAATAGGAAAAACTAAAATATGTACCCTTAACAATTGGTGCTAGATAACAAGGCAATTTAGTCTCTCCTATTGTGTAGCCCATATAGCTTGTCCTTGCTTCCAAATTATTATTCTTCCTTGTCATATTTGCTGGACATAAGAATCCAAACAAACCATTTCTTTCCATGTTAACACATATTGTGGAAGGAGTTATAGAAGAATTAAAGTATAAATGTATTATTGAATGTAAAAAACCAAAAAATTATTGCATTAATTGAAGGGAAAAATGAAAAAAAAATTTACTGGATTGCAAGTTTAACTTATCCTACATCTATCTCCACCAAATTGATGAACTCCCTGAGATCTTTCCTATCAATTGTAAAGGGTTACGTCAATCTTGGGCCCACAATCCCATAAGGCATCTACAACTCGATCTTGCCAATATCCTTATGGAACTGTTGCAGTCATGCAAGAAGGGCGATTTTGTCTCATCTTGTTCATCTTATTAGAACGTTAAAAATAGATTATTAGTAGGATGCCAACAAAACTCAAGAAATAGTAAGGTAGTTCCTACCATTGGAGGTGTTGTCATTATGCCAAGAAGATATTGAGGCCAAAGGTATGTTCCTCCCTCATCCAGTGCTTGCTCATTGCATTGGTGTCTAGGACATCGTATATTTGTTGCAGGGTAAAACATAAGATAATTATATTTAAAGCAATATAAATAAAGATACAAATGCAGATATATCGAAAGTTATTTACCAAAATTTGTTGCTAAATCATGTCTTTCATTTTTTGTGGAACCAACTTCCAATTATCATAAACAATGCAAACTTTGCTTCACCCAAATAGCCTAAATAGCTAATGAATCAGTCTTCCTCAAGACCAAATAGATTTATATTGGCATTAAAGTCCATATGCATCCTCTCCTATTGATCTTGATGATGAGCAACCAATGCTCCCATCTTTATGCTGCCTCTAACCCTTCTCACAACTGGTTCACCTTTATCCATTTGATCCTCCCTATTACTTTGTGAGTCATCATACTTGTCTATATTCCTGTTAAGACAAAAATTGTTGTCAGATAAGTAAATAAATTGAAATTAAATAAATAAAATAAACTAACTAGAATAAAAATAGAAAGCACATAGTACTATTTCCTAACTTAAGGTCTTACTCTATATTGTTAGATCCCATATGTTTTGATGATAACAAAGATTGATTAATGTTACAAAAGGTTTTGATAAAAAACAAAAAGTTTTGAACAAAGTAACTAAACTTTCTGTGGCAGGAAAAAACATTATTTGAGTTGGTACTCAAGTAATGAAGAGAAGTGAAAGACAGAGTACAGGAGAAAGGAACACTATGAGATTTTTGAGGGCATTACTCGAGGGATCATTGGAGTAATGTGTGAGAAATTGTTCGAGAAGTTCTCTATCAAAAATTACGTTACATTAATTGAAGAGATCACTCGAGTAATTTGTAAAGTTATTTGAAACATTACTCAAGGGATCACTTGAGTAATCAAAGTAGCAGTGATATAATAACTCTTGGCCAATAAATGAGTGACAGTACTTGAGGGATCACTCAAGTAACATGAAATGAAAAGAAAGCATCACTCGAGGGATCAGTCGAGTAACCAGGCAACCAAAGGAAAAGTTACTATCGACCCAGATTTGAATAACTTTACTTGAGGGATAACTCAAGTAATGAGAGAATAATTGCAAGCTTTACTCAGGGATCACTCAAGTAGTAAGAGAAGAAAAGAAACCCTTACTCTAGGGATTACTCCGATAAGCAAGTATGTAAATTTTTATAAAATGAATTACTCGATGAATTACCTAAGTATCTAGTCCTACAACATTGACTTACTCTCTGGCATAACTTTAATGAGGTTACTCTAGGGACTACTCAAGTAATGGATAATAATCACTCCAGTAGCCACTCCAGTAATTAGGTCATAATCATTGACTTAACTCTTTGCCAAGTTTTCTAAAGGCTCACTGGAGTAGCCACTTGAGTAATGAAGTATGATTACTCGAGTAGCCACTCGACTAATGCAATACAGAAAGTATGATTTTAATCCATTGTTCAATGATTTGTTATCTATAAGACTAATCTTTCATTATATTAGTTTCTTAAGTATATATGCAGAGAAACAATAAAGAGATCATGCATTGAGAGAAAAGTCAAACATATTGTCTACAACATCTGAAATACTTACCTACCACAAACGACTAGTTTTCAAATTCAAGGAATAGTCAAACAAAGCTACGTGGCTCTAATGGACATGTTTGAAATGCTTCCAACAGAAATCACAATTCATCTATATATATGGAGCATTCAATGAAGATCAGAACATAACAACTGAGAACACACAAACTCACATCGATCAATATATTCTTAGTGCTTTGTTTTCTTATATTCATGATTTGTACTTCAGCGATTATACATTTGGTCTGTTAGAGAGTTTTTTTAATTACAAACTCAATATTTGTTATTGAGATAACTTAAGGTTGTGGAATCTTGAGTTGGGGATTGGTTTACAACATGTAAGGGGGAGCGAGTGTCCAGTAGAGGAACTTGCTGTGTACTGAGGTACTAAGAACCCACTGAATCTTGGAAGATATAGTGAAACTCTCAGAATAGCTCTAAGGACTGGATATAGGTTAAATTGGTTGTGGGCAAACCAGTATAACTCTTGGTGTACACTTCAGTGGTATTTCTCCTAGCTCTTAGCTGCTTTAAATTTCCAATCAATTTTTATATTCACAACAAATTTTCTGGTATAACCTAATACACCCCCCTTCTTGGTTGAAATGATTGTACTAATATTTGGTATCATAGAGTAGGTCTTTTTGTTAAGGTATAACAACATAAGAAGGATCTAATGACCAACATGGGTGAAGGAATTCTTCCTGACGGAGCTGCTATCACTAGACCTCTGGGTTTCATTGACAAACACTTCTCTTTCTGGAAAGCCAAGTTTAGAGTATTCGTGATGGCTACAGAATATGGATTATGGGACGTGATTGAAAGTGGAAACTATCAACCTATAAAAGTTGTAGATTTACAAAAAATTCCTAAAATGCCAGCGAAATATGATGAAAATGACAAGAAACTCATCACTCTCAAGAACATGGCAATTCTAATTATCCAAAGTGCTTTGAGTCAAAATGAGTATTTTAGGATCTATATGCTTTCAACAGCTAATGAAATGTGGGAAGCCCTGGCAATTGCTCATGAAAGAACTTCAGGAATAAAGGAAAACCAGATCAATACTCTAGTTACTGAATTTGATTTACTTCGAATGAAATCAGGTGAGTCAATAGCCGAATTTGAACTTAGATATACTCATCTTGTTAATCAACTTGCAGTACTCGGGAAAGTCTATGATCAATATACTGATGGACCCATATTGTGTGAGTTCTCAAAATAAAACTAGGTTTGAAAATGTAGCGTAGTAACTCAACCTAGGTCATTCTTGTGAGGAGATTAATTTCTAAGTTTCTAAATAGTAAAGTGATGAATCCCTTGATGAGAAATCATTTTGAGAAATTGCATTTTTAAACTAATGAAGTAAACTAAGCTAAAGCAATATTTTTTATTTTTTGGTTTTCAAGACAAAGAATCAAAATTAATAACAACAACAAAGTAAATTTAATAAATTGAATAATAATGAAATGGGATTCCCTTGAGTTAAGGTTTTAGTCTTCCTTGCTTGCTGATGATTTGAATTCCATAATGAGCCAAGAGGATGGAACTAAGCTACTACTAGCTCCATACTTGCAATAATCATTTAATTCATTCAACCGAAGCAATTAAACGAATACCACCAATTAATTGTGACTCAAGGAGATGAATAATTAATGTTCCAATTCTAAATTGTAATTACCATTACAACAATTCAAAATATTCAGTTTAATCATTTAAATCCACTCAACCGAGTCGGAATAAACAATTCAACCTACTTCTAATATGAATCATACAAAGCTTAATTAATCAACTCATAGCTCAACCACCAAGTTTATTCACTTGGCATAGAACAATCTAGATCACAACCATATACTTAACCAAGCCATACAATTTTGAACTAGAAAGAGAACTTAAAGGAATTCCATTGAAGTTTAGAAGCTCAAACCTTTACCTAACTCAAGGAAATCACTAAATCTTAGCTACTTATGGAAGAAGAGGAAGAAAATTAAGCTTGAAGAGTGTTAAAGATATGAGCCATAGAGAAGCTTGTGTCTCCTTTTCCCTTCTAATTGTTGTAGCTGCCACACATGCTAATCCTTGCTTCCCTTCTTTTCATTGTATCGTCCCCCTTTTCACACACCAAGCTAAGGCTCTCCTTCCCTTTTTCTTTTATTTTGGTGCCCTCTTTTCACAAACATGCTATCTGGTCCTCACACTTGCGTCTATCTCTTTTTCTTTCTTGCTCCATTTGGTGGTTATTTTCTTCACACCTCCCTCCTTCTAACCAACTCAGTCCACCTTGTCTCTTTCTCTTTTTCAAATTGGTCAAATTCTCTATCATTCTCTCATCTTCCCTTTTTGGTCCAGCCTTTTGTTTCAATTTGGTTCAGCTCTTCTCTTTTTTCCTTTTCAACCGCCTCTTCCTTTCTTCTCTTGGACATTCGATCAACAAAATCGGTTGCCTTTAATCTTCAATTATTTATTTGGACCAACACCTCTCCTTCCATTTAATTCGGTCTAGCTCCTTTATTCTTAATTCAACCATTCAACTCGGTTAACTCATCTATTCCTTCAAATCTTCAATTTCGGTTCAACTGTTTCTTTCCTCTCCTTTAATTCTATGGTTAAGGAGCTAGATCACTTGGAGACTCTTTTATTAGATCAACCCTTCAAACATTCTAAGATTTACCTGATGTTACAAATGAAAAGTTCATCAAGGTTGTGAAGTTAGGAAGTTATGTGCTATATCAAAATCTTCCAAATATTGTTTACTTAAAGTTGGAACTTTAAGTAATTTGCAATCACTTCAAGTAATCAGAGGATCACTCTAAGTGATATAGGATCACTCCAAGGGATTCACAACCACTTTGTTTAAATTACTAAACCTCACTTTAAGTTAACACAATAGGTGTAGAGGATGGGAACTGATACTGTAAGGATAGATGAGATACAACACTTTGATAGAGCTGGCCTCCCTAATCCTTCATTCTTTGGTCCATCTGTCCAAGGCTATATGAGAGAGGAGCTTCAACAATCACACAAAGCTTGCTACGAATAACGTTGAGTTCACACTTCTTTGAATGGCAAGATTAGACAACTCTATGGTTTGATCAACCAAAACTTCAAGGCCTTATTCCAAGCTCATCTTGAGATACTAAACGCTCACAAAGACTACACTTCAGAATCCCTTAGTACCAATCACATCATTCAATATTGACTAAGACATGATGCATCAATGGACTATATAGGATTATGGCTCGAGTAATTACAATATTACTCGAATGAGGTATTATATTCTTAATTAAAATTCTCTGAGTTGCATTACTCAAGTGATAGTTGAGTGGAATTACTCGAGTAACTACTCGAGGGATACAAGGTTACAACCTTAAAATCCTAAATAACATTGTCATTTTTAAAACTTGATTTATCTCCAAATCTTTAGATTTTTATGCTTAAAATTTCCAATGGTTTTACAAATTTAGGAGAGTTATTAACTATATTACTCATAATGATTTTCTTTTAAGCCATGTATTCATTAAGGAGGAGCTTTACATTCACATGTTTTTATATTTTAAAAGCTTATATTCTTTATTTGAAGAAAATTATTATAACATACTCATCTGCATTCACTCTAAGTTGAATTGTTTTGATGATAAGTTACTTATACATATTCTTTAAATAATCTTAATTTGCATATATTTTATAAGAAACTTTTGCTACTTAATTGCACTAACTATTCTCTTTGCAAGAATCTTTTTAACTTATGGCAGGAGAATTTCATCTATGTAAGATCATTCCTCAACATACTACAAGAAGAATTTATCAACCTTGAGTTATGATGCTATAATGCTTAAACAAGGGAAATATATTGGCTACGCCATTCAAAGCAATGAATACATATGCCAATATAAATGAGCATTAAGCATGCGGAACATAAACTCAACTCAGTAAGAGCTAGTTGGAGACACCATGAATATACATCAAAGTTGTACAACGAAAGCAGGGAGAACTGGACTCATGGATCTATCATCAGCATGCCAAATCCAAATGAGCATTTCTAAACTCTGTCTTTATATTTCGGGAATACTTTTCATATCTTTGATTTCAATTTGCTTTGATTATGAAAACTTTTCTTGAAAACCTCTCCAAATTGTTTCAAACTTTTCACCATTTTTCATTTGCATCAAATTACCTTCAAATCGAAAAAGAGAAAATTTTCATGACACATTTACTTCTCTACAAATATTTCTTCCTTATACTTCTAACTTTTTGTTGATGTTAAATAGGGAGAGAGAAAGGCAAGAAAAATATGTTGCTCTTATAATGCTTTTATAAATCATACATATTTTTCTTAAAGGATTTGCCATCATCAAAAAGGGGGAGAATGTTAGATATGAATAGTTTTGATGATGTCAAATATAGATGTCAAATATTAAGAGCAAAAAGTTTGTATAATATACTTATCTTCTACATTGACTAACTACTATATTTAATGTTGTATATCTTATAGATTAGTCATAAACATGACGGTGGGTTGATGTTATTTTACTTATAATGCCTCATAAATGGAGAATGGTCATCAAGAAGAAAATCATAAGATAAAGGATTAAAGAAAGAAGAAATTGTAAGATCTAATGGGAATATCAAGATTCAAGATTAGTCAAGCAAAGAAAGAAGAAGATTGAAGATATTCAAAAAGATATCTAGTTGGGTTATGAAGAATGATCCTCAATTCAAGAAGATATCCAGTTGAGTTATGAAGAATGATCACTAAGAGGAAAAATAAGAAGAAAGAAATTAAAGAAAGAAGAACTTACAAGATATAATGAGAATATCAAGATTCAAGCTCTTAGAAGTGATACCGGAGATTTGTATGATCATACGAAAGTTGAAATGGGTCAATATGATGCTAAAATGACATATACGGAAGTTATGCTACCTCTATGATTACTCAAGTAATCCCACTAGTGATATGCCACTGCCTCATTTTAGAGGTGATTACTTGAGGGCTCCCTCGAGTAATGACCCATGATTACTCGAGGGCTCCCTCAAGTAATGAAATTTCTGATGTGCTCTGTTTTTATATAGTAGAACAGAGGTTCAGTATTTTGGTGATATCTCCCTAAAAACACGTTAGAATGAGTTGAAACCAGTATCATATGAAACTAGACTCCCAACATGAAAAATAAAACCCAAGATTATATCTAAAGGAGATCAGATAAGGGTGATATGATTTATTGAAGTTGCTACTCAAATTAGAATCATATTCCATAAACAGTTTTAGTATTTTGGATATAACTCTCAAACTACATATTGGATTGCAACGACACTAATGCCATAAGAAAGTAGACTTGAAGTGCTTTCCATGGATATATAATTTGTCACATTTAAATCTATATACTAAGAATTATGCCTTCTGGAAGTTGCTGCTCATGATTTCTGAGATTGTCTAAGAATGGTAGATACTCTTTAGATCATAACTTTCTGTATACAACGAGTTTTGATAGCTTTCCTATGATATATTATTTGCAATGTTTATAATTAAAATGGAAACAATACTTGAAGGGATCACTCAAGTAATCTGTAAAGTTATTTGAAACATTACTCGAGGGATCATTAGAGTAATGAAGTTGAAAATGCTCTCGGCCAGATTTTGAAGGAGATTACTTGAGGGATCCCTTGAGTAATAACCTAGACTTACTCGAGTGACCACTCAAGTAATGCTTCCCAGAAGAACAGAAAAACATACTAAAGCTTTCAAAAATCATGGGATTATTTATGAAACTCACTCTTCTTGCTTCTAATCATTCTTACACGTCATTGTATTAGTTTTAATGTGTTTCTCTAGGAATATAATGAAGAGATGATGTGAAGAGACAAAAGTTAACTTTATGGAAGCGGAGCGTCCACTGAGTGTAACGACTAGTTTTTCAAATATGAAGAATGGTCAAATGAAGCAACAGGATTCTAACGGATAAGTTAAAATGCTTAAACGGTCATCAATCCTCATCAACTATAATTAGAAGATAATCCAAAATAAAAGAGAGGCCTAGTGCATGCATCATCTAAATGCCAACATCCTAACATCAATGCTCATTGAACATACTCTCTGTTTCTCTAGTTTCTATATCATTTACCTTTGAGAGATATATTATTTGTATTGTACTTTAGTGTTCATTTTATTCACTTCTGAGAAAGAAGATTTATTATAATCTTTCATCATCAAAGTTATGTCCTTATGGGGTGTGTAAGGGGGAGTAACTCGATTTTAACATTACGGTGTGTAAAGGGCAGTAACTCTGTGAGAGATTTGTAAAAGGCTTCACAAGTGTCTGGCTAAACTTGTGCATTGTAAAGGCTGTTATTGTGCCCATATTAAACATGAAGATAGTGGATTTGAAAATCTCAGGAGGAGCCTAGGGAATGGACGTAGGCCATCGCTAATTAGACCGAACCAAGATAAATCATAGTTTGCGTACTCTCTTCCTTAAGTTCTTATATTTCCAGGATATATTAACTGTTGATTTATGATTCATTACTTTCATATTTATTGCTTCTACTAAGATGTGAAAAGATTTTTAAAGTTCTTAAGTTTTTAACATACACCCAATTCACCCCCCGTCTTAGGTGTCATCCGTTTCTAACAATTTTTAATGAAAAAAGGCATGAGGCATGGAATACAAGCCACTACAAAGAAGTTCCCTTATTTATGAAGGCTATAGCTTTAAGTTCATAAAAGTCATAGGTTGAGAATAAGAATTACACTTTATTAGATCTAATTTCTTGTTGTTACACACCACCTTAGTGATAGAAAAAGACAGGACACATTATTCTCTACCCTTCTTTAATTACTTTTAATCTTCAAATCAATATAAAATATAAAAATTGTAGGGAGTCACACAGTTAATCTTATGAGCAAGTTGTGTCAGTGATTGGAATCAATAAGAAATATTTGAAACCATAAGATCTTTTATGTTGAGAGAATGGTGTGGTTTCTTTCTCATTTAATGAAAATGCACATACATGTGAGTCTTATATCTTTTTTTATTTGAAAAAAATATAGTTCTTACTTCTTAGTACTTATGGAGTTATGGTCATATTCCATGTGTTTCCCATTTTAACTTGAATTATCTTCTCTTGTCTTTTACATTTCATAAAAAAAACTACTCAGAATACTTGTTATACTACAGCTATATTATGCCATAATTAAGCCCATCAAATCATAAAGAAATAACTTATGAAGAATTCTTTTACGTTAACTTGATTAGGTTTATTATGATATTTGCAATAGAAGGAATTTAACTCACTTAGCTAAGAGACCTATTCCTGTGTTTCTTGTTGGATACATTTAAAGATATATAATAGCATTGTATTTTTAAAAAAAAAATTGGAAGAAGGACCGATGCTGTAGAGAGAGGAAGAGAGGGAGGAGCTCAGTGTTAGTGTGCTATTAAGGATAGATGACCCACAATGATGACAGGGAGAGACAAGTGATGGTGAAAGGCACAAAACAACAACGATGAGTATTGTGTTATAGAGCTAGCGGACTGTGTATGTTGAAAAGTGATAGAAGTTTGAGAATGGAAGGAGGTCATAGAGCCAGCTGAGAATGAAAGGAGAGTGACGAAATAGAAGGAGGTCGTGCAAGCTTGCTGAGAATGAAAGGAGAGTGAAGTGAAGACATAGGTATGAGAAGAGAATGAGAGTAATGAAGAGAGAGGAGCTAGTAGCGGGTTTAATGTCTTTGGAGTCAAACCTCTTAACGTTTCGATATTCACAGAGCAATAATTGCATAGTTCCATAAGGCATATCGAAATAGCGGAAACATACTGACATTAAGTACTTGTTTACAATATGGGAAATTCCCCGTAGGGTTTGAAATATATATATAATGTACATAGTTTTCAAAAAAAGCAAAAGTACAAATATAGATGACCACAATAGCTCTGGTATACACCCGGACTCTATCTATTGGTAGCCTCTGCCTTATCCTTCGAGCCACTAGCCTTGACTGTAAGGTTTTTTCAGTTTGAAGATGGGTGAGATTCGAGTGAATCTAATAGCAACATGTTTTCAGACATATAAAATGTGAAAATAAATATGCAATATACCATGTCATATAAGATGATAAAATGTTGTGTGATAGAATGATATGCGTACACTGTCCAAGGCCAAACAACTATTTGCGACCCTAATGAACTCTGTGCCTCTGTTGAGTAGCAGACCACAACTAGGCTAATATGTGTGTCCAAGACACTATGCTAATGTTACAGAGAATGACAAACTCAAACATATAATAATCACATAGTATATGCAAGAAAAAGTTACTACCTGACTCCTTTCTCAATTCCTCAGTCGATCCTACCCTTGGTTTCAGCTCTGGAAATTTCTAGGTTCTATCCAAATTAAAGTTAACAAGTAACTGGTTATTAATTGTACTATTACTACCTTTAAATCAAATTCTGCTGGTTATCTAATGTAGTTATAACAGTTTCTGCATAGTGCAATTCTGTGCAGTGCAGTTTCACTGTTTCCAGAAAACTGGCAAATTTTCAGTCAACTTTGAAAATTCATAATTAATTCTAGGAAAATCCAATTTGATTGATTATAAATACCAAATAAAGCTCGTTAAATTATTTTCATGGAAAAATTCATAAATCTAACCACTATACCCATATTGTTCCCAAAAATTCATCAAACCTGCACTGTTCTAGATTTCTTTCCAGAAACAGGGCACAACTTTAAAAATTCATATATTTTAATATACTTGTCAAAACAATATAAACTACCTTTCAACATAAAGCTCTAAATACATACTTTAATCCTACCAAGTTTGATAATTTTTGGACTAGGTTTGGCAAACAAATTTCATTGCACAATACCACTGCTTCCAATCAGACAATCAAACAACATGCACTTACAACTTCATAATTTTCCAAATTTGCATACCAACATCTAAAAATTATGAACACCTATATTCCAACACAATTTTCCCTTCTAAATCTAATAGAACCAAAAGAATTACAAAATTCCAACTCCTCTCTCTTGTTCTACTTCTTGCCGAAAGTCAAGGTGTGCAATACCTTACATTTTTGCCCCTTTTATACATGTCAGAAGCATTTCTATTCAATGCTTTACAGGTTCATTTCTAAATTCTAGCTATTGAGCTATTCTCTTACCAGATATCAGAGTTAATGCTATTTCTAGTTCTTATTCTTAGTTGTAGTGAGTTTAACGATCCCGGTTACGACTTATCTAATTATGTGTATTCGATCTCGTGAATTCATACAACTATTCTTGTCATGCAGATAATTTTCAGATAGTAAAATAATACACATTATTTTCTCTTCGATTCTTCATGTTCTTTCCTTTTTATTTATCATCAGTATTCTTTTCTTTCATATTCCCATACCTATATAGTTGTTGGGGGTGAGAATCGAGGGAATCTCAGTAGCAAACGTTACAAAAAATGCATGTAAGATGAATGTTAGTGCATGATATGCTTGCCTTATATAGGCTTATATTCACATAATGATATTCTGCATGCTTAATGTTTCATGCAACATACTTATGGCCACAGCAAAAACAGAAAGAGAGCTTTATTTATACATACATGCTTCACATAATCAAGTAAAGCAATATAGCAAATTTTTCCCAAGTCCACCTAATATGCTAGATTTTTTGCTTAACTTTGAAAAATCATAACTAAATCTACAAATATCCAATTGCAGTGGTTTGAAGTCCTATGTGACCCTCATTATGTCTTCTTTAATGGAAAAATATTAACTACTACCAATTACAAGGCTAAATTTCTTAGAGTCATCGAACATCACAACTTGTCCAGAAAACATTATAGATTCAATGCCTAACTTCAAAAATTCATATCTCACAATCTACAAACCCATATGACTCATATTATATATTAAATTAAAGCTTAGGATATCTACTTCAAATCTAGAAAGTTTCATGGCCATTAGACAAGATTTAGTCATTCAAAAACTCATCACAAACTAACTGCCTCCAGAAAATGAATTCTAGCAGCACTTGAACATAACTTCCAAAATCATTATAAATCATCATTTAACCATAAACACATGATTAATCCTCAAAAGTACCCCTTGGCTGAAATATGAACAATACCCTACCCTTATGAAAAATCATCCAAACAACAAACCAATATGTTCAAAATAAAGCTTAGGCTTACCTGATCACGTTTCAACAATCAATTCGGTATTCTGGTGGCACTTCAACTAGCTAATTGACATAAAACATCTCAGATAAGAAATTTGAGACCATAAAATTGAAGCTTACAGTGAGTAGAAGAAGTTTCCTGAAGGACTTATTGGACGATAATGGCAATTTGGGGTCAGAATCAGCTCTGTTATTCAGGGAATGTCACTATTCCTCCTCCTTCCTCTTCTTTCTATTTTGTGTGAATTTTTTTAGATTTTCCCTTCTCTCTCCATAGATGGCCAAAATATCACATAAAGGGGAGGGAATGGTTGAGAATTGATCTTACAATATGATCTCATCTTAGCTTGCCAAGTGTCATAAGTTTAGAGCCTTAGGTTTCCATGTGTCCAGAAATAATTGGTCTTCTTTTTCTCTGTCCTAGGTGGCACCTTTTTTTGATCTGGGGAAGGGGAGATTAATGAATTCCCCTAACTCTCAGGTTTAGTTCTTGGAAAAGTTAATCAGGGGATCAAACCAAGGACAGGTGAATTCCCCTGACTTCAGCGCCACGTGTCACCGTCTTAAACCAAAAGGGCAAGAAGGACACCTTATGATGAAGGGACAACTGTCACCTTCTAATTGTGCCAACCAAAAAGTGTGGATAGTATTTGTCATGATGATATGCACTTTGATAACAAGTGTCATCTTCTTATTCATCCAACACAAAAGCTGAGTCATCATTACGCATCATGACTTACTTTATTAAAGCTACTTTAATAAAGTTACTTCATAGTGCTTACTCGGGACTCTACTCATGCTTTGTTTGGGAATACGACACATATATCGAGGCCTGCCAAAAGATACCAGGTTAGAGTAATGTGTGTGGGCCTTACATGGTGCCACATACTGGTGTCTACTTTTAAAATGCAAGGTACACATATCTGCCCTGAAAATGCCATATACACACCTACACCAGCCTATTTCACCCAACTAATCCATCCTTTACCTCATGACATAGTTGGGTGGCATCTTTTACTATCCCAATGGCACTGTAATCTGTCTTATGCACATCTACACTGACACTTTAATCCTTTTACCCTCGAGCCTTTCTATCTCTTGACATTATTGGGACTCTTCCTGAAATAGGCTTAGTTATCTGCTTGATATAGGCATATCCTTAAGTTGCTAGGTCTGAAATTCAAGATATTACAGGGTGTTAGGAGGCAAAATGTATTTTCTTATTTTCACTTGTTTAATCACTTCCTTTCCACTTCTAATCACACAATTAACTACTTAAACACTAATATGATCTGACGAAATTTTAGCAGCATAACATTTTAGGATTCATCATCCCAAAATATCAAAACAAGGTAAAACGCACCAAACAACCAACCAATTCAACCAACAACATCATATAACCTTGAATTCACAAGAGAACAAGGTTATTTGTGGTTATCTTTTAATATCTCCTTCCTCTCTCTCTAGCCGTCCTTTTCTCTCTCTTCTCCCTTGCAGTTTGGCTTACTACACATGATTCTCAATAAGGAAAAGAGCTTAGGAGAGGTTCTACATGGATTAGAAGGCTCAAATGTAAGGATTTCACCAACTTACCTTGGATGTTTGCCTTCTTGAGCTACTGTTCACCCTTATGTTCTTCAAGCTCTCCCTCTCTCTTTCTCTCTTGGTTCAGCCGAAACTCATGCCCAAATGGAAAGGGAATTGCTCTTAAAATAATCATCTTCCTCTCTCTTGGAATATATTATTTTAATGGGTTTTTGTACATGTGTTTTTCTTGGCCTTATCTCTATTTAATTGGACTTAATCTTTCTTCCCATCTAATCCTAAAAAGACGCCAACTTGGGGTTCCAAATGAACCAAATTGGGCTATTTAATTGCTTCATCTAATTGCCAAGATATTATATTTTATGTCCAATTCACCATATGCTTACTTTTTTTCTTTATGCCTTATTATTAAGAATTACTTAGCTTAAGCTAATGACACATGGCACTATCTTCATCCAAGTAATTATTTTCCCACCCTATTTTCCTTGTTGGGCAAAATTCATGAGGAAGAAGGGAAATAAAAATTGCCTCATGCATTTCCATAATTCTCTCTCTTTAAGTAACTAATTAATTCACCTTTTTACTTTTTGACTTTTCCGACAATTTTTATTTGGCCACAAATGCTCTAAAGTTAGGATATTTATCCTCAAGTATTTATTTTCCCTTTGTTTTCTCCATTTGGACAAAAATGGCATTAATTAAGAGGGAATATTAATTAATTCTCTACTTAATTGGCAAATCACTAGTTTTCCATTATATATTTTTTTCTGTAAAACTTCATGTATATCACAATTCACCATTTTATTCCATTAACTGTATGAATTACATACGGGGAATGTTGGTGACTAAAAATGGGATGTTACAGCTCTCCCCCTTTAAATAAATTTTGTCCCTAAAATTTACTACACGTACTGGCTCATAAATTTTGGGTAATGCTTCTGCATGTCTTCCTCAGCTTCCCAGGTAGCTTTTCTAGGAGAAAACCCCCTTCCATACCAATTTTATGAATGGGATACTCCTGTGTCTCGGTTGTTTCTCTTGCCGATTAATAACTCGATCAGGTGTGACCTCATACATAATATTGTCCCACAAGTCTAGATCTTTGTATTTGATCACATGTTCTTGGTCAAGTTGATATTTCTTCAATTGTGAGACATGGAAGACGTCATGCAACTTGCTCAAGCTTGGGGGTAAAGCTATTTGGTACACTACAGGCCTAATCTTAGACAAAATTTCAAAAGGACCAATGTACCTAGCATAATATTTCAATTTTTTGGATTAGAGACTTAAGAATAAGCCTGAATCAAGTAGACTGCTAAGCCCTAGTTTAGCAAGAGTCCTAGGAATGTAAACCTTGCTACCAGTATATTTTCCTGCATGACAATCTAGTTGTGTGAAAGTTTTGGATAAACAAATGATGTCCTATGCCTATGATATTTTTCAGAATGAAAGTAGACTTAGCATGCTTTAATGTGATAGGTCATATAAGTCATTTGGAGTTGTGCATAAAGAGTTATGTATTTTTAAAGCTAGCCCCATGAAACTGGCAAGCTTCTATAACAGTGTCAAAAAATGGAAATTCTGAGAATTATGAACTTCTAGTTGGCTAAAGGCTATATTTTTCCTTAAACATGGATTTAATAAGGGTCACATAGGCTTTAGAACCACACTAATTAGATCTCTATAAATAAAGATATGAATTTTCAAAGTTGGATGAAAATTCTGCCAAATTTCCAGTAAAGTACGAAAATGGCAAAAATGTATAGGCGAATAGTCATTTAGATACATAAAAATTAGAAGCCGATATCTTCCCTTCCTTTTATGATGTTGGACATCCAAGTAGAGGAGCAAGAAGAGCATTTAAGTACTTGGTCCAAATTAAAAAAAAAAGAATAAGAAGCAACATTGGCCAAGTAAAATGAGTTGAAAAGTCAATTTTCTCATGCTACTTGACAATTTAATATTATTTTTTAAGGAGGTGGGAATTTTGATATGTTGAAAGATCATTTATCCCTTCTTTGGCCAACATTTTGTCCAACATAAGAAGGCAATGATAGAGTGTTTGAAAAGTCAAATAAAAGAAGAAGAAAAACCAAGTGACATGTGATAAAATTGCCATTAAAATAATATTTATTAAGGAGTTGGATGATATTTTTAAGATCATTTATCCTCCTTCATAAAGCCATATTTTAGCCAGCAACAAGAACCAAAAGAGAGAAAGAGTGTTTGAGAAAACAAGAGCAAGTGAAAGCTCAAGTGAATCAAGTGGCAGACAAGGTAAGATTAGTAGTAAAATTTGTGTATTCTTGCCTTCAAACTCTTGTACACTCTCTCTAATATTCATGTCCTTCTTGAAATCATTCAAAGCAAGAAGAAAATTAAGGGAAAAGAAGAGAGAAGGATGATGGTTTAGAGAGAGAAAGAAGAAGAAATCAAGGTAAGCTTGAAAGCTTGTCTTCTCTTGATGATTTATACTTGTTATTGGTGTTGTGGTTTGTTTGTTTTGGTTGTTCTTGTAATTTGGGTTGACCAAACCCTAAGGGGAGATACTGAATAAATGTGGATTAATCATGTGGGAAGTGTAATTAAGTAGTTAAATAAGTAATTAGAGGTGAATAGAAGGTGGTTAATGGAATGCAATCAAGAAATTCCATTTTCCTCAATTTATTGTGAATTTTGTCCAAACCTGTTTTGGTTGTGTTTAGACTAGATTTTGGTGTTTTTGATGATTCCATTGAGTTTAGAAGGGAAAATTGTGTAGGAATATATGATTTCATGATTTTTGGATGTTTGTATGCAAATATGAAAATTTTTGAAGTTAGAAGCAAGTGCTGGTTGATTTGATTCCTAGAGGCAGTGTTGTTGTGACATGTTTTTCATGGGTCAAACCTAGTCCAAATGTCATGAAACTTTATAGGATTAAAATAGACATATAGAGCTTTAATTTGGTGGGTAGAACATGATTTTTGGATGAGTAGATTAAGAGATATGTTTTTTCAAAGTTGTGCCTTGTTTCTGGAAGGACATCTAGAACAGGAGAAGTTTGACTAATTTTTGGGAATAATGTGTTGTAATGACTAGCCTTTGGTATTTTTACATCAAAATACGCTTAGAGAGCTGTATATGGAATTTGGAATTAGTCAATTTGGAATTTACTAGAATTAATTAGGATTTTCCAAATTCGACTAAAAATCTACATTTTTTTGGAAAACTGTGAAATGGCAATGTGTTGAGTTATACTATGCAAAAATTGCTGAAACTAAGATAGATAACCAACAAACTATTATTAAAGGAAGTAATAGTTCAAGTAATAATTAATTACTTATAACATTAATTTTTAGGAATTTGTAATAGCCCGAGCCAAAACCAAGATTTTGAACGAACAAGTAGAGTAAGAAAGGGCAATTCCAGGTAGTAACTCTTTCTCTCATACACTATGTGAGTGTTAATATACTTTATGTTATTGTTATGTTTCATTACATGGTGTATAGCATATTTATCTATCACATTTTATATGACTGATTGCATGCTACTATTGAGATTCTTCCAAATCTCACCCTGTCCATAAATATATAAAGTTTTTAGCAGTAGGAAGCGGCTCAAGGGGGCAAAGGTGTACTTAATAGCAATTGATGGTTCTGGTGTGGATCAATCAAGACCGTTGGTTATCTACGGGCCTTTTTATTATTTTAAGGTATGTAATTATTATGAATAAACCCTATTGGGATTTCTGTAATATAGTCATGTACATTTTATCAGTATTTCTATGTTATTTGTAATATCCCAAAAAGTGATTAAGGGCTAATGACTTTAAAAGTGGATGTAATTATTGTTGAAATAACACTTTTAGAGAATATGTGAAGGGAATTTGGATATTTTAATGATTCCAATGGCTTCCTTGTGAAAATTCATGTGGGGAGAGTGTTTATTGTGAAATTGGAACCATTGGGAACAATTGTGCAAAAGTTGAAACTCTGTACAGGGCAGCCGATCTGTATGGACGTTTTAAATAGACAAATGGCGTCTAAAAATTCTAAAATTTTCCAGTCTTAAATTTCACATGTCAAGCTTCAAAATGGACATATAATTTGTATCATTTTGATTTTTGAGGTAAGAGTTATGGATTTTTGAAGTTTGCCCAGCGAAATTAAGTATTTTCTGGAACAACATGTACAGATTGAAATTCTGGGAATTTTGTGATTCCATGCAGAAAAATTATATATTTTTCCTTAAAACTAGACTCAATAAGGGTTCCATAGGCTTTGGAATCACTCCAATTCAATTTTTCTAGAATTAGTTATGATTTTTCAAAGTTTGGGCAGAAATCTGCCAGAATTTCTGAAAAATCCGAAATTGTTGGAAATTAATCATTAATTAAATATCATATAATATATGATATTAAATAACATCAGCCTTCCTTCTCCAGACATTTTCGTGCTGTTCCAGACCTGAAACAAGAGAGAGAAGGTGAGAGAGTTTAGAGAGAGAAAGGGAAGAAATCTCACAAGGTAAGCCGATTTCTCCGGCGATTTAGCTCCTAACGCGTATAACTCCGACTCTAAGCTACTCCTCTTTATTCTTTAACGTTTTGAAGCAAATAATTTCTTGTTCAAAGAGGCTAGGGTTCAGTCAAATTTGGGAAAAGCTAGTGGGAGCTTGAGGTAACTTCCAAACTTTCGTATATTGCTTATTCTGGCTGCTGTGGGCTATTTAACCGGTGAAATTTCACCGGATTGCCATTGGTTTTAAAGTTTGGAAATGATATGGCCTAGGGGTTATGCTGCCCAAATTGGGTCTTAATGTTAGTTTTAACCTAATGTAATGGTTAATAAAGTGGTTAAGAGTAGAAAGGAACGCGTTTACGGAGCCGAAATCGTAAAACCCCGATTTTCCTCGGAGAACTCATTAATTTCGGCCAGCTCTAGAAATGGGTCTTAGAGTTGGATTTTCAATGATTTGATGGTTCCATTGAGTTCAGGGGCGAAAATTAGGTGGGGTTACAGTTGGTCACTTTTTCGGAAAAGGCCAAAAAAGCATAATTACGAAAACGCCCCTAAAACCCTTAAAGTGGGGTTGCCAAGGGTAAATTTGTAATTTAACATTGAATTTGATAATTCCGAGTACGGAAATGGATTCCTTGGGCAGAAATATGTTAGGATAGCCCATATTAGAATTTTGGGAAAAGTGCAACCGGACCGAGTACGGCGGGCCCGGGCCGGGTCCCCGGGGGTAGTTTTGTAAATTTTCATTATAGACTCATATAACCCCAAGTAACACTATGGAAGTGTCTAAATGGTGCATTTGGAATTGTAGGATTCAATATTTGCCGCCCTCGGGAGCCAACTGCGTCGAAGGACGTCAAGAAAGGACAAGGTAGTGACTCTCTCTCTTATAATTTGTGTAATGCACTGTATGTGTGTTGTATCACTGTTTTATGATGATTTCTGATGCTGCTGCAGTTACATCTGGTGATAGCTATCATTTACAGCGCAAGCTGTCGTTTACAGTGTAAACTGTCGTTATTGTGATTACAGCGTAAGCTGTCGTGATGTTGATTACAGCAAGAGCTGTCATATTGTGTATACAGCCGTGAGTGCTATCATTTGTGGTGAAAACCATGTATCTGTGAATTGCTGCTGCTGTTGCTGTTTGTGATTTATATACATGCTTTGTGTTTATGCATTGTGTGAGTGGTTTGTTACTACTGAGATTCTCTCGAATCTCATTCTTTCCTATGACTAACATTTCAGACAGGGCGTGTGGCTCAAAGGAGAAGCGGCCAACCCAGAGCAATTAGGACCCTTAGGGCTATATAGTTGAATTGGAAACGTTGGTTATGTATTTTGAACTCGGGATTACTGTATATTTTGAATTAGGAACACTACATTCGATTTTGGTTGTGTAATCCCCTAGTGTATACTTATAAACCTTCAGGTGTTTATGTATAGAAACTGGGAGTTGCCGGGGATGCGGTTATACACTCTGATATGATTGAATGTATATTAACTGCACAGGTAATTATATTCGAATAGTGAAATTGAGACCAGGATGGGAAAAAGAGTTTTGAAAGTTTTGTGAAAATTTTATTGTGAGACAGAAAGTTTAAAATGAGTTTAAAGCATCCAATGGTCTCTAATCCGATTTAAATATGTGTTATCGAATTATAATTACGTGTTTAAAGTCAGGGGGTTACATTATTCCTGTGTGTCCGCAGAACTGCATAATTGCTACTCTGATTAATATTGATGTTAAGTGGTTTATATGTTGGGACCTTACACCTAGGGCTCAACTTCTTCACCTTTAATGCCCTATCAATACTTGTAATAGGCAAAACGTTCATGAATACGTGATCCCTAACTTCAAACTCAAAAGGTTTACACCCCTTGTTAGCATAGCTTTTTTGCCTGCTCTAAGTAGCCAACAATCTCTACTTGAACATCTTTATCTGCTCCATTGTTTGGTTGATATTATCCAGCCCATATATCTACTTCTTAGACAACTATATCCAGTATAAGGGCGACTAGCACTCCCTTCCATACAACACTTCATAAGGAGCCATTTGAATACTCGAATGGTAATTGTTGTAAGGGAGGGAATTGATCCCAACTGCCTTTGAAATCTATCACACATGCCCTGAGTATATCCTTTAGTGTCTGGATTGTTCTTTCAATTTGCCCGTCCATATGAGGATGATAGGTCGTATTGGAATAGAGCTTAGTACCTAAAGCCTCATGCACCGCCTTCCAAAACTTGGAAGTGAAATGAGGATTTCTATCATATATGATGTTCTTTAGTGTACCATCTAGACGCTCAATCTCCTTGATGCATATTTCTGCTAGTTTATCAGGACAGTAGTGAATATTGATTAGGAGAAAATGGGCTGTCTTTGTGAATCGATCCACTATTACCCAAATTGCATCATTATTTTGAACCTTGGGTAATCCTATCATGGAATTGATGGTGACGCTCTCCCATTTCCACTCAAGAATTATAGGATTTTGTAAAAACCCTAATGGTCGTTGATGCTCAACTTCACTTTCTGACAAGCAAGACAACGAGCAACAAACCTTGTCACATCTCTTTTCATGCCTGTCCACCAATATGTAGACTTCATATTGTGGTACATCTTGGTTGATCCTGGGTGTAGAGTATATTTACTGTTCTCTGCCTTTCTCAGGATTTGCCACTTCAACTCTATTTGTGGTGGAAAGTATATCAGCCTCTTGTATCTGACTAGCCCATTTAGTGACAAGTCATGTTCCTGAGACTCTCCCCTTACGATCATATCCCTAATAGACTGGGCATGTCTATCCTCTATCTGAGCTTCTTCTATTTCTTATCTTAGGTCATTCTCTACTTGACTGATATTGCTACTATTGATCATAATTTGATTCGACAGGTTGAGATCTCTGAAGTTCTCAATTAACCTTTGCTTGTCAATCATGAGGGATACTACCTGCACTACTTTGCGGATCAATGCATCTACCACTACATTAGCTTTGCCTGGATGATACTTGATCTCAAGATTGTAATCTTTGAGCAACTCCATCTACCTGTGCTACCACATGTTAAGCTCTTTCTGATCGTACAGATATTTCAAGCTTTTATGGTTACAGTACAGCTCCACGGTAGTCCTATATAGATAATGTCTCCATATTTTCAGTGCTAAAATGATCGCTGCTAAATGGAGATCATGTCTAGGATATCTCTATTTATGAGGCTTTAGTTGACAGGATCTATACGCCACTACTTGGCGTTACTGCATCAAAACAGATCCCAATCTATATGCACTGGTATCTATTTAAACTATTAAGGTTAACTTGGATCTGGGTTTGTCAACACTGGTGCTGTTGTTAATTTCTTTTTCATCTCTATAAAGCTCCTCTCACAATTGGTATCACACACAAAATGTTGAAGTTTTTGTGTTAACTTTTTCAACGACAAAGCTATTCTGGAGAAATTCTGTATAAATTGCTTGTAATACTTGTCAAGACTAAGAAAACTGTGTATTTCAAAAATAGTTTCAGGCTTCTTCTAGTTTAGCACTACTTCCACCTTGTTCAGATCCACTGAAACCCCTTGTTGTAGGACTACATGGTTCAGAAATTTGACTTTTGAAAGCCAAAACTCACATTTCCTCAGCTTGACATAGAGTTGCTTGTCCTTCAATGTGTTCAGTATAGTTCTCAAATAGTGTTCATGCTCCACTCTATTATGAGAGTACACCATAATATCATTGATAAAGACTACCATAAATTGGTCTAAGTATAGATGGAAAATTCGATTCATGTAGTCCAAGAATACTACAGGTTCATTGGTTAACCCAAATGGCATTACTAAAAACTCGTAATGACCATATCTTATTCTGAAAGTAGTCTTCGACATATCATATTCTCCCACCCTAGTTGGTGATACCTGGATCATAAATCAATTTTTGAGAACACACAGGCACCCAATAGCTGATTAAGTAAATCATCAATTCAGGGAAGTAGGTACTTGTTTTTGACAATTATCTTATTTAACTCCCTATAGTCCATACAAAGTCATCAGGGCACAATAGGATGATGAAAATTTTCTCTAGCCGTGTTAGCCAATCTTCAACTTGTTGAGGATCAAACTCCCTCTGGACATAAGGGGTTGCTGTTTACTAAACCTTCCTACCCAGATCTGTATATCAACCTTAGGGTCAGGCAAAGGATATTCTGGCTGAGGTCCGTTGGGAGGATTTAACTCACCGTTTTCCGTCACATACTCTTCCAAATGATCTTGCCTTCGCTGCACTTCTCACAGATCTTTCCTGATCTCATTCATTATAGCCTGCTACAATGTCAACATTCCCAAAATTTGTTGCTATATTGGGTCAGGCCCAGGGTCTGGTACTTCATTATTATGCCCCCTCATGGTCTACCTCGTGGTCGTACCCTCTTTGTATGCAACTATATAAAAATAGAGAAAAATAAGTTCATATGATCACAAGGGCATTTTTGTCATTTCTCAAAATGTAGGGTACACAGTTGTGTCATATATAGCATATAACATGCATATAACATGTATATTACAGCAGTTAGGGAAAGTATTACACATCATATATCCTAAAACTACTATACAATAAGTCTTTGTAACTTCTATACATCAAATCCTAACTATACATAAAGCTTCCCAAGGGGTCACATATACTACTACAAAAATAGGGATTAGTGGTGTTAGATCTCATGTTTTGATGATAACAAAAGAATAGAATGGTTTGAAAAGGAAATGATTAATAAACAAGTTTGAACTAAGGAATAACAGGGATAAGTATCACTTGAGATAAGCATTGGAGTAATAAAGAAAGGCCAAGAGAAACAGCTGAGAAACTTGATCAGAAGCAGGCTTTCTAAGGCATTACTCGAGGCGGTACTCAAGTAATGAACCAAAACTTGAAGTAACCAGAAGCATCTTCCAGTAACCTGCCAACGTTACTCGAGTAGGTACTCGAGTAATAGTGTAAGTATTTTTAAGTTGCTCTCGGCCTGCCAATGTTACTCGAGGAGCTACTCGAGTAACCAGGTAAAAACTTGGAGTTGCTCTCGGCCTGCCAATGTTACTCGAGGAGCTACTCGAGTAACCATATGAAAAACTTCCAGTTGCCTTCAGCTTGCCAATGACACTCGAGTAGGTACTCGAGTAACTCTGTTTCTAAAAATGTGTTGCTCTCGGCACTTTGTACTACTGCCAATGTTACTTGAGTAGGTACTCGAGTAACACACTGAAGTAAGTGAAAACTTGAAGTGGATTCCTCGAGTAGGTACCCGAGTATACAGAGATATTTTGAAGGTAAACCTCCAGTCATTACCCGAGTAAGTTAAGCACAAAAAGTATATTTACTCGAGGTGGTACCCGAGTAACTTATGCAAAAATGAATGCATTACTCGAGTCAGTATCCAAGTAACAAGGTAAGTGCTCTCGGCCTTGAAATCCTACAACATTACTGGAGTAAAGCATCGAGTAACCAAAAGTTTTTGTAAAGATTTACTCGAGTTGGTACCCGAGTAACTCATAAAGTTGTGAGTGCATTACTTGAGTAAGTACCCGAGTAAACATATATTTTCAAAGGTTTAAGAATTGGTTATTCCATGCACTACCCAAGTAATCTTGTATTTATTCATTGACTTGCAGTTGATCAAAGATTTCCCGATGATACTCGAGTAAGTACTCGAGTAAACTTCAAGGGATACTCGAGTAAGCAAACCCAGAATTTTAGAAATCATTCAAACGTTCATTGATTTGTTTCCTATATGATTAATATTTCATTGTATTAGCATTCTTAGTCTATTTACAGATAAATAATGAAGTGATCTTACCAAATAAGGAAAGTCAAAAGCAACGCTCAAATGTCACCGACCGTCACCTACCACAACGTATGTTTTTCAAAAACTAGAAAAGTCAATAATGGCTGCGCACGCTCCAATGGACATGAAGAAATATGTTCCAGCAATCATTACCAACGTATCTATATATATGTGAACATCTGAACAGAGAAATACACAAGAACACACTCACGAACGTATCATCAAGTTCATTACTCTGTTTTTCATTGTACTTGTGATTCTATGCTTCAGTGATTCTTATTCACTCTGTGAGAGAGATATTTCATTCAAACTCAATAATTGTTATTGAGGTAACTTAAGGTTGTGGAACCTTGAGTTGGGATTGGATTACAACTTGTAAGGGGGAGCGAGTGTCCAGGTGTAGGAACTTGCTTGTATTGAGGTGCCAAGAACCCACTGAATCTTGGAAGATATAGTGAAACTCTCAGAGAAGCTCTGAGGACTGGACGTAGGTCAAAGTGGTTGTGGCCGAACCAGTATAACTCCCGGTGTACACTTCGGTGATATTTTTCCTTACTCTTTCCTGTTTTAATTTCAACGTCAAATTTTATATTTGCAACGAAGTTTTTAAGATCACCCAATTCACCCCCCTCTTGGGTGAAACGCTTGCTCTAACAAGTGGCGCACCTTTTGTGGCACTTCTTTAAAGAAGTGCCACAGCTTCTTTCTTGATTTTTTAAATTTTTATTTTTTAAAAAAAAAACTTTAGGTGGCGCTTCCGTAAGGAAGGGCCACAGCTGCTTGGTGACATTAGGTGGCACTTCCTTGAAGAAGTGCCACCTAAGGTGTTTTTTTAAAAAAAAAGAAGTAGCAGCAGCTGTGGCGCTTGTTTAAGGAAGTGCCACAGTTGCTATGTATTTTGTGTGGCACTTGGCTTAGGAAGCGCCACACAAAGTAATTTTTTTTAATTTTTTAAATTATTCTCTCTCCTACAATTTGGTTCTATCACATTTATCCTCATAATCTCCACTCCCCATCTAACACGTGCCATCACTCTTTATCCTTCTAGTCCCCATATTTTCTCCTTCTCTTTTTTTTGTCATTTATCACCGTCCCTACTTCGATCACTACTTCCTCCTTATTCCTTTGTCACTCATCACCTTTGTGAGGATTTTCTTTTGAAAAATTTGTTGTCTGCCAAATTTTTACATCTATAAATAATAGATCTTCAATCGCTTTCCCTTCCTTGGATCTTATGAAGATGGTGACACTTCCTTCCTTTACACACGCACACTATCTCTCTTTTCACTTGTTTCTTCTTCCATTATTTTTATATTAAGCTTTGAATTTTAGATCTGTGTCGTCCAACTTAGCATTAGCCACGAAGTAGTAAGTTTATTTGGTCTAATTGCTATTTTAGCTGCATTATATCACATATATAGCTTACCAGTTTATTTTGAATAATAGTTTCTTACTATTAGGTTGCATATATTTCTACAGGAGAAGAAATCTTAGGTTTTTTATGACAGAGGGAATGGTGTTCTTATTGTTTTATCAATTGCTGTGTTGGTAAAGAACGTTCATATTTACTTTCAAGTTTCCTACTTTTAATTGTTTCAATTTTCCTTGATGAAGAATGCTTCTGAAATTTTTTTTTCTCATTTTATTCCTGAAAAAATTATTCTCATTTGTATATGCTAAAAAATAAATTAGATAAAATTAAATGTTATTATATATAAGTTGTATTTATTTAGTAGTTATAATTATTAATATTGATGATTTGCATGAGTAAAATAATTATTTATTTTAACACTTATATTTTACTTAGTAGTGATTTTGTTAATTATTTATTTGGTAATTTTTTTAATTTTGTTGTGGATATGAAAATGCGTTTAAAGTGTGTTATTAACTACAATTATGGGGTTCTTTTAATAAAAAATTATTATAGGGTTCTAAAAGAAAAATACGAAAATAATTTTTTTTAAAAAAAAATACCTAGGGTGGCGCTTGCTTGAACAAGTGCCACAGGAACTTCCTGTGGCACTTGTTCAAGCAAGCGCCACCCTAGATATTTTTTTAAAGAAATAATTGACTTCCTGTGGCACTTTTTTAAGGAAGCGCCACAGGAAATGCTTTTTTTTTTAAAACATATATATGTTGTGGCGCTTCCAAGCACCACAGCTTTTTTTAGTGGTGTCTTGATATGTGGCACTTACTAAGTGCCACAGCTAATTCAAATATAAGCACCACAACTTTATTTTTTTTTGTAGTAGTGATATCACATGATTGCTCTGAGTTAAGCATGCTTAACTTCCTATGTACCCATACAAAACACAAAGCTTGGCTTGTCTGCTTCCATCTACCGGTTCCCTGTGACTGCCCTTGTCTCAAAAGACATGCCAGCTACCTCCGATTACTAAAAATATAGTGCCTGGACCCAACATCACTCTAGGTGCGTGTGCTTCTGTACGAAGTCTGTAATATGCTCTATGAACTCCTCAAAGTGGTTGTTCGAGCATCTCTCAACTATGTCATTCTTCTTTCAATTCTAAAAGGCCATGTTCAAAAAGAAGTCAATATAGTAAAGATCCAGAACTTGTCTGGCAGATCAATCTCCAAGGCTCCTACCTCCTATAAAGAGTGTCCACTATGCCTAGGTAAGCAAGGTACTATCCACTGGGGTATCATATGCCTGTACTGCTCGTCTGTACATACCTTGAACATACTCCCACAGCTCCTCGTCTGGCTACAGGTTATAGGGCACGTGTACCATCTCTGCCTGGGAGATGTCAACTATGTCAAGTCCTCCTCTGATCCATTCGACAGTGGATGTCTTGACTCTCCCATCAACAACTAGGCTGGTGATGTTGGCCTCGGCTCTGGGCTATATACTAGTCGTCTCATTGGTATACTATTTCTGCCAATCCTCCTCATTCTAAAACCACTCAGTGTCTTGTACTCCAATACAGCTTTCCCTCAAAGATCCGCCACTCTAGGAGACGCTAGTTCACTAATGGGAGTTATCTCTCATGCTTTCATTGTCACCTGCTCATGTTTCCTGTCACCTTGCAAACATGACATTCAATATACTATTCTGAAAATGTCAAAACCGCTTTTAGCTTTGATACCAACAAATGTCAAACCCTTAACATTTCAATATTCACAGAGTAATAAGAGCATAGTTCTGTAAGGCATATAGAAATAGCGGAAACATACTGACATTAAGTACTTATTTACAATACAGAAAATTCCCCATAAGATTTGAAATATATATATAAATATAAATGTACAGAGTGTTCAAAACAACCAAATGTATAAATATATATTACCATAACAGCTCTGGTATACACTGGGACTCTATGCACCGTAGCACCTGGCTTGCCCTTCGAGCTACTAACCTCAGTTATAAGGTTTTTTTAGTTTGAAAAAGGGTGAGATTTGAGTGAATCTCATTAGTAGCATGATTTTCAACACATATAAAATGTGAAACTAAATATACAATATACCATGTCATGTAAGATGATAGAATGTTGTGTATGATATAATGCTATGTGTACAATGTTCAAGGCCAAACAACTGTTTGTAAACCTAGTTGAACTCTGGCCTCCATTAGGTCCTAGCCCACAACTAGGCTAATACGTGTGTCCAAGACACTATTCTCATGTTATAGAGAATGACATACTCAAACATATAGTAATCACATAGTATATGCAAGGAAAAGTTACAAGCTGACTCCTTTCTCAATTCCTCTATTGGTCCTACCCTTGGTTTCAGCTCAGGAAATTTCTAGTTCCTATCTAAATTAAAGTTAACAACTAATTGGTTATTACTTGTACTATTACTACCTTTAAATCAAATTTTTCTGGTTATATAAAGTAGTCATAACATTTTCTGCTCAGTGCAATTCTACGCACTGCAATTTCACTGTTTCCAGAAAACTGGCAGATTTTCAGTCAACTTTGGAAATTCAAAATTAATTCTTGGAAAATCCAATTTGACTGATTCCAAAGCATAAATAAATTTCTTTAAATTTCTTTTCATGTAAAAATACCTAAGTCTGACCACTGTACCCACATTGTTCTCAGAAATTCATCAAACCTGCACTGTTCCATATTTCCTTGCAAAAACATAGCACAATTTTGAAAATTCATATCTTTTAATATATTTGTCCAAAAATTACAAACTACCTATCATATTAAAGCTCCAGATATCTAATTTAATCCTACCAAGTTTCATAATTTTTGAACTAGGTTTCATAAATGAATTTCATCTCGCAATACCACTGGCTCTTGTGAGACGATCAAACATTATGCATTTACAACTTCATAAATTTCTAGATTTTCATACCAACATCTAAAAATCATGAACACCTATATTCCCACACAATTTATACTTCTAAATCCATTGGAACTATCAGAATTACAAAATTTTAGTTCCTCCCTCTTGTTCTTCTTCTGGCCGAAAGTTAGGGTGTTGTGAAGGAAAATGTGTTTTCTTAATTTCTCTTGTTTAATCACTTCCTTTCCACTTCTAATCACACAATTAAATGATTTAACACTAAATGACCAATGATTTGAGGAAATTTTGGCAGTATAACATTTTAGGATTCATCATACCAAAATCCCAAAACAAGGCAAAACAAAACAAACAAACAACCAATCCAACCAACAACATCATATAACCTTGAATTCACAAGAGAACAAGGTTTTTTGTGATTACCTTTTGATTTCTCTATCCCTCTCTCTCTATCCGTCCCTTTCTATCTCTTCTTCCTTGAATTTTTGCTATCTACACATGAGTTTCAAGAAGGAAAAGAGCTTAGGAAAGGTTCTATATCGATTAGAAGGCTCAAACATAAGGATTTCATCAACTTACCTTGGATTTTTGCCTTCTTGAGCTCCTTTTTATGTTCTTCAAGCTCCCCCCCTCTCTTTCTGTCATAGTTCAGCTAAAACTCATGCCCAAATGGAAAGGGAGTTTCTCTTAAAATATCATCTTCCTCTCTCTTAGAATATATTATTTTAATGTGTTTTTGCACATGTGTTTCTCTTGGCCTTATCTTCATTTAATTGGACTTAATCTTGCCTCCCTTCTTATTAGCCCAAAAAAACGCCCACTTAGGTTCCCAAATGAACCAATTTGGTTCGTTAATTGCTTCATCCAATTGGACTTAGTCTTCCACTCCATCTCCACCGTCTTTTCCCTTCCATTCCACCGTAACTCAAGCTCCCATCATCACCGACGCCCTCTTTCTCTATCCCTCCGCCTCCGTCAATCTCTTTCCGGGCCGGCACCATCACAGATCTGGCTCTATTTCCAGCACCACCAGCAACTGTCATCACAGCTTAGAAGCACGCAGTTGGTAATTTCCCCTGTTTTACTGTCTTCATGTCTTTAATCCTGATTTCAAGTCTAGGCGAATTAACTTGATACCTTCATTTTCGTTGGCATGCGATTATCATATTCCATTTCTTGTTATGGCCTTTTCTGTCTTCTTAGGCAGACGGTAATAAGAGTGAATTTGAAATCTTGAATTGAGGTGTGTAGATTTTGGGGTATTTTTGTGTTTTCCTCTTTTTTCATTTGGATATATATGTTACCTCCTGTTGATTATTGATGACGGTCAGAAATTGATACTGAAACAAAAACCGTAAAATCAACCTTCATTAAATTGATTGGCGACTTTCGTCCACGTACATGATATACATGTGGCTTGGATGAGGTCAAAGTGTATATATTTGGTTGGTGAGCTTGCTGCCTTATTTCAAAGGCTTCCCCAGCGATTTGTTGAATACAGAGTTTCCATAAGTGTATCATTTCTCGATTAACAAGGGAGCCAAGGGCCAATCGACGATTATTTTCAAAGCATATTCCCAATTAGATATATTCTCTTTCACCGCAATTATTTAACATCCAGAGTGCAACCTAGCTAATATTATAGGTGAAAACATTATTGGACAGTGCCTAGTCTTTTTGAGATTGAACTATCTGTATTATAAGAGTCAAGTTTTTTTAATGCTATGAGCAGCTGAATATTATAAATATCATCAACTGTCCAAATTTGATCATTAGTAATAGGGGAAAACTATTGTTGAGGTAGTTCCATTCATTTTCTATTATGTTCCTCGTGTGTGCTGAATTTTTGAAGTTTTCAACGGTATTGCTTGGATATTATTAGTCGAAGGACCAAAGTCACCCTAAAAAATATATCCAGGGACAAACAATATAATAATGGATCTAGCGTGTGCAGGCGTTAGACATTAAAAGAATATATATCCAAGTCACTTTCTCTGACGAAAGCGCATTCTTTCCTTCCTCTTTCCACCTCCATTCCTCATTCCCTCACTCCTTCTCCATTCCACTTTCCCTCATTCCATTTTTTCCTCACACGCTACTCTAAATCACGATATTCTTTGTTTACTTCTAGTTACACTATGTACTTGGGTGTAATGATTGCATCTCTCATCATTCTTCTACCTTTTCCAGGGGAAAAGTACAAAACAAATAAAAGGTGTTAGAATATATGAATCGTAGTTGGATACAAGCTAAACGGATGAGTGTTGAATATGATGTTGGGGTCAAGGGTTTTTTAGACTTTGCAAAAAGAAATGCTGATGATGATAGTGGAATGTTTTATTGCCCTTGTGTAAAATGTTTGAATGAGAAGCGATTAAGTGCTGCAGATATATATACACATTTAATTTGTGAAGGGTTTTGTAAGACGTATGTAGTATGGGTATGGCATGGTGAACAATTAGAAATGCCAAGTGCATCTCAACAGGGGGAAGTGACTTGTGATGATAATGACACGGATATGGATGATCGGATAGAGGACATTATTCGTGATGTAAGAGAAGAGGCTTTTGAACAATCACATGCATATGGTAATATGTGCAGTGATGCTGAGAAGCCGTTGTACCCGGGGTGTAAAAAATACCAATTGCTGAATGCTGTATTGAAATTGGTAAGCTTGAAAGCACGACATGGATGGAGCGACAAGAGTTTTTCAGAAACGCTTGAGGCCTTTAAAGATATGCTTCCTGATGATAATGTGTTGCCTTGTCGATACTATGATGCTAAGAAAATACTGTGTCCACTAGGGATGCAGTATAAAAAGATCCATGCTTGCCCTAATGATTGCATATTGTATAGAAAAGATCATGAAGAGAAGGAGCAATGTCCGATATGTGAAACTCCGAGGTATAAATCAAATAAGGGCCCTGCAAAAGTGTTGTGGTATCTTCCAATCATTCCAAGGTTCAAACACCTGTTTGCTAATGAAATTGATGCCAAAAATTTGAGATGGCACGCAGATGAGCGGATTTCTGATGGAAAGCTTCGGCATCCAGCTGATTCTTCTCAATGGCAGAAAATCGATCAATTATTTCCTAGCTTCGGTGAAGAACCTAGGAATCTCAGGCTTGGGCTTAGCACAGATGGTATGAATCCTTATGGTAGCCTAAGCAGTATACATAGTTCATGGCCTGTTCTGTTGGTAATTTACAACTTATCTCCTTTGTTATGTATGAAACGAAAGTACATAATGTTGTCTATGTTGATTTCGGGACCAAAGCAACCCGGAAATGACATAGATGTTTACCTACAACCCTTGATCGAAGACTTGAAAGAGTTGTGGGATAAAGGTGTCGATGTTTTTGATGCGAACAAGAAGGAGACTTTTAATATGCGAGCAATGATCTTTTGTACTATAAATGACTTCCCTGCATATGGGAACTTGTCAGGATATAGCATTAAAGGCCACAAAGCTTGTCCAATATGTGAAGAAGGCACATGATACCATCAACTTCAACATGGAAGAAAGACGGTTTACCTCGGGCATAGGCGATTTCTAAGACGAAGCCACCCTTATCGTATATTAAAAAAAGCTTTTTTCGGTGGCCAAGAGTTTGAAGATGCTCTAGAGGCATTGACTGGGGAGCAAATTTATGAAAAGGTGAAAAATATCAATACTATGTTTGGTAAGTCATCAAAGAGTAGAAATGAGAAAAATATATGGAAAAAAAGGTCTGTCTTCTTCGATCTTCCATATTGGCGCAATCTTGACGTCAGACACTGTATTGATTTCATGCATGTGGAGAAGAACGCATGTGATAGTATCGTTGGGACACTGCTCAACATACAGGGAAGTTCTAAGGATGGCGTGAAGGCAAGATTAGACTTGCAAGAAATGGGAATACGAGAAGATTTACATCCAAGGCCATACGGTAATAGAACATTTTGTCCTCCAGCTGCTCATACTTTGTCTAAGGTTGAGAAAAGAAGCTTTTGTGAGTGTTTACATGGCGCTAAAGTTCCCTCAGGGTATTGTTCAAATTTTAAAAAGCTTGTATCGATGAAAGACTTGAAGTTAATAGGGCTAAAGTCTCATGATTGTCATGTCTTAATGCAACAACTACTCCCAGTAGCTATTCGAGGCATTGCCGAATATGATCTTCAACACATATTGACTAGACTTTGTTTCTTCTTCAATGCCATTTGTTGTAAAGTCATTGACACGGAAAGATTGGAGGAATTGGAAAATGAAGGATACATTATCTTATGCCAGCTTGAGAAGCTTTTTCTTCCGTCCTTTTTTGATATCATGGCACACTTGGTTGTTCATCTAGTGAGGGAGATAAAGTTGTGTGGCCCTATCTATTTCCGGTGGATGTACCCGATCGAAAGAACTATGAAAATACTAAAAGGGTATGTGAAGAACCCCAATCGGCCTGAAGCATCTATTGTTCAAAAATATGTTTCTGAAGAAGCTATGGAATTTTGTCAACAGTATTTGTCAAATGTACGACATATTGGCCTTCCTAAGCGTCATGATCAAGAAGGGGGTAGATGCGGGGCAACAGTAAAGAGCATAGATGCTGATGAATTGCAACAAGTCCACCTGTACATCTTGAACAATGTTGATGAAGTTCAATATTACATGAATGCCCATAAAGAAATTGTACGGAAACAAAATAGTCGAATGAGCGAACAAAGGTTAATCAGGGAGCATAACAGAACTTTCGCACATTGGTTCAAACAAAAGGTTGACGGAGAAGAATGTGTTTCTGATACAATAAATTGGTTAGCACGTGGTCCTGAAGTTGATGTCATAAGTTGGACTTCATTTGTGATCAATGGTTATACCTTTTACACGAAGTCCCTAGATGATAAGAGCACCGTCCAGAACAGTGGTGTTGTATTAGTGGCTGAATCTATGCACTTCTCTAGTTCGAAAGATAAGAACCCTACGTTGGCTGCCATACCTTATTATGGGGTGATTGAAGAGATTTGGGTGGTTGACTATGTTAAAATTAGATTTCCCATTTTCAAATGCAAGTGGGTTGATGTCAATAATGGTGTGAAGATCGATAGGTTAGGATTGACATTAGTAGATCTGAATAGTAGAAGTTTTGGAGATGAACCTTTCATTATGGCAGATCAGGCGCAACAAGTGTTCTATATCACTGATCAGGCAAATAAAATGTGGTCTGTAGCTCTCCAAGGAAAAAGGGTCGTTGATATTGACGAGAAAAGTCACTCAAATTATGATCTTCTTGAGACTCCTTCTTTTTCCAGGGGTCTACCAGAACTGAACGAAGAAGATGAAGCAGATAATGCGCACGGCACAAGAAATGATCATCACGAGGGAATATGGGAGGATATCTCTTTATGATACTACTTTGACCTTAACTAACTAAAGTAATTATGATTATGATTATTATCTGAAGAATATGTTTAGTTATTTTATCGATATAGTCTTCACATGTCATAGCTTAGGATTTATCTTTCTTTGTTGTCGTTACAGGAAAATGACGGATCCCCAGCGTCCTAGTGCAGAGGATCAGCCACCTCCTCCACCTCTGGGTCAGTCACCTAGTGCTCAGCAGAGTCAGCCAGATAGTGTTAACCAGGGCGAGCCTAGCAATGCTCCGAGCCAGGGTCGTAGTGAGCGCAGTAGCCAGTCTGTACGGAGGGGTAGACGTGCCACACGGTTGACAGATGTTTCCCTCAGTCGGAGTGCAGGCCAAAAGATACCGATTGAGTTTGATAGACATTGGAAACCAATCGGGCCTAATGCACAACGATATAGGAGTTTCGTCGGCCTCCTTGCACGTAACAAGCCGAGCATCTTGATAGAGGAGTGGAGAAATGTCGATCCAAAGGTGAAGCAGCATATTTGGGACACTATTCAGGTATACAATTATCTTCTGTATGTAATTAATTATTATCAAATGTCACTTCATTTGTCACTAACGCCTTCAATGCATGCATTTCAGCTCACCTACGACGTTCCTCAGAGTGAGATCTTGTACGACAAGACGATGACGTATTGTTATGAGCGCTGGAGCAAGTTTAAGACAAGTCTGACCAACAATTATATTCATATTGAGGTGCAAGATGGTCAGCCTCGTCCTAATCCGTGCAGCACGTATACATTTCTTGATCAAGCGACTTGGGAAGAATTTGTTAGGCTTCGGACTACTCCTGAATCTTTGGTTAGTTGACTTATTTTTTATTTTATTTACTTAGCAATTATCTTAATTGATTATAACACTTTCCTTTTGTATCATTTCTTATTCGCAGGCAAAAAGGCAAAAAGCACAAGAGAGTGGTAGAAAGAATGATTGCCCTCATACAATGTCTCGTGGGGGTTATGCAAAGGCTGAAAGAGACTTGTTGGCGGCCAAACGGAAGAGATTGGAAGAAGCATCTCAATCCGATCCTTCTATTCTTCTTTCTCCGCCATCTCCGATTCGTCGAGAAGAAAAATGGCAATTTGCCCACCAAAAGAGGAGTGGGACTTATACGAGTGAACAATCTCGTATAGTTGGTGAAAGAATTGTAAGTATATAACGTTATTGTAATTAATTACATAAGAAACGTACATTATTACTTACGTTTGTTATTTTGTATTATGTTACAGGATGAACTTAGAAAACAACAAGCTGAGGGATCTTTTAAGTCGGAGGGCAGGAATGACATCCTCACAGTTGCTACTGGCAAACACGAGCATCCAGGCCGTGTCAGGGGAGTTGGAGGAGGGGTAGGGATACGGGATTACTTTGGAGCCCCCGTACACTATTCCTCAAACATCGTGACTAGGGAGGAATTGGAGAATATGTTGGCCATTGCAAGAGCAGAAGCGAAGGCCGAGGCTGAAGCATCTTTTGATGCACTTTTAGAGACCCGGTTGAGCAAGATGAAAGAGGAAATGATAGTGTTTATGAGCTCAAGACAAGATACCAGTGCTCCCCAGCCACAATCGATTGATCCTAATAAGCAGAGCACTAAAGGTAGTTGTTGCAACATCGGGCAGTCATCAGAGGGTCCAAACCCGCAAATTACTGGGCTTTGTGATCTTTTTGTCGAGGATCCTCTGAGACGGTTAGTTGCACGGGGTAGTGTGCATAACCTGGGATCAACTGTCCACCACCGACAAATGGAAGGTGATCAAGTCCGGGTGTCAGTTGACGAGGTGATTATTGCGGATGCACCTGTCCCTATCCCTTCTGATGAATTCAAGGTCGTTAGCGATGTCTTGGGCACATTTATCTTGTGGCCAACGAACCTTGTTTCTGGTCGAGCCGAGGATAGTCCGATCAAAGGCCCACCACCAAGTCCGATCAAAGCCCTACCAAGTCCAGCTCCCTTCACTCAGCAAGAAGTTTCACAGCCTCCATTGAATATCATGCAGCAAGTGATTCTGATAGCATATGATACATCCTTCAAAACAAGAGAGTGGCCTACGGATTCAGTTGTTGGACAGTCAGGAGTGACATGCTATCTTGAGAGGGATGATTTGATGTCCCTGGTAGCTCCTGGACAAAATCTTACGATTGGGATTGTCCAATTGTTCTTAATGTAAGTAGCTTCTGCAATTCAAAGTAAATATTTTAAAAGTTTCACCGTTTACCTTTTATTTATGTGCTTGTGTTATTGTAGGTACATGCATCGTAGGTTGGTCTCCTCTGGCAAAAGCGAAAAATTTGGATTCTTATGCCCCCATCACATCCAAGAGAAAGGGACCACTGCTGCTACTAGACATACATACTTGTCACAGAGGCTTAGTGAAACTGGAACCGAGTGTTTCTTGGCTCCATATGTGCATAGGTAAGAAACATATTGATATTTTATAATTTATATAATGTTTTATGTTTGCTTATTAATATTCTTCTGTTTTTTTCAGTGATCATTGGCAGTTGCTTCTTCTATGCAAGAGTAGTTACACTGTCATCCTCTTATGTTCCCTCCACTTCAAACCAGGGAATGATTTGAAAAAGACCATTAATTCGTTAGTTTTCTTGCATTATTACCTTTTCTATGTAATGTTTATGGAATTTGTGTAAAACCAATAACATTTGTCATTGTGATGATCATAGGGCTATGCGGACATTCCTACACAGTGCTTGTGGTAAGCATGTTCGTGACTTAAAGGACCCTACATGGATCATGCCAAAGGTTAGTACATATGGATTTGTTTAAAGAATGTAATAAGACATGCCTTTATATTTGTTTTAATGATATCATGTTTTTTCTCAGAGCCGTCGGCAACCAAAGGGGTCCAACTTATGTGGTTTTTATGTTTTGAGACACATTTACAATATTATCACTCTAGGCACGACTGATTTTACTCAAGAGGTAAATTTATATTTCAGAACTTTTGTTTTACTTTATTGTTTTTAAGTTACTAAGTCAATGTTTCGTCTGGTTTTGGTGTTACAGATGTTTGATCTTGCTGATCCCTTTCCTGAAGAAGATATTGATTTCATTCGCACATCTTGTGCTGAATTCATCCATGAGCTATTACAAAATTAGTGAGTTTTTGAATCCAAAGTTCATTGTAAAAATGTACCCATATTAGGTTAGATTATTATGTCCTTTGTGAAGCTTGAAGACCTTTATGAGATGTTTTATCTCTAATTATGAATATGAATGTAGATATTTAATGACAGATGTTTCTAGCTGTATTTGGCATTTGTTAATTTGTCCCTTTTTTTGTTTACAAGATGGATGTCAATGGATCAAATCGCATATAAGCACTATTTCAATTACCTTGAGTTTCTGTGGGACGACCTTGATTAACTATTAAACTGTATTTTCACGGCTCCCACACTTATGGTGCTCACTTAAAATTTAGTAACATCACAGCTCAAGTATTGCATATGAATGGAGGCACCAGAGAAACAAGTTATGCTAACAATTTATTATTACATGTATGTAGATACACACACACATATATACTAATATATATATATACATACATGAAATGATATTGTTGGATTAATAAGTCTGAGCATCTGTAACTGTCTTGCTGTTATTGGAATTAGAAAATTGTTGCAGGATTGTGAAGATTTTGATGCTGCCTTGAACTGTTGTTGCTGCCATACTGAACTTTGAATGTGCTGAATTAATGGTTGCATTTGGACTGTGTGTTGGAAAGGGATTTGGCAATTAGAAAGGTGAAATAGTGGCTCTTGTGAACTGCTGAACCTGTGAAATTAATTGCTTCTGTTTTGCCAATTTTAAATTTTTGGAAGACTTCAGATTGTTGGCTGGTGTTGGAAATTGCTGCTGTAATTTGCATTCAGCTTTGAAAAAATAGAGATTGAAAATTTGAAATTGTTAGCAAATTGGATTCATTTTTTGCTGCTGAAAACTGAGATTGAGTTACACATAATTCCTGTTAATTTTGTGCGTTCTCGCTAGCACTTGCGTCTTATCTTAGAAACATTGAATTGTGGGTTGTGATCTTGGGGTTTATTGCTGTTAATTGGATTTTGTCTGTAATAGGCGTGAAAGCTTAGTCATTAGCTGCTGAAAGGTAAAATTGGATTGTGTGAAGTTGTTGGTGGATTTGGATTGGTCTCTTGTTGCTAAATTTTGAATTGCTATGAACATTGGGGAACTAAAAATTGACTAAGGAACAGTTTGATCTCCTTTTAGCGTTGTTAATTGGAGCTATACTAAATAACTTCTAGTGTTGTTTTCATATTGGGATTTTGAAGTACTTGCTCTGAAGTTGCCCTGCATCTAAAATTGCATTTTGTTGTCATTTTGCGCTGTTACGTATTTGGAAATTATTGAACTTGGATTGCTATCATTTGAGAAAACTTTTGCTGTCCTAATATTAATTTCTGTCATAAAATTGGTTTTCCAAGTGCATGAGAGTTCATTGCATTCAGAGTTTCATCTTGCTCCTGGAAATTGTGTGATACTTGCTACATTGTTAATTGTTGATTTTCTTTTTTGATATAATGACTATTCATGTGAATAATAGCTTGGGAAATTTGATTGCTTGACATTCATTGTAATTTTGAATATATTGTTGCTGAGCTTGGACATCTGTGTTGTCATTGATTGAAGGTTAATTATTAAGCTTTTAAAATTTAGTAAAAGATCATGTTGATATTTCCATCATTAGACTTTATCTAATTTTTGCTGTAGCAGCTTGCTTTAGAATTGTAAGAAAATTGCTATTTGCTATTTGGTTTGAAAGAGTGAATTCATGACATATGGAGATTGACCCTGATGTATAATAACACCTTGTTGCTGCATCCTTGACTTTGTTAGTTGAATATACGTGAATTCTATTGCAATTTAACAATTTTTGGTCCAGAAGCTCGAAACTGAAATTTATCTGCTGAGACATGTTAAACTTCTGCAAAATTACCTATTGTCACTTGCTGTCACAAACTCTGAATCTGCCGTCAATAAATTGCTTTTTCCACTCATTGGGATTTTTTCCCACTACTGTCATTGAGAATTTACTTTTGAGAAGTTGCACATGCATGTATTTCATAAGTATCTCCAAGTAAGCTTTAAATGTTATAAACAGGGAAGCATGTTCTTGAGGCTTAAGTAATTCTAGAGCTAGTGAGGGGGTTGAAGGTATTGTACGTATATGCCTCCAATTTCTGTGTCTTCCTATAGAAGAGGCAATTAGAGGGACTTTTACATTATTCCTATTGGGTTTCAGTTTTCTGGGACTTTTACTGCTGTCATTTGGTCATCCTTACTGCTGTTTGGTGATATATGACTGTACTGCCTGGTGATTTTGAATTTTGAAATTGAAATGAGTGATTGTTATGTACTGCTGTTTAAAATTGGAGCATTTTCTGTGCGTGTACATATAATAAAAGGGTGTTTTTTTTAAAAAAATTAAGCTTTAAGACCGGTTGTAGTCACAACCGGTCTTAAAAAGTACTTTAAGACCGGTTGTGGTACAACCGGTCTAAAAACTCCACCTTTAAGACCGGTTGTGCCACAACCGGTCTTAAAGGTGAGACATTTAAGACCGGTTGTGGCACAACCGGTCTTAAAGGTGGAGTTTTTAGACCGGTTGTGGGTACAATCGGTCTTAAAGGCTTAGACATTTAAGACCGGTTGTGCCACAACCGGTCTTGAATGTGGAGTTTTTAGACCGGTTGTGGGTACAACCGGTCTTAAAAGCTTAGACATTTAAGACCGGTTCTAACAACCGGTCTAAGAAATAACAGACTTTTTAGACCGGCTGTATCAAGACCTAATACAGAACCGGTCTAAAAAGTCATTTTTAACCGGTCTTAAAAGTCATTTTTCTACTAGTGTTACTTGGCTTTAACTAATTACACATGGCACCATCTTCATCCAAGTAATTATTTTCCCTCCCTATTTTCCTTGTTGGGCGAAATTCATAGGGAAGAAGGGAAATAAAAATTGCCTCATACATTTCCACAATTCTCTCTCTTCAAGTAATTAATTAATTCACCTTTTTACTTTTTGACTTTTCCAACAATTTTTACTTGGCCACAAATGCTCTAAAATTAGGATATTTATCCTCAAGTATTTATTTTCCCTTTCTTTTCTCCATTTGGCCGAAAATGGCTTAATTAAGTTGGAATATTAATTAATTTTTTGCTTAATTGCAAAATCTCCATTTTGCCATTAAATTGTTTTTTTGGTCAAAATTCATGTACATCACAATTCACCATTTTATTCCATTAATTGTATCAATTACATATAGGGAATATTGATGACTTAAAATGGGATGTTACATTTGGAGGGCGCACTTTGACATGTATTGGGTAGGCTTTATCTTTAGGCTTCCCAATTCAAATTTGGGATGCATAAAGCTCCCTAATATGTAAAAAATTTGAATTTTAGGCGTCCTAAATTTGAATAGGAACGACTAAAGCTACCCAATATGTTAAAATTCATGTCTTGAATTACAAAAAAGCCACCACCATTATGTTTTACTCTCCTTTTTGAAAAACGGACAGCTTTTGGGTAGTAAAATCTATATCTTGTAGTAGTGACTACTCACACTGTTAAACTTAAATTATATGAAAGTGGTGCCTTGAGGTAATCATTGGTTGAATTTTATATTTATTTACACACGCTTAGAAAAGGCACTTGGAGTAAAAAAGAATGGTTTAGGGAAGGAAGATTTAAATATACCCATACAGCTACACCTTGTAGTTGGGTGAGGATATGGTGCGCAAGAATGTGAGGAGTGGGGAGAAAAAGGAGAATTTATAGGAGTGGGGTCTAGGGTTTAGTTCGTCATATTAAAATAATATTTTTCTAAGAAAAATAAACAATAGTTGTAATATTCAGACAACATTTTTGTTTTATAATATTTATTCCAATTGTAAGATATATTTATAGACACATATATATATATATTTAAAATAATTATTCTAAAGTGGTATTTCATTTGTATATTTGTTTTGTATAGAATAAATATTTTTAGTAATTGATACTTCTTCTAAATGATTAATTATTGATTTATTATATGTTTTTTGATTAAATAAGACTTAACCCACAACTAACTCTAAGCCCAAAAATTTAAAGATGTTACGGTTATTCTAAACTCTTTTGTGAAGGTCTTAAGAACTTTAGGAGATATTGAGAGGGGTTTAGTCCAATTAACCATCCTTTAATTTGAGTCACTTTTAACTCAGAAAGTGTATCTAAGGAATCTTGAAGACTTCAATTATTGAGCTGTTGCTTCTCTTGAACTTGATTGAGATTCCTGAGATGGTGTGAGAGTCCTAGAGACACCCAACAACAGCAGGAGACTTTGAGCTCCAAAGATCCATGAGAAGTTTAATTAAAGTAAATAAGTTATATTTTTTTTGTCAATTAACCCTGTTATTAATTTATAACAAATTGATTCAAGGAGCACTAGCTCGTGTGTGGACTTGCTTGTTGTAAATTTTTGGTACTCATCATACTCGAGGTAACTAGATTCCTTCTTGAAGTATAGATACTATGTGTTCGCAGTCTTACAAACTCATAGATTTGACTATGTTTAACCCTAGAACTTTATAAAGAAATGCCTTGTGTGACTCTGATTTATGTTTATACATTGTGACTATGAGAATGTCATGATGTAATAGTGATAACTGCTTATGATTGTGGAAATGAGAATATGGGATTCATATACTGTGACTTGCTATGGTGTTATGAGATATCTATGTAATTAAAGATGATTAATGATAAGGGAAAGATATGGAAGAAGTTTGAGAATGTTATGTCATGTGGTGTGTTACCATACATTATACTATGGCTGCTTTTATTGTCCCTAAGCTATAACTTGGGACTGTAGCACCTCATGCAATCAAAGGTAAGGAATCCATGGTTTGTTGTATGCTCTATTGTACTTTGGTCAGTCCATATCACACACCAGAATATTTATTTTATGTTTGTCCTAAGATATTTTATTGTCATTATACTGTCTTTATTGCATACAGTATTAGAAAACTGTCTACTTGGCACCCACATGCACGTAGTAATTATGTTATAGGTTGGGATTTACTTACTGATATGTCGATCTCACCCTTTTCATAATTAACATTTTCAAATTAGGACGGTAAGACAGAAGCTTCAGGAATGGCAATAGGTTCGTAAATTGTTGCCCTTAGTTTTGTGATTCTTATTTTATATTTCTGCCATTAGGATTAATTCATATACTTGCTGGATATTATAATCTTATTTTCATATTTTAGATTTTGTATTCTGTGGCACTAACCCTGATGAGTATTGTGTTTATTGAGGCTAGTGCCCTTCTTTTTCTAATGATTTGTTTACCATGGTTTAGACTATTAGATTTAATTTAATGAATTTTAATCTAGGAGACTTTAAACTTGTTCTGTTTGTGTTTAATTTGATTTGATTAAGGGCCGGAGGTAGTACAAAACATTCGTTCATTTGCAACAGTTAAAATGGCATATTTATAGTGGTTAATGATAGTGGTGGTGGTTAGATGAACCGATACAAAATACACTGTTGCAAATGATTTTGTAGTAGTTTGATCGAACCAATATGCACGTCAACATAACCTAGAGGTTTGTCCAAACTACTACAAGATGTGTCTGTAGATTACGCATTGTAGGAGTATCTTGTAGGGATTTGCAAACCACTACAACTGTTATTTAGATATTGGGGGTTATATATTTTAAATATCTTTTTAGTAGCAGTTACAAATGTGGCCCCAATGCTTTCCCAAAAATTTAGGTCTAGTGGGAAATGAAATTTGAAAATCTGGCACTAACATTTATAGTGGTTGGCCAACAACTACTAATTAGTTTTAGAAATTTTAAAATATGACACCAAACATTTATTGCGATTGGGGAACCACTATTAATATTTAATGAAATTTCAAATTATTGCACCAAAAATTTAAATTTAAATTTAAATTTAATCTAACTTTGTAAGGGTTGATTGACCGCTACTAAATGTTGCATAATTAAAAAAAATTTGCATGAATAATTTTTTCAATCTATTGTTCCAATATTATTTCGAATGGTTTATCATTTAAGTAACAATTTAAATTATAGTGATTATTATATAAGGAGAATGATTAAATTAAGTTAGATAAATAAGAATATTATGTATGTTTAATATTGAGAATGTGTAGGTTGTAACATCCTAAATTTTTATTCATAAAACTTAGATAATATTATGAAGAAAATATTTAGTGGTTAATAATAAGTAAATAAAAAATAAAATAAAAGGGGAGTATAAAGTCCCATATTGACTAAATAAGGAGAAGAGGGAGACCTCAGAGCCTACATATAGGAGTGGTGAGTTGGATTTAAGGGCAACAATCCCATTTTCACATATACCTAAGCCAACCTCGACAAAATGTTATTGCCTCCCTTATTGACTGTTGGATTGGGCTGAAATTTGGTCAGCCTATCTAAAGACATTAAACTCATCATATTCAATAGTTGTATTAGCTGTTGGCATTTCTATTTAAGTGTTACAAAACAAGAAACATGATCAGCATTCTAGTACTTGGAAGAAAAACCCAAGACAAAAGAATCGATGTTTGCAACTTCATCCACCATTGGATTGTCATGGAATTTTGTGAGAAGGTTTGGGACATCCCTTTGAAAAGTTTCAATGGTGGGAACGGCGATCAGAGTAACTGCTTTTTTTTTGCTTACCGGATTACTCGAGTGATCCCTCAAGTAATACAATCTTTTCATTTCAAGTTACTCCAGTGATCCCTCAAATAATATCACTCATTTCTTGGCCGAGAGTAACTTCATTTTTTCTCTGATTATTCAAGTGCTCCCTCTAGTAATGCTTCAATTTCTTTTTAGATTACTCAAGTGATCCCTTGAGTAATTCTATGCAATTTTTGATAGAGCGCTTCAGGTACAATTTCTCATACATTACTCAAGTGGTCCCTTGAGTAATGAAGAGTCATTACTAAATGGCTTATTCGAGTAATGCCTTCAAAACTGTGCTAGTGATGCTTTCTCCTATTCTCTATCTTTCAATTCTTCTTTATTACTTAAGTAGTTACTCGTTTAAAGATGTTGCCTGCTACCAAGAGCTTAGTTACTTTATTCAAATTTTTTTGTTTATTATCAAAACCTTTTTAACATTAATCCAATCTTTGTTATCATCAAAATATATGGGATCTAACTTTCTCCCCCTTCTTGATGATGACAAAACTTGGTTAATTTGAAGAAAGTTTTTGAAATTTAGTTTTCAATCATATGTTTCTTGATAACTTTTCATATAAAATATTTTGTTCAATTTAAACTTGAAAACTCTTTTGAAATGACTTGGGAAAGATTATTTTGAATCCAAATCTAATGATTTTGAAAAATTTAGTATTTGAAATCTGTTTGAATCCAATTTTAATGATGTCTAAATGAAAAAAACTGATAACTTTGAAGGTATGTTCTAATTTTTCATTCATTCATCTTACATACACAATCAAAAACTTATTAGTCTACAACTTAATATAAATAACTTCAAATTAAACTATAGAATGAGAACTTCAAATTAAACTACGGAATGAGGTCATTACATAATCAAACTTAAAACAGACACTAATAAAGCTCCCTTAAATCTTATACACCCATATCCCTATGCATTGTTTATAAAATGATGCCAAGTTCTTCGACCCCTTTTTATCTTCATCACAAGGTGGGAATCAATCAAGAGAAGAGCTATAACTAGATGACTAGATGACTAGATGACTTACCATTCCCAATTCTCTTCAAATGAATAAAAATTGATCTTTTGCTAGGTGTTTTGTAAAGATATCAGCTAGTCAAAGATGAGTTGGAATGAATATCACTTTGACATCTTTCTTTTAGATATAATCTCTGATGAAATGATGTCTAACATCAATATGCTTGGTTCTTGAATGTTGAATTGGATTCTTTGCCAAACTTATTGTACTAGTGTTGTCACAAAAGATAGATATCTCTTTCACAAATATACCAAGGTCTTGTAGTTGTTGTTTCATCCATAACACTTGTGCACAACAACTTGATGCTGCAACATACTCAGCATCTATTAAAGAGAGCGACACTGTGTTTTGTTTCTTACTAAACCAAGATATAAGTGAACCTTCAAGAAATTGACATTGCCCACTAATACATTTTTTATTAGTCTTGTACCCTCTATGATCAGAATCTGAGTATGCAACTAGATATTCATTTCTTCTTTTAGGATACCAGAGACCCAATTCTGCTGTGTCGGCAATGTATCTAAAGATTGACAGTTTTAGCATGTGATTCCTTTAGTACTAATTGATATCTTGCATATATACCAACACTAAATTGGATGTCAGGTCTGCTTGTAGTAAGATAGAGTAATGATCCAGTCATTCCTCTATATCTTGTGATATTGTAATCTTTCCCCTTGACATCAGCATCAAGCAATGTAGTAAAGCTCATAGGCATGTCCATTCCATATTTCTTCAATAGCTCTTTCAAATACTTTGTTTGAGATATGAAAATTCCATTCTTTCTTTGTTTGATTTGCAAACCAAGAAAGAAATTCAATTCTCCCATCATTGACATCTCAAACTCCCTTTGCATTATCTCAGAAAACTCCTTGCACATGGTTTCATTAGTAGCACCGAAAACTATATCATCAACATATATTTGTACAATTAAAATATCATCTCATTTTTGTTTTATAAAAAGTGTTGTTTCAACTTTTCCTCATACAAAACCTTGATCGATGAGAAATTTACTCAATCTTTCATACCATGCTTTAGGAGCTTGTTTTAAACCGTATAAAGATTTTTTTAGTTTGAAAATATGGTCAGGCTTAGTTACATCTTCAAAACCTAGAGGTTGATCTATATATACTTCCTCCATGATATATCCATTTAAAAATACACTTTTCACATCCATTTTATACAATTTAAACCCTTTGATTCATGAAAAGGCTAAGAATACTCATATAGCTTCCAATGTAGCCACTAGAACATATGTCTACTCATAATCAATTCCTTTTTCCTGATTATAGCCTTTGGCCATAAATCTTGACTTGTTTTTGAAAATGATTGTAGATTCATCAAGTTTATTCTTGAATACCCATTAAGATCCAATGATCGGATGATCCTTAGTTTGGCGCACCAAATCCTAAACCTGATTTCTTTAAAATTGGTTAAGTTCTTCTTGCATTGCTATTGCTCAATCATTATCTGATAGGGCATCGTCAATGCTAGAAGATTCAAACTTAGAAATAAAGGCAATAAAACTAACTTCATTGAAGATTTTATTTCTAGTTTTGACTCCTTCATTCACACTCCTTTAACTTGCTCTAGGGGATGACTCTTATTATATTTCCAGGCTTTAGGTATCCTAGTGACTGTTCTTTTTCCTTGGTTTGATCAACTTATGGGATGAAAGATTTAGGATTAGCTTGACCATTCTCTTGATTTAAAACAATTTCCTGCTTATCGTCAATACTTTTGTCAAGGGATTCAAATTCATCGAATACAACATGAACTGGTTCTTCAACATTATATGTTCGTTTATTGGAAAATCTCTATGCTTTACTTCAGTTAGAATATCCTAGGAATATTCCTTCATCTGATATAGAACCAAATATTCCTAGGTTATCTTTACCATTATTATGAATAAAACACTAACAACTGAAGATGTGCAGATGAGCAAGATTCAGCTTCCTTCTTTTATATAGTTCATATGGTGTCATCCCAAGTTTTGTTCTGATGTAGGCTCTATTTGAAATATAGCATGTTGTGGTAATTACATCAGCCCATAAAGCTTAAGACAAGTTCTTTTCATTCGGCATTGCTTTAGCCATTTTAGTGAGTACTCTGTTCTTTCATTCCACGACTCCATTTTGTTGAGGCGTCCTTGGAGTTGAGAAATTGTGATTAATGCTGCTAGTGTCATAGTAATCTCCAAATGTTTCATTCTCAAATTTTCCACTGTGATCTATCCTGATACCTGTAATGGTTATACCTTTCTCATTTTGCAGTTTCTTGGCAAACATAATATATTCTCCAAAGGTTTTATCCTTTTATGATAGGAAAATAGTCCATGTAAATCTAGAAACATCATCAATAATGACCAATGAAAATAAATTGCCACCAAGACTCTTAACTCTTACTGGACTACCAAATCTATATGTAACAATTGAAGTGGTCTGTTTGTTGTGATCTCATTTTTTTATTTGAAAGATAATTTAGTTTGTTTACCCTTCTGACAAGCATCACAGATCAAATCATTTTTGAAATCGAGCACTAAATCCTTTTTAGGTAATTTGCCTAGATGGTGCATGTTAATGTGAGCAAGTCTCTTATGCCATAATCAACTTTCATCGGCATTACTTAGAAAACAGTTTCCTAAATCATTTTTACTAATATCAAAAATATATAGTTACCTTCCCTTTTTGCTCTAAGCTTTGTTTTAAGATTCTTCTTATCTAATTGTAAATCTTTCTTATTTCAATCAGACATTCTTCTGAGTCAAAGATTACCCAGTTGTCTTTATCTGTGCTTTGACTAATGCTCCGCAAGTTGTGACGCAAGCATTCAACATAGTATACATCCTTGACTTGTATGCCCTTATCATTTTTTATTTCTCCAATTCCTGCTATTTTGCCGGATTGATTTCTTCAAAATTTTACTTTCTTTAGGTTGTAACATGGCAAAACTTTTGAAATCACCTGTCATATGTCTGGAGCAACCACTATCTATATACCACTTGCTATTTTTGGATGCTTTGAGACATATATGCAATCAAATACGATTAAGCCTTAGGTATCTACATCTTTATGGATCCTTTGGGGTTAATAAAAATTAAGTTCTGAAGATATGAACCTGTAGGTACTAATTTGTAGGTTCCTATTTTTCCTTTCTTTTTATGTATGCATGATGAAGTATAATGACCTTTTCTATTATAATAATTACAGTATGCAATAGGATTTGATGTATGTATAGAATGTTAAAATAACTTAGATAAGTCTTACCTCTTGCTTTCTTTCTTCCTTTCTTTTATCTAATTTTGGATCATATCCAATACTAGAATGGTCATTTACAAATTGTTGAGCTTTCAAGATTATATTTAGCATCTCACTCCCTTCAGTGAATTTTTCAAGAGTTTTCATGAGATCAATGCTTTTCTTTTTCAAAGACAAACAATTTTTATAATCCTTTTCTAAACCTTCTTTGAGTTTTTGTTCAAGATTTTTTGTTTTTTGTTTTTCAAAGCAACTAATTCCTTAACTACTTTCATGAATTCAGAATGTAAGGCATTATATTAAGAGAGTAATTCATCATATGTAGGATCAGAATCAATTAACTCTTATTCTACTATTTCTTCTTGAACAACTAAGTAGATATTAGCTACTTCTTTATCATTACTCTCTTCATCTGATGAGCTGTCTCCCCATATGGCAAATACGAAGGCTTTCTTCTTGTTATAGAACTTGCCTTTTCTCTTTTCTTTATTTTTCTTAGCTAGTTCTTGACATTTTGATTTGATATATCCTGGCTTCCACATTCACAGCAGATGATGTGTTCTTTATTGCTTGTTGCTCCTTTCTGAAAGTTTTTGAATCCTTGGCCTTTCTTGTAAAACTTCCTGAATTATTTTATTATTAAGCCCATTTCATCATCATTGAACTTTTCATCCATATCTTAGTTTTCTACTTTTGCTTTTAGTGCTAAGCCTCTCTTTTTCTTATCACCAATATCTTCTAGTTCTCATTTGAAATTTAATTTACTTTCATATTCAAAGAGACTTACAAATAAAGAGGCGACTGATCGCATTGATTTTCCTTTTGCTTTCTCTATCGTAGTGACTTTGGCCTCCCATTCTTTTGAAAGTATGTTTAGTATCTTTCTTACTTGGGTATGTTGATCATAGACTTTCTCAAGTGCCGCAATTTGATTAACAAGATGAGTATATCTAAGTTTGAATTTAGCTATTGACTCACCTAATTTCATTCGAAGTAAATCAAATTCAGTAACCAGAGTATTAATCTGGTTTTTTTTATTCCCGATGTTCCTTCGTGAGCTCTTTCTAAGGCTTCCCATATTTCTTTAGCCGTTAGAAGGGTGTAGATCCTGAAGTACTCATTTTGACTCAAGGCACCTTGAATCATAAAAATTGCCATGCTTTTAAGTGTGATGAGTTTCTTGTCATTCTCATCAAATTCTGCTAGCATCTTAAGAACCTTTGTGAATCTAAAATTTTCATATGTTGATGATTCCCACTATTAATCATGTCCCATAATCTGTATTCTGTAGCCATTAGAAATACTCTGAACTTTGCCTTCTAGAAAGAGAAATGTTAGCCGTTGAAACCTAGTGGTTTGGTGATAGAGGCTTTATCAAGAACTATTCCTTCACCCATGCTTGCCATTGGATCCTTCTTAGGTTGTTATACCTTAACAAGAAAACCTATGCTCTGATACTAAATGTTAGTGCAAGTATTTCACCCAAATGGGGGGTGAATTACATGATACTAGCAAATTCATTTCATATATAAAAGTTGACTAGAAATTTAAAGCAATTAAGAACTAGGAGAGTATCACCAAAGAGTACACCAGGATTTATACTGGTTTGGCCACAACCACTTTGAACTACATCTAGTCCTCAGAGCTTTTCTGAGAGTTTCACAATATCTTTCAAGATTCAGTGGGCTCTTGACACCTCAATACACAGCAAGTTCCTTCACTGGACATTGCTCCCCCTTACACATTGTAAACCAATCCCTAACTCAAGGTTTCACAACCTTAAGTTGTCTTAATAATAGATATTGAGTTTGTAAAGAAAATCTCTCTCTGGAGTAAATAGATAATCACTAAAGTACAAAGAATGAGTATAAGAAAATAGAGCACTAAGAATATATTGATCGATGTGAGTTTGTGTGTTCTCAGTTGTTGTGTTATGTTCTTTGTTGAATGTTCTCATATTTATAGTTGAATTTGTAATAGCCATTGGAACCATTTCAACATGTCCGTTAGAGTCATGCAACTTCATTTCACCGTTCTTAGAATTTTAAAACTGGCCATTTATGGTAGGTGAGCATTTCAAACGTTGTGAATGATATGTTTGACTTTTCCCTCAATGCATTATCTCTTCATTGTTTCTCTACAAATGCACTTAGGAAAATAGTACAAAGAAAGATTACTCTTATAGATACCAAATTAATGAACAACAGATCAAAAACATGATTCTGGACATGATTACTCGAGTGGTTACTCGAGGCATCCAAGAGCATTACTTGAGTAACCCCTCGAGTAATTCCTTTCAAAATAAGCCAGAGAGTAAGTCAACATTGTCTGACTATATTACTCAGGTAATCCATCAAGTAATTCATTTTACAAAACTTGGCAGACTTGATTACTCGAGTGATCCCTCGAGTAAGTCTTTCTTTTCTTATTTGATTACTTGAGTAACCCCTAGAGTAATGCTTCCAATTCTTTTTAGATTACTCAAGTGAACCCTTGAGTAATGTTACCCAAATCTTGGTCAAAAGTAATTTCTTTTTTTTTGCTTACATGATTACTCGAGCAATACAATCTTTTCATTTCAAATTACTCCAGTGATCCCTCGAGTAATGTCACTCATTTCTTGGCCAAGATTTAATGCATAATTTTTTCTTTGATTACTGGAGTGCTCCCTTGAGTAATGCTTCAATTTCTTTTTATATTACTCAAGTGATCCCTTAAGTAATTCTATGCAATATTTGATAGAGCGCTTATGGTACAATTTCTCACATATTACTCGAGGGGTCCCTCGAGTAACGAAGAGTCATTACTCAAGGGCTTATTTGAGTAATGCCTTTAAAACTTTGCCAGTAATTCTTTCTCCTGTTCTATGTCTTTCAATTCTTCTTGATTACTTGAGTAGTTACTGGTTTAATGATGTTGCCTGCCGCCAAGGGCTTAGTTACTTTTTTCGAATCTTTTTGTTATTATCAAAACCTTTTGTAACATTAATCCAATCTTTGTTATCATCAAAACATATGGGATCTAACTCCAGTGCATACCAAAGCTATTGTAGTTATCTATACTTGTACTTTTGTTTCTTTTGAATACTTATACATTGTATATATTTTTCAAACCTTACGGGGAATTCATGTATTGTAAACAAATACTTAATATCAGTATGTTTTCGCTATTTCTGTTTGCCTTAAGGAACTATGTGCTTAATACTCTATGAATATCAAAATGTTAAGGGGTTTGACACTAAAGGCTTCAAGACAGTATTCCCAGGGCCCAGGCACTAACCCTATTGGAGGAACCTATGGTCTCTTATGTGCTATGTAGTACTTTGGCCATCTATATTGCACTTGTAGAGAGAATGTGAGAGGCATATGATGTGATACTATTATACTTCTGCTTATTATGTTTGCTTGTTTCCCTTCTCATTATATCTATTTAACATGTATATATATTAGTTCCACCTGGCACCCCATAGGTAGTACCGATAGTTAAGGTAGGTAGTGACTATGTTACTAAGACAGTAGTCTCATCCCATTACTTCTCACACTTTTCAAGTAAGAGCTTGGGGGTGACGTGACTAGGAAGGTACCTAAGGCCTAAGGCTACAGCTATTAGGTGTCACAATGTACTTGTTTGATTCTATTTATTGCCACAGTTAGGATCTATGTTTGAAATTCATATTTGTGTTGAACTCTAAGTAGTCCTTTATCTGGATTTTAGTAGTAGACATCTTGAGGCCTAGGGTTTTCATAGAAATGCATTATTATAGCTTATGAACTATTATGTGATGGAATTTGGACCTATAATTGTTAAATCTGGCTATGTAAGATTTGTGGGCTAAGGGTTTGTAGCTCCCATAGATTTTGATATTTTTTATAAGGGCATGTTAATTATGCCTAATGCATGACGATAAATGAAAATTTTTCTTGAAATTCACTTTAAGAGTAGGGAATATGAGATAAGATATTACATTTTGGTATCAGAGCTGGTCGCCCCTGCAGCTGACACTCCTTATAGCTTGCATGTAGGACTGTGGCAATAATTGAAATCAGGCATGACTTCCCTGTTACCCCCTCATTATTGATTGGCTTGCGATAGTAATTTTATATTTTTTTCCTTTAGTTTGAGCCACCTTAACTGACTCGTACTTAGGTAAGGAGAATGACAAGACTCTAAAGAAACAAACCAGTATACAACTAAAAGTTATAAGCCTTTGATAGTAGACAGATGTGTTGTAACATCTAGATAACATCCTTTTCACGGCTCAAGTAAGGGCCTTGACTTGCAAGATTCAGTCATCTAGTGCCAATTTTGAATCAGGATGTTCGGCTTTAGAGCAAATATGGAATATAGTGTTTTAAGTTTAAGGCAATATATCTAGAGAATAAAAGTCTAAGAAAGATTTAAAATATTTTGAAATTAATTAGATTACATACTTTATCATATTGTTTAATTGACACAATACTCTAACAATCCACGTTCACCTTAATATAAGAGTGATACCTTGATGGAAATGAGAGAACAAATCATAAGCATTGCTATGTATCGATAAAAGAATACATGTGAGAGAATATAGAGTTTAGATGGAGAAATATCTTAGGATGTGAGACCAAGTGTAACATGTAACATCCCAAATTTTATTCACAAAAAATTTCTTATATTAAAGGGAATAAAAAAGTGAAGTAAAGAGTATATGGAATGACAACATAAGGCAATTAGTGGTCACACACATGATTATGTTTGGAACACAAATTGGAAACATTTGAATTTGCTACCACTGAGTTTCCCTATGTAGCAGTCTTGTTATGTGACATTTTTAAATAGGCAAATGATGTACAATGCCTATGAAATTTTCTAAAATAAAACTAGACTTACCGAGCTTTAATTTGATAGGTCATATAAGTCATTTGGAGTTGTACACAAAGAGTTATATATTTTTAAAATTAGCCCAGTAAAACTAGTGATTTTCAATGGCAATGTCCAAAAACAATAATTCTGGGAATTTTGAGCTTCCAGTTGGCTAAAGGCTATATTTTTCCTTCATAATAGACTTAATAAGGGTTGCATATCCTTTGGAACCTTACCAATTGAATAGTTGTACAAATAGTTATGAATTTTCAAAGTTGACTGAAAATCTGCCAATTTTTTGCAAAATTATGAAACTGCATTGTGCAGAATTATACTATACAGAAATTGGTGAAATTGTGATAGATAGCCAACAAACTATGATTAAAGTCAATAATAGTTCAAGTAATAATTAGTTACTTGTAAATTTAATTTATAGGAATTTGCAATAGCCCAAGACATATCAAAGGCATAGAACGGATAGTAGAGTTGGGAAGGGCAATTCCAGGTAATAACTCTATCTCTCATATATTATGTGAGTATTTATATGCTTTGTGTTATTGTTATATTGCATTATATGGGGTATGAAATATTTATTCATCACAATTTATATGATTGATTTCACATTACTACTGAGATTTATTCAAATCTCACCCTTTCCATAAATATATAAAGTTTTTAGTAGTAGACAGCAGCTTAAGGGGCAAAGGTGTACTTTCCAACAACTGATAGTTCTAGTGCAGATTCCACATCAAGAGAGTTGGTTATTGAAGACCCTTTTATTATTTGAGGTCTGTGTTAGATTCCATATTTTGATGATAACAAAAGATTATTGTGTATTGTGGTAAGAAACTCATGTTTTACAAGTTTAGATAATAGTTGAAAATGTTACCAAATGCATCTCACAAAGTTCAGTGCTCATTGCTGTGATTTTAACTGATGCACTCGAGTGATAGAAGCTAGCACTCGAGTGATAAGCACTTTTGCACTAGAGCACAGTGAGTGTGGAATTAAAAGTGTTTGACAGAAGACAACTTTAGCTGAAAATACTAGGACAACTCAAGTGACAGACTTAGCACTCGAGTGATGATGTTATTTGCATTCAAGCATAAAGACACACCCTTATAAGTGTTTTACATAGAGAAATGTCAAAGATAGGAAATGATCGTTGCACTCGAGCATAGACTCAATACTCGAGTGATAGATGATGTGTTCACCCGAGAGCAAGGAAAACTTAAAGGGAAAAGTGCACTCGAGTCCAAGTGAGTGAAGCATAGAATGTGCTTGCTCAAGAGTCAGCTAGAACATGGAAGAGCAAGTGCACCTGAGTGAAGAGCACTTGCACCCAAGTGATAGCTCAGCACCCGCGAGTAAGAAATCTAACTCTCTCCATTCTTGATGCAAGTGCTGAAGCAAAAGAGTACTTAATACAAGAATTCCTGTTGTACTCTAGTGAGGATCAGTGAACTAAAGTGAGGGCCCATATCACTTGTAAGTACGAAATCATACTCTTGATAAATAGGATATGAGTGTTATCTAGAGACATAGGTTCTCAGTGTAAAATATAGGTGCACTCGAGTGAGGACCCACATCACTCGCAAGTGAGAAAATGCACTCTTATTTCTTGCATAGAAGTGCAAATGAAAAGCTGAACCTGAAGAGAAATTGTGATGTTGCACTCGAGTGAGACCTCATTTCACTCAAGTGATACTCTGTCAGAAGCTAAAACGCAACAGACTTACAACGATCAATCCGAACATGGTTTAATGTTATTTATTCATTCTACTTTTATTTGCTATTATTATTTGATATCATTTAACATATATTTCAAGTATGAAACAAGAGTTTGATAATTTGAATTAGAAATACACAAAGTCAAACAACAGCAGATAGAATCATTATAACCAACTAAGCACATACCTACCACAATATCTTGTTCAAATATTTCAAACGTATGCATGATATTCCACAATAAAATGCTCTGCTCCACAATAACTATTATTCAAGGGACAAAATCAACTGACTATAAATATAGAGTTTCAGAGACCATCAAAGAACAAGAACTTAGAACAACAATATATACAGTAAATTCACGAGTCTCTGTTATTCATATTTTCTCTGTCTTCATATTGTACTTCAGTTTTTATTTTATTTTCTCTATAAGAGAGTTTGTATAAACTTCAAATTCTATTGTCATTTGATCTCAAGGTACAGGGACCTTAAGAAGGTAGATATCCTTATGAGAGAAGTTAAGAGAATTCCTAGTAGGACTTTCTGCTTATAAGACCTACAAGGTACAAGCAGTAGAGAACATTGCTGCTCGTAAGACTTACATGGATGAAAGTAGGAGAGAACATTGCTGCTCATAAGACTTGTATACGTATGCAAGAGAGAAAGGTCATAGGTTTGTTTTTCTACATGTAAGATTTGTTGTAAGGGGGAGAGAAATTTCTAAGTGGTAGAATACTTCTTCTCATAGTCCATTCAAGGATGATTGTTGTTTTGTGGTGTTCCAAGAGCCCATTGAATCCTAGAAGAATAGTGAAAATCTCAGTAGGTATTGATCTCTGAGGACTGGATGTAGGCATGGGTTTTGGGCCGAACCAGTATAACTGTTTACGTGCTAAGCTTCTCAACTCTACTCCATCTATAGTTATTATCATATCACCGCATCAACTAAACAATTTATCACATCACCTAATTTAACCCCCTCTTGGGTGAAACTTGCCTCTTTCATTCTGTAACTGCTATGAATACCCCCTGTTAGGATTTTTTTAATATAATCATGTGCATTTTATCAGTATATCTATGTTATTCTTGTATGTCCATTGAACAGTGCAATTGCTACTCTGATTAATATCAATAACAAGTGCTATGTAGGATGGAACTGTAATATCCCTTATTTTGGGTCTATAACTCGAGGATAAGTCTGTATCAAGAAGACGACTAAGCCTAGTTGGGGAAGTATCCTAAGAATATCAAAAGACGACTAACCATTGGGTTGGTAGAAAGACACCACCCAGATATGTCATGAGGGATGGGACTGATTGATTGAGCGAAATATGCCGGTATAGGTAAGCACATGGCATTTTCAACGCAGGCATGTGTACCCTGTGTTTTTGGGAATGGACACCATTGTGTGGCACCATATGGGTCCTAAACACATATAGTCTGACCTGGCATCATTTGGTGGGCCTCGGTATACATGAAGAAAATAGACTTAATAAGGGTCACATAGCCTTTGAAACCACACCTATTTTCAAAGTTTGAAGAAAATTCTGCCCAGTTTTCCAACAAGTACGAAAATGGAAATAAATGTAAGGGCAAAATGGTTATTTGATGAATAAAGCAAGAAACCTTTTATTTTTCCTTTTAATTTTAATAAATGTTGGCTAAAATAGGGAGCAGGAAAGGTAAAATAATTTACTTGGGCCATATTTAAGTCAAAAGGAAAGTCCTTGGCGAAGAATTTCATGCACATGCAAATTTGCATTAAACAATAATATTATCGTAAAGCAAGAAACAATTGAAAGCTCCCTTTTCCATTGTAATTTGGTCAAGCAAGGGAAATAAGGGGAATATATATTGGTTTGGCTAATATATTAATTCAAAAAGTAAAAATGAGAGCCAATGAAAAACAAGCACATGTTAAGCAAAAAGCAAGAAGAAAAATTATTAGATAAAGCTAATATATCTCCTTCCTCCTCTCATTTTCAGTCATCACCATTCAAAAGAGAGAGAGAAGAGTGTTCAAGAGCTCAAGAACACTAAGAACATCTAGGGTTTCAATAGGGCATAAATTCAAGGTAAGAACTTGAAATCAAGTTGCTTCTGCCTTCTAAACTCCATAGAATCTCCTCTAACCTCTTCTTCTTCTTGAAATCCATGGCTAGCAAGCTAAATCATGAGGTTAGAGAGAGAAAGAAGGAAAAATCAAGGTGAACTTAGTAATATGTCTTATCTTGATGAATATATATTGATTGTTGTTGGTTGTTTGGTGATTTGATTAGCTTGTTTTGCTTTGTTTTGTAAATTTGGGAAGATGAAACCCTAAAATGTTATGCTACCCAATTTTCCATTAATCATGTTTAAAAGATATTTAAGTGGTTAATCATGTGATTACAAGTGAAAAGGAAGAGTTTAAACAAGTGGAATAAAAAAAACTCCATTTTTCCTTTTTCTTTGGAATTCCGTCTAGACATTGTTCAAAGAGGGTTATGACTAGATTTCAGTGTTTTTAATGATTACATTGTGTTTAGAATGGAAAATTGTGTAGCAATACTAATGTTAATGATTTTTGTATGCTTATGTTTAAATCCGGAAATTTATAAAGTTAATGGGAGTTGCTATTTGATTTGTTTTCTTGGAGGCAGTCTGATTGTGCAATGAATTTTGTTGGCCAAATGAAGTGCCAATATTATGAAATTTGGCAGGATTAAAGTAGACATGTAGAGGTTTAATTTGGTGGGTAGAACATAATTTCTTGATGAGTAGATTAGGAGATATGATTTTTCAAATTTGTGCCATGTTTCTGGAATGCAATATGGAACTGGGGAAGTTTGGCGAATTTTCGGGAAAAATATAATAATAGTGACTAGCCTTTGGTATTTGTCCATGAAAATACATTTAAGAAGCTTTATATAGGCTTGGGAATCAGGTTAATTGGATTTCCCTAGAATTAATTATGATTTTCCAAAATTGGTTAGCAAAACTGGCAGATTGGATCAAACCTACAAAATATGGTAATTAAAGTAATTTGGGCCTAAATATAAGAGACATGTAATAAAGGCCCATATAGTCCCATTCAACATTCAATTTCATGGCTCTAATGATATGGGTAATTATTTAAGGCCATAAGAAGTTAAGAAGAAGCATCTTTAATGGTTGGAAAAGAAAAAGGTACAAGAGAATGACTCAAGACACAAGGCAGTGAACTTACCTCTTCTACATGTATTTGATATTTGTACTTGTGTACTGATGCATCTGATTGCTTTGCTTGATTATGTGAAACATATATGAATAATTGTGTTAGACTCCAAGTTTTGATGAAATTAAAAGATGATTATGGGTTGTAGTAAAATACTTATGTTTTGCAACTTTAAACAATGGTTGAAAATGTTACCAAATGCATCTCACAAAGTTCAGAGGTTATTGCCATGATTTTAACTGATACACTCGAGTGTTGGAAGCTTGCACTTGAGTGAGACTAGTTTTACACTCAAACACAACGAGTGTTGGACTGAAAGTGTTTAACAAAAGCAGTCTTCCAGCTAAAACTCAAAGGACAACTTGAGTCATAGACTCAGTACTCAAGTGATGGTCTGATTTGCACTCGAGCATTAAGGCATACTCGTGGAAGTGTTTGGTAGAGGGACAAGTCAGAAACAGGAATCAACTCTAACACTCAAACCCCAAAATGACACTAGAGTGATAATAAAAAATGCACCCAAGTCCAACAAGTGAAGCATAGAAGTGCTTTCCAGAGAGTTAGCCAGAGCATGAAAGAGGAAGTGCACTCGAGTGAAGCACATGTATACTCGAGTGATAATCAAAACCCCACCTAAGTCCAACAAGTGAAGCATAGAAACTTCTTTCCCAAGAGTCAGCCAGAGCATGAAAGAGGAAGTGCACCCGAGTGAAGAACATTTGCACCCAGTGATAGCTCAGCATTCATGAGTGAGAAAACTCACTTCTTCTAGAGATGATGCAAGTGTTAGACCCCATATGTTTTGATGATAACAAAGATTGGATTAATATTACAAAAGTCTTAAACAAAATGTTTGACCAAAGTAACTAAGTTCTTAGTGGTAGGCAAAAACAATACTCAAGTAATGAAGAAGAACTAAAAGATAGAGAATAGAGAAAAGCATCACTGGAAAATTTTTGAAGGCATTACTCGAGTAAGCCCTCGGGTAATGAACCCCATTACTCAAGGGATCACTTTAGTAATGTGTGAGAAATTGTTCTAGAAGCTCTCTATCAAAAATTGTATGGGATTACTTGAAAGGATCACTCGAGTAATCTGTAAAGTTGTTTAAACATTACTCAAGGGATCACTCAAGTAATTAGGCAGCAATGATGAAGTAACTCTCAGGGAAGAAATGAATGACATTACTAAAAGGGATCACTCAAGTAATCTGTAATGTTTTTAAAACATTACTCAAGGGATCACCTGAGTAATCAAGTAAACAAAGGAGAAGTTATTCTTGACCAAGATTTGGATGACTTTACTCAAGGGATTACTCAAGTAATGAGAGTAGAATTGCAAGCATTACTCAAGGGATCACTTGAGTAAATAGAGATGAAAAAAAACACTTACTCGACGGATCACTCAAGTAAGCAAGTATGCAAAGTTTCATAAAATGAATGACTTTCTCTCTGGCATATTTTTTATGAGGTTACTTAAAGAACTATTGAGTAATAGAAAATAATCACTTCAGTAGCCACTCTAGTAATAAGGTCATAGTTGTTGACTTAACTCTCTGCTAAGATTTTTTAAGGTTCACTCGAGTAGCCACTCGAGTAATGAATCATGATTACTTGAGTAATGTAGTACTAAAAGTATGCTTTTAATCTACTATTCAATGATTTGTTATCTATAAGACTAATCTTTCATTGTATTAGTTTCCTAAGTATATTTGCAAAGAAATAATGAAGAGATCATGCATTAAGAGAAAAGTCAAACATATCATCTGCAATATCTGAAATGTTCATCTACTGCAAATGGCTAGTTTTCAAATTCGAAGAATGGTTAAACAAAGCTGCGTGACTCTAACGAACATGTTTGAAGTGCTTCCAACAGACATTACAATTCATCTATATATATGGAACATTCAATGAATAATAAAACACAACAACCGAGAACAAAAACTCACATCAATCAATATATTCTTAGTGCTCTTTTTTTCATATATTCACTCTTTGTGCTTCCATGATTATACATTTGCTCTGTGAGAGAGATTTTCATTACAAGCTCAATATTTGTTATTGAGACAACTTAAGGTTGTGGAACCTTGAGTTAGGGATTTGATTACATTGTGTAAGTAGGAGTAAGTGTCAGAGCATATGTCTTCGTGTGAAGGTATAACAACCTAAGAAGGATCCAATGGCATGCATGGGTGAAGGAATTCTTCCTGATAGAGCTTCTATCACCAGACCTTTGGGTTTTAGTGGTGAACACTTCTATTTCTAGAAAGCCAAGTTTAAAGTATTCATAATTGCTATAGATTATGGATTATAGAACTTGTTTAAAAGTAGAAAGTATCAACCTATAAAATTTTTAGATTCACAGGAAAATTCCTAAAACGCCAGCGGAATATGATGAGAATGACAAGAAACTCATCACTCTTAAGAGCAACGCAATTCTGATGATCCAAAGTACTTTGAGTCAAAATGAGTGTTTCAGGATCTACACACTTTCAATCGCTAAGGAAATATGGGAAGCCTTGGAAATAACTCACAAAGGAACTTCAGGGATAATGGAAAACCGGATCAACACTCTAGTTACTGAATTTGATTTGCTTCGAATGAAATTAGCTGAGTCAATAGCTGAATTTAAACTTAGATATACTTATCTTCTTAATCAACTTGTAGCACTCGGGAAAGTCTATGATCAACATACCTAGGTATGAAAGATTCTAAATATTGTTTCTAAAGACTGGGTGGCTAAAGTCACCACTATTGAGGAAGCGAAAGGCGAATCAATGTGATCGGTTGCTTCTCTATTCAAAAGTCTTTCTAAATATGAAAATAAATTAAAGTTAAAATGAGAGCTAGAAGATATTGGTGACAAGAAGAAGAGAGGCCTAGTAATAAAAGACAAAGAAGAAAATCAAGATGAGGATGAAGAGTTTGGCGATGACGAAATGGGCCTAATGATAAATGATTCAGAAATTTTTGCAAGAAAGGCCAAGTATTCAAAAACTTTCAGAAAGGAGGAACAAGCAGTAAAGAACACATCATCTACTATGAATGTGAAAAGCCAAGACATATCAAATCAGAATGTCAATAATTGACTTAGAAGAATAAAGAAAAGAGAAACGAAATGTTCTATAAAAAGAAGAAAGCCTTTGTATCTGCCATATGGGGAGACAGTTCTTCTAACGAAGATAGTAATGATAAGGAAGTAGCCAATATCTGTTTGACCACTCAAGAAGAGTCAGAAGAACAAAAGGTAATTGATTTTTATCCTACATATGATGAATTACTTTCTGAATATAATGCTTTACATTCTGAATTCATTAAAGTAGTTAAGGAATTAGTTGTTTTCAGAAAGACAAACAAAAATCTAGAAGAAAAACTCAAAGATGGTTTAAAAAAGGATTGTGAAAATTGTTTGTCTTTGAAAAAGGAAAACACTAATTTCACAAAAACTCTTAAAAAATCACTAACGGGAGTGAGAAAGCTCAATGATTTATAAATGACCGATCTGGTATTGGATATGATCCAAAATCAGATAGAAGGAAAGGAAGAAAGAAAACAAGAGGTAAGACATACTTGAGTTATTTTCAGCATTCTGTACATACATTAAATCCTTTTGCATATTGCAATTACTGTAATATTTGACTCAGAGGAATGTCTAATTGTAAAAATGAAAGACTTACAATTATATAAGAAGAATCTCAAGGCCAAGCTTATAGCAAAAAGGGAAGGTAACTGCTATACTCTTGATATCAGTAGAAATGATTTTGAAAAATGTTTTATAAATAATACCGATGAAAGTTGGTTATGGCATAACAGGCTAGCTCATGTCAACATGTACTAACTAAGCAAACTCCTCAAAAAGGATTTAGTACTTGGATTACCCAAAGTAAATTTCAAAAACAGTTTGATTTGTTACGTATGTCAAAAGGGTAAACAAACTAAATCATATTTCAAATTGAAAATTGAGATCACAACCAATAGACCACTTCAATTATTACACATGGATCTGATTGGACCAGCAAGAGTTAAAAGTCTTAGTGGCAACTTATACTCATTGGTCATTGTTGATGTTTCTCTAGATTTACATGGACTATTTTTCTATCATCGAAGGATGAAACCTTTGCAGAATTTATTGTTTTTTCCAAGAAAGTTCAAAATGAGAAAGGTATGTCCAATGCAGGTATTAGGACAGATCACGGTGGAGAAATTGAAAATCAAGCCTTTGAAGAATATTGTGATACTAATGGCATTGATCACAATTTCTTGCTCCAAGGATACCTCAACAAAATGGAGTCATAGAACAAAGAACAGAGTACTCATTGAAATTGCTAGAGCAATGCTGAATGAAATGAATATGTCTCAAGTTTTCTAGGCTGATGCAATGAGCACAGCATGTTATATTTCAAGCAAAGGCTACATCATAACAAAACTTGGAAAGACACCATATGAACTATACAAAGGAAGGAAGCCAAACCATGCTTATCTATATATCATCGGTTGTAAGTGTTTTATTCATAATAATGGTAAATATAACTAGGAAAATTTGGTTCTGAAATAGATGAATGAATTTTCCTAGGCTATTCTAACTGGAGAAAAGCATACAGAGCTTTCAATAAACGAACATGTGCTGTTGAAGAATCAATTCATATTGTATTCGATGAATTTGAATCCTTTGACAAAACCATTGACAATGAGCAAGAAGTTGCTTGAAATCAAGAGAATAGCCAACCTAATCCTAAACCTTTCATCCCAAAAGTTGATCAAACCAAGGAAGAAGATCAGTCACTATGACAACTTAGAGCCTCAAGATACAATAAAAGTCATCCCCTAGAGCAAGTCATAGGATATGTTAATGAAGGAGTCAAAATTAGGAATAAAATTTTCAATGAAGTTAGTTTTATTGCCTCTATTTATGAGATTGTACCTTTTAATATTGACGAAGCCCTGTTAGACAATGATTGGGTAATAGCAATGCAAGAAGAGCTAAACCAATTTGAAAGAAATCAAGTTTGGGATTTGGTACTCCAACCTAAGGATCATCCGATCATTAGTACTAAATAGGTATTCAACAAAAAACTGGATGAATCCGCAATTGTTGTCAAAAACAAGGCAAGATTGGTGGCCAAAGGCTATTATCAGGAATAAGGAATTGATTATGAGGAAACATATGCTCCAATGGCTAGATTGGAAGCTATACGAGTATTCTTAGCCTTTACATGCATCAAAGGATTCAAACTCTATCAAATGGATGTCAAAAGTGTATTTCTAAATGGCTACATCATGGAAGAAGTGTATGTAGATCAACCTCCAGGTTTTGAAGATATAACCAAACCTGACCATATTTTCAAATAAATAAAAGCTTTATATGGCCTAAAATAAACCCCTAAAGCATGGTACAAAAGGATGAGTAAATTTCTCATTGATCAAGGTTTTATACGAGGAAAAGTTGATACAACACATTTTACAAAACAAAAACGGGATGATATTTTAATTGTACAAATTTATGTCGATGATATAGTTTTTGGTGCTACTAATGAAACCTTGTGTAAGGAATTTTCTAAGATAATGCAGGGGGAGTTTAAGATGTCAATGATAGAAGAATTGAATTTCTTTCTTGGTTTGCAAATTGAACAAAGAATGAATGGAATTTTCATATCTCAAACGAAGTATTTGAAAGAGCTATTAAAGAAGTATGGAAAGGTTGAAGCAAAGGGAATGGACATGCTTATGAGCTCAACTATGTTGCTTGATGTTGATGTCAAGAGAAAAGATTACACTATCACAAGATATAGAGGAATGATTGGATCATTACTCTATCTCACTACAAGCAGACCTGACATTCAGTGTTGGTATGTGTGCAAGATATCAATTAGCACTAAAGGAATCACATACTGAAACCGTCAAACAAATCTTTAGATACCTCGCTAACATGGCATAATTAGGTCTCTAGTATCCTAAAGGAAGAAGTGAATATCTAGTTGCATACTCAGACTCTGATCATGAAGGATACAAGACAGACAGAAAGAGTACCAATAGACAAAGCCATTTTCTTGGAGGTTCACTAGTGTCATGGTTTAGCAAGAAACAAAATATAGTGTATCTTTTGTCAATGGAAGTTGAGTATGTTGCAGCATCAAGTTGTTGTACACTAGTGTTATGGCTGAAGCAACAATTACAAGATCTTGGTATTTATTTGAACGAGATACCTATATACTATGACAACAATAGCACAATAAGCTTGGCAAAGAATCCTGCTCAATAATCTAGAACCAAGCATATTGATGTTAGACATCATTTCATCAGAGATCATGTCCAAAAGAAAGATGTCAAAGTGATATTCATTCCAATTCATTTTCAATTAGCTGATATTTTTACAAAACCTCTTGCACAAGATCAATTCTTATATATTAGAAGAGAATTGGGAATAGTAGATCCCAATGAATTGTAAGTTATTTAGTATTTATAAAATGTTAGATGATTATATTTATTGATGTTTTGATGATTACTAACTTAAGCATCGGAGTTTCTAGCAATATGTTTTACAAACTCTTGATATTTTGTTTTGCGGTATAAAAAGCAGAGGTTAATAGAGTATTGTATCACTCAAGGGACAACTTCAAGTAATCTATATTACCCGAGTGATAACTAGAAGTGATGATAAACATCACTCGAGTAACCACTGAAAATGAGGCAGAGAAGCATTAATTCAAAAGAAAATGGCAAAACGGCTGAAAGTGGACAATAAGGAGCTAAAAAGAATGATCACTTAAGTAGCTACTTGAGTGATGCCTTATAGTCACTCGAGTTTTCCCTCGAGTGATCATGACAGCAGATTACAAATCAACCTTGTTTTCAAAAAGAAAAGTGTGCAAGATGTACTTCATTGACCTCAGTGTTGTTCAAGAGGTATTGAAATTCAACCTCAATCCTTATCTTGAGTCCTATATGCATTCGCTTTCAATTAAACTTCCATTTTACTCCAAGATAGTGAAGCATTTCTATTGCAATTTAGAGCTTGTCAGTGATCTCTTTCGAGATGCTTTGCAAGAAGAAATGCTTTCTAAGGTTAGAGGCCAAGAAATCTTAATCTCACCCTCCAAAATAAACACTTGGTTAGGGATAGAAGATCCCCCTGAAGATATTTATCTTACCTTTGGCTTGAGCCAGTTGTTTTTATTACTAAGGCCTGGTGAGATAGTGGGACCTCTCAATTTTAAACCGAGTGATATGTGTGAACTTCATCGAGTACTATGGTATATCTATTCTAGAGTCATTGTAAACAAATTAAACAACTTCACTCATTTAATAGAAAGGGATTTCAGAAAATTTGCCTTATTCCTTCTCAAAGAGAAAAAGGACTTGGGAGACTACATTTTTGATGAAATTAAAAGATATAGGTTTGAAGGAAAAATGACCACTCCAATGCCTTATAATCAACTTATATCCTTATTCTTGAAAAAGAATAAGATTTGGTACTTGGAGAAGAATGAACCAATTGAGAGGCTAACTCTAGTAGGACGAAATTAGATTGGGAAAGTGCATATTGATATTCCCTTGAAGACTCCTCTTGAATATGGTTCCAAGAAGAAAAAGACTAAAGTTGAATCCAATAGGTTGGATGATACTCAGTCGTCTGCTTCTCCTTCTACTTTTGCCCATCGTCCTTTGGTTTAGCATTGCAGACATTTATGGAGAATATTCTTAGGGATTTTCATATTGACATTGCAAATACAAATGCTGAGTTGATAACCAATATGAATGCGAAGATGGAAGAGCTTGTGGAGAAAAATGGATAAGAGGCATGAAGAGATGTTGGCAGAACAGCGGGCCCAGGGTGAACTTCGAAGATCACTTCATGCTAGACTTGATGCTATGGCACCTGGTTCATCCACTCTTGGTCTATCTATGCCTGTTTTAGTTTCTGAGCCTATACCATCTGAGCCAATACCTACTTCTATGCATTCTTTTAATCCTGAGCCAGTATCACCTTTTAAGCCTAGACCTTCTGAGCATGGACCTTCTTCTATTCCTCTTCCTACTTTGCCTATCACCATCCCCAGAAGCTTCATATTCTCTATGCCTGACCCAGAAACATTCGAGACCATTCACATCACCATTGATGAATTAGTCCCTTCGGTCCAGCCAGTTCAGCCTAAGCTAGTGCCTACATCTATTGCTTCACCTGTAGGCACTAAAGAAGTAATTGTTTCTCTAGTAAGCATCAATCCCCTACTTGTATAGAGGAAGTAGAGGTTACTTCTCTAATTCCATTTACAAAAAATCCTTTACAGGTACCTCCATTAAATCTCCCTGAACCTAAATCATCACCTTCAGAATCTTCCAGTTCAAGTGATTCACATGGCTCTGAATTTACACCTCTTCTTGTCAATCCCATTTTTGCAGTCCAGCCATCTAGTCCTACTCCTTCTCTTGATTTATCCTACCCTTATGATGAAGACAAAATCGGGGAGAAGAACTTGGGAGATTTTATGAAAAATTATGTGATGTGATTTTGTAAAAGAATGCTTGTGGATATGGGTGCATAGGGTTTAAGGGAGCTTTATTACCTTTATTAGTTTTTGTTTTAAGTTTGATTATGTTGATATCATGAACTCATCCTGCTATTTCAATTGAAGTTATATTACATTGTGGACTAATGAATTTTTGATTTGTATGCAAGGTGAACAAATTAGAACATATTTACAAAATTATGAGCTTTTGATTTTAACATCATTAAAATTAGATTCAACAAGATTTCAAATACTAAATTTCTCCAAATTATTAGATTTGGATTCAAAATGATCTTCCTAAAGTCATTTCGAAAGAGTTTCAAGCATACATTGACAAAAGATTTTATATGAAAAGTTATCAAGAAGCATATAATTAAAAACTCAAATTCAAAAAATTTGTTCAAAATCATCAAGTTTTGTGATTATAAAAAGGAGCAGAATGTTAGATTTCATATATTTTGATGATAATAAAGGTCGGATTAATATTACAAAAGTTTTAAATAGAAGGTTTGAACAAAGTAACTAAGTTTTTAGTGGCAGGAAAAAGCATACTCGAGTAGTTTCTCAAGTAATGAAGAAGAACTGAAAGATAGAGAACAGAGAAAAGCATCACTGCTAGATTTTTGAAGGCATTACTTGAGTAAGCCCTCAGATAATGAACCTTATTACTCGAGGGATTGCTAAAGTAATGCATGAGAAAATGTCCAGAAGCTCTCTATCAAAAATTGCATAGGACTACTCGAAAGGACTACTTGAGTAACCTGCAAAGTTATTTAAAACATTACTTAAGGGATCACTCGAGTAAATAGAGCAGCAATGATGTAGTAACTCTCAACTAAGAAATGAATGAAATTACTTGAAGGGATCACTCGAGTAACCTATAATGTTATTTAAAACATTACTCGAGGGATCACTCTAGTAATCAGGTAAGTAAAGGAAAAGTTAGTCTTGGCCAAGATTTAGTTGACTTTACTCGAGGGATTACTCAATTAATAATAGTAGAATTGCAAGCATTACTCGAGGGATTACTCGAGTAATCAGAGATGAAAAGAAACACTTACTTGTGGGATCACTCGAGTAAGCAAGTATGCAAAGTTTTATAAAATGAATGACTTTCTCTCTGGCATATTTTTAATGAGGTTACTGGAGGGACTACTAGAGTAATGGATAAAAATCACTCCAGTAGCCACTCCAGTAATCAGGACATAGTCATTGACTTAACTCTGCCAAGATTTTTTAAGGTTCACTCAAGTAGCCACTAGAGTAATGCAGTACTGAAAGTATGATTTTAATCCATTGTTCAATGATTTGTTATCTATAAGACTAATCTTTCATTGTATTAGTTTCCTAAGTATATTTACAAAGAAACAATGAAGAGATCATGCATTAAGAGAAAAGTCAAACATATTATCCACAACATCCGAAACGCTCATCTACCACAAACGATTAGTTTTCAAATTCGAAGAACGGTCAAATGAAGCTGCGTGACTCTAACGGACATGTTTGAGATGCTTCCAATAGACATCACAATTCATCTATATATATGGAGCATTCAACGAAGAACAGAACAAAACAACGGAGAACAAAAACTCACATTGATCAATATATTCTTAGTACTTTGTTTTCTTATATTCACTCTTTATACTTACGTGATTATACATTTGCTCTATGAGAGAGATTTTCATTACAAACTCAATATTTGTTATTGAGACAACTTAAGGTTGTGGAACTTTGAGTTGGGGATTTGATTACAATGTGTAAGGGGGAGTGAGTGTCCAGTAAAGGAACTTGTTGTGTACTGAGGTTCTTAGAAACCACTGAATATTGGAAGATATAGTGAAACTCTCAGAGAAGCTCTGAGGACTGGACATAGGTCAAAGTGGTTATGGTTGAACCAGTATAACTCTCAGTGTATACTTCGGAGATATTTCTTCTAGCTCTTAACTGCTTTAAATTTTACAATTAATTTTTATATACGCAATGAATTTTCTAGTATCACCCAATTCACCCCTCTCCTGGTAAAATACTTACACTAACAGCAAGTGCTCAAGCAGAAGGGTACCTGATACAAGAATATACTAATGTAGTCGAGTGAGGATCAATACACTCGAGTGAGGACCTACATCATCTGCGAGTATAACATTACACTCTTGACATTTTATATGTGAGTGATGCACAAAAGTGAAGTCAGAAGCATGAGAAACACTTATGCACTCAAAGTCAGCATTTGTCACTCGAGTGATGACCTCTACACTCACGAGTCAAGATTCACACTCTTGAAGAAATTATGCAAGTGTTATCCAAAGCCACAAGTTCAGTGTACAAAATAGATATGCACCCAAGTAATATATGAGCACTAGAGCAAAGGATGAATTTGTGCAAGTACTAGCTAGAAAATATGCAGTGTACTAAGTGTGACTTTTTGGCACTCGAGTAATGCTCTGACAAAAGATCAAATGCAACAGGCTTACAACAATCAATCTAAACATGGTTCAATATTATTTATTTATTATGGTTTCACTTATAATTATTATTAAACTTCATTTAACAACTATTTCAAGTGTGAAACAGGAAATTGAATCTTTGAATCTGAGATGCATGTAGTAAGTCAACAACGACAGACATGATCATTTCGTCTAAAATCAAAAGCATACATGTTAGAAACCTACTACTATATCTTGTCTAGAGGTTTTCATACGTACGTATGCGCTCCACAACATAACACTCTACTCCACAACGGCTATTACTCAATGAACCAAAACCAATGTGCTATAAATTTAGAGCTTTAGAGACTATTCGATATAGAGAACACAAAACATGAAATTCATACAAGTATACACATGAGTCTTAGTTTTTAACATTTACTCTGTATTCATATTGTACATCAGTATTTATCATTTCTACTCTGTGAGGAGAGTCAAAACCCTATTTCATTCATATTTCTTGATCTCAATGTAAAGGGACATTGAGAGGGTAGATCTCATATATGAGAAGTAGTAGAGAATACTAGGAAGGTTATTCAGCACATAAGATTTGCTGTAAGCAGGAGAGAAATTAGAATATTTCTGCTCATAGTCCTTGAAGGGACGATTTTTGTTTTATGGCCTTCTGAGAGCTGATTGAATCTTGGAAGAATAGTTGAAATCTCAGTAGGTCTTGATCTTTGAGGATTAGATGTAGGCCTGATTTGTAGGCCGAACCAGTATAACTCTCTGTGTCCAAATTCTCTCAACTCTACTTTATGTATATCCATATTCTCTCAACTCTACTCTATGTATATCCATATTCTCTCAACTCTATGCAATTCACCCCCCTCTTGGGTGAAGCTTGCCTCTTTCATTTGGTATCAAAATGAGGTCTTCTCCAAAGAGCTTAATAACTTGAGAATGATCTAGTAGATAGCAACAATGGGTAAGAATATTCTTCCTAACGGAGCTTCCATCACTAGGCCTACTTGTTTTGTTGGAGAGCATTTTTCATCCTAGAAAGCAAAGTTCAAAGTGTTTGTTATGGCAAATAAATATGGGTATAGAATGTGATACAATATGGTGATTATACTCCAATGAAGAAAATCAAAGATAGAATCGTGAAGAAGAAACCAAAGGAGTTTGATGACGATGACAAGATGTTAGTAACATTGAATAGTAAAGCTATTTTAATGATACAAAGTCCTCCAAATCAAAAGAAATATTTCTGAATCTACACTCTACCAACAGCTAACAACATATGGAATGTACTTGAAATAGCTCATGAAGGTATATCTAGAATAAAATAAAATAGAGTCAATACTCTAATAACAGAGCATGATCTGTTTTGAATGAAACCTTGTGAGAGATCTCAGAATTCAAACTTTGATATACTCATCTTGTCAATCAGCTATCCGCACTTAGGAAAACCTTTGATCAAAATTCTCAAGTCATAAAAATTCTCAACATTCTCAGAAAAGAATAGGAAGTAAAGGTAACAACTATTAAAGAAGCCAAAAGAGAATCGATGAGATATGTAGCTGCACTCTTTGGCAGTCTTTCTGAATATGAAAGAAAGCTGAAATTCAAGAAGGAACTAGAAGAGTTGATGACAAAAAGAAAAAGGGGATTGCTTTTAAAGTCATCAAGGAAGTTAATTTATCATTTAATGAAGATGAACCTGATGATGAAGATATTGAAATGATCGCAAGAAAATTTAAGAAATTCTACAGAAAATATCAAAAGAATTTCAAGAATTATCAAGGAGGACCAGGCAAAAAAGAAAATAAAGAGTAAAAGATTGTATGCTATGAATGTGGGAAACATGAACATATCAAATCTGAATGCTTCAAAAACAAAGATAAGAAAAAGAGGAGAAAGAAGGCATACATATCATCCATATGTTGTGATAGTTTGTCTGATGAAGAAGGAGGTGATGATGAAGTTGCAAACATATGCTTGGTAGCTAAAGAAGAATCTAATTCAGAAGTTAGTGATTTTGAACCTATTTATGATGAATTATTATCTGAATATAATGCATTACATACTAAATTCATCAAAATAGCTAAAGAAATGGTTAGTCATAAGAAGAGAATAAAAGAGTTAGAAAATGCTATTACAGGCTGTACATTCTTTAAAGAAAAAGATAAGAAAATATCTAGTTTAATGAATACCTTGGAAAAATTTACTAAGGGTAGTGAAACACTTAAAGTTATCTTGAAGTCACAAAGACTCATGCATGATAAATCTGGAATTGGATATAATTCTGTTCAAGATAAAAATAAAAAGAATATAAAGAAAGGTAGCAAGACTTATCTGAAATACTTTAAAAATTTTTCTCATGCATCAAATCTATTCACATCATGTAGTTACAGCAATAGAAAAGGATATTATACTTCATATTGTCATTTTAGCAAAGGAAAAACTATTGGCACATACAGATAGATTCTGAAAGGAACACATATATTACATACTAATAATGAAAGACCCAAGAAAGTGTGGGTACCTAAAACTTAATGATATTACTCTAGGTATATCTCAAAGTATCAAGAGTAAACAAGTCGTATATTGACAGTGGATGCTCAAGACACATGACTGGTGATAGAGATAAGTTCACCATGTTAGAAGCTAAAGAAGGAGGAAGAGTAACCTTTGGAGGAAATCAATCTAGACGTAGTGCTGGAATTGGTGAAGTTGGAAAATCCAGTGGTGTTCAAATCAATAACATATACTATGTTGAAGGATTATGTCACAACCTCCTAAGCGTGAGTTAAAGCACTGACAAACATAACTAGATAATCTTTGATTCAAAAGAATGCTTGATAGTAAACAAGAAGGATCTATAGCTTAACAAAGAATGTATCAAAGCAAAAGATCCAAGCTTAAAGGGACGGTAATTGCTATACTATTGATTTAAATTCAAATAATCTAGAAAACTATTTTCTTAGCAAATCAGAAGAAAGTTGGTTATGGCCTAAGCGATTGACTCATGTTAATATGAACCAACTTGACAAGCTGATTAGAAAAGATTTAGTTATTGGTCTTCCCAAACTTAAATTCCAAGATGGCATGATTTGTATTGCATATCAAAAAGGAAAATAGACTAAAACCTCTTCCAAAATAAAGAAAGAAATTTGAACAAGACCTTTACAATTACTTCATATGGATTTAGTTGGTCCTTCAAGGGTAAAAAGTTTTGGAGGAAATCTATATACTCTTGTAATTGTTTATGATTACTCAAGGTTTGCATGGACAATATTTCTTACTTCAAAAAATGAAACCTTTCTTGAATTCATTTCATTTGCTAAAAAGGTTCAAAATGAGAAAGGTATTTCTATTGTTTCCATCAGGACCGATCATAACTCTTTGAAGATTTCTGCAACAATCAAGGAATTGATCACAATTTCTTTGCACAAAGAATGCCTCAGCAAAATAGAGTAGTTGAAAGAAAGAATAGAATCCTCACAGAAATGGCAAGGGCAATTATTAATGAAATGAAATCTCATAAGTGTTATGGGTAGATGCTATGAGTACTGCATGCTACATTTCAAACTGAGCATATATCCCCAAAACACTGGGAAAAACACCGCATGAACTCTACAAAGGAAGAAAACCAAACATTGCTCATCTACACATCTTTAGATGCAAGTGCTACATTCACAACAATAGTAAAGAAAACTTAGGTAAATTTGATTCAAAGTTTGATGAAGGTTTGTCTTTAGGCTATTCTATTAGAAGTAAGGCATATAGAACTTTTAATAAAAGAACATGTACTATAGGGGAAACCATTCATGTTGTATTTGATGTACTTAATTCTCAGACAAAGCCTTTTGATAAAAAAGAAATGGATTTGATAAAGAAAAGTAAAAACTTGAGTTTTTCAAATCAAAATGATTTTGAAAATAAAGAAATTGTTGATGATCAACCAAAAGAATGGAGGCACATGAAAGATCATCCAATTAATCAAGTAATAGGAGATGTCCAAGAAGGTATCAAAACTAGAAATAGAATCCAAAATAAGGTAACATTTTTTGCATTTATTTCTAAGATTGAATCTCTAGTATTGAAGACGCACTTTTTGACAACAATTAGGTAATTGATATGTAAGAAGAGTTGAATCAATTTCACTGTAACTAAGTTTGGGATTTGGTACCCCGACCGAAAGAACACTCGGTTATAGGAACCAAATGGGTTCTTAAAAACAAACTTGATGAATCAACAATCATTGTAAGAAACAAGGCAAGGTTAGTTGCCAAAGGCTATAATCAAGAAGGTATTGATTATATGGAATCATATGCTCCTGTGGAAAGATTGGAAGCTATATGAGTACTCTTAGCCTTTGTATGCATTAAAGGTTTTAAACTTCATCAAATGGATGTCAAAAGTGCATTTTAGAATGGTTATATCATGGAGGAAGTATATGTAGAACAACCTCCTGCTTTTGAAGGTGACACAAAACCTGAGCATGTTTTCAGACTAAAGAAAGCTTTATGGGGTTTGAAACAAGCACCTAGAGCTTGGTATGAAAGATTAAACAAATTTCTTCTTGATCAAAACTTTGTTAGAGGAAAAGTAGATAGAATACTCTTCATCAAACACAATAAAAATGATCTTTTAATAGTTCAAATATATGTTGATGATATCATATTTGGTGCTGCTAATGAATCTCTTTGTTAAGGAATTTCTAAGCTTATGCACGGAGAATTTGAAATGTCTATGATGGGAAAGTTAAACTTCTTTCTTGGACTTCAAATCAAGCAATGGAAGAAAGGGATATTTATATCTCAAACCAAATATTTAAGAGAATTATTGAAGAAATACGGGATGGACAATGCTAATGGCATTGATACTCCAATAAGCCCTATTACACTGCTGAATGCTGATGTAAAAAGCCCTGATTTCAGTATTTCTAAATATAAAGGAATGATTGGTTCATTACTCTATCTACCAACAAGTAGGTCAGATATCCAATTCAGTTTTGGAATGTGTGCAAGATATCAATCTCCTCCTGAGGTATCACAGACAGAAACTGTGAAAAGAATTTTCAAGTGCCTAAGAGACACTATAGAACTTAGTCTATGGTATCCAAAAGGTGGAAATGAGTATTTAATGACATATTCAGATTTAGATCATAGAGGATACAAAACTGACATAAAAAGTACCAATGGACAATATCAATTCCTTAGAGGTTCTTTGGTATCTTGGATCAGCAAGAAGAATAACACAGCAACATTAACTTTAACTGAAGTAGAATACATAGTTGCAGCAAGCTATTGTTTACAAGTACTTTGGTTAAAGCAACAACTTCATGACTTAGGGATATACTTGAAGGAGATACCTATTTACTGTGACAACACAAGTACTATTAGTTTGGCCAAGAATCCTGTACAACATTTAAGAACCAAGCACATAGACATCCGACACCACTTCATTAGAGATCTTATTCAGAAAAAGGATGTGAAAGTAGAATTCATTCTAATGCATCTTCAACTCACAAATACATTCACAAAGTTAATAGCCAAAGATCAACTTTTATATGTACGGAGAGAATTAGGAATGGTTAATCCCAATAATCCATAAGATTTTATTGTTAATAATTATTTGTAATATGTGTTTTGATGTTAATCCTACTAACTTAAGTATTGGAGAATGTTAAAAGTTGTTTTGCAAGATTGCACCATAAGTGCACCTTGTACGACTTGAGTGCAAGTGTCTCTCACTTGAGCACAATAAACTCTCCCTCGAGTCCATCTATCATTCAATATACTCTACTTATAGCTATGTAAAATAGGCATCGAAAGAGTATGTGTGAACCCTTGGGACTCACTCGAGCATACAAAAAGTATTAGACGTCACTCGAGTGTAGGAAGAAGTTTACTTGAGTGGCATAAGAACAAACTGAAAGTGTAGCAAGAACACTCGAGCAGTAGAGAGAGATATATGCAAATACTAATCCTAAAGCATGGTTACTCAAGTGATCTAGGATGACTTGAGACAAAGGTAAAAAGTATAACAAGATACACTTAAACCAGTACTCATTTACATGCTTTTATGAAATTTTTTGTTTCGCACTTGAGCACAGAATTGTCTCACTTGAGTGTGGTATGAATAACACTCGAGCACTAGGGATGTTTACTAGAGTGACGGGACTTATATCAATCACATGATAGCTCAAACCGTTGTACTCATCTCCTCACTCAAAAATCACAACTCCTCACCCCTGACCATTATCTACTCCTAAAACGTCTAATCATTTCCTATAAATTTATCACTCTTTCCCTAACCTAGATACATTATAAAAAAATCTCTCCAAGTCTTTAGAGTCTTCTCACCTCTCATTTTCTCTTTGAATTACTCAAAATGGTGAGAACAAAGATCCCTCAAGTCTCCCGGAAGAGTCCCACTCCTTCTCCATCTCACTCTGTCGTAAGTGAATTAGAAATACCAATGGCAACTCTGTTAATTCCAATTTTTGATGATAACAAAAGATTATTGTTTGTTATGGTAAGAAACTTATGTTTTGCAAGTTTAGATAATGGTTAAAAATATCACCAAATTCATATCACTAAGTTCAAAGTCATTGCTATATTTTTAACTGATGCACTCGAGTGATGGAGCTGGCACTCAAGCAATAAGTACTTTTGCACTCGAGCACAAGCAAGTATTGAACTGAAAGTGCTTAATAGAAGCAGACTCTAGGTGAAAATACTAGGACAACTCGAGTGATGTACATAGCACTCAAGTGATGATATGATTTATACTCGAGCATAAAGGCATACTCGTGCAAGTATTTGACAGAGAGTAATGTTAGAGACAAGATATCATCACTTCACTCGAGCTTAAACTCAATACTCGAGTGATAGCCTTATATTCACTCGAGTCCTGCCAAGTGTAGTACATGAAGTATTTACCGTAGAGCAAGATAACCTCAAAGTTTAAGCTATACTCGAGTCCAAGAGAGTGAGGCATAGAAAGTATTTGCCCAAGAGTCAGCTAGAGCATGGAAGAGCAGTGTACCAGAGTTGAGAGTACTTTTACCCGAGTGATACATCAGTACTATCGAGTAACAAATCTAACTCTCTCCATTCCTGATACAAGTGCTAAAGTGAAAGAGTATCTTATGCAAGAATATACTCTTCACTCGAGTAATGATTAGTGTACTCGAGTAAGGCCCCACATCAGCTGTGAGTGAGAAATCTCACTCTTGTAAAAATTAGTATGAGTGTTATCCAGAGACGAGAGTTCATAGTACAAGATACAAGTGTGCTTGAGTGAGAATAGAGGCACTCGAGTGAGGACCCACATCACTCACAAGTATGAAAATTCACTCTCAAAATCATGGGAAGTACAACACAAAAGCAAAAACAAAAGAGGAAATATGAAGATGCACTCGATTGAGGCTTCAGTGCACTCTAGTAATACTATGTCAGAAGCCAAAATGCAACAAACTTATAGCGATTAATCCGAACATGGTTTAATGTTATTTATTCATTCTATTTTCACTTGTTATTATTATTTAACATCATTTAACATATATTACAAGTGTTAAACAGGAGTTTGATTGCTTTAATTAGAAAGGCATGAAGGAAGTCAAACAACGGCAGATAGAATCACTACGACCAACCAAGCACATACCTTCCATGATATCTTGTTCAAGGATTTCAAACATACGCATGATGTTCTACAGTAAAATGCTCCGCTCCACAATGATTACTATTCAACGGGCAAAATCAACTAACTATAAATGCAGAGGTTTAGAGACCATTAAATATACCAACTCAGAATAAGAATTCACACAAGCAAATTCATGAGTTTCTGTTATTCATATTTTCTCTATATTCATATTGTACTTAAATGTTTATTATATTTGCTCTGTGAGAGAGTTTGTATACACTTCAAATTCTATTTTCATTTGATCTCAAGGTACAAGGACCTTCAAAGTGTGCATATCCTTATGAGAGAAGCAGTTGAGAGAATTCCTAGTAGGACTTTCTGCTCATAAGACTTACAAGGTACAAGCAGTAGAGAATATTGCTACTCGTAAGACTTACAATAGTGTAAGCAGGAGAGAACGTTGCTGCTTATAAGACTAGTATACGTAAGCAAGAGAGAAAGGTCATAGGTTTGTTTTTTGCACGTAAGACTTGTCATAAGGGGGAGAGAAATTTCTAAGTATTATAATATTTCTGCTCGTAGTCCATTCAAGGACTTGTTTTGAGGCATTCCAAGAGCCATTAAATTAGAAGTATAGTGAAAATTTCACTAGGTCTTGATCTCTGAGGACTGGATGTAGGCCTGGGTTTTTGGGCTTAACCAATATAACTCTCTGAGTGCTAATCTTCTCAACTATACTCTATCTACAGTTATTTTTATATCACCACATCATCCAAAAAATTTATCACATAACCCAATTCATCCCCCTCTTAGGTGAAGCTTGCCTCTTTCATTTAGTATCAGAGCATGGTCTTCTTCGAGAGCTTAATAGCTTGAGAAGGATCCAATAAATGGCCACAATGGGTGAGAACATGCTTCCAGACGAAGCTTCTATCACTCTTGGTTTTGCAAGAGAACATTTTTCATTCAGGAACGCTAGTTCAAAGTATTCGTGATGGCTAATGAATAAGGTCTATAAAATGTGATAGAGACAGTGACTATGTTCCAATGAAGAAAATCGAAGATAGAGTCATTAAAAAGAGCCCAGAGGGTTTGACAAAGATGACAAGAGGTTAGTATCGTTAAACAATAAAGTTATTTTAAGGATACAGAGTGCCCTCAATCAAAAGGAATATTTCTGAATCTGCTACTACCAACAGCCAAAGATATGTGGGATGCTCTTGAGATCGCTCACGAAGGCACATCTGGATTCAAAGAAAATAGAGTCAATACTCTAATCACAGAGTATGATCTATTTCATATGAAACCTGGAGAAAGAATCTCAAAATTTGAACTCAGATATACTCATCTTGTTAATCAACTATCGGCACTTGGGAAATCATTTGACCAAAATTCCTAGGTAAGAAAGATCCTTAACATCTTTACAAAAGAATAGGAAGCAAAGGTAACAACTAACAAAGAAGTTAAAGGAGAGTTAATGAGATCCACAGCTACTCTTTTTGTAAGCCTTTCTAAGTATGAAGGAAAGTTGAGGTTCAAGAAGGAATTAGAAGAGTTTGATGATAAAAAGAAAAGAGGAGTTACACTTAAAGCTATCAAGGAAGAAGAGTCTTATAAAAACAAAGATGTCCCTGATGATGATGATATGGGAATGATCATGAGGAAATTCAAGAAGTTCTATAGAAGATGCCAAAAGAATTTCAAGAATTATCAAGGTGGACTAAGCAAGAAAGAAAAAAGGAGCAACAGATAGTATGCTACAAATGTGGAAAGCCTAGACACATCAAATTTGAATGCTTCAAAAACAAAGACAAGAAGAAACAAAAGAAGAAAGCATACATATCATCTATATGTGGTGATAGCTCATCGGATAAAGAAAGCGAGAATGACAAAGCTGCAAATCTGTGATTGGTAGCCAAGGAAGAAGATTTAGATTCTAAGGTAAGTGACTTTGAACCTACTTATAATGAATTATTATATGAATATAATGCATTGTATACTGAATTCATCAAGGTAGCTAAAGGAATGGTTAGTCATAAGAAGAAAGTAAAAGAGTTAGAAAATACTGTCATATCATCATGTGCATTATGTGAAAAAAAAGATAAGAAAATAAGTGATTTACCAAAAACCGTGGAAAGATTTACTGAAGGAAGTGAAACTCTTAAAGTCATTCTAAAATCTCAAAAAGCTTCATTTGAGAAATTTGGAATTGGATATAAATCTGATTTGGATAAAAATAGAGGAAATAAGAAAAAGGGCAGTAGGACTTATCTCAAATATTTTAAGAATTATGTGCATACATCTAATCCATTTGCATCATATGGTTATTATAATAGGAAAGGACATTATACTTCATCATGTTATTTTAGAAAAGGATAGGTCATTGGTATGTAAAAATGTGTTCCAAAAGGGACGCATGTACCAAAGGTAATGCATACTAACCACAAAAGACCCAAGAAAGTGTGGGTACCTAAAACTTGATCACATTACTCTAGGTATGTCTCAAAGCATCACGAGCAAACAAGTGGAACATTGATAGTGGATGCTTGAGACACACGACTAGTGACAAAAATAAGTTCACCATGCTAGAAATCATAGAAGGAGGAAAGGTAACTTTTGGAGGTAACCAATCTAGATGTATTGCTGAATTGGTGAAGTGAGAAAATTTGATGGTGTTCAAATGAATAATGTATTTTACATTGAAGGACTATGCCACAACCTCCTGAGTGTGAGTCAAAGCATTGACAAAGATAACTGGGTGATCTTTGATTCAGAAGAATGCTTGATAGTAAACAAGAAGGATCTACCACTTAATAAAGAATCCATCAAGGCAAAGATCCGAGCTCAAAGGGACTGTAACATTATACTATTGATTTAAATTCAAATCCTTCTTAAAATTGTTTTCTTAGCAAATCAGAGGAAAGTTGGCTATGGCATAAGCGTCTGACTCATGTTAATATGAACCAACTTGACAAACTAATTAGAAAACATGTAGTTGTTGGTCTTCCTAAACTTAAATTCAAAGACGACATGACTTGTGAGGCATGTCAAAAAGATAAACAAACTAAATCTTCATTCAAAACAAAGTATGAGATTTCTACGTCCAAGCCTTTACAATTACTTCATATGGACTTGGCAGGTGCAGCGAGAGAACAAAGTTTTGGAGGAAATTTATATACTTTGGTAATTGTCGATGATTTTACAAGATTTACATGGACTATATTTATTACTTTAAAGATGAAACATTTGTCGAATTTATTATTTTTACTAAGAAGGTTCAAAATGATAAATGTATTTCTATTGTCCCTATCATGATAGACCAAAGAGGAGAATTTGATAATCAACTTTTTGAAGACTTCTGCAACAATGAGGGAATAGATCACAACTTCTTTGTACCTAGAATGCCTCAGTAAAATGGAGTAGTAGAAAGGAAGAACATAGTTTTCACTGAAATGGAAAGGGTAATACTCAATGAAAAAGACATGTCACAAGTGTTCTGGGCAGTTGCAATAAGTACTGCTTGCAATATTTCAAATCAAGCATATATTCGCAAGTCACTTGGAAAGACACCATATGAACTCTACAAAGGAAGAAAGCCAAATCTTCCTCATCTACACATCTTCAGATGTAAGTGCTTCATTCACAATAACGGTAAAGAAAACTTGGGTAAATTTGATTCAAAGACTAATAAAGGTTTATTTCTAGGATATTTAAATAAAAGTAAAGCATATAGAGTTTTTAATAAAAGAACATGTACTGTTGAAGAATCCATTCATGTTGTGTTTGATGAACTTGATTCTCAGATAAAGCATTTTGATGAAGAAGAAATGGATTTGATAAAGAAAAACAAAACTATTTCAAATTAGAATGATTTTGAAAAAAATGATTTTCAAAATAAAGAAGGTGTTGATGATCATGCTCAACCAAAAGCATGGAGACATATTAAATATCATCTAATTGATCAACTAATTCGAGATATTCATGAAGGTGTCAAAACCAGAAATAGAATTCTTAATGAGGTAACTTTTTCTACTTTTATTTTTGAGATTAGACCTTCTAATATTGAAGAACCATTATCTAACAATGATTAAGTGATTGCTATGCAAGAAGAATTAAATCAATTTTAAAGGAATCATGTTTGGGATTTGGTACCTCGACCTAAAGATCACTCGGTCATAGGAACCAAATGGGTTTTTAAAAACAAACTTGATGAATCAGCAATCATTGTGAAAAACAAGGCAAGGTTGGTCGCCAAAGACTATAATCAAGAAGAAGGTATTGATTATGAGGAAACATATGCTCTAGTGGTAAGATTGGAAGCAATACGAGTACTCTTAGCCTCTGCTTTCCTTAAAGGTTTTAAACTTTATCAAATGGATGTGAAAAGTGCTTTTCTAAATGGTTACATTATGGAGGAAGTATATGTAGAACAACCTCCTGCTTTTGAAGATGAAACAAAGCCTGATCATGTTTTAAAACTTAAGAAAGCTTTATATGGTTTAAAACAAGCACCCGGTGCTTGGTATGGAAGACTAATCAAGTTTCTTCTTGATCAAAACTTTGTTAGAGGAAAAGTAGAAACAACTCTTTTCATCAAACATAACAAAAATGACATTTTAATTGTTCAATTTTATGTTGATGATATTATTTTTGGTACTACTAATGAATCTTTTTGTCAAGAATTTTCCAAGCTTATGCAAGGAAAGTTTGAAATGCCCATGATGGGAGAATTAAACTTCTTTCTTGGACTTCAAATTAAGCAAAGAAAAAAGAATGGGATATTTGTATCTTAAACAAAATATTTGAAAGAATTATTGAAGAAGTACGGAATGGACAATGCTAGTGGAGCTGATACTCCAATGAGCTCTACAAAATTATTGGATGCTAACATAAAAGGCCCTGACTTTAACATCACTAAATATAGAGGAATGATTAGTTCATTACTCTATCTAATAGCAAGCAGGCCAGATATACAATTCAGTGTTGGAATGTGTGCAAGGTATCAATCTACTCCTAAGGTATCACATGCATAAATTGTAAAAACAATCTTCAAATACCTAAGAGACACTGTAGAACTTGGCCTATGGTATCCAAAATGGGGAAACAAATATTTGATGGCCTATTCAGATTCAGATCATGGAGGATATAAAACTGACAGAAAAAGTACTTGTGGATAATGTCAATTCCTTGGAGGATCTCAGGTATCATGGTTTAGCAAGAAGCAGAACACAGTTTCATTATCTTCCACTAAAGCTGAATATATAGTTGCAGTAAGTTGTTGTTCTCAAGTACTATGGTTGAAACAACAACTTTAAGATTTGGGGATATACTTAAAGGAGATACCAATTTACAATGACAACACTAGCACTATTAGTTTGGCCAAGAATCCTATATAATATTCAAGGACCAAGCACATAGATATCCGATATCATTTCATTTGAGATCACGTACAAAAGAAGGATGCCAAAGTAGTATTCATACCAACGCATCTTCAACTTGCTAACATATTCACAAAGCCAATAGCTAAAGATCAATTCTTATATATATGAAGAAAATTATGAACAGTTAATCCTAATGAGTTGTAAGTTTTTCTTGCTAATTATTATGTTTAATATAAGTTTTGATGATAATCATACTGATTTAGGCATCGGAGTATATAGAAAATGTTTTTGCAGGACTGTCACTCGAGCATTATATGGCTCACTCGAGTGCCAGGCAATTTAGCACTTGTGTCAGAGATGAATTCTCGCATATGTAACTATATCATATACTCTGTTTTTAAGCTTGTAAAACAGGGGTTAACATAGGAGATAAAAGTAGCAAGAGGTTACTCAAATGCAATAGGTAGGATTACTCTCACTCGATTAAAGGTTCTAGTTATTTGAGTGGATTATAAACACACCTGAAGTGCAACAAGAGCACTCCAGCAGAAGAGAAAGATATAAGCAAATATTTGTCCAAAGTATGGTTACTCAAATGATCTTGGAGAATTTGACTACAAAGATGAAAAATATAACAAGAAAAAGTTAAATCAAGTATGCTTTTACATGTTTTATAAGATTTCTTTATTTGTCACTCGAGTACTATATGAATAACACTCGAACACTAGGGTTGTCACTCGACTATTACGACTTATATCAGATATGCGATATCTCAGACCATCGCACTTCCTCTTCTCACTCAAAGCGTCTCTTCACTTAACAGACACACCTCTTCATCGAAGATCATTTCCCACAGATTAAATGGATCAAATCTATTCAAACTTTAGTTGCAACTCTTTAATCTTCACTGAAAGGTCAAATTCTTCAATCAGAAATCTCTTTTTCCTTGTTTTAACCAAAAAACTCTTTCTAAATCTTTCTTCAAGTTTTTTTCTGTGCTATTAATTCTCAATCCATTTTTGATTCGTTGAGAACAAAGATTCCTCATGTTTCTAAAAACTCTCCAACACCCTCATGTCCTCATTTTACAGCCAGTGAGACTGAATCTCTAATGGCAACTCTATCACATAATTCATCTCCAACTCCTTTACTATCCTCTACTCCAACACTACCTCTAAAGCCCAAACCCACAAATAAAAGAACTCCAGCTAAGAAACTTTATCCTAAGCCTAAGTTGGCTAAGCATCAACCTCCACCAAAGAAACCAAAGGGAGATGTTTTCAAAGAGGTTGTTGTTACTTGCTCTCAATCGAAGGAAGTAAAGGGAAGAGGAAAGACTACGGCCACAGAAGAACATCAAGAGTCTTCCTTTGACGAATCCTTCAATGTGTACCTCCGAGAAACATTGGACAAATCGAAACACGATGCCTTAGTAGGAAAGATTGCCTCCCCAGTCGGTGCTTCGAGTTCTCATCATATTGGCCAAACCAGTGCAGCTGCTATAGGAGTACCTTCTACTTCACAGGCTCCAGAGGAAGAACAAGTCACAAATCCTCTAGAAGGCTTCAACCTCCGCCAAAGAAGACAAAAGGAGTAGTATTCATAGAGCCAATTGTGACATGATCAAAGGTACAATCGGAAGTAAAGGGCACAGGAAAGAAGAAGGCCATAGAGGAACCACCAGAATCTTCCTCCTCTGATGATTCCTTCAACATGCAACTCTAGGAAGCAGTGGAGAAATCCAAACTTGATGCCTTAGTTGGCAAGATTGCCTCCCACGCCAGTGCCTCTGCTTCTCACGATGTTAGTTAATCCAGTTATATGGTTTCACAATTGAGAGTGCCCTCCACCTCTCATCTTCTGGAGGAATAAGACCAAGACTTGACTCCTCCAGAAGGTTTCAACCCTCAAGAATTGAAGCCAACTAACCAGAAGGTATATAATTCTGAGTTTGCACATAGAAGTTTATGTCCTGTAGTCTATATAGATTTGGATTATCTGAAGAAAATTTGTAGCCTGAATTTTCAACTTTTCCTTAGATATTATGATCTTTAGTTGAATGTGCATATTCCATGCTCCCCTACTGTGTAAGAACATTTTATTGCAATATGAAAGTGCACAACATTATTTCTATAAATGGTAAGATGATAGAGGAAGGAATCTCTACTACAGTTAGAGGCCAACTTGTTATGATTAACCCCTCTATTTTAAATTTTATAATTGGCTATATTGCCTCACCATCCAATCTACCCACATTAGAAGCCAATGAAGTCTTTCAAAAGTTGAAACCTGATGACCTGTAGGACCTAAACTTTAAGCGTATTACTATGCCTAACTCCATTCATGCCCTTTACTATATTTACACCCATAGCATCATAAACAAATCCAAAAACTATACCTACTTTTCCCAGAGAGATTACTACTTGCTAGCCTCCTTCTTAGCTGGTCCATGAAGAAATGTAGGGGAGCTCATTTTTGGTCAAATGAGAAGGTTTTGATTTTCTTCATCAAGATCCACCACAATTCCATATCCACAGCTTGTATCTCTCATCCTAAAGCACAATAAGATTTTATACTTGAAGGGAACTGAGAGAGTAAAAATCTTAAGGTTTGGACAAACTCAGTTAACATACATGGGGATCACTCATCTAGACAGCAAGACCAGGGTAACATCATAGAGAAAAGCCACACCATCAAAGGTGATGATGTTTAATCTTTAGCACAAGGTCAATCTTAACCTCGATCATTCTTGAGTGTCTCTCTCCCAAGTTACATAGCCAAAGTGATCAATCAAGAGGTGGTAGGCCTGAAAAAGGAATTGTAAATGAGTACAAAAAACTGGTAGACAAGAAGGAAACACAAGTCTCAAAGTTGGTAGACAAGGCAAATATCAACTTTGACATGATGTTTAAGGCACAAGAATAATAGTCGCAAAGAATGACATGGAGATCCTTTTGCATACTCATCTTCTGACAACTCAGTCTGAAGTGCCTCCAAAGTCTACTCTTACCATGGCTTCACTATCTCAGCCAATAGACATATGTACTCTTCACATACACCGATTCCCAGACTACATCTTTGATTGATGTGACTTTTGACTAGCCACCATCATCACAACCTACAGCCTCTGCTCCTTAGCCATTTATGCCTGAGCCATTTAATCCATCCATCGCCATGGTGTTATATACCCTAGCACCGCCATCTTATCTTATCTTTCCTCAGCCCTCTTCAAATGCTGATAAAATGAGGGAGAAGGATGTGTGACAGTTTTTTAGCTATTTTGGACTGATATAGGATTTTTTTGGTTTAAGGGGGAGTATTGGGTAGTTTCATGTACTTAAGGTAAATCTGATGTTTTATTAATGATTTAGGTGTATTTGGTTTCAGGGGTAGATGTTGTTTGTTATTTAAGGTTTACCAATATACTTCACAAGTTCATGGATCTATATATGGTTATTTTCATGATTTCTAAGTTTTCTGCTCAAATTTTATGGTACTATGACTTATCTTGGCTTTAAGTATCCATTGGAAGTATTGTAGGAAGCTTATGAGGTTAAGTGCAAAAATCTAAAATATGAGTTAAAACTTTAGTGAATATGCAATTAGAAATATTGAAAGTATTTTCAAAAATTTCAATTCAGTCAAGTTTTTAAATCCATCACAAAGGTTTTGTCATCATAAAAAAGGGGGAGAATGTTAGACTCCAAGTTTTGATGATAATAAAAGATGATTATGTGTTGTGGTAAGAAACTCAAGTTTTGCAAGTTTAAACAATAGTTGAAAATATTACCAAATGCATCTCATCAAGTTCAGAGGTAATTGCTATGATTTTAATTGATACACTCGAGTGTTGGAAGCTTGCACTCGAGTGAGAAGTAGTTTTGCACTTAAACACAATGAGTGTTGGACTGAAAGTATTTAATAGAAGTAGTCTTCTATCTAAACAGAATAGGATAACTCGAGTCATATACTTAGTACTCAAGTGATGGTTTGATTTGTACTCAAGCATGAAGGCACACTCGTGGAAGTGTTTGGCAGAGAGACAAGTTAGAGACAAGAATTAGCTCTTGCACTCAAGCAAAAAAATGACACTCAAATGATAATAAAAAATGCACCCGAGTCTAGCAAGTGAAGCATAGAAAGTACTTTCTTGAGAGTCAGCCAGAGCATGAAAGAGGAAGAGTACCCGAGTAAGCACATGTATACTCGAGTGATAATCAAAACTGCACCCGAGTCCAAAAAGTAAAGTATAGAAAGTGCTTTCCCGAGAGTCAGCCAGAGCATGAAAGAGAAAGTGCACCCGAGTGATAGCTTAGCACCTGTGAGAGACCCAAAACTCACTTTCTCTAAAGCTGATGTAAGTGTTAAAGCACAAGGGTACCTTATAAAAGAATATACTATCACACTCGAGTGAGGATTAGTATACTCAAGTGAGGGCCCATATCACCTATCAATACAAAATCATACTCTTGACATTTTTTATATGAGTAATGTATAGAAGTAAAATCTGGAGCATGAAAACACTTGTGCACTCGAATTGAGCATTTGTCACTTAAGTGATAACCTCCACAGTCACGAGTAAAGATTCACACTCTTGAAGAAATAATGCACGTGTTATCCAAAGGTGCAAGTCCAGTGTAAAAAATAGATATGCACCCGAGTGATATATGAGCACTAGATCAAAGGATGAATTTATGCAAGTACTAGTTGGAAATTATACAGTGCACTCGAGTGAGACTTCTTAGCACTCAAGTGATGCTCTGACAAAAGACCAAATGCAATAGACTTACAATGAGTATATTGTTTTAAACATTGCACACACATATATGTCATTTTGTGTTAGCATGAGTTTGTGTAATGCAAGCATGTCATGCATTAAGCACTTAACTTGCATACATATTAGTATTGTTTGCTACTGAGATTCCCTTGAATCTCACCCTCCCCAACCAACCATTTAGACATATGTAAGAAAATAAGAGAACTGCACGAGAGGAATGCAGTGGTAGAACAAAGAAGGGAAGATGTCTATGTTTCATTAGAACGGGTCGAGATACCTTGGTAGCCCTGTACGACTATATTATTTGAAATTGTTATAGACAATCCATATGGGGAATTCCTGTAATTAAGTACTTATTATAAGTATTTTTATGTTATTTGTGTGTGCCAACTAAATTGCATGCAAGTACTCTAAAAAAGGTGAAAATAAGATAAGGGTGTTACATAGTACTCCATTTTTATCCACCAATATGCCTTGTAAACATTTACGGCATTCAATAGAATAAAATGGTGCATTTGGATGCAATTAAAATGACAAAAACACCTTTAGTTGAAGTTACATGGCAATTGGGCTAAAACAAGTCATGAAGCTAATGTTTTTTTTTTCAAAAAGTCCATTATAAAGGCCCAAATTTGGAGAATAAAAGAGAACATTCTTGGGCCAATATTAAAGGTGAATTTTGGCCCCAAAGAAAATGAAAAGGAGGAAGAACACTTTGGCTCAATAAGTTACAAAAATGTATGGGCAAAATGGTAAATTGCCAATAAAATAAAGAGATAATTATTTTCCCATTTTTATGAAGCAATTTCCCACCAGGAAAAGGAAAATAAATGGAAAAAAATGAATTGGAGATAAATATCCCAATTTTGAAGCAATTGTGGCTAAGTATATGAAGTTTGAAAAGTCAAAAAGTGGATATGTATATAATTAATTATTTGAAGAATAGGAATTATGGAAAATGCAAGAATGCATTAATTATTTCCCATCCTCCTGTGATTTTCATCCAAGAGGGAAATACATGGGGAAAAATAAATACTTGGAAGAGAATTATGCCATGCGTCATAATCTTGAGCCAAGTAAAAGACATGAAGTCATAAGCAAAATGCACATGGAAAATTAGTATTAAAATATATTAAGTTAAGGTGGAGTGTGAAGATATTTTTAAAAGCTCATATCTTTCCATTCTGGACAACAATTTTTTTCCAAGTTGAGAAAGTAGAGAGAGCAGAAGAGCTAGAAGAACAAAAGAAGAAGATAGAGCTCAAGAAGCAAAGATCAAGGTAGGTAGGCTTGGTTTCAAGTGTTCTTGCCTTCTAGCTTGTGTAAGACCTTCTCTAATGTAACATTCCAAATTTTAGTCACCAAAATTTCTTCTCACCTTTTGGCATTAAAAGGAATAAATGGTGAATTATAAAGCACATAAAATGACAAAATAATGCAATTAGTGGTCACACACAACATGATTAAGTTAAGAACACAAATTGTAAACTGTGGATTTGCTGCTAGTGTTTTTTCTTGGGTGGCTGTCTGGTTGTGTGATGTTTTGCAAATCAAATGATGTCCAATGAATGTGAACAATTTTTAGAATAAAAGTAGACTTATCAAGCTTTAATTCAATAGGTCAAATAAGTTATTTGGAGCTATACACAAACAGTTATATATTTTTAAAGTTAGCCAAGTGAAGTTGGCAAGTATATGTGGCAATGTCCAATAAATGCCAATTCTAGAATGATGTACGTCCAGCTAAATAAAGAAAATATTTTTCCTTGAAAATAGACGTAATAAGGGTCACATGATCTTTAGAACCACTGCAATTGGATATCTATAAATAAATATATGCATTTTCAAAGTTTGATGAAAATTCTGTAAGCTTTTAGTCTATGTGCGAAATTCAAAAAGTAAAGGTAAAAATTTATGGACAAATTAATCATTTGGCTACTAAAAAGCCTATATTTTCCCTTTCTCATGTGCTCTTGGACGTCCATACATGGGGAGGCAAGGAAATTTTATAGTTTTAAGCAAAGATAACCAACACAATGAGTTTAGAGTAATACATAAATGAGTAAGAACTCATTTATTGTAAATTTGGGATTTTAGGATCGGATAGTAGCCTGAGCCAGACATAGTTGGATCAATAGACAGGCAGGGGAAGGGTGATCCAGGTAGTGAACTTACCCTATTTGCATTTACTTGATATTTATGCCTGTGTAGTGATATATCTGATTGCTTTACTTAATTGCGTAGAGCATATTTGAGTGATGAAGATTTATTTCTATTTGTGCTATGGCCATGAGTATAGTATGTGAAGCATTAAGCATGCAAAAATGTCATTATGTGAATATAAGCCTATGTAAGGCAAGCATATCATACACAACATTCATCTTGCATGCATTGTTAGTATTGATTGCTGTAATACCCCGAATTTCGAGACTTGAGGCTAGAGAATAAGCCTAAGATTAGTGGATTGCTAAGCCTCGGTTTAGCAAAACCCCAAATTGTGATTAAGGGTTAATGACTCCAAAAGTGGATGTCATTAGTGATAAATGAACCCTTTTGGGGAATATGATGTGAACTATGATTCGTATACGCTGTGAGCAACGTCGAAACCCTATATTTGAGTTCAATTGTGGATTAACATCCAAATTGACTTAGAATAGAGGGAAGGCATGTTTTGGTGATAAATGAAATGATATGAAGTGTTTGATGGTGATTCCAAGGGAATTGCCATAAATAGGGGCAAAACGGTAAAGTTACTGACCAATTGGTCAGTTACTGAAGAGGAAAGTCATTGGTAACTTAAAGATCAATGGTTAGGATTGATTTGTGTGATAGATCAAAGGGTGGAATCCCATGTGCTTGTGTGCATGTGAGCTCATAGGAGATGTGGTGAGATTGAGACAAGTGGCAAAATGTGGACATTTGGATTGGGTCAAGATGTCAAACTCTTCCCTCTCTCCTCTCTTCCCTTTTAGGTCAGTTAAATGGGCTAATTGGGAGCCAAAACTGATCTCATGCTCTCTCTCCTTCATTCTCCATGGCGCCATGCTTAAGGGAAGAAAGAGAAATCAAAAGGTGAGTTTTTGGTTGGCTTAATGTCCTCTAATGCTTAAACACCTTTCCATAAAGTTGTTCATAGTGATGAGAGCTTCATCTCTATGGTTTTAGATTCTTGATTGGAGGTGTTTGATGGCTTGAGCAAAAGTGGAAAGATGAAGAATCAAGGAATTGATTTGGGAAAGAGGAAGAGGTGAGTATTTGGAGCCTTTTGATCTAAGTTTTGTGATTTGTGGATGAGTATTGTGAATTTTGGTTTTTGCCCTGATTTTGGTGGAATTGTGAAATGCATGAATTGTCATGTGTTTTTTGTTGAAAATGGTGTTTTGTTGTGTAATTTGGTCATTGGAATTGATTTGGGAACTTGAGATGGAAAGTTGTGCAATGTTGAGTTGAAATGTGATATTGTGTGACATGTTGCAATTCATTGTGAAACATTTCAATATAATGTGAATTTGGTTGATTTGGTATTTCCAATGGATTCCTTGTGAAATTTTGTGTGAGAATGATGTTTGATATGAAAATTGGACCTTTGGAAGCCAATTGTGCAAATTTGGAATTCTATCTTTTGAAACTCTGTTCTGGACAGTCTTCTTGTGTTGCCGTTTTGAATGGGCAAATGATGTCAGAAAATTCTGAAACTTTCCTATCTTGAAGTTCACATCGTAAGCTTCAAAATAGACATATAATTTGTGTCATTTCGGCTTGTGAACTGGGATTTATGTTTGCCCAAAGTTTGAAGTCGAAACTGGGTTTGATTCTGGGTTAGTGATGAAATGTGTGTAATTCTGTATTTTTGTGGTGATTTCCAGTAATGATCCATATTTTTCCTATGAAGAGTACTTGAATAGCTTTCATTTGGCTTTATAATCACCTCATTTTGATTTATCTGGAATTAGTTATGAATTTTTGAAGTTGCCTTGGCTGCAGCAGAAAATCTTGGCTGCAGCGCAAAAGTTTCTGTGCACGTTTTGGCCGCAGCCAGAAATTCTTGGCTGCAGCCAAAAACCTTCTGTGCATGTTCTAGCTGCAGCCAGAGGATTCTTGGCTATAGCCAACCCCCATTTTCAGCATTTTGAGATTTTGAAAGGTGATTTCCAACCTAGTACGTTCCAATCCTTTAAGCTTTCGTTGAGCTTATTTTAGCCACCTAAAGGGTGTAAATGGTAACCAACCTTAAGTGATATGAAAGTAAAGATTTGGAATAGAGAATAACCCTATATACTTGATTTGGTTATAGGGTTGGATATTCGCTTTGATCGTAAGTAGCCGGTGCTGGAGCATACGTGGAAAGAACAAGGGTAGGGAACTTACCTCTCTTGCATGCTTTGATATTTGTGTTTGTGTATTGATGCATGTATTGCCTTGCTTGATTATGTAAAACATGCATGAATGATTGTAGCTCTGTTTCTAATTTTGCTATGGCCATGAGCATGTTGTTGAAACATTGAGCACGCAGATATGTCATTGTGTGAGCATGAGTTATGTATTACAAGCATGTCATGCATTAAACACATATCATACATGCATATAGGTATTTTTTTCCTATTGAGATTCTCTTGAATCTCACCCTCCCCTACCAACATTTTAGCCAGGGTAGGTGGATCGAGGATGGAGCAAGCAGTCAAGGGCGACAGGACTCGTTCGGGTTGTAATCTTTTGATAATTGGTTATCATAATTGGGATGATTTGTATTCGTATTTGGATATGAGTTGTATATATTGTGGAATGTATATTTGGATATTCGTATTTGGATTTGGATGTGTATATATGGATGTATATTTGATTATGTATAGAGATGAGACTTGTGTAATCCCCGTTTGAGGAATTGTAAAGGGCGAATATGCCCTATGAATTTTATGTAAAGGTATGAACCCGGAAGTTGCCGGGATGATATTGTTGTACACTCTGATATTTGTATAAATGTGATATTCCGTGAGATGTAATTGTATTCGAAATTGAATATGAGACCAGGTTAATTAGATTTTGAAACGTATTTGTGAAAACCCCGTCTGGGAGATAGGATTGTAAATGAGTTCTAATTGTTATTGGTCTCTATTTTATCTTAATCACATATTTCGGATATAATTACGGAAGGGGGTTACATTTGCTACTGAGATTCCCCAGAATCTACCCTCTCCAACCAAACATTTAGACAGGTAAAAGCAGAGAAGCGAACTGCATGAGAGGAATGCAATGGAGGAACAAAGATGGCACGGTGCTTGCATTTCATTGTAATGGGTTTAGACACCCTAGTTGCCCTTACGGCTACATTATTTGTAATTGTTATAGACAATTCTTGCGGGAAATTTCTGTGATCGACCAGTTTTTATCAGTGTATTTATGTTATTCCTATGTGCCCACCGAATTGCTCATAAAAACTCTGAAAAATGTGCAAATAAGATAAGGGCATTACATCTAACCTCTATATCTTCATGAATATCATGTATAGCAAGCAAAAACTCAAGAGAAATGAGGAGGAGAAAAGGACGGCCTGAGAGAGAAAGTTGAGAATCAAGAGGTAATCTCAAGAACTTTGATCCTCTTGGTTGGTATGATGTTGTTATGGTGGTTATTGTTGTTGTTGCTTGATTTATGGTTGCTTTGATGGATTTTGTAAATTTGGGATGATGAAACCTTAAGGGGTTATGCTGCCCAAATTTTCACAAATCATTTTTAATAAGTGTTTAAGAAGTTAAATATGTGATTAGGAGGGAAAAGGAAGGTGTTTAAAGGGGTAAATCAATAAAATCACATTTTCCCTTTTCTTGAGCAATGTTTCAGTGGATCCAAAAATGAATCTTAGAGCTAGAATTTCATCAATTTGATGGTTGTATTGTGTTCAGAACGAAAATTGCGCAAAGTGCATGTTCAGTAGGAAGTGTGAAAGGCATTGGAATGCGAATGACAAAATAAGCCCTAAGACCCTAAATAGGGGCTGCCAAGAGCAAAATTGTCTTTTGGCAATGAATTTTGTAAAACCAAGGTCAAAAATGGATTCTATACATAAAATTAGATAGGATCAGCTCATGTCATAAATTTTGGAAAAGCACAGTTGGACCAGGTACAAAGAGACATGCAAAACTGTATAGGATTAGCCCGGGTCATAAATTTTGGAAAAGCACAGTTAAACTGGGAATAAAGATACTTGGACCGAGTCCTTAAGGGAATTTTGGTCATTTTGCTGTTTTAAACTAAGATAACCACAAAACAAGTTTAAGAGAGCTTAGAGTAATATATTAATGAGTATTAACTCAATTCTTATAAACTTAGGATTTTAGGATCAAACAGTTAGCCAGAGCCGGAATAGAGTCCAGTAGTAGGCGGTGTGCTAAAAAGGGGCTTAAGGTAGCAACTATTTCTTTCATACACTATGTGAATTTATATATGCTTTTTGTATGCCTTCTTCTGTAATATGTACGATACACAATGCCTATGAGTACACCGATATGCAGTACCTATAGGTACACCGATATACAGTGCCTAAGGGTACATTGAAATATGGTACTAGGAGGGTACACTGACATTGCCCAGTCTATGGTCTTGAGCCTGTCTGAGGTACTGGACAAGTAAGGGTTGTAATAGCAATTGGCCCTTAATACATGTGCACATTTCTAACCAAATTGATGTGTTATTATAATATTACATTATATGGTATTTGGCATCTTCACTTATCACTTTTTCTATGAATGGTTGTCTATTACTATTGAAATTTTTTGAATCACACCCTTTTCACAAAAAATTAAATATTCCAATTAAAGGAAGCTGCTTGAAGGGTAAAGTCATAATTACCAACAACTAAAGTTTTCGGTCTAGTTCATGTGCTAATATTGGTTATCTGTAGTTTTATCATTATTTTAGGAATTGTAAGTACTATGTATAAACCCTGTTGGGATTCTTGTAATATAATCATGTACATTTTATCAGTATATCTATCTATTCCTGTGTGTCCTCCAAACTACACCCAAGCATTCTAAAAAATATGGAAACAAGATAAGGACCTAACATTTTGGTATTAGAGCCCTAGCGGTTCTGGTAGAGCCCAAGCAGTTCTAACAACAGGATAGTATACTAATATGGTCTTGATTATACAATGACAGGACATATCTATGGATGGGGGTACTAAATAATTTAATGATCCTAGTCTGTGAATTAGCCCCTGAGGAATAGTGAAATACATGAAACGAAGCAAGTATTACCACACCAGAGTAAGGGTGGTATAAGGATGACATAGAACATATCAGGGTACGTGTTCGAGTACATGTACTAATACTGATATGCATCCCATACCCAGTATTCAGCTAGTCGATGATAGCTAGCATAATTCTTGAACTGAGACTGGTCAGGAGCAGATAGAACTAGGATCTTCCTTTTAGCATGGCACATAAAAGTTAAGTGTGCTCAACCTAGAGAAATCTCGAGATGAGTGACCCCTTAGGAAGTACCTTGGAGAATTGAATTATTTTGATTAAAGGTTTGAAATTCTGATAAAAAATCCCTAGATGATATAAAAAATGATTAGAGGCATGGAGATGATGAGGTAAGTATTGATATTTAATTTGAACCATTTTTGTTGCTGTAAGTACTGCACAAAAATGTTCATTTGATAAGATGATGTGAAACTTAAGGCATAGTAAATGTGTTGAGGTTTCTCCATGCTAAGTAATTATCCTTAGTAAGAGTGTGGTGTTAAAGGAATGTAGATATGATATACAATGCTATATGATGAATGGTGATTATACCATATATTGATCCTAGAGAATCTGAACTGATAATACTGAAGGTTGAGAATAAGTTTGAATCAGATCTAACCTGAAATAGTGCTTAGGTCAAAATGTGAATTAGGTTGCAATATAGTTCTGAAGAAAGTTGAACCTTGTGAACATTGTGGATGATATTGAACCTTCAGTAATGTTTTAAGGATATTACCCAAATATAGTGAAGGTTAGAATAGGTGCTATTGATCTTGAATCTTAGCGAACCTATTGGGTATAATTGAGAAAAATGATTTCCGATCTATGTGATATTTAGGTTCTAGATTTCATGATGAACCTGAATGTTGGGTTAGAGACCCAAGGCTGTAAGATCCTACATACTAGTGATATTGTAGTGGACCTGTGTGTCCAGAGGCCGTAAGACCTAGTATACCAGTGTGTCCTTAGGCTGGCAGATGTATTTAGAATTGTAACAAACAGTGACCCAAGGAGTAGGTATAGAGACAGAGTACTCCCAATGATATGCTCAATAGAGTTTAGGGCTAATTAAAGTACCCAAGATATCCTTAAGGTGCTCAATCAGAGTGTTCAGACTAGTGATAATCTATGAAATTGAGGAACAAGATTTTTATAGATATGAATCATTGTAGAGAGGAATTTTAAAAGGTTGTTGCTGCAAAGTCTAACGTAGGGAAAGATTATAATTATAAAATATTCTCTTAAAGGATTGATTGAGGTGATAGCATTTTGATAAAATGAGAGAAAGAATTGATTGGCTTGTTATTCCATTAACTTAAGGCTATACTAGGAATAGATAGGTGGATGGCAAATAATGTGTTGAAAGGTATAAGTAGAGAAGGGTTACCAAGTAAACTATAACCCAGGAATCAAATGTTAAGTTTTAATTCCACAAGAATTTGAAATGGCCCATAATGATTTAAGTTGAAACATGCCAGGAACTGGCACATAGTGAAAGAGGCAAGCTTCACCCAAGAGGGGGGTGAATTGGGTGATGTTATAAATTTTTCGCTTGAAGAGGTGATATGAAAAATATAGTAGACAGAGTGGAGTTGAGAAGATTTGGACACAGAGAGTTATACTGGTTCGGCCTAACAACCAGGCCTACGTCCAGTCCTCAGAGATCAAGACCTACTGAGATTTTCACTATACTTCCAAGATTCAATGGGCTCTCAGAACGCCACAAAACATTAGTTGTCCTTGAAAGGACTACGAGCAGAAATATTCTCTCACTAAGAAATTTCTCTCCCCCTTACGACAAGTCTTACGTGTAGAAAAAAAACCTATGACCTTTCTCACTTGCTTATGTATACAAGGCTTATGAGCAGCAACGTTCTCTCCTGCTTACACCACTGTAAGTCTTACGAGCAGCAACGTTCTCTTCTGCTTGTATCTTATAAGACTTATGAATGGAAGGTTCAACAAGGAATTCTCTCAACTGCTTCTCTCGTAAGGAAAAACTACCCTCTCAAGGTCCCAATACCTTGAGATCACATAAACATATAATTTGAATTGTATGAAGACTCTCTTACAGAGCAAATTAATAAACACTGAAGATCAATGTGTATACAGAGAAAATGATGAATAGTAGAGACTCTAGTATAAGCTTGTGAATTCTTGTGCTTCGTTGTTATTGATGATCTCTGAATCTCTGTATTTATAGGTGTTCAGAATTTTCCCGTTTGAGTAATCATCATTAGAGGAGCGGGGCTTTGCAACTGTAGAATGGCATACGTACGTTTGAAAATTTCTTCTGTAGTAGGTGTGTGTTTGTCGTAACGTTGTCTGCCGTTGTTTGACTTTCCTTCATGTCTGTTTATTTCAACGTTCATCCTCCTGTATCATACTTATAAAATAGTCAAAATAATGTTAGACAATGATAAAAGTAATGATGATATGAATAATTAACAATAAACCATATTCGGATTGAACGTTGTGAGACTTGGTATTTTTTGATGATCTGGCAGAGCATCACTCGAGCATGAAAGGCTCACTTTGAGTGATCTCCTTATTTTCCTTCATATGCGCCAGTTCACGGGTTGTGCTTGCGTGGGATTTCAGAGAGTCAGAATTCTCACTCGCGAGTGATCTGGGGTCTCACTCGAGCACAACTCCTCCTGCTCGAGTGATGTTGCATTTTCCACTGTGAGTGTCTTCTCGGGTCATCACTCGCATACCATTTTAACAAGAGTGAGATTTTGTACTTGCGGGTGATATGGTCCCTCACTCGAGCACACACACTACTGCTTGAGTGAGACACATATTCTCCAGGAATATGCTCTCAGTACCAACACTCGCATTAGGATTTCAGAGGGATGAAATTATCACTTGCAGGTGATGTGGGCCTTCACTCGAGCACACAGACTCCTGCTCGAGTGAGAAGAATATTCCCAAGTAATATACCTTTTAACCAAGCACTCGTATCAGATTGGGAGAGGGATAGAATTTTCACTTGCAAGTATTGATGTGTCACTCGAGCATATAAGGTTGTGCTCGAGCACACTTGCACTTCTCTGAAGTTCATGACTCTCGGCCAAACACTCGCAGTACCTTGCTCGAGTACAGGATGCTCATGCTCGAGCATTGATGTCTCTGCTCGAGTGAATCAAGGAAGCATGATAATACTTGCTCTCGGCCAAGCACTCGCGGACCTTCACTCGCATGTGCTCGAGTGAGAATGGCTTCTCTGCTTGAGTACAACTCCAGTGCTCGAGTGAATCAGAGAATATAACAGTGGAATGCCTCTCGGGTGAACACTTTCTGGCTTTCACTCGCACCTGCTCGAGCACAGAAGGGATCTATGCTCGAGTGCAAAATCCATGCTCGAGCACTCCAGTGTAATTTCACAGCAGATACCAGAAAACATTCCTATATGCATTTGGTAACTTTGTAAACTTCTAAAAATATGATTTGCACATAATTGTCTTTTTGTTATCATCAAAACTTGGGATCTAACACATAGGAACACAGTTTTGGGTGTAGTTAGGTATTATAGGAGGTTCATATGGGATTCCTATTATTAAGTTATCCTAATATTATTAAAGCTCCTGTGAGGAGATAAACATAAGAGTGGGCAGTGGAAGCATAGTAAATTTATGTGTAATCTTTAAGGACAATAGGAGAGGATGATATTTGCACCAATGTTGATCATCACAAGTCATGATTGGACCCGTGTGGTCTATAGTGACATAGCCTGATGGCATATAGTGATTTGCCCTAAGTAATGAGGCGGTGTGGTTAATAGTGGTACACCCTATGTGGTTTACTTTAATACGACCCGAGTGGTCAACAGTTTTACACCCTATATGGTGTACTTTAACCTAAACTGGTGTTGTTTAGAGGGCACAATCATTGTAGTTGACAATCACACAACCAATGTGGTTCATGGTAACACGTGTAACAGAAATTGGGATGAGCCTTAGGGTAGTAGTGCATAATAGTGGCACATCACTCTCAACAGCTGTAGCCTCATAAAGTTAATCACCAACTTAGTGAACAGTGCACATAGTAAAGCAAATAAGGGTCAAATAGCCATTGGATCCTGAACACCGAACAAGTAGACATATTGGCAGTGAGCCCTAATGTACATGTTTGTAAAGTAGCAATAAAACTGGAATAATCAATGTTGTGAGAATAGATGATTTACTCTATCAGTTATCTAGGTCCTATTGTTTTCAAAAATTTACTTGAGATTGGGTTATCACTAGCTTAAGGTTAAAGTAGAAGATTTGACAAAAACTGCTTTTAGGACTAGATATGGCTATTATGAGTTTTTAGTAATGTCATTTGGGCTAACCAATGCACTATTGTATTCATGGACTACATTAGTTGAATTTTCCATCCATATTTGGACCAATTCGTGGTAGTCTTTATTGATGATATATTGGTATACTCACAGAGTATATCAGAACATAAACAACATTTAAGAACTGTATTAAACACACTAACATCTAAGTAAGTCCATGCCAAGCTAAGAAAATATGAGTTTTGGCTTTTAGAAATTAGATTTATAGGCTATATTGTCTCACAGCAAGGAGTCTCGATGGATCCTTGCAAGGTGGAAGTAGTACTAAACTGGTAGAGGCCAGAGATTGTCTCTGAAATATGTAGTTTTCTGGGTCTTACCAGAGATTACAAAGATTCATACCAAATTTCTCTAGAATAGCTTTACCTATGATAAAGTTAATCCAAAAAAAAACTCAACATTATCTGTAGGACCACAATTGTGAGAGGAGCTTCATCGAGCTAAAATGTAAATTAACATCAGCACCGATATTGATAATCCCAGATCTAGAGTTGACCTTCATTGTCTTTACTAATTCCAATGGGCATGAATTGAGAAGTGAATTAAAGCCCAAATCCATAGTTGACCTTCATTGTAATGACTGATGCCAGTAGGCATAGATTGGGAAGTATTTTAATGCAACATGGCCTTATAGTGGCTTATGTATCTAGATAATCACAAACGTAACTATCCTACACATGATCTTGAGTTAGTGGCAACTGCATTTGTGCTAAAAATCTGGAGACACTATCTCTATGGTGTGACCATAGAGTCATACTACAACCACAAGAATTTGAAATATTTATATGATCAAATCAAACTGAATATGAACAAAACAAATGGATAGAACTACTTAAAGATTACAACCCTAAGATAAAGTATCATCCAAGAAAGGCTAATGTCATTACTGACTCATTGAGTTGTAAACCAGTGAAGTGGTAGACATGATAATTCATGAGCAAAAACTGATTGAGGATTTTAGAGATCTTAGTCTGCCTAAGCAGATTTTGATCAGTGGTAATAATGTAAGTGAGAAATATAATGATCTGAGACCAGCAATTGAAAAAGCTCAGATCAAGGATAGATGCGCACAATGTATCATAAATATGATTGAAAGTAGAAAAGCTCAAGCATACAATTTAGCACTGAGTATACTAGTCTGATACAAGATACGGATATATGTTCCTTTACAAACTGAGTTGAAATGGTAAATCCTAGAAGAAGCGCATAAGAGTAAACATACTTTGCACCCAGGAGTGATCGAAATTTATCATAACTTTAAGTTCACATATTGGTGGCCAAGTATGAAAAGATAGGTGACAAAGTTTGTTGATCATTGTCTTACATTCCAGAAAGTGAAAATTAAGCATCAGTTACTATCAGGACTTATATAGAATCTTTAAATTCCTAAGTGGAAATAGGGAAGTATCACAATGGATTTCGTGACAGGATTACCCAAGATCAGAAATCACAATGCAATATAGGCAATCAGAGATCAATGTATAAAGACATCCTATTTCCTATAGATTAGTATCCACTAATATACTGATACGCTAGTTGAAAACTATATCAAGGAGATTGTGCAATTACATGGTACTTTGAAGAACATCATTTGGAATAGAGATCCTCAGTTTTGGAAAGCATTACACAAGGCTTTGGCTACTAAGCTGAGATTTAGCACAACATATCATCCTCAGACTTATGGGCGGATAGATTGAACAATACAAACCTTAGAGAATATGCTAAGGGTGTGTGCCTTAGATTTCAAAGGCAATTTGGATCAATTCCTTCTATTGACAGAATTTGCCTATAATAACAGTTACCATACAAGCATACAAATGGTTCCATATGAGGCATTGTATGGAAGGAAATGTTAATCACCTTTATGCTAGACAGAGTTGTCTGAAAGGCACTTACTTGGGTCAAATATTGTTTATCGGATAACAAAGGAGATTAAGCTTATCAAGCAGAGATTATTAACTGGTCAAAGCCACTAAAAGAGCTATATTGATAAGATGTAAAACCTCTAGAGTTTGAGGTTGATGATCCTATTTTTATAAAAAGTTTTGCTTGTCACATTTATTGGCAGAGCACTGCAAGTGAAAAAGCTACGTCCAAGGTACATTAGTCCATTTGAAATCTTGTCGAAGATTGGACCAGTAGTGTACCAGATAGCTTTACCCCTAAATCTGAGCAAGTTGCATGATGTATTCCATGTTTCCCAATTGAAGAAATATTAACCCGATCTGGAACATGTAATTGAATATGAAAATGTAGGTATGTGGGATGATTTCACCTGTGAAGCCATACCTGACCGAGTCATTGATTTGTAGGGGAAACAACTTCTATATAGGAGTTTCCCGTTCATAAAAGTTGTTTGGAAGGGATTATCTCTTAAAGAATCAACATGGGAAACAAAAGAGGATATGCAGAAGCGTTACCTGGAGTTTATGGCTATACGCGTGTAGCATATTTTGGGGACAAAATTTATTTAAGTGGGGAGAGCCGTAAAAGCCCATTTTTATTCACCAATATACCTTGTAAATATTTGTGGCATTCAATGGAATAAAATAGGGCATTTAGATTCAATTAAAATGACAAAAACACCTTTAGTTGAAGTTACATGGCAATTGGGCTAAAACAAGTCATGAAGCTAATGCTTGTTTTTCAAAAAGCCCATTATGAAGGCCCAAATTTGGATAATAAAAGAGCACAATTCTTGGGCCAATATTAAAGGTAAATTTTGGCCCAAAAGGTTTGAAAAAGAGGAAGAAACACGTTAGCCCAATAAATTACAAAAATGTAAAGGAAAAATTGTAATTTTCAAATAGAATAAAGATATAATTTTTTCCCATTTTTATGAAAGAGCAAGAGAAAGGGATGGCCTAGAGAGAGAAAGTTCAAAATCAAAAGGTAATGTCAATAACTTTGATCCTCTTGGGTAATAGATGTTCTGGTGGTTATTGTTGTTGTTGGCTTGATTTGTGGCTGTTTGTTTGTATTTTGTAAATTTGGGATGATGAATCCCTAAGGAGTTATGCTGCCCAAATCTCAACAAATCATGTCCAATAAGTGTATAAGAAGTTAAATATGTGATTAGGAGTGAAAAGCAAGGTATTTAAAGGGGTAAATCAAGAAAATCACATTTTCCTTTTTCTTGAGCAATGTTTCGGCCAGATCCAAAAATGAGGCTAAGAGCTAGAATTTCAGAAATTTGATGGTTCCATTTGTTGAGAAGGGAAAATTTTGTAGGGAGCATGTTCAGAGGAAGTATAAGAGGCGTTGGATGTAAAATGACAAAATGAGCCCTAAAACCCTAAATAGGGGCTACTAAGAATAAAACTGTCTTTTGGTAGTTATTTTGGCAAAATCGAGATCAAAAATGGATTCTAGAAGAAAAATCGTGTAGGATTAGCCCGGGTCATAAATTTTGGAAAAGCACAGTTAGACCTGGATAAAGGTACTTAGACTGGGTCCCTAGAGGCATTTTGGTTATTTTGTAGTTTTAAACTAAGATAACCAAAACAATGAGGTTAAGAGAGCTTAGAGTAGTACATGAATGAGGATTAACTCAATTCTTGTAAACTTGGGATTTTAGGACCGAACTATTAGCCCAAGGCCGGAACAGAGTTTAGGAGTTGTCGACGAGCTAAAAAGGGGCTTAAGATAGCAATTCTTTCTTTCATACACTATGTGAGTTTGTATTTGCTTTGTGTATGCCATGTTCTATAATATGTACGATACCTAGTGCCTACGGGTACGCCGAAGCATAGTACCATGAGGGTACACCGACATTGCCTAGTCTGTGGTCTTGAGCCCGGCTAAGGTATGGAACAAGTAGGGTTACAATAGTAGTTGGCCCTGAAAACATGTGCACATTTCCAACCGAACTAAATTGTGTTACTATAATATTGCATTATATGGTACTTGGCATCTTTACTTATCGTATTTTCTATGAATGTTTGTCTATTACTACTGACATTCTTTGAATCTCACCCTTTTCCTCAAAAATTCAATATTCCAACTACATGAAGCGGCTCGAAGGGCAAAGTCATAATTACCGACAATTGAAGGTTCTAGTCCAGTTCAAGTGCTAACATTGGTTATCTGTAGTTTTATCATTATTTTAGGAATTGTAAGTACTATGTACAAAGCTTATTAGGATTCTTGTAATATAATCATGTATATTTTATCAGTATATCTATGCTATTCTTGGGTGCCTACCAAACTGCGTGCAAGCACTCTGAAAAATGTGGAAATAAGATAAGGACTTGACACCAAGTAGATAACAATCTAGATGATATGTAACTTATGGTGATAAGAAAAACAAATAAGAAGCTCTAGTAGCGAGAAAAAGTTGTGAATGAAGATGTTGTGTGATAGGTTTTGTTCTTAAAATGTGACTAGATTGAAGATAGTTATCCTGCATAGATTAAGTCTAAAAATATTTAGACTACTAGATCATGGCCTGAAGGTCATTATTGAGTGAATCGAATGGGATTTGGGGTTCAAAATGTTATATAAAGTATTATGAGAAGTTCAGTAGAAGATTAAGGTAGTGGACCTGAATATAAATCAAGCAGCCCAAACAAGATGTCTAAATAAGAACATACATGCCAAAATTGATAAACTATTCATACCAAAAGGGGTCATATCCATTGATAAATCGTGATAAGTTTAACTATAGATAATCTCTTAAACATCCCATGAAATAGGCAGAAGATTCATTAAACTTTGAAACATTACCGTACCACAATGTAATGTACTTCCAATACCAACAAAAGTAGCCCATCTAATGGTATTTAACACCAAAAATGGTCAAATAAAATTCGTACTGAGTCAAAACATCAAGAGTACCACCTTGTCATGAAACATCACAAGCAAAACTATAACAAAAAATCTTTTTATTTGGCATTAACTGAGAACCACAGTTTACAAAAAGTAAAATTTTTAGAAGAAGGCCGGCAAAGTTCATTAAAGATTTGAAAAATGAGTGGAATTAAGTATATAACCATGAAAATATGAATTACTTTGAGTATGTTAGGAATAACAAAGGAGATACAAAATAAAAGGTGTATTGGTAATGTGTGAAATTTGAGTCAGTCAAAATTGATAGACAATACTAGATAAATAAAATTAAAAGTATAATAAGTTAAATAGATAAATAAATAAATAAACAATGTAATGTAATGTAAAAGTGAAGGCGTATGGTGTGTATAATATTACTATACATAATACTAAATTATATGTATGCATAAGTACTACTTAGTCTTCACTAGACTCAATTTAAGATTTGATTACCATTGATCAACTAAGAGTAAACATTTATAAGACCGTGTTGCACAGAGATAAACAAGGCCTTTAGACCCTATGAGAATAAGTCATGACAGTTTACATCAAAGAGATCCCCATTTACTTCAAATGCGAGGAAGACATTAAGGAATATGCCTAAGTAAAGCTTTGAATACCAATAGAGCACTAGCCCTATGCCAAGTTAAATAAGACTAAATCCTAGCTTAAAGAAGTAAGCTTATATTTCCATATGGTGTCAAAAAAAGAAAGAAGTTGACAAACCCAAAAGAAAAGATTCATACTAAAGTAGAACCTGCAATACTATTGACCAAGTGGTTGTGAGGGAACAATCCTTCATGTGAATATAGGGACAAGAACCAAAAACCCAAGAATTAAAGGTGGGACTGACTATTGTACTTGTTAACTATCCAATATTATTTTGGATGGTTTTTCATTTAAGTAAAAATTTAAATGATAATAAGTATTATTTAAGGAGAATAATTAAATTACATTAGATAAGTGTAAATATTATGTATGTTGAATATTGAGAATGTGTAGGTAATAATGATTTAGGTTCTTCACTTTATGAAATTGAAGTTGAAGATAGAAAGGTATATTTGCTTATGGAAGGAATGCTGAAAATATAGTAGAAGGAACCTTCAAATTCCGTATAAGGAAAAAAATTAGTATAATAATTATATGAAGAAAAAAAATAAAATGAAATGATGAAATGAAAGATTTGAGGAAAAATATTACCATATAAGCTCAACTCTTTATCAACAAGGGAGAGAAAAAATGAGAGAAGATAGGGGTGGGAAGAAATGGAAGAAGTTAAGAAATGAGGTGTGGTAAGGGTATTTGTAGGGATCAGCAAGATGTTTGTAGTGGTTAAGGTGATGGCTTTTGTAGCTGTTATTTGTTAGTTTGTAGTGGTTATGAACCACAACAAATATTAATTGGAATTTTTTTAAGAAAATATATAAATTGATTGCTTTACAAGAACAAAAGTTATAATCTTTTCAATTATTCCTCGTTGCTATCCCTAAAAAATTGTGTGTAGAAAATATTAGTATTGAGTGTATGATTTTATAGAAAAATTGTATTTAAATTAAGTGATACTAAAGTGTAACTTAAAAAAACACATCTAACTATAGGTAAATAAATTGCCATCACCTTCTTGGAAGAAGCTTTTTAAATTGGCGGATTGGAATGTCTCATTCTCATAGGTGATGTTATCACCATCACCTATGTCATAAAGGTCTCAAGGCTTTAAGTAAACCACCATATTCCAATCCCTATTGTAATTTCCCAAAATGTGATTAAGGGCTAATGACTTCAAAATTAAATGTACTTATCGTTAAATAAACACTTTTAGAGGATATGCTGTGAATTGTGATCTGATTGTGTTATAATTAGTGCCTAAACCCTGTATTTAAGTTCAATTATGGATTAATATCTAAATTGAAATAAATTAGAGGGAGGGCGTATGGTAAGGTGTAATAGAAAGATATAATGTGTTAAATGGTGATTCAATAAGAATTGCCATATCAAGGACAAAATGGGGAAAAAGAAAAGTTATCGATCAATTAATCAACAACCGAAAAGGGAACTCATTAGTAACATAAAGTTCAAGAAGTGTGACAATTGCCTAAGTGTTATAGAGGGAATCATCCCATGTTAGCTTGTGCATGGAAAGAGTTGAGAGGAGGCCCAAGATCATGACAAGTGTCATCATAGAGGCCATAGATGTGGTTTAAAGATTCAATTCATTTTTTTCTCTTCCGTCTCACCTCCAAATTGGCTAAATGGGCAAAGGAGAGACCAAAAATATGTACATCATCTTCATCTTATTTCCTCTCTCTCAAGTCTCCATTTTCGCCAAGCTAAGGAAAAAAGAGAAAGGAAAAGGTGAGATTTTGGCTTTGTAGATGATCTCTTTGGCTCAAATAATCTATTTTAATGTTGTTCACCTAGATGAGGGCTTCATCTCTATGGTTTTAGATTTTTGAAAGAAGGTGTTTGAGAGCTTGAGAAAAATTGAAAGTGGTGGAATCAAAGAACAAGCTTTGGAAAGAGGAAGAGGTAAGAAATTGTTGTATTTTGACATATTGATTATGGTAATTGATTGGGTTTTGAAATTTATGGATTTTTCCCTGATTTTCATGTGATTTTGAAATGGATGAATTGTATAGTGTATTGTGGTGGAATTGGTGTCATATTGTGTTATTGGAACAATGGAGTTGGTTTGGAACTTGAAATGGAAAATTTGGCAATTTGGTGGTTTGTGTTGCATTGTGGTTCAAAATTGAATATGTGTGGATGAGATGAGAATTTCATTGTTTTAGTGATTCTAATGGCTTCCTTGTGGAAAATTGTGTAGGAATAGGGTTGGTTGTTGATTTTAGAGCCATTGGACACATTAGTTGAAAATTCAAAATTCTGTCAATGGAAACTTTATGCTGGGCAGTTGGTTTGCATGGATGGTTTGAATGAGCAAATCATGTCAAGCTTAAAAATTCTAAAAATTTCCTGTCTTAAATTTCACATGCCAAGCTTCAAAATGGACAAATAATTTATGTCATTTCAATTTGTGAGCTAGGAGTTATGATTTTCCAAAGTTTGGGGTTGAAACAGGAAGCAATTCTAGAGCAGTATGGGATTTCGTGTAATTCTGTATTTTTGTGGTTATAGACATCATTGATTAATATTTTTCCTATATAAAGGACTTCAATATCTTTCTATAGGACTTAGAATCATCCCATTTTGATTTTTTTAGAATTAGTTATGATTTTTCAAAGTTGATGAAAAATTCGGGCAGATTTGGTCACTTATGCGAAAATTGAAGATGTTATGGCATAATGTAATATAGTTGAACTCTGAGGTTAGAAACTAGTCTTTTAGGTTAATTAACCACTTTAGCTCCTTAGTTGACTTGATTAAATGACCATAGTGATAACCAATCAAAGTATTATGAGTGTTAAAGAATTGGAATAGGTAATAACTCGTCATCCTTGATTTTGGTTTATAGGATTCGATATTTGCCCTGTTTGAGATCCACTTGTGTCAGAGCACAATCAGAAAGAATAAGGTAATGACGCTTTCCCTTATATTATACATGATGTATTGTATGTTTGATTTATCATTATTGTGTGATGATTTCGGATGTGGTAAAGCTTGTGGATATGAAAGCCAAAAGGCTATGTCTAAGCCATAAGGCTATGTGTATTACAAGGTGCACATTTCAATGTGAGCAGTCATAGGGAGTGACACCGGTCATCTCCACCCCTGTTGTTGATATGCCATTGTAAATGTGAGTTGTTAAGGCTATGTGTATGCTGTGAAGACTATGTGAATACCGTAAAGGCAATGTTATATTGTGACAGCTATGTGTATGTTGTGTTTGTTGCTGCTGTGCTGCTTGATGATTTACTTGCATGCCATGTGATTATATGTGGTATAAGTGATTTGTTACTACTGGGATTCTTTTGAATCTCATTCTTTCCATTGACTAACCTATAGATAGGGCAAGTGGCTCAAAGGGGAAGCAAACAACCTAGAGCGGCTAGGACTCCGGTAGGGATGTGTTTTGGTAGTTGGTTATCAAATTTTAGTTGGGATTACTCTATTTATTTGGGATGTAAATTTTTGGAATAGTTCATATAATCCCCTCTATGGGAACTTGTAAACGGCGAACGCGCCCTGTAAACCCTTAGTTAATGTATGAAACCTGGGGTTTGCCATGACTTTTGTTTTAGACTTTGATATATATGAATGCAACTTAACTACTCAAAATAATTATATTCGAAATGCAAATATGAGACCAGGTTAATTGGATTTTGAAATAAATTTGTGAAAACCCTATCTTGAAGATGAGATTGAAAAGGTGTCTTTTACCATGCACAGGTCTCTAATTCATCTTAAATACGTATTTTTGAATTATAATTATGGTTAATAAGGTAGGGGTTACACCTACGCCTCTAGTCCTCAACATAATAAACCTGGTGTGCCTCTAAGGCAAGAATATATGGCCAATAATATTTAGATTGACAGGTGTGAATAGGCCAAGAGAAATTTACATATGTGATGCCTAATTGTCAGTTATAAGTCCCCGTGAAGTTGTCGTATTTGCCCACAAACACTTAAAGAGCATCACATGAAATGACCTTGGTAATTTAGTTTGATGACATCAACAAGCTTTCCATAATAAGGGATGCTTTTGAACTATATATTGCCACCACTGCTGCTCGCATACTGCTTGTCCCAAAGATGCCCTAAACACCTGAGTTTTGTGTTAGCAATCCTTGATCTCGTGAAACTACTCAAAACTTGAAACCATTGACATTGTATGCTATAAACCTTATTGCAAGGTCAAGTAGGCTGATTGCAATAGCTTTGAAATTTGGTAAGTATAGGTTGTGGTCATTTAGTATTTAGCATGCAAACCAACTTGAAAACTCTATATGGACCTTTTTCTCAATTTCGGAAGATATTGGTGTATAGATCTTGAGTTTACTCTTCACATGACTTCTGAATTCCCTACAATTAATCATGAGAGCTAATCATGAAATATAAGTGAAATGTAAGGAAGTATATAGAATAACATATGAGGGTACAATTCTTACTGATGGAAGGGATCAACTTGACTACAATTAATCAATACATGTTTATGTGCTTGGAACTTCTTAGTTTAAAGTTCTCACTTCCTCCAACTAGTTTACCTACATAAGGGATTAACAATTCTCTTGATGCTTGCTCAGGTTCAGGACGATCATTTACATGAGGTAGTTAGTTGAAAGATGTCTCAATGTTATTGCAGTATCTTGAACAGAAATACAAGACCCCATCCCCTATATAACTTTCAGCTATAGAACCTTCTGGCCACGCCTTATTCCTTATGTAAGATTTCAATTTCCCAAGAAACCTATAAATTTAATAAAGAAAAATGTTAATAAATGTTAAAATATCCAGCTAGCAAATTTAGAATTTAATGCTAATGGACATATGGAAAATGAGTACCTCTCTATAGGATACATCCATCGATATTGAGCTGGGGCTACTAGTTTTGTTTCATGAACAAGGTGGACTATCAAGTAAACCATCACAATGAAAAGGGATTGAGGAAATATCTCCAAATGATAAAGCTAAGAATGACTTTGTGTTGTAGTTGATCAAGCTCCTCAACGATCAAAACCTTGGAACATAATTTCTGAAAGAAAGAACAAAGCTCCACCAAAATGATGGATACATCTGGAGGTAGTATATTTTTTATTGCTATCAGAAGTAACTATTGCATAAGACCATATAAGTCATAACTCTGTAGCCTAGCAACCTTACGAGCTTGCATGTCAATACGTTGTGAAATGTTGCTTGAATACCTATCAGGAACATTTAATTTCTTCAAATGTATGAGGAAGATTTCCTTGTTCGGTTTTGTAAGGGTGAATTTTTGCCAATTGAAATTTTTCATGCTCATCTGACCACGCATCTTCACAAACTCCCATAGTCTATAAATTTTTCCTCAATTAAAAAGGTTCATTCAGCAGTGTGTATAACACATTATCGCACATATTGTTTTCAATGTGGATGACATAAAGACTATGGCAAAGCAAATTAGATTTCTAATATGGAAGAGTGAATAAAATGCTTATCTTCTACCATTGCTGAGGCTTAAAAGCAGAAATCTCATTAGTCTTTCCCTTCTACTTGTGATGCATCGTCATTTTGTCCAAACTTGAATTGAACATCCTAAAGTTGTTGTAAGATATATGCACCAAATAAAGTCTAAGGAGGTCCTCATTTTTCTGGTTTCCTATTGAAACAATTAGGTTGCAATCTAATTTGTGCTTACCATCGAGAAACCTCTGGTGACCCATGAAGCACCACTTTTGACAATGGAGAATTCACAATGAGTCAAAGTCAAAATTGCAAGTTGGACATGTCTTCCTTGTATGTACATTCCACCTGGATAATGTTCCCAGCCTAGGAAATTCACTTATCGTCTACATCAAGGTTGCATGCTTGTTAAACAATGTCTTCTCGTACACATCATTTGTCTTGATGCCGACATTCTACAAGTCCAGCAATTCTTGACTAAGCGGTTAGAGATACACACCTATATCCTTACCCAGTGCTTTTTTCCCAGTAATGATCATAGACAAAATAAAGGAGCTCTATTTCATACAAATCCAAGGGGGCAAGTTGTATGGAACTAAAACTACTGACCAAATATTGTAACGTGTGCTAAAACTCCCAAATGGATTAAAACCCTCGGTCGCTAAAGCAATCAAAACATTTATAGGATCAGTCGTGAAAGCTGGAAAGTCTAAGTCGAATGCTTTCCAAGCTTCTGCATCTCGTGGATGTCTTAACTTACCGTCTTGATCCTTGTCAACTTCATGTCACCTCATGTGCTTAGCTATTTTAGATGACAAAAAATCTTTGCAACCACAGTTTCAAAGGAAAGTACCTGAGAATCTTTATAGGTTTCTTCTTCTAATTTTTCCCCTTTCCAATTGTCTTGTACCTCGATATATGATATTATTTACAAGTATCCCTACTAGCATAATCTTCCCAATACATCATATAATCATTAGGACATGTGTCAATTTTTTAGTAGTTCAAGCCCAATCTGTTAATAATCTTCTTTACGTAGTAGAATGTTGTGGGAATCTTCACGCTAAGGAATGTATCATCCTATCTTATATTCTCCCTTTTGATGCCAAAATGTGAATTTTTAAACCCTTTTTCTTTACATCAACATGATGTCACTCTTATTCAAATAAGACTTATTAAAGTCAACTTAAGGTTTTTCATGAAAACACAGGCATTGGACATAATTATCATGCACTTGTTACAAGTATCACAACACAAGGGAGCATTGCTCTAGGCCTCCACCTATAAATCATACACAAGCAGATATAATACTTCCATATTCAAATTCCATGAATTAATAAAAAAAATGGGAATTTATAATATTGCAATTCTATAAAAATCCTACGCCTCAGGTTATCCATTACTAAAATCCACTAAAGACAATTAATGAGAATTAAACAAAATCCCGAATTTTAAATGCAACTCCAACTGTGGCAATAAAAGTAAAAATAGACAAATGCAAAGCGGCTTTTTATAGCCACTGTCTCAGGCCTCCGATGCCTTACTAGTTGAGTCATCCCTCAAGCTCTCACCTAAAAATGTTAGAAGTAATGGGGTGAGACCACAGTCTCAGTAACATAATCACTACCCACCTTACCTACCAGCACCACCCATGGGGTGCTAGGTGGGTCTAACAAACACACATGAAGAATAGTCAAATAACTCAGAAATAAGGAGTATTAATTTATAATGATCAAAGAATAAGTAAACATAGCATCCCATATCATGGCATTCTACATCACAACACATCATAAAGTAATTATTTACTCTTTGTCTTTTATTAACCCCTAACCATCATTATATCCTCCTTATTTCCTCCGAATGAACCCATGGACTAAGTCAGAGTCCATGTTACTAGTGACTCTCACGATCTTTACACAAGTATGGTGTAGATCGGCTAGAGTACTATAGAGCATACAAGGGACCATGGGTTCCTCCAGTAGGGTTACTGCCTATGGGAATACTGCTTGGGCCCCGAGAATGCTACCTAGAAGACACTAAAGTATTGTATCAGAAAATACTGCCCTGTAAATAAATGACATCTAATGGTGCATAATAATTACACTAGCCGCCCTCCATGTGGTATGCAATTTTTAATATTACAGCCCAGTCACTAACTCCACTATTTAATCTTATTATTCTCAAGGGTTATAATTTTTTCTTATACTTCTTCAATCTTAATTATAAATATGAATTCAACACTCAACAAGCACATGTATGAGTCATAATTTCATAACATATCAAACTATCTAGTTCTAGGTTTCACATATAATTCCCACAAGGTGAGTTGTGCTCTTAAAATGATAATGATCATTCAAATATGCTCATCCTAAGCTTGTGGAGTCTTTCTAAAAACTTCCACGAGTGGCACCAACAGATAAGATGAGTAGGACCCACATTACATGGTGTTTTCCTTAGCTACAAATAAGAAGGATCATTCCCTAATGCACAAATTCAAGCTACAAAACAAGTGAAACTAAATTAAATCATGAATATCTAGCTACTCAAGAATTTATCTCATATGGTTACTCAAAATTTCTCACGAGTTTTATTGGTAATAGAGATTCAGGTTAGAATTGAGAATTGTCCTCATTGGAATGTTAGACTAGAGTAGTCTAACACCCCTGTATCTTCAATTTTGGTTTTAAACCCTTAAAACTCAGTTCTATGAAAAATCCCCAAATTGGGATCCTCAAGCCCTAGCCTAAAACCTTTATAGTCTCGTAGTTAAGGAGGAAGAAGAAGGAGAGGGGATTAGAGAGGCAAAACAAAGATTATAAGTTTTAGGGCGCTTGGAATAGAACTCTAGAAGAGCTATTGCTTCTTTACATCTGAATGTGGAAAGAGAATCATATTAGGTTGCCCCTTCAATTTCTAATATTATTATATTTTTTTGGGATGTTACGGGACATGCATCTTGTAATAATTCCAGCAACATCGACATTCTCTTATTAGTGATTCCACACAAGTACTTAATATGATACAATTTGATCGAAAAAGACAATTTCGAGTATTTTCCAGAACCATGATATAAAGGATGATCTACTTCATCCACTAGGAAAAAATAATCCCAAGCTACATCATTCCTCAGGAACATAAGGTTTGAACCTTGCACTTCTTCGTTGAAGTTTTCGACATAAACACCAAACGCATCACGAGCAACATCATTAATAGGATCATCATGATCTACTTGAACTCATACTTTTAAACTTCCATGAAAAGCATCATATCTCATACCGGATTTCTCACCATGAACTCCCCAAAAAGTATAATCTTCAGAGAAAGGTTTTACAAGTAAATATTCCCTGACAACTTCTCGTGTATGCCACTTCTTAAACTTTCATTTAGAACATGGACACATAATCTTACCATTACAGCTGGCGTGAGTGGCTACAAAATTTAAGAAATTGTTTAATCCTACCAAATATGCTGGAGAATTATGTCACAACTTTATCCACAACTTAATAATACCATCATCATCGGCAAGGTAAGGAGGTCGTAGGACGATGAATCAAGGGATTGGCCAGGAAACATCCTCTCCCAAGACTTGGATAGCACCACATTCATAATTTCCCACCACTAGGTCTGTGCTGATAAAAGAAATTGGCCTAGATCTATATCTATTGGGCCATCATGGCCTATTGCCTAGCAACCTTTGGCAAATCTCCTCAATAGTTGTCGGGCTTGGCTTTCTGAAGTCAGAGGTCCCTGCTCGAGAGGTTCCAGCATCATATGCACTACTCCTGTCGTAGATCATGCTGGGCTTGGTGCCTATCCCCATACCCCTATAGCTACCAGGGTGCTCAACTAGGCCTATAACGGCTTTCAAAGGTGCAATGGGATTAACAACTGACCCCTGAGACTCCCACGTCAGGGACTCTAGCTTAGATTGTGTTTGCTGAATTTACTCCTACTACACACATTTTATTAAACAATTTATATAATTAAAATGAATAAAACATATTTAAAGAAACAATGTCTATATCTTGCAATGGTTTCCTTTGCTACTGAGAGGCTACACTCCCATCCTAATGTCTGTTTACAACAGTGAATAAATCCCCGTAATCCGTCTAATGGTTTTCTTGCTCAACCTTCTTCTCCTAAATGAATTAAAACAATAAATTATTATTATAAAAAATAAAAAAATAAATTATAATATTAAACTAAAATGAATTTAATTGTAAGAAATACCAATTCACTGTAGGTAACAACAAATGTCTTGATCCTGTTGTGTGATAGATCTTTGAGTGCCATCAATTCCTAGTGCCCTCATAAATAGCCTACAAAAAAAAATAAAATAAAATTTCATGTTTTAATAATTTATTTTATTTATTTGTAAATAATAATTATTAAAAAATTAATTTTCCTGCTGGGCTCCTCCTATACTGAACAAATATTGCCCAATCATTAGGTGGGACGCCGTCAGGCATGACTTCTATGAACTGCCCTAAAGGCATTTCTCATCCTTATCTACAGAGTGGTAGAGACGATATTTCATGTTCCTCCACCCATCCCCCATCTATATCAAGGTGTACTGCCTCCTGTTATCTTGCTTGACAAACTTATCCTATATCACGAATTTAAATAAATCAATAACAATGAAATAAATTATAATTAAACACATTTGATTATTTAAATAAAAATTATATAAATTATAATTATTTATATTTGATTCAGTATATTCAATTAGTTACCTTCAAAGCCTTGTCCCAAGCTATATCCTTCGGCCTTAAGGGAATCTTCTTCCAATCTTGGAAGTGGATAAGGAATTGGATTCAATTCCCACCCAACATGTTTAGATAGCAGTTGAATAGATTATTGTCATTCTCAATTGGCTAGTCAGAGGCCTCATTCCATGGAATTACTACACATAGCCCTAGGCCTAGCATATTTAAAGATGCCACATCCAGGCTCCTGGTAGTGATATTCCCCTGCTCATTTGCATAAGTAATCACAATTTTTAATTTAGTATAATTTCACATTGAAATCACTTTAATTAAAATATTAACTTATTAAGACAATTTTTTACCTTGAATCTACACCTCAAACCTAGTCGGTCGTGAAAACAACCATTATAGGTGATTCTAGTCCCTAGCCTCCTCACTATCAAGAAACCACTCCGCCTCACTTAAGGGAAAATTGATATTAAATTCCCCCTGATTCTCATAGTCCCTCGTACTAATATCAATCCCCTCTTATTGAATAGGCATTATGGTGGGGTTACCTACTGTGGTAAGGCCTGCTGTGCTGGCTTCAGCTGTGATGAGGTCATCTGTTGTGGTATTGCAGGGACATGTCGACCTCTAGGGTACTCTCTACCCTGACTACTACCTCCCGCAGAAAGAGGTCCTCTAGGGAGACGCTCATCTACCGCCTTCATTTTCCCCTTGTCTCCCTCGGAAGACATTATAGTACAATTATTCACTTTTTATTTTAACGCAATTTTTTTTAGATTAAGAAAATAAATACAAATATAATTGATTATAACCTCTCACATAACCAATTAAAACTAAATTACAGTCACAAATAACCAATATTTATAAAATAATAATAATAATCAACACAATAAAACTAGGCTCATAAATAGATTTTAAAAGAACATATTACACATGGCAAAATAGGCTTAAAAACTCATAAATAGTACAAAAATATATTTAAATAACAATAAAATTACTATAAACAAATCTATTTAGCTTAAAAATGAAATGAAATTAGTAACTTTACTAACATCGAATGCCTAACTACTTAGATCTTCGAGTAGAACCTCATATATGATAAAAACTTCTCATATTGTGTGTGCCAAAGGAATTTGCCAAAAGCGATAAAAAGAGAGATGGCAGCATTTATATAGTCATGACATTTGTAGTGGTTCTCCCCAAAACCGCTACCTCATTGCTACAAAGCATGAAACCCTACCTCAGTCAACGTGACACTTTGTAGCGCTTGTTAGAAACTGCTACAAACATGCAACCCTTTGCATTCTGTAGCAGTTCTTCACCCCAAAACGCTACAAATAATAACACATTTTGAAGCAGTTGGAAGGAAATGCTACAAATATACTGATAAAAGCATTTCTTTACAAACCAAAATCAACCATATAGAATCCGAAGATATTTACAACTTCGTACAGAACTATCCAGAAATATTCTAATCACAAACTATCCATAACCATGGTCTTCAACTCGGGAAACGTGCCCGTCAGCTTCCCATATCCACATCCTTTCCTTTAGAGACGCTGGCACCCGCTGAGATGTTTTGTTTAGGAAAAAGGGTGAGATTCCAAGGAATCCCAGTAGAAACATGCTATCATTCATATAAATGCAAAAAGTAAATATGATATGCCTATGTATGCACCAATTAATGACCAATATAACACATCTTTGTAACACATCATCATTGTAATACCCTGAATTTTGAGACTCGAGGCTAGAGAATAAGCCTGAGATTAGTGGATTGCTAAGCCCCGGTTTAGCGAGATCCCAAATTTTGATTAAGGGTTAATGACTCCAAAAGTGGATGTGGTTAGTGGTAAATAACCCTTTTGGAGAATATGATGTGATTTGGCACTCGATTATGATTCGTGTGTGTTGTGAGCAGTGCCGAAACCCTGTATTTGAGTTCAATTGTAGATTAACATCCAAATTGACTTAGAATAGAGGGAAGAATTGAATGGGGTATTGTGTTGGAAATGGTGTCATAGTGTGTTTTGATGTCATTGAAATTGGTTTGGAACTTTGGAATGGAAATGTTGCAATGTTAGGTTTTGAAATGTGAATTGTGTTGACATGTTGAGATTGTTGTGAAAACATGTCAATGAGATGTGAATTTGATTGAATTGGTGTTTCCAATGGATTCCTTGTGGAAATTTATGTGGGAATGATGTTTGGTATGAAAATGGAACCATTGGAAGCAAAGATGCAAAATCTGAAATTCTGTCCAGTGAAACTCTATTCTGGGCAGTCAGTTTGTGTGAACGTTTTGAATAATCAAATGGTGTCTAAAAATTATGAAACTTTCCAGTCTTAAATTTCACATCCCAAGCTTCAAAATGGACATATAATTTGTGCCATTTCATTTTGTTAACTAGGAGATATGACTGTCTAAAGTTTGGGATGGAAACTGAACTCTGTTTTGGGGCAGTGATGAGTTTTATGTAATTCTGTAATTGTGTGGTGATGTTTAGTAATGGCCAATATTTTTCCTATGAAGAGGACTTAAATATATTTCATTTGGCTTTGGAATCACCTCATTTTAATTTTTCTAGAATTAGTTATGATTTTTCAAAGTTTGGGCAGAAAATCTGCCAGAAAATCCGAAAATGGGAATTATGACATCATCTCATTAAAAGATGACATCAGCATGGAATTAAATATCTTCTCATCTTCTTCAGCTCTCATTTTCTGGCGTGATGAACCAGCTGAAACTAGTGAGAGAAAATTGAGAGCTCTTAGAGAGAGAAAGAGGAGAAATCTCGCAAGGTAAACCGATTTCTCCGACGATCTAGCTCCTAACGCGTATGATCCTTCTCCTAAGCTTCTCTTCTACATGGATTAAGGTACTTGAAGCTTAATTTTGCTGTTTAAAAGGGGCTAGGGTTCAGTCATAATGAGTAAAAGCTAGAGGGAGCTTGAGATAACTTCCGAAACTTCAATCTTTGATCGTTCTGGCTGCTGTGGTTGATTTAATCGGTGAAATTTCACCGGATTGTCTTTGTTTGTAAATTTGGAAAATGGGTTGGCGTAGGTGTTATGCTACCCAAATTGATACTAAATGGTAGTACTAACCCAATGTAATGATTAATAAAGTGGTTAGGAGTAGAAAGAAACACGTTTACAGAGCCGAAACCGAAAAACCCCAATTTTTCCCGGGGAATTGAGAATTTCGGCCAAGACTAGTTTGGAGGGGTTAGAGATGGATTTTCAATGATTTGATGATTCCATTGAGTTCAGGAGCAAAAATTAGGTGGGGTTACAGTTGGTCACTTTTTCGGAAAAAAGCCGAAAAAGCTTAATTACGAAAACGCCCCTGAAACCCTTAAAGTGGGGCTGCCAATGGTAATGTTGTAATTTGACATTGAATTTGATAATTCTGAGTCCAAGAATGGATTCCTTGGGCGAAAATATGTCAGAATAGCCCATGTCAAAATTTCAAGAAAAGTACAACCGGACCGGGTACGGCCGGGCCGGGCTGGGTCCCCGGGGGTATTTTAGTAAATTTTCAATATAGCCTCATATAACCCCCAGAAATACTATGGAAGTGTCTAAATAGTACATTTGACATTGTAGGATCGAATGTGAAGCCCCGAGTTGCTGGTACGCAAATCGAGGAGAAAAGACTGGAGGTAGGGGACTTACCTTACTTGCATGTATTTGATATCTTTGCTTGTGTAGTGATGTATGTGATTGCTTTACTTGATTGTGTAGAGCATATTTGAATAAATAAAGCTCTGTTTCTGTTTTACTGTGGCCATAGTTTTGTTACATGAAATATTGAGCATGCAGAAATATCATTATGGGGTATGCATCTAGATAAAGCTAACATGTCATACACATAACATCTATCATGCATGCATTATGGTATCTGTTTCCTACTGAGATTCTCTCGAATCTCACTCTCCCCTACCAACAATTTAGACAGGGCAAGTGGCTCGTGGAGGGAGCGGCTAGGACTCTTTCGAGATGAGATTGTGTAATCCCCATTTGAAGAATTGTGATGGGCAATTGTACCCTGTGTATCTTTAGCGAAGGTATGTACCCGGGGTTGCCGGGATGATTATGTTGTGCACTCTAATATTTATATGAATGTGATTTATCTTCGTGTAGTAATTGTATTCGAAATGTGAATATGAGACCAAGTTTATAAATGATTTCGAAAGGTATTTTTGAAAACCCCATCATATGATGAGTTAGTAAATGTTATTTGATTATTATTGGTCTCTATTTCATTTTAATCGCGTATTTCGGATATAATGACGGAGGGGGTTACAATCATCACATCATCGTCATGTACACATAAGTAGGGCCCAGCCCCATTAATCATACACAGTTGGATTTTTACCCAACTCCCAGTGTAAGTGCAGCTCCGGCACAAAATGCCTCTTCTAGGTAAACCATGTTGATTAATATAGCATAAACAATGCCAAACACAATCATATAAACTATGGCATATTGTATGAAAGATAATGTTCCTACCTCAAGTCTCTTTCACCCCGTTTGGTGTGTCTCGAAAAGCATGCCAACTTCGACTCCCATCTCGATCCTAAAGTATTAAATGGACAAGAATTAGATTATAACCAATCCATGTAATTTTAGACACTTCTATAGTATTTAATGTGGTTATATTAGTCTATGGTGAAAATTTACCAAAATGCCCCCAGGGCCCCGCTCGACCCCGTCTACCCGGTCTAACTGTACTTTTCCCGAAATTTTGAATAAGGCTATTCGAACATATTTTTGCTTAAGGATTCCATTTCTGGATTCAGAATTATCAAATTCACTACCAAAAGACAAAATTGCCCTTGGCAGCCTTACTGCAAGGGTTTCAGGGGCATTTTCGTAAGTATGCTTTTTCGAGGTCGGCTAATTTTCCCCAGCTAATCAAAAGTGACCAACTCTAACCCCACCTAATTTTCCCTCCTAAACTCAATAGAACCATCAAATTATTGAAAATCCAACTACTTCCCTCCAAAACAAGTCTGGCAGAAACTTACAAAGAAAAAAGAAAATTTGCAATTTTGTGTTTTAACCTCTAAAGCTTACTCCTTTCCACTTCTCACCCGCTATTAAACCATTTAAACACATACTAACCATGATTTAAAGAAATTTTGGCAGTATAACCCCTTAGGATTAGCACTTTCAAAATTTACAAACTTAACCAACAATCACCAAATCCAACCACAAACATCAACAACAACAACATACTAGTATGGATTTGAGATTTTTAAGTTACCTCTTGAGTTCTTATCCTTTCTCTCTCTAGGCATCCCTTCGTCTCTCCTTAAGCTTGTGATTAGCTTGCTAAATAATGGTTTCTATGAAGATCAAGAGGTTAGAAGAGTTGCTACATAAATTGGAGGACCTAAACATGTGAAATCTTAAGCCTTACCTTTGATTCTAGCCTCCTTGAGCTCCTCCTTCTCTCTAAGTCTTCAAGCCTTTTCTAAGACACTTTCTCTCTCTCTTTCGGTACGCTTAGGATTGAAATGAAGGAAGAGAAAGATGAAGCATGACTTAAAAATATCCCACAAATTCTCCTTAATAACTTTATCATAAAAATAAGATTTACGACACCATTTGTACTTTAGCTTTATCCTCTTCTAATTGGTGTCATAAACCTCCCATTAAGATTAAACCAATTTTCTCCTCCTTGCTTGGCCCAAGTTCACGCCTAAGGGTCCCCTTTTATGACCCAATTAGGCTTCATTGCATTAGTCAAACCACATGTACCCATATATCATATTTTATTGGAAATTCCCACATGCTCATATTTAGTCAATTACAATTTAATTCCTTGGCTCTAGATGGTGCCCACTTGGCATGTTCATAGCCCAATAAATATTTTTTCCCTCCTTTTTCTTTATTCCATAATTTACAAAGTTACTAACACATTTTATTTTCCAATTTTCTGAATAGTGCCAATTCTGGTAGATTTTCTGCCCAAACTTTGAAAAATCATAACTAAATTTGTAGACATTGTTTTAGAGTGATTCCAATGGCTATGGAACCCTTATTAAGTCTAGTTTGAAGAAAAAAATACCGACTTTAGCCGTTTGACACACATCATTCCCAAATTTAATTTGTTCAGGCGCTGCTCCAAAACTTTCCAGATTTTCTGAGCTACTTCAAAAATTCATATCTTTTTGCATATAGCATCAAATGATTCAGATGACCTATCAAATTAAAGCTTGGGATGTCTACTTTTATCCTGTAAAATTTTATAATTTTTACCCATAATTTATTCTTCCAAAACCATATCACAAACTCACTGCCTCGCATGCGCTTTCACTGAAAACACTGTTCACCTTTCAATTTCCAATATTTAATTCCTTTAGGCGTAAATATTCACCATTTTATTGAATATATGAAATAATTACAATACCTTCTTGGTGAATAAAATTTGGGGTGTTATAGTTCTCCCCCACTTAAATAAATTTCGTCCCCAAAATTTTCTATACATTTATAACCATAAACTCTAGGGTAACACTTCTGCGTATGTTTCACTGACATCATTACCACTTATCAAAATCTGCTTATCAGAATAAAATCCCTAAAATTCCTCGATTAACTTGTTGCTCATAAATCATCATATCTGCCACCTGCACTGTTTTATGGCTCAATGCGTCAGAAATAACATTATCTTGCCCTGGATAGCATTTACATTTCAGGACTTAATCTTTCAGCAACTCTATCAACTTACATTGCATCATAGTTTCCTCTTCTTCTTTTTATCATACACACATTTCAATCTTTGGGGTCACAGTACAACTCCACAATTATGCCATAAAGGCAACGTTTCTAAATTCAATACAACATTATTACCATCTACTTAATATTATGGATATAATAGATAAATTCTTGAAGCTTTAGCTGATGAGATGCATATGCTATTACCCGGTTTGCATCAATTCACATCTCAAGTCATGCCTACTCACATCTGGTATTCTATACCCTTCCCAATCCATACAGACTGGCATCAGTAAAGACAACAAAGGTCCATTGTGGATCTAGGATCATCAGTGTTGGTACTTTAATAAACTTTTGTCATCAGCTCTCCGAAGCTCCTCTCACAATCATCATCCCATGCATAATGTTGAGTTCTAGTGAATTTTGGTATAGACATCGCATAATATTCAACAAGACTCAAAACACTACGTATCACAACCATAGTTTCTAGCCTTCTTAGTTCAGTACTGCTTCTACTTTACCAGGGTCCTTAGGATCCCTTACTATGAGACTATGTGGCCCAGAAATGTTACCTCTGAAAGCCATAACTCACATTTACTTGACTTGGCATAAAGTTGTTTTTCTCTTAGCGTGTTCAATTCTATTCGCAATTGTTACTTACATGTCATTTTACTCCTTGAGTTCACTAATAGGTTATCAACCGACCAGATTTCAAGGATTACCACTAAGCCATATAGCCATACAACAGTACACAATCAAGTCCATAAGGGATTCATGCCCCTCAGCATTCATTAAACTATTCATACATACATTGACTGTGACAACCCTGACACTCGTGGGTATAGGCATAGTCTATTCGTATGGGAATCTATGCATACTTACCAATTCTACTACCCTTTCTATGGTAGCATATTCATATACTCCGAAACAAATTCCAGAGAATTTGTTAGCCTACCTACTGTGAAAACATGATTCCCTACGATCCTTTATTCATACCTTTCAACACACTATCTGCCATCCACCAATCAACTCCTAACAAAGCCTCAAGTTAGTAGAATAACAGGCAAGTGAATTCTTTCTTTGGTCATGACACTCTACCCTCATTGTACAGGGAAACCAAAAGCCACTCATACATTTTATTCTCTATCTCAACCTTGAGACCTAATCTCGTGGCTACTTTTGTTTTAAGAATTGTTCTTATTCAATAAGGGAATATTCTATTATCAAGTTCTTTCCCTATGCTAGATTAGCAACTAGCAACCTCGAGAAACCTTATACACATATTTTGATTTATTTTGGTACCATGTTTTAGTACCTCAGACCATCCAGGTAGGACTATAGTGTAATTCACATTTCAATCAATGCATTATCTTAGCTTAAATCAAATTCAAGCCTATCCTTAACCAGCAATATCATTAGATCAAATGCTCTAGGATCGACTTACTATATAATTACCCTACATTATGTATCACATTCTAATACCTCGAGCAACTTAGGCCATATCAGCTACCTAAAGAGTCAACTCATTTACTAAGTTGGATTCTTATATTACAATTCTCTCAATCACAACTCAAGCCATAATTTTATCGGGATTTAAAATCATTCCACCTCAATTATCCCTATCATCCCCTCCTATGTTTCAAAAGGATTTAGGGCATTTACCGACCATGGACCTATCCTTTATTCTCTCTATTATGTTCTCATTAAGAACTAGCTTCCATATTTAACCAAGTATCAAGCATCACTACGGAGCATATACAGTAAATAAATAATTAAACTTGAACCATACATTACTCCCATTGAATCGCTATTAAAAGAAGCCATACCTTTAATAAGTTCAGGAGATTTTCTTGCCCCCTCCTGATCTATCACATCTACCTCATGAGCTCTTAGTCTAGTCTCCTCTCGTTGTTTCCTCTGTAGGCAATTCTTAGTAAGATGCCCTAGTTCTTGACATTGATAATAGATTCGGCTAGTTAGGTCCCATCCAGTTAAACTGTATCTTCCTGACACAGTTTGATATGATTTACTAGGATGATATGGCTTGACACTGCCCGCATTTTCTACCTTTAGTGGGATTCTGACCTCCATGGCCTTGAGCCTTTTTATAATTCTCTCTAGGAAATTCATCTTGATTTTTGTGTTTTTATCAGGAACTTCTACTACCAGACAATCCATGTAGTCATTGTTTCTGACATGGTGCAAGCTTAACAAACCATTCTCGACAAGTCGACATTCTTCAACCGTCTTGGCAAAACTGTAAAGTGCTTAGAAATCAATTTTTTTCTCAATTTTAGCTTTAACCCTCGTATCAATATACTGGAGCTCTACTCATCATCCCAATGTCTTAGGTACGAGGAATATCGAGAAAATTAGACATAACGTGCTAAGTACTCATAGAAGCTATCTTCATTATCGTGTCATATGTTGAGGAATTCCTTTTCTTTCTCTAACTTTTCTAGTTGAGATAAATATCTTTCAATAGATTTTTCCTGGAACATTTCCCATGTTACTAGAATATTCCATACCTATAGAATCAACTTTGTATTCCTCCACCATATATCTGCCTTTCCCTCTAGTTTGCGAATGACTAACTGAACCTTAATATCATTGGAGCACATCAGTCTTGTGCAAATTTTCTCCAGTGCAGATAACCATTCTTCTGCTTGTAGAGGATCGAATCTCCCTCAGAAAGTAGGAAGTTGTTGTTTCTCGAACCATTTTACTCATGTTTGAAAAATGTTTGCTTCATACGCAAGCATGGGTGGTGGCTCCTGATAAAGTTGCTAAGATGAATTATATTTACCCTTATGCCTTTCAAGATACTCTAATCTTCCTTATCTTTGTCATAACTCGCATAGTTCATCTCTAATATCACTTATCATAAGTTGTTTTCATGCCATCCTGCTCTGAATTTGTTAAATAGAGTCAGGGCTACCCAATTTGGGTCATAATCGCCTTCCCCTGTACATATCATCTTTGTACCTCACTAAATAAAAATAAGGAAAAATAAATTTCCATATAGATGCAAGGGTATCTTCATCATTTTATAATAATTTTGGGTACACGGATGTGTCATTTGTAATATACATAAGCTATTTACAGTAGTTAAAGAAAGCTAAGAACATCACACAACTAATAAACTACTGTACATGACATATTAGTCCCTTTTATATTACATATCCCTTAGGTTATAGGCAACTTCCCAGAAGGTCACCTATCTTAGGATTACCCTGGGTCGAGCACGCTTCACATTCTATATACCCACCCAAAACACCGACTTCGACTCTATCTTCTTTTATCCACTGGTTCCACCTATTTGCCCTTACCTCAAAATATGTGCCGGTCACTTTTGTTCACCAAAACATAATAGCTTGTCCCATATCAGTCGCTGTACATGTACCGTTGTACCAAATGGGTAATGTACTTCATAATTCATTGAAATTATCATTTGGGCCCCGATCAATTATATCATTCTTCTTGCTGGCCTAAAACACCATATCTGGAAGGAAATATAATGTAATGAGAATCCACACATTATCCGAAATATCCAAATCAAAGTAACTTTGCCCTTTGTGTAGTGTGTCTATTTCTTCCAGATATTCCCTATACTGGTCAACGGGGGTGTCCCATAAAAGAAGGCCCACCAATATATACCTTTCACTTACTCTCATAAATCTCGATGAGGTCGTAAGTTGTATAATATGTGCACAATTCCATCTCTGGAACAAGCAGCAGAATCTCCCATCCCTTCTCGAGGTATTGGATTAGGTCTCGGCTGTGGCCCATATACCGCTCCGTCACGAACCTGCTCCCCTAAGGTCCTTATCTCTACAGACTGCTGCTCCTCTGAAATACTCTGGCAAGGGTACCTTGGTAACAGACGAGAGTGATCCCTCATATTCCGCACTCAAACTACTTAAACTCCAACTACTCATGGTTCCTATCACTATGCAAACAAGACTATATCAATATACCATTTTGATAATGCAAGAACCGCTTATTAGCTCTAATACTAAAAATGTCAACACTCATTTCCATTTTGATATATACAGAGTAATAGAGACCAAGTTCCACATGCATACATAAAAGTACAAATATACTAATAAAAGTGTTTGGTTACAAACCAGAATCAACCATATAGAATTCGAAGACATTTACAACTTTATATAGAACTATCAAAAAATATTCCGATTACAGACTATAAATAACCATGATCTTCGTCTCGGGAAACATGCCCATCAGTTTCCCATATCCACTTCATTTCCTTTAGAGCTGCAGGCACCCATTAAGATGTTTTGTTTGGAAAAAGGGGTGAGATTCCAGGGAATCCCAATAGAAACATGCTATCATTCATATAAATGTAAAAAGTAAATATGATATGCCCATATATACACTAATTAATGACTGATATAACACATCATCATAACAATCATCATCACATCATCATCATGTATACATAAGTAGGGACTAGCCCTACTAATCGTACACTGTTGGATTCTTATCCAACTCCCAGTGAAGTGCACCTCTGGCACTAACTGCCTCTTCTAGGTAAACCATGTTGATTAATATAGCACAAAAAATGACATACACACAATCATATAAACTATGGTATGTTGTATGAAAGATAATTTCTTACCTCAAGTCTCTTTCACCCTTTTGGTGTGTCCCGAAAAGCGTGCAAACCTTCAACTCCCAACTCGATCTTAAAGTATTAAATGGACAAGAATTAGGTTATAACCTATCCATATACCATTTTAGACACTTCTATAGTATTTATTATGGTTATATTAGTCTATGGTGAAAATTTACCTAAATGCCCCTGAGGCCCGGCCTAGCCCTGCCCAACCCCACCATACTTAGTCCGACTGTACTTTTGCCAAAATTTTGACTAGGGCTATTCAAACATATTTTCGCCCCAAGGATTCAATTTTTGGATTCACAATTGCCAAATTCACTGCCAAAAGATCAAATTGCCCTCGGTAGCCCTGCTGTAAGGGTTTCAAGGGCATTTTCATAATTATGCTGTTTTTGGGCTTTTCCGAAAAAGTGACCAACTCTAACCCCACCTAATTTTCCCTCCTGAACTTGTGGAACCATCAAATCATTGAAAATCCAACTCCGTCCCTCCAAAACAATTATGGCAGAAACTTACAAGGAAAAAGGAAATTTTGAAATTTTGTGTTTTAATCGCTAAAGCTTTCTCCTTTCCACTTCTAATCCCTTACTAAACCATTTAAACACATACTAACCATGATTTAAAGAAATTTAGGTAGCATAACCCTTTAGGGTTAGCACTTTCTAAATTTACAAACACAACCAACAATCACCAAATCCAACCACAAACATCAACAACAACAACAACATACTAGTATGGATTTGAGATTTTTGAAGTTACCTTGTCACACCCTTACCTTATTTTCACGTTTTTCAGAGTATTTATGGAAAATAATATACGGTTTGGTAGGCAACACATGAATAGAGGAAATATACTAATAATATGTGCATGATTATATAAATTCCTCATAGGGGTTCATACTTAATTACAAACGTTGTAGTTACATGGGGCTCTAGGGTAACTAACTATGTCTCAGTGAAATGGAGACATCTTCCCATCTTCGTTCTACAATTGTATTCCTCCTGTGTATTTTTCTATCCCTGCTTACACCTATCTAATTTGTTGGTAAGGAGGGATGAGATTCTAGAGAATCTTAGTAGGAAACAGATACCAATATGCATACAAGATAAGTGCTTAATGTATGACATGCTTGCATTACAAAAACTCATGCTAACATAATGACATATCTGCATGCTCAATGTTTCAAACAACATACTTATGGAAATAGCATAAATAGAAATAGAGCTTTAATCATTCACATATATTTCACATAATCAAGAAAAACAATAACATGTATCAATACATCAACATAAATATCAAATACACGCAGAAGAGATAAGTTCCCTACCTTAGACCTTTTCCACCTAAAACAGTGTGCCTCAATTCACGTACTAATCCCTTGGGCTTTTAACTCAGTCCTAAAATGTCAAATGAACCAGTTTAGTTCTGGTGGTTATACGAGTTTATCATGAAAATTTGCCAAAATGCCCTTAGAGACCCAGCCCAGCCCCGCCATACCCGGTCCGACCATACTTTTCCTAAAAGTTTGAGTAAGGCTATTCTGACATATTTTCACCCAAGGAGTCCATTTTCAAACTCAAAATTATCAAATTCACTACCAAAAGACAATACTGCCCTTGGCAGCCCCTATTTCGGGTTTTAGGGGCGTTTTCGTAATTATGCTTTTTCAAGCTTTTCTGAAAAAATGATCAATTGTAACCCCATCTAATTTTCCCTTCAAAATGTAATGGAGTCATTAGAATATCATAAATCTAACTCTAACCCCTTAGTTCAGCCCTAGCCAAACTTGGGTATTCCCTAGGAAAAATTAGGGTTTTTTTTATTCTGGCTCTACAGACGTGTTTCTTTTTACTCCTAATCCCTTTATTAACTATGTAATTATGCTATAACTACCATTAGTACCAATTTTGGTATCATAACAGCCCCCACAACCCATTTTCCAATTTCACAAACAAACACAGTCCAGCGAAGTTTCACCGATTAAATCAACCACAGCAGACTAGTACAAAAAAGGCATATTAGACTGGCACATTTAGACCAGTGATAGAGGATAAGGTCTAAAAGTTATGACCAGTGGTAATTTGTAATAACGGAGAACTTTTTTAGACTGGTTCCTGCGTATTAGATCTTAAATATATTATTTAGACTGATTATAGGGAAAAATAGTCTAAAAACATATATTTTCTACATTTGTTTTCCTATAACTGGTCTAAATAATATCTCAACTTTAAAAGTAATTTTAAAAAATTATCTACCTTTTAGACTGATTTTCACTTGTAATCAGTCTAAAAGTTGAAGCTTTTTAGACTAGTTATAAATTAGAACCAGTCAAAAATATTTTTTAAGACCGATTGTACTCTATAACCGGGCTTAAATGTTCTTTTAAGACCCGTTCCTATCCAAAACCAGTCTTAAAAATCGCCCTAATTTCATAATCTCTTCCTTTATGCCTTAACGTTACTCTCTAAAACACTCTTCCTCATGCCTTAACCTTGCTGTCTCAAATACTCTTCCTTGCGCCTTAACCTTGCTGTCTGAAATAGTCTTCCTCATTTTCTCTGTTGGTCATGGATCATCTAAACTCTGTCATCCTTTTTTTCTCTAAATGTGAAACTCATATCTTCCTCTGTCATTTCCAATATCGGTCATCCATCTTCTTTGCTCCTCATTCTTGCTCTCTTAATCTGAATTTGAATCTGAAATACTCTTTCTCGCTTGATTTCTCTATGGGTCCTCTTCTAAATTATGCCATCCTATTTCTCAAAATGTAAAGATGCTCTTATCCTTCTTCATTGCCAAGGTCGCTCCTCCATCATGAACTAAGTTGCTCATCTACTTTTTGATCGCACTTCGCTCCTCTATTGACACTGCAAAGGAAGAATGTAATGGTTTCCTACAAGCTGTAGATTCTATTCTAAGTGAGTGTTCTAAATCCCTTTCATATTTCAATCATTCCTGGAGCTAAGTAATTGATTTTTGGAATTTCGTTGAGGGAACTAGCCTTTACTGAAAATTTGTGAATTGAATCTAAATAGTTTATATGCTAGTCCATCCATTGTAATCTGGCTATTATCTATTCAGCATATATTCTATGACAATTTTTTAATATTGTTATAATTAAAGCTTACTGTCATTGGTGTGCACCTGCCTGTAAACTAAATTCTTAGTGAAATTAGACCTTGATCAATGCTTCTATAATATGAAATTGTTGTGAATTGGTTGTTGTTTTGCTATAATTCTAACCTTAGATCAATGATAGATTCAATATCTCTATTGTTAAGTTTTGAATTAACCCGATGAAGTAATTATATCTTGATTCCATGTGACACTTCTTTCATTATAGCATGTGTCCTGTGATTTACTCAAGCATATTTGATCCTTTTTGTCTTCATTGTCATGTGAAATTTACTAAGAGAATTAGTTACCTTTATGCTTTTAGTTCATATCTAGAAAGTCTAACTATAGTCTGAAAACTTTGTTTCTTACATATTATAGTGCTATAGTTTATTAAGCTATAAAAACTTTGCAAAGATTTTATCTATAAAACATGAAGACCTTTAGTGAAAATTTGAAACTTGCTCTACTTACTTGAGATGGAGGCAACCGAGTGTGCATGCATGCCAGCTGGTCTTGTTGTTATATGACTTTCATGTTCATTTTCAAATGATCTACAAAGTTCAAAGTCAGAAATTTTGGCTTGCATATTCTTATTCAACAAAATATTAGAGATCTTCAAGTCTTTGTTAACTATGGGAGGCCTAATATCATAATGCAAATATTTCAATCTTGTGTTTTCATTAAGTATGTACCATACACCTTTAGTTGGTTAGCATATAGATTATTAAAGACTAGGAAAATATAAATCATTGAGAGAAAGTACCAAGTGCAACATCCATGACAAATTGAAGTCTCTCAAACTACTTCAAAATAGTTGGATTTTTATGTGCAAAGTAGTGTAGAAAACATAGTATATATAAATTAAACCATATCTTCAAGAAAGGCTATATAAGAAGAGAATTCTGGAGGTAACTTCACTACAACTTCTCTACCATCTTGTAAGGTGACAAGGTAAACATCTCCAAATCATCCTTTCCCAATTATAGTTTTAAAGTTACTTGTAATTCTATTAACCTCTCTGAGAGAAAATACTTGTTTCTTTGATTTCTTTTGAAGTTCGAAGGCTACATAAGAAGAGAAAGAAAATTCCGTTATATGATAAATCAGTTTTCTTTTAATATTCACTAGTAATTACTAGGTTGCAAAAAATTTTAGTACTTCGATTCTTTGTCAAATAAAATTTTTGTTTTGTCTTGCATAGTGTTTAGTGAAACTTGTGTGCTTAAGTTTGTTGTGTATACTCAAATTCTCTTGGATTTGTTAAGTAAACACTTGGATTAGATAAGGCCCCTGTAAAAGTGTTGTGGTATCTTCCAATCATACCAAGGTTTAAACGCCTGTTTGCTAATGAAAAGCTTCGACATCCAGTTGATTCTTCACAATAGAAGAAAATTGATGAATTATTTCCTAGCTTTAGTGAAGAACCTAGGAACCTTTGGTTTGGGATTAGCATGGATGGCATGAATCCTTATGGTAATCTAGTAGTATACATAGTCATGGCCTATTCTTTTGGTTATTTTCAACTTATCTCCTCTGTTATGAATGAAACAAAAGTACATCATGTTATCTATGTTGCTTTCGGGGACCAAAACAACCTGAAAATGACATAGATGTTTATCTAGAACCCTTGGTCGAAGACTTAAAAGAGTTATGGGATGAAGGTGTCGATACTTTTTATGTGAACAAGGAGATTTTTAAAATGCGAACCATGATCTTTTGTACTATAAACAACTTCCCTGCATATGGAAACTTGTCAGGATATAGTGTTAAAGGCCACAAAGCATGTCTGATTTATGAAGAAGGCACATGCTACCATCAACTTCAACATAGAAGAAAAACTGTTTATCTTGGCCATAGGAGATTTCTTAGACGGGGCGACCCATATCATAGATTAAAGAAAGCTTTTTTTGGTGGCCAAGAGTTTGAAGATGCTCCAGAGGCATTGATAGGGTGAAAAATATCAATGTAACCTTTGGTAATACTACAAAGAGTAGTAATGAGAAAAATATATGGGAAAAGAGGTCTGTCTTCTTCGATCTTCCATAGTGTGCAACCTTGATATGAGGCATTATATTGATTTCATATATGTGGGAAAAACATATGTGATAGTATTGTTGGAACACTGCTTAACATACAAGGTAGTTCTAAGGATGGCATGAATGCAAGATTAGATTTGCAAGAAATGGGAATATAAGAAGACTTATATCTAAGGCCATATGGTAAGAGAACTATTTGTCCTCCAGCTTCTCATACTTTTTCTAAGGATGAGAAAAGAAGTCTTTGTGAGTGTTTACATGTCATTAAGTTCCCTCAGGGTATCCTTCAAATTTTAAGAAACTTGTGTTGATAAAAAACTTGAAGTTAGTAGGGTTAAAGTCTCAAGATTGTCATGTCTTAATGTAATAACTATTCCCGGTAGCTATTTGAGGCATTGTTGAATATGATCTTCAACACATATTGACTAGACTTTGTTTCTTCTTCAATGCTATTTGTAGTAAAGTCATTGAGACTGAAATATTGGATGAATTAGAAAATGAAGGTATTTGATCTTGTGCTAGCTTGAGAAGCTTTTTCTTCCTTCTTTTTTTGACATCATGGTACATTTAATTGTTCATCTAGTGAGGGAGATAAAGTTGTATGGCCCTATCTATTTTTGATGGATGTACCCAATTGAAAGAACTATGAAAATCCTAAAAGGGTATGTGAAGAACCCTAACTGGCTTAAAGCATCTATTATTTAGAAATATATTTTTGAAGAAGTTATGGAATTTTGTCAACATTATTTGTCAAATGTAGGATACATTGGGCTTCCTAAACATCATGACTAAGAAGGAGGTAGACGCGAGGCAACAGTAAAGAGTGTGAATCCTAATGAATTGCAACAAGTCCACTTGTACATCTTGAATAATATATATGATATTACATTAATACTTATAAACAAATTGTACAGAAAGAAAATAGTTAAATGACTGAACAAAGGTTAATTAGGGACCATAACATAACTTTTGAACATTAGTTCAAACAAAAGGGTGACAAAGAAGAATGTGTTTCTAATGCAATAAAATGGTTAGCATGTAGTCCTAAGGTTGATGTCATAAGTTGGCTTCATTTGTGATAAATGGTTATACCTTTTACATGAAGTCCCTATATGATAAGAGCACTATCCAGAATAGTGGTGTTGTGTTAGTGGCTAAATCTTTGCACTTCTCTAGTTTGAAAGATAAGAACCCTAAATTGGCTGCCATAACTTATTCTCGGGTTATTGAAGAGATTTAGATGGTTGACCATGTTAAAATTAAATTTCTCATTTTCAAATGCAAGTAGGTTGGTGTCAATAATTGTGTAAAGATCGATAGGTTAGGATTTATATTGGTAGATCTGAATAGCAAAAGTTTTGAGGATGAACCTTTTATTATAGCATATTAGGCAAAACAAGTGTTCTATATTACCAATCAAGCAAATAAAATATGGTCTGTAGCTCTCCAAGGAAAAAGGGTCATTGATATTGATGAGGAAATTCACTCAAATTATGATCTTCTTAAGACTCCTTCTTTTCCCAGGGGTCTACCAGAATTGAATAAAGAAGATAAAGCAAATAATAAGCTCGGCACAAGAAATGATCATCATGAGGGAATATGGGAGGATATCTCTTTATGAAACTACTTTGAAAGTTAGCTAGCTAAAGTAATTATGATCATGATTTATATCCGAATAATGTATATAGTTATTTTATAGATATAGTCTTCTCCGTACAGCAAGTATTCATATATTGATGAAGTGACTTGGCAAGCATTTGTTAGGCTTCACACTACTCCAAAATCTCTGGTTAGTTGACTTATTTTGCATTTTAGTTGCTTATCAATTGTCTTAATTGATTGTGACCTTTTTCTTTTGTTTAATTTATTATCCTCAAGTAAAAAGGAAAAAAGCACAAGAGAGTGGTAGAAAGAATGATTGCCCTCATACAATGTCTCGTGGGGGTTATACAAAGATAGAAAAGACTTGTTGGCGACCAAATGGAAGAGATTGGAAGAAGTATCTCAATCTGATCGTTTTGTTTTTCTTTCTTCACTATCTCCAATTTGTCATTAAGAAAAATGGTTGTTTTCACACCAAAAAACAAGTGGGTCTTATACAAGTGAACAATCTTGTATAGTAGGTGAAAAAATTGTAAGTATATATTGTTGTTATTATTAATTACATATATAAGAAACAAATTTCATTACTTATATTTGTTATTTTGTATTATCTTACAGGAGGAACTTAAAAAAACAAGATGAAGCATCCAAGCCGTGTTAAGGGAGTTGGAGGAGGGGTAGGCATAAGGGATTACTTTGGAGCCCCCGTATGGCATTCCTCAAGCATCATGACAAGGGAGGAATTGGAGACTATGTTGGCTACTGCAAGAGCAAAAGCAAGGGCCAAGGCTGAAGCATTATTTGATGTACTACTATAAACCCGATTGAGCAAGATGAAAAAGGAAATGATAGTGTTTATGAGCTCAAGACAAGATACTAGTGCTCCCAAAGCACAATGATCCTAATAAGCAGAGCACTAAAGGGAGTTGTTGCAACATCTGGCAGTCATCAGAGGGTCTTACAAGAGAAACTACTGAGCCTTGTGACACTTTTTTTAAGAACCTTTGAGATGGTTAGTTGCACTGGGGAGTGTGCAAAACCTAGGACCAACTGTCCACCACCAACAAATGAAAGGCAAAAAGCACAAGAGAGTGGTAGAAAGAATGATTGCCCTCATACAATGTCTCGTGGGGGTTATACAAAGATGGAAAAGACTTGTTGGCGGCCAAACAGAAGAGATTGGAAGAAGCATCTGAATCTGATCCTTTTGTTTTTCTTTCTTCACTATCTCCAATTTGTCATTAAGAAAAATGGTTGTTTTCACACCAAAAAACAAGTGGGTCTTATACGAGTGAACAATCTTGTATAGTAGGTGAAAAAATTGTAAGTATATATTGTTGTTATTATTAATTACATATATAAGAAACAAATTTCATTACTTATATTTGTTATTTTGTATTATCTTACAGGAGGAACTTAAAAAAACAAGATGAAGCATCCAAGCCGTGTTAAGGGAGTTGGAGGAGGGGTAGGCATAAGGGATTACTTTGGAGCCCCCGTATGGCATTCCTCAAGCATCATGACAAGGGAGGAATTGGAGACTATGTTGGCTACTGCAAGAGCAGAAGCAAGGGCCAAGGCTGAAGCATTATTTGATGCACTACTATAAACCCGATTGAGCAAGATGAAAAAGGAAATGATAGTGTTTATGAGCTCAAGACAAGATACTAGTGCTCCCAAAGCACAATGATCCTAATAAGCAGAGCACTAAAGGGAGTTGTTGCAACATTTGGCAGTCATCAGAGGGTCCTACAAGAGAAACTACTGAGCCTTGTGACACTTTTTTTAAGAACCTTTGAGATGGTTAGTTGCACTGGGGAGTGTGCAAAACCTAGGACCAACTGTCCACCACCAACAAATGAAAGATAATCAGGTCAGAGTGTCAGTTGAAGAGGTGATCATTACAGATGCACCTGTCCCTATCCCTTCTGATGATTTCAAGATCGTAAGCGATATCCTAGGTACGTTCATCTTGTGGCCATAGAACCTTATTTTTGTTCGAGCTGAGCAAACCCCGATCAAAGCCCTACCAAGTCCAACTCCCTTTACTCGAGAAGTTTCATAGCCTCTATTGAATATCATGCAATGAGTGATTCTGATGGCATATGATACATTCTATAAAACAAGAGATTGGCCTACAAATTTAGTTGTTGGCAAGTCAGGGTGATATGCTTTCTTGAGAAGGATGATTGAATGTCCCTAGTAGCTCCTAGACAAAATCTTATGATTGGGATTGTCCAACTGTTCTTAATGTAAGTATCTTCTTCAATTCGAAGTAAATATTTTAAAAATTTCACCATTTACCTTTGATTTGTATGCTTCCATTATTGTAGGTACATGCATCTTAGGTTGGTCTCCTTTGGCAAAAGTGATAAATTTGGATTCTTATGCCCAGCACAAATCCAAGAGAAAGGGACCACTACTGCTATCAAACATACGTACTTATCAGAAAGGCTTAGTAAAACCATAACTGAGTATTTCTTGGCTCCATATGTGTATGGGTAAGAAACAAACTTATATTTTATAATATATCTAATATTTTATGTTTGCTTAATATTCTTCTCTTTTTTTTAGTGATCATTGGCAGTTAGTTCTTCTATGTAAGAGTAGTTACACTATCATCCACGTATGCTCCCTCCACTTCAAACCAGGGAATGATTTGAAAAAGACCATGAACTCATAAGTTTTCTTGCATTATTACCTTTGTGTGCAACGTTTATAGAATTTGTGTAAAATAAGTAACCTTTATGATTTTGATGATGATAGGGCTATGCGGACATTCCTACATACTGCTTGTGGTAACCATGTTCATGACTTAAAAGACCCTACATGAATCGTGCCAAAGGTTAGTACATATTGGTTTGTTTAAAGAATGTAATAAGCCATGCCTTTATACTTATTTTAATGATATCATGTTCTTTTTCAGAGCCATAGGCAACCACAGCTGTCCAACTTATGTGGTTTTTATGTCTTGAGACATATTAACAATATTATCACTCTAGGCACAACTGATTTTACTAAAGAGGTAAATTTATATTTTAGAACTTTTGTATTACTATATTATTGTTAAGTTACCAAGTTAATGTTTTATCTGGTTTTGGTGTTATAGATGTTTGATCTTGCTGATCCCTTTTCTGAAGAAGATATTGATTTTATCCATAGATCTTATGTTGAATTCACATATGAACTTTTCAAAAATATTGAGTTTTTGAATCCAACGTTGCATTGTACATTGTTCTCATACATATTATTTCTATTGTGTGAATTTCTAACTCGGTTTATATATCCGTGTAGGACAATTTCTGGGATATGGGTGATACAGGCATAGGATTTGAGGGAATAACCTCTATACTTTTTCTTCCATTTGTATTTTGTCAAACTGAGTAATTTATGTTATTGCTTATATCAATCCTTGAATTTTATTGCTTCCACTAACATTTAAAGTTTTACATCCATTTCTGAGCAAATTCGTTTGTTTGGACATTCCTTCATATTACATTCTGAAATTGATTCATAAGTTGTGTTTTAGTTTTAGAAAGTTGTTGAGTGCATTTTGGAGTTCCTGGAATCTGATTTAAGCTTGTTGCTTGAATTTTCCATATTGAAATGATTGTTAACTCATCTATATGAATTAAAATTACTGCAATTTGCAAAATTATGATTCTACCCAGTGGCAATCTTGTAACATTTCACCAATTGTTAGCTAAATCATTTGATTTGGAGCTCAAAATTAAGTGTTCTACACTTACCATTTGTTAGAAGTTGATTTAAAGTCACCTATACACCTTCATTTCTTCTTGTTGTTGATCTTGCTACTATCATTGCTTCTGTGAAATCTGTGTTACGTTGTTTTTGTGGAATCTAGGATAGATGTTGAAATGGCTTGCTGGGTAGGGTTAACATGTAAGAGGGACATTTTTTTTAAATAAAAATCTTACAACCAGTCTTAAAAGTCTACTTTTAAGACCGGGTATAGCTACAACAGGTCTTAAAATTTACTATAAGACAGTTGTAGCAACAACAGGTGTTAAAGGTGTGACCTTTTAAACCGGTTGTAGATACAATCGGTCTTAAAGGTCATACATTTTAGACCGATTGTACATACAACTAGTCTAAAAAGTAATAGACTTTTTATACCGGCTATAACAAGACCTAATCTATCCTAGATTCCTCTACCCCATCTACCCTCTTACTCACCATACCAACCCTCATTTCAATCTTTATTCCAATTATTTCACCTACCACTTTGTGAACCTTGCCCACCACCCTACCTTGAACCTCCACCTTAACTTCATAACCCACAACCTAGTAGATTAGATACCTTCTTTCCACCCTACAGCATAGATTCCCTAACAACTGCCTTAACAAGAAAGTATGAGACACTCCAAGAGTAATACCTTCAGTTACTCAGGTATCAAGGAACAATTTATAGCTCTAAGGAGATAGAAGAGCAATTGAAAGATATTGATGAATCCTTCAAGGCATACTGTGATCACATGTTATGGGTAAAGACGGGAGGTAAAATTGGAACCTATTGGGCTCAAGACCTAAAAAAGGAGGAACAAGGAACCCAAAATCAAGAGCTTTATGCTACTTTACATGTGGAGAGTTCTCAACTTGTAATGATTCAATCAAATGCATCCATCCAAGCATACGAAGTAAAGCAAGTACAAAAGAGCAATGAAGAGTCTTTTTTACCCTTTGGTAACAATCCTATCCTTATAAAAGTTGATTCTCATACTACTTTGATTGATGAAGTAATTAATGATTTAAGTGATGATGAGGTGGATGAGGAAATAATTGTTGAATTCCCTCTAATGCTTGAACATGTAATTGCTAAACCCATTGATTCTAGTAGTGGTAGCTTGGATGAGCCTATGCCTTATAATGATTCTACTCCTTTGCATGATACTTTGAGTAACGATATACATGATAATGATGATGCTAGTACTGAAATTACATGTTCTTGTAATGGAAATAAAATGTGTATGGATTGCATTGATGAGAATTATCCTAAATTTGTTGAAATGCATAGCGGTAGAGATGACCATTCTCTAGAACTTAGTGATATGCATGTCATGTGTGATGTTGAGAATCAAACTCCTTTATCTTTTTCTTCTTCTTACTCTACTACTTGTGAAAATGACTTGATGCACTCCAATTCTATATTAGATTCTGCACTTTCTACTTCACACAAGAGTGAAGATAAAGATGCTAAATCACAATTGAACTCTAATCCTAAGGTCAATCCTTGTTTACAAGAGTTCAATATGCCCATTATCGATGATGACAAGCATGAACCCATTGTTTCAATTGACAGTGCTTTTGATTTGGCAAGTGACATTCACCTTGATTTGCTTGAATAGCTTAGACCTAGTTTTATGCTTTGTGATGATCATACATGATGACTTGGTAAAACGATCAACAATCACCAAGATCGCATCATGATTCTAGATTTTGGGTAACCCTACCATAAGATCCATGGTTACACTCTCTCACTTCCACTTTGGAATCTTGGGACCTTGAAGCAATCCTAGCAGTCTTTAGTGTTCAATCTTTACCTTCAGACATGTAAGACATCGTGCTACATATTCAGTCACATCCTTCTTCAATCTAGGCCACTAATATATCACTTTCAAGTCATGGTACATCTTCACTATCCCTGGTTAGAGGGTATATTGATTCTTATACACCTCATCTAGGATTTTCTACCTTAAGTCAACATTCCGTGAAACATAAATTCTCTTCTTGTATTGAACCCATCCACTAGGCGAAAGATCGTAGTCCTGAGTCTCACCTCGTCCAATCATAATCTAGATGGATTATGCCTGTTCATCTTGTACTTGAGCTTCTGCAATCCCAGTCTTTAAATCAATTTCCTCTTGGCTAATACCATGACCAACATAGAGGATTTGATTAACAAGTTTAGATCTTGGAAATCTTCTATTAATTTCCTCTCTTATATCATAATAGCTGCCACTTGCACCACCTTTCGACTAAGAGCATCAATGACGATATTGGCTTTAGCGGGGTGATATTTGATTTCTAGTTTATAGTCCTTTAATAACTCCATCCACCTACACTACCTGATATTAAGTTCTTTCTAATTATAGGTACTTAAGACTCTTGTAGTCACAGTACAGTTCCACAATCACACCATATAGGTAGTGTCGCTAGATTTTCAGCATGAATATAGTTACAGCCAGCTCTAAATCATGTGTAGGATAGTTCATCTCTTGGGGCTTTAGCTGTTGAGAAGTGTAGGCTACCACTCTGACCTACTGCATCAGGACTTATCTTAGTCCCTGCTTACTAGCATTACTGTAGACCACATAACTAAACTTGGGATCAGGGATAATCAACATAGGTACAGCTGTTAACCTCTCTTTCAACTCAATAAAGCTATCTACACATAAGTCGTCCCACTTAAATAGTTGATCTTTTACCATAAGCTTGGTCATTGCAAGGCAATCTAAAAGAAATTCTAAATGAATCTTTGGTAATAGCCAGTAAAACCCAGAAAACTGTGTATCTCAGCAATAGTTTCTGGACTCTTCCAGTCTAGTACTACTTCCACCTTACTGAGATCCACTGCAACCCTTTCTTGCGAGATAACATGGCCTAAAAATTTGACTTCTAAAAGCCAAAACTCACACTTGCTCAGTTTAGCTTAGAGTTGCCTCTCTCACAAAATACCCAACACTATCCTCAAGTGCTTCTCACGCTTTTCTCTACTCTTAGAGTATATTAGAATATCGTCGTGAAGATTACCACAAACTGATCTAAATATTGATGAAAGATATGATTCGTGTAGTTCATAAAAATGACAGGTACATTGGTTACTCCAAAGGGCATCACTAGAAACTCATAGTGGCCACATCTGGTCTGGAAAGCAATCTTCGGAATATCTTCTGCTTTCACTCGCAGTTGATGGTATCCCGACCTTAGATCAATCTTTGAGAACAATCCAGGAAGTAGGACTTGTTCTTGATGGTCACCTTATTTAACTCTCTATAATTAATACACAGCCTCAAGCTTCTATCTATCTTTTAAACAAATAGCACTCGAGCTTCTCACAGTGAGATACTGGGTCGAATAAACCCATTCTCAAGTAATTCCTCGATCTTCTTCTTCAGCTTAACCACCTCTTTTGGGGCCATTCTCTATGGGGCTTTTGATATAAACCCAGTTCCAAGCATGATCTCAATTACAAATTCCACTTTCCTTTTTGGAGGTAAACTATTAAGGTCATTCAGAAACATCTCAGGAAATTCTCTTACAACCGGAATGTCTTCCAGGGTTACCTCGGTCTCCACCTGTACGAAAAAGAATATGATATATCCTTTGCATCCCCTCTTTAGGCATTTCTCTGCTTCCACCAATAAGAGGAAGTTTAATTAGCATTTACTTTATCATCCTTTTGCCAGGCAGGATATAGTATCTTCTTATTCCCAAAATCCAACAGCACATTATTTGCTGTCAACGAATCAAAACCCAAAATAACCTCAAGTTTTTGGAGCAGTAAACAAATCAAGTCAATTGTAGACTCGTTTCCCTCAACATTTAACACATAATTCAGACAAGCATAAGAAGTCATAGTCTTGACACCCATTAGCCTCAACACAATCAAAGCAAATGGCAGTTTGTGCATATGCATTCCTAGGCGCTTGGCACAATCATAAGCAATGAAGGAATGACTAGCACCTAAATCATATAAAGCTTGCAATGAACTACCATTAAGAAAAATTTTACCTTGAACCAGCTTGGTGACTTATTCACCTTTTCATGTGTTAAGGCAAATACTCGGCCTTAGTTTATAGGTCTATGTTCGGCTACTTGCTAGGGATAGTTTACTGTAAAGTAGCCTAGCTTCTGGCAGGGATAGCAGATTACCTAGCTCATAGGGATATTGCAAAGTCATCTCGGATGTGACTTACCACACTGAAGGCATGTTTAAGATGTCCGGGGTTTCTAATTACCATGGTTCCCAACAGAAAGGGCTTCTTATTATTCCCGTTTCGTGAGAACCCTTGTCCTCTACGCTTTTACAAGGTATCACCCTGACTAGGTCCACCTCAATTATTGGCATTTTTATTCATATGTATCCTCCTCAAGTTACTCTATGTTATCCGACATACTTCCACTGCCTTGTTGAATTCGGTGAATTGCCAGGCAACTAGCTTTTCTTCCATTGTAGGCTTCACTCTCCTAATCAACATATTAGGGCTCCACTCCTCATCCTCCTTGAATTTAATATAGGAGGAGTAATGGGATAAGCAAACGAACCACGATAAGTAATCATCAAAATTCTCGTTGTCTCCCTGTTGAATAGCCAAGAATTCTTTCTCCTTCTTAATCCTCACTGATATCAAGAAATATTTCTCATTAAACGTTTCTTGAAAAATCTCCCAGGTCAGCAGAATGTATCGGCCCCTTAAAACTATTATTGTATTCCTCCACCAGCAATCAACATCTCCCTCCAGCTTGCATATGGCCATTTGGGCCTTTATTTCCATAGGACACTTCAACACTACAAAGGTTTTCTGCAATCGAACTAACCAGTCCTCAGTACCTTATGGATCAAATCGTCCTTTAAATGTTAGGGGTCGGTACTTGATGTACTTTGGCATCCAGTATTGAAGATTTTCCTCTTCTCGAGTCGGAACAATAAGAATCCCTTGATTGGATTCAAGTGTCTGCAATTGCTCATCATTCTCAGGCTATTTTCCTTCTAGATTCACCTAGATGTCTTCATTCACTTTAATGTCTTCAGGTTGTGGCCTATCTTCATTCTTCTTCTCCCTCACTTCGCAGATTTTCTCATACAAGTCCTGGATCATAGTTTGCTATTGTGCCAGCATTCAAAAAACTTGTAGCATAGGGTTGGGTCTTGCATTATTTTTATGTTCTACATTTAGTGGTATGTTCCCTGATCTTCATCGCATCGAACATATATATATATGCATATATGTACTTCTTAAGACTTTACATACCAACACACAACAAATACATAAATCCATTACAACAAATATTCACATTTTTATCAAAGTGGCTTGGCATTTACATCAAAAGAAGCCTATTCTACTATGACAACCAGTTATATGTACATTAAGAGACTTGGTATTCACGACAAAGAAGCATGTACTACCTTACTATCACTAGTCCATATTAAACATTACATATAAATAAATGTGGTTAATAAAAGGCAAGAACTTAAAGGGCCATGTACTATGATCTAGTTCTTTTTCTGGACCCAAGAAGTAAGGTTAGAAAGATAGGCTAGTATGGTTCGGATCCAAACATCATTAGTCATCCCTAGCACATACTCAATCCTCTATTCATATAGCTTCTTCAGTAAGTCTAAAAACACTATATATCGTGACATGGAGGAAATGAAATCATCAAAGGCCCTCAGGTATAGCCCCTTAAGTTTCTCTACAGTTCTTGGTCTGGGTGTGGGTCGAATGCTAACCCAACCACTAGAACCCTAGACTCCGTATCAGAGTCTAAGTGTTGACTGATATCTTCTAACTCTAGGTTATCACAGTCACTAATGGTAGCCACCTCCCTAGGGGTAGGTCCAAATATCACTGGAATTCTAACTCTCTTTCTTGTAGTACGCACCACCCTTGGTACACGCCCACTCCACACTCCCCTTTATTAATGAGTACATAAAGCTTATCGTTTTGCATGTGTTCCTCTGGTGGGGCTGGTTAATAGACAAGGGTGACCTACTTCTCTGTCTTCTCCTATTTTCCTAGCATAACGCAACTAACGAAAGGTTAAAACTTATTAACATAAGAAGAGGACTCTAGCAAATATCTGCCATTGATGATTTTTTAGTGGAATAAATTTTTTTTCCAAACATGTTCATAAACATTTACTATCTCAATAACTCCCATTGAAGCTTAAATCCATTTTTTCATAGTGTTTAATTATGTCTCTACTTAAGTCTCATAATTCATTCATTAGTTAATGTTTCTTTATCAATCGGAAGCATTATCTCTATATATATAGTCACTATTCATTTACTAACTATCGGTACTATTGGTTCTACTAATGTACTATTGTCAGGTTTACATAGTTATGTACATCATATACAGTTCCAACAAAAATATCCAAAATACCCAAAAATAGACAACCACCAATAAACTAAAGTTTTTCTAGTCCATTCTTTAGCTATCCATATTTACCTTCTCACCCTGTTAACTGCTACACTGTACTATAGATTTGTTTATAGAAAAGAGTGAGATTCAAAAGAATCTCAGTAGTAACATATAGTCAATCATATAGATACCAAATCACAAAGCATGCCATATAGTTATCATATAATAGAATTATCACAACAACATTCAGTGCACAGCATGCAGTTCAACATATCACCATAGCACTAGGTATATCATATAGCCTTAAGTGTAACCCATATAATACACCCCTGGCATCCACTCGTGCATCATAAAACATTATATTGGCCTGAGCATCTACCCGTGCAATAGGCCCCTGGCAACCACCCTGCATAATCAAAATGTGTCAGACAATTTTTGATGAATCAACAAAACATGCAGTGTATCTTATAACATATGAAAGACAAGGTTACTACCTAGTCATTTCCCTTGAGCAATATCCAACCATTTCTCTGAGCTTAGGCAAGTCTTAAGCTCCGGAGAGCTGTTAGGTCCTATAATTAGAACTTACGAATGATAAGTTATTATTTCATCCAATACTTACATAAGCCAATTAGCCAAGTTGTTGTCATTAAGGCTAACACACTAAGCCAAAAGCAAAGTCAAAGTTGTCCAACTATCCCAAGTTGGTTAACTTCACCCTCAAAGTCCCACTTAATTACCTAGTGCCATTACATTTTTCATTTTCACACTTGCACTCAAATATGCTAGAATTTTCTTTAATCTTTGAAAATTCATAACTAATTGTACAGATGTCCAATTGTGATGATTCTAAGGGCTATGTGACCCCTAATCAATATAGTTTCAATTAAAAACATAGTCATTTCACATATAGAAGCCTATCAATATAGTATCTCACTTAATTGATCACTCCCCCTAGAATTTGCCGGTTTCCAAACTTTGAAAATGTAGAACTACCAACACACACATCAAAATGACATAAATGACATATCAAATTAAAGCTTGACATGTCTACTTTTTTATTGAAAAATTTCCTAATTTTTGGATATCATTTACTTATTTAAAAACACCATGCAAATAATATACCCTGCATAGAACACCCACTGGCAGCATTTCAACTTTGCAATATATATTTCCAGTGGTCCAGAATTTACAACCAGGGCTATACCCACACAGTTTTACATTCTAAACCTAATGACAATGTCAAAAACATCCTTCAGCCTCTACACCTACTGACCGAATAGACCCAATTTTGCCAAAATCACCAAAATAGAATTTTGTCCAACAACTTGGTCCAATATAATCATAAATCATCATCTAACCATAAATACATGATTAAACCTCAAAAATACCCCTAGCCCAAAAATGAACAATACCCCACCCTCAAGAAAGCTCATCCAAATAACAAACTAATTGGTTCAAAATGAAGCTTACCTCTATGCGTTTCCACAATCGATTCCGAAATTCAGTAGTACTTTAACCCGCAAGAAGTTACTAAACACCTCCAAACAAAATTTTAAAATTGTAGAAATGAAGCTTATGATAAGGAGAAGAAGGTTGTGAAGGGTGTTTTGGGAAAAAAATTCCAATTCAATAGTGTTTCGGCTGATTGAAGTCAAGAAATGTTAATATTCATTCTCTCTCTCTGTCTTCTAACATTTTCATATGATTTTTTGTGATTTTTCTTTGAATTTTAGGCAGCTGGCCAAAAATATAAGGCACTTAATAAGTCTTAAAAATTGTCCACCACGCTTCAAAATCCTATATTGACATTTGTCCGGTGATCTAATGGTTCGATGACACGTGTCACTTGCTTAAATAAAGTGGGTCTTGACTCTTTTCTTGAGCCTTTAGCCATCCAACTTGTCAAGGGAATGAGGGTCTGATGGTTTTGCCCCACTCTCGGGTTTGGTGTTTGGGTAATTTAGTAGGGTGACCGGATTAGAGACCGGTGGATTTCCCCTGCTCAGGGCGAGGAGGCACCCTCCAGTGATGACAACTCAAAAGGCAAAGTGATTTATCACTATAAGGGGACAAGTGTCATCTTTTGGTTGGTCAACCCATAAAATAAAAAGCAACTTCATCAATGAGAAGACATGTGTCACTTGAAGATTGCACCAACACAAAAGTCAAAAAGCACCTTTTTTTCCTTCCACCATAAGATGGCGCCATATGTCCATTTTATTAGGGGAAGGAAAGTCAAGGAATTTTTCGGGTTGGTAATATCTCAACATATACTCAAGGGCTAAACATACAGATAGATAGTGAAACTAATGACAAAATTTCCCTTGAAAATTTTGTTATGAATTTAGTTTCGATTAGCTAGAGGTAACTATCTAGTCTTTTCGCCTAAAGTCATAAATGACCGAAAATATAACTTGGATATAAGATTCAATTAAATTTTCTTATCTTACCTTTTCATATAAATTTCCACAGTCAAGGCAAGGAAAGAAAGAGAGAAAATTAATTAGAAGGCATCTCATATCCATTTGAAGGCTTAAAAGTAAAAGAATTAAAGAAGGTAAGGAAAAGTCAAAGTTTCTTTCACTTTTTCCGCTTGGAGGAAATTTGACCAAATACATGACATTAAGGAATGAATTGGTCAACAATTATTTTTCCTTCTCAAGTCTAAACTTTTGGCCACAAAAAGGAAGAGGAAGGAAAGAGAAAAGTTTACATAACTTGTAGTAATTGCACCTAGTTAAGTTACTAAAGTATATGTCTAAAGTGATTTATTTTTATCCATGACTTTTTATTTGCTTTGTCCACAATTTTACCTGACCATAATAAGAGATAAGGGAAGGTAAAATAGATTATTTTATCATTCATTTTCGCTCTCTCCAAGTCAATTTAGAGCTACCATACAAAGAGCAAGAAGAAGCAAGGTTGAAGGTGAGTTTTGATCTTGATTTTCACCTTCTTAACCTCATCTATGGCTCAAGTATCCTTCACAAACAATGTTCCTCTTGATAAGAGCTTCATTTCTATTATTTTAGAATTTAAAGACGAGGTATTTTGAGCCATCATCAAAGAACAAAAGTTGTGGAATCAAAGAAAGGACCTAAAGAGGAGCAAGAGGTGAGTATTGACCTCAATTTGAGCTATTGATTGTAATGGTTGAATGTGTAACCCTCTGCCTTGAAAACTGTAATTATGATTCGAAAATGCGTAATTAGAATGGATTAGAGACTGACGGATAATTAAAAATTCATTTCCAATCCCTTCCTTCTGGTAGGGTTTTCACAAATTCCTTCAAAATTTTTGCCTTACCATGGTCTCAAATTTAATATTCCGAATATAATTACCTGTGCAGTTAAATCACATTTATATATATCAGAGTGTATAACAAAAATCCCGGCAACCCCCAGGTTTCATATATATATACTAAGGGTTCATACATTCCCATTTAAGGGATTATACAACCGTATCCAAAATAATATTTACATCCAACCAATACACAGTAATCCCAAACCAAAATCTGATAACCAACAACCCAAATTATATTCCTACGAGAGTCCTAGCCGCCCTTGTTCATCTCCTTCCCTTTGGAGCTACTTGCCTTGCTCGAAGGTTAGTTAAAGGAAAGAATGAGATTCAAAAGAATTCCAGTAGTAACAAATCACTTATTCCACACATAAACACATAGCATGCAAGTAAATCATCAAACAGCATAGCAGCACAAATCACAGCATGTCAGCTATCACATATGCATGTTGCCTCACTGGCATACACATAACACATTGTCTCTCTGGCAATCACATAGCCTCTCTGGCTTGCAGCATTCACAATTATCACAAAACAATGATAACACATACATACAATGCATTTACACATAGAATAAGGGAAAGTATCACTACCTTGTTCTTTCCTGGCGTGCTCTGGCACGAGTTGTTCACGCGTAGGGCAAATATCAATCCCTATAAACCAAAGTCAAGGATGATGGATTAATCTCTATTCCAAATTCCAACTTTGATAACACTTAAAGTTGGTTATCATTGCACTCTTTGGGTGATTACTAGAAGCCTAGACAAATGCTTAAAGGATTGGGAAGTACTAAGTTGGAAACCACTTTTCAAAATCACAAAATGCTGAAAATGGGGGTTGGCTGAAGCCAAAATGCGCACAGAAGGTTTTTGGTTGCAGCCAAGATTTTTTGGCTGCTGCTAAAACGTGCACAGAAAGTTTTGCGCTGAAGCCAAGGAAACTTCAAAACATCATAACTAATTCTAGAAAAATCAGAATGAGGTGATCCCAAAGCCAAATGAATGCTCTTTAAGCCCTCTTTATATGAAAAATATGGATCATTACTAGAAATCATCACAAAATTACAGAGTTACACGAAAATTCACCACTACTCCAAAACATATTTCAGTTTTAATCCCAAACTTTAGACAGTCATTACTCTTAGCTCACGAAACGGAATGACACAAAATTTATGTCCATTTTGAAGCTTGGAATGTGAGCTTGAAGACTGGAAAGTTTCAGAATTTTTAGACACCATTTGTCTATTCAAAACGTCTAGACAAACTGACTGCCCTGTACAGAGTTTTAAGAGACAGAATTTCAGTTTTTGAGTAATTACTTCCAATGGTTCCAAATTTACAACCAATACCACTCCCACATTAATTTTCCACAAGGAATCCATTGGAAACACCAAAATGACCAAATTCAACTCACATTGACATGTTCTACAAGAAACACAACATGTCACACAATAACCCAACTCAAAACTCAATGAAATTCCTATCCATTTAAGGTTCCAAACCAATTCTATTGGCACCAAAACACAAAATGACACCTATTCCAACACATCACACAATTCAATTCTTGCAAACCAAAATCACATGAAAATCAGGGCAAAAATTCAAAATTCTCAAAACTTGATCAATGGTTACTAAAGTTAGCTCAAAATGTGTTAAATTCTTACCTCTTCTTCCCAAAGCAACTTCCTTGTTTCTCCAACTTTCAATTTTTCTCAAGTTCTAAAACACCACCTTTCAAAAACCTAAAACCATAGCCATGAAGCCCACAACACCATGAACAATATTAATGAAGGTGAATTGAGCATACAAGAACAAATCCTCACCTAACTTGAGCCTTCTTCTTTGTCTTTCCTTCAAACATGGGACAAAAATGGAGGTGAGAGGAGAGATGAGATGATGATGATGATGAATGAAGATAAATCAGATTTTTGGTCTCTACTAAGGCCATTTTGCGACCTAAAAGAATGGGAGGGAAGAAAAAAAGAGTTGCAATTGTTGACTTGTCAAAAGGGGTGTGAGATGATGCCAAATGTTAACATCTTGAGGCATCTTCCTTGGACTCACTTGGACATGCACACACATAATTCCACCTTCTTAATCTCATAATAATCAATCCTAACCATTGATCTTTAATTTACTAATAAGTTTCCTCTTTGGTAACTGACCAATTGGTCGATAACTTTCCCACTTTGCCCCTGATTATCACAATGCTTACCAATCCACCACCAAACACCTTTATCTCATTCATGCTACTAAATATGCGCCCTCCCCACCATTAGGGTTCATTTCAAGCTTCATCACACAATTTGGCTTAAACACAAGGTTAGGCACTGATCAAAACACATTTGAATCACAATTCACATCATATTCTTCAAAAGTGTTTAATTAACAATAATTACATCACTTTTGGAAGGATTTAGCCCTTAATCACAGTTTGGGATATTACAATTCTCCCCCCGAAAAATAAATTTCGTCCTCAAAATTTGTCATACAACTTGAGCCATAAACTCTGGATACCGCCTACTCATGTCATCTTCCGCTTCCCAAGTTGCCTCTCTCTGAGTCATTCCCTTCCAGACCACCTTCACATATGGAATGCTTCTGTGTCTGAGCCGTCGTTCTTCTTGATCAATGATCTTATCTGACTCTACTGTAATGCCCCAAATTTCGATTAAGGGATAATGATAATTATTTAGGATAATTATGTGTTGTATGGAAATTTTAATTAATATGCCATAATTGTTGGGAAAATTGAAAGAATGGCTCTAAATTAGTGATTAATGGAAGAGATTAATTACTAATTAAAAGGGTATGAGATGGGAAATTAATTGGCTAATGGAGGGATTAAATTGGCTAATTGGTGATTTATTGTGTGTGAGCCAATGACCTTGTGACATGTGGCAAGAAGAGATGAAGCATGAGAGTGAGAAAAGTCTAATATAGTATTTTAATAGTTTCTCTCTCTCTCTTTTTCTCTCTTTGTTTAGCTGAATGGAGGGAGTACTATCATCATCTTCTTCCTCCTCTCTCTCCATCTCTCTCACGTTCTCTCTCTTCTCTCTTCATTTTCACCATTGTTGAAGGAAGAGGAAGAAGGAAAAGCTTGTAAAAAAGGTAAGATCTTGACCTCTAATGCCAAAACTTCCTTCTCTAATATTGATCCTTGAATGAAGAGCTTCATTTTGATGGTTGTAATGTGTTCATTGGTGTTAGTTTGTGACCTCAAGAGATTGTGAAAGTTGGAGAATTGAAAAGTCACTTTGAGAAAGTTAAAGAGGTAAGTGAAACCTATCTACCCATCTAAGTTTTGTGCCATTTAAGGTAGCCTTGAATTTCTGGAATTTTAGCCCTAATTTTTGTGATTTAGGGTCTTGGGGAGTATGGTATGTTGTTGCTATGGAAATGGTGCCTTGTTTAGTGTTTTGAATTGATAGAATTGCATTGAAGCTTAAATGTGAAGTTTGGCACCTTTTGTGTTGGTTTTGTGCTTTGGTCAAAACAGGGCATGTAAATGGGTTGTGATTTTGGTCATTTTGAGGTTACCATTGTGTTCCTTGTGGAAAATTGTATGGGAATGGGTTTGGTTAATGATTTTGGAGTCATTGGACACTTTGGTAGAAAAGTTGGAAAATCTGTCTTGTGTGAACTCTGTCTGGGCAGTCAGTTTGCATGAATGTTTTGAATAACCAAATGATTTCAGAAAATTGTGAAACTTTCCAGTCTTAAAGTTCACATCCCAAGCTTCAAAATGGACCTACATTTTGTGTCCTTTCGTTTATTATTCTGGGAGATATGATTGTCCAAATTTTGATGTTAAATCTGGGAATAATTCTGAAGCAAGGTGGACTTTTCTTGAAATCTGTATTTTTCTAGTGATTTCCAGTGTTGGTCCATATTTTTCTAGTAAAGAGGACTTAAATAGATTTCAATGGGCTTTGGGATCACCTCATTTCTATTTTTCTAGAATTATTTATGAATTTTCAAAGTTGCCTTGGCTGCAGCACAGAAGTTTCTGTGCGTGTTTTGGCCGCAGCCAGAAATTCTTGGCTGCAGCCAGAAACCTTCTATGCGTGTTTTGGCCGCAGCCAGAGGTTTCTTGGCTGCAGCCAACCCCCTGTTTTTAGCACCTTGGGATTTTGAAAAGTTGTTTCCAACCCGGTGTTTCCCAATCCTTTAGGGCCTTTATTAGAGCCAATTGTAGCTTCTTAAGGGTCATTATTGATAACCAAATCTAAGTGTTTTGAAGTCATTTGAGTATTGGAATAAGTAATAACCTATCATCCTTAATGATTATAGGATTTGATATTTGCCCGGAACATAGAAGGCATACACCTAAACAAGAACGGAAAGAACAAGGTAGTAACACTTTATCCTATATCATGTGTATTGCATTACTTGTTTGCATTAGTCATTGATTACAGTGAAAGTGAAACGGATGTGACGAAAGCCCAGACTCGATTACAGTGAAAGTGAAGGGGACGTGGCGAAAGCCCGGACTCGAATATAGATAAAGTGAAGGGGGTGTGGCGTAAGCCTGACCTCGTATATAGTGAAGGGAACATGGCAAAAGCTCGGTCTCGAATATTGATTGCTGGATTGTGATATATGTGACTTGCTTTGTATATATGCATCATATAAATAAACTGTTACTACTAGGATTCTCTAGAATCTCATTCTTTACAAATAACATTTTTAGACAGGGCAAGTGGATAAGGGCGATTAGGGCTGCCAGCGGTAGTCTTAGTTAGATATTTTGGTTTTATATCAAATTGGTTATCATTTTGGATCAATGTAAATATATTATATATATCATAGTACTATAGTTTTGTGTAATCCCCGGTATGGATACTGAGATGGGCGATGATGCCCTGAACAATATTTTGGATTAAATGTTATTATCCCAGGTGAACAACGGGAATTGTGCTGATACTCTTATATTGTATATGTAATAGACCAAACAAGCCATTTGTTTTAATGAATGAAATGAATGGAGATCCAGTTGTGCAGTTTCCGCAAAAAGTTTTTAATTGTTCCGGATTTCTCATTCGATTATTAAATATGATTAAACACTAATCCCGGCCTGATTATTGAAGGGGGTTACATCTACCATATATGTGAAGTTGTCTTGCAACTCAACTGCTTCATACTCAACAATGTGGGATGGATCTGGTTGGTATTTCTTTAGTTGGGAAACGTGAAATACATCATGGATTCTGCTCAAGTTCGGGGGTAAGGCTACTCGATATACAACAGGCTCAATCCTCTCCAGAATCTCGAATGGACCTATATACCTCGGGCTCAGCTTCTTTCGCTTGATAGCTCTCCCGATGCCAGTGACTAGAGACACCCGCAAAATTATATGATCACCAATCTCAAACTCTAGAGGCCTTCTCCTTTTGTCAGCGTAGCTTTTCTATCGACTCTGCGTGTAAGGAGCCTCTAACGAATAACACGAATTTGCGCTGAGGTCTAATCAACTAGCTCTGGCCCATATAGCTTCCTCTCTGATAGATCATTCCATCATAAGGGTGATTGACACTTTCTTCCATACAAGGCTTCATACGGCGCCATTTGGATGCTAGCATGATAGCTATTGTTGTAGGCAAACTCGACAAGTAGAAGAAAGCGATCCCAATTCCCTTTGAAGTCTAGGACACAAGCTCGTAACATATCCTCTAGCGTCTGAATAGTCCTCTCTAACTGTCCATCTGTCTAAGGATGATAGGCCGTGCTGAATCTCAATTGAGTTCCCAGGGCCTCATGCAATGCCCTCCAAAATCTAGAAGTGAATCAATGATCTCTATCGGAAATGATATTCTTCGGTGTGCCATGAAGCTTCACAATCTCTTAGATGTATATATCTACTAGTTTGTCCGAAGAATAACTAGCATTGATCGGTATAAAGTGTGCCGACTTCATTAACCGAACCATAATTACCCAGATCGCATCATAGTTCCTGATCCTGGGCAATCCCACAACAAGATCCATGGTCACACTTTCCCATTTCCATTCCGGAATCTCAAGACTTTGTAGTATACCCGGCGGTCTTTAGTGCTCGATCTTTACCCTCTGACATGTGAGACATCTTGCCACATATTTTGTCACATCACTCTTCATTCCCGGCCACCAATATACATATTTCAAATTATAATACATTTTGGTCATACCAGGATGAAGAGTGTATCAACTCTTATGTGCCTCATCCAGAATCTTCAATCTCAAATTCGCCTTAAGTGGAACACAAATTCTCTTCTGATAACGAACTAATCCACTAGGTGACAAATCATAGCCCTGAGCTTCTCCCCGTTCAATTCTAGCCAAATTATGTTGTATTCAACCATCTTGCCTCTGAGCTTCTTCAATCTTAGCTCTCAAGTCACTTTCCCCTTGGGAAACAGTATAGTTGGCACAGATGATTTGGTTTGATAAATTCATATCTCGGAAATCTACTATCAATTTTCCTTCTTGTATCATCATTGCTGCCACAAGCATCGTCTTCCGACTAAGAGCATCCGGTACTACATTTGCCTTACCTTAATGATATTTGATTTCCAGGTTGTAGTCCTTAAGCAACTCCATCCATCGACGTTGTCTCATATTCAATTCTTTCTGGTCATACAGATACTTGAGACTCTTGTTGTCGCAGTACAGTTCTACCGTCACACCATACAAGTAATGCCGCCAAATTTTCAAAGCAAACACAATGGCCGCAAGTTCCAGATCATGGGTAGGATAATTCATTTCATGAGGTTTGAGCTGTCGAGAGGCATAGGCCACCACACGTCCCTATTGCATAAGGACACACCCCAATCCCTGTTTACTCACATAACTATACATAATATAAGTCAAGCTAGGATCAGGTATAATCAACACAGGTGCCGTAGTCAATCTCTCCTTTAGCTCCATAAAGTAATTTTCACATTTCTCATCCTATACAAACAGCGATCCTTTCTCGTGAGCTTGGTCATCGGCAAAGCAATACGGGAGAATTTTTGAATGAATCTCCGGTAGTAACTAGCAAAACCTAGAAAACTAAGTATTTCAGCCACAGTTTCTGGCCTCTTCCAGTCCAGTACTGCTTCCACTTTACTGGGATCCACAGAGACCCCTTGTTGCGAGATAACATGGCCTAAGAATTTTACTTCCGGTAGCCAGAACTCGCACTTACTCAACTTGGCATAAAGTTGCTTCTCACGCAATATATTCAACACAATCCTCAAATGATGCTCATGCTCCTCCTTACTCTTGGTGTATATCAGTATGTCATCAATAAACACAACCACAAACTGATCCAGATACTATCGAAAGACACGGTTCATGTAGTCCATAAACACCGCAGGTGTATTGGTTAGCCCAAAGGGCATCACCAAAAACTCATAATGCCCATATCTTGTTTTGAAGGCAGTCTTTGGAATATCTTCTGGTTTTACACGCAGCTGATGATAACCCAACCTTAAATCAATCTATGAAAACACACATGAACCATATAATTGATCTATAAGGTCATCTATTCTTGGGAGAGAGTATTTGTTCTTAACGGTAATCTTGTTCAATTCTCTATAGCTAACACACAAATGTAGACTCCCATCTTTCTCTTTATCAAACAAAACCAGAGCTCCCCACGATGACACACTAGGTCTAATGAACCCTTTCTCAAGCAAGTCTTCAATCTGCTTCTTTAACTCCGCCATTTCATTTGGGGCCATACGGTATGGGCCCTTTAAAATAGAACCAACTCCGGGCATAATCTAAATTGGAAATTGAACTTCCTTTTCAGCAGGCAATCCACTAAGATCATCCAGAAATACCTCAGGGAATTCATTTACCACAATTATACTGCTTAAGGTTTCTCCGGTCTCTCCTTGTACAGAAAAGAATACCATATACTCCTGGCAACCCTTCTCTAAATATTTCTCAGCTTTGGCCGTTGAAAGGAAATTCATATGGGCATTCACATCATCTACCCTCTGAGAAGCAGGATACACTATCCTCTTGTTCCCACAATCAAGCAACACATTGTTTGCCGTTAACCAATCAAAACTCAAAATGACTTCTAATTGATAGAGCAGTAAACAAATCAAATCCATAGTAGACTCAAACCCTTCCACAGTTATAACACAATTTAGATAGGCTTTAGCGGTTACAACCTTGAAACCCATCGGCGTCGACACAACTAAATCAAATGGCAACTTATGTACATGCATACCCAGGCGCTTCACACAATCATAAGCAATGAAGGAGTGACTTGCACCCGAGTCAAATAACGCTTGCAACAAATAGCCATTAAGAAGGACTTTACCTTGTATCAAGTCAGGGGACTTTCGGGCCTCTTCATGAGTCATGGCAAACACTCTGCCCTGAGTCCTGGGTCTCTGCTCTGCCTGTGGTCATTTACATTCGGTAGAGTAGTACCCCGATTGTTTATAGTTGAAATAGATCACTTGACCCTCACAGGTTCTGCCATAATGTGGCTTGTCACAATGAGGGCATATCCACAATGTAGAAGTTCTTGGCGGTCCACAGTTCCTGGATTGATAGGGCTTTTTACCACTACCCTTGGATGAGGAGAATCCCTGACCCTTCTGCTTCTGGGAAGTATTACCCTTACTGGGTTCATTGCGGCTGCTGGTACCCTTAGCCGGATTCAAGTCTCTCAGATTGTTCTCGGTGATTCTATATTCCTCCACTGCTTTACTGAACTCAATGAACAAGTGGGTGGCTAACCACTTTCTCAATTCTCGCCTCAGCCCACATATGAGCATATCCAAGCTCCATTCCTCATCATCCATCTTCTGAAGATAAGAGGAATACCTGGACAGGTGGATGAAATGGGACAGATAATCATCAAAAGTTTTTGTGCCCCCTTGCTTGATAGACAGGAATTTTGTTTCCTTCTCTAGCCGCACTAACTTGGGAAAATATTTCTCATTAAATTATTATTGAAATAGCTCCCAGGTCAATGGCACATGCCAACTCTTTAGTGTTAGGGCGATATTTCACCACCGATGATCTGCATCACCCTCGAGCTTATAGATGGCCAGACGAGCCTTTACCTCATTCAGACATTCAAGAACCTCAAAAAATTTCTCCAACTGGTTCAATCAATCTTCGGCTGCTTGTGGATCAAACCTCCCCTTGAACAATGGAGGTAGGTGCTTGCAGAATTTTGAAACCCAGTATTGCAGATCCCTTTCCTCTCCAATTGGAACCCCATGTGATTCTTGGTTTGGTCTAGCATGAGGAGGTGACTCAAGTGGTCGTGCCGACCCTTCTGCAGTCTCTTTATGTCCAGTCTCTTCTTGGGTTTCCTCCCGAGTCTCCTCTTGTATGGACTGACCTTGGCTCTCATTATTTTTGCCCTTTCTATTATGAGCTCTTCCTTCAGCTCAATGTTCATATCTCTTTGATCATGAATCAGACCCATTATCTCCTGCATAGCATCTGGTGGATTATCATTGACCACCTCCACCTCAGGGTCTACCTGTTGTACTTTGAGGTGACCTTTTGTTTTCTTCATTCTACAAATAACTCACCCTATTAATATCACAAATAAAGTATACACATATGTCCACAAAGCTTATAGATATCTGTTAGATCCCAAGTTTTGATGATAACAAAAATACAATTATGTGCAAATCATATCTTTAGAAGATTAAGAAAAGTTTACAAAGTTACCAAATGCATATAGGAATGTTTTCTGGTGTCTGCTGTCAAATTACACTGGAGTGCTCGAGCATGGATTTTGCACTCGAGCATAGATCCCTTCTGTGCTCGAGCAGGTGCGAGTGAAAGCCAGAAAGTGTTCACCCGAGCGGCATTCCACAGTTATATTCTCTGATTCACTCGAGCACTAGAGTTTGTACTCGAGCAGAGAAGCCATTCTCACTCAAGCACATGCGAGTGAAGGTCCGTGAGTGCTTGGCCGAGAGCAAGTATTATCATGCTTCCTTGATTCACTTGAGCAGAGACATCAATGCTCGAGCATGAGCATCCTGTACTCCAGCAACATACTGTGAGTGTTTGGCCGAGAGTCATGAACTTCAGAGAAGTGCAAGTGTGCTCGAGCACAACCTTATATGCTCGAGTGACACATCAATACTTGCAAGTGAAAATTCTATCCGTCTCCCAATCTGATACGAGTGCTTGGTTAAAAGGTATATTACTTGGGAATATTCTTCTCACTCGAACAGGAGTCTGTGTGCTCGAGTGAAGGCCCACATCACCTGCCAGTGATAATTTCATCCCTCTGAAATCCTGATGCGAGTGTTGGTACTGAGAGCATATTCCTGGAGAATATGCGTCTCACTCGAGCAGTAGTGTGTGTGCTCGAGTGAGGGACCATATCACCCGCGAGTACAAAATCTCACTCTTGTTAAAATGATATGCGAGTGATGACCCGAGAAGACACTCCCAGTGGAAAATGCAACATCAATCGAGCAGGAGGAGTTGTGCTCGAGTGAGACCCCAGATCACTCACGAGTGAGAATTCTGTCTCTCTGAAATCCTATGCAAGCACAACCCGTACACTGGCGCATATGAATGAAAATAAGGAGATCACTCGAAGTGAGCCATTCATGCTCGAGTGATGCTCTGCCAGATCATCAAAAATTACCAAGTCTCACAACGTTCAATCCGAATATGGTTTATTGTTAATTATTCATATCATCATTACTTATTATCATTGTCTAACATTATTTTGACTATTTTATAAGTATGATACAGGAGGATGAACGTTGAAATAAACAGACATGAAGGAAAGTCAAACAACGGCAGACAACGTTACGACAAACACACACCTACTACAGAAGAAATTTTCAAACGTACGCATGTCATTCTACAGTTGCAAAGCCCCGCTCCTCTAATGATGATTACTCAAACGGGCAAATTCTGAACACCTATAAATACAGAGATTCAGAGATCATCAATAACAAATTCACAAGCTTATACTCGAGTCTCTACTATTCATTATTTTATCTGTAAACACATTGATCTTCAGTGTTTATTCGTTGCTCTGTAAGAGAGTCTTCATATAATTCAAATTATATGTTTATGTGATCTCAAGGTATTGGGACCTTGAGAGGGTAGTTTTTCCTTACGAGAGAAGCAGTTGAGAGAATTCCTTGTTGAACCTTCCATTCATAAGTCTTATAAGATACAAGCAGAAGAGAACGTTGCTGCTCGTAAGACTTACAGTGGTGTAAGCAGGAGAGAACATTGCTGCTCATAAGCCTTGTATACATAAGCAAGTGAGAAAGGTTTTTTCTGCACGTAAGACTTGTCGTAAGGGGGAGAGAAATTTCTTAGTGAGAGAATATTTCTGCTCGTAGTCCTTTCAAGGACAACTAATGTTTTATGGCGTTCTGAGAGCCCATTGAATCTTGGAAGTATAGTGAAAATCTCAGTAGGTCTTGATCTCTGAGGACTGGATGTAGGCCTGGTTGTTAGGCCGAACCAGTATAACTCTCTGTGTCCAAATCTTCTCAACTCCACTCTGTCTACTATATTTTTTATATCACCTCTTCAAGCGAAAAATTTATAACATCACCCAATTCACCCCCTCTTGGGTGAAGCTTGCCTCTTTCATTTGGTATCAGAGTAAGGTCTTCTCCGAAGAGCCTAATAGCTTGAGAAGGATCCGTCAAATGGCAACAATAGGTGAAAATATCCTTCCCGATGGAGCTTCAATCACTAGACCTCCTGGTTTTGTTGGAGAACATTTTTCGTTCTGGAAAGCTAAATTCAGAGTGTTCGTGATGGCCATTGAGTATGGATTATGGAATGTTATACAAGATGGTGACTATGTTCCAATAAAGAAAATCGAAGATAGAGCAGTTAAAAAGAGCCCAGATGAGTTTGACGAGAATGACAAGAGGTTAGTAACATTAAACAGTAAAGCTATTTTAATGATACAGAGTACTCTTAGTCAAAAAGAATATTTTCGTATATGTACTCTACCAACTGCCAAAGATATGTGGGATGCTCTTGAAATTGCTCATGAAGGAACATCTGGAATCAAAGAAAATAGAATCAATACTCTAATTACAGAATATGATTTATTTCGTATGAAATCCGGAGAAAGTATATCAGAATTCGAACTCAGATACATTCATCTTGTTAATCAATTATCTGCTCTTGGAAAGTCCTTTGATCAAAATTCCCAGGTAAGAAAGATTCTTAATATTCTTACGAAAGAATGGGAAGCAAAAGTGACAGCTATTGAAGAAGCTAAAGGAGAATCTATGAGATCCGTAGCTGCTCTCTTTGGAAGTCTTTCTGAATATGAAGGTAAGTTGAGATTCAAAAAGGAACTTGAAGAATTCGATGATAAAAAGAAAAAGGGAGTTGCACTCAAAGTTATCAAAGAAGAAGAAGAATCTTCCGAGAATGAAGATGTCCCTAATGATGATGAAATGGGAATGATCGTGAGAAAATTCAAGAATTCTATAGAAGAGGTCAAAGGAATTTCAAGAACTATCAAGGTGGACCAAGCAAGAAAGAAAATAAAGAACAACAGATAATATGCTATGAATGTGGGAAACCTAGACACATCAAATTTGAATGCTTCAGAAACAAAGACAAAAAGAAGCTGAAAAAGAAAGCATATATATCATCTATATGGGGTGATAGTTCGTCAGACGAAGAAAGTGACAACGACGAAGTAGCAAATCTATGCTTGGTAGCCAAGGAAGAAGATTCAGACTCTGAGGTAAGTGATTCTGAACCTTCCTATGATGAATTGTTATCTGAATATAATGCATTGCATACAAAGTATATCAAAGTAGCTAAAGGAATGATTAGTTATAAGAAGAAAGTAAAAGAATTAGAAAGTACTGTCATATCATCATATGAAATGTGTAAAGAGAAAGATAAGAAAATAGATGATTTAACAAAAATTATTGAAAAGTTTACTAAAGGAAGTGAAACTCTTAAGGTTATTTTAAATTCTCAGAAAGTTTTATTTGATAAATCTGGAATTGGATATAATCCTGTTCATGATAAGAATAAAGGATATAAAAGGAATAGTAGAGCATATCTTAAATATTTCACGAATTCTGTGCATACATCAAATCCTTTCGTATCATGTAATTATTGTAACAGAAAAGGACATTATACTTCTTCATGCTATTTCAAAAAGGGACAAGTTGTTGGAACATATAAATGGGTTCCGAAAGGAACACATACATCACATACTAACCACAAAGGACCCAAGAAAATGTGGTTACCTAAAACTTGATCATTTTATTCTAGGTATGTCTCAAAGCATCTCGAGCGAACAAGTGGTATATTGATAGTGGATGTTTGAGACACATGACTGGTGACAAAAATAAGTTCACCATGCTAGAAACTAGAGAAGGAGGAAAGGTAACATTTGGAGGTAATCAATCCGGACGTATTGCTGGAATTGGTGAAGTGGGAAAATCCGGTGGTGTTCAAATCAGCGGAGTATATTATGTTGAGGGATTATGCCATAATCTCCTGAGTGTAAGTCAAAGCACTGACAAAGATAACTGGGTGATTTTTGACTCAGAAGAATGCTTGATAGTAAACAAGAAAGATCTGCCACTAAACAAAGAATCTATCAAAGCAAAGATCCGAGCTCAAAGGGACGGTAATTGTTGTACTATTGATTTAAATTCAAATTCTCTTGAAAATTGTTTTCTTAGTCGATCAGAGGAAAGTTGGTTATGGCATAAGCGTCTGGCTCATGTCAATATGAATCAACTTGATAAATTGATTAGAAAAGATTTAGTTATTGATCTTCCCAAACTCAAATTCAAAGATAATATGATTTGTGACGCATGTCAGAAAGGAAAACAAACTAAATCTTCTTTTAAAACAAAGTATGAGATTTCTACTTCAAAACCTTTACAATTACTTCATATGGATTTGGTAGGTCCTGCGAGAGTAAAAAGTTTTGGAGGAAATTTATATACGTTAGTAATCGTTGATGATTTTACAAGATTTGCATGGACTATATTTATTGCTTCAAAAGATGAAACTTTTGCTGAATTTATTATGTTTGCCAAAAAGGTTCAAAATGAGAAAGGTATTTCTATTGTTTCTATTAGGACAGACCATGGAGGAGAATTTGACAATCAACTATTTGAAAACTACTGCAACAACGAAGGAATAGATCATAACTTCTCTGCTCCTAGAACTCCTCAACAAAATGGAGTAGTAGAAAGAAAGAACAGAGTTCTTACTGAAATGGCAAGAGCATTACTTAATGAAAAAGAAATGTCACAAGTGTTCTGGGCAGATGTAATGAGTACTGCATGTTACATCTCAAACCGAGCATACATTCGCAAATTACTTGGAAAGATGCCATATGAACTTTACAAAGGAAGAAAGTCAAATCTTGCTCATCTACATATCTTCGGGTGTAAGTGTTTCATTCACAACAATGGTAAAGAAAACTTAGGTAAATTTGATTCAAAGTCTGATGAAGGTATATTTCTAGAATATTCTAATAGAAGTAAGGCTTATAGAGTTTTCAATAAAAGAACATGTACTGTTGAAGAGTCTATTCATGTTGTGTTTGATGAAATTGAAACTCAAACAAAACTTATTGATGAAGAAGAAATGGATTCAATCAAGAAAAACAAATCTATTTCAAAACAAGATGATCTTGAAACAAATGATTTTCAAAATTTAGAAGATGTCGATGATCATGCTCAACTAAAAGCATGGAGACATATGAAGGATCATCCAATTAATCAAGTTATAGGAGACATTCATGAAGGTGTCAAAATCAGAAACAAAATTCTCAATGAGGTAACCTTCTCTGCATTTATTTTTGAAATTGAACCTTCTAATATTGAAGAAGCTTTATCCGATAATGATTGGGTGATTGCAATACAAGAAGAACTAAATCAGTTTCAAAGAAATCAAGTTTGGGATTTGGTGCCTCGACCTAAAGACCATACGGTTATAGGGACCAAATGGGTTTTCAAAAACAAACTTGATGAATCAGCAATCATTGTGAGAAATAAAGCTAGATTGGTTGCCAAAGGCTATAATCAAGAAGAAGGTATTGATTATGAGGAAACATATGCTCCAGTGGCAAGATTGGAAGCAATACGAGTACTCTTGGCTTTTGCTTGCATTAAAGGTTTTAACCTTTATCAAATGGATGTGAAAAGTGCTTTTCTAAATGGATATATTATGGAGGAAGTATATGTAGAACAACCTCCTGGTTTTGAAGATGAAACAAAACCTGATCATGTTTTCAAACTTAAGAAAGCATTATATGGTTTGAAGCAAGCACCAAGAGCTTGGTATGAAAGACTAAGCAAATTTCTTCTTGATCAAGGTTTTGTCAGAGGAAAAGTTGATACAACTCTATTCATCAAACATAACAAAAATGATATTCTAATTATTCAAATTTATGTTGATGATATTATTTTCGGTGCTACTAATGAATCTATGTGTCAAGAATTTTCTAAGATTATGCAGGGAGAGTTTGAAATGTCCATGATGGGAGAGTTGAACTTCTTTCTTGGACTTCAAATCAAACAAAAGAAGAATGGTATATTTGTATCTCAGTCAAAGTATTTGAAAGAATTGTTAAAGAAATATGGATTTGATAATGCTAATGGTGCTGATACTCCAATGAGTTCTACAACATTGTTGGATGCTGATGTAAAAGGCCCTAGTTTCAATATCACTAAGTATAGAGGAATGATTGGCTCATTACTCTATCTCACAGCAAGCAGGCCAGATATTCAATTCAGCGTAGGAATGTGTGCAAGTTATCAATCCGCTCCTAAGGTATCTCATGCAGAGACAGTAAAAAGAATATTCAAATATCTAGGAGATACTCCAGAGCTTGGTCTTTGGTATCCGAAAAGAGGGAACGAGTATTTAACAGCATATTCAGACTCAGATCATGGAGGATATAAAACTGATAGAAAGAGTACCAGTGGTCAATGTCAATTTCTCGAAGGATCTATGGTATCATGGTTCAGCAAGAAACAGAACACAGTTTCATTATCCTCAACTGAAGCTGAGTATATAGCTGTAGCAAGTTGTTGTTCTCAAGTGTTATGGTTGAAACAACAACTTCAAGATTTGGGAATTTATTTAAATGAAATTCCAATTTATTGTGATAACACTAGCACGATAAGTTTGGCCAAAAATCCTGTACAACATTCAAGAACCAAATACATAGACATTCGACATCACTTCATTCGAGATCATGTTCAAAAGAAGGATGTCAAAGTGGAATTCATACCAACTCATCTTCAACTTGCGGATATTTTCACAAAACCAATTGCAAAAGATCAATTCCTATATATTCGAAGAGAATTGGGAATGGTTAATCCTAATGAGTTGTAAGTTTTCTTGTTAATTATTTTGATTAAATGTTCCTTTTGATGATAACCATACTGACTTTAGCATCGGAGTGTTCAAAATTTTTTTTTGCAGGACTGTCACTTGAGCATTGAGGGTGCTGCTCGAGTGATGAGCTGTGTCACTCGAGCACAAACAGCTCTGCTCGAGCACAGCACTATTAAAAATGCTCTGCTTCTTGACATGTAAAACAGAGGTTAACAGAGGAAATAAGAATACCAAGAGACTGTATCAAAAGCAACAGTGAGAATGAAACTCACTCACGAGTGAGGAACTCTCACTCGAGCATGATATGAACATGCTTGAGGTGAGGAGTACCTGCTCGAGTGAAGAAAAAGAATTTCCTTTCAAAAGATATCCAAATCATGGTTACTCAAATGATTTTGGAGGATTTGAGTACAAAGACACAAGATATGTCAAGAAATTCACAATCCAGGTATGTTTTACACATTTTATTAATTTTCCAGAACATCACTCGAGCACTGATAGAACACACTCAAGCACAGTATGAACATCACTCGAGCACTAGGGTTCATGCTCGAGCACTGTCACTTATATCAGTTACGGGGGAGCTCAGAACGTCGCACTTCCTGCTCTCACTCGAAGTGTTCTCTCACTCGAAAGGCGTAACTCTTCACCTTCAACCGTTTTCTCTTCAATCAATCGCGTCCATTTGCCTCAAATCACCGTTACAACTCTTCAATCTTCTATAAAAGGTGATTCTTACCCTCTGCATTTCTCATTCGTGCCCTAAATTTCATTTTGCTATTCTCTCAAAAATTGTGAGTTCTTGCTTCTCTTTCACTTTCTCTACAATGGCAAGAACCAAAGTACCCTCTATCCCTCAAAGATCTCATTCTCCATCTCCTACTCAGTCTGCTGCCAGTGAATCTGGTACCCCAGAACCAACACCTCCCTCTCCCAAAATCTCTTCCTCACCATCACCTCCTCCTAAACCCAAGACCAAAAAGAGGACTCCGGCTAAGAAACCTCACCCAAAGCCTCAAATCTTAAAGAAAGACCAACCTCCTCAAAAGAAACCAAAGGGTGTGGTATTCAAGGAACCTATAATCACCCTGTCTCAATCCAAAGAGGTTCAAGGAAAAGGGAAGAAAAAGGAGTCAGAGCAACCCCAATCATCTTCTTCTTCTGGTGATACCTTAAGTAGACAACTCCGGGAAGCAATAGAGAAATCCAAACTTGACAAGATAGTTGGGAAGATTGCTTCTCAAGCCGGTGTTTCAAGTTCGCATCAAGTTAAGCAAGCCAGTGCCTCTGCTTCAAGAGCACCTTCTGCATCACAAGCACCAGTGGATGATCATATCACAAGTCCACCTGAGGGATTCAATGTTGAAGAACTTAAGGCATTGTCTCAGAAGGTATATGATGATAAATTTAGACATAGACATTTATGTCCTGTGGTATATGTGGATTTGGATTACTTAAAGAAGAATTGTCATTTGGATTTATACCCTTATCTTCAATACTATGATTCTTGGCTAAATATCCATTTGCCATATTCTCCTACTGTTGTGAAGACTTTTTTATAGCAATATGAAGTCTCATAATATTAAGTCTAGAGCTGGTGATTTGATTGAGGAAGCAGTGTCTACTACAGTTAGAGGAAAGTTTATTATGATATCTGCTAAGATCATAAATGATTTGCTTGGGTATGTTGCACCACTTACTGATCCACCCTCTTTCTCTGCCAATAAAGCTTTTAAAATCTTGAGACCAAAAGACCCCATAGGATCCCTCATTTTCAAACCTATTGATATGCCTGATATTCACAGAGTCCTTCATTATATATATTCCCGGAGCATAGTCAATAAGTCCAAAAATTTTACTCATTTTGCTCAAAAGGCTTATTATGTGTTGGCCTCCTTAATTACCGGGCAACAAAGGAATGTGGGGGAGATTATTTTTAATGAGATGAGAAGATTTCGATTTTCTTCAACAAGATCCATAACCATACCATACCCTCAGCTTGTTTCCTTCATTCTGATGAAAAACAAATTTTGGTATTTGGAAGGAACTGAAGGGTACTCATCTCAAGGTTTGGTAAGACTCAGTTAACTCACATGGGTATCAATCTTCCGGTGAGTCGAACCAAAGCCACATCCAAGAGGGAAGCCACTCCATCCAGAGGTGATGAGGCACAATCATCTGCTCAGAGTCATATTCCTCCATCTTCTTTCATTAATGCCTCTCTTTCAAACCATGTTACTGAGGCAATCAATCAAGCCGTATCAAATTTGAAGAAGGAGTTAGTGACTGAGTATGAGAAGCTTGTGGAAAAGATGGAGTCACAGGTCATCAAATTGGTAGACAAAGCCAATACCAATTTTGAGTTGATGTTCAAGACTCAGGATGAGATGTCTCAAAGGATAACAAGTATGGAGACCTTCTTGCATTCACATTTCCCCTCTTCATCTTCCGAGGTGCCTCCAGAGACTACTCATACCTCTGTACCACAGACTTATGTACTCTTCACCGATCCAGATTCTAATGTTGATGTTACTTTTGATCGGTCACCTTCACTACCTCCCTCATCCTCTGTACCACAACCAACATCTCCAATTGATCCTCTCACTGTCATGGTTTCCTATGTTCCACCTCCTGATATCACTTCTCCTAAGCCCCCTTCTGATATTGACAAAACGGGGGAGAATAAGGATGTGTGATGATTCTGAGCTGAGCTTCGGTTGTGGGATGTATTAGGTGTTTGGGTAGATTTTCTGTATGGGGTAGGATTTGATGTTATTTGTTGTTATTTTGAATTATGAGTTAGTTATTATGTTGTTAGCCATTTGAATTCAAGTTTAATGAATATTTGTGTTTCAAGTTATTCATAAGTTTGATTATCAGGTTTAAATGATGTTTCAAGTTATTAAGTTGTTATTAAGTTATATACCTCATACTATGCTTATCTTGGTTGTTAAGTGTCCAGAGGAAGCATTGCAGGAAAACTTGAACTTGAAACCAAAACTTGATATGCATTTGGAAACATTGAAGAATTTCAAAAATTTTCAATCTAATCAATTTTTCTTAAACTTTCATCACAAAGGTTTTGTCATCATCAAAAAGGGAGAGAATGTTAGATCCCAAGTTTTGATGATAACAAAAAGACAATTTTGTGCAAATCATATCTTTAGAAGATTAAGAAAAGTTTACAAAGTTACCAAATGCATATAGGAATGTTTTCTGGTGTCTGCTGTCAAATTACACTGGAGTACTCGAGCATGGATTTTGTACTCGAGTATAGATCCCTTCTGTGCTCGAGCAGGTGCGAGTGAAAGCCAGAAAGTGTTCACCCGAGAGGCATTCCACTGTTATATTCTCTGATTCACTCGAGCACTGGAGTTTGTACTCGAGAAGAGAAGCCATTCTCACTCGAGCACATGCGAGTGAAGGTCCGCGAGTGCTTGGCCGAGAGCAAGTATTATCATGCTTCCTTGATTCACTCGAGCAGAGACATCAATGCTCGAGCATGAGCATCCTGTACTCGAGCAAGGTACTGCAAGTGTTTGGCCGAGAGTCATGAACTTTAGAGAAGTGCAAGTGTGCTCGAGCACAACCTTATATGCTCGAGTGACACATCAATACTTGCAAGTGAAAATTCTATCCGTCTCCCAATCTGATGCGAGTGCTTGGTTAAAACGTATATTACTTGGGAATATTCTTCTCACTCGAGCAGGAGTCTGTGTGCTCGAGTGAAGGCCCACATCACCTGCGAGTGATAATTTCATCCCTCTGAAATCGTGATATGAGTGTTGGTACTGAGAGCATATTCCTGGAGAATATGTGTCTCACTCGAGCAGTAGTGTGTGTGCTCGAGTGAGGGACCTTATCACCCGCGAGTACAAAATCTCACTCTTGTTAAAATGATATGCGAGGGATAACCCGAGAAGACACTCCCAGTGGAAAATGCAACATCACTCGAGCAGGAGGAGTTGTGCTCGAGTGAGACCCCAGATCACTCGCGAGTGAGAATTCTGTCTCTCTGAAATCCTATGCAAGCACAACCCGTACACTGGTGCATATGAATGAAAATAAGGAGATCACTCGAAGTGAGCCATTCATGCTCGAGTGATGCTCTGCCAGATCATCAAAAAATACCAAGTCTCACAACGTTCAATCCGAATATGGTTTATTGTTAATTATTCATATCATCATTACTTATTATCATTGTCTAACATTATTTTGACTATTTATAAGTATGATACAGGAGGATGAACGTTGAAATAAACAGACATGAAGGAAAGTCAAACAACAGCAGACAACGTTACGACAAACACACACCTACTACAGAAGAAATTTTCAAACATACGCATGCCATTCTACAGTTGCAAAGCCCCTCTCCTCTAATGATGATTACTCAAACGGGCAAATTCTGAACACCTATAAATACAGAGATTCAGAGATCATCAATAACAACGAAGCACAAGAATTCACAAGCTTATACTCGAGTCTCTACTATTCATTATTTTATCTGTAAACACATTGATCTTCAGTGTTTATTCGTTGCTCTGTAAGAGAGTCTTCATACAATTCAAATTATATGTTTATGTGATCTCAAGGTATTGGGACCTTGAGAGGGTAGTTTTTCCTTACGAGAGAAGCAGTTGAGAGAATTCCTTGTTGAACCTTCCATTCATAAGTCTTATAAGATACACGCAGAAGAGAACGTTGCTGCTCATAAGACTTACAGTGGTGTAAGCAGGAGAGAACGTTGCTGCTCATAAGCCTTGTATACATAAGCAAGTGAGAAAGGTCATAGGTTGTTTTTCTGCACGTAAGACTTGTCGTAAGGGGGAGAGAAATTTCTTAGTGAGAGAATATTTCTGCTCGTAGTCCTTTCAAAGACAACTAATATTTTGTGGCGTTCTGAGAGCCCATTGAATCTTGGAAGTATAGTGAAAATCTCAGTAGGTCTTGATCTCTGAGGACTGGACGTAGGCCTGGTTGTTAGGCCGAACCAGTATAATTCTGTGTCCAAATCTTCTCAACTCCACTCTGTCTACTATATTTTTCATATCACCTCTTCAAGCGAAAAATTTATAACATCACCCAATTCACCCCCCTCTTGGGTGAAGCTTGCCTCTTTCACCTACATTTTGGTAAAGGCAATATCATTCGTATTTACGAGCTTTGTAAAGATTTTTGTCGTGCTAAAATTCAAGATCATCCTCTGAAGACTTATTTTATATATTTAAAGCGTATGTTTGAAGAAATGAAGTAGTGAATGCCACCTACTATTGATCTTCAAGCACAAGTGGATAATATGGAGAAACAAGCAATTATGAGCTTTCTTACTAGCCTTCCTCTAGAATATGAGATGGTTCGCCCTCAAATTTTCTCTAGTTATGATATCACTATGCTTCAGGATGTGTGTAACATATTGGAATATGAGCACCCGGTATTGCTTGTAAATATAATTAGTTGGAAGAAGCTCACCGGTGCCAAGTATGTGTGTATATGGCGCCAATTTGAATAAAAATGGACATTTGACAAAATTCTATTTGTTAATTCATAAAGTAATAATTAAATAATAAAATAAATTAATTTTACTTTATGTGGGGACAACAAAAGATGACACCTCATAGGTGGACCCTTCAATGCTGTAATTTCATACAGTTTAAAACAGTTAAAAAATGTGACATAAAGTCAAACAGGAGACCAGAAATAGTTTTCAACCTATTCAGGATCCCAACTTCATTACAAGGTTTGGTCTTGTACTTAATTGGGTTTTCAAAAAATTTTCAAACATTTGTGCAGTGGTCTCATTTTCAATTTTCAAATACATTCAACTCATTTGATTATGTTTCCATTTGTTAATATTAGAGTGCTTATTGTAGTTCTCAGTAGACGCACTGGTTAGGTTTGTTAACCTAAGGGTCCGCATCTCGTAAACAGACCATTCTAGTCCATTTACAGCCTTGTTGTATAAAACATAGGTATAGTTACCATTTCTACTGTTTAGGCTAGCATCCGACTATCAGCGGTTACATGTACAACATATGCAGTTGTCCAAAAATTAACAGATAGCCAATAGGAAATAATCTAAAATCTTCAACTCTTTTCATCCATTATTACCTCCTTACCGTGTGAGATACTTGTCCGTGTTGCAAATTAGTTATCGGAAACAAGTAAGATTCAAAAGAATCCCATTAGTAACAAATAACACTCATATAAAATGCATACAAAGAAAAATGCCATATCAACCTTCACATACCATACAATTTAATATCCATTCAACATTCAGCAATATGCATTACAGTAAACACTACTATTCAAGGACTTACTGTTCCTTCCCATAGTGCTAGGTATTCTACTGGGCTAAAGGCCTTCTCAGCTGAATGCTTAATAGGCAATTATGCCCAATATAGGTTCACATATCAAGTATTTGTAATGGCAATAATATGCATGAGACAGAACATAGTATATAAGAGTAAAGTTACTACCTTAGCCTTTCCGATCCCAAACTTGTTTTGGTTCTAGTGCCCATATATGGCAAATATTGAATCCTATAATTAGAATTACGAACGACGAGTTTTTACTTAGTCCAATATTTTTATAACTAAAATACTCAGATTGGCTATCATTAGGGATATTTAATTAAGTCAACAAGTGGGCTGAAGCGGTCAATTAACCTAAAAGACTAATTCTTACACTTAGAGTTCAAAAATATTACATTATGCTATTACATTTGCAATTTTCACACAATTGACCAAAATCTGCCAAAATTTTTCATCAACTTTGAAACTTAATATCTTTATTTACAAATGTCCAATTGTAGTGATTCAAAAGGGTATGTGACCCTTATTAAGTCCATTTTCAAGGAAAAATATCACCCACAGCCAGTTGGATGTAAAACATTCCCAAAATTGTCATTTATTGCACACTGCCAGAATTCAATCCAGTTTTCTTGATCTAAATTCAAAAATTCAGAACTCCCAGTGTACAAGTCCAAATGACATAAATAAACTATCAAATTAAAGCTTGATATGTCCACTTTTATTCTAGAAAATGTTACATTTATTGGACATCATTTGATTATCCAAAAACATAATACAAACATGATATCTCGTAGGAACCCTTCACTAGTAGAAAATCCAGTTTTCACTAAGTTCCAATGATCCAAAATTCATAATTAAGGGCTAATCCCACATAGTTTTTCATGTAAAATACAATGACAACATTAAAATGACCAAATATCCACTCATTCTACAAGTCGTGTTTTGGCCAAAATTCAACAAAAATTCCAACAATTACCAAACTTCCAGTTTAAGCATTAAACTTGTGTCATATGGCTTCTAATCATCATAAAATACCAGAAACACAATCAAATCACCATGACTCCTCCAAGCCCATATTTGGTCAAAATTAGGGCAGGTTCACAATTGCAAAAGTACCCATTCTGTATATCCCAAATTGTGATTAAGGGCTAAATCCTTCCAAAAGTGATGTAATTATTGTTAATTAAACACTTTTGAAGAATATGATGTGAATTGCGATTCAAATGTGTTTTGATCAGCGCCTAACCCTGTGTTTAAGCCTAATTGTGTGATGAAGCTTGAAATGAACCCTAATGGTAGGAGGGCTCATATTTAGTGGCATGAATAAGATAAAGGTGTTTGGTGGTGGATTGGTAAGCATTGTGATAATCAGGGGCAAAGTGGGAAAGTTATCGACCAATTGGTCAGTTACCAAAGAGGAAACTTATTGGTAAATTAAAGATCAATGGTTAGGATTGATTATTATGAGACCAAGAAGGTGGAATTGTGTGTGTGCATGTCCAAGTGAGTCCAAGGAAGATGCCTCAAGATGTTGACATTTGGCATCATCTCACACCCCTTTTGACAAGTCAACAATTGCAACTCTTTTTTTTCTTCCCTCCCATTCTTTTAGGTCGGCAAATGGCCTTAGTAGAGACCAAAAATCTGATTTATCTTCATTCATCATCATCACATCTTATCTCTCCTCTCACCTCCATTTTCATCCCAAGTTTGAAGGATAGAGAAAGAAGAAGGCTCAAGTTAGGTGAGGATTTGCTCTTGTATGCTCAATTCATCTTCATTAATATTGTTCATGGTGTTGAGGGCTTCATGGCTATGGTTTTAGGTTTTTGAAAGGTGGTGTTTTAGAACTTGAGAAAAATTGAAAGTTGGAGAAACAAGGAAGTTGCTTTGGAAAGAAGAAGTGGTAAGAATTTAACACATTTTGAGCTAACTTTAGTAACCATTGATCAAGTTTTGAGAATTTTGAATTTTTGCCCTGATTTTCATGTGATTTTGGTTTGCAAGAATTGAATTGTGTGATGTGTTGGAATAGGTGTCATTTTGTGTTTTGGTGCCAATAGAATTGGTTTGGAACCTTAAATGGATAGGAATTTCATTGTGAGTTTTGAGTTGGGTTATTGTGTGACATGTTGTGTTTCTTGTGGAACATGTCAATGTGAGTTGAATTTGGTCATTTTGGTGTTTCCAATGGATTCCTTGTGGAAAATTGGTGTGGGAATGGTATTGGTTGTAAATTTGGAACCATTGAAGCAATTACTCAAAAACTGAAATTCTGTCTCTTAAAACTTTGTACAGGGCAGTCAGGTTGTCTAGACGTTTTGAAAAGGCAAATGGTGTCTAAAAATTCTGAAACTTTCCAGTCTTAAAGTTCACATTCCAAGATTCAAAATGGACATAAATTTTGTGTCATTCCGTTTGGTGGCTAAGAGTAATGACTGTCCAAAGTTTGGGATTAAAACTGAAATATGTTTTGGAGTAGTGGTGAATTTCGTGTAACTCTGTAATTTTGTGATGATTTCTGGTAATGATCCATATTTTTTCATATAAAGAGGACTTAAAGAGCTTTCATTTGGCTTTAGGATCACCTCATTCCGATTTTTCTAGAATTAGTTATGGTGTTTTGAAGTTTCCTTGGCTGTAGCGTAAAACTTTCTGTGCACGTTTTGGCCGCAGCCAGAAAATCTTGGTTGCAGCCAAAAACCTTCTGTGCGCATTTTGGCTGCAGCCAACCCCCATTTTCAGCATTTTGTGATTTTGAAAAGTGGTTTCCAACTTAGTACTTCCCAATCCTTTAAGCATGTGTCTAGGCTTCTCGTAATCACCTAAAGAGTGCAATGATAACCAACTTTAAGTGTTATAGAAGTGGGAATTTGGAATAAAGATTAATCCATCATCCTTGACTTTGGTTTATTGGGTTTGATATTTGCCTTACGCGTGAACAACTCATGCCAGAGCACGCCAGGAAAGAACAACGTAGTGACAATTTTCCTTATTCTATGTGTAAATGCATTGTGTGTGTGTGTGTGTTATCATTGTTTTGTGATAATTGTGAATGCTACAAGCCAGAGAGGCTATGTGAAAGCCAGAGAGGCTATGTGTTATGTGTATGCCAGTTAGGCAACATGCATATGTGACAACTGACATGCTGTGATTTGTGCTGCTGTGTTGTTTGATGATTTACTTGCATGCTATGTGTTTATGTGTGGAATAAGTGATTTGTTACTACGGGGATTCTTTCAAATCTCATTCTTTCCTTTGACTAACATTCAGACAGGGCAAGTGGCTCCAAAGGGAAGGAGAGGACCAAGGGTGGCTAAGACTCTCGTAGGAATATAATTTGGGTCGTTGGTTATTAGATTTTGATTTGGGATTACTGTGTATTGTTGGGTTGTAAATATTATTTTGGATACGGTTGTGTAATCCCCTAAATGGGAATGTATGAACCCTTAGTATATATATATGAAACCCAGGGGTTGCCAGGATTTTTGTTATACACTCTGATATATATAAATGTGATTTAACTGCACAGGTAATTATATTTGAAATATTGAATTTGAGACCATGGTAAGGTAAAAATTTTGAAGGAATTTGTGAAAACCCTACCGGAAGGAAGGGATTGGCAATGAATTTTTAATTATCCGTCGGTCTCTAATCCATTCTAATTACGCCTTTTCAAATCATAATTACGGTTTTCAAGGCAGGGGGTTACATTTTTGGTATCAGAGTTGTAGTTCCTGGTAAGGGTAGAGTTGCTATGATAGTTCCCTTAGTCTTGGCTATAGGGATAGAAGATGATTTGTGAATGAATATTGTATACATGTGTTTATTTTGCTAATGTGGATATTGAAAGAGGCAAGCTTCACCCAAGAGGGGGTGAATTGGGTGATGTTATAAATTTTTCGCTTGAAGAGGTGATATGAAAAATATAGTAGACAGAGTGGAGTTGAGAAGATTTGGACACAGAGAGTTATACTGGTTCGGCCTAACAACCAGGCCTACGTCCAGTCCTCAGAGATCAAGACCTACTGAGATTTTCACTATACTTCCAAGATTCAATGGGCTCTCAGAACGCCACAAAACATTAGTTGTCCTTGAAAGGACTACGAGCAGAAATATTCTCTCACTAAGAAATTTCTCTCCCCCTTACGACAAGTCTTACGTGCAGAAAAACAACCTATGACCTTTCTCACTTGCTTATGTATACAAGGCTTATGAGCAGCAACGTTCTCTCCTGCTTACACCACTGTAAGTCTTACGAGCAGCAACGTTCTCTTCTGCTTGTATCTTATAAGACTTATGAATGGAAGGTTCAACAAGGAATTCTCTCAACTGCTTCTCTCGTAAGGAAAAACTACCCTCTCAAGGTCCCAATACCTTGAGATCACATAAACATATAATTTGAATTGTATGAAGACTCTCTTACAGAGCAAATGAATAAACACTGAAGATCAATGTGTATACAGAGAAAATAATGAATAGTAGAGACTCGAGTATAAGCTTGTGAATTCTTGTGCTTCGTTGTTATTGATGATCTCTGAATCTCTGTATTTATAGGTGTTCAGAATTTTCCCGTTTGAGTAATCATCATTAGAGGAGCGGGGCTTTGCAACTGTAGAATGGCATGCGTACGTTTGAAAATTTCTTCTGTAGTAGGTGTGTGTTTGTCGTAACGTTGTCTGCCGTTGTTTGACTTTCCTTCATGTCTGTTTATTTCAACGTTCATCCTCCTGTATCATACTTATAAAATAGTCAAAATAATGTTAGACAATGATAATAAGTAATGATGATATGAATAATTAACAATAAACCATATTCGGATTGAACGTTGTGAGACTTGGTAATTTTTTATGGTCTGGCAGAGCATCACTCGAGCATGAATGGCTCACTTCGAGTGATCTCCTTATTTTCCTTCATATGCGCCAGTGTACGGGTTGTGCTTGCATAGGATTTCAGAGAGACAGAATTCTCACTCGCGAGTGATCTGGGGTCTCACTCGAGCACAACTCCTCCTGCTCGAGTGATGTTGCATTTTCCACTGGGAGTGTCTTCTCGGGTCATCACTCGCATATCATTTTAACAAGAGTGAGATTTTGTACTCGCGGGTGATATGGTCCCTCACTCGAGCACACACACTACTGCTCGAGTGAGACGCATATTCTCCAGGAATATGCTCTCAGTACCAACACTCGCATCAGGATTTCAGAGGGATGAAATTATCACTCGCAGGTGATGTGGGCCTTCACTCGAGCACACAGACTCCTGCTCGAGTGAGAAGAATATTCCCAAGTAATATACCTTTTAACCAAGCACTCGCATCAGATTGGGAGACGGATAGAATTTTCACTTGCAAGTATTGATGTGTCACTCGAGCATATAAGGTTGTGCTCGAGCACACTTGCACTTCTCTAAAGTTCATGACTCTCGGCCAAACACTCGCAGTACCTTGCTCGAGTACAGGATGCTCATGCTCGAGCATTGATGTCTCTGCTCGAGTGAATCAAGGAAGCATGATACTACTTGCTCTCGGCCAAGCACTCGCGGACCTTCACTCGCATGTGCTCGAGTGAGAATGGCTTCTCTGCTCGAGTACAAACTCCAGTGCTCGAGTGAATCAGAGAATATAACAGTGGAATGCCTCTCGGGTGAACACTTTATGGCTTTCACTCGCACCTGCTCGAGCACAGAAGGGATCTATGCTCGAGTGCAAAATCCATGCTCGAGCACTCCAGTGTAATTTGACAGCAGACACCAGAAAACATTCCTATATGCATTTGGTAACTTTGTAAACTTTTCTTAATCTTCTAAATATATGATTTGCATATAATTGTCTTTTTGTTATCATCAAAACTTGGGATCTAACAGTAGGAACTCTAAATAGTCTATAAGCTCCTTAATTGTATTGTAGCGATTGATAGAGGGAAGTATGTTGCTCTCAATAGAATTCTTGATTTGCAAGAATAACTGGGCCTCTGCCCTTACCCAGGGTTTCATAGGATTATCTTTAGGAGAAAACTCAGTTAAATGGTCTATCTTTTCAATACTCTGCAAGTATATGCGAACAGTTTTGCTCCAATCTAGATATTTTGTTCAATTCAACTTATGATAAGTGATTTTGTTACCAACTGGATTAACCTTAGTCATGGCACTAGTCTTATCTTCAACCATAGAAAGAAACTAGATCAACAATAAGCCAAAACAACAAAAAAAACATTAATGTGACACCTCAAAAGAGGCAAGGAACAAATATTACTAGCAACAGGTCACACAAGGACCACCAAACAGCAAGAGAAATGCCAAATTAGTCAATTGAAAAAAATAGGATAATATATAGTGCATTACACACTGGACCCAGACACAAAACCTAGTGAATGAAAACAAACAGACCAAAAGCTCGCCGGAAATCGTTAGTTAATGTCGGGCAAGCAATTGTAGCTGGAGACCACTAAACAAGCCCCCTTACGTGCTGTTTGAAGGTTTCTGGTAGTGATGTATGTGTTTGAAACGCGCCTGTCACACACCGTCGGAATGAGATTGAACCACTAGGGCTTAACCAAACTGAGCGGTAGAGATGCATTTTGGTTGGTAGTTGTCACCAATTGAGCACTATAGAGCCCCCTCAAACGAATGCTCTCTCTCTCTGTCTCTCTACAATACTAGCCACAATAGAAAAGAAACTTAGGGAAGAAAAGAAAACCCAGAAGTTCTGATACCATGTAATGTTGAGAGAGAAATTTGTGTTATGAACTCAATATTCATGTACATAAAATGTGTATATATACATGAGTGAGCAGCCATGTCATTTAATGACTATAATAGTAATAAATCCATAATTGACTGCTATACTAATTAATTATACATTAATGGTAATTCTTAACAATAACCAATTCACACATACTAATAATAACAATTATAAATAAATAAATTTATTATAAAATTTAAGTGATTATCAATATTAACCTTATTAAATGTACTAAACTCACATCATATTAATTTATATCTCTCTTAGTATCCATATTAAATATGAGCACATTTAAAAAATATTTAATACTCCTCTAGTGCTTAATATAAGTCATATTTGAAGAATTGATTTTAGCCTTAAATATAAAACATAATTTTTATATTTGTCAATATTTTCTTAATTTACCCCTATGGATGTTGAGCAATAATAATGAAGGAGAAGAAGGAAGAAGGAAATTAAGGAACATGAATAAGGTGTTTTAGAAAATATATGTCATATTAATTAACTCAACTAACTTCTTTAATCTAATCAAATTAGATGAATATGTTTTATATTAAATATGGGAGGGAGCTAAAACTATAAAATATAATGTAAAAAGGACTCTTTTTGACTTGATATTGTAAAAAGGACTTAAAAATACTTTCTAGTATGTGATTCACCGTGTATATTTAAAAATTTAGATATTTGTAAGGTGAATAAATGTGGAAAGAAAGGTGCAAGAAGAAAAAAAAACAAAAAGAAAAGTGGAATGAAAGAAAACCGTTGATTGCGCGGGTTATGATATCTGGGTGAAGCTGCCTTGAAAATTCCCTCCCTTTTCTATTCCGTGTCTTTTGCTTTTCTTGTTCCATGCAAATTTTCTTCACCAAACTTTTCTATTTTCTCTCCATTTTCTTTCTCTGGTCGTCCTTGCAATCCTCTAGCTATGTCCGTTGACAGCAACCACCACCCTGCTCCGCCGTCCGACGGTGCCAGATCGGCATTAATCTTTCTTGGGACCGGGTGTTCTAGCATGGTCCCCAACTTGGTGTGCCTGCTCCAGCCAGCAGATCCTCCCTGCAACGTCTGTTTTCAGGCATTGTCGGTCCCACCTGAGCGCAACCCTAATTACAGGTATTTTCCTCCGGTGTTTGGGGAATTGTAGTGTGGATCTGATTTGGTTTACTTTCTTGAAGTTGGAACTATGTTGTGTATTCTCTCTTTGTTTTCTGTGATAATTTCAGTGAATGAGATGGGTCTAATAATGTTGAATGTTTCGTCACTCCGTCTCGGAGCGAGTCATGATATCTGTTTTTATGATGGAGTGCCGGTAGTCTTCTTTTGTTTTTGACTTTTACGAGGGAATGAATCGTTTAGCAGCTTAAGTATCATAACCAACAAGGTTTTGAAAGCTTAGAAGGCAATGTGCAATGGGACAAAGCTTTGTTAATTTGCAATGATAGACAAAGCTTTGTTAATTCGCAATGATAGACAAACCAACAGGGTTTTGAAAGCTTAGAAGGCAATGTGCAATGGGACAAAGCTTTGTTAATTTGCAATGACACACAAAGCTTTGTTAATTTTCAATGGTACACAAAGCTTTATAATATGTTAGTATCATTATTGTTGGACAGTATCTTGTTCCCTGTGCTTACAGCGAAGGACATGTTCTCAAGATGAGCCTTTGAAATAGAAGTTGATATTTGAACAACATCTGTACTTGTTCAAACAATATTGAACTACGTGCTTTTGTTTTTTGATTGTATATATTGTGATTGATGTTCTCCTCTTTCAGTAAATGCGCTGATTTAGTGGCATTTTTGACTCTTTTGTGCCATTGCAGGTGCAATACATCCCTTCTAATTGATTATTGCCAAAATGATGGTAAACACAACTATATGTTGATTGATGTTGGAAAGACATTTCGGGAGACGGTACTTAGGTGGTTTACTTTCCATAAGATTCCAAGAATTGATTCTGTGAGTCAATCCTCTACAACTACTAGTATTGATGGTTTTATTTGAAAATTTCAATTTCAATTGAACACCAATCTATGCTTATACACCCACTGTTGAGATTATTGTTAATAAACTCTGTTGAGGGCTTAGGATACACAAGTGATCTCAGCAACTTCATAAGTTAGAGATGGTTCCTTGACCAGCAGTAGCTAGTGAGCTCTTTGTTTTTAGCAATGTACATAGAATGTTGAAATATGACTTAATTACCTTCTTGAGGCTTAGAAATTTGCCTCTAAGTTTCCACCTCAAAGTACTGCAGCTTCAGGGATCCAGATCTGAATACAGATAACCGAACTTGTAGGTAGCTTTACCTTATAATTTGGTGGGTCAGTTTCTAGTTTTCTTCCTTGTTTATGCCTCTCTCCACCATTGTGCTTTGAAGTTGCAATTGATTTTGTTCAATGCTAAGCAGGTATGGCTGAAAACATGCCAAAAATATTTAAATACCATGGTGTTTGATTATATATATAAGACAGAACCCAGGATTTTGATAAGGAAAAGTATAAAAGCTACAAAATCGTAGCAACTAATTTATGACGTTTTGGATTCTAAAATTTGTGCATCTGTTGATGAAATTCAAATATCTTTCAACAAGAGGAAAATATCTTTTCATTTTGCATATCGATATTTCTTTCCAGCATCTTTATTACCTTCCAATACATCACACATTGAATTGTATAAATATACTTCCCAGCCACTGTGTACTTGGAATATGTGTATGCATAATTAGAATATGCCAATAATTTCAGATAACTTCCTTGTATGAAGTAGTAGCGCCACTGAACTCGATGCCTCATTCTAGTCTTTTAAGGATTAAAAGTCGGTCCCTAGTTTTGTTTGTTAATACACTACAGACTACAGATTCAAGCATAAAGGAAGGGCATTATACATCATATTTTTGGTTGTAAGTAGCTTTACCTTTTAGTTTGAGGCTTCATTTTCTATTTTCTTCTACGTCTTTTCATTGTAAGAATTGTTTACTCCTCCATTATGTGTTGAAGTTTTGATAGGAATTTTTGTTCAATGCCAAGCAGAGACAACTTAACACAACCCCAAACGGTTGAAATGTTTATGGTGACTGGCCATTGTGTTATCAGTGCTGTAATCTGGACAGAACTGATGTGAAGAATTTAGGAAGAAGAGAAGAAATTGAGTAGAAAAGAGATTAGAGAGAGTTGAGAGATGAGAGAAGAGAGAGACACAAGAGTCACACTGAATTTGCATTCATTCACTATAGGTAACAACCTTACAATGTGAGAGGGATGTCTCTTATATAGAGCTAAAGGGTTCAGGGGTGATAATGCTCTAATCCTACCTAATTAGCCAAGGGACACAATTAATGCTGTGTTTGGCTAATGCTATTCTAATAATAGCTAATGCCACTCTCAACTGACATCTCAACTGACATTGCTCTTCCCTTAACTAACTTGCCTAACATTCACAATAGAAGGTTAATGTTACATTTTCATACCAAACCCCCTGCCCCTCGCAACATCCTTGCCCTCAAGGATAAGCCATATTGAATCTGGAAATTGCTCTTGGAACTGAAGAAGTGGCATCCATGAAGCTTCTTCATCTGGCAACCCTTTCCATTGCACAAGTACTTATGTAATGAGCCTTCTTTGCCTCCTAACAGACCTTTGATTAAGGATTTTCTCCGGAAGTAAGGAAGGCGGAGGCTCTAGGAAGTCTGGAGGAGGATGCTGAGGCTTCATACTTAGAGGATTGGTGCCTTCCTTGAGCACTGTAGGGTGGTTGTGACCTTCCCTTAGTGGAGGGAGGCTCTTAGGCTCTTCAAACACATCCTGAGATTTGCTCAAACCCACTGAATTTCAGCGGGTGCACTGCCGGCAGCATCAGAACCAGCTAAGCGGTGGTTGTTTTCTGCTTGTGTCTTTACCAACCGAAGAAGGAAAAGCTGATCTTGTTGAAGGGGGTGGATTTCAGCTTTGTTGGGGTGCTTTAGCTGCCAAGAATTAGGAGAAACAGCCTGCAATTTTTTGAGACTACCAGGATATTGGAAATACATAGACAGTGTATTATAATCCCAGCAAGCAATATTAATACTTTTCAGCCAACGGAGCCCCAGAATAACGTCATATATGTTGAGTTCCATAATTCTGAAATTGAAACAAAATCCATACCCTGCATACGCCATTTAAAGCCCTCCAAACTCCATATACCTTGAGTTTCTAGCCACTAGTCACTTCTACTGAAGGAAGGACAGAATTATCCTCCTTCCATCCCAATTTTTATGGTAAATTCAGGTCTAGGAACTCATGGATGCTACCACTATCAATCAATTCTTGCACTGTACGTTTACCAACTTGTCCTTGTATTCTCATAGAGGTGGCACTGTCGACTCCTTCTATGGCATGTAATGAGATGCTTGGTTCTTCTTCTAGCAAAGGCGGATCAATATTGGGATCATCAAAATCATCATCAAGGTCTAACTCTTGCTCGATATAGTGCAGTTGTGATATTTGGCTTTGAGGGCATTTGTGATCACGAGGGAAGGGGCCATGGCAGTAAAAATAGAGATTATTTTTTACGATGCTTTGCTTCCTCATCTAGGGTAAGGGGTTTGAAGGTTTTTCTTAGGATCTTGGGAGTTAAAGATTGAGTCTTGGAGGTAGTCCCGATTGTCTTGTCGGCTGAGGAAGATTTGGACGACATCAATGCTGCCTGATAGGTTGTTGAATTCGAGATTCATGAAACGCGCCACAAATGACATTGGAATCACCAATGACACTTTTCTAGCAGATTTGTCAGAGTAATTTTTAAAATTTTGATCTTCACAAATCTCGTCTTGCATCCAAGTGAGATTTTGGGCCGCTGATAGGGTTTGTGGGCAAAGCATCTTAACTGGGCCAGCCAATTCCCTTTTCAGCGCTGACACATAAGCATCCACAAGATAATCCTCAAGCGAATCCATTTTCGCTGTAATATAATCAAATGTGGTGTTATAATCACTTAACAAACCAGTTTGCCATAAATGTGTAAGGTCGCCCGTGGGCGTTCCAAAAGGAGGTGTAAAATTATCTTGAAGGATCACATCGTACTCTTTCAAGGGAGGTAATTGCCCATGTAGCTGTTGCTCTAACGCATGATGCCATTGGAACGTCTTGTTGTCGAGATTCAAAGATGCAATATTGACTTTATTAGCTTTAAGGGTCTCATCCAATTTGAAATATCTCTCACATTTCAATAACCAATTATGTCATCTTCATTAAACATAAAGAATTCTAATTTGGTGAATTGCGTCGGCTTCTGGTACCCATGACATTCTGTGTGGTTGACGGTGATCATAATTCCGGTGGTCATTTGGGTTTTGAGAATTCTGGGTTGCCAAGATCCTTTCTTGGGTTTCTCATTTGAAGCTTTCAAAACTGTTGTTGAGCTTTAGAATTAATTCTTGCAAGTTATCAACAGACTGCAACCTCTTCTCAATGGCTTGAATGCGTTCTTATGATATTCTTGACTGTTCTTGAAGGCGAGTCTGAACCATGAAAGAAGAGTGGCCAAGAATAGTATACGCTTTGGTACCACTGTTATTAGTGCTGTAATCTGGACAGAATTGATGTGAAGAATTTAGGAAGAAGAGAAATTAAGTACAAGAGAGATCAGAGAGAGTTGAGAGAAGAGAAGAGAGAAGAGAGAGAGAGAGGAGTCACACTGAATTTGCATTCATTCACAATAGGCAACAACCTTACAAGGTGAGAGGGATGTCTCTTGTATAGAGCTAAAGGCCCTGTTTGGTATGTGGTACTGAATTTCGATGGACTGGAATTAGGATTGGGATTGGCCCTGGGACTGGGACAGGGACTGGGACTGGGACTGGGATTTATGCTTTAAAAATATATTTGGTACGAAGTAATAGTTGGAGGGAATAATTTCATTAATCTTATTTAATAAATAGCCACTTATTATACAAAAACCCAAATACCCATGCCCTAAATCCCAAACTTAGTCTATATCTTAGATGTAAACTCTGCCTTCACCATTCCTGGTAGATGGTTTCTGGAATTCGTTGACAATTTTACGATGACAATATCTGATATAGCGAAAATTGATAATTCGGTCTGGTAATTTAAACATAGATGGAATTAAACATCATAAAACGTATTTAAAGTTCTTTCCAATGCTGTGAATGGATTTCACTATCCAAGTTCTTTGGCCACACTCTTCATGTTATCTAAATTTAACTTATTGATATAACAAGCAATATTCCCAAAATCATTAATTTGTAAATTATCGATCAGAACATAGACTGAATAACAAGCAAGTTTTCCACACAAATTTTTAAAAGTCTTTTAAAAGTATTGAAAGATATAGAAGAGCATAACGTAATGGAGACGGTATGGCCCTAACTAATTCAGATAAGTAGATAAATTGATGAGTTATAATTTAGGGCAAAATTTGCAATCCCAAGATTGACAATACAATACCAGTGGGGAGGTAGCTTTGCAGCAATCCCACTTTCATGCTACTCTCAATCCCTAGTTATCTGTAGTCCCTCAAACCAAATGATATATTCTGGCCTAATCTCTGATCCAATCCCAGTCCCTACCCCCCAGTGCTTCATACCAAACAGGGCCAAAGGGTTTAGGGGTAATAATGCTCTAATTCTACCTAATTAGTTAAGGGACACAATTAGTGGTGTTTGGCTAATGCTTTTCTAATAATTGCTAATGCCACTGTCAATTAACATTGCTCTTCCCTTAACTAACTTGCCTAACATTCACAATATAAGATTAGTATTACAATTTCATATCACATTGATAAAAGTATTAAATAAAGTACAAAATTCAAATTCCGTAAAAAAGGAATACAAAACTAAATATTTTGATAAGGGGTCAAAAAAGTTAAATCATTGCCAAAAAAAAAAAAAAAAAAAAAATATATATATATATATAATTATCAGGTGCTGACAAATCTGCATCATTGCTATTCGCAAATGGTAATTGCTACTGATGCTTAGAATTCGAAAGCATCTTGCCTGATATATTTTATTTCTTTGTGTTTTTGTAATTGTCAAGCTGATGCTCACATTCTCTGAGAATAATGAACTTTTGCACGAATGCAGATTATTTTGACGCATGAGCATGCTGACGCAGTCCTTGGATTGGATGATATACGTGCAGTACAGCCATTTAGTCCTACAAATGATATTGATCCCACTCCCATATATTTAAGTCGTCACTCAATGGACAGGTATCTCTAGTAACCTTTTCTCTTTTATATTATTTATCTACTGAGAATATTACAACTACTTCCTCTGATTTAGCTTTATACACTTACCTTGTCAGTCCATTTTTAAAAAAAAAAGGAAAGGTGGCTAAATTTACATATGGTCATGATAATTATTCCTTTGCATATATTTCATCTTTCACAGAGATTGTGACAAAATCCTTTCTACATCATCACTTAATAGCTTAAGCTATTTAGTTGAACTTTTCCTGAACATGATATTAGAGCTTCTATGACTGAGTATTCAGAATTTGATCCTTTTCACCCTCAATCTCTTAAATAAAACTATTATTCAATTTAAGGTATAGTGTGAATGTTCTCTGTTCTCATTTAAAGCTCTAGAGACTTCCATGTGAAAAGATATTGTAGATTGCTACTAAAATTATAATTGGCCTCACACATGGCTTAAGCTATTGAGTTAAAGTTGATTTGATCCCTCATAATTACCAAAGAATGCAAAGTTTTCTCATACTCCGATTGTATGTTTATCTGTAGTTGTCTTGCTGAGGCATTAAATACCTCTCGAATCACCATTTCAGAAGGACAATAGTAGCTATTACCGTTGCTATAAATATACCTTGCATTGCTTAGTGAAGTAAGAAGTTCTGATGTACATCAGCCATGCTAGTAGTTAAGGTTTTTGTTTCAACTTATAGACAACCACATCTTAATATTATTTGTCTTTTTTTAGCTCATTTTACATAAATGATATTTATGTCCACTTAACAAATTAATTAGCAAAAATAGGCAAAAGTTGGACCATTTTTCCAATTCTAGAAATAAAAGATAATATGGTCTCCAATTTTCAATGTAAGTTCTGCCATTCTTATTGCTATGTTTTTTTAATTATATGCAAAAAATCAGTCATATAAAATGGTCATGATATTAAGTTTTTCTAACTGTACTCCAGTGTTGGATTGTTGCAGCTGTATTTTTTCATCAATGAGATTAATATGATATGGGAGCACTAGCCAAACGTAAAACTTTTTTATGTGCAATTGAACAGTTGTTTGGGTATTATATAAACTTTTGTCAGGATTATCTTATATTTGTATTCATTTCATTTGCTTTTATGGCTGCCTCTGCTTCATGATAATTGAATTCTTATGATACACATTTACAACAGTATAGCAGAGAAGTTTCCTTATCTGGTTCAAAAGAAACAGAGGGAAGGGCAAGAAATAAGAAGAGTAGCTCAGATGGACTGGAAGATAATTGGCGATGACTTCAAGCAACCATTTTATGCATCAGGCTTAAAATTCATTCCTCTACCAGTTAATAACCACAAATCTTTGTCATCACCGTAAGAATTCCATGCTCCTATATCACAAGGATTTACTATTCTGAATGTAGGTTATGCATGGAGAGGACTACATCTGTTTGGGCTTTCTTTTTGGTGAGAAAAACAAGGTGGCTTACATATCTGATGTTTCACGGATTCCTGCTAGCACAGAGTATGGTATGTGTTGAATCAGTATTTCTCTTTTTTTGGAAATGTATGTTTCTTTGTTAGTGCTATCTTGCAAAGCCAGACTTAAGTTGTTGCAGGAGACCATTTAATAGACTGTTTCACAGAAGCATTTTAAAACTCTTACAGTTATGAATCTTTTGCTGTCTCTTGTTATGAAAAAAGCTCTGCTGTCGTTTTACCTACGAAGACAATGCATTAACTTACCTTAATTGTTAAGTTGAAATAAGCCTAATAAGTTCAGCTGAATCATAGCTTTTGTTGAAATGCTATATAGACATCCATAATTCTGTCCATCACCATAATTGTGTTTGTTTTACTGTTTGTTCTAATCTTTGGTAATGTGATAGCATTATAAAAATTTTTCAAGGAAAATTTCATTAAAAAATTCTTGCATATCATATTTTGCTG